>JAGWCC010000094.1:0-1453108 GCA_022651775.1 Drusus annulatus
TCTTCATCCTTGAAATTCCAGCACTCTCTCATAGTCCCCACTCTATCATATTGACCACTGACCAAACATTTTAATTTCTCAGTCTGCTCGTACTTGCAAGCCAAGGTTATCAGTTTAAAGAAATCTTCAAGAGGTGGTTCCATCCCCCCTCCAGATACTGCGCAATCCATTTCCTCCATAGCTCTTAGCTCTGATGCAGTCATCACCATCGATGGATCAAATGTGGTATTTCTGAAACTTACCAAAACTTATGATTAGATGTGTGAATTGACTTATTTAAGTGATGATAATAATAACGGTGAATTTATATAGAGCAGTTTTGTGATGGTTTATCTTAAGTGCGCTTTACACAGATATGAATGCAAATTAAAAAAAAAAAGAAAATGTCAATGGTGGTGGGTAAGATTGTGAATTTTAAGGATAAATGTCTTGGGAGCTTCAAATAAATTGTTGAGAAAATTAGCGAAAGAAGATCCTGAATCATACTCCCAATCATCTTTGAATGGATTAAAGTAAATTTGAAGAACTGCCACTACTTGTTGCTCCGTCAATAAAGAAAGGAGATACTTTGATGAGAGTATACCTTCACAAATAAAACTGCAAATCGGGCTGAGATATCTTGCTACTTTGGAACCCTAGAATATTTATACAGGTATCCCGAAATACAATATCCTATTTTTTGCACTAAGTATGTGAAGTTATTTGGGCGGCCCTTGGAGACTTTATTAAGGTTAGTTAACACCATTATTTTCTATCATCCACTTCCATTATGAGACTGTTTTTTCACTCCTGTCACAATTAAATAAAGTGTAGTTACGTCATATAAACATTTTTTAATTTTAATTGCACAATAATACAATAAGATTCACATATTATTCTGAACTGCTTGTTTGAGTAGGTCTTCTGAGTTTTCTTGTTGTACCTGTTGTGGTGGAACGTTCTGTTGGATTGTTGTTTGAGGGACGATTTGATTTGGCTCTTGTTGAGAGGTCTTGGGTTCAGATAAAATTGCCGAAGGTGTTAGCGTAAAAGGTTGGCCAAGTGATGATGTATTCTCATATTGAGGTGACTGCTTGATATACTCAAAAGAAGCAGAATATCGTCGATGGAAGTTCAATACCGGGGAAGAACCATTTGTCTGAATGTTCAGAAGGGACAAAAACGTTTTCATTTCACGCGGTTTTGCTTGCTTCTTTGTATTTACTTTAACCGAATGCATGCATTCGGTCAATTTCAGAATTTTAATATGCCAATATATGCGCCTTGTGTCGTTCAACTGAAAGCGCCAAAAAAACGTATTTTGAAATGATATGGGGATCGAGTGCTTGTTGTCCAAGTAAACATATTCAAATTGTGTTGGTAATGGTGAGTAAATATATGACAGGCGTTCTTGGACCATCACAGACTGAAGTTTTTCTTGACAAATTAAAGCCCTGTTTAGGGGCATTTTCTATAGTTGTATTGCCAGACTTTTACAAAATAAAAAAAACTCGACTTCATTTTGGACTTTATTCTGATCACTGACAGTATTTAATTTTCTAATAGCCTGATCAATAGGCACTTAGTTTATTATTTTTCGTTTTATTGGAATTCCAGAAATACAGCGTGTCCGGTGGCAGAATTAGGTTTTAAATTTAGAATTTCTCTGTAACGGCTGAGCGGTGAGGGGGCGGCGTTAGCTTCGTCATTCATGCGTATTGTTTAGTCACGATGTCGCAATGGACGGGAGAGCAACGTGCGTTCGCAATCGAAGCGTATTTCACGGCTAATGATTGGTGTGCAACTGCGCGTCGAAGATTTAGTATGCGTTACAATATTCGACGTTTACGTGACGCCCCAAGTGCAGATTTGATTCGATCATGGGTGCGGAGGTTCCGAGCAACAAGTTCGGCGGCAAACGACCCACGACCGGGGCCCAGCAGGACGTTGAGAACAAATCAAAACATCAAACTCGTGGCGAACAGTTTGCGCGATAATCCGCGTCAGTCCGTGCGCAAGAGAGCGGCTACCCAAGGGCTTCCAAAAACTATTGTGCACGAAATATTGAAGGACCTTAAATTTCACCCTTTGAAGATATAAATTGTGCAAGCGCTTAAACCCAATGATTACAATTTACGTAAAATTTTCTGCGAGACAATGTTAGAGCGATTTTGTACGGTAAACACTATCTTTTGGAGTGATGAAGCCCATTTTCATTTAAATGGAAGTGTAAATAAGCAGAATTGCCGTTATTGGTCACCTAAAGGACAGAACCCACGTTTAAACATCAACAGCCACTTCACATTCCCAAACTGACAGTTTGGTGTGCATTGTCAAGCAATGGAATAATCGGACACTATTTTTTTGAAAATCGTCGAGGGCAAGCCATTACTGTGAACGGGGTTTCATATCGGCGCATGCTTAACGATTATTTTTTGCCAAAAATGGGAGAACATCCTGCCTCCACTTCACACACATGGTTCCAGCAAGATGCCGCCACGCCTCACACTGCTAGAGAGACGATGGCGCTTCTTCGTGATTTGTTCCCTAACAAATTGATTAGTCGTTTCGGTGACATCCCCTGGCCACCCAGATCGCCAGATTTCACTCTTATGGACTTTTTTAGCCTGAAACCGACCCAGCGACCATCTCTGCACTAAAAAAAAATATTGTTTTCGAAGTTAAAAGCATCCCGACGTCACTTCTCCAGCGAGTGGCACGGAATACTCAGGCCAGATTCCAAGAGTGTGTCCGACGTGATCGTCTACATTTAGACGAAATAATTTTTAAGAAATAAAATCCGCACTTCTCGTCTTTGTAATAGTTATTGAAATAAATGTATATCCTTTGCAGTTTATTTTTTATTTAAATTTTAAATCCTAATTCTGTCACCGGACACCCTGTATTTGGTGTCCATTTAGGACATGTGTGTATTTAGGTCTACTACCACAAGTTGGTGTCTTCTGCTAGAGAATAGTTTTGTTCAACTTCAGCAGAGCCTTCATTTTGAGTCGCTTACGGTGACTACTGCTCTGCATTCTCTCCCCCTTACTTATAAACTGTGTAAATCTTACGAGCGGTGTAAGGTCGGAATAGCGAAAAACTTCTCTTATAATCGCGGCTTATGCGTCTAATTTAATGACCTACGTCCAGTGTAACTAAATTAATGCTGAAGCGGCGCGTAAAAATCTAATAAGTAAGACGGTATGTGTATACTAGAACAACATGAAAGTAAACTTTGGTATTGTTTAGGGTTCCTCGGAGACAATGTTGAGACAATTTTAAATAATAATATTTGGATGATTTATATAGCGCCGTTTTTGTGAAAAATCACCTCAAGGGCGCTCAACCTTCCTCTTTCCCAACTCCTTCCCCTCCCCACTACCTACAACCTCACAACACCCCCCACTTGGGGATGCCAGTCTCATTGGCTCTAGACAGTTGGGAGCATTTAAGACTTAAATTAACCTATACAAAGTAAATACCATTAAAACATTATTACAAACAAAATGTCACTACACCCTGAGCATAAACTTATTTATCAATCGCAAATCAACAATTTAGTTATGGGGGGGTTAATGTTATTTTCTCAAAATCTGTCGAATACTAACAATCTCTTTTAAGTATAAAAATGAAAGAAGTAATAGATGTTCTATTTTATGCGTCATTTTCTATTGAGGTTATTATGCGTTTTAATTGTTTATGTTTTCATGATTTAATTACCGTTTTATTGAATTTACTCGTCACGTGTTTCATTTGAAAAAAAATCTAGGTCGGTTGTAAGAAATGGGGCATACCAAAAAAAGTGACTAGTTTCGGCGTAATTTCGATTTTTAAGAAAATATTTTAATCTTTAAATATCAGTGTTTCAACTGCAGTGCCACAGCCCGAGAATGTTTACGTGTGTTGATGGACATTGGCCACATGTTTCGTCCGGACCGCCCGGCCTTGAGAACCGGCAGGGGGGCGGGTTAGTGTTCCCGAAAGCCGGCGATGTTTTCAACAAATGGTTTTTTTTTTACTGAGAGAGGGGGCCTGTCAATTCAATACAATCATCATTACAATAAATATATATTTTTTTTTTGTTCGTTAGTTCTTCTTTTTGCCTGCGCATATAACCTGTTAGATATGTCGTGGCGCTTTTGCAACTGCCTGATGTGTCTTTCTTGTTATTTTTCGCCAAATAAGTAGGATATTTCACAAATTACTTCTTTAAAATTATGAGAAATTCAGAAAGTCCATTCTTTTAATTTCGCTCCCATGCCCTAAATCGAAAAAAAAAAATAAAAAAATAAAAATAATAAATAATAATCATAATTTAAGTTAATAATTGTGTCTATCTGATGGGACCTGCCAGGTAAGTATGTTCCTGTATATTTTCTTATTTAAACTAGGAATTAATATGTAATGATAGAAAGTAAGATCTGTACAGCGCCCTTGAGGTGATTTTTCACAAAAACGGCGCTATACAAATTGTCCAAATATTATTATTATTATTAATGTTAATGGAATTTTACTACACGCTATGGAACTTTCCAAGGTGTTGTGGTGCGATGGATGGGAAACTTGTAAACATAAGATGTTCAGAAAATTCTGGCTCTGAGTTCTTCGATTACAAGAAGATTATAATTTATCTATATAGATGTTGGAACAAACGGAAGGGCCGACGATGCTTCTATTTTTGACAAATCAACGCTGAACAATGCGTTATCCTTGAATCTACTCAACATCCCTAGGAAGGTGTATTCATAGCTGATGATGCATTTCCTTTGCAAACGTATATTCTGAATTTGAAAATAAATTAAAAATATTTAACTATTGCCTGTCGAGGGATGACATATTATGCCGAAAAAACTTTCAGAATATTAGTATCAAAATTCCGAATCTTCAAAAAACATATTCCGCTGTCAGTGGAAAAAGTCGAACAACTTGTAAAAACGATGTGTGCGTCACACAACTGGCTCAGAAAAACAACTAAAGATTACATAACACAACGGTTACTAGAAACTGAAGATTGGGAAAAAAGATGCATTATCCTAGGAGAATGGCGAGAAGTGCAATCTCAAGCATTAGGCAGCATACCTCCAACCAATTCAAGACTAATATGTCAACTATATGTAAACTAATATGCCTATTCTTATGATCTACGTTATTTAATTTAATATCTACAATCAGCATTTTAAAAATATACAATACCTTTATAACAAATATATATATATTATTTGGACATACACACGGAAAGAGATAGAAATAAGTAGTAGGTAAGTAGGTAGGTACTTATGAGATCTGATCTACTCTGCCTGAAAACGCACACTGCTTGAAAATTCAGCTTGATTAAACCAGTACAGGGTTGGCACGTAGATATCCTCGGGAGAGCTATGACTTTTAGTTGACTGTCTTATTTTAATGAGTTCAGTGGGGTACCGAGTCCTTATTTATGTTTAATATCTTCTTCAGTAAGTTCTTCGAAATTTAAATCTTGAATTAGCGATTTTATAGAGTTTCCATGTAGCCATCTGTCTTAAATCTACTTTATGACTCCCGAGGCATTGCTAATTCTTGAACTGCTATAAAAAAGAGCAGTGTGATTTGATCGTTCCACTTGAAAACCATTTTGTTGAGCGGCGTCCTTCCTCTACAGGAAGCGAGACTGAATGACCGAACCCGAGTGAATGTTCATTCCATGTTTAGACGTTTCATTTTTCTTTCATTCCGAGTGCGAGTTAATAGTGCCGAATGCCAAAATCCAACATTGTTCGATCGGTTCACTAATGAATTCATTTGGCACTTTTGCTTAATTTTGTGTTTAGGCGTTTCACTTCAAGGGAAAAGGGCAACACCGAAGACAGAAATGTCTAATTTCGCCTTTAGGACGCCTGCGAATTCATGGCCTAGAAAGTGTGAAGTTTTCACGAAATAATTTTTTTAGGTGCCTTGAAATTCGTTAAAAAAACAAATGATGTTACAAATATACAAAATCATAATTTTTTTCCCACAAAATGTTTTATGTCGAAAACGGCTTCTCGCTTATGACTTTTTAGAAACTCGACATTGAAACTATCACAAACAGAAAATTGTACCTGAAAACAAAGTTCCTTTACAAAATTACGCGTTCATCCTGGGTAAATTATAGAAAAACAAAGTCTCTTTTCGCCTATAACTACTAACAAAGCGACCAATTATATTATAGTAAGTGTATTTAAGGTAAGTTTCCTTTGGCATTGAATAAAGTATATGACTATCTAATGACATCATGAGATAGTTATATATTTGCATTCTTTATAACAAGGGTGTGGCATTATATTGACGTGTGTTTTCAGTTCCAGTCATAATCTGGCGGATTGCAACTTATTTCTATTTTCCAATAATAAAGTGTAATAATAAAATACCTGGTAATTGAATAAACGTCTGTCTAGATATGATTTATGATGATGTTATTACGAAATATCCTGTTATATTAAAGTTTTCAGATCTGCTTTATTGAAAGTGCGAACTTTGGAAACTTTTTGTCAAATCAAATAATTTAGTAGAGAATAGAGATGTTCGATATTCCGGTACTGGTTACTTTGTCCCGGTGACTTGTCAGCCGCTGGATCTCCGAGGAACCGGTATTTATGGAACCGGCTCCTATTCTTGTAATGCTAGCACCCCACGATCGTTCCTTATGGCAGCACTACACGATCGTCCAACTACACTGTCCACATTAGGGTTTTTACAAACATATTTTTTCCCTACGTAAACTCCTGAACTTAAATTCAAAAGTCACGTAAATGCATTTTTCCACCCACATGAGGTAACAGAGTAAGGCGCAATGCGCCGTTCTATTGGTAAAAGGAACAAGAGTTAGAGTTAGAATCAGTAACTTTAAATGATTCATCACTTAATGATAAATAAGAACTTGGCGGGAACTACAATTTCAAACTAAAAACTAAAGAGACCTATTTACCCAAGAAGCAAATACGATATTCCTGCATCGATTTTAAAGATTTCAATATTAAATATTGGTGAATTTATTTAACAGCAAAGTCAGTTATTATTTTATTTTCCAATGTACTATAATAATAATAATAATAAAAGTTTTATTCCGGAAGGTATGCAGGAGTAGTGCAATGCAATACCTTCCATAATTGATATCAATACATTGTAATAATAATAGTAACAAAATAATAATGAACAGAAATTCATAAGAAATAAATAAATAAGTAAATAATAAAATAAAAATATATGAAAATAAAATAATAATAAAAAAAGTAAAAAATAAATAAAGAATGTAAGTAAGAAAATATTAATGGAGTATATTAGGCCTCATTTCTACAAAACGCCATCAAGAGGGAGTCCATCCTGGCAGCGTTAAGATTGATGGGGCCAATAATTTACTCCAATGCGCTTCTATGCTTGAGTTCGGGATCTGACGGGATTCCATGATGAGGTTATTTCTGGAGTTGTTAATCCTTTCCCGCATTCCTGCTACCCTGGTTCTCATATATAACACATAAATAATAATTAAATATTTTATACTGGTTCCAAAGTAGTCTAATTTTTGTGTGTTTTAATTTATCCAAAATTATTGTGTCATTTCATAATTATAAATACTTTCTTATTATATGCATATAAAAGACTTTAAAAGTTTTTGTCTCGATTGATTTTTGGAATATAATGCCGGATAGCGCTTCCTCCTCCTTTAGCCAACGTTTCAGACAGCATTAGAGTGTTCGTCATCAGGGTAGATGTAAAATCTCCAATCATTTAGGGTTTTGTTTCATATTAATAAATATGTGCGTACCTACATTTTATTTAGATAAATTAAAGATCATTATTTGAAGGGCGTAGAAGCAAAGGTAGCAATATTTTCAGAATTATTTTTTGAAAAGTTTATTTAGCGATTTATATACTTTTATTTCATGAATATGTTGATACATTTACAGATTATTGTTTCAGTTTGTTTCTACTATGTACGAAAACATTTTGATACACAAAATTATCTGTTTCTTTATAATAATCATTCAAAAGTTGACAATGCTACAGAACCGTTTTTGTAGTTTGTTGCGTTGGCTTCGAAGCCCCTCATTTGTGAAAGTAGATATTTTAATTTCATTAATACACAAAAAAGAATAAAAGTGAGGCTCCCAAAATGATCAAGCATTTAATTCATAAATTATGGCTTATTTCCAATTATACACAATTATTCCCAATACAAATATTACAGAAACGTTACAAAACATATTAAATAAACGGTATTATTCATTCACATGAACTCTCCAGCCTATAAATTTCATACAAAATACATAAAACAAATGGTCGAACGAAGTCCGAAAATAAGTCTCTTTAACTGTCAGTGCATTTCCTACACCACGGCTTGATAATAAAGTTGGCAGTGCACTGTTCAACTGTCAAACTCCGAACTTCAAGCTTTCATTATCATGGCAGACGTCGAAGTAATAGCTGCGTCTGCGCTGTATCTAATCATTGCTTACAATTATTATGTAGAAATATACAGACGACGTAAAATCAAAAAAATATGGTGGATGCTAACTATACATAGGAAGAGAACAAGGTAAAATAAATTGGTGTATATTCAGGTTGAAACATTGATTTTAACTCGTCGCGAAAAAGCAAAACCGGTTCCAGTTTTTTTTTCACCAGAATTACAACCCTCCCATGAATATTTGGAGAGGAACCGGCACTTTTCAGTGCGATGTGAGCCGCGAGGAACCGGTTCCAGTTCTTTTAAAAATAATATCGGAAGCAACCCCCCCTTAATGAGATAATAAATATATTTAAAAGAACCGGTTCCTTTTTTCCAGAAAAAATATGTTACCGATGAACCTTTCCGCCCCCAGGAATCGGTTTCGAAAGTAACTGGATAAATAAAAATAAAACACGAAGGTCAAGCGATTAATTCAAAACATTATTAGATCATTGCAATGTCCCCAACTCGGATACTCCGATCCCATCTCATTACTAAAATGCACTTATATAACGGGGGCTTAAGAACATAAGGGCGAATCTACAAAAACACAGTTTAGAGATATACGATAAAACTGTTTAAAAAAACTATTCTCTCTTTTAGAGGTTATATATTTGTGTGAAAAATACAGCTTACAGAGTTTTATCGGATGAGTTTAATATTTATGTCACTAAAAGAATATATTTTTTAATGTCAGATTAGTACTTAACTTGAAACAGCAATTTTTGTAGATTCGCCCTTATGTTCCTGCCTCCGATAATGTGTTTCTGATTGTGAGTAAGTATTTTTGATTATTTGTAGCTGGCAACTATATTTTTTAGGGGTTTGAATAAAGAATTCAAAACGAGTTTTTCGAAAACATAAATTAACGTCATTATTGCAGGTCTAATTATTGAGAGAATGTTTTGCATAACGTTTAAATAATGAGAACGTATGCACGCAATACACCAGAAAGGTCCTTTTCTCCAATACAAGAGGCCAAAACAGGTATTATTTTGTTACATAATAAGAAACAAACAATAAATTAAATCTATTAAGAGATTTAACTAATTATTTAATTCTGTAGATATTCGATCACCTGGAGGCATTACTCATCGCCAAACCTATCAAAGAACAAGGCTGACTAGACTTAATTCTGACAACCAAGAATCAGAATTTGTCAGAAAAGTTACATCCAGTTTGACAGTACAAAATGAGTTTTTTGATTGCGACAGTCAAGATATACTGCCTGATGGTTTTGATACTAGCTTCGATAGAAAAATATGTGGAAATGTAATGTGTGATGCTATGGCATCTCGCCCTTCTCAGCATAGTCGATACTGCTGCAATTTTCACCATTATCCTTTCCCGTGGTGGGTTTATTACATCAAGCCTGTTGTGCAAGTTTCTTTAGTAATTTTGTGTGGATTTGGTATAGTGAGTGTTTTTAAACACCAAAAAAACACGACGAGGTCTCTCGATATGCTCTCAGTAAACATACATGGAATCAAAATGGACATTGAAGCTTTTGCTGTAAGTAAAATAATTTATTTGTTTTTCTTCCAAGGTTACAAATAACTTGACAATCTTTGAAGTCCTGCTACTATCATCATAATAAGAGGAAAATGTTGCTTGTTCGACGATGGAGGACTTAGCTTTGGACTCATATGTTGTCAATTTTATAATTCATATGTTGTAAATTTTATAAATATTTTTATGCTTACGGTAATGAGAATGAGAATTAAATAGTTACTTTCTGTTTAACTGTTTCAGTACAATTTAAAACATACAAATGACGCTCAGCGTAAAAGCGATGAACAAATACAGGATATAGCGATGATCCTTGCAAAGTTGACGCACTTTACAAAAAATCAAACTTTGCAATATAGAAGCGAAATGGAATTGGAAAATTCTGATTTGATCGCTTTGTTGAGATCGGCTGAGAACATCAAAGATGTTGTGAAGAGAGAGATTGGAGAATATGATGCAGACAAAACAGCTAGAAGCGATTATGCATTAGAATCAGCAGGTTTGCAATTTATTAATTTGGTGTTATTTTTTTTCAAAATATACATAAGCCTTACTAGCAGGCCGGGCCCTGAGTCAAACGGCGCCTTTATATTATATTTATAAAGCACTGATATTAGGTACTATCAGCGCCTTGCTGATTCGACACCTGGAGCGGACTGCTCCAATTGCGCCTGCACAGGACCGGCCCTGCTTACTAGTACAGCTTAAGGTTTAGTATTCTAATGTTCAATCAAATGCTTAACTATTATTTCACAGGGGGACAGATATTGAGTGTAATGAACACAAAACCGTACATCATACAAACAGGATCAATCATTTCAAGAAGCTGGAGCTATTTAATGCGGTCATTTTGTAATGCAGCAGATTCTGCTAGGCCTATTTTACAAGTTAGTCAAAAAAAGTCAAAAAGTATTTTTATATTTAGATTCTTTCATAGGAAATTTTGGTTATTATTTAAAGACAAACAAGTCTCGTAATAGAGTAAAGGTTTTAAATTCTGGCAGCAAAATTACACTAAATGAGTATTAATTGCCAAAACACATATTATTTCGACTTTTATCAAAGTTCAAATTTACAAAGAATTAGTAATTAATATACTACCTGGATGGTTTTATCCGAGTTTCAAAACCCTATTTTCGTTTTTTTTTCTCACTGCACAATTGAAAAATATGGAACAAACAGATTGTATTATTTTTAATTTAAAAAAATGTATTAATGTGTATTTAGAAGTTACATAGGTCATGATGGAAGTTGCAAGTTTAAAATGGTTGTTTCAACCTAGAAATTCCATACACAAAAACTGTATAAATTTGGTATTGCTAGGGATTATATACAATCAGATTTACTGCTTTATAGTTAAATACATGTAACACTCTACCTTTGTGCAAACATATTTCTGCTTTATATTTAAGATGTTATATTTCCAGCCCTCGGTAAATCCGGGTCAGTGCTGGGCATTCCAGGGTTCACGTGGAGTAGTGCTCGTCAAGCTGCTGGCCAAGATCTACATCTCTGGCATCACCCTGGAGCATATTCCCACCAGTATCTCGCCCACGCAGGAGATCTCATCAGCTCCCAAGACCTTCAGCATATGGGTAAGACCCCTTGTAGTTTCCCTCCACACAGCATACCCAAAAATGACATGGTAGAATTAATGTTAAAAAAGTCATATTTAGAAATAGTTTACTAAACATGATTAAATAATATTACCTTATTTCCAAAAAGACGTATATTTACAAAGAGACAACATTCTTCATACGGTGGTCGAGAGTTGGTGTAGGTCATAATGGGATGCTGAAGTTATTCAGCCAGTCAAAAGCATCAGAGGTTACTTGGTTCAGCACAGATGTCTCCGAAAAGCTGGCGAAGTAGACATTCTTTCATGATATTTATTTATTAAAGCCTTATAGGCAAGTAAGAATCCATCAAATACGCAAAGCGACTGTGACTGCGCCGGCTGTGGTTTAGTGAGACCCGCATCTTCCGAGGAAGAGAGAACCCTGCCAGCCAAAACATTAAGGACATTGTTCTTGCTAGACTTTTAAATTGCTTAGTTTGGCGACACATTGAATTCATTTAGGGCTTGGATATTATAGGTTTCTCATGTGAAAAAGTTATAATTTTGAGTAATAATATCAATAAGATCTCATTTTTCATCATTCTGCTTATGAGCCAAGCATTGTAGCTCATTTGTAGCCTGCAGCCATGCAGTGAATTTTTTTATATATTCATTGCGCAGCCTAACTTACAGGCACGCAAGGAAGACTCAAGAGAAAGTGCCGGCTTGCCTCTATTTATTAATAGCCTGGCATTTACTAGGGACATCTAGTTATAATGCATCGGCTTTTGACCAAACATAGATTGAAGTAAAGGGGGTTATTCTAAGTCCCTTTTTTATTGGGTATATTCTTTGTCATACTTGAAGAAATAGGCTTGGCATGCCTATCCTAGCTAGAGGGTTTAAACAATATGATGTTGGATTGAGGTGGCTTGACCTTATGTTTAGGTATGATTATTTCAATATAAAAAATGTATTTCTGCAGGGTTTCGAAGAAGTCGCTGAAGTTGACGGCTATTTCTTTGGCGAGTTTGTGTACAACAAAGAAGGTCCGTCCGTCCAGTATTTTGATGTTCAATATCACACGCAAAGGTCATACAACATTGTCCAGCTCAAGATAGACTCAAACTGGGGCAATTCAGACTACACATGCGTGTACCGATTACGTGTCCACGGAATGCTGAATAAAATGTACATAAAACAATCCGATAAAGTGTGACGTAAATTTTGTTCAATGTGTTTTATAATGAATAATGTTTTATGTCGGTAAAAGACATGAGTAAAAAAAAACTTTTGTTTAGGTAGATACTGCTAAATACCACAGTGTCATTAATTTATTTCAATAAATACATAGTGTACTTTTAAGTATTATTATAAAAATAGTGCAACATAAATGTTAGATTTGTAAGTCACAAAGGCTTAATTTCTAATATTTTTTTCTATCAAGAAAAATATTGATTCAGGAATTTTTGGACACTACATGATTATCAGGGTAAATGTTTTATTTCAAAGTACATTTTATATAAAATAAACATTTATTTTTTACTAATTTGGTGTGTTAACTATCAGTAAATATGTTATATTGTGTTGGTGGAATTACATTTTTGGAGTTGTATTCATTACAAGGTAGGTATTCTACATTTTGTAAACATACACTGTATATTTTCTGTTAAAATAAAGGGTAATTTTAATTCTTAACTAAATTTATTTTGGAATGGCTGGAGTAAATGGCAGACAAATGGAATTGTGAAGGTGCTTCATTTTATTGAATAATCTTCAAATTCAAAAACGATATATAAATATCTATTAAAAATAAAGTCAAAAGCAAAATTTTAAGAATTATTTTTAAGTTAAGTTTCATGTTATCATAAGCATGAAACATTTATAATAATAGATATAAACATGTTTTAACACTTCACACTTAGAATCTCCCTAGCAGCCATTAGACATTTCTACTAGATACAATATTGTTTATTCAATTAATAACATTCTGTCTTTGTTCTACTAGTATTTTACTGGTGCTTTGAAGAACTAACTCATTAAACCCTTCGGCACTGGTGAACAGTCGGAAGACACGCCAAACTCAAGCCCAATATTTGTATGCAGTTCACATTTACTTTGTAGAAATGAATCGTTTCAACTACTTATTCTTGTGCTCAGGCCAAGCCGACTTTCGTGTTTCATCCTTCCCACAACATTGGTTTCTTCAAGACGCATGTTTAATCCTACCTTTCCTTAAAAAAAAAAACCCTCCACACAGTATTCCCAAAGATTACGTAGGCTCCAAGCGAAAACTCAGAACCTCCTGTGTAGTCATAAAATGATTTTTTTTTAATTTACAACCCCCGACTCTCGAGTCTACATTATGAGATCACAGTTATATATATTCAATTGAAAGTTTTTTTTTAAATACGCAAGAAAAAAGGATACATAAGAATTTTTCAGACTCTTCATAACTTATCTATTTTAGAGCAATGTTCAAAAAAGGTTATCTGTTTCTAATACTTGCTAATTTCACAAATAATTAAAAAAAATATTTATTATTTCATTATTTTTGTTTTAACCATCTATCATCTGGGTGAGAACCTTCAAGAATTGGCAAAACTACATGCCAAACCTTTTTCAAATTGTACTAGAAGCAATCAACGGCCTTGACTAGTGACAAAATTCATGTAAAAGTATTGCACAATCCATGACTCAATCAGAATTTGTTCCCTAGTATAGGGGCCGTTAACTTATATTGCATTAATCTAGTAGGTATTACAATATACAGGGTAAATACCTAAATATTTAAACCTAAAATTATTTCCATTACAAGTTGTTAAAAACTATTGTCTTAGTTTATAAATATTTTTATAATAAATTTGGTGTATATAGTATAAATAATGTTTTCATACACAATAAAAAAAAAACATTGTGTGATTATTTATAAATACAGTAAGATGTTTAATAATAATAATTTAATGTTCTATAAAGGCTAAAATTCAATTAAGAAAAAATATTGCTTTTTAGAATATTGGCTTGAAATATCTATTGCCAATACCCAAGGAAGTTATGTTAACCGACTAAAAAATATATCACTAAATACTTGTATGATCAATAGAACTAAAAATAATAAAAATTATCATATCATCCCTTCTAAAGGTGACCCTGAACATAAGGCGATCTTCATTTCTCAATAAGTTGTCATAGTTTGTGTACACTTCTTTTGTAATCTGTAATATCTTTACACTTGTGTAAATATACTAATAATTCTAAGCTCGGCAGAAATATGGCATACATTTTGAACTAAAAACATTAACTAGTGGGCAGAAGTATTATTGATTGAAAACATAAACAAAAAGTCTTTGTAATGAAGACCTTTCCTATAACAGAATATTGTTAAATTTATTTTATGTCAGATTCAAATTTTTCCAACTTTTTCAGGGTTGAGTTGATCCGGACATTGAGGCGATGTTCAAAGTCAAAATCTTTATATTGCGATTGAGATCTAATGAGTAGGATTTTCCCTTCTGGTCTGGTCTGTAAAAATATAATAGCGCATGTTAGATATGACTTCATTCATTCACATGTTAGTACAATATATTAAATACAAGTTTTGTCCTGTCATTGAGAGTTCCATTGTAAGCTCTCTTTCTGTTACATGCATTGTTTATGAGAGAGATGGCGAGGTTACATCAGAGCTATCAGCAATATGCCACTACATACATGTTTTGTCAACCATGGACACTACTAGGCTGTCCAAAGCGTTGACTCGAGAAGGTGGAGGAAGTGCATAAATCACCGAAAACCACCCAACATTATACTATTGGTGGCAGGAAACTTGAAAGATTTTAAGTATGGCTTCAAGATATTTATTTGTCATTAATTTAGGAAAAAACTAACAATAAAATGAATGTAGTAAACGCGTAGATCTATGCAACTTACGTCTTCTTCTCTAAGTAGCAGCAGAGCCAGCTCGTATTGAGCAAATGCAGAAATATGAACATCTTCGGTGCAAGTTGATCTAAGGTTTAGGCACGTTCTGAAGGCTTCAACCGCATTTGTAAGGAACACGGGTGAGTTTTCAGCATTAATATTTGCATCCACAATGGACAACTTGTTCAGCCGATTGGCTACCACTAGAGATGCGGCCCCTTTGATCAGCCAACCAATCCCTAGCATTGGTTCGTGGGCTAGAGATTCTTCACCATTTATTGGACTGCATGCTGAAAATATTCAATTGAATTCATAATTAATTGCATGAATATGTGACAGTAGCCTGGTCTCTTTAGTAAAGTTTACCAGGGTTGTCATTGGGTGTTTGGCGATGTCTCCAAGTTTCAAAACTTGTCTCCCCAGGTAGTAAAAGCCTTCTTCCCATCAACCTGAGACATTGACACCATAGATTTACGGTGATTGTTTTAATGAAATAATAATACAGTACATTTTAATGAAATTATAATACAGTACATTTTAAAAAGTATTGTAGACATTTAAACAAAAAAAACATTGGATAGGTACTTTGGATTACAGTCAGCAAGTCTTCATAATCACAGCTAGGAAAAGTATTCCATAGAAAAAGCATCTCAAAACAGTACAGTTGCCAGTGTACAGTGTCCTTTACCCAATCTGAATCCATATCTTCCTTCTCTGGAAGTTTATCCATTCTGCGTTTAATGTATTTTTCTATCTGAGCACCCTGAAAATTATAAAAGCAAATGATGAAATTTACAAAAAGATTCAGATGATTTAACACTTTCAGCTATATAATAAATTTCATTGCATTACCGAATTCCTAATATTGACTAGCTGAACCTATGATCATTCTTTTAACATTGCTTACCTTATTGTGCGATTTTTCCAATAAGTTTCGAATTTCGTACTTCCCTGTCGATACGGATTTGAGATTGCCACAAGCACCAGCATTGATGGTAGTAAGGTAGGCATAGAAGCTTCTGGACCATTTGCTTTGGTGTCTGAGCTGGAGGAAGCAATTGTATGCTTTCTGGTGATTGAGTGTTAATAAGTGACACCAACCAACTTCATGTAATCCTGCGAATCATAAATACATATGTGTTATTATTTGGACATTTCATAGATAGTCATACTTATTTAACTAGCTACTACTTTTGGTCAAGAACTTACCTAATAGTTTAACATCTGGCAGGGTTGCATTTGAAACTGATAGTTGATAGGCTTCTATGGCACCAGAGATGTTCGGCTGTTAAATAATATTGAAAAATATATTTATATTTCTATAAATAAAAAAAATTACACCAAAGTACACAATTAAAACAACAGCTTAAATATTTTATTGAATATTAGGTAGGTAACATACCTTAATTCTTTCCACCCTTCCCTTAAAGAACAAAAACAATGCTGAATTCTGAAATTCTACTTCTTCTTCCAGTATTTTAGTCGCTTCTTCGACCCCTGATGCCACAATAACTCCATCTAAGTTGAAAAAAGGACGAACTATTGTATGGTACCACAAAAGCGCTAATCTGAAAACAACAAAAACAATTTTAAGCAACCGAGACTTCAGCTAGGCAATCGAGAACATACAAACGTATGTTTAAATAGTTACTATAATTTTGAATTGCTTATGTGTCCATTTGATGGAATATCTCAATATAAAACTTACGAAGCCAGTGGAGCTCTCATATCGGTTCCTTTCCTAGAGTAGTTCAGGCTGTGGATCGCTGACGCCTGGTCCCCCTCGAACCCCAACATGTTGGCCCACCTCAAGATACTGGGTGGAGCCAGGGACACGCACAGCTTGAACACCCCGTAACCAAAACACACGGCAGACATTAAGCGGAGTACCGCATCTGGCTCTATGTTATCCCAGCTGGAAAGAAAAAACTATTGATAATATTCGTTCACAACAGATATATAAATAAAAAATCACATACACTGCTAAAAAACGTCCAAATGTGGCTGAGGATATTGATTGTGAGAGACATTTACTTATTTGTTGTCGGACTATTGTCCAATAATAACATATAACACGAAATGAGGAAAAATAGAAATGATAGAGAAAGCATAATATCTACATGTGAATAAAGGAACGACAAATAGAACAAAAATATATATCAGGAAAATAATGTCAAGTCAAAGGCTGAACAAGGTTTTTAACTCTCATCAATAGAAAATATTACTAAAAGTTATTTGCATAAAGACGGACAAAAATCATTTAGACTAGCACCAAAAAATTCTAAACTTTGACTCTGTGGAGTGTTGATCGAGGAAAAGCAATAAATTATTTTTTTTAGATATCTCTGCAACCATCCCCTACCTGCTGGGGAAGAAAGGTAAACAAAATATAATAATGTCTACTTACTCATTATCGTTTTCTTTTTTAAGGCCAATAAGAGACGTTGCACTCTCATAAATTGCAGAACTAAAACTGTTGATGGAAGAAAATAGAGACACGGACTTTCTGATTGAACTGCGATGACTTCTACTCAGCATTTCACTACTACAATTACGGGAAGTACGTAAAGAATTTGGACGGACACCGTTTGGTGTTTGGATAGACAAACTGTGTGTTGAACAACTTTTGTTTCTTGGACGATTGACATCGCTTCCTTCATCGCCATTTTCTAAATATCTTGTTTCATAACTTTCCATTTCGAATCCATCCTGAGCTTTGCAGTCGGCATTTGAAAAATCCGAAAATGTTTTACTAGAGCAAGTGTATAAGTTATGGTACAAGTTCTTATTGTCGGGTATTTTTGGTAAATTTGATGCTTTAACAAGATTGTCTGGATTTAGGTTGTTTAAGGTTGTGTAATTGTTGTTTTGGAGAGGGGGATCGCTCTCAGATATGCTCCAAGAAGAACATGAAATGGTTGTAGGCGAGCTGGCAGAACTGCTTTTTACCCCGTTGTTAAGCGAACCTGAAAATAAATAAATTAATAATTAATTTTATTATTTATAATGATTCTATCAAGGAGATGGGGAGAAAGGTTGGGAATTACCTGACTATTCAGATCTGACCACTAAATACAGCTTGAGCCTTTTCAAGCAATGTTTCGATTCTGAATGGTGGTCTTTCACCAGGGCGATACTGTGAGTATCTACCACTCTGGAATGTGGCGCAAATATATTATACTACAAATTATTTTATATTAATTGCATGTGAAATAACACAAATTAAATAAAATTTATTTGCACACACCCGGATTTGAACCTGTAGCTGAGGATTTTACCCGCTCCCACACGGAGGTCGTCAAAATACAATTTTAAAGTATGAATAATAATGTTATCCAGTGTTAAGAGTTCTAAATAATGTGCACTGTTGTCACACTGCCGTTTATCAGAATTCAAACAACAAAGAGAAATACTGCAAAGTCTACTATCCCAGTGTAGTTGCGGAAGTAAGATTTATAACCAGCTAAAAGGCCATCTGATCAAAATGTGAACAGGGCCTTACAAATGGAGAATGGATAAATTAATATTTATTTATGCTACTGTGTTGAGTACTCAAATTTACACCATCTGAATATTATTTGTTTACTAAAAAGATATGCTAAACTTACCGTTATATTTCTTATTCAATGACAGTAACTGATCATAAGTGTGTTGGTAGATCTTCCAAGCCCTTCGTAGAGTCCATCCACCCTTCATATAGGAAGTAAAATCATTTCGTAGGAATGTAAGGAAGGATTGGCAGACCAAAGAGTCGGCCAGAACTATTCTCTCTTCTAAAGATTGCTCTAAACTCTTGTCATCAGATTGCGAAATAAACTTATTCTTTATCGACTTCATCCACCCAATCTGCGTAATGCATTGTTCCTCAATTTTTTTAATATCAGCAATAGCTTCAGTTACTTTACAATCATCGAAACACATAAGAGCATTCTGAAAATATAAAACGTTAGTTAGTTAGTTTAAATATTCATTGCTTATGTAGAATATAAAACATCAATAACCCTTTCGTAATAATATTAGAGATTATTGAATGGAAATAGAAAATGATCATATAAATTTTAGTACAAATTAATATTGAAAATTTACCATAAACGTAACATAACATATCCCCGCTGTCATGTGAATATTCGGAGGACTATTGTTGAAAAGATGTTCAGCTTCCTTATTTTTATCATTTAGTAATAATATTATCCCACGTCTCGCTTCCATCCATTCCGGTTTGTTTGAATTCATTATGATTTCAAGAGGATTTCCGTTTGTAAAATAGTTTCAGGAAGAAGGCACAAAAGACGGATTATTTTCAAAAGAAATCCAAAGCAAGGAATGAAAGACGTTTTATCACGAAAACGGAAAGCGAAGGAACACAATAATTTTTCCGCGCAGTTCTACATGCTAAGAAAATTTCTGTTTATATTTCATTGCGATATTTAATATTTTATAACCACTAATGGCGTTTAAATGCATTATAGCGTGAGGTAGGCTTTTTTCTTACACTTATCGATTTATATGCGGCAAACATTGCGTTAGGGGATGAAAAGTCGGCATTTGAAAACATGTGACTTCAATCGATAATATCAGACGTCATCAAGATGTGTGGTGGGAAATGAAAAAAAACATATATTCTGGATGTGGATACAGAACATTTGTACGACACTAATACAACCGGCTTTTTATAAACAATTATCCTAATAAAATTGAAACAGGAATAAAATAAAATATATTATTGTATTTGAAATCCTGTCATAGCATTTAATTTTTTGATGAAATTTGAATAAATAACATAACTTAATTAAATTGAAATTAAAAACAAATTGATTATCATCATTATTTGTGGGTAAGAACCAATGACAATTTATTGGTAAGAACTTGATTTTTGACTTTCGCGATATTTTTATATTCTAAGCCCAGTTCATTAAAAAAAATATAAACAAGTTAGCTGTAGAGATGGTTTATATCAGAATTGGGTGTACCTGCGGTTCCAGTTACCGGTGACCGGCGAGGAACCGGCTATTTGTCCAATTCTTTTTGGAACCGATTCCTGGTGCCAGAAAAGTTCCACGAAGGAGATTTTTCCGAAAAAATATTAGCAAATTAACAAAAGTTCCTCGCCAAAAAAAGTACTAGAAAAGAACGGACAAAGGATATC
Source organism: Drusus annulatus (assembly GCA_022651775.1). Classification (NCBI taxonomy): domain Eukaryota; kingdom Metazoa; phylum Arthropoda; class Insecta; order Trichoptera; family Limnephilidae; genus Drusus; species Drusus annulatus. The sequence continues at coordinate 20,578 of JAGWCC010000094.1, forward strand.
GATATTTTTATTTGCGAAAATTTGGAACTGGTTTTTGGAGAAATAATATCGACGACCGTGACCGGCTAGGAACCGGTTCCTTTTAACCGAGACAGGAATATCGACCATCTCTAGTTAGCTGTCAATCTGACAGATAATAGCAAAATAGTGGCTCGGAGCCGATAATAAAGAATACTTCTAAAAATCCTACTTATCATTAAATTTATACATATTTATTTGACACGGTAACAAAAAATGCACCAACTGGATGTTAATATTTTCATCCCAGATTTCTGGAACCTGGACAAGCATACGCGATTAAAAGGTTATGTTTCGAAAAGTTTTGGCAATGTTTTGGGTTTGTATATTTACGATAATTACAACGAAAATGTCCGTGCAAAATTAACCCGAGATTGTTGCAGCGAATGGACGGAGCTGAACCAGAACAGTATCTTAGAAGGCGACATTTGCAAGAAAAATTACCTTTCTCGTGAATCGATAGAAAGTTCAAACTATATCTCATTGGAAATGGATAATGAGATAATCACTTTGAAGAATCTGAAATTAAATGGTCAAGTTGTAGATCTAACAACGATGATTAGGAGTAGTGTCATCATGTTTTACGATTACGCTTCAATATTAAAATCAGAAGCGTTTTTTAATCACCAATCCGAACAATCTACGACTATCAAAAATGAATCAACTAACAGCAACCAGAACCAGTTTGCCTTGCTAAAGAGTATCATCAATCATGATAATTCCATTTGTCCGGAACAGAAAAAAATAAATGATGTTGACTCTCTTAACTTCGTGAAGAAATACTTAACATTCCATATTGTTTCAAATATGTTTGAATCCTTTTGTTCGTACTCGAATTTGTGCGTACAGTTTAGCAGTTTTACAAATTCTATCAATTGGATTTGGTACTGCTTATGGAAAGAAAGAAAGGTATGATTATAAATATGATTTTAATATGTTGCTGTTTATGTTAAACCTTTGTTAAAATATAAATATTTTTTTCAGATATCTGTTAAAACTGGCAACTTGTTGACATCTATGCTGCTTGACCTTTTAGGGGGACTAGTTGTTCTGCACTGCATAAATCAATGGACTCTTAACCCTGTGAATGAACTTTTTGATATTATAGAGGTATTTTTATTCTTATTCTATTTCTCTACTTCATTTTTAACACAGATAGGTCGCGGAATTATAGTTGATCCAAACGGCTCAAACTTAGGATTATGTGTACTGGTGCATTTATATATTTACTTCCGACAGTGATGTCCTTGCAAAACGTAATTGAGAAACAGCCTTTTGTCTTATTGCTTTTAGCAAGAAAGGGGAAACAAGCGTATACATTCAAAAATGTTTTGCATTTATTTGAAAGGTTTCTAGTGTGTTCGTTTTATTATATCAAAAATGTTTTTTTTTCAAATTTTGTTGGAATTTTGTTTTTTTTGAAGTCGAATACGTTTGAAACATGCTTTATACAAGTGATGCATTTGTGTGAGTACTCTGTTTGGGACAACTCTGATTATGATACGTAAAACACCGAGTGACTTGTGTTTTTTTTTTCTGAAAATGATGAATTGCCAACTGAATTGTGTTATCACAACAAAAAAAAAAATAGTATTTGAAAGATGTACGTCAAAAAGTTTTATCTTTTCTGCCTACTTTTATTTCTATGAAGACATTATATAATGTGATTATTTATTTTGTATTGCAGTATTGATGTATGTAATAAGTACTTAGTTATTTTTTCAGTTGATTGTGGACAATTTACGCGCTTTGCTAAAATGGTTGATGGGTTCCCCTGCGGGTCTCAAGTTGAATCACGCCTTCAACAATATGCTGGGGAAGTTTTTCTTGTATCACATTGAGCTTTGGTGGATGTTTTTGGGTAAAGTTCCATTACGAACATGTTTACCTTCAATATGGTATTTTTACAAATGCTAAAAATGTGTGGAATTTTTTATGTTTCTTTTTGTTTTTTCTAGCCGTCGCACTAAAATGTGTGATGTTAATATTATCATGAATTATTACTGATTTTAAAAATTATCTAAAATCGTAAATTCCTAAACGGTTCGTATTTGGTTGGTGGTATTACGGGCGTGATGTCACTGCCGAATTCCACATGAAATTATCATTTGGGGGCAATTATGCATATTTTAAATCCTTGAGAAAATTTATTCTTTAACATAAGAAACAAACAAAAAAATAAACTGTTATTTTCGGATTTTTTTTCAAAAATCAAAAAAAAATGCCGAATCGCATTATGTTTTAAAATATTTAACAATGTGTGGTATTGTATATTTTATCTTTTTGCAGTGATTACAAAAAATATTGTGGAAATGGTGCTCCAAATATTTCAGTACGTTGGAATGTTGGGAATATCTTTTCAAGCAGCCATTTTAGCTGATATGCTATCTCTAGCTAGTTTTCATATTTACTGTATCTACACATATGCAGCAAGGTATTCCACTTTAAAATTTAAATGAGTTTATTTTATAAAAGCACATTTTTTTAATCAAGTGTATTATAGTAAGTAGGTACCTTTCTCTATACATTTTTCCGTGGTTCGAAAATTATTTTCAAATGATTTATTTTTATTTTTAGGCTATATAATATACAGATAAGTGGACTAATAGCATTGTGGAGGCTGTTCCTAGGTAGAAAACACAATCCCTTACGTGGAGGGGTAGACTCCTGTCAGTATGATCATCACCAGCTCTTTATTGGAACTCTGGGCTTCACGATTCTACTATTCCTACTACCTACCACGGCCCTGTACTATGTGGTTTTTACAACAGTAAGTCTTCTTCAATATTAGTGCATATTGAGATATGTTAAAAAAACTTGTAGTATTGTTGTAATTGTATGTATTATTTGTTCTTTTTAATATTTTCAGCTCCGAGTCATTTTGGTTATGATGGGAGGTTTTCTTACTTGGCTCCGTTACATTATACAATCCTTTCCATTGTACCTAGTTGTATTATGGCTTTTTAAATCTAAAAGAATAGCGGGTAAATTATATTCTTTACTTTTTACTAGGTATACATAATATAATATTATAATAATGCCAAATTTCTCTCCACCCTTTCTCTTTTCTTTCCTTTCCCTTTATACAATTAAACCTCTCCAGGCTGTGGTGGGATAGATTCCTGTCTTTGTTGAGATAAGTAAATGCTTTTCAATATGCCCTATCTCTTTTGACGTTTGTCTGGTTGTTTGTAATATAATTAATTGATATTGTGTTAATCTTTCAGGTGAAATAAAAATATCTCTGATCCCCTCAATAGAAGCACAAAATACACCTACGTTACTGCGGGTACATCTCCAAACTGCTTCTATTTTCCAACTTATAAGAAAATATCGTCCTCCTCCATTTTCTAAGCCTGTGGCAGTTCAATGGGGAGAAATATTATCTAGCCTAATAAGAGGAAAACTGTTATATCCTGTGTAACTATTGTTTCGTTTTTTTTTAAATATTCATTAATCAATAAACAACTATTTTGAACATGACTTCTGATTTTTTAAACAATTAAAAATAATAATAATCCACCTCAATCGTTAAGACAAAGGAGTGATAGTTACCGTTTTCTAGTACGAATACAAGGTAGTTACAGTTTAACACGGTTAACTTCAAGCTGTACTGTATTATGAAGCTAGAAAATAAAACACCTGTATTATTTGACTGTTAATCTATAGAAAAATGCATTATAGAAGTACAACAGCATACAGAAAAATAATAATATTGTATAATATTAGTTATATGAACGTTGCTATTGTTCAGTTTGTATTAATCTAAATGGGACAAGTATATAAATATACATAATGATAAACAAACTAGAATCTGCCCGAACAGTTTCAAATTTGCCCCTCTTTTTGGTTCTTAAACATTAAAAAATAATGACGTAGCGCTATCATTTTCTATGGCTAGATAGCGCATTATTTTCGTCTATGATAACATCTGACATGTGTCAAATCGTACATTTTGGAAATTATCGTTGTGGTCCCATACTTTAATTAGATTAGAGATATTCACGGCCTACCGAATTAGCGAGCTCATTTAGATTGCCCTTACTTTGCTGGAATACAACAACAAAAATCAAACTTCACTAATTATGTGACGTGGGATGAATCAAGTTGAGAGTGACGATTCTGATCTGAGTTTGTTTGATAACGAGACACCAAATGCCACTATTCTGGACCAAAGCGATGATAAAGAGAACATATACGAGACGGAAAACCCACCTGAAGAAGCAACCACCACTCCGGCGGCAGATAAACGCGTAACTCTAAATATGGTTCTGAGAGAAGCCCTGTTTTTTCTTGCCTTGGCATTGACGACATACGATGCCTTACAAAACTCGTGAGTTTTTCCTCGATTTCCTTCAACTAACGATTTTTTCAATACATTTTTTAAATATAGAAAAGGTTCCAAATATAATCTGTATAAAACAAGTACAATGTTTGACCACAGGTAAAAATGGATGAATTATACGTTTCAACCTAATTTAAGTTAAGAAAAACGAAATTTGTGAAGTATGATTGTGGTCTGTGCAAAACAAAGTATTAGCAACCGCAACCAACAACAATTAATCATTTTTTTTAGGTTATAATGTCATCTCCTTGTTTATATTATTTATATGTTAATACATCAGGTTTTGTGCCAAGGGCAAGGTATAATAACCCAGATTTAAATTAGTTCTAGCTGTTTTACCATTATCAATCTTTCTACCTGATAATATTATAGTAGCTTAGCAATAATGTATTCACCCAAAGAAAATTGTTCAATAAACAAGCTGATTATGAATTATTAATTTAATTAACAATCTTACAACATTTGTATGACTTTTTTGCTAACCTAGTGAAGGCCGTTTTTGACAGTTTATACTTAACAGTTAGGTACTACATCGAATTATAAAATAAGTCAAATAAAAACATTTGAGTGACACTCTCTACACAACATATAAAATGAAATTTGGCAACATTTAAGACAACATAAAAATTAACAGTATAATTCAACGGCAGTGTTTTCAGTCCTCCTAAGATCTCGAGAACCCCAACAGCGGTGCCCTTCTTCGAGAAGAGTTCTTTGGTCATTGACTGGTACAAGGGACAGGTCTCCACCGCGCTCTCCTTCATCTCCATGTCCGAAGTGTCGTTTGTGATGTACTACGCGCCCTGGGACGCTGAGAGCCAACACGTGCGCCACGAGTTTGATCTGGCAGCTCAGACCATGTTTAAACAAGTGAGGATTATCTGATACTATTATTACGTTAATCTGATACTATTATTACGCTAAGCCGTCTTCTGCCACGTTCGAAAGGGCATAGTCTCTTACGTATCCTGTACTTCACTGGCCATTAGACAGAACACAAATTACGTAAAATATCAGATCAAACATGAACGATTTTTTTAAAACTTCTCTATTAGTAGTGTAAGCAATCATAAATACTAAGTATAACGTTTTATTATTATGGTACAATGTTAATTGACTTTTTAATAATACTTTGGTGTAAACAATGCATTATGATATAATATACAATGGTAATGGTACAAATATAGAAACATTATGCTATAATGGTACAATGTTATGTTGTAAACTGGGAAATATGTTGTAATGGTACAATATTACATTGTTATTGTACAATTATAACCTTTTATTTTAATTTTTAAAATATGATGTAAACTGTAAACTGCGCTTGCTCTCAACACAGGAATTCCTAGCGCGACAGGCACACCACTACCAGCTTTATATTGTAATGATGAAAAGAATAATAATATATATATAGAGTAAAACACTAAATACAAAAGTATTATGTGGTTGATTTTCATGACTTTTTTATCATTATTTTTTAATAATAATAATAATCTTCATAACTACAATTGTAAATTGTTTTGTAGCTCTTAAAATAAATGTGGTTTTATTGCATACATTATTTATGTATTCACATTGTTGATAACAAGTGTTTTTTTTAGTAAAACTATACAGTTTAATAATTCAATTGAAATTTATAAACATTTATTCTTTTGTTGATTTCCCTGATAGCATTATCATGCATAATAATTTATATTACAAACATTTTATGAGCTAGAAAATTATTATTGATTAAATATACTCACAGCGTAAAATCTAGCTTATTGCTTATTAGATGAATGTAGCTGTGTTGTGGGTGTTGGCTATTACTCAATATTTTCAGTAACATTTCAAAAGAAAAACGAACATTCCCTTTTATAACATATCTTTATGCAATAAGGTTTATTGTTACTACATACGTTTATGTTTAAAGTTGAAGTACTATTTGTTGTTTAAATTCACAACTCAGTGAGATCTTTCTTATCTGTCTAATGCCTGATCCTACACATATTGGAGTCAAATTGTTACTAAGGCGATTTCTCATGATCAATTCGATAAAAAGTTTTTGAGATTTAAAAAAAATCCTTGTGTATATGTTAAATTTAATATCATATTGTCTGGTCAGTTTCTGTGTAAATTATAAGTTGTTGATTTGTTCTCTAGGTTCATTTTTCCGCCATCAACTGCTGGCACCCTGGCGGAGAATGTAGGTTGCACCACAACAAGATCTCCACCTGGCCCATCATCATGGTGTACACTACTCATCTCAAAAGCATCATGTATACAGGTACTGTTTGGTTTATTATATCCATTTACTCTTTAATCCTTGTACCTATCGATACTAAAAGGGAATTATGTACTTTAAACCTTGAAATGTCTACGAAAAGGAAATTGTCAAGAAGCAAAGAAAAGCTATCAATTTGAATACAAACATGACTGTAATAAAACAGCACGAAGGAGGAAAAAAAGTTTATGCCATTGCAAGTTATTTGAAGGTATCAAACTCTACTGTTTTGACAATTTTGAAGGACAAAGAAAGGATTCGTGAAGCTGTGATTGGTTCTGCACCTATGCAGTCGACAGTTATTATTAAGCAACGAGTTGGTCTCCTCAACAGAATGGAGAAACTGTTGCATATCTGGATGAAAGAGAAAATTAAAAAAATGCACACCGTTATCACTTTTTGTTGTGCAGACAAAAGCTAGAAGTTTATTTGTGACTTTGAAGGAGCGTGCCGAAGACGACTGCCGTCAAGAATCTGTAGCAAGTACTGGTTAGTTCAAGAGATCCAAGAAAAGTGTGTTTCGCCCATATCGTGAAATATAGAGGAGAAGAAGAAAAAATATAAGCGACCAATAATTTTTTTCCATGCATAACACCGTATTTTCATACTTATTTTTATATACACACTTCCCAACCTTCCTCTTCCCTATATCCTCCCCTTCCCCAAATAATTTACTTGTCTCATAACACCCCCCCGGGGTGTCATAGTCCAACTAGCTCTGGTGGAGCAGCTGAAAACTTTGTGTGGTATCACAAACAAAAAAATTATGAATATAATATGGAACCATTTTTACTGTACTTACTTCATTTTCGTCGTATAATAATATCATCACGCAGCACAAGTAATGCGTGTATATGTAAGGAAATTATTGCATGATCCGACTTACGACCAGATCGACTTACAACCTATTTGCCGGAACCGACCGCGATCGTAAGTCGATGAATAGCTGTATTGAATAATAATTTGGCTATATTTGTTACCTTCCACAATAGTTTTTTTTGGCAACTTGCATTTCAAAATTTATCGTAATAAATAATAATTCAACATGATGTAAATACTCATTAAACACATTGTATAAATGACCTTGAGATGTTTATCAAACTACAATTATTAATAAAATTGTTGATAACAAAAGTGATTAAAACAAAACAGATCATTAAAATTGAAATTTTTGCAATATAAAATCTCATGCTCTATCACCGGCTCCTCCGAGTGTCCCTGTCCTGCACTACTTCGGCGGCTTCCGCCGACCCCAAAGTATTTGAATTGGTCAACTTGTTTCAACAGTGCCACGCTGGTGTAGATTTTGATGCCGCTTTGCACTCTTCATTAAAGCGGTTGATCAATCAATTTGCCCCTCCTGGGATGAGGTTAATCTCACAATATTGACCGGTCGGTAGCTGAGTGGACAAACGCGTCTGATTTCCACCCGGGCGTCGTGCTTTCAATTCCTCTGCTGGCTAAGTCCTCCATCATTACACAAGCAACATCTTCCACTTCTTATGATGGCATTTTTCAATTATTGTCAGGTTATTCGTAACCCGGGAATGTTTGTCTTTCTTTTAAAAAAAAAAAAATGTCATCAGCAAATAACAACGAGCTGATTGCTGTATCGCCAACTACTGCTGCATCCGGTGTTTGGCTATTTCGGCTAATTTAGTATATAAAGATATAAGGATTGGCGAGATAGGGCACTCTTGTCTGAGGCCGATTTTCACGTCAAATTCTTCTGAAATCTTACTGTTAATACGGGCACTGCTACTTTCTTCGTATAGGGATGCTATACCTTTTGGCAGTCAACTTTCAACTCCGTATTTTCTAAGCATCACCCACAGCAAGTGACGCGGTACTAAATCATATGCCTTTTCTAAGTCGATAAAACTAGAAAATATTGTCTTGCAGTATTCCTCACATGTTTTAAATTCAATTGTAGTGTTAAAAGCTGGTCAGTGGTGCCTCTACCGGACCCAAAGCCACACTGTATCTTATGCTCTGACGCTCTGCAATACCTTTTTTTTGGATTCTGGCGTAGACTTTTCCTGTTTGACTAGGAAGTGTGATTCCTCAGTAGTTAGAACATACTTTTTGGTTCCCTTTTTTTTAAATATTACATTACGATAAGCTTTAGGGACCTTTCTTGTTCTCCAAGGAACCGAAAAAACTTGTCGTAGCCATCTGAGGATTAGACCGCCTATTGCATTTAGCATTTCGGGCCTTATCTCATCCAGTCCGGCAGATTTTCCTCTTTTAGAAATTTAATTGCCAATTTCTTCCAGTGAGATGTCATCCTCTTCGTTAACTTTTAGGTGATTTAACTCTTCTTGGGTCCCTGTCTGCGGTGCGTTCAGAAGCTTCTTGAAGTTTTTTTTTTCTTAAATTTTAATTTTTTTATTTCATATATTAATTACAATCAAATAATGATACATTTTTTTTTTCAAATATAATATAGTACTCTTCCATTAGAAGCATTTTCTTTCCATTTACTCAGAATATCATTTTCCTTCCGCAGCAGGTTGTCTGCCTCATCCTTCATGCATCTAGCTGAGGTAGAGTTTTCCTTACAAAGTCACCTTAATCTTTGCCAGAAAATATAAAATCATTACATGCAATAAAATCTCTCATTCATTTTTACAGGGCCTAAGGATTCTGCAAGTATGGTCAGATTTCTTCGCCAGGTGACCAAACCTATTCAGAGGCTAACTAGCACCGATAGTCTTATTAATTTGGCTGCTAAATGTGATGTAAGTAAAAAAAAAAAACTATTGTATCAAAGAAAATACTGGTGTGTAGGTACTTTAACCGCCCTGCCTTTGGGTTATTTTTCAAAAAGTAGGTAAAAAAACATCGGGTTTTTTTTTCATTAGATTTCGCAATAACAATACTTGTTTACAACGTATGGGAGAATACAAAAAAACCCGAACACTTCCATTTGCTTCGGCTGACCTGGGCATACTAAAAAGGATAACGCAGGAACGAACTTGATATATACAAACGTATGACGAACGTTTTGTGGGTTTCGGGTGTAATTATTTTTTAACCTGGACGTGCGGGATACGGCTTGTTGCGTTCGGGCGATAATATAGCGGACGTATCACGTACGTTCGTATGGGTAGGGCGGTTAATGGTACTTCCCCTGAACAAAACAAGTAGAGGATTCTGGAATTGCAATTATGAATTCATACACTGAGAGAGTCTAAAGACTGCGCATAGGTACTCCAAGTCCGATTCTACCTTGGTGACTTCACGAACAGAATGCAAAATAATGTCTCCCAGTAAAACGTCATTCTTTTGACAAATTCCATCCGAAATGAATTCTGTCAAAAATTGATTGAATATCTCCCACCTAGGTGGGAAATAAACTACACAAATTAATGTGACCTTTACTCATTAATTCATAGCCAATCTTAAATGAAGAGTACTCACCCCGTGATTTCATTTTCACAACCGTAAACGAAGTTGCGCCATAGAGTGAAATTGAAACTTGCAATATGTCATCGCAAAAAGTATTAGGGTGTAAGCGGTAATAGTGAAAAAAACTGAGTTACCTCGGTTCCGCTCCTTTGATTACCCGGTGACACGTCGCTTTCATGCTACTTTGTTCCATTGTTCAGATGGATCTATAGGTAGATGATCGATGACATCAGTCTTATCCAGGATTGGGGTCACCTTAGTAGCGGGAGCGAAAAATACTGCCGATGAAGACGGTGAGATGGGTACCGCATCTTCACCTCAGTAGAAGGAGCGATTGATCTAGACTAGATGGTGTAGACAGCTGCTGCACCTCAATACGCTGTGAGGTAGGCGATGTTGATGGAACAGTTTCCGCCTTGGCCTTAGAGCCTTTAACAGCCTGCGAGCGTGTAATTCTGGTGTGTGGAACCATTGCAGCTTGCGAAACAGAAACGGGCTGGATGAGGGGCGGAGGCGAGGGGGGCAGAGGTGAGCTAATGTTGCAGTAGTGGTAGTGGCTGCAGTCGATATGGCCGCAATAGTATTAGTAACTGTGACGGTAAACACATTGCGGAGGGGGCGGATAGCTGAATCAAGCTAGTAGTGCCACCCATGGTTATTTTGGGAACTGACGCAGTCTCGTTACGATGCATGGTTATGCAGTTACATAAATAAAAACGGTCTTTAAAATTTTCACTTTTTTAGTGGGCAGGCGAAGCTCATTTGAGATGTCACTCTTGACATTCATTTTTACAACGGATATAACAAAAACTACTAAAACATAAAAATAAACGACACGGCAGAAAGATGTGCATCCCTCTGGCGAAGATACGCTGAAGTGAGCTTTCTCTAAGTCGATAAAACCAGGAAATATCGTACAGTATTTCCAACATTTCTGAATGGTTACTTGCAGTGTGAAGAACTGTTCAGTTGTGCCTCTACCTGATCTAAAGCCGCATGGTACTTGTATCCTGTGCTCTGAATATCTGCCACACCTTTTTTCCACGATTCTAGCCCAGACTTTTCCTGGTTGACTCCTTGGTAGTTAGAGCATAATTTATATTATGTTGTTTATTTTGAATTAAAATAAAATAGATAGGTAACCTTCAGCAATTCATATTCATAAACCGTCAGTCAGAAACTACAGAAGTCAATGTAGTTTTTAAGATTTTCAATTCAATCAAAACGCTAGAAGCCCTCTTTTCCATAGTGGGTTTAGTAGCCACCATGCTAATTTATCAGTAACTTTGTCCTTATTCTGAATTCAAAATGAAACAAACGAAGGGAGAACTTTTTTTTATTGTTTATTTTTGACAGTTGTAAAAAAACAAATGAAGTGTGTTGTATTCATCCTTAACTCTCTTGTTTTTTCCAGGCCGTTGTGATTGGCTTCATGCCCATAACAGTGAAAGCCACGGACTATCACACCCTGTACAGTGTGGCCTTAAAGTCCCTGGAGCTGGACCCCTTTGGTGATGTCTGCTTCTCCGTGGTGACTTCGGAAGGATTGGCGCAGGAGATGGGAGTGGATGTTTTGCCCACCATAAGACTCATGGTGTGGAATGAGACCTTGGTGAGATGGACATATATTTCTAAAGATTCTAATTGACAAATTATATTTATTTCCACCAATCAAATTGAGAAACACTCAGTTTATAATGGAATTTCTTGGAAGAAATATACACTGACAACATTCACTTCGTAATTATGCACTTACTTGCATAAATGCCAATTACATTTGTGGCAACCGTACAACTTTAAGTGTAGTACCAGTAATAAGGATCTGTAGTTTGTGCTTACAATCTCAATTCCATCATAAGCTATGAAACTATTTTCTAAATCTATAGATATCTTTATTATCCAGAGGTGAACTATCACGAAACTGCGCTATATAAATTCACTGATATTATTATTATCCACACAATCTACACTAGCGACGCCACTGACTGTAAAGTTATTCTATAATCATTTTATTTTATCCTAGGAATACCCCGAGTCCTCAACATTCAAGGTGGACGGCATTATGCAGTGGATCTGGAGCCATATGGCCAAGAAGGTGACCTGGTACACTCCGCAGTGGCAGAAGTCTTTTAACATGCAGAAGATCTTTGCCATGGGTCCTGTGCTTATCATGTTCACGCCCCGAAATCATTACTACGAGGAGATTCCCAATTATAACCTGGTAAGTTCTATAGGTGTATGATTATACATACATACTTGTATATGTATATACTTAAAGATGTTTGTATTTTTCAATTACTGATATTTTATTTGCTTTTTTTTATGTCCCCTCTATTTGTTGCATGCATTGTTTATGATAGTTACAATGAAGCTATTAGCGGTATGCCAATAGTGGGCAGGGGCTTAAGATTTGTTTGCCTGTGCTTTTGAACAGTTTTAACACCTCAATATGTTTGTATTTTTCAATTACTGATAATTTATTTGCTTTTTTTATGTCCTCTCTTTTTGTTGCATGCATTGTTTATGATAGTTACAATGAAGCTATTAGCGGTATGCCAATAGTGGGCAGGGGCTTAAGATTTGTTTGCCTGTGCTTTTGAATAGTTTTAACACCTCAATATTTTTCTTCTAGCTACAAGAAGTGTCACTAGAATACAATAACTGCCCACAACTGTCAACATGGATCACGGAGATGACGCAAGTCACCAAATTCCAACGACTCCGTTACCTCGAATACGAGCGCAACATGACTCTGATGTGCGCCGACTCTTCCCTAGAAACCAATCTATTCCCGCACGAATACATCCCAAAAAGCAAACTGACTCACCCATCTGTCAACAAGGCCGATAAGAAAACGTGGCTCAATAGAACTATGTGCAAGAGTGAATATAATACCAAGAATCTTCAGTCTTTTTTGTTCAGCGATAGAAGTCAGTCGACTATCTCGGAGGTCGGGTCTGGTTCCGTGGAAGTTGTCGGATGGCCCGGATGCTGCTCGAAGGGTGAGGATAGCTCCTGCCCCTCTGATGATAAGCCAACCACCCCGGCTGATGATGATAGTGAGACTTTTGAAGAGTTGATAAAGAAACTTGCAGTGGATACTGGAACAAAAACGTATGTTACTTTTTGACCTATCCAATTTTTATGTGTTTTATTTCCTTTGTAAACAAAATTTGATGTAAATCTAACTATATATCTATGTTTATATTAACAGTTTTCTTTTTTTAATCATTTTCGTAAAGTTTATTATACTTCACAAGACGGGAATCATCTGTAAATGTCCAATTTGCAGACCACACAACTGATTATACATCTTGATTCTGAATACAATTTTATTGCTTTGAACTTAGATTCAAAAAAGCTTATTATGTTTTAATGATAAAGCAGACATCTGTGTACTAGCAGCTAAAACTCTTGAACGGTGAGCTCTGGCATCAAATCTTTACATAAGGTTTACCACAACTTTTCGACTTCGCCCGAGATTTAAACCCTCTTTTTTCTTGTTGAACACTAATTGAAAAATATGAAATGATGTCGTATTTTTTTACAGTAAAATAGATATTTCGAAGCTTCATAGCTCATTCATAGACATTGCAAATTTGAAATAGTAATTTTTTTCTAAAAATTGGTCATTTAACGTAGTTTTTAAAATGGTATAACATTTACTATGTTTTACTTCAGAAAAAAAAATGCTATTTTTCTACAAAAATAATTCATCGTGGTCCATCATGAGTTGGTCTATCAGCCTTCCAAAAGATAACGTTAACTATTGGGACCTCCTGTATATTTATTTATTTTTACAGCTACAAAACATCAATGCTTCAATCTGCCAACGACCCCCGCACACCCATCAACCTCCAAAAGCGCCGCATGCGAGAGATTTGCATCCTCCTGGCCCTGGGCCGCAAGCATCACCCCCAGGTCTACCCCGCCATGGACCAGACCGGGGTCCACCAGACCCACAAGGGGCCCTGGGCGGGGGTGGAGGGGCTGGCCTGCAATACCAACCGCTCCTTGCTCATGTTCGCCATCGATAGTCTGTCCAATCATCACTTTGCAGAGTCTTTGGGAATTGATATCATGAATGCCAAAGATCATACCGCACTGGTTATTTTGGATAGTGAGGTAAGAATGGCACTATATTTTACTATTTACATCGTCGTTTTAAAGAAGCTTGTTATCAACCAATTTTTTTCTTTTCTTTTTCTTTTTTGTCACCAAACTCTTTCTGGCCACCAATAAGGTTGGTTGTAAAATTATTATTGAAAGTAGGTACTTTCTTGCAATATTTTACTTCCTATTTTTATTTGTTTAATTTTTAAGCTGTATAAAACAAAAGAAAAGAAGTTGGTTTTGACAATTTGACTATTGACGGGAGTTTGGGAGGGAAATAAATCAGTTAGAAAAAGGTTTTAGTTTATTTTTAGGTTATAGTATTGTGGAAATATGGAATAAGTGAAATTTGAAGATAATAAATAAAAGAGACGGTGGCACAACGATTAGTGTTATTGTAAATGTATGTTATTTAAACTACAAGTACATTTTTTTCAGTCTGAATCTCAATACGTTCTCAACGAACCATTCGGCGAGACCTCCCTCCGTGAGTTCATATACAATTACACTATGAACACACTTCCCCGAGACTTGAGAACAGTGGCGGTCAATGCAGAATATACTCACTACCACGGCTCAGAACAAGCCAAAGAGCAAGCGGCAACCGGGGATACAAAGAACTTTCGGAGGAGTGCCAACCCCTGGTGCCAGACCGATAAAACCAACGGAGAAATTGTGTGCATCAGTGAATTGAATACATCGAATTTTAAAGACTTTATAATGCAGCGAAATAAGGTATTTAACGTGTATATTTAGATGTATGATGCTTAGTTTATATTAACATGTCGAGATGTTGAAATTGTATACTTTTTACTTGTTTTTTTTTATTTGCTTAATTTTTCCCTTTTTCTGACTGGTAATATTTTACAAGAATACTATTCCAACAGATGGTGACAAAAAGATAACTGTGTGTTACATTAAAACCCGTAGATAAGAAGTTATTACAATTACTTTTCAGTCCCTTGAAAATTGAAATAAAAAAATTAATTAGCTGCCACTTGTAAAAATAACTGCATTTACATTTCTTCGCAAGAAAGGCAAAAAGGCTTAAGGCTTTTAAGGGCTTTTTTGTCCAATTATGTATGCATGTATGTACATCTATACAATGTCTGGGACTCTTAATAGTATCAAGTATAAAAAGGGTACATAATACCTACATTAGTGTAAGAAAAATGTTACATTACACCTTTATTCATTCATGTCCTCGATTATTTTATGGGCAGAATTTTTTTCTCTCACAATTTCAATAGAGATCATCAACAAACAGTGTGCTTGCTATTTTCTTTTAGAACAGCAACATGAAATATGCACATATCTCTTTTTAAAGTGTCGGTATTGATATGTTTTAGGCTGTCCTGGTGGCACTATGCGGAGCCGGTTCTGGTGCATGCGGTGGCCTGCTGTCCCTGGCCCTCCTGGCTGTGGCGCGCATCCTGCAGACTCCCGGGCTGCTCCGAGTGGGCCGAATTGACCCCAACAAGCATGACCTACCCTGGCAGTACACCGTATCCAAGTACCCCACGCTGGTATTCTTCCCTATGCGCCAGTGAGTCGCTTTATTCCTGTATTGATTTTAAATTCAACTTTAAATGGTGCCGTAATGTGTTCCTTATTGTGTTTTGGCCCTAAATATATCTTTCATAAATGTACATACTGATGTTATAACAAAAATAATATACAAATGATAATAATATCTGTGATGGTGCACCAAGGACCTTGGCTCTGTACCCAGAGGTCCCGGGTTCAAAACCCGGCGTCAAAAAAATATTTTAAAATTATATATGTTTGGTTTTCAGGAAAGAAGAGAGTAGATCATACCCTGAAAATCAGCCCATCACCATTGAAGGCGTATTAGCTTTCATCCTGTCTGGAATTGAGCCTCCCTTAAAACTACATGCCAAGCTTTTGCTTTGTAACCAAACAAAGGTAATTAAAACTCCTTGCAAATAAATTCTTCTCTACTGCCGTGATGTGCATGTAGAAATTTTATCTACAACAATAAGTTATTGAGAACTTTCCATCTTTTGACAGCAAAAATGATTTTTTTTTTGATACTTTGATTCAACTCCATATTAAGTTAATAAATACATATCTGGCTTCAGCCGAGTTTCATCACTCTCTTTTCGTATTAAACAATAAAAAAAAATAAAAAATAAGCTATATGGACTCCTATCTTATTTTTTGACTATTTAAATGATATTTCAAACTTCATAGCTCATGATGATATTGCGCGCTGAATATATTCGCACTCAACTAGAAAAAAGTGGGCTAATTTAAGGAAACCAGAGCTCACCATTTGAGAGTTCTTTTTGCTTCAGATATCAGATTTTTGCTATATAGTTGAGATATTAAAAAAGTATGAATTATATTTGCTTCTTTCAGGATGACGACAGTATGAAAACGTGTCTCACCAATGTGCGTCTCGACACTGTGTCTTTGATTGGCAAAACACTGAAACAATGGCGTAGATTTCACGACACGTCGATCAAGAGTCTACTCCTCAAGCGCCTGCAGTGCTTGCGGACCCTGGCCATCACCTTGGGCTCCTTAAACACCACCAAACTGCCGTCGAGCCATCCGATCCTGACATCGTTCTTCGAGGCCATTAAGACTTTGACGCAAACGTGGAACGCAAATATCCAAAGTTCGAACTTGAAAAAATTTAGACTGTCAAATAAATCCATGAACTTCACTCTGTTATGATATATATATTATCTATGATATGGAGTGGACGTGCTCCGTTATTTCTCAACGTGTTTTATACGTTGCAATTGTCAGAAAGCGGTGACTGACTGTGATGACGCTGTAATATATTACAAGGTTAGGTCTGGAAGCTGATATTAGATAAAGTGATAGGAAAAGAGCATAGTTATTTAGAGGAATGTTGATATAGAATACATCTAATGGTTATTTGCAGTACAACTCACAATCTCAGTGGCGTAATGGTTTGCACGTTTGACTTATTGCACTTTCTGTTTTCTTTGAAGTGTAAAAATATGTGAAAGTACTGTTCATACTGGAATTCTTTTAGTGATATGCAAAAATTATCCTTATTTTCTGTGAAATCTGACAAGAGTACAATTCTGTGATAGAATTCAATTACTTTTTAAAGGTTACAAAAATTCCGGATGAATATCATATCATTTTATTAGAAATTAAAGCCAATTAACACTGTAATAGGGAAGGTACACTTTTTTATTTCCATAATTTTATTACAACTTTTATTTTTTTGAAGTGTCTAATATTGGGCTGGCTTTCTTTTCACCATTTTAAAGTATTCTATATCAGTATTTGTCATGGGTTTATTTAATAATGGGATTGATTATATTATTAATTTATGTAATAATAAGTTTTAAGTTACAAAATGAGGATTTTTAAGACATCATGCTTAAATCCAAATGGCCGCTGCGCCAGTGAATATTATGAACTCTTATAGTACATTTAAGTAGCTTGTATTTAGCATTTTATATTACCCCGTTAAATGTGAAACTGTTATACTTAAACATGAATAGTTCCTCTTCTAAACATTTATATTATATATAAATAAATATATGTATATATATATAATTAACTGTATTTCTTTTACAGAAGTTATATTTATTTTCACATTTTGAAGCTAATGTATTTTGTTTAATGTAAAATACGAAACATATCAAATGGAGATACTAATTTTTATGATCAATGTAATTTGTGAACAAATGTCAAGTGAGATACGCTTTTGAAATGCATAATATAATAAATAAATCAAAAAATATATATATCTTAATGTAACTTGCTAGTCTTGTCTCAATATTAACAAATTTAATTTAATTGTAGTGATATCATTTGCTAGATGTCTCTGGCATTGTAGCCCATCTGCCTACACCCTCAGTACATGGCATGATAGTACATATTATGTTGTATTTTAGTATGAAATTATTAGTCAACTCATATTATGTTCTTTTATTTCTCATTTACAAACTTTTGTAAGCTGTTGCTTGGCACTTATCTATTATTATATATTATTGATATGGAGACGGTCTGCATAACTTCTGTCTCCCGTATTCTCCTGTTTTACCTTATTTGTTAGGAAATAGCCCAGTCCCTTGAAAGAAGTTCACCAAGGTTATCACTGAATGTTTGGAGATGTCTTCTGGCTCCACACATGTGTGAGCCTTCTTCTCATCAATGGGGGCATTGGCACCTTCCACTTAACATAACACATTGCTACTTTCCTAACCTAATTCTTTTTTAGTACACTACAAGATTATTGACATCTTGATTTTGTATGGAATCTGACGGGAATGTTCACACAGGAGTTACAGCCAGGCGATTTTTCCAAGAAGTTTCTGCCTTTGCTGAAACTGTAGAAAAACAGCCAGGAGATTTTTAATTATATACGATTCACATAAAATCTATCTTCAAATTGTATTTTAATAGATTTTTAAAATTCTGGCATTAATTTAGTTTATAAAGTGTTTTTCTTTTCATTAATATCAATCTGATGGTTATAATTTAGAAAAGAAGACATTGTTTTTATGGTAACGTAAAAAAAACCCTATAGCAAATGTTGTTGGGTACCTAAATAGAGCTGGAAGGTAGGAAAGAATTTCAGCATTTTAAATTACGTTATGTATCTATTTGAATGCCTTTACTACACATAGACTACTTTAATTTATTTTTAGTTGTCATTGACATTTATTGCAATTTTTGACCACTTGTACCTATGAGGTATTTATTTTTATTTAACACATACATAATTATAATATAATTTATTTTTTAAATTACATTCACATTCTGTGGCTTTCTAAAATTAATGTTTTCTTCTAATTCTAAAATTCTTTATGTTACCTTACTTACATTAAGTTTAGTAGATACAGAAATAATTTTAATTTCAAGATCCAAACTATTCCGTACTACAAATTCAGTACTCAATGTGTCAAAATAAAACAAAACACATTTAATTTATTTTGGTTTATTAGCAGTGATTGTACGGAAATATGTACTACCTTTTGTATTATGATTACGGTTTTTTTTTTAAAAGTGAATCCGCACAGGAGTTCCAACTGCCCCCACTTTCCGGAGCCAGTAAGACTTTGGCATCCCCAATAGGGGTACGTTGTGAGGCTGAAGGGGGTGGGGAGATGAGGAAGAGGAAGATTGGGAAGTACCTGACTACATATTCAGATCTGGTCAGTAAATAAGACTATTGCCACTCAAGCAACATTACGATTCTAAATGGTGGTCTTTCAACAGGGCGATACTTAGTATCTACCACTCTGGAACGTGCCGTAAATATACTATATTTTTTTCTTTTCTTTTGAATATTTGAAATAAACCAGTCTAAAGATGGATATAACTCAATTGTATATTAATCTAATAGAATGTTTTCGTTTACTGAATAGAATAAACAAAATTCGTCATTTCAAATACAGATGATTCATAATCCAATGTGTCCAATTTAGCGATGATTCTTCACTGTGAACAGAGTGGTGAGACTATACCAATCTTATTTCTGTTACGTTTGGGATAATATTAAAATGTGAAATTTCTTACTTAACACTATATTCCATGTTTTTATTTGTATTTTCAACTATATGTAGGTGGTGCCTACAGCCTACATAATATCTTGAAATAAACTCTCACATGGTAAACATATCTTATTATGTATAGGTATCGCAGGGAATATTGAGTTCAACACAGTACTCACTCGGGTGCATTGTTTGCATAGAGCATGTCCAATTTTAAGAAAGAAAAAACTTTTCGTTTCAGTTTTTTTCAAACTAATGAATAAAAACAACACACTGGAAAAACTTTTCGAATATGTATACAAATAAAAATGCATAAACTGGTCCCTTTTTCGCTTATAACAATAATTAGGCGTAAGCAAGACAGAAGGCTGTTTCCCAGTGACTTTTTTCAAGGCACATATGTACCAATACACACAATCCTAAGAATGCATTGTTTGCATCAACTCAAATTGCGAAACCTATAAATAAGGTTGTTTTTTTCTCCAAATTAATGTTATTTTTTAAGTACAAATGCTCTTGCCAACTGGTGGTTAAATTAGTAATTATTTGAAATATATGTAATAATTTCAACTACATATTTATTTGATTAAATTAATAAAAAAACTGCTATATATCTCTTGAAAAGGGCCCATGTTAAATTGTTCTTATTTAATAACTTTAATATGAGAAACTGCAATAATATACATACTATTTAGATTTGTTAGGCCAGAGTTTTCTGTACAGATAAATTATATTATGTACTTTGTGAATAGTGTATAATATGCAAATAATTGCACTTTTGTACATAAAATCTGTAATTATTTAATAAAGGGTGATAATATATTATTTTTGTTTTATTTTATTAAAAAATATATTATTTAGGAATGGAAATTATGTCGTTAGCTGAATATGTTGCAATGACCTATAAATTCTACACATAAACGGCTGAGCAAATTTCACGATGCCATACCTCTCTGTTTAAGGACTTTCTTTTTGCCGCTTCATACAAACATATTTCTGGTAATTAGTAAGGTTATGTTTAGCAACTTACAATTGGAGGCCTGCAAATATAAGTAGACCAAGTCCACTTTTGTAAAAAGTGAGTTAGGTTCGCCAAAAGGTGTATAAATGTATGTTTTTTTGAGAAAAAATAAGCCAAGTTCTAAATAAATAAACTTTCTTTATATGTATTTGTCAAAAAACAGTAAGATCAACTCCATTTGTTGGATTATTTCAGAATACAAGTAGACCAAAAGCCAAAATCATTCAATTTTGTCTTTTGGTCTACTTGGACTATAAGGTTAATAATAACTGTCGCTATCAAAACATGTCATTGTCGTCTGATCGAGTTTTTACATAATTTGGGACAAAATAATCGGTTAATTTAGAAGAATTGTTTCTAACAGTGATAGACATCAGATTTTATGCATTGCAAAGTCTATATTTGAGCCTTTTTTGGTCGTTAGCTTAGATGAATTAAATAATGTAGATACGTTACTGAGACAACGCGCCTGGTTGCACTAAACCAAGTCAACGAGACATACCTTCGAAACACGCTTCATATAGCTATCTCTTCCGCTCACACATATTCTTTGAATGGCTATCCTTTTCATACGTGGGTGAAACATTTAAGCTGGATTCACACCAACGTCCGGATCCGCTCAGTGACGATACTGTTCCGCATGAGAGCTTATTGATATGGTATGAATATCGATCAAGCACTATGTGCCAAGACAAAATTGTGTGGCAGTATATCCTCTCTGCCCACCCTTGTGATATTTAACACCACGGAGCATCGATTAGACATAGAGTTATCTCTTGATACTGCACCATCTCTTACCGGTTTGTTTAGAACAGTTCAAATGTTTCACCGAGGTAACTACTGCCAAATCATAGACCAATTGTCATAAATAAATTGGGAACTCGAATTCCAAAGTCAGGATATCGAAAAAGCCGTATTATATTTTTACAACATCATTAATGAACTCATACACAAATACTTCACGAAAGAAAAATTAACGGTCACTTAGAACGATTTCCCCCCTGGTACACGTCACCACTGATTGAAATTGTAAAAGAGAAACTAAAATATCACAACTAATGGAAAAATATATTTAAAAAAACTTAGCTGACTACAAATCCTTCTCAGTACTGAGAAATCGCCAAAAGAAAATCTCGCATGAATGCTACGAAAACAACATCCAAACAAGAATTTGTCGAACATACTAATTCTTGCCTAAATTCTACAAATTCTGAAAATAACGACGGTAATTTTAATCTGCATGTACATAGTATTAATTTTAATCAATCATGTGTATGTACATAATTATTTTAAAAAAAACTTGATCTAAATAAGAGTACGGGATGCAATTTAATTCAATCCATATTTGTTTTAAAATGCCGGGACCAATTGGTTTATCCTCTCTCCTAGCTATTCAAAATGTCGTTCGAGGAGGACAACTTCCCCAACGTCTGGAAACAATCACTCGTTACACCAATTTACAAAAGCGGGGCTAAAAATAACATCACCAGCTACAGACTAATCTTAAAAAAAAATTAATAAATAAACTAATCTTAAAACATCTCCAACCTTCCGATTTTCAGTAAGATTGTGGAAAACATAGTACTTGATTAACTTTTTCCAGCAGTACAATCAATCATTTCCACAAATTAACACAGCTTTTTCAGAAAACGGTTAGTCGAGACAAACCTGCTCGAATACACACATTTTATATTAAATTCTATGGGTAGTAAGAATCAAATAGATTCCATCTACACGGATTTTTAAAAAGCCTTCGATAAAATTAATTTATTTATGGTTTTAGTTTATTTTGTAGAACTCCATTTTAATTTTTAGGTTTTTTAATTTTATTTAAACAATAATTATTATTATTTTAATTTTTTTAAACAATTTTTTAGTTAAAAGCTCTGCGATGTAATTATTTTAAAGCGTGACAGCTGTTTCGCCTTCTGAGGGCATTATCAAACAGTTTGATAATGCCCTCAGAAGGCGA
The DNA here is from genome assembly GCA_022651775.1 of Drusus annulatus. NCBI lineage: Eukaryota > Metazoa > Arthropoda > Insecta > Trichoptera > Limnephilidae > Drusus > Drusus annulatus. The sequence goes on from JAGWCC010000094.1 coordinate 43,231, forward strand.
AACAGCTGTCACGCGTAAAAATAATTACATCGCAGAGCTTTTAACTAAAAATTGTTTTAAAAAAAAATTAAAATAATAATAATTATTGTTTAAAAAAAAAAAAAGATAAAATTAATATTGAACTTCTAATGAAGAGCTGTTAATAATCTGGATTAATAGGAACCTTCTAAGATGAATCAAATTATATGTTACAAACAGAAGTCAAGCGGTTAGAGTTAAAGGTTTTTCCTCACGTTTTTGTAATATACCATCAAGAATTCCACAAGGATCACATCTCGGACTTCTATTGCTTCTTAGTTACATTGCGATTTTTCACAAAAACGGCGCTATACAAATCATGCAAATATTATTATTATTTATAATGATATATGTAAACGTTTTAATTACTCCAAATTTGTCATTTTTGCAGATTACACTAAAATTTACAACAGTTACCAATATTAATGACAGCCTAGAATTGCAAGAACATATTGACAGACTTGGAATTTATTGTGAAAAAAATCAACTGTTCCTTAACCTGGAAAAATGTAACACAATATCTTTCACCAAAAGCATTAACAACCTAACATTTCCATACAAAATCAATGGTGTAGAGCTGAAAATATGTAGTGAAGAAAGGGACTTATGAATAATAATGGACTCCGGAATGTCCGCTCACACTCCTGCTCACACTGTGATAGGGCCTAAAAACTTCTAGGATTAGTTTTATTTTAGTTACTTGTACATCAAAGTTTACAAAGTATCTAATTATACTTTATATTATTTTTGACTTAATAATAATATTAAAACTTATATATTATTAATTTAGTTTAAATGGTTCTTACAGGTTATTTTAAATGTATTAATTGGAATAATTTAGGTCGTTTTCAGCAGCGCAATATAACATTTTATCCCTTTATAAAGTGAGCTGTTTTGTGTATTGGTTTTATTATTTTTTGGTATTGAAGTAGTAAGAGTACCTAACTAAACCATTTAGATCACCACATGTAATTAAAATACTGTGTCTCAATTTTTCGCTCCATATTAGAATTTGGATCAGTGATTTGGAATCCACATTACAATGTTCACATTGAAAGACTTGAGAAAATTGAGAAAAAGGCTTCGAAACACTTCAATTATATGTCAAACTGAACATTCGACAACAAAAAGACTCATTAGCATTCCATAAGCTATTATCACTTGAAGATAGAAGAAATATATCCGATCAAAAAATCCTATTAAAAATTATCAACAACTCTGTTGACAATTACAACCTTCTGTAAAACATCCATTTCTACTGTCCAGTACGAAACACATGCTCGAATCAATTATTCCACATCGCACACTAAAAAACTAACTACACAGTCTACACAAAACATTCATTTTTCAAAAGAACATGCACAAAATACAACACCACATTTTTAGACGCTCGATATTTTCCATTTATCCACAGTTCAGTTTAATAAATGCAGATAAAATTAAATCACATGATCAATTATGAACTCCCTACCCTGTGCGTTATAGATCTTTAAGCTATGCAAATTATTTTTCTCTATTTTATTATGTTGTGTTTCTATCTTTTATTTTGTTTGTATTTTCACTCTTTTTATGATGTACCATATTACATTTTTTTTATAGTTTTCTGTCAATTTGTTGTTTGATTAATTTATTTATTTTCCATTTTAGTTAGAAATGTATTTTACTAGCGGAAACTTCCCCGATGAATGCAACATACTTATAACTTTATTCATCAAAATATGTATAAAACTGTATGTTTTCCTAAATAAAATAAAAAAATACAAAATACTATCAGAATTTTATTATTGCTCAATTTATAGTTCCATTTGGTGATTTAATCACCTCAACCTTTAAGTAATAATTTTTCCTCCAAAGTTGTACACAAATCTACATGGCAAGGAAGGCCGGCAAAGGCTGGGGGGCCTTCATCTAGTAATAGTTCTGAAAAATAAAGTTGCTGATTATTGACAAGATATATGTTGTTTAATTCAATTTTAAACTACAAATAAAAACATTTTCAATAGGTTTTATCAGGTGGTAAAGTGGAGCAACCCACAAAAACATACATGTCATTGTTATATTTTTTTCTGAGAAAAAAAAAAGTTATTATATTATTAAATTATTTATTATAAAAATAGTTATATTAATTGAATTTTCATATTGAAAGTGAAAAAGCTTCCGGGATCTCTTTCTAGCCAATCGCAACTGCCGCGGCAACAATGGCGACTATTCGCGACGTTTTCTTAGGTGCGGCCAGAAAAAGTCGCCTGGAGCTTTTTGACTCCCAATACCAAAAGGCATAAAGTCGACAACGACAGGACATAAGATCACACTTGATTGAATTGACATTTATTTTTACCAACGCATTCGTCATCAAAATAAATTAGAAACGTGTTCCACAAAAATGCGCAATAACCTAAAAGCCCAATTGGCTTTCCCAGTAAATCAATAGGAAAAAAAATAAAAAAATTTAGGCTTGTTGTTTGAAAGCCTCCTTTACGAGGTAACCATAGAACGTTGGAAGTTCGGAATAAATCTTTAGGAGGCGTCTGGAATTTGGGTCGCAATCATGTACATTGGCGACATTAGTTTTATTTATTTATCATTAATAATACAAACACATAAAAAAGATAAGAGTTCACCTAATTTCTTCAGCTGCAGACTGCAGGCAGGACAACTGAGCTGAGATTCGAGAGGAACATCTCACGGTACGTTTTCCGTACCTCTTCTGCATGCTGCTGGGCCGAGGTCTTGGCGGGAGACACCGGGAGGGACTCTGCCCTCGTCGCGGGTTGCTCGTTATAAATACTTATAAACGTATTTTGTAGGCAAATCTCTATGCAGGCCAGAGCGGTAAAGCATGTATAGGTCTAAAAAAAAATGGTGATTATTAACAACAAAAAAAATGTTATAAAATAAATAAATTAATAAATTAATAAATTCTAAACGTATTTTGTAAATAATGAAACGGTGAGAGGTAAAAGCATATAAAATATAAGTAAACCCTCACATTTTCTCAAAACTTCGTCACTTTCGTTTTCGAGTTTATTTTATTTTCTCCAACGCCTCAAGTTTTCGAAGCTTTTATAATTGGTGGCTTCGAGGTATATCGGCATTATCTGCAGGATCAGTTGCCCCCATAGTATAATTATGAAGACATCGCTAGTTGACCGGCTGGAAACACGCCTCTTCCGTATGCGTATGTTTGTATCATTTTACGAAAACAGCGGGAGACAGTAACGCTGTTTTCAATGTGCTTCATGAGCTCACAAAAAGTACCGCCAAATTTAATAATTTACTATCAAGTCCGACCGTGCTAGACAATACCGCCAAGTCAAGGGTTCTAGTCTGTAACCTCGGTAGCCTGCGCCCTGCACTAAGTGTATCATATACCTACTTACCTACCTATATTTTGCTATTGCAATTGGCAATCGATCTGCGCATAACCTGTGTAAAGAGCCGGTGTCGGCGCCGGTGATGCCAGTTCGAAAAGCGAAACTCAGTAGCCAGATTAAATAAATCGTTATGTAGGAACTCTGACGACAAAAGTGAGTAGGTCGCCAGAGTTTCTATAATTCAAAATATTTAAGGGCAAAATAATACACTAAAAAAAGATTCTAAAAAAAAAAAAATGAAAAATTTAAGCCTTGCACTGCGAACTTTATAGCACATATTTTGTGTTTGACCTACACTAGTCAAATACCCTATGTTCTATCAGGTGTGATTAATATTGCCTTCCCTTTTCTCATCAGTCTTAACTCTCAACTTTATCGTCAAATTCAAAATGAACATGATTAAAAAATACAAATCCGCCATCCATATATACATAAAACGAAGAACAACTTGGAACCAAAATATTTTTCTGACAAAATTATCCACAATGTTGATATTCACAAACATAATACAAGGGCATGCAAATAAATCAGACTACCAGAAAATAATAAAGCTAACACAAAATAGCTTACTTATATAAAGGGGTTAAATCTTATAATACGCTGCCGGAAACCATAACAATTATGCCAATCAATAATTCAAAATAGCTTGTAAGAACTATTTGAAATACATATAAATCAAAATAATAAGTAGATATAAGTTAAAATATTATTAAGTCAAAAATAATATGAAATATTTAGATACTTTGTAAACTTTAATGTACAAGTAACTAATATAAAATAAATAATACATATCCCTTTCTCTACAGTTGAACCGATGGCTAAGAACATCCCCTAAAGGGTGAAATTCCGTATTGTGTTGAAAAGTACCGTTTTGTTTTACAGATATTTAATTTATTACATCTTTCCGTATTTACATAATAGATTTATGTAACTCAATTCTTATATATGCATGTGTGGGTTACTCCTATTTAACTCACTGCCTCGAATTGCGTCAAGGTTTTGATGGTGTATGTATTTTAATGAATTGCAATTATTATTATTAATAATAACATTGTTTTTCATATCATCATAAATTCATAATTGATAAGATTTATATTCTTAATCCTTGTAATTAGCATAATTAATCGTGACCCGATTAGGAAATTCCTACATGTAGATAACCACCTCAAAACAAAGTAGCCAATAGCGAATACATTTTCGGATGATTTTTTTTTTTCTAGTAGGGGATATTTATTTCTTGATTTTTTTTCATGTGAGTAGTTAATTTCATAATAATGTTAAACGCCTTGACGATTTTTTAAATCGTGATGATTTAAAACAAGGACAATCACATGGTTAAAACAACCAATAATATCTTTAATAAGGGGAATTGGTCTCAAAACTTTATCATTAATAAATCAAAAATTAATTCACGACCTACTATTATAACAATAATTTGTGGGTTATAGCAGGTTCGACAACCTTAGTGGTCGAGCGGTTAAGATACTCGACTACGAAACTGGTTCAAATCCCGGCGTGTGCAAATCATTTTAAATTTAATTAGTGTTATTTTACAGTTAATTAATATAAAATAACATAAAGTATATTTGCAGAACGTTTTAGAGTGGCAAATACTCTTAGTATCGCCCTGGTGAAAGAACACCATTCAGAATCGAAATGTTTCTTGAAATGACGTTAACTGTGTTTGGTGACTAAATCTGAATAGTAATCTTTCTTTCTTCCCCACCCCCTTCAGCTTCACAACATACCTAAATTGGGGATGCCATAGCCCCACTAGCTCCGGACAGTTTAGCTATCGTGTGGTATTCAAAAAAATGCAAAAAATTGAAAAAAAAAAGTATTACTAATTTGATTACAAGTTGTTGAATCAACAGGTTGCAAGCTTCATATTAATAATATTTTAGTCATAACATCATATTATATTATACATTTTCCCAAACTTAAACATGTAAAATGTGGTGAATTTTACATTTTTCAATTTGTATTACATTAAGAAACAATCCTAACCGAAAAAAAAGTTTGGCCAGCCGCTGAGTTTATATAGCATGAATTGTTTGGATTTTTACCCTCAACTCGAGGTGATGATTTTTAGATTTATGCATATTATTATTTATTAAAGGAAATTCAATCAATTTGTCTTCACCTTTCCTGGAATTTTAGTTCAGGCATTGTGATAAAAAACAAATCTAAACGAAATTTTACCTCTTGCGTTACAATGATTTGAAAAATACGTAGAATTGATTATTTTTTGATAAAAATATATTCGGTTTTTACCGGTTCAGCCAGTACCTAATATTCAGATTGGGTAGCAATGTGCGTAGTTTCTTTGACACCGATAATTATGTTATTATTGATCACCCACGTTATTGATATTTTTTGGAAATATAATCAAAATAATGGATTAAGTGCCTCTAGAATAGACTTCGATTGGCGTCGTCTAAGCGTGGAACTAAACACATTGTTTATTTTCCTACGTTTCCTTTCTCACGTAAGACTCTATGAAGATTATTATAAGAAAAACTATCAGATTTTTGGCGATTAGACTTGTGTAAATGTAAATCATCTTTTTATATATGTATTTTATCGTGACGGATTGTGCAACCGTATTGCTCTTGCGATATACGCGAGAGTATATTGATGTTATGAAGCGAGAAAGAAGTAAGACTTAACTACGTCAAGAAAATATTCCGTATTTCAATGTTCGGTGATTATTGCGTACACGAACATTGCCTACAGATTATCACAAACGCTGTTATTTCGCTTGTGGAAAACTCCGGACGTGGATTATTGCGCACATTGAAATCTTTGGACTTCATTGTTCACATTTCCATGCCTAAATTAACAACAACAAAAAAATATTCACTAAATTAAAAATTATTTTAATTACTTATACAGATGTCATGCTTATATTTTTTAGGTTGGGAGCTAATTTTTATTTTCATTTGTATGAAGATTGACTTAAACTTTTTAAATTATTTCTCTTCTCTTTAATTTTGTTAAGAGTCTCATATAAATTTTTTAATAAAAAAATCTCTGTCGTTTTTATCTGCAGCATGTAGGTACCTATGGAATTTTCCTGGCTGCATCTCCAAACAGCATTTCCCAGCATATAGTGGAAGTAATTAATAATAATAAATAGGTACATTATATTTTATATTTTTGTAGAAAGTAATCACTTTGTGGTTTGACATATTTAACGAAAATGAAATAATAACTTTTGTATAAGACTACAAATTTTATTTTATTTTTTATGACCGACTGGTTTCGCTTAGTCTAAGCATCATCAGAGTACAAAATTAAACCGATTAAAATAAAATAAAAATTAAGAAGTCGGTCGGTTATAAAAAATAAAATAAAATCTGTAGTCTTATACGAAGTTATTATTTAATTTTTATTATATTCCGCTATTCTTAAATTCCGTGAGAAGATGTTCCGCAATGTAACGTAGGTAAATATTTGTCACATAGAACGCATACGATATGATTAATATGGTAATATACTTTAATATTCGGTTATTTTAGAGCCTTTCGTAGAATTCAAGTGTTCCCAGAACCAACCTACGGCCCACAGACGAATACGGTATACGTACATACGCAATATAGGATGTATTACTGTGTCCATAATATTATCACGTTATTTCCTGCCGCAAAATGATTCAAGCCATGATGTCTATTTATAAACATTTCGTTCACAGGTATTTGCTTAAGGCTGCTTTCTGATGATTTATACATCAGTTTGTTGTTTGTGTTGGTGAATGATTTACGTTATTTTTCCAGCAGTTCCCGGGATTCCCACCGCTGACGTTTTCGTGAAAGTAGTTCACTATCAAAGAGATATTTTGACGTTGCAGATTCATATACGTGCCTAGTAAGTACCTACTCTAATAAATATTTTAATTAGCCGGGTTAACCCATAAAACAATGATATTTCCAAATGGATAGATAATATTATACCGTCTGCATCGAATGCTCTGACTCTCGTTTGATTCTGAAGACTTTTGTGGCCTTTCAGCCATCTCAAATATATTTACCATTTGGGAGAAGTCTTGACCCAAGCGACTCAAGTTTGAGACTTTTTTTTAGTTTTTGTCGCTGCAGGTAACTCAGTGCGAGCATTGAGTTACCTGAGTCAACTTATTTTTTTTTCAAAATCCAACCAGGTACTGAAGATTGAATTTACTGTAAAACAAAAAAAAACTTTAAAGTGGTCCGGTGTAAACTTCCCAAAATGGCGCTTCAGCCCTTTTGCTTTTCCAGCGACGATATTATAATAACGTAAACGTTAGAATACACAGTCCTCGATTAATGCTGATGCAAATGCATTAACTAATAAAAACGTTTTAATTCCAAAAAATATTATATTAATAATTAAAATAGAATCAATAATACCCGACGTAAATATGTAACAGAAAAAACATAACGGTCGCGGCCGAGATGTATATATATTTTTCATAAATTATTTTATTAATATGAAAATAATAAGCATAAAAGCTTCAAAGTTAATTCTAATTTTTAAGAATATTATACAAAATGAATACTTCAAAAAACACTGACGACGACCTCCGTGGTCGTGCGGTTAAGATAGTCGACTACCAATCCAGAGGTCGCGGGTTCAAATCCCGGCGCGCGAATTTTTATCACTTGTTTAATTTGTGTTATTTCAAATAAGACCACCATTCAAAATCGAAACGCTGCTTTAAATTACTTTAACCGGATTTGATAACCAGGTACTTCCCAACCTTTTTATTTCCTATCATCTCTCCTTCCCTACTCCCTTCCACCTCGCAACATACTCCAATCGGAGATGCCAAGCTGTAACTATAGTGCGAAAATATATCATTCCCTGAGAATTCTTCAAAGTAGGTACACAAAGAATACTACTCTAATTATCGTTTGAGTATTCTTTGTCCATGCAATGAACAACAAATTCAAAGAGTGTAAATAATATCTACATCAAAATAACCCGCAATGCGGATAATGCAATCGCAATACGATATAACGACTGGAATACATAGTTGTTTGGGTAAGAGATACGTCAAGGGAGTTGAATTTCATGACAGTTAAGAAAACTATTTATTACAATAAAAAATATTTATACATCTGATAAACTATGACTTAGGAGTTAAAATATATACAAATATCGATATTTGTAATATTCACGAACACGGGACGAGTATTGCACAAATGCAAACAAGGAAAAATCAGGCACGCAAAGTTCCCTTGTACATGTTGTATGTACCTACATATCGGATCATTTCATTTTAATGGAATGAACCACTGAACCACTGACGTCAAAAGAAATACCATTCGGATGTGGGTTGTAGTTAATGGGAAGCCTCCATTCCTTGGCTGTTGAAATAATGGTTGAAATCAGTCAGTCAAATATTATTCATGAAAGTTTGTAGTGTAATTTCAACAATTTAAAGCGGGAGCCATCTTTGAGCTGGAGCTTCCATATACTTGACTAACCCGCTTGACTCTTTAAAAAGGAGGGAGTTTTGTCTGATTACAGTTGGATTGCCATCTCTTGTGCACAGCCACAATGTAAGTAAGCTAAGACTGTTTTACAGGTATTTCAATGGAGCCCTTTCGAAGGAACACCTGTTCAAAGTTGATTTCGGCTTTATGAGTACGTGTCGGTTCTCCGATTCGAATGTGGAACGAACTACCGGCATCCGTCTTTCCTCTCTCATTTAATCCGGACCTCTTCAAACTCCGCAATAAAAAATGCCTTCCAAAAACCCCCTCATTTTCTGTCTCACAAGATATAGTTCTCCTTGTTAAACATTGTACAGAGAGGGAATCTCTTGTATGGTGTCAAATGATTTAAAAAAAACATTAATGAACAAGTATCTAAGTTTTTTTAATATAAGATCTGAGTGTTAACCAAAATTATTAATAATAATATATGGATTTAGCTTTCATCCTTCAAAATTCCCTTTGGCAAGAGTTTCAGGTGTCAATTAAAAAAAAGCGATTAAATATTTTTAAAACACACCCAAGATTTCATATGAAGTTGTGAGCAACGGTATTATGCAGGGTGGGAAACACTTTTAGATAGAGCGTGTTACAAAGTATAATATTGTTTAATAAGAGTAGTGCTACAAATACAATCTGATCTAAAGTGAGTATTTACTTCCAAATTAAACAAATGCCAAGAGCACTTGTTCAACTGTACAAAATGTTGGAAAGTATAGCGCTTACTTGAACTTGTTGATATGATTGATTCGATACAATCCTAGCTTTGGTAAACCACCTAGGAAAGTATAGAGTTTACTTGAACTTGTTGAAATGATTGATTCGATACAATCCTAGCTTTGGTAAACCACCTAGGAAAGTATATCGCTTACTTGAACTTGTTGATATGATTGATTCGATACAATCCTAGCTTTGGTAAACCACCTAGGAAAGTATAGGATTTGAACTTGTTGATATGATTGATTCGATACAATCCTAGCTTTGGTAAACCACCTAGGAAAGTATAGCGCTTACTTGAACTTGTTGATATGATTGATTCGATACAATCCTAGCTTTGGTAAACCACCTAGGAAAGTATAGCGTTTACTTGAACTTGTTGATATGATTGATTCGATACTAGCTTTGGTAAACCATCTAGGAAAGTAGGCTTACTTGACTTTTGATGATTGATTCGATACAATCCTAGCTTTGGTAAACCACCTAGGAAAGTATATCGCTTACTTGAACTTGTTGATATGATTGATTCGATACAATCCTAGCTTTGGTAAACCACCTAGGAAAGTATAGAGTTTACTTGAACTTGTTGATATTCGATTGATTCGATACAATCCTAGCTTTGGTAAACCACCTAGGAAAGTATAGCGCTTACTTGAACTTGTTGATATGATTGATTCGATACAATCCTAGCTTTGGTAAACCACCTAGGAAAGTATAGCGTTTACTTGAACTTGTTGATATGATTGATTCGATACAATCCTAGCTTTGGTAAACCATCTAGGAAAGTATAGAGCTTACTTGAACTTGTTGATATGATTGATTCGATACAATCCTAGCTCTGGTGAATCACCTAGGAAAGTATTTTCTACGCCGTAATATTATTGACGTACTTTCTTGGTAAATGCACTATTTTTATCATAAAATTATTATTACACGTTAGTATGTATGTTGTAATTCAGGAAAAAATGTAAATAATAAAATGGTTTAGAGAAATAAATCGTATTTTTGTGCGTGGGCGAAAGTGGATAGTAAAGGGAAATGTATGACATCACTATTTAATAATTATAATCAAAAGATCTAACGTATTTCAATTCTACTTCAATAATTTTGTAGTAAAATGAATGAAACAATGTGTAATAATATGAAACAATAAAATGATTCCGTACAACAAAATCATATTTCGTTGTAATTATCAAAACCCGATTTATTTAGTTTGTATAATATTACACCCTGTGCGGGTGCTGCCTTCGATGATAAAAACATTATTTAAGACCCTTAAGAGTTTGGAGAAATGAGATCGGTTAGAATAATGATCCAGTTTGATGCAGCTCGCTTTGATTGACTTTTACCACGGTGTTTGAAATTTCATTTCAAGCATACAAATTACTGTTAAAAGGTTTTCTCGAAATAAAATATACATCTTTAACAAGATGTCACTGTTTGAATATGCATTAAAGGTCCGTGTCAAAATAATGCGAAAAGGTTTCAGTAATACAAATCGGATGTAGTTCTGCAGAAAGCGTCCAACCCACAATTTGCCAAAATCGAGTTTTACATGTTTTCCTATGGAAGAATACGAGATTTTCTATCTGCTGAAAATATCCAACCTCCAAATGCAATAGATTTTGGTAATTCAATTTTTTACTGACCCATATTTAAAATATTTTACTTAAATTGAAGTTGAAAAACATTATTTGACCGGTCGGTAGCTGAGTGGACAAACGCGTCGGATTCCCACCCGGGCGTCGTGGGTTCAATTCCTCTGCTGGCTAAGTAACATCTTCCGCTTCTTATGATGGCAGTAGGAGTTTTTCAAATATTGTCAGGTTATTCGTAACCCGGGAATTTTTGTTTTCTTTAAAAAAATTTTTTAAAATAAATGTAGGATAACATAGGATTTTTTCAAAAAATAAATACATAGATAAATTATAAATAACCTTTTTATAATAATTCTCATCGTTAAAAAAATAAACACTGATATTAATTTTACAAATGCAATATGCTTTTCTATCGTCATATTTTCAAACGCCTTTTTCACAGTTTTATCTTTTTGGGGTTGGAAGTTTTCTGCATGACTACGTTTAATCATTGTATTTTATCTAAACAGGTGCCCAGGGATCAAATCAAATTATATGCACATATCATTTGATTTGGTGCCATTTACAATATATTCAAGGTGCGATTTATCATCCCTTATTCAATTGTATATTGGTACATACTTATAAATTGTATGAAAAATAAGTAATAATAATGAATCAATTAACACATTTCCATTATTCCGTAAGTACGAATGTATCTATCCTTATAATGTAACATATTACCAAGACTTGTTCTATATTTATACTTCAGTGCTGTATTATTCTTCTACTATTAAAATAAATATTAATTTATGTACCATATTATTTTATGTATCTTTATAAATTCTTTTCATCTTATAGCAAAAAATAAGAATCTGTGTTATTACTCATCTTTGTAAATACTTCCTACTTACTATACGAGTACTATTCATCCACCATTGCATACATCTATGTTATTCGGGTTACTATATACTATTATAATATTATATTATATACCATGTTAGTATGGTGCTGCAGCTGTTGACAAACTGTTGCAGTAGATAAACAGGTTTTCATTGAGAAAAAAAGCAATCTATCATAGCTTTTTTCAAGACTTGTGTGTCAAGTAAACAAAAACAAATTCTTATAATAGAACAAAATCAAGACAAAAAAACAGGCATTAGCTGAGTGAACGATCTACAAAAACAAGGTAAAAAAAGACTCAAATGTTAAATAACGTCTGATGTTAATTTATGTAAGGAGAATATATGACGCGAAAGTGAATGATAGAAGAAGTCGGGTACGCCCGAGAAATTCATGGCACGATCAAGTGAATCAAATACTCGAGTCGGGTCAAGTCAATAGTCCACATAATAAAATAGTATGTATGAATGCAAAAGAAGCAAGGGGTGTGTGCCAAGACAGAGTAGTGTTACGGTTCATCCTCTCTGACTACCCCTGGGGAGAAATGGCGTGATGGTTAGTTAGTTAGACAATGGAGTAATTTAAAAGGAAACTAACTAACAGGCATAATTTGTCCCAAGTTTTATTCGTAGTCGTGATGTAGCAAGTTTGTACGGAACATTCAGAGAATTCAACTTGTAGGTGGCTTTGGCCTAAGAATAAATTAAATTAAATATGTTGGGGACGCCCCAGTCAGAGGCACGATCAAGGGAATAATATAATACTTAATTTGGGTCATGTGCATGTCGGTATAACAGTGTGCGTCTATGAATATTAAATAAGCAAAGAGTGTGTGCCAAGACAGAATCTTGTGGTGTTATGACCTCTCTGCCTACCCCTTCGGAGAAATGGCGTGATGGGTAGTTGGTTACATATACTTTAAAAAATTACTGCTAAAGGTAACACGGATACACGCTGGATATTGATGATCAGTGCAATAGACGAGCTCTGTAGGTGAACGGTAAGTTCATTAAAGGTCCAGAGTTCACAGCCCGACTTGAGAAAATAAATCCCAGAAAACCTTTAATTGGTTAGGTTTTGAAAATTTTGTTAGTGTTCACGAATAAACACTCTCAATATCAGTGATCAGATCTGAATAGTCGGGCTCTTTTCAACCTTCCTCTTTCCCTTACCCTTTCCCTATACTACCTCAAGTAGTCTTACAACATTAGCGAAATGTGAATGCCATGGGTCCCCTGGCTTCTGGAACAAAAAAAATAATCATCGAATTGAACCCAAAAGTCGGTGTTTGACGGAGACCGTTGAATGTGAAAAAATCAAAAAGGTGCTGATCGTTTAGATTAAAACACCCCAATGTTTGTCGTTCCCCATGCTGAACATACTCTCACTTCACACTTCAGGATGGAGAGTGTGATGGTAATGTCGATGTACCGTAATAAATAATAATATCGTAGCTGATGATGCAAAAAAACCTGATCAAAATTGCATGTTTAACTCATTTTTGACCATAGTGTCGCTTAAGCTCTTTTGCCTTTCCGGCGGCGATATACTTTCATTTATAGATAGAAAAAATGTAACCTTATGCAAAATATTTTTTAGAGCAGTTATTTTCAATTGGAGTACACCTACCTTCGAAATCACTCTGGTTAAACGCTAATTTTCATAAGGGAAAAATCGCATTTCAAGCATTTGCACTTTTAGATATAATTTAAACCATATCCGAATACATTATTTACATTTTATTTCATTGTTTAAAAGATTCCTAAATATTGAGTTTTTTAAAATTATTTATTACTTACTAGCGAGTACCCGACATGCTTTGCAATGCCACGATTGCCAAATTGGCTTGCCTATCATTCTTCCCCGAAAAATAAATCCAAAAAGACTTTGAAACGGAACCAGGAAAAAGATAACTAAAAATATCGTCGATGCTACAATTTTAAATATAAAATTTAAAAGAGAAGATGTACTTTTGCCACGTATCCTAATGATTACGAAAAATATGCCATTCGAATTCTAACGTCTTCAATTTCCACTGCGAATCGGATTTGAAATGAAAAAAAAAACACAAACAATCGCTAAAATTATTTCATTCTTTCCTCCCTTTGCTCACTTGTCTCAGAAGAACAGGCTTGTGATGTTCTAACTCGATTATTTTCAAGTATTTTTTCCCTTCGCTCCACTGTTTCTGAAGCTCGTGATGCCTTTATCTTTCTCGCTTGACTTGTAGATCGACCAATAGATTTTATTTTTGGTGCCATAATTAATTTGTCATCGAAAGTAATGTATTTTGACAACTATTAGTATCTATAAACAAAGAAACATCAATTTAAAAACATTAGTTCATTTTAAAAAATATTTAAAAAATATATCTTAAGTAGGTACCTAATTATTTTTTCCATTTTGAAAATATTCTATCAAACAAACCTTATTCTGTGGAATATTTTATATGTCAGAGAGCTGTATATATATTACTAGCCCCAATACAACATAGCGGGTTCAATGTTATTGATACTAATTTTAAAATTTTAAAACAAGAGTTTTACATATTGGATTTAATTCAAACTACTCTCTAAACCTTCCCGTCACTAATAAAAAGAATATGTGTCATTTTAAGCGAAATCGTTCTGGTAATTTTAGAGAAAATCGAAAACAGACAGACAGACAAACAATCATTTTTATATAATAGAGATTGGGCTTTCCCCGTATTCGCCTCGTGATGGAGGTAACCTTTGAAATATTATCACGGAAGAAACAACTAGCCGCATGTTCTTATTTCCTATGCATTTGTTTTTCTAATGTAAACTTCACACATACTGTCATAATTGGGGAAGCTGTGTGGAGAGTCCAACCAATATTTAGCGTGACATGGTCCCACTGTACGCCAATAAACCTATACGAGTATACCTGAATATTACAAGTTATCTTATTGCACGAATACTTTTTGAACTTGTGCACGAAATGCTTTGTCTCGACTCTGCTTATGTCATATTCGTATTGTGCCTTTGTCGGTACAGACGATATATTATTATATGTCATGCAGCTGTGACATCCAATTTCTGAAAAGTGTCTTGGAATATTGAAATTTTGAACAAAGTAAATTATCTTTTATGCTTGTAGTAT
Source organism: Drusus annulatus (assembly GCA_022651775.1). Taxonomy (NCBI): domain Eukaryota; kingdom Metazoa; phylum Arthropoda; class Insecta; order Trichoptera; family Limnephilidae; genus Drusus; species Drusus annulatus. The sequence goes on from JAGWCC010000094.1 coordinate 58,420, forward strand.
AAGTATCACGTGAAATCACCTGCCAAAGTTGCTACACTTTACCCTCTGACATAATATATTGTTTTAACCAGTTATAACGGGTATAAAAAATTATGCATAAAATGCCCCTTTTCAACTTTAGCAATTTGTCTTTTTTTTTTAAATATACAGATGTTTTAACGAAAGTTTATTAATGAAGACATTTTACAATAGGTTTCCAAAGTAAATTACCTAGGAAGGTTTCCAGAAACCCTTCGTTTTAATTGGTGTAATCAACTGTCAAAAAATGGTATGCCAGTGATATTATAGTACAATTTGATAACGTTTTTTCTTGCTGATGTAGTATGTATGTAAGATTATTACTGTATACATGTACTTTCAAAAACAAGTTTCCAGAAAATTTGACAACGCAGCAAAGGGTTTCGGGAAACCTGTTACATGATTGGTGCGTTTATGTAATCTAAACCTGCAATTATCTCCTACCCCAGCATCGAGTTAATCTGCCCTGATACAGCATAAGCCATGGTCTTCCATTATCAGGTGTCCGGCGACTATATAAGCTAAGCCAACTCCACTAGTGCCGGCATTAGACATAATGTCATAAACCGCTTTCCGCAGTCCTCAGCCAGTGTCCGTGTTCTCGTTGTCACGCCGTGATCTCGTCGCGGGAGGCGATAAGCACTTAACTCTTTTGCTTTTCGCCAGTCGCTAGTGGTAGATTAGCGGCATTTTGTGCTAAACGCGCGCATTGATATCTCCCTCTTAGCCGAGAGCGGGTGCTCTTACCAAAGTGTCCAGTTGTTCCTTCTGTGATATTAATTATTTATTATATTCAGTGAATTTTGTTCCTAGAAATTGATTGTAGAAATTATACACGATGGACGATCAGGTAGGATATTTTACTATCAATTTGAGTGTTGACAACAAATGGTCGTTGAAAATAATCCTAATATACTAAAGGTTGTTTTAGAAAAATATGTAAATATACACGTTGGAGCTGAACATATCGTTGCTGGAAAAGCAAAAGGGCTTAAGTGACACTTTAGTCAAAAATGCGTTAAATATGCAGTTTTGATCAGTTTGTTTTTCTGGATCGAATACTTTGACTCTCGTTTGATTTTGAAAACTTTTGTGGCCCTTCAGCCATCTAAAATATATTTACCATTTGGGAAAAGGCTTGACTCAAGCGACACAAGTTTGGGACTTTTTTTAGTTTTTTGTCTCCTTCAGATAACTCAGTAAGAACACTGAGTTACTGGGGTTAGCTTTAAAAAAAAATCCAGCCAGGTACCGAAGACTGATGATGCATTTTATTGTAAAACGAAAAAACTTAAAAGTGCTCTGGTGTAAACTTCTCAAAATGGCGCTTTAGTCCTTTTGCCTTTCTAGCGACGATATGTACACACATACTTGTATTTTTTTAAGATGTATTCAAAACAATAATTTAATTTAATTTTTCATTACTTACTAACATTGTGTTTTCCAAAAAACACATTTTTGTTAAAATTTAAAAAAAATGTTCGTTTTGAAAAAGCATCAGAATATAAAAACATGTATGAAAACGTGACCAATTACAAAATAATAGTTTTTAAACATTTCGGAGCTTTGAATCCGTGGCGTTACTGCAAAAGTTGATATAATATAATATTTTAGTTTCATCATGGCTCAAAAAAGGGCAAACATTGACCTTCAAAACATTGACCATTGAGATTGGAAAAGAAAAATAAGAGAGCGATATTAATACACTTTTCTACGGCATTACCTTTTATTACATTTCAAACAATACATCCCATATGCTCGTCGAAGTAAGTAGTGATTTCTCGTGCTAGAAAAACGGCATGATAAAATTAACAAAACAATTAATTGGAAATAAAGTTGGAGACGCCCCATGAAATTATCACACGATCAAGTTCATCAAATATTTGAGTCGGAATAACAGAAGGGAAGATATGCACATCACAATGTATACATGTGAATTGAGCAAGGAGTGTGTGTCAACACATAGATTTATGACTTTTCAACCCATGATATTTGGATGATTTGTATAGCGCCGTTTTTTGTGAAAAATCATCTCAAGAACGCTTAATAATGCGGAAAAATGGAGTGAATTAGGAAAAAAAAAGTTTCTTCGAAACATCGTTTGAAAAATGTTTGTACGCACCGTTAACAGTCAAAATTTTACACTTACGAGCAGGCGCAATTGGGGCAGTCCGCTCCAGGCGGCGAATCTTCAAGGCGCTGATAGTACCTAATCACAGTGCTTTACGTATATATGATATAAAATGAGAAAAAAACATACCATTAATGGACGTCAATTGAACTCGTAAGTTCCCGGCGCGGAATAAAAACTCACGCTTCTCGTCTTATACTTGATACGAGTTGGTACCAATCTTAAAGGGCCTGCGTACGAGTAGGCAGGTGTATAATATTTCATATTCAATTTTGTAACCATAACCTGGTGGTTATGAACACCTACATATTTTCAATAAATGGTGACAAAAAACCAACATGTCAAAAAGCGGACTAAACACCACAAAACCGTCGTGCTCATTAGATTTTTACGCGCCGACTTAGCGTTGGTTTGGTTACACCGGACGTAGACCATTAAATTAGACAGGTAAGCCGTGGTTTTAAAGCAAGTTTATCGTTATTCCGACCTTATAACACGCGTAACATTAACACCTCGTTTATAAGTAAGGGGGCAAAATTATGTTAAACCATTATTTTTTCATAAATAGAACACATACACTTTGTTTTTAACCACTTTTTTCTAAAAAAGTGGTTAAAAACAAAGTGTATGTGTTCTATTTATAAATATGGCAAGCCACAAAGTTAATGCTTTTTACGAATATACATTATTTTTTCCTTTTAAAATAATATTTTGATAAGTGACACATCGATAAAAAAATTCTTTGAAAATTTTAATTACGACAACATTATACTACGATAAGAATTTAATTAAATTAAGTAAGTAGGTACTCTATTCGTAAGTTTCTTTTAAAAAAGAAGAATCATTCGTTACTCATCAGTTCTGGCGGCCGTGTTTTCAAAACAATAACACCTAGTGTTTGTGAAAAACTGCCAATAGAAACAGTCATCGGGTAAATTCATAACAAGATTGCAATGCAATGGCTACATTCTGCATACCATCGCTGTATTATTTATCAATTGATGCCTTTATTGACGGTTTATTATGAGTTACGAGTTGATGTTAGGATAGAGTGAGTGAATCACGGGGAACTAAAAAAGTGTTCATTTATTTAACTTTTCATGAGGTTTTTTTATGCTTCTATACGCAGATTAGCTCTCGAAAGAAATATATACAAGTACATATTGTCACATCAATATTGCTCAATGGCCAGCAAGGATATCTGAAGAATTAAATTTTACTAATAAATAATAAAATAAAACCTTTTTAGGGCCCGGGAAATTAAACTATTTTGTATAGGTACATCGGAAAAATACGTTTATCATCGTTTGAACCGTCGTATCATATTATTTTAACACAGGTTTAAGCGCAAGTCATAATTAAAATTCAATAAAAAATACTAAAATGTCATTAAGAGGTGCAGTTTGAAAACCAGCGCAGCCATTTTTGAACGTTTCACTTAATATTCCAGTATGCATTTCATAAATGATTTTTTTAAAGAAAACTGTTTAAAATTTGTATTCTCTGGACATTTCCCTTACTACTTGAATAACTTAGCAGATAAATTATTTGTAGTATGTCTTGTATTATAAAGCCGGAAAGTGTGTATTTTGGGTGCTGACCCTTAACCGTCGATTTGAACAACCAGAGGGTTTGAGATTGTAGAAATAAATTTAAAATAATCAAAGGTCGTCTTAGTGTTGCCATAGTTATAAATCAGTTCGCAATTTTACAAAATTCAATAGAATACGAATTTGACTCATTGTTTAGAAACGACAACCGTTTTTTCTAGTAGCATTTCAGTACTCTCCATAGAAAAATCTATTCATTTGAAGTTTTCTAAACCAACAAACAATGGCTCGAGTGGTTCGTTCTACGAAGTCAAGTTTTTCAGAGTTAATACATATCCTGCCGCTGAGAGCTCGGTTGTAAACTCTATTTTTCGTGGTATGCTTGTAGATAGATATACCATACTTGCGTTTGGATTTTTCTTTTCCGATTGCAAAGAAAAAAAATCTCTAGCATTGTATTTTAAATACAGTATTATTTTAAGCATTAATTTTATCTGGCGACAGAAAATAGTAAGAGATGATAACTTTTCTGTTTTTTTTTTTAAACTGTGCAAAATCAACAACTTTTTGTTTTCTAGAAAATGTTACAGCATACTTGGTAAATATTATATAAAAATATTTTATGGTTTTTTTTTCAATTTTTTTTAAATAATGAATACTGCACAAGAGTCCCAACTGCTCCCAACCGTCGGAAGCCAGTAGAACTATGGCATCCCCAATGGGGTGAGTTGTGAGGTTAAATGTAGTGGGGAGGGAATAGATAGAGAATAGGAAGTTTGAGAAGTATCTGACTATTCAAATCTGGTCACCAAACACGGCTTAAACATATTTTAAGAAATTTCTGAATGGTGGTATTTCACCAGGGCGATACTTAGATTATTTACTACTCTGGTAGATACCTAATTGAAAACAATATAAATAGTAATAATAACAGCGACAAGATGTAATAAAGTCCTTTAAAACGTTGAGGAAAACCAAGCTAAATGTAATATGTACCCAATGATGATTTTCCGTTCATGAGTATGTATTTACCCCTACATTCCAGACGTCACATGGTAACTTAAACGAACACCAACCTCTGTAAGTAATTACGTACGAGTGTTAGTTTTTCAAATTTGGAACTGATGTTAATTGAAATTATCAAATTTAATAAATAATCTTTTTGAATCCCAACCTAACCAACAGAGTACCTACCTATATAATCAGTGGCGTGCACAGAGTTTTTGATCAGGGCATGCAGTAGAAAAAAGGGCGGATTAATTGATAATAGAGATAGGTACCAACAAATATCACTGATTGCTATTGGATTTGTTCTATAAAAGCACTGGTTAGACACTACTAAGATACTAACACAAACGAGCCACTCGAAGGAGCAACAGCTCACAGCATACATATTTTGTGCAGTCTAGTGAACATAGAATAATCTACTGTGACGTCGGCGGCGTTTAAGCATACGTGTTTACTGTTTTTGACACTTTAAGGCTGATTCACACCAACGTCCGGTTCCGCTCAGTGCCGATATTGTTCCGCAAGAGAGCTTATGATATGGTATGAATATCGATCAAGGAGTATGTGCCAAGACAAAGTTGTGTGGCAGTATATCCTTCTGCCCACCCTTGTGATATTTAACTACTTAGTTAGTTAAATAATTATTTTGAATTGTAAAAATACTAACATCGCAGATTTTTTTTTCACCAAATAATATTTGGATAATATCTGGATCAAAAACCATTTTCTCATCACTAAATAATATTTTTATTAATTATTAATTATTAAAAATATTATTTAGTGATAAAAAAATGGTTTAAAAAAAAAACTGCGATGTAAGTATTTTTACACTTCAAAATAATTATTTAACTAAATAAGTAGTTAAATATCACAAGGGGGGGTAGAAGGATATACTGCCACACAACTTTGTCTTGGCACATACTCCTTGATCGATATTCATACCATATCAATAAGCTCTCTTGCGGAACAATATCGGCACTGAGCGAAACCGGACGTTGATGTGAATCAGCCTTTATAGTAGGAAGGGCTTTGAGGCGCTGGCGGCGGGACGGTACGATTCGCTAAATTTCGCACGTATTTTTTTAAGTGTAGATTTTTTTCGCAATAATTTCATATTATTTAATCCAATTCATATTTAAAAAAAAATATCTTATATATTTTAGATATAATATATTTTAGAGGACATTATTCCATATTTGAAATCGTAACTTATATTTCTTCTTGGCAAATTAAGTTACATCCCGTGATTTTTCACGGTTAACAATTAGTTAATAAATAAAAGCATTATTTTTATAGCAACTAAACGTATCTAAAGGTACTATTTTAAAACTTATTTATCTATGGAAAATGGAAATTGTATCTGCTCTCACTGCCTTCGAGATTCATTGGCATTCAGTTCATTTCGAAAGAGTTGCGATCTGATTGGCTCGGTAGGTAGATATGATATGATTAGAATTTAAAATTTAGAAATCGCGTTACAAAAACATGCAAAAAGTGTGATAAAAAGTTTTCAGTTGCAAGTAGGTACTATTTTATGGCGCAAATCACTTTTCTTACTCAATTGGTTTTAACAGTGTGGTTAATTATTGCTTTTTTATTATTAAACAAACTGGAAAATTATTCACATTCATTGCATTTAGAATTATCAACTAATACGGGAAAGAACCGTAGATAATGACGGTTAGCGTGAAAACCATAAGGAAATTGAGTTTAGTAAAGGTACCCGTATTATTACTAATTATATATATTATGGAGAGACGTAAAATTACAAAGTAGATGAAGTTGAAAAATTATTTCCTGTACCTACTTAATATAAATACCTACTTTATATTTATTTTTTGTTTTAAATTTGCAGAACTTTATTAATTTTTTTTATAAGTTAGTTTAATATTATTATTAAGTTCTGATTTTTATAGTGAATACCGCACAAGAGTCCCATCTGTTACCAACCGTCTGGAGCCAGTGAGACTATGGCATCCCCAATCGGAATATGTTGTAAGGCTGACGGTAGTGGGGAGGGGAATATGATAGGAAAGAGAAAAGTTGGAAAGTACCTGTTTATTCAGATCTGGTTACCAAACACGGCTAAAGCCATTTCAAGCGACGTTTCAATTCTGAATGATGTTATTTCACCAGGGCTATACTTAGAGTATCTACCACTGTGTAAGGTACCGAAAATATACTATATATTATTTTATATTAATTAAATGTGAAATAAAAATATTATTTAAATAGAATTTATTTGTGAATGCCGGGATTTGAACCCGCGACCTCTGCTTTCGCTGTCGAGGGTCTTAACCACTCGACCATGGAAGCCGTGTGCTAGTTTTTGATTTTATTTGGCTTTCAAGGCCATTATCAAACCGTGACCTTTGAATGCCGAAACAACTGTTACTGAAAAAAAAACTAAAACTAGCAGAACTTAATAATAATAATATTTTATTATAACATATTATTAAATCATAAAATATAATAAAATTAAAAAGCTCGCTTAATTTATCGGTGTTCTTAATGAACTCTCCTGAGATTTCACAATGATTCTACGCACGATACTCGAATGAATAAGATCACAATACGATTAATAAAAAAACAGGTTGTGATCTAGTTATGAGAAAGCTTTCTTTAATTAATTAATAAAACATAAGAAAGCGTGATTGATTTAAATAATAACACATACTATTAAAGTTTTGCAATTAATTTACACTACTTTAAATATTGCCGGACTTATATTTTTTAATCCAGAAAATCGCAAAATTAATGACAAAGTCACGATAATTGTCATCTAAATGTATCCTGGTTCAACTCAATAAAGAAATCTATTTTTGAAAAACTTTTTAATAAACGTAAGTTGAAAACTATTATTTAGTCAAATTAATACATGATCGTAATACGTATTAGTCAACCAGACATTAAATATATCATGTAATATAGAATATGATCCATTTCTAAGCAAATATATCATTTTGTATTTTATCGGAAAATGCTATTTGTAAAACCACATTGTGAACATAATACGAAACCCACGTAATAGTTCCGAGTGGAAGATCCCTTCAGTGTTGCCCTGGTCAGAAGTGATGCGTCACTTGGAATTGCTGTAGCTGTGATTAATGACAATAATGTCTAACGACCACATTTGAATAGTCAGGTAAACCCGGCATTCCTCTAGCGTCTTTTTTTCTCCTACCCGAAAAAATGCCATCGCCTCACACACATTCGCAAATATTGAAAAGTGCTTTATTTACACATAAATTCAAACAATACGATTTAGAAAAACCATACAAAAAAGAAAAAAAAATTGGGTGTCACCAAAAAATTAAGCTAAGAATTTACCGTTTGCCGAAAAGGCGGCACCTAACCGCCTATTGCGAGTTTAAATAAAAAAATAAAAAACAAACGTTATGTTTCCTGAAATTCATTAATATTGTTTCAACCTCAGAAAAACGGTATATAGTTCCTCCGAGGTTTTAACTTAATGTTTTTTTTTTTAATAATATATATATTTTTTTGTATGTTTTAATTGTTTGAATATTATTCAAAATGTTTCAAGAAATAATACTCATATAATAGTGGAGCATTTAGCTAGTATTAAATTCTACTATTATAAGATATTATTATTTTATAATATTTTGCAGTGTGATGTTGTGTTGGAATATTGAAAGTTCACCTAAAAAACCTGATCTTTAAAACGTTGTCCGCAATAGATCATTTTGAGAACAAGGGAAAAACCCTTTCAATGAGGAAACGGCCTGCTGTATGATCTCATGTTCAAGACGTTTAAAGCCAATGTTTGGTGTGACGTAGTTCCACCGGCTCCGGGAATTTGAGACTTATTGTTGTCACAACACAAAAAATGCCACACAAAATAAATAAGCACTTGCATGCAAAACAAACAATGAAATAAAAGCAGTGAATTTTCTTGTTGTGACCGAAACTCGAACCCGGAACCTATACATTATCGGCATGGTGCGTCTACTAAATTCGCCATCCCAACCAATTCATATAAGTGTCATTTTTAACAATTACATTCTCCTTGAAAACTGTTAATATTCTTTCAGATCAGGTTCGAGTCTCGGTCATAACCTAAGCATATTATTTTCATATTCTTTGAAGATTGTTAATATTCATTCAGTAATCGATATCACGAAAAAACGTAAAGCTTAAAAAAAACTTGCATGGGAGCATTGAACTGGAAAACACACTCATTCAATACCATATTAAAAATATACATAATTTAAATAATTAGATTTTGTCCAATCTTATCAGCCATTATTACATAAAATATCACAATGATATGGTCTAGACTCTAGACTGAGGCGGTGTGTTTGTTTTCTTAATCTACATAACAAAAAAAAATACGTTGACATTATCAGATATCTGTCAATCTACTTTAATTTGTAATGCGCAAGCCTTAATTATAATCGTGTACATAATTCTTTTGCATTTAAAATATGCACATTAGATGATCAAATTGACCAGCTCCAGTGGCGTAACCACGTGGAAAGCCTGGACAACCGCCGGGAAAGCAGGTCTCGGTGGGGTAATTTATTGAACGCCGGTAAATAAAAAATAAATCTTTGGGATCAGTTGCAATTCCTAGGATAATACGATATCAATCCTAAGATATATACATAATAATATAATCGCTGGAAAGACAAAAGGGCTTAAGCGACACTTTGGTATAAAATGAGTTACATATGCAGTTTTCGCCAGGTTTTTTTATGTATCGAATGCCCTGACTCTCGTTTGATTCCTAAGACTTTTGTGGCCCTTCAGCCATTCAAAATATATTTACCATTCTAGAGAAGGCTTGACTCAAGCGACATAAGTTTGGGACTTTTAGGCTTTTTGTCGCTTCAGGTAACTCAGTGAGAGCATTGAGTTAACTTTTTTTTCAAAATCCAACCAGGCCTTTGAATTGTACTCAGAATTTATTGCAAACAAAAAAAACTTGTGCTCTGGTGTAAACTTCCCAAAATGGCGCTTCGGCCCTTTTGCCTTTCCGGCGACGATATAGTTATTTGTAAGAATTATTATAATGAATTCAACCTGCAACATCTGCAAATAGCAGAATTCGTTTATTTTAGAACGCCTCGTTTTTTATGAAAATAGCATAGTAGTCACTGAACAGATAACTCCCATAAGGGTGATATCTGAACGTATGTGTGTGGGATTATAAATCACTTGTATTAGTTTATTTTTCTCTGCTACTTTATAATAAAATAAGATACAATCTCGTTATTAGTTGGCTACTCAATTATCTGATATTCACAAGCATACATCTATGCATATTTACTTACTCAATCATTTTTTTTTTTAATTCCTACTTTGGACCTGTCCTAATAATAATCTAGCTTACTTAATGTTTTCTTTGTTTCTATTTATACTTTAGTTTGTATTTTCATACTTGATATTAATAACTTCACTTTTATATTGTATTTATGTAAAATATATCATTTTTATTTCTCATCTAATCCAAATTGCTATTGTCCTTATAAAGCTACGAGCGGAATAAGTCAGCAAACGCAGTAAATTGTAAACCGTATTTTATCTCAAAGTCGATTAATTATTATCCTCTCGCGGGTCAGTGAACAAATTTGCGACTATCGACGGATCACACGGCCGACGACACAAATATAAAGGGATTTATTAAAGCTTAGGAGATCTCCATTCAATTATCTTTATCATGGCTCATTAAGTTTAATTCACCTGAAGGAAATTCATATCACTACCTTGAATTGCTAATCATAATTTGATAGGAGTTATTATTTGTCTGGGAATGTTTATATATTTATTGAAATAGCACCCATAATAAATAACACATCTGTTACATACCTGTAGATGTTACGAACAGTATTAAGATGACATAAATCTATCTTTTTTTAGTAACTAGTAGATATTTAGTAACTTATCTTAGTAATTACATTATCTTGTTTTAACTGGTAGCTTTCGGCGTGATTGGTGGCCAGATCTGAATAACCACGTACTTCCTAACCATGCTCTTCCCCATCTCCTTCCCCTCTCCATGCCCTTCAGCCTCACAACACCACCATTGGGGATTCCATAGTTCCACCGATTCCGGGAAGTTGGGAGCAGTTGGAAATCTTGTACGGAATTGACGAAAAAAAAACTTGACTGGAGTTATTGAGATATTGCTATAGGTCGCGTAATTTAAGTCCATGCGAACAACACATACTTAGGAATGTGTGTATTGGTGCATATGTATACACTTCCGACAGCGATGTCGCTGAGAAAAGTCACTAAGAAGCAGATTTTTTTCTTGCTTACGTCTACTTGAGCGAAAAAGGGACAATACACGCTTACATTTGTAGATATTTGTGATTTTCGGAAAGGGTTTTACAGTGTGTTCTACCTATTATTAGTTTGAAAATAAAATGCAATAACAAACCGAAAGTTTTTTTTATTCATGAAATCGATATTTTCTTTTATGAATTCTAAAAACATGCTGTACTCGTATGTAGAAAGCAATGCATCTGTGTGAATACTATGTTGATTATATTTATATACTCATTAAAATTTTAAATCGCAGCCATATAAATAGCCCATACCCGTATATATTACGATGCATTAATATGTAGTATTGAGCAACTAGTTGAGATGTAACGCATATTCGTCGTCGCATTAGGATTCTCGATTTATTCACGGTAATAAGTCGTCTGAAAAGTTCACTGTATCATTGATAGCGTAATTTGTGTGGAAAACTGCCATCGCTTACGCAGTTCAGTGTTATTGGCTATGCAGGATAAGTGCGTGGGTAAATTTAATAAGTAAATTGTACAAATTGCACTTTTTATACGAATATGCAGTGGTATAATTTAGTGGTTCAGTTAATTTTTTTTCAATTACAATTTTTTAAAGATAATCTTTCTCATGATCTAAAAGTTAATTCATCTTTAAAGTATAAATATAACATCAAAATTCCTTTATTTTCAACACAACAAATGCACAATAATTATTTATTGAAGGGGATAAAGAATTTGAATGGCCTTCCCGACGAAATAAAAAAAAATCAATGATTCACTAACTTTAAAAAAAACTAACATATTTTTTCAAAACCATTTATTAACTAGAAAGCAGTAACTTGTTTCTATTGAAAACTAATTACTTGGCTAAATAATTACCAAGGTAACCTCAAACTAATACACTATATACATTTTCTATTAAATACCTTTGTTTTAACTCCTACGCCAAGATTAAGAGCTAGTTCTCTTCTTTGGCGCAGAAATACAAAAAATGAGACAAATACACTATCACATGTACTCGCAACTTGAATATCTTTAAATGATAATAAGTAATAACGATTATACAAAACAATTCAAAAAATATATGAAAAACATGTCACATAAAATTTAAAGAGCTTTGACATAATATTATATTTTATAATTTTTATTATATGATATAACCGTTTTACTATTCTTTGGAAGAGTAATACACACTTTTTTTATTATATTCAAGAAACTGTCCATGCTGTGTGACATTTGATATAATTTCCATATATATGTAACTTTTTTTGTAAAATTTAATAAAAATTCCCTGGTTAATTTACAACCGAAATCTGCTCAAGGTCAGGCCTAAAATTATAATTTTATAAAATCTATAATTTTTTCGAGAAACTTCGTCCAGTACGAATTGTTCAGCTTTATTCACTTACCAATATATATTACTGTTTTTAAAAAAGAGATTAACATGGTAAATTAAAAAAAAATCCTACGACGCAAGCAAAAATGTTTTTTAGATTGGTTTTTAGGTTCTTGCTTACAATTAGTAAAATCTCTTTTGGAACAGGTTTTACTCATTTGATGTTGAGCTACCGTGTGCATTTATTCGGATGCAACTTTATAAAATTGTGCCTAAAAACTCAAATGACTGGGTATTATGATGATGAATATGTTAAACTCAGTAGCATTCTTAGAAAACTAGAACCGAACAGCTGGTTTCCTGGTCCCCGTGTCACCCATGCGGGTAATACAGCCTTGAAATGTAAACTAAAAACTTTGAATTTCAATAAAAGACTGCTTCTTAATGTAAGAAGTACTCTTAATCTGCTTCTCGCTTTACTATTTGTGACCTTACTATCGTGCAGGTAGCTGCCTAATCTACGGAAAGCGTTTATCTACGCAGACTTCATTTGTCGCAATTTCTAGGTCACTTATTTTACACTTGCAGAGTAGGTAAGGCTTCATTGAGGCATTTTCCTACAAGCGGTAGGCCGGCGGAAACACCTTGGTGAAAATAGTAATTTTAAAGGAATTACCTACCAACGATAACACCATGAGAATGTACTACCTACCTACCTGTATCATTATTCATATTTGCATTTAGCTTGAGTTTTGCGATTGACCTATCGTCATTGTCATGCAACTTCAGACTATGATACCTACCTATATGTAATGCTAAGTGGATTTTCACCGTTCTATTTTGGATGAAATAACTTTAAAACTTTGTTCCAACGGAAAGTGGTTCGATTCCAATAAATATATATAATGACGTCTTATTCTAGTTATTATTTCTTGCTTTGAAATTATCTGTCCAGTGACTACAAGAAGTGTAATATGCTATTCAAATGGAAAAAACAGCTATTTGCGGATGTAGCGGGTTATATAAAATGATCAGATTTGTGATTAAATCGGATAAACAAATTAAAATTGAAGAAGATCTGAATTTTTATAACAGTTTCAATAAAGAAAATGTATCAATTTGATATTGAATTATGATAATTCTTATAAATGGCCATATTAATATGGACCTATCTTAGGATGGATATCTTACTTCTTCCAAAAAATCATTGAAAATTAATCATTGAAACAATCGTGAAAAATTAGATATTAAAGATTTTAAAACAATACATATGTAATGCAAAAATACCTTATCTCAACTTGGACAAGAGGTGACGTGGTATACGATCTCTCACAGGTGAAGCATTATTTTTATTTTATTGTTTCAATTATTTACATTTTTTTAAATATCTGCCTGTATTGGAGCACAACTATTTGAGTGTATTTTTCAATGCTACAAGCAAAGGGTAAGCAAATGCTGCTAATCCCTGTGAGGACAATAGCTAATGGCCCGACTTTGCAAAACGTTGTCCCCGAATAACCGTTCTTACTTATATAAGTTGCGCTATTAGAGTTGACCCAAACAACACAAACTTAGGATTATGTGTATTGGTACATATGCATACACTTCCGACAGTGATATCTTTGCCAAACGACGCTGAGAAACTGCCATTTGTCTTGTTTACGCCTTCTTATTGTTATTAGCGAGAAAGGGACAGCAATATTGTAGACTGGTCGACTTTGAAAATTCGAAATGATCTTAGTTATTCGAAAAGTTTTCCAGTATGTTATTTTAATTATGTTAAAAAAATAACTTTTATTCATTTTCACCGGATTTTTCCATTCTGAAGTTTGAAACATGATGCGTGCAAGCAATTAATTTGTGTAAGTACTGTGCTCTGTGTAGGTACTTATGAACTAAAACTCGTTTTCTCAAACAACCAAAAAATCCTTTAAAACCTGAGGTGAGGTTCTGTAGTATAAAAAATAGTTTCCGATTTCTTAGAAATTAAAGTAACTTAGCCGGTGATGTAAAATGCTCCACCTGTCACCTGTCACCTGTTGAATACCAATGGTAGTAGAGCCATAGTACAATCAATGTCAGCTGCGGGTATTTCCCCGCGACTTATGACAGGTAAACGCATCTCGTTCTAAGGGGAATTACTATCCTTAGTCTTCACACATAGTCTTTGGAAATATAATGTAATTATATAAAACAACATCATTTCCTTTTGCGTACGTACAGGAGTGATATTTTTAAAATTGGAACTGATTTATGAGTTCATAAAAATATCGTATGAAAAAAAAACTTTTTCAAAACCAGACAAGCTATAAAGTACTTACCAATAATATATTTTATCAGACGATTATTTTTATACCATATTTGAAATATGCCTCTATATGGCTTACTTTTGCATGCCATTTTTTTTCCAAAAGTGAAACTAATGTAAAATATAAAGCAACTAATATTTTTTGATTCTGTATTAACAAAATTTCTTAGTTGTCAAGTCGTCTGCAACAAATCTCTTCTAATAGCCCCTTCATTAATCCACCCAGCAACGTTGTCCAACCGGATGGCCATATAATTAAATTGGCGTCAGAAAAGCTCTTGTCAGATATTTCTCAAAAATAAATATAAATCTAAATGCGAAAACATTTAAAAAATATATGCGCACTTCTTCACTCCCCTTCACTCTTTCACTCTACACTCTATGGCTTCCCGGCCAGAGGTCACTGCCAAACTCAATAGGTGCACTTATGTATTCAAAGATGTTCGTATGTTTCGTTGAAACAGTTCTTGGCATGTAGTGAAACAGTAGGTACAGTTTTTATTAATAATTTCCTTTTTGAGTACGTATGATCGTACAAGTGTGAACTTTTCAAATTTGGAACTGATGCAATTATCAATTGTTAAAAATAATCTTCTCAAATTCCTACCTAGCTAATAAAGTACCTACTTATAATATGACCGGTCGGTAGCTGTTTGGACAAACGCGTCGTGCGTTCAATTCCTCTGCTGACTAAGTCGTCCATCATTGCACAAGCAACATCTTCCGCTTATTATGATGGCAGTAGGAGTTTTTTTAAATATTTTCAGGTGATCCGTAACCCGGTAATGTTTGTCTTTATTAATAAAACGGATTTAAGTCATAGAATAAAAACAATGCAGACATTATTCTATATTTGAAATGCAAACTAATATTTTTGCTAGCCAAGTCAAGTTACATCCCGTGATTTTTTACAGGTAAAACCAATGTACAAATAATAAAGCACGTTGAAAATATGTCAAGATTGTAAACATTATTATCACGTTAATGATTTCTGAGATTTCTCTGTTAATAACCTTTAATGCCACACGCACAGATGATAAGTTTATTGCTGTGATAAGTTAATTACGCGGTGTCGAGAAATACATATGGGTTCAGTAACATGGAAAATTATATTGAAAAAGTAATAGAGAAGAAGTGTTATCTCAAATTTTAAAATTAATATTCAATTTTCAATTTTAAATTTGAATTCCCAACTTTCAACCCTTATTTTTAGATTTTAAATAAAAGAAACTTTGTTTTGACATCACTTTATTAGATACATATACCAACCGGTTTCGGCTCTACCTGAACCTTCTTCAGGGTTGAAAAAATATGTATTACATATACGTAAAAAGCATTTACTTTGTGGCTTGCCACATTTATAAATAAAACACCTAAACTTTGTTTATAACCCCTTTATTATTTAATATTACGTCTACCGGTTTCGGAAGTACCCTTACATCATCAGGACAATATTATTATTTTTATTATTATTTTTATTTTTTTAAATTTTAATATTGTCCTGATGAAACCGGTAGACGTAATATTAAATAATAAAGTGGATATAAACAAAGTTTATGTGTTTTATTTATAAATATGTATTAAATTAATTAATATTTAATTAATATAATTTGAACAATGCATATTTGTTCAACCCTGAAGAAGGTTTAGGTAGAGCCGAAACCGGTTGGTATATGTATATAATAAAGTGGTGTCAAAACAAAGTTACTTTTATTTAAAATTTAATTATGTCTCACCACAATGTGAGTGCTTCATGTCAAAGTTTTTATTTATTTTTAAACCAAAAAAAAAGTATTTAGATTTTTTTTTCCTAAAACTATTTCCCCCTTATCAGTGTAGGTACTACCGACTTTAACCTAGTATTTAAAAAAAAATTGAAACACAGCAAAAAAAACAACTATCTCCTCCCGATGTGAATACACTTTTCAATAAATTGGAATATGAAGTAACTTACCTGGTCAACAAAGCATTTCTTTCTTTCACAATGAAAAATTAAGTTGTTGACCTTAAACGTAAAAATATTACAAAGAGATCGTTCTGAAGGATTCCTTTGGGCTTTTTAAACATTGATCGGATGTAATCGTCATACGGAAAAGGCTATTTTTTATAAACGCGTTTTCACGGGGATGCCCGCATAGAATAATTCAGCCGGATAAGACGCATTTCCTTGAGACAGATAGGTACCTACTTCCGAATCTCGATGGTATTGAGAAATCTCACACATTTTAAGGCTCCCAGGGCCAACCGAATGGCTTTATTTTGAAATTATTCTAATCTTTTACAGTAAGATTCGGAAGGGTGTGTCCTTCAGATGGGATAATCTGAACAAATCAAAATACCCAACTGATGACAATCTAAATCTATATAAATTCTAAATAAATTGAAGTTGACGCTGAAAAGCTTGATTGATATCGGGAATTTGGCAAAAACAATACCTAATCAAGCACGAGTAGGCAGGTAAACAATGCTTTACATAACGTGTAATATTAATTAGGTGCTTACTTAGATTGCTTTGTGTGTTTGACAAGGCAAGTAAGCACTCTGTTTTAATGGACTAATGCCGAGTATCTAATCTTTTGCACACACTCGTGATCCGGAGATTTGATATTTTATGCTTCTCGTCAAAGATAGCTACATTCCCTAAATAGCCTTTTTAAATACACGCTTTGTGATTAATGTACGCGGGTACGACAGATATAATTTGACTGTGATCTTTAATACAACTGTTCCTCACGGTATACATACTCGTATGTTAGATATGATTGCCAAAACGTGAATAAAATACATAATTATAGTTAATACACATGTTGGGTACCAATGGAGACGAGTTTTTCTTTGCTTGGCAACACATAATTATTTGATCTCTATTTTTTAGTATTCGCATATTGAACACTAGGTGTTTGCTCTGGGATTTCCTTGAGCAGCTAATAAAAGATGTTGGTGGTTAATCATCTTGACTATAAAAACCGTAATAGCCGGACCATAAAGGCTTTTCATTTTCGCGAAAACTGTAGGTAGACCTAATCTATCCCGACCTTGGAGTAACAATGTATGGAGAGAGAGCTAATTATTTTTACCCAACCCATACAAACTTGCGATAAATCACTTTCTCCGGGTTTTTACGTCGTATACCATAAAAGAGAAAGAGACAACAAATATAATACACCGTTTCTATGTACTGTCACGATGATCTTCGATGTCTTCGACGGCCTCCATAGTCGAGAGTAAGACGCTCGACTACGAACCCAAAGGTTGCGGCTTCAAACCCGGCGTGCGCCAATAACTTTTATTTAATTAATATGTGTCACAACACATTTAATTCATATAAATATAATAAAAATTATATTTGCGACACGTTCCAGAGTGGTAGATACTTTAAGTATCGCCCTGGTGAAAGACCACCATTCAGAATCGAAACGTTGCTTGAAATGGCTATAGCCGTGTTTGGTGACCAGATCTGAATAGCCAGGTACTTCCCAACCTTCCTCTTCCCAATCTCCTTCCCCTCCCCAGTACCTTCAGCCTCACAACATACCCTACTTGGGGATGCTATAGTCTCACTGGCTCTAGACGGTTGGGTGCAGTTGAGACTCTTGTGCGGTATTCATATAAAAAATAATATATATAAAAAAATATTTGGGCTCCTGGGTCACCGCGGGACTCCGCCCACATTTTTTATTATGCCATTAAACTTGACACAACTAAACGTTTTTTTAGGTTACATGTTATATTTTTGTTGAAAACAACACTGTGAAAAAGTGATTATACGAATAAACAAAAACATTATGTCGATATGTGATATGAATGGATGGATAAATACCCTAGCCTTAGTCTTAGCCACGCCCAGTAAAAATCATCAAAAACTGACTACGCTGCCTTGTATAGATACCACTCTATATACTCTAAGATCCCAACCATGGCTATCCTTTTGAGTGATAGCGTTAAAACGCTAATATTTTATAATGGCAACAATTAACAATAAACGTGACCATAAACGATGAGTTTTATCTTGTCTAGAATGCCGTGTACGAAGGCCGCCAGGTAAAATATAATTTCAATACAAGATTAGAACATTTTTCTGAAGGGGGAAATTGGAAAAAGAAAACTGATTTTAACAGTTTTGTTTAGAGCGCGATACACCACGTGTCAGGAGTTTTCTTCAGATCTTCGCAATTTTCCAGAACAATACGTTTTTTACAATAGAAATCACACATTATAAAGGATTATTTTCAGGAAGGTGATTACTGTTTCTCTTCTCAGTTTTCATTTAAAAGAATCAACCGCAAAAATGGCAAACTTTTAAAAAATGTTCAAGAAAATCGCAAAGGTCGATAAAACGCAAAGGTACACTGAAGATAAGTAATAAATAAAAATACGACACTTTTGCAATGAGTTTGAAGATTTGGATTTGGAAATAATGACAAGAAAGTACGCAGTTTTTTAATCACTTTATATTAACTGCATTAGACGAATACTGAGTTAAGTAATACGTTTTTCCACACCAACCCCCATGCGTTCGGCGCCATCTTGGAAAAACATTGTCGAACTGCAGTTATTTGCTATCTCGTTAGTGTTAGCGATTGGTTTTGAAGTAAAAACGTAATTCTTTACAAACAAAAATCTTCTTGCATTCTTGCAAATTATATTTTTTCGAGTCATAGCGACTAGAAGTTTACTATTTCCACACGCTGCGATGAAATAAAGAAATATCAATTCCATATTTCTAGTTTCACTTCGAAACTACGTCATTTTAACAACAAACATAAAATAAGTAAACATGTTTTTTTTTGCTTTTAACACTATTATTATTAAGATTCTTTTACCTTTTGTAAAATGCAAAAAGTTGTTCCATTCGAATTAATATTTTTACTGTCGCATTTTACTGGAGCTTTAGATCACATGTTGGTAATAAGGTAATCATTAGCTTATCTTTCATTAAAGCAAGGAGAAAGTAGATTTGCACTTAGAAATGAGTAAATGTAATAATAAATTTATTTTAATTATGCTACGGCTCTTTATTATTGAGATTACATGGATTATAAAATTAATGTCTGGGATCATATATCCATAAATGCCAATAATGTTGCCAGCCGACGTTAATAATTTAAAAAAATGTTGGTACTGTAAATGCTGTATATTCTTGAGTACTAATAATATATAATTTCCTAGACAAATAGATTAAGAATTATTCTAGCTCTACATTATGGCATTTAATGTGAAATTAAGTTCGTTTTTTTTTACATTGCATATATTAATGTTCTTTTTAGCATTTTGATCAACTATAAAAAAAATAACCTCAAGTAAACGTCGTTAATAACGAAACTTATGTTAGTGTATTTCAAACTTTCGTCGCATTTGACATCGTCACAATTCAATGATTAGCGCCATTTGTTTTTTTTTACATTTGAGCGGTTCCCGTTTAATGCCAATATCGGTCCGTTTCATCTTTCGAACAAATTGTGATCATTTGAAAAGCATCACCGTCATGTTGTTATACTTATCAACTAATTACATTTTTTTCAAAAGCTGTAACGAGCCTAGAAATGACGTTTGAAGGGGACCGATGAAGTGTAAAAAAAAAACAAAATGGAGATATTCGTTGACAAAACTTCGAAACACACCAACATTAATGAATTGATTTCTTTAAATTTTATTATATTTATTTTTTCAAATTTATACCCGAAAGCCCTAAGGTATCTGCCAATATATACATTTTAAAACCATTGCACTTAATTCCATTTAATTACTAAACCATTTGTATGGGTAGGTACCTACTTTTTCTAATTGATATACGAGTGTTTAATTATCTTTATTAGTCGTTTACTGGGGATCAAAAAATCTAATTTACTTGCGTCAGTTAAATCACACGCGTCTTAGTTATCTAGGATTATATAATTAATTGGAAATTCATATTTTAAAATTATAAATTGTTTTATGAAAATATGATTGTATCGATTGTATTACGCATTTGTAATTAATTTATTCAAGATAAGATAGTACTTAATTTATTGAAAGCGATATGATAATATTGTACTTGGTATTATTGGTGGCAGTAAAATATTGTTTTAGAGAATAACAATAAAACTATGTTTGAAGTACACAAATCCGATGTCGAAACTTGAGACATTAACAAATGATTCTTAGAATTTGTATTGTAAGAAACCTATCAATATGTCAACACTGCATCCATTTTTTTCGTTAATAATAATAACTTAATATTCTCGTTTTCCCTCCTAAACCTTGTTTTACCGCCAGAAATCCACCTGTCAAAAGCAACTTAAGAAAAAACCGTTAATGTTGTTATTATTAAGTCAGGTTAGGATAAAGTTTATTAGGACCTTTTTTATCACGAACATACTGCTATAATTGTTAGGTTCCAACTTTGCAAGTATTTGTTTAGATAAAAACGGATTATATTTTAATCGAAAGCTCCATTGAGGTGATTATAAACAGAAAACTATCTGTCTGAAGCAGTAAAATCTCTTAATCGGTGAGCTCTGACGTCATGAAATTTGCCTACATTTTCAGCCAGGAAACTCTAGTTTAGTGATTTTCTTTCAGTTCGCCATTTTATTTTGTTTGATACACACTTTTCAAACGTCCAATAAGAAAAAAAATGATGAAAAAATTAGAAAAGAGTGTTGAAATTCAGGGTAATAAAGCTAGCACAAACATTTTGGCTCACAAGACAACTATTAAGTCAAATATTTTGGGGAGAAAATTATTTTTTTCTCCAAATCGAAAAACTATTCTGATTAAAAAATGGACCCATGAAAATATACATTGTTTTGTCAAATAAACACACATTCCTACCCGTTATCAGCTAGGTAGCGTTGTGTATCGTCAAAATCCGGATCCAGCAAAGTAGTGTAAAATCAGGACTGATGAATAATATACAAATATTTTTTTTAATTCTAGACAAAAGGTCACACGAACCTTGGTTACGCAGTTACCGAGGCTACAGAAAATGGAGCTGCGGAAGACAAGCTGGGCTCGCCAGAGCCAGCCCCGGATAGCATCAGCACTGCGGAAAGTGTAAGTCTACCTGTTTGTTTTCGTTTATGAATTTTACATTTTTAAAGGAAGTTAGTTTTCAAATTTTACCTTAACCACATGTTTTTTCTTACTGTGCATCTTTGGCCCACTGCTTGCAGCTAAAAAAGGGTCAATTTCATAGGAAAGATTTGGGAAATTCTCTCTAATCATATTGAGATTGTAAATGCTAGGACCAGAAAGAGATGGACGCAGGTTGAAAAAGCATTTTTTTGCAACTGTTTTGTTTTATTCGATTTATCAATTTGTGAAAATATGATATTAATTGTGGGCCGGAGAAAATTAAGGGTCAAGTACAGTTCCCACAGAACCTATTATCTACGTTTAACTGAAGAGTTATGACAGAACCATCTGTGCTATTTGCGGAGGTCAGTAACCGGATATATCCATACAAATACATTAGACGGTTATTTTTCATTCACCTAACTCTCCCGATCTTCCTCCATCAGATTTTTCTCAATTTAAAAATATCAGAGGGATCTCCTTAAAAAAAGTCACATTTTATAAAATTGGGTGGGCGATCCCTGTCTTTGCCAAACCAGCCGATTTCTGCAGACGTGGAATCGAAAAATTGCTAGTTTTAGTAGTACATCGTAAAATCGTCGTGCAAATCGACTTCTGAATCATCCCAGTATAATAATGTAAGCGGCCAATTCTCCGACAATCTTTTATGTTTTACATACTAATTCGTAAAAAATGCCAGCCACGTTTTTAATCATTTACGAGTATATTAATATACCGAATAACTGTTTAAAAGACCACTTTTGAAAAGTTTCAAAATCTTTTAGTCAAATCATATATTTTATGTTTTCGTATTGTTTCCAATTGGTGACAATGACGCCATTGGCAGTATCGGCATGCTATTAATTTAAGTTAATTATATCAATCGGTTAATACTATAAACATTGTATATGGGCAATGACATATTATTAATTTATCTAATTTTATGGGTGTATCATTCAATTGCATTTGTATGACGAGAATAAAGACAAATTCCAATTTGAAAACTGCCGCTCGGAGCAGCGTATAAAATGTCTAACCTACACCGATATTTAAAACTCGTACCTATGAGCATATTCTGTAGCTACGTAACAATGCACAACATAATTGTGAATACATTTGACTCCTTTAATAGGCAAACGGGAAAGAAAGGCCCACGTGGACCAACAGCCTGGACCTGCTCATGTCCTGCATTTCCCTGTCCGTGGGGCTGGGCAACATCTGGCGCTTCCCCTTCACAGCCTTCGAGAACGGCGGCGGAGCCTTCCTCATACCCTACGTCATCGTGCTGTTCCTTGTGGGCAAGCCCATGTACTACATGGAGATGATCATCGGACAGTTCACCAGCAGGAACAACGTGCGCATGTGGGTCGTTTCACCGGCCATGAAAGGTATACTATCGGGTCCTTGTGGTGTTCTTAATTATGATCAATCTCTCTGTAATAGTATAATTAGTATTTTGCAGATTGTGTTCTTGTGCCTTCCTTATAAACGGTTCTATGTTTGATCCTTGTGGAATACTTCTGACCAATATTTGTGTTTATAAGAGTGTAGTGAAACTTTCACAAAAACGTCTCGGCGCCAAATCATTTTACTCCTCTCTGAATTCGGGTTGAGTCTAACACGAATTATTTTTAATGTGCACAGTCCAAAAAAAGGTTGGGCAACCCAGATGAAATATCTAAAGCGTGCTAAAATCCAAATCAAAAAATTTTTTGAAATGTAGGTATTCAAAATAACCGTTATTTTTTGGTTTTAGTAAATTGCGTTTGATTTTGATACCAGAACACGCATTGTGGTCGTGTGTTTTCGAATGGGTAGATATCCCAGATGCCAAAACACATTCTCGGCTCCGTGATTTTTTCATTGTTCCATTCATTTATTTAATATTAAAATTGGAATTAACTTTAAAGCATTCATGCTTCACTTCATTTATCATTAAATATTTAAATCATAATATTCAAAAGATGGCAGCCTAAAATCGGAAGAAATTCAAATATTAATAGTTTTCAATAAAAGTAAGAGATCGTTTAAAAATGCCGCTTTCTAATGAGGTCTTAATGGCTTAATTGGCAGAGTGTTACTCCAGGAAGGAGTAGACGTTCCGAGTTCGAGTCTCGGTCATGTCCATTGTTCTTTTTAGTTTCTGGCTTTTTTCTATTTCATATTTGTGTTTTAGATTACTAATATTATTTAAATACGTATTTTTTAAAATGTTTTATTGGTATCCAGGGGTCGGAGTTGGTCAGCTGATAGCCAACGCGTCCGTGGTGTCCTACTACGTGTCCCTGATGGCCATAACCCTGTTCTACCTGGCGCAGTCCTTCAGCGCCGAGCTGCCCTGGTCCTACTGCTGGCCGGAGTGGGGGGAGTGCTTCTCTGCCTCGGACAAGACCAATGTCACCCACGGTGCCAACACCACCAGCAGCTCGGAGCTCTACTTCACGTGAGTAGTCTTTCCAAACCTAACCCAAATAAATGCCTACTTGGAATAGGAACTTATATAGTCAAGACCATGTTTAGGTAGCGAGCCGTAGAATGATTTATTTAGTAGATAATGTATCTACTAAAAATATATATTTGAGCTTGAAGCATAGCAACAAGTACGAGTGCGTCAGATGACACCGCGGGTGCCCCAGAGGAAGCGTGGAGAGGCTTGGGGAAGGGCGGGAAGGATGTCGAAGGGCCGGAGCCGGTGGAAACTATTTGTGAAGGAGATCTGGGATGTAGCGCCGGGATCATTATTATGTACTTTTGTATAAAGTTGATCTTTATCATCAATTCAGTGTGTGGACAAAGGGAGGGCGAATAAATTCTTTTTATTTTGTTCAAGTGAATATTATATTTTAAAGATATTGAAAAAATTAATAGTATGGAGTTGTGAATAAGGAGAGATGCAATGTTGAAAGAGGGACATCCAAACAATATTTAATGATCTAAATTCCCCACTTTAAGACAATGCGTACTTGCATTTTTGAAGGTGAGAAGGAACGGAGCAATGTTAAATTTCAATGCGAATAAAAGTGGAGATTATTTTTGTTTACCGTCGTGAGAATCAACGGAATCAATTATATCTGATACTTTAACATACAGTCATTACATGGTGTATAAGTCTGTATTATAATTATTACTAATCATTAGGATTTGGGAAAGATAGAGAACTAATCTCTCTGTGATTACTTTATTCAGATGATTGGATTAACCTTGCATATTATCTCTTTTGTTAGGGAAATGAAGTATTCCATTGTATCCTTATTTCGTTTATGTAATAACGACTTATGTTTATGCTAATTGGATTTAGGAAGAGAAGGATAAACATTTTATTTGACTATGGCACAAAGCTCACTATGGCACATTAGATTAAAAGGATCACCCAACTGTGCCAAATGTAAATAATATATATTTTTTAGAAAGTCTGGTTGGTGCTGTAATTGATTAATTTGACCAGAATGCTGCCAGATACGAATACCTTCTTATTATGATCTATACAAAATATTATATAAAGGGTGATGTAATGAAATTGTTTAATTTTCAGGCAAGAAGTTTTGAAGCAAATTCCAGATATTGAGAATGGCATTGGTACGTTTTATTTTTAATCTTTTACTAAATATTGGAATTCATTCGTAATTAATGACTTTATAATTTAACTGTGACATAGAAAATTGATTAATATGACGATTTTTTTTAACTCCTTATGAAGGAAATATGAAAAAAGATTACTTCTACACTGAGGTTTAGTGTGTGTCAAGAATTAATAAGAATTGTGTCTTAAAACAATTCATTGATTTCCGCTTGTGCGCAGTTCGACCTTGAACCCTGTCTGGTCAAATAAATCACTCAGTAATCCACTTGATATTTCTCCCACTACTCTCTTTATACTACGCTACTTAAAAGGTAGATAAAAACGACGTAACTTGATCATTTAAATAAATCAACTCCTAGTTCGATTGTTTTGAACCCCTGAATCTTCGGAGTCTGCTAGAAGTAGAAACTCAATAAATACCGTAAAGTGGGGTCGCTTTACTCCACTTGTCGCTACAGTCTACTTAAACTTCACCATATAAATAAATAAAAGCCTTAACTCTGGTTTTGTATTTTTTTATTGGTTTATGGAAGGTACAAAGTATTATTTCCAGTAATTAAAATGAAGAAAAAAATACATTATTTAAAAAAAAAGAATAATGTGTGGAGTAAAGTGTTCCTTTGGAGGGAGTGACTTTACACCGCAAGAAAATAAACTTGACAATATCGAGGGAGACAGAAGAAAGGTAAAGAAACCCTATACTAAACTAGAATAAAACACTTTGGGTATTTGATGGGTACTTGAATTATTACAATCCTCACAAATTTTTCAATCTCTGGAATAGCGTAGAGCTTACGATTTGAAAAAAATGCTGGTTCTTTGATATGTAGGATCACATCTTTTCAATCATACATCATTTCATTTTAGCATGTTGGCCACTACAATTATTTTATGACTTTAGCATTGCCCTTATTATGGGTTTTTCATTTTTGATGCCCGTTGCTAGACCAGGAGAAAATTCGGAAAGGACGTATTCACCAGGCTGGGGTTTTAAGGTCAGAGCAATAGCACCAGTTTCATCATCATGGCGAAACACCCCACCAGAAGAATCTGTATCTGGTTCTTAAGATTTACTTAGATGGGGTTTAGTAAGATTATGAGCCAAACGTTTTCCTGGTGGCACATTCATTTTCTTTCTTCTCGAGATAGCTTGCTTATCAGCCTCCAATACTTCTTTTCGATTTTTATGAAGGTGTTCTACGAAGGATTTTGAAATTGATTCTGTTTGACAATTAGTACTGAGCAAGCGACTGTATCTCAGACACGTCACAGGAGACAATCCCACATTTTTTAAATCTTGATTTTATGTTCTTGTTTTACAAATAATGCTATCTGGTCCATCATTTTTTTTTTCAAGTCTAGGAAAGTGTTGTTTACTACACAGTGCAACATTTTTATATCCATCTGGCGATTCCTTGTTCATTCAAAAGTAAATACCGTTATACCTCCAGGTTAACCATTATAGCATTTCTTAAGTTTATTGTAAATTGTTTTACGCAGAATACCATAATGATCTGCATCTTTTCTATGGGACATTATACAGTCTCTACCTATCTGAGACATGCATTTTAAATTTACTTTCGTTAGTTTCTCCAAATAAATTAAGGACCTACCGATATTGAAATTGACTTGTCGATTTCTTTATTTGTGTAACTAACTAGGTACCACGCCATTTCCCGCGGGGTAATTAGAGAGGATGAACCGCCACACAACTGTATACGGCGGTTCATTAGTTTCTCTACCCACCGCTGAGAGAAAATGGCGTTTAGTTAGTTAGTTATTCAATGTACCATGTTATTTACAACTAGTTTTTCTTGAATCATTGTTGTAGTTGGGTTTATATATTTTTTTTTTATTTAAATAAAAATATATTTATTGTTAGTATTCTTAATCCTGTAATCTAAAATTTTCTATATTTGTATAAAATGTAATTTCTTCAGGTGTTCCTGACTGGAGGTTGACTCTGTGTCTCCTGGCTTCCTGGTTCTGCATCTTCCTGGTGATGATCAAGGGAGTGAAGAGTTCTGGAAAGGCCGCCTATTTCCTGGCCATCTTCCCTTACATCGTCATGTTTGCTTTGCTGATCAGGTAAGCCTGCGTTTTCAAAGACATCTTTATGTTTTTATAATTCTTCCACTTTTTCACGAGAGCCTTCGTTACCTGGCCTGGATCTGTCATATCTATGTATAATATTGTGAAATATGGATAAGATACTTCCTTCGCTGTTTTTAGGCGGGCATTTTTTTTGTAAAAAATCTGTTAGGGGCTATGGATGATGCGGAGAATAGTTAAATCTACACCTGCCTACATATTGTGGTTTTGTGATTTCCAGGACCATATCCCAAAAGTAGTTTTGACAGTAAATTGTTAAATGATAAACCTCTAAATAGGGACCTGTTATTATTTCAGAGCTGTCACTCTGCCCGGAGCTGTTGATGGAATTATTTTCTTCATCAAACCACAGTGGGAGGAGCTTTACAATCCAAAGGTAATATATTTTATTAATGACTTTTTTACCGGTTCGTTTGCCACCTTAGAACGTTGAGGACTGTTGCGGTTAGAACTCGTAAAATAATGACAGATCACAACTACGTCTCTATGAAATCGGCATTTAGTTTTTCTACTCATACAATATTGTCAAAATATTTAGTTCTCTGTTCATATTAGCAGTGAAAAAACTCCTGGCGTCTTTTTGCATCCAATGACCTCCGAGGCTCGAATTGGGAAGAGGGACCTAGCTCCGGACACGTAAAATGAAACACATAATTTATAAATAAAAATGCAATATGTAAGTAGATTTGTATAAATTAGTAGGCATTGTATCAAGTTTTACGAATTATATCGATATTTTTTTCTCAACCAGTGCTGCAACGGTTTCTGTACTTTTTAGTATATTTTTCGGGACCTACACTTAACTATTTTTGTATTGGAAAAACGTCAACATTTCACTCCTTTGGACCCTGATTAATGCTATTTAAAATCAAATGCTAATTTGAAATTTAAAAAATCGTTACTGGTGTCAAACGGGAGTAAAAATTTTTGATGTGGTCAATTAATAGTTGTTTGTAAGCATTCGTAAAATTATGATAAAAAAGACCTGGATTTAGCTACAACTTTACTTCTTTTTCGTTTTTTAGTTCAAGCATTCGTCATGGAGGGTGTTTTTTTAGTACCCTACCTATCTTATATTTTTGTGCTGCACAGTCCGACAAAATTTTCCCAGCAGACACATTTACGATTGTTTCGTTAAAGGCATTGTCCAGTTTCCTCTACTAGAAGTTTTTCTCGGGGATCCGGCATTTTTCACATGCAAACATGAAACGAGTGTTAAATGATGTCGTATGACAGTTTTTGGTAAGGTGATTTCAAATATAAAATATGCACGAATCGTATTATTGGCTGTTACAATTTTTCCGGGGGTACCTGCCAAATGGGTGTCCGGGACTACCAGATCGGTCGATGTATGTTTTTAAACACTCAAAAAATTATTATCGGTTATTTGTTATTTCAAAGTTTAAGTTTAGACTTGCCGAATAAGATACTTCATTTGGGTGAAAGCACTAAGAACAAATTATGCAGTAGGTACGATTTTTTTTAGTATTTTCAGGAACTTATTTGAAAAATAAACATTAAAAATATAAATATATTTATTTTCCGCATATAATGTTTGGAAGGGAAAACTGTTGTGCTGTAAATAACATTATTTTGATCTTGGTCGCCCTTGGTTCAAAACAATATTAGTTTTAATATTAGTATGTATGAATGACCACAGCACAACAAAACAAGATTAAAATGTTTACACAGGTGGATTAAATCTATGTACGAGTACGAGTTCGTGGAATAAAAAATAAATAAAATGATTTGCTGTGTAAAGAGGGCTAGACAGTAATCCTCAGCACAATACAAGAATAGAAAGTTTAAGCTAGGCTTGATGGATTACCGTGGCACACAATATTTACATTTCTGTGTCTGAGAATATAATTAAATGATTTGTCGGATTTGTGATCATTATTATCTCCTTCCTTCAAGTTCCATAGACACCTATAAAAGAATTTGTATGTAAATTGTCATAATGTATATTACTTTGATTATCTTTCCTATACAAATGTTTGACGTCAAAACAATACAATTAAACAATATGTAGGGATAGTTGATATCAGTTTGCTGTCAGATGTCATGCTATGATAAAAAATCTAACATTGTTAAAATTGAATGAAATATAACTGTTACAAACTCAGACCAATAGATAAATACATCATAGGTGCTACAATCCTTGGAGAGTCTTGGCTACCTTAAGGAAACGACTCCACTGCAGTTGCTTATGGCTTGTCACAAATATAATATGTTCAAATTATTTGTAGGTCTGGTATGCTGCTACAACTCAGGTGTTTTTCTCCCTCTCTGTGTGCGTGGGAGCCATCATCATGTTCTCTTCCTATAATCAGTTTGATCACAAAATCTACAGGTAAAAAATATTTCCAATAATCAATTTTACTTGACACTTCAAATAATTAATCATGTTTATCAACAATAAAAACTGATTTGAAATATTTCCGGAATTCAAGTGTTTTCGGAAAATCAATGTGTGTTTGATGTAGAACTAGTAGATACTGCCTGGGTACCTAGCTTCTGGCTTCTGGTTTCATCCGAAATTTTAATCTCAACCTTTTTTCTTATTGAATATTTCAAGATAATTTAAAAAAAATTATAATTTGTCTTATTTTCCAACAGTTAAATGGGTATTTCAAAGATCCGTAGGTCATGATGGCATGACTCTGGCCACATAGAAATAATTGCGTTAAGTTAGAAATTCTGGGTTGAAAAACCTATGCAAATATTATCATGTCAAAGTACCTTTCTAGATTTTTTGCTGTTTAATAGCAGTGTTTTTACATGACTAAAATAAGATAATGCTTACATTTCAACAGGGACGCCATGATAGTCACAACCCTGGACACCTTCACCAGTCTGCTGGCAGGGTTCACCATATTCGGTATCCTGGGCAACCTGGCCTACGAGAAGGGGACCACCGACATCAAGAGTGTCATAGGAACTGGCGGGGCGGGCCTGGCCTTCATCTCCCTACCCGGATGCCATCTCCAAGTTTGACTGGGTGCCTCAGGTAAGACATTGCAGCTTATCAAAGTGATGGATTATCAGGCTTTAAATCCATGTTAATTGCAATGCAATTATCAAGTACATATCATAATATGATTGTTTTGACGAATAATACACTTTTTGTAGATTTTAATGATATTTTTATTTTTCTATCCGGTAGTGAAATGAGTCGACAAAAATCAAAAACTTATTATTCATGGGTCGCTGTCATATTGTCGAGGATCGTGACCCCACTCCAATTGACCTGGTGAAAACTAAACTTAAGTAACCTAAATTAAATACGGAGTAAACGACTAGCAAAGTGGTTGACCGTACCAAGGGAATGCAGTTAGGGAAGTGATTCGCTGATGGTTCGTTAATTGTTCAGGAGTTGAGTTGAACTTATTTCTGTTGATTAAATACTGTTATTTCTCTCACGATCTCCGGTGGAAAGTCACCTCGAATCGAAACGTTGCTTGAAATGCTTGTTGTTGGTTTTTAGTATTTAGTAACCGGAATATGTTTCTTCAGAATTTCACAAACCTCCTCTTTTCCTTCTCCACCCTTTCTTACGCCTCACAACATTCCACATTGAGGATGTCACAGTCCTAATAGCTTCAAACAGTTGGGACTCTTGAAAAACTGAACTTGCTTAAAAATTCTACCCGAAACAATGTTTTCGAAATTGCACCATCCCGACAGAGTGACAATATACCCAGACAAGTAAATAGGCATAGGTTGCATAATTAGAGTTGACCCAAAACAGATATTAGGTTTATGTGTATTGGTGCATTTGTATTCACTTCTGATAGTGATATCCTTGCTAAATGTCACTAAAAAACAGTATTCTTGCTTACGCCTACTTATTGTTATTAGCGAGAAAAGGACAAGTGCATATGATTATCAAATTTGAATGATCGAAAAGTTTTTACAGTTTTACTGTTTTTTTTAATACATTAAAAATAACCTTATTTTAATTTACAAAACAAAAAAAAACTTTAAAGATTACAAAAACATAAAAAAAAAAAAATAAAATAAAATAAAAAAAAACATTAAAATTAAAAGAAAAAAAACATAAAATAAAATTTAAAAAACATTGAAAATTACCTTTTTTTAAATTTCGCTGAAATTTTATTTTCTGAAGTCTAATAACAAGTTTGAAGCATGCTGTATGCAAGCAATGCATTTGTGTGAGTACTATGTTCAACTCGACATTCCCTGTGATACCCATACTCTGATGATTTCGTTCACTTAACATGTTGATTGCTAATGTAATAAATATTTTTCCAGTTATTCGCCGTGCTCTTCTTCCTCATGCTGTTTGTCCTCGGTTTGGGCAGTGCTGTCTCCCTCCAGAGTGCCATCGTCACAGCCCTCTCCGACAGGTTCAAGACCAGGAAGTATTGGCAGATGGCCCTAGTGGCTTGTTGCTCCGGCTTCCTCATTGGTCTCGTATATGTCACACCGGTATGAACAATTCAGAATTCTAAAGAAAGAATGACTGTCTCAGATTTCTAACAATAAATAACAGTAAATAAGATGTGAATGAGTCCCTTGCATTCGTTTTTAATTCATGTCAATTGAATTTTTCTGCGGAGAAAACAGAAATGCAATTTTTTTTAAATACCCTTCAATAGTTCGTATTATAATAAAATAAACAAATCCAACTTATTTATTAGCTCGTGAGCATCTAAAAAATGACCTGGTTTTTACCCTCATGCTTATTTAAATATGACGTGTGACATTACGTGTAAACTAATAATTTATTATTTGCTTCTGGAATAAAAGATTTTTATTAATTTTAGGGAGGACAATACATATTGACCCTTGTGGACGAATTCCCCGGAACTTTCCTCATTCTAGGTATGGCCATTGCTGAAATCGTTGGAATCTTCTGGATTTACGGTGAATGTTTTTTATTAATCTAATCCATTGACCACCATTCAGAATCGAAACGTTGCTTGAAATGGCTTTAGCAGTGTTTGATGATCAAATCTGAATAGCCAGGTACTTCCCGATTTTCCTCTTCCTCTCTCCACTACCTTCATCTACTACAACATACCCCGAATTGGGCATACAATAGTCTCACTGGCTCTAGACGGTTGGGAGCAGTTGGGACTCTTGTGCGGTAATCATTATAAAAGATTTTTTTAAATAATGCCTATCGAAATATTACAGATAGTTGAACTAAATCGTTTTCTACCTGTTATTTCGTGAAATATTAGGCTTCACACTCACAGTAGAAGCCTTTTATTTTTTGATTATGTCGTCATTGGGTGTGTTTTATCATCTATCGATATTTTTCGAAATATTACAGATTATTTAATAATGTCATCACTATACGTGTACTGCCATCTATCGGTATTTTTGTCAACGATTTTGCAAAACATTACAGATTTATAATTGCTTTACTGATACTGCCATCTATTTGAATTTTTACATACCATTTCATAGGAAATTACAGATTTATTTTAAATTATTGATGTGCAACCATTACTGCCACCTATCAAAATATTTGCTAACTATTTCATGAAATATTATAGATTATTGAATTGTGTCACCATCCTACATTACTGCCATCTATCAATATTTTTACTAACTGTTTCGTAAAATATTACAGATTTTTTAATTCCTTCGTCGTTTTACTGATACTGCCATCTATTTGAATTTTCATATACTATTTCATAGAAAATTACAGATTTGTTCTAAATTATTTGCCGCGCAACTATACTGCCACCTATCAAAATATTTGCTAACTATTTCATATAATATTACAGATTATTTAATTGTGTCACCATTCTACATAAATTGCCATCTATCGATATTTTTGGTAACTGCTTCGTAAACTATTACAGATTACCTACATATTTAAACTAGATTTTCAATTGATTAAGGTTTGGAAGACTTCTGCGTAGACATGGAGTTCATGACAGGAATGGTGGTGACCAAGTACTGGAGGTGGTGCTGGGGCTTCATCACTCCCTTCATCATGATAGTGGTCTTCCTGTACGCCTTTATCAGCCTCCAGAGGACCACCTATGGAGACTATGTCCTGCCCATGAAGGCTTACGGTAAATAACGTAACACCTTTTTTTATTATTGTCCTGCCACTAAGAGCTCAGTTTTAACATATCATCAGGTTACATGAATGGAGTTATTGACGGTGTACATATTGTATAGTCAGGTCCGCTTCAGGCGGCGAATCGTCAAGGTGCTGAAAGTACCTAATCACAGTGCTTTTATACACATGATATAAAATGAAAAAAAACATACCATTTATGAATGGAAATTGAACCCGTAAATTCCCGGCCCGACGGAGCGGGATAAAAACCCGCACCTTTCATTTTAAAGTTGAAACGAGTTGGTACTAATCTTCTGTTCAAACAAAAAAATTATATGCGCCAGGCGCCGTTTGACTCTGGGTCTGCGTATAGTGCTAGCTTTTAGTTTGAAACCTAAATATTAAATAGGATAAAATAATGAGATCGAAAAAAAATTACAACCCATACATGCAGGGTAATTAAAAATATTTTGGTAATTAGAATAGGTAGGTAAACTTAGATGGTTTGGACATGTAAAGTGGATAGATGGAGAAAGGTGTGTTGAGATAATATTATATATATTAGACATGCAAGTGGATGAATGTAGAAGTCGGGGACACCCCAGGAGGACAAGATAATTATATGATTCAAACTCTTGTGTCGGGGTCATATCAAGAGTCAGAATAATATAAGAGAATGTATCAATTTAAAGCCAGGTAAATAAAATGTGCATTAAGCAAAGAGTATGCCACAATAGAGTTATGTAGCGCTCCCCCTCTGCTAGTAGAACATTGGATTGTATGCAAATTTCTGTGAAGATGAAATTAAAATAACAATATGATTTGATTTCAGCTTCGGGTTGGGCTTGCTTTGCAATTGGATTGATGCAGCTTCCGATTTGGGCTTTCGTCAGATTTTATACCAACAAGGAAGGAACATGGGAGAGGTAAATACTTGATTTTTTAACAATACTAAACCCCTTTATTCTCTGGGCTCATTGTTTCAGGTTTGTTGCTTATGTTTAATGCTTTAAGCTCACTAAGGCCCGATGCTTCAAGCTGACAGTGATTCGGGGTGATAGCTTTAAGCCCGATACTTTGAAGGCTCTTATGTTCTACATAGTCTTAAAGCATGGTGGTGAAATAATGATTATTTTGCTGTCATTTCCAGACGATCAAGAAATCCTACAAGGCCTCCGAGAAATGGGGGCCCAAAGACCCCAAGATAAAGCGAGAATGGCTGGCTTTTAAGGAGCAGGCCAAGAAGGAGCGCAAGTCCCTGAACTTACCCCGCTGGAAGCACATCCTCTACTCCCTTAACGGGACCTACGGAGCCATCACCAGGAAAACAATGAAACTTGAAAAGATGTAGTAATCGATAATAATAATAATTTTTGTTGGGGATTATTGATACATAGTATTTTATAATAAGCTGTACGTTGGTCTGTGATTTTTATATTGTAATATTATAAACACGTTGGTTATGAACAAGAAGCATTTAATTAAGAGTGATTGATTGCATGCTGCAAACAAAGTATTTTAACATATTGATCAGTTTATCCTAACACTATCATATTAATTCAGTATTTCACCCATTTGCCACTAGTCCCATTAGGTGGTGCATAAGTAATATGTACCTCCAAGCCCTATGAGCCCCGGCTCTAAGCTAAATGGAATTTTGGAACCATTTAAGAATGCACTATCGAATACATCATAAGGCACTGCCTCCCTCTTTAACTGTCTCCTTTTTGCACCGTAGAGCTGTGTCCATTTGCAAGGCAATTTTCCCACACGGTTTTGACTCCTACTAGATCTATTTTTGTCAGTTCTGAGAGCTATATTTATATATATCTGTTGAGAATTTGGTGAAAAAGTTAAATTATTGACAAGTGTGTATTTAAGAAAACTCTAGTACGCAAGTTTACAATCAAAAATAGTCCGTACCTGTAAATTAAAAGTTACTACTAGTATTTTTCTCCAATATGTGTGCTTTGACTACATAATATTTATGTACTGCCTTAATAACATACTATACAAATTGTAAAATACGAACATGTGTTGGAGAAAGGCATTATTTAGAATGTGTATATTTATTGATCGTAACAAAATAATTATGTATTAAGATGTATAAATAATAAAAATTAGAATATAAGAATCTTTGGTTTTCATATAATTTAAAATGCATTTGTAATAATGTTCAGTAAACAGTATGTAGGCAGTAAAAGTGGTGGTTTTTATAAAAAAATATTTTCAGTAGTTGAAATAACATCTCATGCATTATTACTACTTTCAGTATTACCAATGTTAAACCAAATATAAAGTACAAATTGATATGCCTTGTAGAAAGTGCTCTTCCTGCTAAATTATTTAATTTACAGGAGTGAATTTTCAAAGGTTTTTTTCATAAAAGTATCCTGAATAATTGATAATTTAAAAGCAGTATTGCAGATTTTACAAATTCAATTTAAAATATTTAAGACTTTATTATAAAGGACTTGGATTCACTTAAAATCATTAATTAGTATACATAATTTATTCCGACATGTGTAAATGTATAATGATTTATTGTAGCCCCATCTAAATTATCTAAAAAAATTGTTTTAAAATATAGCATATATTATTCTTATGCATTTTAAGACATTTTTATTGTTTCAAATTGCAGACATTTATAGAAGTTTAAAATTTAAAAAAAATTACAAATATGTATACGTATTATATTATAGTTATTATAAATGATTTCTACAGCACCAAAATATTATTTATATTGTGATATTATAATATTTTTTGTAAAATAAAGAGATAATAAATAAAGGAATGTGAAATGTATTTTTACACTTACATGTATGTATAATATTGTACACATTCAAAACATATTGCGGTTAATCACACATAAGGTAGAATGTTTATAAATACCCCAAAGGAGTAAAAATAAGTACATTTTTCAGAAAACATTCACAAAAAAATGATTGTGATAAAGACACAGTAATATATTATTACCATACAGCCAGAATTGAAAAACTAAGAAATGACAAATTTACAGGAAAGCGATTTAAAGATTTTGGTCTACTTCGAAAATACTGTTGCATAAAAAAATTACCAGAAAAACAAAATTACAAAGAACACCTTTGGAATCAATGGAAAAAATGTTTGTCATTTCACAAAAAATTCTCAACAGATATATATAACATCAAATTAACAGTACCAAAATCACTTTTTCAATTTTAGCAGATATTTAGAGTTTAAATAGTACACAAAGGAAAACACAAATACCTAACCTTTGTCAACTGATATCAGCAAATGACTTTTAGCAGACATGTATGCCTCAGGTATTTTCAAACAAATTGATACAATATATATTTTTTTCTTTCAATTTTAGTTGTATGGCGACAATATTATTGAAGGTTTGAAACAACTCTTAGGTTGGGTTGTTTCAACGACTGTCACATTTAATCGACGATTAATGTCATTTTGATTTTTCGACATTTGAACAGTAAAATGGGCCGAGAATCAGTGTTTAACGGGGACTGTTCAAATATCAATAATTTTAAATGGCACTTATCGTTGAACAAATGTGAAATAGGTTGAAACAACCCAACCTTAATTATTTAAGATTTAAGAAAGAATATTTAAAAACTTACAGACACTTATAAAACTTAAACATATTTTGCACATATATTTCAAAAGCATAAAACATTATTTTAAAATCGTCCCCTCTCTTCAAACTTGAGACCCTATATCCCCTTTTCTATAGGAGCCATTGAGGGAATATAACATGTGCTTGGCGAAACCAAAATTCAGCGAATCCCGCTTTCTTCTTGCTTGATCCTTGAACAGCATCCATTCCAAATACTTCTGGGAGTCTTTTGGACCCCAACCAGAAGTTGGGCGAAAGAGAGAACACACCGTCTATAAAAAAATAATCATAATATTTTAATATCAAACTGACAGATTCATTGTAAATGCATCAAAAAATAAGGTAGGACAGTTGAAAAGCAGTCACTAGGATCAAACTCGCAGCGGGTACTGATTTAGGTTGGAGTGTTTTAAACTAAATCACATTGAGTGACCATCAAATCGACAATCAGCGCCATTTTGAATTTTTGACATTTGAATAGTTCTCCTTAAACTTCGATTGTCGGTCCGTTTTAACATTTAATCAAATTGTGATTAGCTGTCACGAATAATAGTCATGTTGTTTTTTAAAATATATTTAAATTAATTACCCTCAATGTTCCGGATTGTCTTTGAATATAAGTAACAACTGCCCAAACAGGAAGCTGCACAAGTCCAAAGAAAACCAAAAGCCAACCTACAACTATTGAATAAAACACATTAGTTAACGCACATAGAAACAGGAAAATAATATTATTCACTAAAATTATTTTTATGATCAATACATATTACAATGAAGCGTACATCTTTTATAAGATTATTTTTAATTTGAAAATAATATAATTTAAGGTTATTCTTTTTTTAAAACACAATAATGTGTGTTTCATGACTTTTTTATTTTGAAACATAAAGAGGAGGCATTACAAAGATCTGTGTAAACACAACGTCAAAAACGCGCTGAACATAAATAATACTACACAGCGAATTTTCGACGTTGTGTATATGCAGACTCTTCCATGGTAAACAACGCCTTATTTTATTTTATTTAGAAAACAGTTGTAAATAAAAAGTATTAACATTATAAGAAAGAACATATTTTAAACCCATTAAATTTCATGTTTAGAAAAAAACAAACTAAAAGTTTATTCTTTCATAATTTTTTTTTCACTACAAATATAAATAAATATTCTTTTCTGAAGTTGAAACACAAGTTGGGAACATGCTGTATGCAAACAATGCACTTATGTGAGTACTGTGTTCGAATCAAAATTCGCTTCAATACCTATACATCTAATGATCATTTGGGTCTGTAGGAAAATAAATAGTGTGAAGGCTTATATGTAAATGGTCATTAGGTTTACATGGCTACAACTGATAGTGAATTTTTAGCACACTTTTGGCACATACTTGTGTTTTGTCCAACAAAATTCCAATTTTATAAAAATCTAAACATTTATATTTCAATTAAATTATTTAATTAAACCCTTTCCGGTCCTATGTCGAATGACATTTGACATCAACTTTATTCCAGTGAGTTCTATGTCGAATGTCATTCGACATTTTTCTTCTTCGTTAGTTAAGTGTCAAAATACAAGCAGTTTAGTGTCAAAATACAGTTTAGTGTCAAAATAAAAACCTGGATGTATTGTTTTACCCTGTAATTCTGTAAATCTTTTGTGGACCTGATAGAACTTTTTTTTTTTTTTTTGGACCGGAAAGGGTTAAAAATGATGTAAGTGTACATACTGTAAGCGCTCAGGGGGTATTTCTCATTCATATACTGTAACATCTCTAGGCTGATAAGTGCATAGACAAAGACGAAAATCATCATGAGGGGGGTGATGACGCCCCAGCACCACCGCCAGTAGACGGATACCCGTTTGCCCGTCATGAATTCTATGTCTTCGCAAATGTTTTCCAAACCTGAAAATAAAATTAATAAATGATTGGTATCTACTTTCATGTAATTTGAAGTGTAATGTAGATAAGTAAGTATTATACATACATACATGATGGATAAAAGCAACATTTAAATAATTCAAATTTATCCAAAAGTGATAAAAAACTGATGTGGGTTACGTACAAAATCAAAACAGCTCAGATGTAAGCATGGTTGTAAGGAAATAATAAGTATCAGGGTATAATATGTATGGTACGAGTATATAAACCTGAATACTAAACCAAACATTCACATGAAATATAAAAGCCTTTAAAATGTGGATCCTTAAAAAAACATTATGGACGGATAGAGATGCAGAAATTCTTTATGGAATAAAAAGAAGATGAAATTCTACAAGATGTAATAACATGAAAAAAATTCCAAATCTTGGTCATGGGGGGAAAATACAATATTTTTCAAGTAATAATCCAGGCACCTTTTTATGAAAGTTGTGGTAGAGGAAGATGCCGACTTCGTGACTTAGAACTTTAAGTGACTGGTAAGAGTGCAGTTTTGCTGAATTTTTTCGGGCAGGGTGAAAGTTTCCCTGTCGATAGCCAAAATTCGATAGGAGAGGGCACTATGCTTGGTTTATGTCATTCCAATATTTCGACCCCTTAGAATAACAAGGTTTCATTGTTATGCAATAATGAACTCTAAAGTAAATCTCCCTAGAGCCCATCATTGCATCATATTGTTAGATGAAACTTTGTTATTCTAAGGGATCGATTTGATGAAAATTAAACTTACCATAAATCCAGCTTATTCCAATGAGTTCAGCCAATGACAGTCCCAACACCAGGAAGGTTCCTCCAAAGTAATCCACAAGATTCAGTATGTGCTGACCCCCCTGGAAAATACAATGTGCAATTATAGTAAAAGAAAGAAGAAAAAATACCATAAGCAAAATTTTTTTTAAAAATTGTTTGTGACTTACAGGAGTGATGTACACAAGGCCTGGTATGAATGTAACTGTACAGCTGATGAGAGCAATCTTCCAATAGGGGAAATTCTTGAATCGGTCAGAGATAACAGTCACAATAGAGCTCTGGTATGATACAGCGCTGCCCAGACCAAGGACCCATAACATTAGAAAGAATAACACGGAAAAAACCTAAAAAATGAAAAAACAAAATAAAAAATGCTGTTAAATTACACACCGTGAACTTATAATGTTATATGTTGTAATTTTAATTACATTTAGAGATGAATAGCAAGTAATGTTTCTGTTATATGCATTCAAACTTGATTCAGAAAGAAATAAAAGTTAACATTAAATATGTATCGTAGCTAACCGATGCTACAATAGTTTACGTTTTGTAGTGAGTCGAAAGGCCCTCATGGAGAATAGCGAAAGGACATTAGATATTTTTAAAGGAAGATTTATCCTAAAATCTTCCTTCAAAAATCAGTCAGAGTTATACAAGAAAATGCGAACAAGGCACACTCTTAAACAATATAAACGATTTGAAGAGACATCAATAGCGAAAATTTTAAAACTGGCTCCACAGGGAAGGGCATGTAGCAGGAATGTAGGATAGAAGAGACTCGAGAGATTTCTATATTATAGGCCTGCAGGACGAAGGGTGTTGATAGATCTAAAGTTTGATGGCTGGATGGCAGCCAATGGCGGATTAGAATAAAACATTTTGTTACCTGTGGAAATTTATCAAACTTAGCAATGGCATCAGGGTAGGATATGAAGGCCAGGCTATTTCCTCCGCTGCCAATCACGTCTCGAATGTTAGTCACATTCTTCTCATGCGCCAAGTTCCCCAGGATACCAAATATAGTGAAGCCCGCCAGCAGGCTTGTAAAGGTGTCCAGTGTTACCACTATCAAGACATCCCTGAGCACCGAAAAAACGTTGTATGAAAACATTTGAGGATGAATAATTTGTACATGCAGTTATAATCAATGAACATTTATTATGAGCTTACTACCAAAAAAGCATATACAAACCTGTTCAAAAGAAAAGGTGAATTTTGAATTTTCGCAGGCTGTGTACATTCGATTATCGTTTTTTTTTTGTTATGTTGGTACACATATGTTTATCATATGTTAGCATTATCAACCATTTTGGATTAGTGGTTTGTTTTTGACAACTGGAAAGGTTAGTCACGTTTTTGTGTGTTCTTCGATTTTTTACTTTTGAAAAAAATGAATCAAAGAATATGTATTAAATTTTGCGTTAAAAATGGAATAAAGTGCTCCAACGCACTTAAAATGTTGACTGTGGCATTCGGCGAGTCTACTTTGTCTCAAAAAAGTGTTTATAAGTGGTACAAGCGCTTTACAGAAGGCCGAGAAGATGTTAATGACGATGAGCGTCCTGGAGTTGTGGAAAAACAAATCATGGATTTTATTCTTTGATCCATTTTTTTCAAAAGTAAAAAATCGAAGAACACACAAAAACGTGACTAACCTTTTCAGTTGTCAAAAACAAACCACTAATCCAAAATGGCTGATAATGCTAGCATATGATAAACATATGCGTACCAACATAACAAAAAAAAAACGTGAATCGAATGTACACAGCCCGCGAAAATTCAAAATTCACCTTTTCTTTTGAACAGGCCATGTATTTAAGATAATATTCTCCTTGGGATTGTCCTTAAACATGAATATTAAATAATTTCTCCTTTCAATGGAGATATACATTGACTCTCTTAGCCTCAGAAGGCTGACTTATGGGCACATCCAGACTGTGCTAAAAGCCTCAATAATCATTTATTAGCAAACATTTTGATGTACCATATAATAGACAAAGATATAAGAAGCATTATAAAATAAAATGGCTAAACAAATTAATCTATTTGCTGTTTAAACATCTTAATATCTATCTACCAAAAAAACATTTGAATTATCTTGTGATTTCCCGCATTCAGAGAATGTAGTTAGTTAAAATGAACACATACCTGTAAATATTTTGCGTGAAATTGTTGAAGGAAGAGTACATGATGATGGCACCAAGGCACACAGTCAGCGAGAAGAACACCTGAGTTACAGCTGCGTACCAAACCTAAATAAGAAGCACATTTCTTAGTTAGAGCAAGTACAAGACAATATATAAAATAGAATTGTGTGGAACACAACTGATTGCTCTCCATATTAACAGATTTCCATGACTGGTAAAAAATATCAATTATAAAATACATGAATAAGTATATTAAAAAGTAGTATAAATATATATGTGTATTAGTGTATTTTGAAACTGAAATTTCAAATTGTCATGTAATAAAATTCTCCACTTGACATATACGAGTATTTGTATAGCTTTGGATACTCGTTCTATTGCCTACATTGAGTGGCGATACTCAGAACTAATTTTTATAGCCAAATAGTTACCCCACAATAATTAGTTTTTAATATGCATTATATTTTAGTGAACACTTTTTTTTGTTTTTAAAAACATTGATATGTCAATGTCTCTTTTGCTAAATTCTGAAAAATTTCAATTTTTTTTTTAAAGCAACTTTTTCATGCTTTCACCACATCTCTAAAGGAAACATTGAAGCCAAAAATGCAACACAAAATCTACAACTTGACCTGCATATCACTGTAGGCGGCCAAAAGACGAACTAACAAACAAACAATTAACTATTTTTTAAATTAATGATTTTTTGTACCCGAAAAAATCTATATATCGACCCTTCTGACTGCAAACATAAATATGCCAATCTTTAAATACCTTTGGGTTGTACAGCTGGGGCCAATCGGGCTTAATGAAAAATATGATTCCATCAACAGCTCCCTCCAGTGTGACAGACCTAGAAAAAAACATGATATTTTGTAAAATTTTCAATTTCATTGCTGGCAACCCTGGTATTTATCATTTTATTTTTTTCATTATGTATTTACATTACCCACCTCACTAGACAATGTCTGTTCTGAGGTGGGTATTATTTAAAGCGTATTATGAAGGTGAAGTAGTAGTGTAAATATACATACTGTAATGTACATGTAAATGTAAAATACGTAAATGTGAAATAATGTTAATGTGAAATATTAATGCAAATGTACATACTTGACAAGAAGTGCGATCATGATAACATAGGGGAAGAGTGCCATGAAGTAGGCAGCCTTTCCTGAACTCCTGACTCCTTTCACCATTACCAGGAACACAAAGAACCAAGATACAAATAAACAACAAGCAAGACGCCAGTCGGGGTAACCTGAAATTATTAAAATAATATATTTAGGTCATTGGCATTAGAATATTCTTATAAAGTTTATTTTATTATCAATGTTGCACGTATTGTATGGATAAATTAACATAAATAAAAGAAGAAAAAACTTACCTATTCCACCCGCAATGCTTTCATACTGACTCAGTACTGATTTTCTAAAAACAAACAAATAAAATGTTTAGTCAATGTTAAGAGGCTCCACACACAAGCTAAATTTAAAAAAATGTGTTTTAGTTCTAATTTATATCATGCTTGTTGCACCAGTCATTTTTTTGAGACGATCGGCTGTGTTGCTAAATATGTAAATTCAAACGGTTTGAATCTCTGATAAGTATCGGAAACCCAAAGCAAGTACAAAGTACTCCAAACCGTTGTTCGGAGAAACAAACAAAATGTTGTGGAGATGTCAGCCGACTATCGAACTGCCAAATATTAGTTTTGGCAAGGAGATGTACACTAATACTTTGATTTCGGAAAATGTTAGCATTTTATAAATGGAGCATTTGGTGAATTAATTCGAGAATTATTTTTTCTGGCCCATTTTATACATGTCATCTGATAAAGACAGAACAATTATTTTATATAATACCTCCCACAACATAAATGATTTCCTACTGTAGAAGACATTAAATGCTATCTTATAAATATGCATGTACCTATGTAATAATAAATATAACTCAATAATTATAATTTTAAAATTTATTCGATAAAAATGATATGCAATACAAGATTTTACTTAAAAGACAAATTAAGGGGTATATTCTTTAATAAAATAACTTTATTACTTGAAATAGAGTTCCGAGCTGCTTGTCTTATTCTCGTTGTCATGAAAGCTGCCATTCCTTGCGGTAGACGAGTAGCAGATGGGGCCCCATTCCTCCACACAGGATGCCCACGGGAGCTTCGAAGCAAAGGATTGCACCATGTAGAATATAGTCAGGGCCATCAAGGACACGTAGTATGTCACAATACAGAAAGTGGCTATCAGTTGGCCGTAGCCAACTCCTGAAAATAAAGATAATTATTTTGTATATTTTTTAAATGGATTGAAAGATAGTAATTAGTAAAGGTGGGGTTAAATCTGTAATCCTTTACCATCTCACTTATAAATGAGGTGTAAATTTTATGCGTGTTATAAGGTCGGAATAGCGATATACTTGCTTTGTAACCACGGCTTATCTGTCTAATTTAATGGCCAACGTCCAGTGCAACTAAACCAATGCTAAGTCCGAGCGTAAAAATCTAATGAGCACGACGGTGAATATATTATCAGTACAAGAGACGGGTAGGAATTTTCATAGATTATTGGGAACTAAGGAGTTGTAACACAAAGTAAACTAAGTTAAGGGTCAGTACTCAAGAATGACGCCAAAGGTTACTTTGTAGCATTCTAACACAAGCAATAATTTGAATAAATTACCTGCAAATATTCTTTGGGTAGTAAGAAAAATGTGTGAGGTATTTAGTGAATACAATGTTTAAACTGTAACCCTTTAAATTTTATGAAAAACATACTAAGGTGTCAGTAAAAGGTGCAGTTTGAAGACCAGCAAAGGCATTTTTTAACGTTTTACCTAAAATTATAGTATGGATTTCATGAAGAATTTGAAAGATTACTGTTAAAGAATTGATTCACTGAAAACCTTAGACATTTT
This sequence comes from Drusus annulatus, assembly GCA_022651775.1. Taxonomy (NCBI): domain Eukaryota; kingdom Metazoa; phylum Arthropoda; class Insecta; order Trichoptera; family Limnephilidae; genus Drusus; species Drusus annulatus. The sequence continues at coordinate 103,200 of JAGWCC010000094.1, forward strand.
TCTACCTACCCGTATAAAATTAACAGATAAATAATTTGTAGTTTTGCTTGTACTAGAAAGCCAAAAAGTAAGAATTTTTGGGTGCTGACCCTTAAGTTTCATCTACAGAATCATAAAGTTAATGCAAACATGGTGGTTTAACCCTTCGTAAGTTATAAGCCAAAAACGGATAGTTTTGAGACCGGCAACATTAAGGTCTATATATCTAATTGTAAACACCATTATGGACTACAAATTTAAAAACAAAAAGTTTATCTTCTCATCAAAATTAATATAGAATACACAAAAAAATAAACATACATCTTTTAAAAAAAAGTTTTTCTATAAAGGGTTAAAAAGTATTTTGTAATATTAAAGTTATAATTTGAAAATGGATGAAGCTAAAATTGCAACACATACTCCTCAAAACTAAATATACATAAAAAAATAACATAAAGACAACAAAAAACGAAAAAAGGGTGACTAATGCATTACCCATTCCCTTTTCTACTGCGGAGAGTATAACACACAAACCTTGAAATTCATAATTGATTATTATAAACGTGCTGATGAAACAGGTATACAAACAGGAATTGAATAATGTAGATACGTTACTGAGATAACTTCATATAGCTGTCTCTTCCGCACACACATATTCTTTGAATGGCTATCCTTTTCATATGTGGGTGAAACATTTAGTGGTGCAACATTAGTGGTGCTACATTTTTCGTAAGATTTGTATGAATATGACATGTCTTGTATTTTATGTCTATGATACTTACAACAATATCACAATTAGAGAGGTAATTATCATAAACTACATATATATTTATATCTTACCTACTGTTAGTATTAAGTACAAAATGTTTATGATGTACAATAAATTAAATAATTAATAAATAAAATCCTCTCCCCGTCTTCAATCCCTCCTTTCTTTATTTACCCTCACAACATTCCCCAAATGGAGGATGCCATAGTCTCACTAGTTCTGAGCATTTGAGACCTAGCAGCTATTGTAATATAGAATAAATAAATAATAGTCACACCTGTCATGACCGGTGAAATGGACCACACTCTTATTTGGTTCCTGCCAGAAAACTGTCCAAGAATCATCTCCAGATAGTACATGGGCTTCCCCACGAGGAACAGGACTATGATGTAGGGAACGAGAAATGCTCCACCACCATTTTCATAGGCGGTCAATGGGAATCTCCAAATGTTTCCTAGGCCCACCGACATGGCAATGCAGGACATCAGGAACTCCAGGCTGTGGGTCCATGTTGGGCGGTCGTCCTTTTCCTAAGAATACAGTTACATTTCATCAATGATGTATAATGCATCAATCAGTATGAATAAAATAAAATACACATGTGCAGTGGTCCGAGTATGTAGGCGCAATATGCGTAAAGACGTATGTCTTTGTATGTAAATGTAACGGACCGTAGTTTCATAAGTTTAGTTGGGACTCATAAACACCACAGAAAAAAGATATATTAAGTAACACTACCTCTATAAAGGTTTTATAAATAAAGGAGATATTTAAGCATATATGTATATACAAAGGTTAATAAGGGTTGAAACCAGCATGTTAAGGATAATTTTAAATGTTAATATGTACTACTACTGCATTACAAGAACTCCATTAGGAATTTTTACAAATTAAAGGGTGGTTACTCAGAAGTCAAAGATCACAGTACAGTGTATTGTCGTTTGGCATGTAATGCCGCGAATGTGACATGAAACAAATTGTTCAGGAGAGAAAAAAACCATATGCGGCATTATTCTTGGAAGCTGTGTTACATATTTTCAAAAAAACTACACATTTTAACAAATATTCAACCTTTTGTGGATAGACTTAGAAAATGATTATGAAAAATTGTCACATTCGCAGTATTGCATGCCAAATGATGATATGTTTCATTAAATATAATTGTTCAGCAAGCAACACTTTTGTGTCTACTAGTTGTAGTATACATTGTAACACTTTGTTTGAAGTCACAAAATATCACTGAAGTGAGATTATAGAATAATCTTGTTTTATTTTGAATATTCACCACAGTTGAAACAAAAGCTTCTTCTTCCGGTGGTTCAGTAGGAGGTGGAGACGGTGGGTTGTTCCTCCTTGAGTTTTTCTTCCTTCTGTATTCCGATATTCCTGAAGTGCCTTCGCCACACTCATTTTTCTAAATTTAAATAAATACTTTAACAAATCTTCGAAAAGGAGAAAAAAAAAGAAAATCTTCCCACTTATTCGTTTTATAACGCTAAAGAATTTTTTGCAACAAAAAACATAAATGTATTTTTAATTAAATAAAACCCTGATATTTGTAGAACAGACCTATTCACTAAGCATAACTAACTCTGAAAAGAGAGCAAGTCGGTACACGCTGTGAGTATCGAACAATATCTGTCGACCGCTAACTGAGTGTGCTACCCACCACGTAATATTTATATAAATTAAAAAATAGTGCAGGTTATTTTCTTATTATTTCGTTGCAGCTATATTGCCTAATTGATAGATGCAATTTAAAATTTTGGTGCACAAAACAGTTCATGGAACCTTCAACGATGCATGCATCATATTGTCAAAACCAATACGATAGAAGCAGTTGTGAGAGGACTTCATCCTGCAGTGGATAGAAAATGACTGATAATTAAATATATAAAAAAGCGCATACTTTGAAATAGTTGAAGAATTTAAAAATAATTACTCTTATTCAAAACAGAAGTTTAAATAAGCGCATTTAGGCCGGTTCACTTTTAACTGCCTTGTATTATCACAGTTGATTATTTTAGTCAACACAATTTTACCCAATCACTTTATTGCATCCCAAATAGATTAGTTCAGTTAAAAACAAAATAATCACATGTTGCATTACTAACAAATAACATTGATAAATAGTCATATCTTGTTACAAGAAACTTACCGCCATAACAATTATACTATCTCGTGTAAGGTTTTGACAGATATTAGATGAATTTTAATTAATCTATATCTACTATCCAATTGCAAACCAATTGAAATATGCAGCACTTCAAAAAGTCACGTGAAATATGCCATTTGCAATGACCCACAGTGGACAAAGAAAATGATTTGAAAAATGTTACCCACATAGCAGTTGTGACAAAATTCGCAATTGTATACAGCTGACCAATCATTCATGTATGTTTTTCGATTGATCAATTTTGTATAAGCCAATGAACATAATTAGAATTGAATGGTCATGTGTATTTATTAACGGATAAGCTTTTAAGCATAAACAATAATTTTAATCAAAACATGTTTTTGCATTGAATTTTAGAATCCTAAATTATGACAATTTAAAATTTGAGTACCTACCAAGCATAAATAAAAAAAATATTTGGCACAGCACTGCTTTTTCTAGAAATTTGTCCCTTTTCTAAATTTCATGCATTGTTAGTTAGGTACTGATTTTGATTTATTAGATAGGTATTCTGATAATTTTTATACAGCCTCTTTCGCAGAATAATTTAAAGGCATTATAGAAAGGTTGCAAATAAGTTCTTGGTCAGATTAGCTTCAAAATACTTGGCTAATTATTATAATAGATTTTAAACAATGACAATAACAGCACTGGCGAGGAGGAAAAACAGGCATTTCCAGTTTACATGTATAATAATATTTGGATAATTTGTTTTTCATACGCGTTTTTGTGAAAAATCACCTAAATGGCGCTTCTATCACATTATGTGAGAAAATAGCCAAAAATATAAATATATTTTTAATGTGAATACCGCACAAGTGTCCTAAGTGCCCCTAATTGTCCAGAGCCAGTGGGACTATAGCATCTCCAATTGGGGTAGGTTGTGAGGCCAAACGGAGTGGGGAGGGAAAGGAGGTGGGGAAGAGGATGGTTGGGATGTACTGACTATTCAAATCTAGTCACTAAACACAGCTATTACCATTTCAAGCAATTTTTCAATTCTAAATGGTGGTTTTTCACCATGGCGATGCTTAGAGTATCTACCACTCTGGAACATGCCGCAAATATACATTACTTTATTTAAAGAATATGTGAAATAACACATATAAATTGAATTAAATTTGTTCGGGTATCCCAGGTCTTGAACCCGAGACCACCGAATTCGTAGCTGGGGATAACAGCTCGGCCACGGAGATTATCAATTTGTAAATAATTTCATTTTGTTTGGAATGGTCGAGTTGGATAATGAACGAACTTGGCTAGGTTAATCTGAATCATTGCTCTCTTGAATGTCCTCAATCAGTAGATAGATTTTCAGATTTTAGAGTAAGCAGTTCGCCGGCATTTTTTCTCTTTTTTAGCTCTTTGTATCAAGTCAAAGAAATCTGAATTTTTCTAGCGCTTCTCTATGCATGTTAGGGTAATTCAGTCGTTATTGTTTAGTGATCCTGATTGCACTGTCCATGTACCTTAAACAATTCCGTGATTGTATTTGTTGAAAGCTTCCAATGTAAAGGGAACTTTCGCTTTATCATGCCATTGCATGAGATATGCGGCATTTGCAAGTTCATCGCACTCAGGGTGTTATTCTAGACTCTTGATTGTATTCTTCTTCAGTAAAGATTGCAATTTTCTTTATCTACCAAGTGTTATCTTAACGCAATCAAGGTCAACATAGAAAACAAATTATATGCAATCATACTCAAAATACAAGTACAGATATTAGTTAATGTGTAGGACATAAAATAGGAGTTTGGAAAAATTTTCCAAGCATAATTTGTTACTATCACAATTGCATAAGTCCTAGATTTCAAGATTTATGTAGATTTGGAGTAGGAAAACTATGTATTATACCCAAAGTCTTAACCCATTGTTAGCTGGTGTTTTTCGCCAATCCATTTATTAATGATCTTGGTCTCCTTTCCAACCCTAATTCTACGAATCGTCACATAGCTACATAGCACGACTAACAATAGATAATTTTTACTTCACCGAATACCCACTTTTACACGTTTTCCGCACCATGTGCTAATTTGTAATAACTGTGTTTTGTCAGCTCCCGCTCTATAGTGACAATATGCGAAACACATGTTTGCTCGTTTCCCGCAAACAATGTGTTGAGACACTTTAAATGGGCATTTTCCGCATTGGCAACTCCGTATAGCGGGCAAAAACAAGGTACCGTTTGAAAAAATGTAATGTACATTATAATAAAAAGTACTCACCATAACCCAGTTTTTTAAATATTATCTTAAATTAAAGCTTGCTTGTAATACAACTTTGATGGTCATTGATGTTTTAAGTGTAAAAGATGTATGTAATTTATTAAATTAGAAATTACTATGGTTTCCACTTGGCCCAATCTACAAAATAAAAACAATTGCCGCATCTCCAGTGACATGGTGTGATGATTTATTAATCGTTCCACGAGTTCAATATACATTGTCTTTTGTTAAAATGTCCTTGCATGCAAGATAAGAAGATAATGAAGACTTGTATCAGACTTGCTTATACATATTTAGGACCTTTACGTAGAGATTGGTAAATAATATTTATGTAAAAATATTAGAAAGCTATGGCTTTTCTGTCACTGAAGTGGGACCAGCGTAAAAGGTAGATCTACCCTTCCCGCTTATAAGCAGCTGTCGACCGAACACATGGAACTACATTTCCCGCATAAACTGTGTGAAAAGAAATAAAACAACAAAATAACTATCTATGTTAAAGAGGTGTCAAGTAAAACTAGTATGTTTGTAAGTATTTTATATTTTCATGAACAAATATCGTCTTTTACCACATTGTAGCAGATGTTACAATGTCACGAGGTGTGTTCACAAGAACACAAAATACCAAAAAGTAAAATTATGTTTTAAATCCTAGTGTCTAAGGCTTCTTGGCTTCGGCGCGCTTGATTACGTTCTCCTCGGCCTTCTTCTTCTGCTCAACTGGTTTCAGGTTGTGCTTCTTGGAGAACCTCTGATTCCTCAAGAACTTAGCGTCCATCTGAAGAAAAAAAACATTCAAGAATTAGAAACAATGCTCCTATTTTCACTGAATACGACTTTGAGCAAAATTGTATTTAACAAGTAATGATGTTATACAGGAGACTGGGATACACTGACTAATGTATAAATTGCAGGATTTTATTATGGCAATCCTTAGGTACACTTCACAACCCCCTAGCATAAGCACATCGATAAAGGTTTTATCAACAATGTTGGTAATTTACCATCGTTCCCAAGCACAAATGTAGATCGCCAGCCAACAGTTCACATTGACTGAATATGCTTAATTAAAAATTATCGACATTGTTGATAAAAACTTTATCGATGTGCTTGTGCCAGGGGATCATAAATATAATTTAAGCAGTTTGGTAGCTAAGTGGTCTAAAGCGTTGGGTTCACACTAAAGTGTTGTGGGTACAATCTGTAAGCCAAGTCCTCCATCATTACACAAGGAACAATCTCAGCCTTTCAAGGTGAGAGTAGGGAGAATTCAAATATTGTCAGGTTATTCATAACCTGGGGATGGTTGTTTTTCTTTAAAATAAATAAAGCGACTTAATAGTTCCTCTGGATAATAAGTAATAGATAATAGGTGGGAGAGTTCTTGTGAGGTGTCACTTTTTTAACTGTCACACTTAAAGTAAACACAGTCAAATGCGACAGATACATTTGTCTGATAGATTTATCTACATTGACAGACTGCGATCTTCCAAAACAAGTGTTGTGACAGGAATGTTTATTTAACCGATATTTCAATACAAGGTATTCCTCCATATTATCATCTTTACAGCACAAGACACACCAAAGACATGGTAACGGTTGACATTTATCCCATGGATATGAGTTTTATAGCAAGACCTCCTACATATCACCACTGAAGATGATATATATATGTCCTGGGGGGAAACTCAGGGCCTCCAGAGTTATACAAACACGGTTAAAACATCTATTTTTGAGTAAATTTTCACTGAGTCTCTATTTAAATCAAAATGTTCGTTCACATTGGGTTTAATTTTGCAATCATCAAAACTTTATCATGACAATTAAGCACTTTCACTTGAATTATTAAAGTTGGCCAACTCACCCCAAGGGTAGACTCGAATCTGAACTTAGTTGGCCTCTTGATTCCATTTCGATGGGCCTTCCTGTCTGGAAATTAAGAAAAACAATTGATTATTAATCGTGAAAACCTAAAACACACTAATATATTAATTGTGGTTATTTAAGTAGAACTTAAATTGCGGATTGTTGATGTTAACCTGTACAATTTGTTTGCATCTGTCAACGCCATGCAGTTGTAACCTAAGTCAATTTTTCACTGGGTTTTAATTAAAATTGAAGGCAATGTCTTTAGAGATAGGCTATAATTATATGTGGTTCAAACCTTTTGACCAAGAAATGGAATTAAAAAAATATCAATTGTAGATATCATCATAAAACATGATTTCTATCATGGTTGATATTTAGTACATTCAAAATAGCTTCGTTTATTTCACAAGTTACTCAAAGAGAAGTTAACAAACTTAAACGTCTAAACTGACAGAAGAAGACAGGACATTCACGAGTATAAATAAACAAAATACTTATTAAACGATACGAATGATTAAAAATATATATCATTAACTTACTCTGATTGTGATTTGTGTGATTCTTTGACTTGGCCATGTCGAATGTGGATTATTCCTGAAAACAAATGAGTTAGGTTAGAATTCACAGGGGGGATTTAAGAAAACATTGACGTTTAATTCACGGTAGGCGACAAATACGATCACTGAACATTGTAACTACATATTATAAAGGAATTTAAGTCATCGATTAACATTATAACAAAAAGATTACTTATAAAATTGTAAATTATTTAAATCCGACAGTAAACTTGCCTTCTTGACAGATTTTAAAACCGGAAAAGGTCTGTAAGGTAGAGATGGTCGATATTCCTGTGCCGGTTAAAAGGAACCGGTTCCAAGCCGGTTACTGAAACCGTCGGTATTATTTCTGCGGGCAACCGGTTCCTTTTTTTGGCAAATGAAAATGGCGAATATATATTATATGATTTTTGCCAGAAAAAATCGGTTCCTTTTGGCGAGGAAACTAGTGTGTCGAGAAATACGAGATTTCAACAGTTTCAGCGCTTTTTAGTCCCAGAATATCGTTAGCAACGCCCTCATGAAATAAAAAAAAAAATGTTTTACAAGAATCCTTTCTTTACAATATAAAAAAAAGCTTCTTCGTGGAACCTTTCTGGAACCAGGAACCGATTCTAAAAATGACCGGTTCCTTTCAAGTCACCGGTAGCTGGAACCGTAGGTACACTAAATTTAAGATATCAATCATCCCTACTGCATCCTAGAGATGGACGATATTCCTGTCCTAATTGAAAGGAAAGGTTCAAATTAAATGGTTCAAGCCGGTCCCTGGAACCGTCAATATTATTTTTCGGAGGAACCAATTATTTTTGGAACCGGATGGAATGATTTTTATTTGCCCTCTTTAGACTTTGAAACTATAAAGCTATGAAATTACAAAACCACCGAATAAATTATAGGCTTTTGGCATAGGTTGCGCAATTAAAGTTGAAAAGAATAATACAAACTTTAGATTTTGTGTAAAGGTGCATATGTATACACTTACGAGGGCAACGTCTTTACGGAAAGTTAATGAGAGAGAGCCTTATGTCTTGTTTATACTTTTTCTAATGTTATTAGATAAAAAGGGACAACAAATGCATACCTTGAGGTGATTTTTCACAAAAACGGCTCTATAAAAAATATCCAAATATTATTATTGTACATTTATATTTTAAATGTTTTACTGTATGTTATCTATATAAGCCAACGTATTTTATATAGAAAAAATAAACGACCTTCAAAATATGAAACAATGGCTACATAAAACGGGTACTTTATTTATTTTTCTGCGCAAGAAAGAAAAACTGAATACATGACAACACCACACAAAGGATGAACTTAACTAGCGATGGGAAAAGCTTCACAGATTTGTGAATGCTTCACGAATTGATACTTCTTCAAAATGAACCCTTCACGATGAACCCTTCAATTGAAGTAACATATTAATCACAGAATTCCCCGTCGGGGGGGGGTTGCTAGCGATAAATGTACCAAATAATAGTCACGTTTTTTTCTCAATAGTTTTATTCGGGACAGCTCTCCCAACCACATAACCCACTCCTCCATTATTGTATAACAAAAATTATACCGTGTAGAAAAACTACTTCTTTCTTTCTTCTATGTGTGTATTAATGAATTGTCTATTACTAGTTTCTTGTCTATTGTTTCTCGATGACAGCTGCCCATATGTTTGAGTTGTTGTTGTTGGCGGTATAATGCCTTAAAAGGAATGATGTACAATAAGTATGCATAGCCTTACAGAGAATTTGCAAAAAGCAAATGTAGTAATTGCGAAATTTCCAGTTTCTGTAAGAGCGATGTGAACGTTTTCAGGGCTTGAAGTACAATTTGAATATTTCTTACTGTACACAGTTTGACAGTTTGCTTAGCAATAGGGTGAATATTGCGCAAATGACGATTCATATTACAGGCATTGCCTCCCCTTTATGGATATAACTTTAGAACAAAAGTTGCATTTGGCCTGGTAAACCCCAACTTCCTTAAAATAAGCCCATATTTCACTTTTCTCGTTGAACGGCCATCCATAATTTTAGGTAGAGATTATATAGTCCTATAGACAAAACAAGCACAGAAATCATAAGAACTGTTCTCAAAGAAGTACTTCTTTTGACAGCAGTCCCAACTTCATTCATTTTTCATTGAACAAATACTTCAATTGAAGTTGGTTAAGTTGGTACTTCCGATTGAACAATCTATGGCATCTACTTCGAACTTCAATTTTTCATTCGTTCGAAAGACTGAAATATTGCATCATCCACAGTTCAATTGTTCATTCCCTTCTTCCTTCGATTTTAGTTCGAAGAATGAATGAAGCAATGAAGTATCTTTTAGTTATCCGTTCCCTCGCACGTACTCGTGACATTTGCTTATGATTTCTTTTGCTTGTTTTGTCTATACGACACTAGTTTTTCCGAGTGTTTTTTGGTGATTTTGAATTGTGAACGAATTATTTTGTTGAACTTTTAAAATATCTCAGCTTACAAACATACCTTTCAATCTCTACCTTAAATTATGACTGGCCGTTCAACGAGAAAGAAAAAGTGAAATATGGGTTTATTTTAAGGAAGATGAGGTTTACCAGGCCAAATGCAACTTTTGTTCTGAAGTTATATCCATAAAGGGGGGAAATGCCTTTAATATGAATCGTCATTTGCGCAATATTCAGCCTATTGCTAACCAAACTGTCAAACTGAGTACTGTACAGTAAGAATATTCAAATCGTATCTCAAGCCCTGAAAGAAGTTTATATCGCTCTTACAGAAACTGGAAATTTTGCTAGTACTTCATTTGCTTTTTGCAAGTTCCTTGTGCATACTCATTGTACATCATCCCTTTTAAGTCATGAAACAATTTCAATTCAAACCTTGAACACTCTTAAGATTCGCAATTTTGACAGCCCGTAAACCATAGAAGAGAAACCAGTAAAAGACAATTCATCATCGTTTTTCTACAAGCTATAATTTTTGCCATAGAATAATGCACATACATACATCAATTTATGTGGTTGGGAGAGCTTCCCCGAAAATATTATTATTTAACCCCCCCCTCCCCCTCCCCCCCCGACGAGGAATGCTGTGATTAATATGTTACTTCAATTGAAGGGTTCATCGTGAAGGGTTCATTTTGAAGAAGCATCAATTCGTGAAGCATTCACAAATCTGTGAAGCTTTTCCCATCGCTAGTCACAACGCTAAACTTAACCATAGATCAAAAAGTTGGCCGAATTTGCAGAAACAGCTGACTCTGCCAGCGGTAATTTCGTAAGTACAGTCTGTAAACATTTAACTTGTGCAATTTTCATATTGCTTTCATTATTGTTGTTGGAATATAAAAAGGATTGTTCCTTATCTCGTTGATAGTAAATATTTTATTGGTTTTGCGGTTTCAATGGTTATCTGTCAAAACTTGACTTTCATGTTGGTTTGATTTTTCGTTGTTTATTTTTATGCTTCATGCAGATGTTTGTTCAGAGCATTAGAAATTGGAGATAAAGTGTCTTTAATTTAATGGGAAAATTGTTTATCAAGTGGTAGATAGGAATATAACCGAGATAAGAAGATAGGAGGCATCTATTTCTGTCCATTGTTTCAGATCTTGTTTGGAAGAAGCCGAGTAAACAACCAAGATGTCATCACAGGTATGCTAATTATCAATTTGTATATTATTAGGCTTAAATAACATATTTTCTCTAAATTCTTTCAGATATATTAAAAAACCATAAAAAGTTTTTCGCAAATTCAAAATTATTGTTTTGGTTTGATTACGATTTGTTTGGTAACATGAAGCTCGGAAGATGAATGAAGAAATTACTCAACTTTAGTTATTATTTATGTAAAATGATTGTCATTCTTCTACTTTGTATACTTTCTTATAACTTTTTTGTGCTAAGCAGAACAAAGGAATTGAGGAATACCAATTAGGGGTCTCGGTAAGATTGCATTAAAAATTACTTGACTTTCAGGTAGACAGAGTGGTATCCATTTTCCGGACCCTTGCCCAGATCCCTGCTCTGACCTCGGCCAAAATCTGTAACAATGGGTTGACCATCGGCTCTGTCTGGTCCCAAAGGATCCTTGAGAGGAACAAGACCACCAAAATTTGCATTACCCAAACCCTCAATTCTCAACTGGAGGCGGTAGCTGAAGACCCGTTTGGAGTTGACGTTTCCTCTGAGTAAGTTAAATAATTTATTTTTTTTCCTGAATTCTTTGTCGTTACAATAAAACTATCCAGTTTTAATTCGGGACTTAACTGATTACCGAATTATATTTTTAGTCCGAAAAAAATTAAGGATGTCATTCATTATTAGGTAGGTACCAACATTCATAGTGGAATAAAAACTGTTAATTATTTAGGTACTTTTTTTAGAAGTATTTTAGAACTGCTACCTATTAAGTACCTCAATCATTTTAGATGCATATACATTTCCAACAGCGATGTCCTTAAGAAGTCACTGAGAAACAGCCTTTTGTCTTGCTAACGTCTACTTATTGTTATGAGCGAAAAAGGGACAAGTGTACGCTTTTGCGATTGTATTTTGAATAAGTTTCTAAAAGTATTTCTAGTGTGCTCTTTTTATTCATTAGTTTGAAAAAAAAAGCGAAACAACCTAATGTTTTGAAGATTTTATTTTTCACCACCAGATATTTTTTTTGCTGTCGAAAAACATGTTGTATGCACCAATGCATCTAAGTGAGTACGGTGTTTGATTCAAAATTCGCTGCGATACCTGTACCTAAGTTCACTGCAAGTTTATTTTTGGCATTCGATTCATTAAAATTATTTAAAATGAAAACAATAGTTGACTGAATATAAATGTATGTTTTATTGAAGAGTTAATATATTTTCTATAGGTTTATACATCATAATAGCTTAGCCTAATACCTACCTTGTTATTTATGTTTAAAGATTGTAGAAATGTGTTTGGTAATACTTATGACAGGATAATTTTTTTTTAAACGTTTAAAAAAAAAAACTTACATTCACTTTTGTGGAGTAAGTGAGTTTTTTAAAATTATACCCACCTAATGAATGGAAATGATTTCAGGATCATATCTGCCATTTCACCGCAGGAGAGCTTCAGGGCCATTGTCAGAGAGCAAACAGATGCAAAGGACGTTAAGAAGCAGTACCTAGAGATTTGGAAATATCGACATCTGCAGCACTGCATAGATCTACCTGCTCTGGAAATCCATGGAGATGTTTATGCCGATAGTTAGTTGTGACATAAATATATTTAAAAATCGATTGTTGACACAATTGTCTTTGAAGTCCGTAGCGATACTAATTTTTTGAATTAAAAAAAATCTAGAAACTATAGTTTCTTTTGATTTTGTTTACGAAATCCCTTTAGCTTGCTGTTGAGTGTAATTTTTGTTTTATAGTATTACTAGTTGTTACCTGTGAAAAAATATGAGATGTAAGATGACTCATTTTCAATATAGAATAATGTCTGCTAAAATACATTATAGGTAGGTAAGGATTTGAAAATATAATTTTTTAAATTTGATAATTTCAATTTACGTCGGTTCCAAATTTGAAAATTTCACTCTCATACAGTTGAACATTCATTTAAAGTCGATAATAATATGTCTTTAGATAAAAAAAATATGTATTATGTTCAAAGTGTGTATAGTTTTCAATTTATTTAATCAAAATGTAAGAGGTTATTTATTATTATATAAAATTATTACATATTGTCAATAATTTTATTTACTTTAATTATCTATTTATCAACATTTTCTTTGTATGAAAGATTTCTAATTGAGATAGTAACATTCTTAAAGATGATTTAATAATTAATTATGCATGACTAAATTTTTTCTCTCTTATATCTTAACAGCGTGATTAATTTAATTACGGAATAATATTAGATACATAATTCATTGTTTGCCTATTATCATATCCCTGAAATCACTATTGCGTAACATTATAAATTGTTACAATATATATCTAAACAAGCTTAATTCAAAGATAACTCCATTGAGTCATTGAAGTATGAAGGAACCAAAATGAAAACATAGATTCAAATAAGTTTGTTTCTACCCGAGTCTCAACATTGCTAATCTTTTATCATTTAACCATATGATGTGCAAATAATCCATACTTCCAGCACTACACTCATGCATGCATTTATAGGTCGCGCAATCACACCTGACCCAAGCAACACAAACTTAGAATTGTGTGTGTTGGTGCATATTTATATACTTCTTACAGTGATGTCCTTAAAAAGCGTCACCGAAAAATAGCCCTTTGTCTTGCTCACGCTTACTTATTGTTATTAGTGAGAAAGGGACAACAATTGTATTCGATCATCGATTTTTAATATTCTAAAAGTTTTTTACAGTCAGAAAAGTTTTACAGTGTGTCCTTTTTATTATAATTTAAAAAAACACGTTTTTCAATTTCTAATTGGCTCTCTTTTAAGTGGTTTTGTTCATTATAATTTCAGGCGAGTTTGGGTGTCTGGACTGGGACAAAGAAGGAAAGCGTTTGCTGTACGTTGCAGAAAAGAAACTTCCAAAGTCGGAACCATTTTACAAGAGACAATCCGCCAAAAGTAAATCCAAGAATACCAAAGATGATGAAACTCCATCAAAGGTTTATTTATTATTTAAAAAAAAAATGTTTTTGGGTAATTTTTGCATTTCAGTTTTCAAGGGACTGAAAAAACAAAACTTCTTATGTGGAAACTTTATAAGTTGTATTGTATTTATTAAAATGTTAAATTATTCAAAAAAATCAGTTTTTTTCCGAAAACCATGTAATAATATTTTTATTTTTAAGGGTAATGAATATGCTTACAAACAAGAATGGGGTGAACAACTGGTGGGCAAGCACCTCTCCTCTATTATCATTTGCCAACTTGAAACTGAAACATTCAGCGTAGTCGATTGGCTGTCTCCAAGTTGGTGCCCGGGGCAAGTAAGTCATTCCAGATTTCATTATTATTATCATAAGCTAAAAATAATACGTACTTATGACATTATTATTTGTCAGTAAGTAATTTTTAATAATGTTATGATGGACTCTATAGTGAAAGAGAAGTGAATAGTAAAGAAGTGTCCATGGTCTGTTTTTTTTTTTAATTACAAAATATTTGTAGGTTATGTGGTCACCGGATTCTCAATCCATTGTGGGAGTGGCCTGGGAAACTGAGCCTAGAAGGCTTGGACTGATCTTCTGCACGAATCGGCCCGGCTACATATTCAGCACCACCCTCGATGGGACAATTAGTAAGTGTATTTCAGTGGCGTACAATCACTATAACATTACTTAATACTATACAAAAGAATGTTAACCTTTCGTATGCAATCATAACAATCGGGGCAATATCAACCCTCGATGCAGCAATTTTGGTTGCCGATAATATGGTATTGAAAATCCTGAGCCGATAAAAGCAGCCAAAAGGTTAAAATGTTAACGATCTGAAGAATTATTCATTCAGTTTGCTGGCCCTGTTAATTTGGGCTTAGACAGGCAAGTTTTAATCTGAACAATTTTGTTCATGTTACAGCAAAAATATCTGCAGAGGGCAATGCAGTGCGATCACCTCGCTTCAGCAGTAATGGCGACTACCTAGTCTGGCTGCAGAGGAAGGTGGGAGGGCCGCACCACGCTTGCCACCAGATCGTCAAAACCGTATGGCCGTTGGAAGACAATGTAAGCCATTTTACTTCATAAAATAATATTGTGTATTTAATTCCCTCTTATTACGAAGTGCCCAGATCGTAGAATGAAGTTAGCTGGCAGATGTGAGAAAAGTACTCTAACTTATTAACCATCATGCCGTTTTTGCAGGGGTAGGCAGAGCAGATAAACTGCCACATAACTCTGTCTTGGCACACACTCCTTGCTCCATTCACATTCATACATACTCTTCTGTACTTGTTTATCTGACTCTTGATATGGCCCTCTCAAGTATTCACTTGATCGTGCCATGTCTTCCTCGAGCGTTCTCCACTTCTTCTACTCGAACCACATAAATGAGTTCTCTGATGAAAAAAGTTCACAGAAATTTTGAAACACGTGGTATGTCTCAAAAAAAAGATTTTTTTACTGTTTTTTGATGAAGAAACACTGATTCGTGTATGGTGCCAATGTCCTGCCTTGTTGGGACGAATTCTCAGATACCTGGGGAGTCTTGTTGAGGAACAAGGAGAGATTGACAAACACCAGATAGCAAATTCGGTGAAGTTTATTGAAGGAATAAGGTGACACATTAGAGATAGCACCATATGCTTATGGCCTGGAGGCTTATGGGAGACGGGATCTATGCAGACCTTTATTAATTTTCAACTATCTTGTAATAAATTAACATATTTGCAAATGTGTTATAGTTAAAGACTTGAAAGTGACATTTATAAAACCATTGTGCTGTTTTCATAGCATGTTACTGTAAATAAAACTCGCTTTGTTAGACATTTTGCATCCTTCTAGAATCAATGCAATTCTACCCTTCCTTCACTATTATTTCACAGCGACATTTGATATCAATTAATTTATCTTATAGCCAAAAGTGGAGGCAGTCATTGACTTTGTGGATGTAGAAGTTCCCATTGAAGGTGGGAAATCCTTCACCGGTGTGTATGCCCAAGGCTTTCCTAAGAGATGCTTCTCCTCAGACGGGAAGAGACTGTTGTTCTCAACAGCTCAAAAGACGGAAGTCAGGAGCTATGTGGTAAACATTGGTGAGTGAAAATGAATCCTAATTTGATTTAGAGTGGGAATACATTTTGTAGCATTTCTTCCATGTGGATGATATAATGATGTTTTTAAATTCATTTTTATTCAAGTGGTGAATTGATGGGTGAAAATAATAAACACAATGTATCCTCTTTTATGTGATTACCTCGCAAGAGTCCCAACTTCCCGGAACTGGTGGGACTGTGTCATATCCAATTTAGGGAATGTTGCGAGGCTGATGGATATGGGGAGGAGAAGAGGAGAGTCAAGAAAAACCTTGCTTTTGAAATCTGATGATAAATATGGTTAAAACCATTTCAATTCTGAATATTGGTCTTTCACCAGGGCGATATCATGAGAGTATCTACCACTCTGGAACATGGTGCAAATGTACTATTTATATACTATTTTATTCAAATTATGATATGTGAGCCAAGAACCTTACTACTCTGCTATGGAGATTGGAGCGCTAACGGTGGCTTTTGATAGAGCATCCCGTATATCAGAGGATGGCTCATATGTACCCATACTTAATTAAACTTTTTGTCGTCCCAGAACTCTACAAATAATTTTGTTGTGAAATGTTTAGTCAAGTTAACCAAGCAAAATATCCGTATTGCTACAGATACTGGGAAAATAACAGACATTTCCTCTGAGTCCTTCCCGTGCAGTACGACAATCATTGATGTCCACCAAGACATCATTCTGGCTTCAAGGAGCTCCATGAAGCAGCCGTCCCAAGTAAGTCAATATGATACAGAAGATCGTGGTGTTATATTCAATCAACATATCCATATATAATGGTAAACTGCATGATCCATATTGATAGAATTACCTTAAGGGCACTATACTGTGTTGTAAATCAATATACATATGGTACTTGGTTTTAGGATGAAAAAATTGCATAATTAATTATTTTTGTTATACGTGCCAATTTTAACGCTTTGCACTCGAAAGTTTTTTTGATCAGATTTTAATGGCTTATTACTCGTTTCTCGATCAAATTCCCTAATTTATCACTATTGAATTCTTGTTATATTATTATTGAAAAGTAAAAAAAACAATATATTACAAATATTGAGAAATGAGACTTTATTTTCTTGCCGCCATAGCAGCGGCACTCGAGTAATACGGTAAACCATGCGTACCACCTCTATGGCGGCACTCAAGTGCAAAGGGTTAATTCGCAGTTTATTCCGAGAGTGTGAATACACAAAGTTGCGTGGTGTCTCCAAATTTTTTATGTGATATCATACAACAGTCCTATTTCCTGAAGCCTGTGGGACTATGACACCCCCAATAATTGGAGAATCATCAGGTAGAAATGGAGAGGAGTGAGGAAAGAGGAAGGTTGGATATTACCTGGCCATTCAGAACTGACCACCAAAGATAGCTTAAGTCATTTCAAGTAATGTTTCAAAGCATTAAATGTATGACGTTGAAAATTTGACCTAATAATTACATGCCTTTTTTAAAAATGATTTGATTTGATTTGCCAGAGATGGCGTGCATCTGGGTTCCATGCAGAAGCTCTTACCACACCGCCACAGTGCTTGCCATTTAAGTAATGTGTGACCATCCTTTCCAGCTTGTCATAGCAAAACTGCCTAAAGCGGGGGAAGAGGGTACCATTGTCTGGAAGCTCCTAAGCAAAGAATCCGTCACGGTTCCAGAAGAAATCACTTCTGCCACCGTCAAGTATATGGACCTGATACATGAGAATGTCAGCGAACCAGTCAGTAAGTAATCCAGTAGAACCCTCGTTCATTTGAAATCCACAGGACCTCAAAAATTTAGAATTAACGAATTACCATGCAATTTGAAGAAAATAATAAAATCACCTTCTCATAGTAATACGACGCATTCCCGTGTAAACCGAAATTTCGTTGCTGCTCACAAGTGCGGCCGACCTGCTGAATTCGGTTTTTTAGAGTAAATTCATAACAAACATTCAGACAAATTTAGTACACGGACCGAAATAAATTTCGATTTACGAATTAAAGAACTTCGAATTGCTAATAAATTTTGTATGAATTTTTTTCCCGGGCACATTTTTTCCACATAAAATTTCGAATTGTGCTTTTTTTTAATTATCGGGACTCGAATTATCGGGGTTCTACTGGTTCGGAATTTTAATCTTGAAGCAACAATCTGGATAGATTCCTGTTAGATTATAGTCCTTAGGACATTTGGTGGGAATACTGTGCTTGTTCTACTGGTATTTCAATGGAAGGTTCTCCGAAAGACTAACATCATTGATCCCTTCACCACACCAAATACGTGCCCTATGAATTTGACATTTGCTACATTAGAATGGGTTATTTTTACGAGCTTCCATTTGCCGACATCTGTGTTTCCTTGCTCCAGCAACCTGGGTCTCTTCAAGACTCAGGTTCACTCCTTCCTTTCCTTAAAAAGGTCCTCCACAAATCCTTTGGTCAAGCCTTCACATAAGATTGCGATTATTGCATTTGTATTTATTAATTTTCTACAATCTTTCCAGAGGACTTCACCGCACTGTTTATGGGGAGCCCCCAGACCGAGGGGCTGAAGCAGCCGCTCATTGTGTGGCCCCATGGAGGGCCCCATTCTAGTTTCACCAATAGCTACAGCTTGGAATCTGCCCTATATACTATGCTAGGTAAGAATTTTAGTAATAAAGAATACTTTTGGCCCTGTTTTATGTATGCACATATTTTTGTTATTTTATTTATATTTTTTTTTTTGTTTAAGGTTTTTTATTTTTATAACAATAATTATTATTTAAAATTTAAAAACCGATTTAATTTATTTATTTTTATTATTAAAGTACTGCTATGTAATTATATTTATAGGTGACAGCTGTTTACACCTTCCGACTTCACTGTGGTTCTCACAATTTGACACGCATAAAATAATTACATAGCAGAACTTTTTTAATATAAAATTAAAATGGAGTTCTACAAAATGAAGTTTAAAACAATAAAAAATGTACATATTTGATTAAATCATACAAAAAACTTATTTTTCGTAAAAAAATCTTTTAAGAATTTTTTTATACAAATTCTCCTAGTCCAATGAATAGCATTGATATACGTATGTACTGGTATCTCTGCAAGTGCAGATCAAACCAGCACCCAAAAAGGGTATATTTGAGCTGTTTTATGAATTGCATTTGTGAACTGTTGAAATATGTACATATAAATACATACTTAATTCTTTTGACATAAATATTGTATATCTTTTGCTAGGTTTCGCAATGGTTCAAATCAATTTTCGAGGATCGACCGGCGCTGGTCAGACAAATGTTGAATACCTCGCCTCAAGGGTGGGAGACGTGGACGTCCGCGATTGCATTCTCGCCACGGACAAAGCTGTCGAACAGTTCTCCCTAGACAAGGACAGATGTGTCTTGATTGGGCGATCCCACGGCGGTTTCCTCGTCACCCACCTCAGTGGTCAATTTCCAGACAAGTACGCGGCCGTGGTTGCTGGCAACCCTGTCACTGATGTCGCCGCCATGATTAACTCTACCGATATCCCTGATTGGTAAGCACTTGTATTCCAAAAAAAAAGGGGGTCAGTTGTTACAAAACTCACTCTTAAAAAAGGTTACCCTATGAAAGGCGTACATTCTTTTTTATTGGGACTTATTTTAATAAAGTTTTGACCAGCCCGGTAAATCTTTAGCAGTAAAAGTATAGTATTTAGTTGACATTTCAACTCTCTGACATGATTGAATAAGTTTATGTTGCTTTCAATTCAGGTTTTTCAATATTGCAAGTTAACTACCGCGGCTCTTCCGGACTTGGTCAAGACAGCCTGTTGAGTTTGCCGGGGAATATCGGCGTGAATGACGCCAGAGATTGTATGCTCGCGATGGCAACATTGATGAATGGAAAACAGTCGCCCCACGGCCGTAAAGTGGTTGCGTATGGGAAATCGCACGGAGGGTACCTTGTTACGTTGCTGGTGGGACTGCACCCGGAAGTTTTTTCTGCGGCCGTCGCAAAAGAATCCTGTAACGGAACTCGTGTCAAAGTATAACACTACCGACATACCAGACTCGTAAGTTGAGTAGATAGAGAACTTAAATAATTGGCAGTATCAATTAGAACTCACACTAGAATAAAAATGCCAAGGGTTCAACGTAATCTAGTTTGTGCACTGAATTGATCTGTTTACCTTCTAGTAAACTATGTAATCCTAACTTTTAATCAATATGATATGGCGCTAGCAACCACATAGTAATTTATTCGATTTTTTATACAGGTGCGCTTTTTTTTAAATTGAAAAGTTAAAATTTTGTCACTTACAAAGTGTTTTTTCTTAAATCCTTGATATGTCTTATGAATGTAATGTATTTTTGATTCTATATTTATTATTATTATAATTTTTATTCATCAACTCCCTTCTAGAAGCAATTTAAAGAAGTACGTTATATTTCCTTCCATTTTACAAAACTACTACATATTAATAGGTTGACTTTGGCTAAATTTTAAGGATGTTTTCTATATAGCCAACTTGACAAAATGCTTCTACTAATTCCCCAACTTCACATTTGAATAAAAACATGCTTTTTGGTAAAAACCACTCAGTCAATTAATTTACAAAGTAGTCATTATTTGTTGACTTATGAATTCATTGCTACTCGTCTAGGTATAAAAGATTGCCAATATCTATCCTTTACTGAATTAAGATTTTTACAAACATTCACTTCTTCCCTTGTACTTTGCTGCTACAGTGAAACTCTCTTATAAGGTTTTTCAAAGGGCTGAAAAAAATAACTTCTTTTGTGGGTCCCAAATTAAGTTTTTCTTTTCAAGGTACTGTAAAATAGAACCTCTCTTTGGGATTTATTGTATGTAAAAAAGTGATGTGGTACAAACATATTATTTATTCCACTCATTAGGTGCGCCTACGAGGCAGGTACAGAATTCAACGAGGTGGGCCCTGTGAGCGAGGAGCTGCTCCTAGCCATGCGCAGAGGCTCCCCGTTGGCCCACGCCCACAACGTGAAGGCCCCCACACTGTTGCTGCTCGGCACGAAGGACAAGCGGGTGCCCATCTTCCAGGGCCTGGAGTTCTACCAGAAGATCAAGGCCAACGGCTGCAAAGCTAGGTGAATATGATGTTCTTCAAAACTTTGATTGAAATAGTTTTATCCAGGTACCTCACAATCTTCCTTTTCCCCAACTCCTTCCCCTCCCCACCTTTTCAACTTGTTTGCCCCAAATAAGTAAATTTTTGCAAGGCACCATGTGACATTTTACCCTCCGAAAATCGGAATTTCCTCATTCAAAAATACACCAATATATAAGGCAGTGGAACTATTTCATAAAGCTGCATCTACCCTACATATATTTAGATGCACATATGTACAGTCCTTCCATTATCTCTTAGCGTACGTACAAGAGTGAGCGTAGGGTACATAACCAATCACATATTTTTTTATCCACTTGTTTTTACTCTTACACTGTAAAGTTTTTTTATTTTTTAAAAACATCTATATTCTTAAAATTATTATTTTAATAGTCTGTATTTTTACTTTGATTCTTCACCTTGATTTTATGTTTTACTATTGCTCTCTTTGACCACGGTGAGTAACTTTATAAGATGATTAAATAAATATGTAAACATATGTCTCTTATGTTTTCAGAGTGCTGGTTTATGAAGACAATCACGCTCTCAGCACAGGGGCAGTGGAAGTAGACCATGTCATCAATGGAGCCCTGTGGCTGCTTGAACACACCTAATAATACACCCCTCCATGGTTTTGTATCACTATATAATATGCTATAACAATTATTTTATTTGTAGCCAAATAAAATTGATATAAAAACCATAGAGAACATAAGTCTATTGCCCAAATTTGAATTTTGATGTATTTTTAGCTTTCTATTGATGTTTTTGAAACTACTTTTTTTTATAATATGGCTATGTGTATTTATCAGGTTTTTTTTTCTTTCCCACTTTTCAAATCCTATCGACACATAATCGACTAAAAGAAAAATTATTCAATGGTCGATGTATTCAGTTGTATGCAAAAAGTTACAAATTTTTTCATTAACAATTTATTCATAAATTACAAATCTTTAAAAAAATATTGTGTTTAGCTTGTAATATGTACTATGTATGGTGTACTATTTTTATATTGGAAAAATATATGTGTAATAAATATCTTTAAATATGTTTTTTTTATAACTTATTATTCTTACCCTTTACGGACACAAATTTACTAAGAATGAAAGTAGACCTGAGAAAATTAATTTTGGAACATCTCTTGTTGATTTCTAAAATAGTTAAACTAGATTCTGTTAAAAAAAGATTTTATGAAAGATGGCAGTAATGATAATTATTTTCGCAACATGTATGTACATATATAATTTTTTTTAAGTGAGAACTTTGCATATTTTTGAAAGTGTAGATTTATTTTTTGCAATAATTTTGTATTATTTAATCCAATAAAATTCAATTTTTATGCGAGTACAGCAGCATACATATCACCTCAAGGGCGGTTTACAAAACTTAAAAGCTATGACTAAATTTACCATGTTTACCATAATTAGTGTATGTTGTGAGGCCGAAGGGAAAGAAAGGAGATATAGAAGAGAAGGGTTGGGAAGTACCTGGCTATTCAGATCTGCCATCAAACACGCTTAAAGCCATTTCACGCAACGTTTCGATTCTGAGTGGTGATCTTTTATCATATAATCGAAAATACAATTGCAAGTTTTTGCGTGGCTGTGCCAACATAATATTCACAATCACAGTGTGCATACCATACCCCTCTTAACCTAATCTGACCCCACAGAGTTCCTCTGGTTATTTATTTGCTTCTTAGACTCTTTGATTTTGTAGCCAGTGTCTAATCTAATCTAATGAAAAGTTGTTTTGCACGTAAGGAAGAGCGACCTTACCAAACAAGTAGAATAACACAAGTGAAATGTAAGGAACATAGTTCATAGCGGCTGCATGGAGAAACACAGTTTGGGGTTCGAGCACCAGGAAAGATATCATCAAGTGGCTGAAGATGTGAGCCTGGATGATCCACATTGCCGCCAGAAACCCTGCTGAGTACTAGAAGAGGAAACATTGATTAGGTATGTAGGAGTTTCACTACTAAGTTGAGGTACATGTAATATTGACACGTGGAATTTTCTGAATCAGTAGCAGCCGCTGACTATCACCTCACTATTCCGATGAGTGCGAAAATGACAACACGTCTGTTTGGTGAAGAGTGAGTTTGTTGACATCAGTATCATATCATATATCAAAATGTGAGAAGGGGTGACGTCTTTTGCATCATGCAATCTATGGTTCCCATCAATGTTTCCTGTCGGTTGTTGTACTTTGCATTTTGTATGTTATTATGGAAAATAAAACATAAAATTAGGATTTTTTAGTTGACCAATTATTTTTAGCGCCATTTTACTTTTTTTGCTTTCTCTTTCTGCCTTTGAGTAACTCCTGTAGAATACAAAAAAAAATTACTACTTACCCATCCATTTGTGTACTCGTACATCTTGTGGTATGGTTTTTCTGCCACAATATAAAACACCACACAATCCTAGGCTGGTGTAGTATCCTAGTTCTAGGCCATGCAAATACGAGCTCAACAACATTGTGGCCATAACACTGAAAAACATACAATGTAATTTATTGCCAAATAAAACGGTACTATTGGACTACACGAAGCTCTTGCAATCATTGAAATGTACAAAATGGAATGATTAAGAAAGGAAGTATCTAATCTTGAGCTTTTCAATTGAAATATAAAACTATGCCTTAAATATGAACAGGGATAGAAATACTTAAATATATACATACAACTAGGGTATTAAATTATAAAAACACGTTAGCCGTGGTGTCATTCAATTTTCGTAACTGGTTTCCAGCCAAAAAACTCTTCCAATAGGACTTACTCTACATGAAAATTGATTAAAATTTACAGATTTTTAAATAGCGTTTCACTCATCAATTTTTTAGTCACGGTATAGTTATCTATATATTGCGTACCGTTACATGCCACTGTGTGTGAGAGCTTCCTATGCGAGAAAGAGACATTTATATGACTGCCTCGCGGTAAAAAGCTATGCAAGTACGTACTCCACCAAAATAACGTTTGGTAGCTTAGCAACACTCTGTCAGTACACCGTGCGCAGTTATCTTATGCTTTCTGTATATATATGTAAAATTAACTCTAGACAAGTAAGCAAATCTAGGTCAGGAGTTGGAATCGATTATTCCAGTAGCTCTACTCACCGATTATTGATTGAAATATCCATGAATAGTTCCTTGTAGATGTACCTTCCCATGAAGTATTGGTTGTTCTTATTCCAGAACCTCCAGAAGTCCGAGTGCCAGGGCGTCCAGTAGATCTCGTACAGAGTCTGAGTGTTGATTGTCTCGAAATCGTACTCCAGCTTATCGGCTTCTTCCTGAGTACTACAAAAAAAAACACACTCAACGGCATTATTTATAATGTAATTTTTCAAGTAACCAAAACGAGTTCTATTTCACCATACACTTCACTCAACTTTTTTTTTCGACTAATTTTACTATATATTATATTATGTATTACAAGAAGAATAAGTAGAAAATGTCTGGCAAATTGGAGAGAAAACCCTTTTGAACAATGCTGCAGACCAGTGTTTCTCAAACTCATTTGGTTTACTGCCCACATTTATTTTTATTTGTTTTAGTGCTCCCCCCTCCCCTAAATAAACATTATCTTGGAGATCCCGCCCAGATAGAAAGTGCATCTGTTAATACTTGCCGATTTGAAAGTCGATCGGTTATAAAACGCATTTTTTAAAGATAAAATATGTTGGATTTCAAAGTGATAAATTGTTAGGTTCTTACCTTGATGTTTTTTTATCCAAGTTCCTACCTTATCCAACCATTTATCTATTCGATTTCAACAACACTGTGTTCGAAAAAATTGACAGTCTTCAAGAACAGAAGAGTTTTGTGTGAAAAAACGTGTGTTTTTTCGCTTGTTCGTCGGTTTTGTTGTTCTCAAAATAATATAAAAATAAATGTGGTGGTTTGTTAATAAGAATAATTGAATCACTGTAGTGTATTCGTATTCCTTAATAATACAATTGTGTAAGAAGACTCCAAGAACTTATAACTTCAACTTTATCGGTGAGTGAATGGTTTCCCATTTTTCCTTTCATTCCAACAATCTTTCCACAAGCAACAATTCCATCAAGTAGTATAGTTTATCGTTTACAGTCCACTATTTTCCAAATTCATCTGAAGCTAAAAACACATTCGCTGTTTTATCGCAGCTTCGGATCCAACAAAATATTTATTTTATATTTTCTTACATATTTCTCCAATATTTTGTGACTTTTTTTGCTACACAAACAATTGTTTCATAATCTTCTTTGACTAGTGTTATTCTAGGTTAGCTATTCGAAATGAGTAACACTCCAACATAACATACTCCTTTGTACAGGTGTATTTTTGATTGACATATTATGCAAACATAATATTTTTAGTGTTTGTATGTAGGTATTTTTTCGAGATCAGGGATACTGAGATTATATTAGCGGATATCGATTATAAAATTATTAGGAGGCAAGCGATTGGCTTTGTAACTTTTAAGGGGAGGCGATATCGCCCATTTTGGGAATCAATGCAGACAGACAAGACATAATAAAAACGAAAACTCACAAAAGAGATGATCGGGAACAGAAGTCGTTGGTTGAAATATTAAATATAAAGCAGAATATCTATGTGTTGAAACAGCAAAAACCCTCGAATGGTTAGGTAATAAGTTTTGCACATCTTTTTCTCTCTGGAATTTATTGGTTAGCCTTGGTTAGTTTTCAAACTTGGAATGATCGCCAACGTATTTTGAAAAAAAAAAACTTTGCTTTACCTACCTTATTGAATTTTAATTTAACATCAATTAGTGTCGTAAACTAATAGAATGCTTATCTAAAATAGCTTTGACTAAAAATATAATAGTTTGTGATAAAAACGCTGACAAATAAAATTGGTACCAATTCATGATCTTAAAGCGGTGACACGCAAAAAAGCTTTAGAAACCAACGATCTGTCGTTTATTGCAAAAAACAGACACTATTGTGTTTTTTAAACCATCTTTTATTGCGCTATGCTAAATAGGAACGTAAGCTTAGTAGAGACAAGACAAAAGATTTTTTTATTGCGGTAAGTGGAAAAAACTAAGGCCTTTTTTATATTTATTATCAAGAAATTTTTCTCTATCGTGTTGTGACGACTTGAAAAGAAAACGATGAATTTAGGTTTTTTGCGGTTACTTACAATAAACACGACGTATAGCAGTAATACCTGTTAAATATTCTGGTCAACAACGATCTGACTAATTTTACGCGAGTCGGTTTACTGCTCAACGTAACAATTTAACGAGAAGAGGGCTTAAACAAGTTCGTAGAACTGAATATAAATACAATAGTTAAGTTAGGTTTGGTTAAGTTTTTAAAGTGATCCTCCTTGTGGTCAATAAATTTCATTCAATGATCTTCGAGTGCCATTATTTCGAATAAGTCGGATTTGCCAAACTCTTTAAAAGTGATGTCTCTTTCGCCTACAAACAGCAATGGATATTTTCACTTGTGGGAAGAGAGTCGGAGGCTGGATGATTATGGGGCACGTGAAATCATATTATAAGAGTCAAGTGAATGGATTTTGGCGGCTATGTGTATTAAGGAATGAGTCGTGGCTTAGAAATAAAATTTCTTGAGCATATCAAAAACCTGCCTTTAACTTCTTTGGGCGCCTATATTCTCTCTCATTCCTCTATTTTAATTGCCCATTTGAATCTGGTTGGCAACCAAAAATATAATCCAAGTCACCAGTGGCCACAAATTGATACATTTAAAATAAACTTCTATCATGGCTAAATACTTCGTTAGAACAATGATTTGGTTTGCATGTTTGTCCAAAGTTAACAATCGCCGGATCCATCTTATTTGATAAAAAAAAAATCGGTTTAAATGGAATGTGTTCTCCCCCAATATACGCACAACCTCTGTTATTTCACGTACTTTCACTCGTCTATTTAATCTATTGAAGTCTTCTACGATCTTTTTGAAACCCTCTCGAACACGAGTTTGTTTATCCACTTCTGCACTACTAACACCTTTCCCCACCCCACTTTTAGCTTCAACCTCACAACATTCCTTAAAAAGCTCCGAGCTCATTAAATCTTGAAATGCTCTATGTGAGGAGTACCTGCATAAGCAATATCCTGCTACCTAAAAAATCGCCACACCTTGTTTGGTGGATTTAAAAATATCATTTGAAATTCGCAACTCCCTGCATTATTTTTTTTCTTCTTATTTTGGGTACCTACTAGTTTTGCTCTTTCATTAATTCTTCTTCTTGTCCTTCCCCTATCCCAGAAGATTCCTATAATGGGAGATGACATAGTTCGAGTGGCTCTAGGCAGTAAGAAAATTGGAACCATAAAAAAGTAATAATTCGTAATATTTTTCATAAAACATACCCGTAATTTAAAAAAAAAACTCTTTTGTGCGTACTGCGACAAGTTATATTTGAAAAGGATTCGTGCAACACGTTACTACCCAAGCAATCCTTACATATTTTTGAGGTGACTGTAGTCCTTGGTGGGTCCATTGCCGGTCTCGCTCTGTAAGGAGATGGGGTAGGCGCCCACCCCCACGTTGCCAGCGATGCACTGCGCCATTAGGATGGCAGACGTCAGGGTCATCTTGAACTTCACGAGGTGGAGGAAGTTGAAGTAGTTCCTGAAGAGGAAGTGGCTGCTGGCGAACTCGGCGGTTGCGAGGTACTAAAATAATTCGATTGGAAGTTTTGAATGGCAAGTATTGCTCGGTTAGAAGCTCTCTAGGTAGACATGAAATAAAGACCCGACAAAAATATTATATTACCCATTTTTAGTGAAAATACGCACAGGTATACTATCGTGTGCATTATTTTATGATTTATTTTAATTATTTTATTAATCTTGTTGTAAGAGATGAATTTTTCGCAATAATAGATAGTCGCGTCATCTGTTCATTATTAACTGTTGTGGTTTACAAAACTGAAAACAAAACAAAACCAACAAAAAAACTATGTATTTTTACAAGGTTAGTAAGTTCCTGACATAAAAAGTAATAATTTGAAATATTTTTATATGAAATACCCGTAAATTTAAAAACAATTTCTCTTTTATGCGTACTGCGACAAGTTATATTGTTGATAAAAAAGAGAACCCAAAATATTTTTTTGGATGCTGTTTCGTACCGAATCCGCAGATAAAAAAACACATAAAAACAATGTTTGAACTATAAAATAGTATTTGATGTACGAGTACACTGGGGAAAACTCTGACACCATTTTTAAAACATTTATATATTTTTATTTTTAAATCACTATTTGTAATGATGTAATTTTAAATATAGGGGAAAATCCCAACGAGTAAAAATGTATCAATCATTTATCTTATTAAAACCGCCATAGGAATATGTGGAGCAAATAAATGAACTTTTCGAATTATAATATAGTCTTGTTCTGGACCATTTTGTAGAGCGG
Organism: Drusus annulatus; assembly: GCA_022651775.1. Lineage (NCBI taxonomy): Eukaryota > Metazoa > Arthropoda > Insecta > Trichoptera > Limnephilidae > Drusus > Drusus annulatus. The sequence goes on from JAGWCC010000094.1 coordinate 131,997, forward strand.
CCGCCTCCGCCTGTCTAGATATATGCAAAAACAAGTCGTCAAAGTACGTGTTTCATTTTATCTTGTGAAGATAATTCATACATTTTGAAATGTTAAATAAATAACTTAACTCCTTAACCGCATTGTACAATCAAGTAACATCAGAAAAAGTGTTCATCAGAAGAAAATTTGAAAGTGCAAAGCGTTACATGAAATGATGTAATCGTATTAAAAAATGCTGGATTTGATTTAAGACCAAGATGTGTTCTACTCGCAGTATTTCAAAAGAGTCTAGGCGAACAAATTTTGAAACATGATTGTCATTTCGAAGGTTGGCGAACGAACGTATCGCTTTGACTATAAAGGTATGTATTTAATATTTAGGCGGGCTTATTGCCAGGTGGCGATTTGCTCCAACTAAACCAGTGTGCCGATATATTTACCTGAATTGGGTAGAAATGGTCGATGATTTTGAACCCTATCATTGACAGAGTGGCGTCGAACACTCGGTCTTTAACGAGTGGCCAAGGATCGCAGCTGTTGCAAAACGGCAGATGGAGGTAGTCGTTCCAACTTCTGTATCGCAAATGTGGACCTGAAACATCCCATTGATATACACCAACTTGGATTTTTTAAATTTATCATTTTATGTACATACATGTTTCCTTAATATACGTTAGTAAATACGTAGAGTTGCATCACAAAATCCAAGGCAATAAAACACATAATTATTACTAGTGAGTTTTAGTATTCCTATGGATTTAGTTGAGGATATATTTTTTATTTTTATATGAATGAGTTGACGATATAAACAATAACGTGGTGTTGAAAAAATCATTTGTTTATTTTTTAATTTCATGTCCACCAGCTCACTTTCTATAAAAAATAAATTTATTAAAAATACATTTATTATTTATTTATTTATAAACTAACGGATTATTGTCCAATTACAAAAAATATACAATACGGCATAGGAAAAAAAAAGCAACAGAGAAAGAATAGCACATACATAATATTTTAGTGAAGCAATGACAAATATAGGACAAAATATACATAAGAAAGAACATTCAAATCAAATCTAAGGCAAAGTCAAAGTTTTGGTAGAGTCGTAAAGAATGACATAAATTATTTAGACTGGTACCAAAATTTTCAAGACCATGGGTTGAGTTAACAAGTCTCGACATTCTAGACAGTGGAGAATGGTACCCATAATTAGCAGTGATGATTGAGGAACAGCAATGCATTGCTTCTGAGTCTACGGCAAGGAATGTTGAACTGGATAAGTTGCAACAAAGAAGTAAATAATAATAAAATAGTACGTACCTACGACCATTCCAACAAAAGAAAAAGCAAAATGAAAGAGATCCATAAAGCCTGGGTCTATGGGTTCTTCAGCATCATGTTTGAATCTTCTGGCTTCCTCATCTGGCTTCTTATCTTTGCCCCTGTTGGTGAGGTGGATGTCGTAGGCAACCCCGGCTAGCTTGATGATAGTCAGCAAGTGTTGAAGGCTGACTGGTCGATTATAGAATTTTGTCGAAGTCTCGAGTAGCCGAAAAATCAAGGCATAGGTGCAGAGGTATGCCAATGTAATGGTATGGCAATTTCTGAAATAATAATTATTCATGTTTTTAGTTAGCTAAACATTTTGAGAATTCCATATTGTAAAAAAAAAACATGAATATATCGTCGCCGGAAAGGTAAAAGAAGCACTATTTTGGGTTTAGACCAGAGCACTTTAAAGTTTTTTTTTTTACAATAAAATTCATAAGTCTTCAGTACCTGGTTGGATTTTGAAAAAAAAAAGTTAACTCAAGTTACCTGAAGCGAAAAAGAGCTAAAAAGTCCCAAACTTGTGTCGCTTGAGTTTTGAGTCAAGCCTTCTCCCAAATGGTAAATATATTTTAGATGGCTGAAGGGTCACAAAAGTCTTCAGAATGAAACGAGAGTCAGAGCATTCGATGCAGAAAAAACTGACCAAAACTGCATATTTAATTCATTTTTGACCAAAGTATTGGTGAAGCCCTTTTTCCTTTCCAGCGACGATATATTCATTGAAGTTAAAGGACAAAAGTGGCGTAGCATCCATTTGTTGAGAAATCCAGTAATTAGTCATATTAAACATGTCTATGAAATGGACACTAGCGATAACACCTGGTATACTTAATTCTTAAAAAAAACTTAGTAATTCTTTGAGATTCGTTTTAATATTTAAAACTAACCATAAGTTACATTCTAAAGAGTTCAACATTGTAATTAGGTACCTACATGACGTGTGAAATGTTACTTTTATTATTTTCCCTATATAAATCTCATGAGAAAATACTTTTACTGTCTTCTCTGAACGACTCTCGTGCAACAATACTGTTATTATCTTCCAAGAACAACTTGTTACCAAAATATTTTACTGTCAAAATTATCTATAATGTGGATATCCACAAACATAATACAAGGGCATGCCAAGAAATCAGACTATCAGAAAAGAATAAATCCAACACACACATAGCCTACTATAACGCTGCCGAAAACCATCAAAATAATGCCAATCAATAAATTCAAAATAGACTGTAAGAACTATTTAAAATACACATAAAACAAAATAATTAGATACTTTGTAAACTTTAATGTACAAGTAGCTAATATAAAATAAATAAAACTAAAAACTAAAAACACGAGTCTCGTGAGATGATTCGATTATTATCTCACCGACAAGATTCTTGTGAAACGATCCTTTCACCGCCTTCCCTACACGATTCTTGTGAAATGATCCTTTCATCGCCTCCCCTACACGATTCTTGGGAAACGATCCTTTCATCGCCTCCCCTACACGATTCTTGTGAAATGATCCTTTCATCGCCTCCCCTACACGATTCTTGTGAAATGATCCTTTCATCGCCTCCCCTATACGATTATTGTAAAACGATCCTTTCATCGCCTCCCCTACACAACTCTTGTGAAACGATCCTTTCATCGCCTCCCTTTTACGATTCTTGTGAAACGATCCTTTCATCGCCTCCCCTACACGATTCTTGTGAAACTATCCTTTCATCGCCTCCCCTACACGATTCTTGTGAAACTATCCTTTCATCGCCTCCCCTACACGATTCTTGTGAAACGATCCTTTCGTCGCCCCCCCTACCGACTCTTGTGAAACGATCCTTTCATCGCCTCCTCTACACGATTCTTGTGAAACTATCCTTTCATCGCCTCCCCTACACGATTCTTGTGAAATGATCCTTTCATCGCCTCCCCTACACGATTCTTGTAAAACGATCGTTTCATCGTCTCCCCTACACGATTCTTGTGAAACGATCCTTTCATCGCCTCCCCTACACGATTCTTGTGAAACTATCCTTTCATCGCCTCCCCTACACGATTCTTGTGAAACTATCTTTTCATCGCCTCCCCTACACGATTCTTGTGAAACGATCCTTTCATCGCCTCCCCTACACGATTCTTGTGAAACTATCCTTTCATCGCCTCCCCTACACGATTCTTGTGAAACTATCCTTTCATCGCCCCCCCTACCGACTCTTGTGAAACGATCCTTTCATCGCCTCCTCTACACGATTCTTGTGAAACTATCCTTTCATCGCCTCCCCTACACGATTCTTGTGAAATGATCCTTTCATCGCCTCCCCTACACGATTCTTGTAAAACGATCGTTTCATCGTCTCCCCTACACGATTCTTGTAAAACGATCCTTTCATCGCCTCCCCTACACGACTCTTGTGAAACGATCCTTTCATCGCCTCCCCATTCACGATTCTTGTGAAACGATCCTTTCATCGCCTCCCCTACACGATTCTTGTGAAACGATCCTCTCATCGCCTCCCCTACACGATTATTGTGAAACTATCCTCTCATCGCCTCCCCTACACGATTCTTGTTAAACTATCCTTTCATCGCCTCCCCTACACGATTCTTGTGAAACGATCCTTTCATCGCCTCCCCTACACGATTCTTGTGAAACTATCCTTTCATCGCCTCCCCTACACGATTCTTGTAAAACAAACCTTTCATCGCCTCCCCTACACGATTCTTGTGAAACGATCTTTTCATCGCCTCCCCTACACGATTCTTGTGAAACTATCCTTTCATCGCCTCCCCTACACGATTCTTGTGAAATGATCCTTTCATCGCCTCCCCTACACGATTCTTGTAAAACGATCGTTTCATCGTCTCCCCTACACGATTCTTGTGAAACGATCCATCCATCGCCTCCCCTGTAAAACTCTTGTGAAGCAATATTCACCGAGTGGACCACCTGTCCATCATTAAAGCACTTGACTCACTTCTTCCCCACCCACTTCATGAGGGCGATGCTTGAGACAATCAACAATATGTGGTGCCAAGATTGGTGGCCCATGCTGATTGTTGTAATGACCAGGCCTCCGAGGGTGGATGTCCATTTCCTAGCCTCCCGTCCAACTACCGTCCTCTGGTAGTGTGAAAATGTAAACAAAATCGAAATCAGGAAAAAGACCCATTCTGAAAAAGGATAAAATCATATAAAAGACGTGTTTTGTAAACCGGTAACAGGAAACAATATCATTTTATTAATTACATGCGGAACTAGCGGGCTTCCACTGAGAATTTGAAATAATATAAAACAAAACAAGTATACACATGGAGCGTCTTGCCGACAGATAAATAGATATTTCAGAAACCTTAGCTCAGGGTAGTAATTCGAGATAGAACCAGCTGAAGCTGTGCACTATCGTCAGAATACGCTCTCTTGCTGCAATACTGCTTCAAGCTGATGTTATAATAATTTATAGCGACTATAAGATTCTTAACATAACTGTTATGAGTCGCACCCAAACGATATATACTTTAAGGATTGTGTGTATTGGTGCATGTGCATTTACTTTCGACAGTGATATCCTTGCAAAAAGTTACCGAGAAACAGCCTTTGATTTACTTACGCCTACTTACTGTTACTAGCAAAAAGGGACACCAAGTGTGTACGATGATCGATTTTGATCGACGAAAAGTTTGTTTGTTAGTTCGAAAAAACACTGAAGCATATCGTTGCTGGAAAGGTAAAAGGGTTTAAGGCTGATTCACACCAACGCCCGGTTCCGCTCAGTGCCGATATTGTTCCGCAAGAAAACTTATTGATATGGTATGAATATCAATCAAGGAGTATGTGCCAAGACAAATTTGTGTGGCAGTATATCCTTCTGCCCACCCTTGTGATATTTAACTACTTATTTAGTTAAATAATTATTTTGAAGTGTAAAAATACTTACAACGAAGATTTTTTTTTTAAACCATTTTTTTATCACTAAATAATATTTTTATTAATTAGTAATTAAAATTTAAAAACGAAAGTAAGTTTCCATAATTAAGTTTGATAGCCTGAGCTGGTCACTATTTTCTAATATTTATATCCTGTCATTTTTTTATCACTAAATAATATTTTTAATGATTAATAATTAATAAAAATATTATTTAGTGATAAAAAAATGGTTTTTAATTAAAAAAATCGGCGATGTAAGTATTTTTACACTTCAAAATAATTATTTAACTAACTAAGTAGTTAAATATCACAAGGGTAGGTATACTCCTTTATTGATATTCATACCATATCAATAAGCTCTCATGCGGAACAATATCGTCAGTGAGCGGATCCGGACGTTGGTGTGAATCTACCATTAAGCGACACTTTGGTCAACTATGAGTTAAGTTTGTAGTTTAGATCGTTTGATTCTGAGACTTTTGTGGCCCTTCAGCCATCTAAAATATATTTATTGGGAGAAGGCTTGAGTCAAACGACACATGTTTAAGACTTTTTTTTTTAGCTTTTTGTCGCTTCAGGTAACTCAGTGAGGGCATTAAGTAAACTTTTTTTTTTTAAATCCAACCAGGTAAGACTTATAAATTTTATTGTAAAACAAAAAAAAAAAACTTTAAAGTACTCTGGTGTAAGCTTACCAAAATGGCGCTTCAGCCTTTTAGACGTTATATTATATAACAGATAAAAAATAAAGTATCCCTGTTTTACCACTTGATAATGGCATTTTCAGGGCACTTAAAAAATACACAATTAATACTATATTTTAGTGTCTTGCAGATTATAAATTTTTGTTTATTAGATCATACTACCACTTACTACTATAATGCTACCAAATTCTGGAAATATGCTCAATGGGGTTTTCATCAGGAGAAATTTATCAAAAATATAATCGTATCTATAGCCAATAAGGCTGGCTATAAATTCGTATAGAACGGAAGTATTTGGGTCTTGAAGTAACAATATATGGAGAGAGAGCTAATTATTTTTACCCAACCTACACAAAACTTGCGAAAAATCACTTTCTCCGGGCTTTTACGGTGTACACCATGAGATAAAAAGAGACAGCAAATTTCTTGGCCCGCTTCTATATACTGTCATAATGATCTTAAGGTGCTGGTTCCTTGAAGTAACACTGGCGGGACTCCGCTCACATTTTTTATTATGCCACTAAACTTGACACAACTAAACGGTTTTTAAGGTTATATGCTATATTTTTGTTGATAAAAATATTGTGAAAAAGTGGCCATACGAATAAACAAAAACATTATGTCGATATGTGATATGAATGGATGTATAAATACCGTAGCCTTAGTCTTAGCCACGCCCAACTGCGCAGAGTCATGTTAAAATCATCAAAAACAAGTCCAAAACTGACTTCACTGCCTTGGATAGATACTACTCTATGTACTCTAAGATTTGGGTCAATAAATGCGCAAGTAAACGTCAAAGATCCAGATCCTCGTTAAGGTGATACAATTGAACCAACTCGAAAGAAAACACGCCCTCCCTACGCTGGTGGCGATAAGGTTCAAATTGCCACTTGACGCCGAAAAAAAAATCGCCAAAACCTATATTTTATTGAATTTTGTGGAGCTCATGTCTTCCGGTTAAAGTGTAAAAATCTTAATTTGCCACATATAGGATAAAATCAAATCCAACAAAGGTTCATAAGTAGAAGATTTTACTCTTCAAAGATTTTTTACAGGCCTGAAACTTTTTTTTAATGCTTATAAAATAACTCACGAAAAATGGCTGGCTAAAACATTTTGTAGCAATATTTTGAATTGTATCACCCTTAATAGATATTTATTTGCTCATAAATGTTCTTCAATAGGTTTCCGGAAACTCAAAATTAAAAAAAAGAAATTAAAATTTAAAAACGAAAGTAAGTTTCCATAATTAAGTTTGATAGCCTGAGCTGGTCACTATTTTCTAATATTAATATCCTTTGTTGTATTTATCAATTCGAAATATTCACAAATGAAGATAATTTACAAAATAAAACTCAGAACACGCACTTGTATTTTCGCCTGTAGTATCCATGGTGCTTATTAAAGCACTGTCCGTCTTCTAATACTAAATGATTTTTACCAAAAGTAAAGTTTTATGTTAGATGCATTCTTTTGTCACATATTGGTAGCCAATGTGCAATATAAAAAAAAAACGCTCGGAAATGCATTAACCTTCAACTTGAATGTTGGGTCCCAAGTACAAAGATATTTGCTTCAGTAGCTTCAAATAATATAAAAATGTATGTTTGGTGGGGAGCTATAAAGCTATATTATTACGAAAACATTTGCTTCAGTAGCTTCAAATAATATGAATATATTTTTTCGCAGGAAGCAAAAGCTTGGGGGGTGTGACATTGTATATTAAATAAAACAGTAAACATTGTAAAACACCACTTTATTTGAGCTAACCGCCAACCAGGTTTCGCTTTTCTCAAGCTTCGTCAGAGCTTTTACATCAACTAAATAACATTACATACATACAGATATATATGGAACAGTGATGAAAGAGAGAGATACAAGATGTAGTAGAGGGAGACAGAATTACATACAGAGAGATACATATAAGACAGTAATGAATTCATTGCAAATTGTATTCTACAAATTGTAACGACTCATAATTATGAGTCGTTACAATTTGTAGAAGGTCAGCAGTTGTGTATCATCAAAGGGGATATGAATATCAACATTGAACATTCTATCTTAGACCCAATTGCCAATGAATATCTAAATGTTATGTATAGCGAAGGATATTTGTCTTGTATAAGTGGCCCTACTAGATGCGGCCTCCGTGCTGTTTCTTGCCTGGATCATATATTATTAAAAACCAACAAAGTCTTTATTCCCAGATCAGCTATTCTAAAAATTGATATAACCGACCACTACCCAACATTTTTCAGTCACAGTACCTTAAAACATCATAATAAAACTAAAGACCAACACGTGAAAAGAAGTAGAATCAACTATCAAACTCTGAATGATTATCTAAAAAAAGAAACTTGGAACACAGTTATCTACAACGATGACCCGAATCAGTCATTGAACAATTTTTATTCAGTATTAAATAATAATATAAATAATAGTTTAGAACCAACACCTACACCCAAAAGAAAACACAAAAAAATTAAACCATGGATTACGCGTGGACTGATAATTTCAAGTTTACACAGGAACAAGCTTTACAAAATTTACAAAAAACATGAGAAATACTGTACGACTAACAACATACCACCTAATGCAAATTTACAACAGCAATATATAATTTATAGAAATTTTTTAATATACTTATAAAGAGGTGTAAACAAGAATACTACACTAAACAATTACAAATAGCCGATAATGATTCTAAAAAAACGTGGCAAGTCATAAACGAAATCGCAAATAGAAAGCATAAAGTACAAACTTTGCCTGAAAAAATTGTAACAGACGATAAAATAGTTATTACGGATATGGGAAAAATTGCAAATAAATTCAACGATTTTTTTACAAACGTTGCCTCAGATTTAATAAATAATAATCCTTCATTTAGAAACAAGTCCAGACCTACTCTAATTAACACTCACTCTGTAAATACTCCTATTTTATCTCAATTTAAACGTGTAACTGAATCGGAAATCATAAAACACATTGATAATCTCAACACAAATACAGCCAATGGACCCGATGAATTAAGCTGCCTCACAATCAAATCTATTAAACAACATATATCCTTACCTCTGCAACATATATTTAATTCTTGCTTTGAAAAAACACATTCCCAAACGCATTTAAACTCTCAAATATTGTTCCAATCCATAAATCTGGATCGATTTTACACTTGACAATTACAGACCCATATCGCTGATATCCCAACTTGCTAAGATATTAGAAAAAATTATGAAGATACAAATTCTAGAGTTTCTTGAGTCCAATGCACTTTTTGTCCCCAAATCAATATGGTTTTAGATCAGGTCTTGGTACAGATGATGCTTTATTTAATCTAACGAAAAAATATATACAGTAATCTTGACTCAAATATGAAAAGCCTAACAATTTTCTTAGACTTGAAAAAGGCATTCGATACCGTCAATCATAATATACTGATTGGAAAACTTAATAATTTAGGAATTAAAAATAACTGTCTCTCCCTTTTGAAAAATTATTTATCTTATCGCCATCAATGCACAAAAATTGGTGCTCATATTAGTAAACCAAAGTGTGTTAGACATGGGGTTCCACAAGGAACAGTTATCGGCCCGTTACTGTTCCTAATTTATATAAATGATCTCTGTAATATTAACATTTCGGGAAAACTATTCTCATATGCTGACGATACTGCAATCACAGTACATGGTAAATCCTGGAACGAAGTCACTGAAAATGCTAATAAATGCACCTCCATTGTCAAAGAATGGCTCAACCAAAACCTTTTAACTCTGAACTGTGAAAAAACTATTTATATTCCATTCTATAATACCAAAAAGGCTGCACCTCTAACTAACCTAAATATAAGGTTCCATAACAATAACTGCAACCCTATTTTATGCTCTAATTGTGTAGAAATGAAATCGGGGAAATACAGTCAAATATTTAGGAATTACAATAGATAGTCGACTCAAATGGACGAATCATGTAGAAAAGCTTGTAAATAAACTAAGATATTTAACTTACATTTTTAAACGATTAAATAACATAGTTGACATAAAAATAATGAAATTGGTGTACCATGCATTGGTTCAGTCATCAGTATCTTATGGAATAATCGGTTGGGGGGTATTTATAATACTCATATTAAGCCATTAGAAATATCTCAAAATTAATAATAAAAATAATGTTGCATAAAACATTACATACTCCTCCATACAATTATTCCAAGAAGCTGATCTCTTAGATATAAGAAAAATTTATTGTATACAGTGCCTAAAGTACATATTTTTCATGAAGTAAACTATTTGCAAAAAATGAAAATCGTTACAGCAACAGAATAAATAATGTACTGGAGGTACCTCTCTGCAAAACTAGACTTGCGCAGAGACATGCATACTTCATTGCTCCAAAAATGTATAATTCACTTTCATTACATTTTTAAGTGTTCAAATTCAACTTCCTTAAATACATACAAAAATGTAATAAAAAAACTGGATAAAAAGCAAAAGATATCAGCCTCTTCATACTATAAGTGCTAAATTCTAAAAAAATTAACTAACTTATCTGTTGATTTTAAATTTGAAAAAAAAAAAAAAGGAAAAAATAATAATAACAATATTATTTTTTATTTATTTTTTTTTTTTTTTTCTTTTTTACTTAATTTGAAATGTACCTTATACTGTAAAACGTAACTATAGAGAGCTATAACTATGATTTGAATTAGTATACCCACGCACTGGCTTTTGCCTATGTGGGATTTTTTTTTGTTATGTCTACATTATTTTTATTATTTCTGTAATTTTTAAATGTATGTAACAAAATAAATCAAATAAAAAAAAAAAATAAAAATAAAAAAAAGTATCTGTGGGCCCTGTATACACGCCCACCTTCTGACAGGCTAACTTTACTCGAGAAGATTACTTCCGTTGAAGGAGCCTGAATTGTCGTACCGTTCCCTTTTAGTCGGAATCAGACATGATGGGGTCTTTGAAACATTCAGTTCGACCAGGTTATTCTTATCCCGAGAGTAGAAGAATGTTTGTTATGTATAAAAAAATTTAAAACAAATTTAAGTTATTATAACGATTTAGGTATATCGTTCCTGGCGCGAGTACTTGTGTGCGCTCTTAAAGTGAGTATTTAGAATCAAGAGGTAGTGATTGCAATATGTATTTATTAAATTATTTTTTACGGTTAAGTTTGCTTAAGGCAACCATCCGCTTGGGTCCTGTCGACCGTGTATCACTAGCGGGTTATATAGGAAATATACATCTGTTTGGTTTTAGCGATATTTAAGTAACTTTAACAGTGTGGAAACTCAGCTATATCAAACTGTTTGATAATGGCCTTAAGCACTAAAACAGCTGTCACTTAAAATAATAACTAAAACTAGCAGAACTTAGTACTGATAATATTAAATTTAATTCATTTGAATTATATAAATATAAATATATTTTATATATTTTTTTTAAAAAGTTTTTTATAAGAATTATTAGCAATTATTATTGCAAAAAACATAGGCGCCATCTCTGAAGGGGCGCCGTGAAAATAAAGATCTTATTTAAATTTACTTAAAATATTCCCTAAATCGTATATTTTTTTTCCAAATCATTTAAAAATTACCGACATCGTGGGGTTATTATGTTTTTTATTGCGCTGGCAGCATCGCTGTTAATTGAGCGACCATCGAAATATATGGAAAAAAACTTTTGTCACGGAATTTTTTCACGCATTTTCTAATGGTTATTTGGACGTAAAGTCTGTTTTTCCATGGAAGGGGCGCAATCGGTACTTACTGCACAGGGCGTTGGATGTCGTGGAACCGGTCCTGCCGAAAACGAACAGTACTTTACTGAAGTTATAATAATTATTATGATATTCTGATTCGTCGCGAATTGACCACCAGCCCTCAAATCTCTAATTGATAACTTTGACCTTTGAGACAACCTGTATGTTAGTAAGTACAGTTGGTATTATATGCCAGCTTCAGTGCATCAAATATTACTACACGTTACAATTATTAGATGTAATGCAATTTTACCACTTTCGAGTTATCTGAAGATGCTCAAGAGTCTAAAAATAAGAGCTATAAGAAATATAGGTTAGACCGCGCTACAAAATCCTCAAGGTCTGTAACGAACGAAAATGTTGTATATTAATTGGTCTGTTCATCAGATACATTTATTGCTAGTAGCGTTGGGAAAAACTTCACTGTTTTGTGAATGCTTCACGAATTGTTAGTTCTTTAAAATGAACCCTTCGAAGTGAACCCTTCAATTGAAGTCGAACTCGCAAAAAAAGAGATTTGAATTTATCCGCTTGTTTGTTCAGTTCTTTTTGGAACCGGTTCCTCGCCGAAAAAGCACGTACTAGTCGGTAGAGTCCAAATTAAATAGTAATAGTCGGTAGAGTTTTGAAAACCAACAAAATCACGTACTAGTCGGTAGCGCTTTGAAACTGGAACCGGTTCCTTGCCAAAATAAAAAGTACTAATCAGTAGAACTTTGTAAACCAAAAGAACTCGCTGAAAAGCACGTACTAGTCGGTAGAGATTTAAAAACGAAAGGAACTGGAACTGGTTCCTTCGTTTTTAATGCCTTCGCAACTGTACTGCTGCAAATTGAAGTACTTCTTTCAATGATATTAATGAACGCTAAAATGAACTACCGACTACAATTGAAGTATTATTTCAATGGAATGAAGTTAATCAAATGAATGAAAGCTAAAATGAACTACCACCTTCAATTGAAATTTTTGTTCAATGAAATGAAGTTATTGAAATGAATGAACGCTAAAATGAACTACCGACTTCAATTGAAGTATTTGTTCAATGAACAATGAATGAAGTAGGAACTGTTGCCAAAAGAAGTAGTTCTTTGAAGTAGTTCTTTCAAAGCAGTCACAACGCTAATTGCTAGTAAGTTGCTAGCGTATGAATGTCCATTGCGGAAAAGACGCTGGAACTGATGATGAGGCAAAATACTAGAACAAACCAAACACGATATTTTAAATGAATGAAATATTCCAGAAAAATGGCATCTGAATAGTTCGTCTTTAAAACTGAATCTGTCCTGTGTTCAATATGTAAAATAAGTGTAATATTTCATATTTATTCAACGGTACTTTTATATCTACTACATACGAATAAAATAACTTGATCAAAAAGTGGAAACCAAACAATTCACGGAGGCTTGAAAATGTGGCTTAGTATATTATATGAGTTGGGGAATAAATTATGCATAAGTTCATTTTAAAAGAAGTCGTGGATGCACGAGGGACAGTTTAAAGCAACGCGCGTTGCCCATTTGGTTTCATTAGTGAACAAGACTACCTAATTAACAAAAAAACTAAAATATTGTACCTCAATTTACATGCGGGACAATCGAATTCTGGCAGTGTAAATTTAAACCAAACAAATAATGTTGATGTGTTATAACAATTCCTACCGACTTTTCAGAGATTTTTTTCAAGAAAAAACCTAAAAATCTGTCATAATACCTGTTTTTTTTCATAATGTCTAATTCCCAAGAAAATTTGAATTAAATCATTTTTTATTGGGAAACGATATTATTATGTTCCGAGAGATGCGTAATGTATTCAAATCTCGGTAATTATATACAAAGGTTCAATTAGGCAAAACATATTCTGACCTTCCGACAAAAAACTTCTACATCGTGATATTTCTTAGTCCAAATATCAGCGACAAACGTAACTATTGCTCGTCGAAATGAAAAATATATTTTTTACTAAATTCTCAAAGCCTTGCTCAATATGGCTGACGTAGGTTACCAAAAAGTATGTTTTTTTCCACAAATCTGCCAACCTTGTTTTTTTTCAATAAACTTGGTTTATTCAATTAACTACGTAATTTGATTCCTGTGACAACAATTAATGTTTTTTTTTAAACATGTTAATTACAAGGCTTTTTTTATTTGTTCATCACAAACCTTAGAAATTCTTGCAAAATTTCCACTCTCAAAGTTGATGATTCCCCAGCAAAGAACTCTACAAAAAATATGATTATCTATGTTTCTATATACATGTTTCCTTTTTTGATCGAATTAATAATAAATTATAATTATTTTATTTTTATTACTTTTTTTGTAGAAAGTAATCACTTTGTGGTTTGACATATTTAAAAAAAAAAAGATTTTGTACCTACATGATGGGCTAAGTGAAGGCGGTCGGTCATAAAAACAACATTCGTGGTCTTTCACAAAGTTATTTTTAAATTCCTTTTAATAATAAATTGTCATATTAAATAAGTTCATAGCGCGTTTACAAAGTATTTCCGCAGGCTCATAAACAGGTATTCTGGCTAAAGTCGGAATGCCAGATAAAACCATCGCCATAAGTAGCACATCATCATCACCATCATCATCATCATTATCATCATTATCATCATGGGCCGCATTGTCGGCAGAAAGAAGACGCATCGGTGTTGTAAGTTTAGTTGTTATTCAAATTTACCAGTTTGCCTTAAAACAGCATTTTAATGTCATATTACTGGGGTCCGTAAACTTTTTCTAAAGTGACCAGCCACATGATTAATACTCATACCCATTGCTGATGCCATAACTTTAACATAGCATGTGTATGTTTTTCAATATAATTTATTATCTACCTTCCTTAGAAAACACGTCGCAGGCGTATGGCTTTGCTATTAAGTGTACAATTCTGCTTCCGCCGTTTTCTTATACATGGTTTTAGCGGTAAGTAGTGGTCGAAATAAATAGGTCAAACATGTTAAGCAATAAAATTAGGCATCTGTCAATATAACCACACAGAAACATTAGTCGATTTGTTTCTACATCATAAAGTTATTCTCGATTGAAAATGTCAGTTTACGAGCTAAATTCTCGTCACTTGCGGGAGGTTGACAATGACAATGCTCGACCCCGTGTTGCGAAAGTTAAGACATACTTGGTAACGTTGAAATGAGAAATTCTTCCCCACCCGCCATTTTCTGCAGACGTTGCTCCCTCTGAATATATCACTTGTTTCGATCAATGGCGCACGACCTGGCTGATCAGCACTTCCGGTGTCATGAACAAGTAAAAAAAATGCTAAAAGATCGCTTCACAAGATGACCAGTTTTTTCAACGCGAGATTCGTACGTTGCTCAAAAGATGGGAGAAAATAGTGGCCAGCGATGGACAATACTTTGAATCATAAATGTATAACCAGTTTTTAATTTCATCTAATATGTTAGAGCTGTTAGCAGTGCATCTGCGATGTATGCCTCAGCTTTTTGTTTCTAGTTAGATGTTTCTAAGATACCTAGCCCATAGATTGCGTACCTCTGGAGAAGAGTTCATGAGTAGCCTAAAACAAAAATAAAATATCATTGACATTAATCTCAATAATCGCATTGATAAACTAGTAGTTTTTGTATTCTTCACCGGATCGTTGCTGCTTTCAAAAGATTCTCCTAAGATAGTTAAGACAGTACTTTCAGACAGTTTTTTCAGTGTGAATGTTATCGAGTGCAACAGTTGTTCACATAAATCATTATGTTTAGTCTGATGAATGTGGTAGATATCTTAAAACTTGGTCTTCAGAATTTAAGAAGCAATATTTGTAATTTATTTGTGGTTTGTTGGTAATACATTGAAAAATTCTAAATATATAATATATATTTTAAATTTAATAATATTTTTTGTTGTTATATCAATATTCAAGTTTTATTCCAATGTGAAAACTCAACTAGGCGAATTTAAATACATACATTTATTTTTATTTGAAAAAAAAACATAATTAAAGTTGGTGTTGGTAGAAACCATGATGTCTTTTATACAATCAGCTTATGATTTTACAATATGCAACGATGTTGCGTTCATGGTATTGCTTTATTTCTTGACATGCTTTGGTCTGGCTATCAAAAGAATTGAAAGTGTCGAGCAGAAAAGATGGGTTGGTTCATGCATGGGATTGTCGTCTGTTTTTCTAATCATGGGTTTAAAAGATTCATGGCATTTTATATGCAGTATTTTCGTTTGTGCAATGATCATTATTAAAGTGGGAAAAAGGTTAGTAATATTTATGTACACTTTATAAAATTATGTATATTTTTTAAATATTTATATCGTAACCCTAATTCCAAACTCAAAACCATTCGACTGATTTACAAATGTATCTCTATTTGCGACTAAATGAGGAACTAATAAGCGTGTTTGTTGCATTGGTAACCACAATGTCTAAAGCAGGCAAGCCCCCGACTACACAGACAAGTGTGTACATCAGGTGCTGCACTTAAAATATTTTTACAGGCGAACATCTAGTGTAGGCACTGATTTTTTAAAGATTTTAGAAATTACTATTTTTACCCATGCTAGAATATTTTCGTCAACTTATGCGATATTCGTTTTATATCTTACACTATCACAGTATTCCTGATTTATTACATTCAATTCGAAACAAGCAAACCAAATTATCTTTGGTTTTAAAAGTAATTTTATAGGTCTTTCCCCTTAACGTAAACACTGAGATTATAATAATAGTGTTTGAGATGAAAATTTGAACATTAATTTGATATTGCATGCTGTAATGATATAATTTAAAGGAGATGTCATCTGGCTGCTCTGATATTCATGTTCTCTTACCTGACCTTGTATCGGATCCTCGTCCGATCTTCCACGGACATCCCCGCTAACTTCAGATACATTAATGGCATACACATGCTGGTGTTTCTGAAGGTGGTCGGGGTGTCATTCGAGATCCATTATTCACACGGAAATAAGAAAAGCGCCGAGGAGAGGGAGACTAACAGGGATGGTGAGGATACCAGCGATGTGGATCCAACGTTTTCGGAAATAATGCATTATGCATTTTCTTTCCTGGGAATGCATTTAGGTAATAAATTAATAACGTCGAACTTATTTTATTAGTACCGATGTATCATTTTTTCTTCCACTTTCTTCCTTTTTTGTCGTGTTTCATGTACCTTTTTTTAACATTAACTCCACACAGAAGGCCCCGAGGGAAATAATTTCTCTCAGGGCCGATGTCATATTTGGGGATGCTGTGTAGAAGGTGTTAAACCTATTGTGTTTCTTACTATTCTGTACTTGCTTCAATTGATATTTCCTACTTATTATTTAAAACGAGTGTTTCACATTCTGATTATTTCCTTTAGTTTATATTGACTGTTTTTAGATAGTTTTTTTAAGTAGATGTTTTTATAAAAGTTTCAAAAAAGCGTCTCATTTTATCTTTTGGCCTATACGCATTTCCTACACACTTATACAGATAGAACAAGGTAGATTCAAAGCACTCGAATGACATATATCTACGTAAATGTTGATTTTATGGGTTTTTAATAGGTCCATACGTACGCTATCGAACTTACAATGACTACCTTTATCTTCCATTCGCACGAGTTGCTGGATCCAGTTTCACCTACAAACAGCTGATCCTAAGTCTAGGATATGGCGCAGTTCACCTTGCCATCGAGACTGCTTGGCCATTGCAGGTAAAATGCAGACTTTACAATTAAGTTAGTAATAATTATTATTTTAAAATAAAAACAACCAAACATTATTATGAAAAAAAATTATCACTTAAATGTGAGTCCTAAAACTACCCCCTACCGTATACCATATTTTCCATTAAAACTACCACATTACATATTTTGGAATTCTTCTAGCAACCTTAAAGGTTCTAGACAAAATAATATTTATTGGAAATACATATGTGTGTTCTCCTTCTAGTACACAATAACTCAAGAGTTTAGTGACAGCAATATGCTGTACAAGACCATGTACATTTTCATATCATTTGAGAATGTCAACTTTTGGATGTATTCTATTGGAAGTATCTCAGAAGCTGTAGCTTCATCTGCTGGACTCGGGGCTTATCCAGAAGAGGGGTCGAACAAGAGTGGTCATGGGCCCACAACGAATTATGCAGAACTTAGGAAAATGTAAGATGACCTTAGATATGAGGATAAAATAAAGACAAAGCCTCATATTTGTAAAGCATTGAAATCATTTTTTTTTCAGGACTTTAACCAAAGCAGTCAAAGTTAAATATGACTTCAAAACCCTCCATAGCGTGGATATCATGGTAGTCCAATTCTCACCTTGGATCCCGGAGACGATTAAGGCGTGGAATAAGACCGGGCAATACTTCATGGGGATGTATTTATTTAAGGTCTTACCCAGATCTTGGAACACATCTTTGAGGTAGGTAGCTCTGAAAAGAATATCTGAGGGTTGGCATATGCACTATGGAGGCATACAATTGGTACAGTAAAAACTATGAATGAAAGAATTACGAACAACGGCGTCTGATAAGAATGCAACACTGTTGTAAGTGTGATGGATATTATTGATATTTAACTACGATTAAATGTTTTGAATGCTTACAACGGACGTTGAATAAATAATCAATAATAAAGAGCGTCTGGAATGTCTTAAAAATAAATACTCGAGTTGGGTTATAATCAAAGGTTCGAAAATCAGACGAATGTGCATAATAATACGTTAGCATGTGAATTAATAATGTTTAATGCACCAGAATAGAGGAGCAAGGCTTTACATTATTTCTGCGTAACCCTGCTGTGAATACGTAGCAGGATAGTTGACTTATATTTAATAATCCTACATACAAAAAGGAACTTATTAAAGTTTAATTTCTTTAAAAACGTCCTTAATTTGCTTTGTTTCGGTTTTCTCGTTGCTTGTATCTTTACAACTCAATGTCCTTACTGTCTTTTGAAAACCATATACTCTATCTATGACATAAAAAATCTTTTGGTAATTGTTACATGTCTTCAATCTAATTTACTTTTCTTTGCTTTAACAAAATTGTTAATATGAACTCACACGTTTTATCTGAATCTTTAGACCCTTAGCTTCTAGAATTTTTTATTAAAAAATCTGTTGATCTACACATGCACTGTCATACCCATATCTGAACCTTTTTCTCTTATGATTTATGATAACGATCATGATTTTAGATAGTTAATTTGAATACTTTATTTTTCATTGTTAGTTAGTCTTATTAGCTTAGTTAATTTAGTATGAAGCCCACTTTAGGTATTATTATATTGCAAAACACCATCACCGTGTTATTATAAAAAAAAACGATTGCTGCATTCAGCGATTTTCAATGACTTATATAAAGGGCTTACTTTTGTGAAGGTTCAACTTCAATATACTTTTTTTATTCTACGAACTTCGATGCTGATCCTTTTTTTCAGGACTTTCATAACTCTAATGCTAAGTAGTCTCTGGCATGGAATCGATTCGGGATACTTTCTAGGCTTGGGCCTGATGCCCCTCTACATGCCAGCTGAGGCTGTCTTCAGGAAACAGCACGATAAGATGACTGGATGGGTAAGCACTTATCGTCAAAATAAATGTAAATTTATTCAACCGTTCAACTATAAACGGGTTTCATCATAAAACATTTGATCAATTAAATTGATTATTAGGAATGGTTCTTGTCTTTGATTTCTACTTGAGTCTTGTACTAGTACCGGAATATTTTAGAAAATGATTTTTCGATATGTTTTCTGAAAAGTTTATGTGAGCCACCTCCTCGAAAGAGCAGATGTAGGTTTGAAATCAGATGTAACAAAAAAAACCATTCGTAGTTTTTGTTTGTTACTTCAGTAACTTCAGTTACACGCTTCGAAAAATATGCTATTTTGATTTTTTATGCTAAAGCTAAATAAAACCTCTTTCAAAATTAAGTTCTATATTTACTGTCAACATAAATAAATTGTTTGTTTTTTACAGAAAGCGGATATGGTGGCATTCTGTAACTGGGTTGTATGGAAGTATTTAGGAGGGCTGTTAGGTTTGTTGGTCTTACTTGCAAAGGACCACAAAGTATGGGCCTGTCTGGGGGCCTTGCGGTTCTCCCCATTCGTTCTACTCAGCTGTCTATATCTTCTCGCTTGGGCCGTAAAAAACTGCACACGAAACACCGAAATAAGAACTAATAAAGGAGGAATAAATAACAGTTAAGTTAGTACCGCGCTGTTTAATTATCGGTATTTGAACACAGTCAAGTACTATCAAAATACCATCTCGTTTCATAATCAATGTATTTATTTGATTTTTATTATCTTGCACGCAGAATAATTTTTAATATGAGGAAAAACATATTAATAATATTTTTTGCGATTAAAATATGACGTATATTAATTACTGTGCAGTGAAAATAAATAAATAAAGAAAAACACTAATCATTTATGTAAAATATTATACCAAGTATTAATTTGGTTATGAATTATTGAAACAATAGCAATAATCTCCAACAAAATATGAAACAGAAACTAAAAGCAATTAAGTCGAGACTCTTTGTAGTTTCTGTCTTTTCTGTTTCATATTTTTGATAAAGATTATTATTATTATTCAAATAATAATATCAAAATAAATAAAGCATACTGTGAATGGGAAGTTATGTTTCGTGAACACGTCACTAAAATAACCTGTGCTGAGGATGTGTTAAATGTAACCTAATATATATTATTACTATGTTTTTAAAAAGTGTTGGTAGCTATGCTCAAACATACATTTACAACAAAATATAAAAAATGGGAGAGTAATTTTCTTATTTCAAAAACACTACTTATATTGTTTTCTTTTGGAAAAAAACTGCAATTGTTAAACAAATGCATTTGTTTTTCGCTTATCATTGGTATTTTTCACATAATTTAAATGGCTATTTTGTAAAAATGAAACAAAAAAACGATCTTATACCGCAAGGCAGCGCCTATATTACAAAAGTGACAGAACTTTGAATATATTTTCCAAATATTTTTTTTTTACCTTTGGGTTAAGTCCATTTCTTAAAAATAATATCTACACCATTTAAATCTTCACTCGCATGTATAAATCCCTTCGAGTGAATCTCACGGTATAAATTTGTAACAATACTTATAACTGATTTTTTGTCGTCTGTGTAAAGTAAATGATATTATTGTATGCAAATATGAAGCATTCTGCCTTTTTAAACACTCAAGCATACACGTGTTTAAATCTAATACCTTTTTAAATATTTTTTTCAAATTCACACTGCTATCACCATTTAAAGCAACGTTTCGATTTGATTTGTAGTCTTACTCGTATATTGATGGAATAAAGTATAGTTGCGCACGCACACCTTGTACCCTGTCCTGAGAATTAGCGGACTCTATACCACGAAAGTGAAACTTATATCTACTCTATGAAAAACAAATAAGCTGCGACAGAAAAATATCACAAGAAAATCGATAGATGGCAGCATAGATTTGAAACTTACTACTGATTCAACATTTTAAAAATTAACTTTCAGTGTTCTGGGCCGGGTCCCTTTTCTTTATTTTTATTTCTATGTTAACCGACCCAGAATCGATATGTAATAAAAAGAAACATCACCAACGTGAATAGTACACAAAATTTATATCCGTGCTGGTGACTGAAGTTTAAACATTAAGGACTCGAATTATTGACTACTTGCTAAACTTAAAACTGAAGGAGTAAAGATCAAGACCCTCCGATAAGAAAATCGATGTTAAGAGGACAACTATGTATATAATATATATATGGTAGATATTGACCGGTTACTAGCTGAGTGGACAAACGCGTCGGTTTTACACCTGAGCGTCTTGGGTTTAATTCCTCTGCCAGACAAGTCCTCCATTATTGCACAAGCAACATCTTCAGCTTGTTATGATGGCAGTAAGAGTTTTTCAAATATTGTCAGTTTATTCGTAACCCTGGAACGTTTGACTTTTTTTTTAAAGGAAACATAGACAAAATATTATATAGGTAATTCGTAATCCGGGAATGTTTGTCTATCTTAAAAAATAAATAATAATAATAAAAATTAAAAATAAGTAACACGATAAAAAAATGAAGGATTTTTAATCGTCTTTCGTCCACTATTTTTAACAGGATTTCAAAGGTTCACTTCATTCGGTCCCATAGAGCAGTGCTCTGCAACCTTTTCTCACCTACGACGCACCAAAATTCTTCCTTGAATTCCGCGGCACACCAAAAACTAAGATACTGATATGATTGATACAAAATTTTACAATAATTTTTAGTCTTTTATTTGAAAAGTATACATGCATATAACTATAACATATTTATTTTTACGCAATATTAATAATTATTATAAATTCTTGATCACGTATGTTTCTTCCGCCAACCCTTCAAATTATTAGTATCTAATAATCAGTGGCGGCTCGTGAGTTTTTAGTGTGCTAGAGTGCTAAGATTGAAAAATACGACATCGTTAGTGTTGTTGTAGCCGAAAATGATTTTTATTTTTTTTAAATATTTTATTTTTTGAATGAAAATTTTCAGGATTTTTCAGTTTTGGTGGTGCACCGCACGGATTTCTGAAAAATCTTCATACAAAAAGTTGAAATTTCGAAAAAAAATAAAAAATGTTTTCGGTTACAAAAACATCAATGATGACGTTTTTTTAAATCTTACCACTCTAGCACACCAAAAAGTCACGAGCCGCCACTGCTAATAATGTTAGAATTCGTTGTTTTTTATATTCCATTGAAGCGAACGCTTGGGTTTAGAGGTGGAGTGAGCATTGTGATAGTAAAAATCATTTGGTCTTAATTATGTTTAAGTAAAACGTACAATACAAATTATGAATGAAGCATTATTCTCAAAGTCTCATAATTCGAAAACCTTCAAAATGTCCTGAAAATTCCAGTGTAAGGACGAATTTTTAATCGTTTGATTTTTTGTGAGATTTGCGAAAAAAATATGATAATAACTTATGATTTCTTTATTTTTTAACAATTTTCACGTTTTTGCCATTATTGTTTAATGAAATTATTCATCTTTTTTTTAAATACATCTATTTGAATTTGAATTTCGATTTCGTTTTCAAATTTGACCGCGGCATACCTGTATCCAGCTCCACGGCACACCAGTGTGCCACGGCACACCGGTTGCGGAGCACTGCCATAGAGCCTGAGAAAACGGCATCTAATTTTCTACCTCGAGATTTGCTTTTTGCTGATAAAAGTAAAGATTTTTTAACGGTTTTTCATTAAATCGTCTTTCGTTCATCATTCTTCAAGGTTTATTTTATTCGGTCTCATAAAACGTTAAAAACGGCATCCAATTTTCTACCTCAAGGATTGCTTTTTGCCCATAAAAGTAAAGATTTTTCCACACATTATACTTTTGGTGAATTTTTTCACTAAATTCTTTTGTCCGTCATTCTTAAAATTATTCCAAAGGCTTAATTCATTCTGTCCCATAGTGCCTGAGAAAACGGCATTTTGTTTCCGACCCCAAGTTTCGCATTTTGCCTGCAAAGTGGTATTAAAAAAAAGTTTCATTTGGAGGATTTTTTCATTTAATCGTCTTCCGTACATCATTCTGATCAAAATTTCAAAGGTTCATTTAATTCGGTCAAGCCTGAGAAAACGGCTTCTAATTGCCGACCCCAAGGCTCGCATTTTGCCCGCAAAGTGGTATTTAAAAAAAAGTTTCGTTTGAACGATTTTTTCATTTAATCATATTTCGTCCATCATTCTTAACGGAATTATAATTGTTCACTTCGTTCGGTCCCATGGAGCCTGAAAAAACGGCACCTAATTTTCTATCTCAAGGCGTGCTTTTAACCTATAAAAATAATTATTTTTTCACGAATTTTTCTTTTATTGTTTTTTTTTGTTCAATCGTCTTAAATTTATCATTCTAAACAGAATTTAACAGGATTACTTCATTCGGTCTCATAGAGCCTTAGAAAACGGCTTCTAATTTCCGACCCCAAATATCGCATTTTGCCCGCAAAGTGGTATTTAAAAAAAATAAAAAATTTGGAGGATTATTTCATTTCATCGTCTTTTCTTACATCATTCTTAACGGAATTTAAATGATCACTTTATTCGGTCGCATACGAGTAAAGCCTGAGAAAACAGCATTTTATTTCCGACCCCAAGACTCGCATTTTGCCCGTAAAGTGGTATTTAAAAAAAAAAGTTTCATCTGGAGGATTTTTTCATTCAATCGTCTTTCCTCCATAATTCTGAAGTGAATTTCAAAGGTTCACTATATTCGGTCCCATAGAACCTGAGAAAAGGAGTCTTCTTTCCGACCCCAAGGCTCGCATTTTGCCTGCATAGAGGTTTTTTTTTAAAAATTAATATTGGAAAAATGATTATATTACAGATTAAAGCTTCATTTTATTCGGTCTCATAGAGCCTAAGAAAACATATAATTTTTGTCCTCATGGCTTGCTATTTGCCCATAAAATTAATGATTTTTTCCAAACACTACTTTTGGTGATATTTTTTTGTTTAATCGTCTTAAATTTATCGTTCGTTACACAATTTTTAAGGATCACTTCATTCGGTTGCATGGAGTCAGAGAAAACAGTATTTAATTTTCTACCTCAGGGTTGGTTTTTTTTTTCCATAAAAGTAATGATTTTTTTCACAAATTTTACTTTTGGTGATTTTTTTCATTTTACAGTTTTGCGTTCATCATTCTTAACAGAATTCCAAAGGTTCACTTCATTCGATCTCATAGACTCTGAGAAAACGGAATTTTTATTTCCGACCCCAAGGCTCGCATTTTGCCCGCAAGTGGTATTTAAAAAAAAATAATGTCAATTTTGGAGGATTTCGTAATTTAATTGTCTTTCGTCCATCATTTTTAAAAGAATTTCAAAGGTTCATTTAATTCAGTCGCATAGAATCTGAGAAAGCGACATCTTATTTTATACCTTAAGGTTTGTTATTGGTCCATAAAAGTAAAGTTTTTTTTCACAAATTTTACTTTTAGTGATTTTTTAAATTTATTCTTGTTTAATGTATCATTCTTAACATTATTTAATAAGATCATTTCATTCGGTCGCATGGAGTCTGAGTTTTCTCGTTTTTTTCTCGTTGCCGTTTTCGGCATCTAATTTTCTACCTCAGTAAGTTTTTTTTTTTCACAAATTTTACTTTTAGTGATTTTTTTTTAAATTTATTCTTGTTTAATGTATCATTCTTAACATTATTTAATAAGATCATTTCATTCGGTCGCATGGAGTCTGAGTTTTCTCGTTTTTTTCTCGTTGCCGTTTTCGGCATCTAATTTTCTACCTCAGTAAGTTTTTTTTCACAAATTTTACTTTTAGTGATTTTTTAAATTTATTCTTGTTTAATGTATCATTCTTAACATTATTTAATAAGATCATTTCATTCGGTCGCATGGAGTCTGAGTTTTCTCGTTTTTTTCTCGTTGCCGTTTTCGGCATCTAATTTTCTACCTTGGCTTGCTTTTTGTCTATAAAAGTAATGATTTTTTCACAAATTTAACTTTTGGTGATTTACATAAATTATTCTTGTTTAATTAATCATTCTTAAGATAATTTTAAAAGATCACTTTTTCGGTCGCATGGAGCCTAAGCAAACGGCATCTAATTTTCTACCTCAAGGTTTGCTTTTTGCCCATAAATGTAATGATTTTTCCCCAAATTTTACTTTTGGTGATTTTGTTATTTTCCAATCTTACAATCATCATTATTAACAGCATTCCAAAGGTTCACCTTATTCGGTCCCATAGAGCCTGAGAAAACGGCATTTTATTTCCTACCCCAAGGCTCGCATTTTGACCGCAAAGTGTGTTTTTAAATATTAATTAATGTCAATTTTGGAGGATTGTGTGTTTTTAAATATTAATCAATGTCAATTTTGGAGGATTTTGTCATTTAATCGTCTTTCGTCCATCATTTTAAAAGAATCTCAAAGGTTCATTTCATTCGGTCGCATAGAGTCTGAGAAAACGACATCTTATTCTCAACCCCAAGGCTCTGTTTTTGCCCACAAAGTGGTATATTTTTTCATTTAATCGTATTTTGTTAATCATTCTAAGATAATTTCAAATGTTCACTTCATTTTGTCTCATAGAGCTTGAGAAAACGGTACATATTTTTTTACTCCAAGGCTTGCTGTTTGCCAATAAAGGGAAAGATTTTTTCTTATGGTAGATTTTGTTAATTGTTAATTATTCTTAGCAACAAAAAAATAGTTCAAAACATGACTATAGTACGGTAATTTGGTGAAGATGTCAATTTTTTTGATGACAAATTAAATTGTGCCAAGGGAGTTCAAAAGGACAAAGGAGCTTTTAAAACAATTAACTAATCTAACATACACCATGTTTTTTTTAAATTCTAAAATTAACAACTTTAAAAAAGCCATACCTTACAATATCTTTAAAGACGCGCTACAGGTACACACAAGACTTTAGTTACCTGACTTTATACGTGCAACAATAAAATAAATTTTCACAATAAGCAAACACCTTTGGGATTGGCATGATGAATTAAATAAAAATACACTTTGTTTGAATCCACTTTATTGTGTAAATAAAGTGGATTTAAACTAAGTATGTGTATTTTTATTCAATTCAATAATTAATTCAAGATGACCAATATACTGCGTCGATCAGGGTTTCCCATTTAGATCCTAATAACCCTTTCCTAATTTCTTTTCGCTTATTTCCATCGGCTGCACTCCCACAGGTTCCGGGCACTAAATGTTATGACTATTGCAGTGTCACATAATAATAAATAAAGTCAATATCTTTTATTTAGTTTGTGATCTGGACCTTAGGTACCTACACATTTAAAAAAAGGTGTTAACTCGACAGAGGGGGCACCCGGGCTTCGAGTACGTCAGAGAAATAACTTAACTAATTAGGTATAATTTAGCCAGTTATGCCAACAGCTGTAATACTCAAAACAAGGAGTAATAATTCTATGAAACAGAGCAAATACCTACACAAATTATTGTTGTAAATACTATATCACATCTTTACGTTTTATCAGCACTGATTTTGGTTTGTAATATCAGTTCGAAATAAAACTTCCGCGATTCAAGTTCTTTGAACCATTTCGTAAAATCCAAAAACATATATTTTGGGTTCGATTCGTAAAATAAACAATGATACATTTTCCTAAAAGTTAAAAAAAATCAATCAATATTCTAAAACCTGAATTATTAGCAAGATGTAAAATTTAAGAGATTATTTGATTTTATTTTTAATAAAGTTTGGTTGATACTCGCTTAAATTACGTGAAAATAACACTATGGCTTATGAAGTTGATTCTTATAAGTGAAATAATAAAACGAAATAATATAATCAATACAACAAATAAACTACAGTTTACGTGTGATTTAATGTCTTAACAACATTAAATAAAAATAACAATAAGTTGAAATCCTTCGAAGCATTTTGTAGAAGTTGATTTCTTATGTTTAGTCTAAACTAGGAATTAATATGTAATGATAGAAAGTAAGATCTGTACAGCGCCCTTGAGGTGATTTTTCACAAAAACGGCGCTATACAAATCGTCCAAATATTATTATTATTATTATTATTAGCGAACCTGGGCGTGGCTAAGACCAAGTGAATTGGTGACATTGTTGTTCGTGAATATTGTAGGTACCTGCAATCACCGCAGAAGCGAAGTGTCCTTACCAGTGCAGTGTAATCAGGGCTGTTCCATCTGCCACTTTTTAAAAAAAAAAAAAAAAAAAAACCTTAATTATTCCCAAAATGGATGCTCAGGCTTATATTTCTATAGCAAACGATGCAGTCAATTTATTGACAAACATGATCATGGATCCTAACAATAAATTCACTAAAGAACATATTGCTAAAATAATTCCTAAAACCAACAACATACTTGGAACAATTGCCCAAATGGCTGTCAAAATGGCTACTCTTGAAGTTGAATTATCTGTTCATAAAAAATATAACCTGTAACCCGCCTACTTTTTCAAATACCAAAAATGTCTGCGAAATTCTTGCAGAAATCAAAGAACAAAGCTACAGAGATAAAAATCTAATTATTCACAACATTCCTGAGAGTTCATCGGTATCCCAAATAGAATCTTTGAATATCGACATAGCGTCCGTCAAGAAAGTGATCGCTGATATTGATGGGTCAACAATAAACCTTGATCTAAAAATATACAGATTAGGCAAAAAAGAGCGATGACAAACCGAGAGGAATAAAAGTAGAGTTTCCGGATGCAAAATGGCCGAAAATTTTACTAAGCAAGAAACATGTTCTGAAAAATAATATCCGAATGTATCAGGATCAATCATTTCTACAGCGGAAACAATTAATGGATCTCAGAAACGAACTTGAAAATAGGAAGACTTCTGGAGAGACCGACATCACTATTAAATATATTAATAACCATCCTTCTATCGTCAAAACACACGCAAAAAACTGAAAATTAAAATTTACTACCAAAATGTACGAGGACTAAGGACAAAGTTACAAGACCTCAAATCAACCCTACCTACATTGGATCACGAAATTTATGCATTTACTGAGACATGGCTGAATTGCAACATTGATAATACTGAGTTGGGTTTCTTCGAACATACAGTGTACAGAAATGACAGAAGCAAAAAAACACCACTAATAAAGCTAGAGGAGGCGGTGTGTTGGTATCCATTCACAATAAATTTAATTCAAAAAAACTCAAATGTCTCTACACAAACCTAGAACAACTATTCATCATGGTGTCTACAAAAATGGAAAAAATTATAATCGGCTGCGTTTACATTCCCCGTCTTCTGACGCCCAGCTTTATAAAGACCACTACCACGAAGTTGAATTACTACGAAGAAAATTTCCTGGAGCTACTTTGATTTTAATAGGAGACTATAACCTACCTAATGTCGCATGGAACATCGAAAACAAAAAGACTTCTTGCCCGGACATTACAAATCACGGGTCCCACGATATTATTGAAATGTCAAATTTTTTAAACCTCAACCAGCTCAACTATGTATATAATGCGAACGCTCGTCTTCTCGATCTTGTATTTTCCAATTCCTCTTTTGTAAATGTGTCCGCTTCTGCTGAAACTGTTCTCCCGATAGACAAGTACCACCCTCCACTGGTTATTAAATGCCACAGTTCAATAACAACAACAATTCCAGCTGTATCCTCAAAGTTGAATTTCTTCAAAGCAGATTTTAATAAAATAAATTGTCATTTATCTTCTGCTGACTGGAGCTTTTGGATTCAGAAAAGAACATTGATGAAATGGTGGATAAATTTTACATTAATCTAAAGGGTGCTATTGATTTATTTGTACCTGTTTCTAAAATTGCTGTGCACAAATACCCAAAATGGTTTAGTATTGATCTTATCAATATTATTAGAGATAAAAAATTGCTCATAAAGTGTATAAATCAACACGAGATCCTAAAGATTACTCTAAATTTAAAGAATTAAGATTGTTAACAAAAAAATATCAAAATTATGTTACAATAAGTGTATCGAAAATTGCGAAGAAATGGCTGTTGCCAATCCTCAGAATATATTTAAATTTTCTAACATGCTTAATAATAATGACTACAGTAGTCCTTCAAATATGTATTTAAATAATAAAATGGCTGATAATCCCCAAGAAATCGTTGATCTATTTGCTGAATTCTTCAGCAAAGTTTATGATACCGCTAACATCTCTCCATTACTCGATTCAAAAAACTAATAACGACAACGAGATCGATTTCAATCAGTGCATATTAGATGATTGTGATATTAAAGCGAAATTGAAATCCCTTGATATCAACAAGTCGGCTGGCCCCGATAACATTCCTCCTATCTTCCTATCGAAGTGCCTGTCAGTCTTGTCTTGGCCTCTGACTAAGCTTTTTTAACTTTTCTTTAAAAACTGGTACCTTTCCCGAAAAATGGAAGGAAAGTTTTCTGACTCCTATTTTTAAGAAAGGAAATAAATCTGATATTTCCAATTATAGACCAATATGTATCCAATCATCAATTCCAAAATTATTTGAATCTGCTCTGCTCTCTTTAATCTCGCCTGAGATTAATAAAGTAATTTCTCATCAACAACACGGCTTTAAGGCAAAAAAAGGTCCACTCTTACTAACTTAATGATTTATCAGGAACATCTATTTAATACCATGCATAAGCGTCTTCAAACTGATGTAGTGTATACTGACTTTAGTAAGGCTTTCGACAAAGTGTCACATAATATTCTCATTCATAAACTAAGAACCCTCGGTATAACCGGAAATATTTTGAGATGGTTTGAAAGCTACTTACATAAAAGAAAAATATCAGTCAAACTCAATCTACACTTATCATATCAGTTTGAAATCTTCAGTGGCGTTCCACAGGGGTCACATTTGGGACCAGTGTTATTTTCTTTATTTATTAACGACATCACTACCGTTTTCGATGGAGTTATGATTCTTTTATTTGCCGATGATCTAAAAATTTACAAAACAATTACCAATCTTAATGATTGTTACGTATTGCAATTGAATCTTGTGAGGTTACAAGAGTGGTGTGCTCGTAACGAACTGTTCCTTAATATTGAAAAATGTCAAACGATAACTTTCGCCCGAATTAAAAATCTCATTATGTATCAATATAGCATTAACAATATTAACTTAAAAAGAGTTGACCAAATAAAGGATCTGGGTATAATTTTTGACAGTAAATTAACTTTTGTTCCTCATATAAATGAAATTACTAATAAGTTATGTATCCCAATTGTTGACCTTGATTACGTATATTTAATGAACTTGCTTAACCTCACTGATTTATCATCAAGACGCACAGTGAGCGATTTAATATGTCTCTTTAAAATAGCGAATGGCAGATTGGACGCCCCGGATCTAACGAGCCTTATTACCTTGCGAGTACCTACCCGTGATACACGGCAGGCGGCTCTATATTATGTTTCTCCGTCTACAAACAATTATTTTGATAATTCTCCCATTCAAAGACTGCATAGACTTGGTAATAAATATGGTTCAATAGATGTTTACCGTTACAACACTGTTTCCAAATTAAAATCTAGCTTACTTGAATGTTTTCAATAGAACACAAAGGTTATTGTTATTATATGTATAAACCTACGCTATATTTATATACTTGCAGTTAAATACTAACTTTTCTCTTAATGTTATATTCTACCCATCTATTGTACTCCTTTATTTAAAAAATGTATTTATGTAAAAGCCTTAAAGGCGTTAATAAAATAAAATAAATAAATAAATAAATAAACAATTGTAATAATAACTTTTTAATTCCGTGAAAATGGTGATGATGAAACTTGGAGACGGTTGGATTTTCAATGTATTTTAGTCTTACTTTATCAATTTAATTTTACTACACTTTTCTATTCTGTTCAGTGGTGCATTTATTTGAATGAGTACAATGCGACGATTTGGTCTCAGCATAATGTTGTTCCCACACATCTGAATACTTAGAATATTGCACTTGGACTTAAATTCATGTGTGTGGACGATCTTGGCTAAGATTTCTGTATCAGTTCTTCTTTTTCAGTTTTTTGGCATATTAAAAGCCTGGCCCATCGGACCTCGCTCCGTTGCATCCACATTTTGATTTAATCGAAAGGTTTTAGCATGCAGTGTACGGAAATAATAATAATTATAGTTTGGTACTTATTTCTACTGAACGTACCGAGCCCTCTATGATCGGGGTATACGACGATCCGAAACAAACGGCAACGGCTAACAAAATGTTATTAAAATTGAACGTCACCTGTGTTGATGGCCTAGTGAGCCTCGTATGCATTTTTTATTGGGTTAAAAAAAACTTTTGAAAATGTGTGTTTTTTTTACTGACAATACGCAAATGCTTCTTTTCAGTAGGTACCTACTTCTACTTTATTTAAAAAAATAAATTAAACAATTTGAATAGATAGCTCGTGACGTCACTAGATGAAAACGAGTTGATATATTATGCTCGTTGCTTAATTTCGTAAAACATTACGATAATAATTTTTTTATTTAGTGTCTCCGGATCGGCCTTTAAGTATTATAAATGACATTTGATAAAACGATTTTGGCTGGTACACGTTGTTTCAACGAAATCCTAACCGACTTTTCTAACCGAGAATTCTAATCTATTCTATTTCGAGCTTGGATGTTTTCAGCAGATGGAAATCTCGTATTTGTCTATGGGAAAACACGTAAAACTCGATTTTGGCAAATTGTGGTTTGGACGCTTCTGCATAACTACGTTTATTTGATCCTCAGCTCAGCTCGCCGCTGTCTCATCCGCCGCGCAGTAAAAAACACGGCGCGGTCGTGTGGAACTAATTAAATAAATTCATTTCACCACTCCGTCAGACATTGACGTCCGACAGGCCCTAAATAATGTGTCTCACTCGCGATGGGATGTTATCTTTTGTATTTTCTCGTTTCTCGATACATTGATTCAACGAGAATTCCTTGTACTGTCAACCGCCATACGACAGTGGGTGAAGTCACAACAGGTTTTTTTAAAATTATTTTTATTTTTATAGGGAATACCGCACAAGAGTCCCAACTGCTCCCAACCGTCTGGAGCCAGTGAGCCTATGGCATCCCCAATTGGACGTAGTAATGCAGAACGATAACAAAGTATTAATATGCGAAATCGGCATTTATACAGTGATTGTCAGTGTTGTTTCATCTTGAGCATTATTATAAATTGGTAATTTATAATCTATCATTGTGTTTAAATATATATACATTTATTTATTATGTTATCCTACATTTTAAATTGTTTTTAAACTTTAGTTCATTGCAAATCTGCAATTTGCGTTAATAAAAAAACATAATTACCGAAAATCTATTACATTTGGAGCTTGCATATTTTCAGCAGATAGAAATCTCGTATTCTTCTGTAGGAAAACATGTAAAACTCGATTTTGGCAAATTGTGATTTGGACGCTTTCTGCATAACTACGTTCAATTGAGGTATGTTGTTAGGCTGAAGGTAGTGGGTAGGAGAATAAGATGGGGAAGATGAAGGTTGGAAAGTACCGGGCTATTCAAATCTGGTCACCAAACACGAATAAAGCCATTTAAAAATTATTAATGCATTCAATTTAATACACGAGTTGTCGTATCTCTTTACCCGACTTTCCTTAGACCTTTAACAAAGAACTGCGCACTTACTTCATTTTCGGAAATTTAGTGACATATTCCTTTTTTAACTAAATGCCACAGAGTTAACAGTTCGTTGAATTAAGCCACAGTGAGTTTTAAAATCACCGCTGAGTTGTAGACACTCCCAGTATCGCCCTGGTGAAAGACCTGGTGAAATCAAAACATTGCTTAAATGGCTTTATCCGTGTTTAGTGACGAAATCTGAAATGCCAGGTACTTCCCAACCTTCGCCTTCCCCATCACCTCTACCTCACACTACCTTCAGGCTTTCTACATATCCCAATTGGAGATGCGATAGTCTCAGTGGCTCCGGGCAGTTGGAGCTCCTGTGCGGTATTCTAATAAAACAAAATAAAATGTGTACTACCGCACAAAAGCCCGATTGCTGGAGCCGGAACCACCTGGTTACTAGAGGTTAGTAATACCACGGTTAGGAACTTATAATGAAATGATACTATCATTGATGACAACAGGTTATTTTCAAAGTTTTTTTTATTCTTGTAAAAATCTGCGAAAATGATGATATTTACATGTTATTTATACGTTGACGAATAAATTTTCTACAACGATTTAAATTATTGCGTATTGTTATTGTCCGCCAAAACAATTTGTTTATTAATTCATGTTTGCAGTGTCCGGGTCCGGGTCACAGTTTGTTGCCTTAGCAACCGGTAAAGTCAATTCGGGTAACTTTGCCCATCAGGCTAACATTGGCCTATTGGCTAAATAATGATTGTGAGTATAGTTATATGTTTGTAATCCTATAATAATAAATGTGAGAAAGGATGCCTGCAACTGCCATCTTACGTTTAAAACTATAACTAATAATGCATTTTTGATTTTGAAAATGAAAAATTCTTCCAGCTCTCGTTAAGGTGTTAGATTTTCTTCCAACTTCAATTTGAGTTTTTAGAGGGTTCCAATACAAAAAAATACGTATGGTGTGTTTTAAAACATTTACTTCACATTTAGTAGTTCAAATTTCATGCGTTATATCATGAGTTAAATTAGTATAGTTTAGTTAGTGTAATCGCTACTAAATAAAGTCAATTTTTGTCAAGGTTTAGTTTATTTTTTAGGCGGTGGATGATAATTGAGAGTATTTGTTTTAGAATTATTGTTTACGCCACGAATTATGCCACGTGGGAAGTAACCACCTGTACCCGGTACACGTCAGTATGAAAGTAAATTCAGGTACACACCGGAAATTCTAAATGAAGCGCTTTCCTTAAGGTAATTTTTCACAAAAACGGCACTTTACAAATTATCCAAATATTATTATTAAAAGATAACTTCAGGTGCAATAAGTCAACGCGAAGCAGAATTTTTTTTATAAAATACCGAAACGTATATAAAAAACTTATTTAATTAACTTTTAAATAATAAAAAAAAACAACTGTCAAAAATTTTATACACTTACCATATAATATTATAAAATTACACATAATATTTGCAAAAATATAGAAAATTATGGTAGATATAAAGAATTACAAGAATTAAAAAAAAAAAAAAACGCAATATTTTTCACTGCTATATTGTCACTTTTTTATTTTAAATCGAAATTAACGCACCGAAGCACAATAATATTTATTACGGAATGGACCTTTACGTATTATGTAAATAAATATGCGTAGTAAATCGGTTCAAATTTGCAGGTATTGTAACCTGTTCCGTCATTTATAAGACTTTTTTGTCAGGTCAATGTAACTTTTACTTTTGCAGGCTTATTTTATACGTTATAGTAAGTATGGTAAGTATAGTATCTATAATGTATTAGCACCTGTTTGTTTTGATTCTATAGAAATAAAATTTGACAGTTTTCATCTCGGCAAATCAAAGACATTCCATGATTAATTCACACTGCTAGTATTATGGTATATTTTTGCGCTTCGATGGGAACCGTATGCATACCTACCTATCTATCTTATATTGTTCAATGATTAATATTTTTGTTGTTGTTATTCTCTTTTCTAAATTTGTTTTATTTATTTATTTTGTTGTTGATAGTTTCTTGAATTATGTTCATCTTTACGACGTTTTTTCTTTTACAACATGTTTTGTCATCAATGTGGAAAATACACTGTTTAATGTAACCACTTAAATTATAATAATAACAGTAAATTTATATAGCGCAGTTTTGTGATAGTTCACCTCAAGTGCGTTTTGCACTAAATAACCTAATCTAATTAATAATGAGATAATAACATACAACCTCAGAGCAATAACATTCCAGGAGGGATAGCTTTTCAAAACAGTGTAGTCAGGATTGTTGATTTTTCCTGACTCGGGTGTGTCTACGGTTTTCATGGACACATATTTTTACATCCATTCATAGCACATATCGATATAATGTTTTGTTTATTTGTATAACCACGTTTTCACAGTATTGTTATCAACAAAAATATAGGATATGACCTCAGAAACTGTTGAGTTATGTCGAATAACAAAACTTAGCGGGCGGAGTCACCGGAGACGCGGGTGACGGAAAACATGCTTACATACCTAAAAGAGGTGCGATATTATGTGACTTGTCTTGTCTCTTTCTCTCTCACAATGAAAGGGAAAACCGTTCTATTGGTAAAAGGAACAAGAGTTAGAGTCAGTAACTTTAAATGATTCATCACTTAATGATTAAATAAGAATCTAGAAAATGGAAAAACAAAAATATATATCTCACGGTTTACGAGGTTTTGAGAGAAATAGACAAGACAATTTGTATAGGTTGGGTAGAAATATTTAGCTCTCTCTCCATATATATACTTACTCCAAGCATCCAACAGCTGTGTGTGCAAAATTAAAACTATGCTTTAAAATTTTTGATGAAACAGATAGTACCTATTCAGAGGTTATAAACCTAGTAGATGGAAAGTAACTTATACAATACGCTTCTGAGTAGGCAGCTAGGACATCATATAAAAAAGTACGGCAAGGAAAAAAACCGAAACTAAATAGTCAACGGAAACTTGAAAATTTAACTTATTTAGATATATTATATATATATGTAGAACAATTTTCTCGGTTTACCCGCGTAACGTAGTCCTTAAAAGGATTTTTTAACTCCTGACGTTTTGGACAGATCACACTGTCCATCTTCAGAGGCCTTATGTCTTGAGTTTCTGTCTCAAACTGATAGCTTTCGCACGTCTGTTTGGTCCAGAAGCTAAAACTTAAGTGAGTGTAAGTCACTACTTATGTCTCGAACGAAGTACCCGGGTTGAATCTAATTGGTCCCACAAAAATTTGGTATCGGATGTTGTAAAAAAGGACTCACTGATTTGCTTGCTGACACCGTCGGATCTCCTCTCGGACAAGGGGCCAGCCGAGAAAATTGTTCTACATCTTACACCCGTGAAAACCTTAATCATAACACATATATATATATTTCATTTTTCGTAGAAAGCAATCCCGTTTGGTTAGACATATTAAAGAAATAAAATAAAAACTTTGTGGAAGACCACAGATATTATTTCACTTTTTATGATGTTTCGCTTAGCATTAACATTATTAATCATATTCTTAAAAATTAGGTAAATTGGTCCATTAGTCCAATATTAGTTATGTTGCTTACAAACTAATAAAAATTATCATTATTCTTTGATTGATGTTTTGTCTCTTTTGATGTTTCGTCTCTTTCAATTTATATTATCTATCTCTTTCTCTTTGTTTCTTTGTTATAATTTAAATGTTATTCTTTTGTTTTCTCATTGATCTGTTATTTTATTTTACATTTTGTTCTCCCTCTGTATGTTTATATAACCGAAAACTTTGTATTTTTTTTAAAGCGAAACCAGTCGGTCAAAAAAATAAAAATAAAATCCGTGGTCTTACACCAATTTATTTAATTTTTTTTTTAGATATATATGTTGGTAATTGAGAAGAAGTTAAGATTTATGAACAATAGGAATTAAAAAAAGGGTTTTCAAGGCTCATTTAGATTTAGAAAAAAATCGGGACCATTAATAATTGTGTTTATTCCCATAGTTATGCTACACTGATTGCATTTAAAAAAAATCATTTTTGTTACTAAGCAAAAAAAAAAATCTGTATCATTTTCTAAGCCTCGTTTGAAAATTGGAACACATTTAGTAGAATACATTTGGTAAAAGTTATTTTAGTAATATGTTGTCTTTTTTGTGAGGGTTGAGACGTATAAAATTTCCACCATTTGGAACGGCCTTTATGCTATGATTATGGATAGGTTCTACAAGGTTGTTTGAAACGTTGAACCAAAAAATAGGAGAAAGTAAAATACCCCACGGCTTAAACAAAGTCATTCTATAGAAGGCACCTATCTTTCATCAATTATTGTAATTTTAAGTTCAACGATCGGCCTTACGGTTGATTAACCTTATGTTGCATGATATCAATTTAAATACATATTGACACAATGCGAATAACTATTATTACGTGCAGGGCCGTGCCAACCCAACGAACCTCTCCGTGCAAATCGCAAATGCAAGAAGGTACCGACCTTGAAGTAACAATATATGGAGGGATAGCTAATTTGTTTTACCCAACCCATCCGAAATTGTAATAAATCACTTTTTCCGAGTTTTTACATCGTACACCATGAGAGAGAAAGAGACAACAAATTTCTTGGACGGCTTCTAAATACTGTCGTAATGATCTTAAGCTGGTTATTTTCGCTGGTTAACGGCGGGACTCCGCCCACATTTTTTATTTTGCCACTAAACTTGACACAACTAAACGGTTTTTTAGGTTAGATGCTATATTTTTGTTGATAAAAATACTGTGAAAAAGTGGCTATACGAATACACAAAAACATTATGTCGATATGTGATATGAATGGATGTATAAATACCGTAGCCTTAGTCTTAGCCACGCCCATTTGCGCCGAGTCATGTTAAAATCATCAAAAACAAGTCCAAAACTGACTTCACTGGCTTTGGCTTGGGCTACCTCTTGCATACTCTAAGGTACCGACAATGCCGTCAACTAACTTCTGTGGGTTCTACTGCACGGGGACCAAAGGAGTGACCCTCCTTCAGGCTATTTATAATATCTCAAACAGAAGGGCCCATGGGTCATCGCCACCGAAAGGGTAAACCGATATAAGTATGTTGTGGGCGTGTCCGTGTGCCCGAAGTATGCTCATTTTCGCCTTAGTTCTGGTGAAATTGATCAATGGTTGGGAAGTACCTGGCTGCTCAGATCTGCCAACCAAACATGGCTAAAACCATTTTAAACAACGGTTCGATTCCGAAGGATGATCTTTCACTAGGGCGATACTGAGAGTATCTCCCACTCTGGAAAGTGTTGTAAATATATTTAATATTATTTTGTATTAAGTAAATGTGAAATAATGCAGACGAATTCAATAAAATGTATTTTCTCTCGCCGGGATTTGAACACGTGACTTCTGGATTCGCAGTCGAGGATCTTGACCGCTCGTTGGCCTATCTCTGACCTGGGAGTAGAAAGTTTTTTCGTAAATTGGCGACAGCCGTTTTCTTTGAAATCTTTATAAATGTCACTTCTAGGTATCTGTTCAGTGGTTGTAGCTTATAACCTGGTGAACCGTAGTCATCCGCCACAGTTTCCATCTCCGTTACATTATTCCTGGTGGCCTTTTCTCCTAGTGTAGTCCAGTTTAGTATGTTCCTTCAATTCCCACTTCAGTCAGGCATTTCTTTTTTTTCAAAACACTTTCAATACCTTACAATACACCGCATGTAGAACGCATTATTACTTAATGAATTTTATTAAGACTCCCAGTTGCGAACAAAAAAATATTTATATGTGTCACGTTAAGAGATTTACCAGATACACCGGTCAAATAATGTTTTTGAGTTAATTTCATTCCCAAATTTGGACAAATTTGGTAAAAAAAACTACATATTATAAAAAAATACTAATATCAATATTTTGGAGAAAATGTATATAAAAAAATGATTACTGAAATTTTGTGTTAATTCGACGTTCTCCGTAGCAGAGCTATAAGCTGCCTGGCTCTGGACCAGAGTTTACGGCTTCAAATCCTGTAACTTATGGAAAATTTGTTGGATTATGTGTAATTATGTTTGAAGTATATTTGCACTTCGTTCCAGAGTCGCCCTGGTGATGACGATAATACAGAATCGAAACGGTTAAGTCGTGTTTGATGATCAGATCTAAATAGCCGGGTTCTACCAACTGTCCGCTACTCCTGATCCCTTTTCCCATTTCAATCAGTCTCATTTCGTTTTTCAAATCGGGGAAGCCATTATTTCACTGATTTCTTCGGCGTCATGTTGCACCAAACGAATTGTTCTTATGTGTGTCGCAGCCCTGACGTGGCATAGTACTTCGACTAGAAGCACGCAACGTTCCCAATATGTTCAGTATATCCACGGCAAATGCAATTATTTCCGGCTGAAAGAGATCGAAATGAAAATGAGGAAACGCAGTGGAGAACGATGCAGCTAGAGAAAGCCACAGCCGGCAAGGCGATGGCACGATACACCGCTCGAAGTAGGAACGGTACTCGCGGTATTAGCACCGAAGATCGCGTGAGAATCCATCGAACTGGTAAACTATGGAATCATTAGCTTATATCTGTGGGGTGGTCGGAAAGAAGTTGTTACTCTTGTGTAAAGATATACACAAATATGCGTCCATATTAAAATAAGTTTATAATTGTGGTAAGTCGCACACCTCAACTACACAGCCGTAAGTTTTGAAATTGCTCAAACTGGGATAGGGGCCTTTGTAGTTTCACACCTTTACCAAACTCCATTATTCATAAAAATCGAAAGTTATCCGTTTTTTCATTAAGGTACAAATAAAAAGCAATGTATTTTTTTTGTAATTGCGTTCAAAAAAGTGTAAACGATTCTTTATAGAAAATACTATTTCGCCCACTATACGCAACATTCTACCGCTACTGGTTCGCAAGAAAAAAACGACACATATAAGAAAGACACAAAGAAATTAATAAAAATGTACAAGGAAAATATCAATGATTTTACGAAAGGTCACGAGACATCGCAGCTCCGTTAAACCGCTTTGGATTATTATTGTTATGCCAGTTTCATATACCATACTACATGTCCCCCATTAGTTTGCTTACGTTGGATGTGAATATTTGTTTTGAGTCCAAGGACTATAGTCCACGGCTTCCTCCTCTAACAGGAAAAAGTTTGGTTTGTTTCAAGATTATTTCCAATTTTCTGGGAATTTTTATTTAAAAAATAACATTGTCGTTAAATAATAGGCTTGTTCATTAAATTTATCACTTTCCAATTATTTTTCGTCACCAAAAAACATATTATATATTTTGTTCTTTTCAAAGGTATCGAGCGATAATTTTTATAAATTTTAAGTGAAATGTTTTTTTTTGTGTCAAACGCCCACCGCTTTAACCAACCTCAAATTACCCGGAAAGGGTTTTGTATGGCAGTAAGTTTTGGACATCATCAGAATGTGTGCAGTTTTATAAAGTAGCACGTATCTGCCAATTAAAACATTAATCTATTTAGGTTTGGTTTCGTGCGAGTAGAGTTAATGCGAATAACACATAAATACTTAGCATTGTGTTTGATGGTGAATATGAATATACTTCCGCCAGCGATTTCCTTGCGAAAAGACACTGAGAAACGGTCTTTTGTCTTGCTTACGCTTACTTATTGTATGAGCGCAAAATAAATTAAAAAAAGTGAATGCATTTGTATTTATATTTGTCTTTTGAATATTCGAAAAGTTAATAAAACTTTCGAATAGTTATTTCACTGTGTCCATTAATTCGAAAAAAGGGAACCAACCGATTTGTTTTTTCATTAAAATGAACTTTTTATTTAATCTCGCTGGAATTTTTTTCGTCTGAGTCGAAAAACAAGCATAAAACATGCTGTATGCAAGCAATTCATCCGTGTGACTACTGTGTTTGACTCAACGTTCGCTGTGATGCCTATAACAAGGAGCATCTCTAATATTATTTCACAAAATTAAATCTAAAGGAAGGAGGACAAACCATCAATATATTCGTATAGGTACTAAGTAAGATATATCGAAATGGCATTCCACACGAATTTGAACCGAAAATACAAGAATTAACTTCTTTCAGAGAAAAAAATAAATTGGCACCTGACAATTTCCTTTGACAAAAAAAAGGTTCTCAGAACCTGTTCTCTATCGATTGAGTTGGTTTTAGTAGACGCAGATATACGAGTATGCCAAGGGCAAACGGGCATCTGCCCTACGCATTTGAATTACTTTTTTTTTTAATAACACTCGAGAAAATATTTGCACTACGAAGTTATAGAAGTATAGTAACACAAGTGAGATAAATAATAATAATACTTTATCGAAGGAAGCAATCACTTTGTAGCTTGACATTATAATTTAAATAAAAAATATTTTAGTTTAAAGCCACTTTATTTATACACATATAACAATTCGACCGGTTTCGGTTAAACTTAACCTTCTTCAGGAACGTATATATATAAACTGAAGTTTATGTATATACGTTCCTGAAGAAGGTTAAGCTTAACCGAAACCGGTCGAATTGTTATATGTGTATAAATAAAGTGGCTTAAAACAAAAATATTTTTTATTTAAATAATAATAATACTGTTGACGGTTGACACTAATTAGCACGTTTGCAAACGGAGAATATCGCAGATTGCAGGCATAGACATAAAATAATAGCGTGTTTCGAAGGTATATTTCGGTGGCTTGGTATAGTGCAATCAGGCGCGTTGTCTCAGTAACGTATCTACATTATTTAATTCATCTAAGATTGCAGGGTACTAAATGCATGTCCTGCTATATTTTGTGCCTCAATTTTTCGTCATCTGTCAAAGTCATAGAAACTCAAGTGGCTGGGAGGGCCTTGAAGCAAAGAATGGACAGTTCTTTCGAGAAAGTTTCTTCTTGGGGTAAGAAAAACCTCAGCGAATCTAGTCTCATTCAACACAAGCGATTTCCCTAATAAGCCTTCTTTAATACACGAGGAAAACATTGCTGTCTTTGGAGCACAGACGTCAGATGGGAATGTTGTCCTTGTTTTACCGGTGTTTCAATGGATGATGCTTCGAGGAACTCAGTCGGGAAACACGCCAATTGCTAAATGTACTGGTATGCTTCAACGCACGTGATACATTATAAATAACTAAATAATTAAGCAGTCAAAAGGGCAAAATATAGCGTATGAAATCAATTGTGACTATAGTAATATATTCAGGCCTTCCCATTAATGTTCAAGTGTTTATCGTCATCCGTGCTTTTTTGGGTTGGGCTCGTGCGCTAGCCTTGCGATGTCTGGACAAGGCTGTTGACATTCGAACGTGAGAACGGTTCGCTTCTTCGACTCGTTCTTGTATTCACAGCTCGGCTGTAAAATGAGTTCGCCCTCTGTGTTTTCTTCCTCCTACAACATGGACTAGGTCCACTTCTTCATTTCCTCAAAAAATAAAGTTTGAACCGAGTGGGTTTGTGATAAAAAGTGAAATTCGCTCAGTTCAGATCGTACAGTTGCAACTGAACGCAAAGCATGCTTCAATGTTCGTTGGCGCTTTTTTAGTCTGGGCGCCTCGCTCAAATTGGGGCCGCCACTGCTTTTATCATAGATTGTTTGTTATTGGACGTTTCACGCGTGTAGAGGACAGTTTGACGGTCTTTTCGTGAGATTTAAAACAACAACGCAAATTACATCAAAAGTGTAGGAAGGTTTACGGAATCAATCGTACAGCAAGTGGTCAGAGGAGAGACTCGACGGCTTCTTTTTACGACACTTTTATTACCCGGTTCACAAACTATTAGCACGCAAGTGGTCGAGATCAGTGATGTTAGGGACGTGGTCTCAGCTTGACCTATATTATATTAGAACCCAGTAGTTGTTAGTGTTAGTTGCATTATTATTAATTTGTATTTTACAAACACCCGGTGATTCGTTGCGATGTATGATTAAAATAGGCGTTTCTCAATTTTAAACTACGGCCAGTGTGTTTTCTTTTGTCGTTCTTTGCTGTTGTTTGTGATTCTTTTAATAAACATAACTAAAATTTAATATTATGATGAACTAAATTTTTGTAAAAAAAAAATTTTTGTTTTTTATTATAATTGAAAATGCATAAATTATGTGATTATCAAAATGAACTAGATTGCAGCAGTCTCATAGTGGTGTGTATAGCGGCATTTGCTTTCTATCATAAGACAATAGTGGGGTTGGAAGTTAGAAAATGGACGGCCACCCTCGTGGGGTTGGTCATCACCTTGTTTGTTATGGGGAATCAGTCATGGCATCACATGTTGGTGGTCATATCAAGTATTATGCTGATGAAGTGCGCAGGATGGAGGTGAGTTAAATTTATATATTATGTTTTTTTATAATTTGTTGTTTAGGTTTTAATAAAATTATTTAAAAATGTCTTCGTCTTTGAAAGTGGGTAAACCGAGTTTTAACGGCCGCCAATGATTAGTTGAAAACAAAGAAGCAGAAACGAAATAAACAGTTTCAATAAAAAAAATCACACTATAAATTCGTTGTGGAAACCATCGATGCAATAAATTGAAAATTGAGAAACTTCATAAAATTTGTTTTTAACCTTCATTCATTCATAAATTATGTTTTTTTTTAAAATTTATATCTTAGACCATTAAACTGAGGCATGCCGTATTATGGTGGCCGAATGAACTTACTTGTTCAGCCTTTTAAAGCTTGTTTTCACCGAGTTAGTCAATGACTGAGTGGCTACGTATGTGTTTGGATGAAACGTATTTTCGATATGATTTTTTTTACAGTTTTAACAAAAATGTGTCCGTATTGTAAGTACCCCGTTCTAAGGCTACATTGGAGGTGGTTTTTGTTATAATACATCAATTTACTTGTAACAAGTACAAATAAAGATGTACAAGTAATATATTACCACTGGTAGGGTCGTGGGTTGTGATATTGTTGTTTAGTTCGGTTCTCATTTTGTAAAGTTTGTAAGGTATCTGTGGTAGGCAAAATTTATAAATGAATAAAGAAAGTTTGAAAAATCATCAAGTGTTTTATATTACAATATTAAACCAATTTCATTTTTTTTAATCTTAAAAATATTGTGAAGTATATATTTTATTATAATAATTTATAAAAGTACCTAGATAATATGAACCGTGGGGGTTGTTAGCCGAATGCGTGAGAAGTGTTTAGACATCAGTAAAGGATTGAGCAGAAAAACTGACTTAACTTGGCCACTTCATGAAAAATTATTAATCCATTTATAAAATATTGCTAAAAACAATTTTGGCATGTTACTGTCACACACTGCTCTTCAATTTTCACAATTTTCTACAGTTTTCACAGTATTCCCTAGGAAAAAAAGTTTCATTTAAAGTATAGGTACACGAGTCAAATCTGACCTGAGAGAGTACGAACGTACTCGTACATCCGAAACTAGTGTTTACATATTTATATTTGAAGATTTTGTTAAAACCTACTACAGCGTTCAGCGCGAGACTAAAAAGGTCGATGGCCGTCTATCAAATGAAAGTACAAAGCATATCTTTGATTTTTAATACAATCAGTTAGTAAAACAATATTAACTGACGGCATTATTCATTTGGAAAGTGTCGAATGGATCGGTGGTAATAAGTTTTCATATTTTGTTATTGTCAGTCATAACTCATAACAAAGCAAACAATAACGGTATGTGTATTGTCCAGACTGACCGATATGGGGTCACCGCAATGGCCAATCTTGCGCTTTCTCCGTTAGTGCACTCGTCACAATGCTTGAAGAACGACTCAGAATTCAAAAAGTAATCTGGAAGATGAAAAAATTATCTTCACATGTATTTTTTTCATGGACATGCAATGAAAGCTAAAAAAATGT
Source organism: Drusus annulatus (assembly GCA_022651775.1). Classification (NCBI taxonomy): domain Eukaryota; kingdom Metazoa; phylum Arthropoda; class Insecta; order Trichoptera; family Limnephilidae; genus Drusus; species Drusus annulatus. The sequence goes on from JAGWCC010000094.1 coordinate 176,652, forward strand.
GATAATGCAGAAGTGTGTTTGTTTGTCAAAAACAGCAAATACTCTCGATCTGTGAGCTCTAGCGCAACGTAATTTTCATCGTTTATTCTGTTTGGAATATCTAGGTCAGTACGACTATTTAGCTCGCAAATATTCATGAAGGTATGTGTTAAATAATCAGACAAAAATCGATATTGTTCGTTCCATATGTTTATTTTATTGTTTAATAGGACATGAAGATTCCGAGAAAAAAGTGTTGGAATCTCGGGAGAAGCCGGCTAGTAAATCCAGTGTCCCATCAAACGGTGAAAATCTTACTTGGAAATATGATACTCCAAATGAATGCATATTTTATGACAACGCAATTTTTAATTTTAGTTTTTTATTAAAGATTTATTTATTTATCAAACATAAAAGTGAATAATAAAAAAACAGAGAATTTTATTAAACATAATTTTCATTTATAAATTTTCATTATTTATTAATTAACCTAGAGCGATTTTACATTAAATTTATTCAATACAGTTACATTGACAAAGTTAAAGCGTTATGTTATAATGTGATTGATTACATAAAAAAATAAAACAAAAAAGTGCATGCTTGAAAAAAATAATCTAATTAGTGAATTTAATATATGTATGTCTAACAAGTGGTGAGATATTTTTTTCTAAATAATATTATAGGTATATAAAAGTAGATATAAATAGAAGATAAAAAATACATATATATATAGCCACGATCGCCAAAAGATCGTAAACGACAAAAACGAAATTTTACATGAGATGTTTTTTTTCTTCTCATTTTTTAATAATTTTTAATTTTTCATAATAATATATTCACTTTTATAGTATGGGGAACTCGTATATTTTAGTGATTCGTAATTTTAATGTTTATTTGGAACGGCATTTTTTGTTTTTGAGTACAGAATGGTACATAATATGTTTTTTTAGAATTTAACGTTAGCAAGTTCTTGTCAAACCATATTTTAAATTCATTGTTGTCTGTGTTAGCCTTTTTGTTTAATTTGAACCATGTATTTGCTTGCATGAGTAGTAACGTGTCATCGGCATATGATACAATTTCTCCATATTTAGCGATTTCAAATATGTCGTTTTCATGCGTAGTGAACAAAATGAACAAAAATGATTTATTTATATTATTTGATTCATGGATTTAACCCTTATTTAAATTGAATAAAAGAAATAATAAAAATAGAGAGTAAAAATGATTATGAATTGTAAACAAACATAATTGAAAATATGAATCTTGTTTTATTTCAGAAAATGCCACATTGTCACTCTAGTGTACCTCTTCTCTTACTTGCTGATCTTCCGCTTGGCCGAGTTTACCGTGCAGTACCACAATCGCGAATACGTCAATTATCGGCAGATGCTAACTATTCTCAAGCTGACCGGAGTGGCTTTTGACATCCACCTCACCAACAGGGGCAAGCAGAAGAAGGGGTCCGAGGTAGACAGCATAACGTCGAAACACGCTGCCGAAGACCCGCTAGACCCAGGCTTCATGGATCTTTTCCATTACACATTTTCTTACATGGGAATGATTACTGGTTTGTGATTGTATGTTTTTTATGACATGCATTAAATAATTAAGGGTTCTTTTTGCAACTCATATATTTTTTTAAATCATTTAAACTGCTAATTACAATAAACACGTTGAACGGTTAAAAATTACTGGTTTTTAAATATGATTTATCTTATTCTATGGCTTAATTTAAAAGTTACTTACCAGTTAGTTCTGTTTTGAAGAAGGACCAGCCATTTTAGACGTCCACATCTCTCGAAGTTATATCCGCTGAGGACTTCCTAGTGGCATTTTACTTGTCTTCAGCCTGGCATTCTGCCATTGTACCAACAATATGTTTTTATTATTTCTAATTTTGAAACTGCTAATTCGCGGTGGAGCTCCATTTTAATGATTTTAATAATACCAAATTTTGAACTTTATTCCACTATTTTTTATTTAAGACCTGACCGGTATCACCTTATGACGGGAACCAGTCTGAAGATGCCCGTCATAGGGTAAAACCGCACAGGTCTTAAATTTAAAAAAGTGGAATAAAGTAAAAAATTGTATTATTAAAATTATTAATATGTTTTGTTGGCTTCGTTACGTGCTCCTTCACGTCATTGCCACTTTTTTAGTAATGCCCATGCCATGGAATTATCCTCTAATCAAGTTGTAATGTGCATTAGGTATTATACATTTTCCGGAAACATTTGAAAAGGTCCTTTTGTAGTTTTGTATTATTGTCCTTGTTATATAGCTTTTGCTGAGCCAATTTTGTTTTAGTACACACAACGCCTACACATTGCGCTTTACCAACGATTTCAGCATTGGGCTTGAAATGTTTTGGAACCGAATGAATTCAGCTTTAGTTTTTCCTTGTTCATCAATCAGTCAAATGCATCCAGGTCCATACTTGCGCTACAGGACTTGGGACGACTCCCTCAGGCTTCCCTTTGCAAGAAGTTGCAATGCCCAGGAGCTCCTGAGAAATCGTGGACCCCATGTGATCCTGACAACCGTTGCCTGCCAAATCATCTCTTATTTCTATCCGATTAAGGTAAATATTTGCTCAATTTGCTGTTATTTTTTTTTACTGTATAGTAAAATCACAATACATTATTGTAAAGGCTTAGCTAAACTGGATAATTATGTATCAAATTTAACTAATGTATAAGCCAGAAGGTCAAATATTTATGGAAAATGGAATGGAATTTCTGGAAATGGAATTCCATCATGAATTAACAGTTACAAAATTAGAAATAATAAATATTTATTATTATTGCCATTGAATTCAAAATTCCCTCTGTTTTTGTTGACAAGAAAGGAGTGCCAAATTATTTAAGGAAATGACTCAGGTGTTGTTTGTAAAAGATTTAACATTTTTTCTTTCAATATTAATCAGGCGATTTAAATAGAATACCTATATTACATACCAGTAGGGAATATCGATAAATTATACAAGGTTAAGCATTAAACTGGTTTAAGTAAATATCCATTTGGTCATTAGAGTACCTACCTTTCCACGACCACCTACGCATATTTATTATTTATGGAAGCAAGGAGAACAAAAACACGGTAACGAATGTAAGTAAAAATAATCATAAATGATTCTTTTTTGGTATCCTTTCTATAACTATGACCTACGAAAGCTTCGGTCCGAGCCAAATGGCACATGAATTTGCATATAAAAAAAGCAATCTTGAAAAAATCTTCGCTATTTTTAAACAGTGGTGAGGTTTTATAAACTGTTCATACGTTTTATTGAATGTCTACTGTGATTCTATTTACGCAGTTATTGGTACATATGAGGCGCCGAGGAGCTTGCTGGTGGCGTTGTTTAATATATCGCTGGGCGTGTGAATGGGCGCTATGGCAGGCGAGCACTGAAATAAGATGGCTTCTTGGCCTTCTCTAATTGTGCCTTTTGTTATTATTCTATAAACGACCTTTTTGAGGAAAGACATGTGATGGGTTACTTTGAATCCAGTTAAAAATACGACTATTCTGTTTCAGTACCTCCTGACTGCTGAGTTCTCCAGGCGCCACTTTCTATTCAAGAACTTTTTAAACTTCCTCCATTTAGCGAGGTTCAAGATGTGGTTGACCAGCAACCTCTACATTTCCCAGTGCACCAGCGGGATCCTGGGGGTGGGCGCCTACCCCACCTCTCTCGAGAGCGAGTCCACCAATGGACCTACCAAGGATTACAGCCACCTCAAGAATATGTAAGGAAGTTCATTTGTTAAGGGTTGATTTACAATTTTCACGCAGTAGATAATCATGTTGGGATTCATTGCGTTGCTTCTGAATGTTCGGGATTCATAAATAATTTACAGAATTATTTTGCTGGGGTTTTTCGACAACAACCCCCTATTTTTCGCCAAACTCTGTCTCTCAATTATTGATTCATCGGATATTCAAAATACTTCAAAAATGGAACAGTCAAATAATGAAGGCAATTAGAATAAAATAGACCTACAGAACTTCAATTCTTTGTACACGTGACCTGTTTGTGATAGAGACAGACCTCTCGTCTCCGGTCAAAGACAGTTGAGCTACTGACACAGCCGGATGATGTCTACCGTCACTGCAGTGGTCTTTTATAGGTGTAAGCCCAGTTACTGAAACATGACTAAATTTGACATTGGCAGTGATTTATCAAAGATATGTACCTACATAAGAATAATCATTTTCAAAACTGTTGTATTATTTCTGGATAAATGGTTCAATTAATTATCAAATAGCACATGGCTTGGACATACGGGTACCTAGAATTAAATCGCTAAGGGGCGTCACCAAACCAATGGGCAAAGTCAATCCTTGAATTTATTCATTTGCATTTGTTCATTTTAAAAGGTTAATATTGTTCTATGTAATTTTGTACAAAATCTTTATTTACAGGTAGGTGAAGTCAAAACGTTAAAAAAATCATAATGATTTTACAAATAATTTGTAAAAACCAAATAATTCACGCGGAAGTTAGGCACAGTGTTCAGGTCCGTACGGTGAATGATGCAAACAAAGCAGAAACGCCAGACGGAAAAACGTCAAAAATTTGGTGCACGTCAGAAGAGGTTTAGGGTTAGGTTTACTGTTGCAGATTTAGAAAACGAAACTACTTAAGTTTTGAATTTTAATTATTTTTACTGAACATATTACCTCAATTGTTTTCAACGGAAACTCTCAGGACCAATTAATCGCAAGTAAAAATGAAATGTGGTCCTTAGCGCGCTAATATTATTGCTGGAAAAGGATTTGTAAAATTCAGAATTTTGTTTTACAATGAGAATTTAAATGGTAGTCGGTTTTTATTTATCTCAAATATAAATTACTTACATCCCAAGTTCATCCTCAGAATATATTTTAACGTTATTTAAAGAAATGAAAAAATAACTTTGTTTGAGACCACGAAAATCATGTTAATTTTTTTGACCCATTAATATGTCATAAAAATTAAAATACAAAATCACACTAAACAAAAATACATTTTTTTATTTTTTTATTTTTTATTTATATTTACAAAATAAGAAAAAAAGTTTACATATATATAGAAATTATATCAATGTTACACAATATGGATAGTTACTTAAATATATAAAAAATAATATTGAAGAAAAGTAATTCGATTAAATAATAAAAGCATATTTATATATATATATATATATATATATATATATATATATATATATATATATATATATATATATATATATTAAACATAATACATATTGTAATTTAGCGATATAAAGGTTGATAGTACATTTGATATGTTTATAACTTCTTTTTTTTTGTATTACTACGCCAAAGAAGAGAACTAGCTCTTGAGCTTGGCGTAGGAGTTTAAAAAAAAAAATAGGATGTTATTAGAAAAATGTGTCTTTAATAGTCGTTGGAGGTTACATTGTTAATAATTCAACTTGGTAATTAGTTTCCATTAGAAACAAGTTATTGCTTTCTAGTTTAATAAATTGTTAGAAAAAAAATTAGTTTTTTTGAAAGTTGGTAATTTTTTTTTATTTCTTCGGGAAGGCTATTAAAATTCTTTATCCCCTTGAAAAGATAGTTATTATGCATTTGTTGAGTGGCAAAAAAAGGAATTTTTATGTTATATTTATACCTTAAAGATGAATTTACTTTTAGATTGTGAGAAAGATTGTCTTTGATAGTTTGTAGTATTGACTGTTTCTTATACATGTCCTCTATTTTAGGAACTTAAAATATTTTGAAAAGTGTTTCTGTTGAGAATATAGATGGCTTTTTTAGAATTACTTCAATAATCAATCTTTGAACCACCTTTACAGGATTAACAATGTGTGGTAATATATACTATTACCTAGATTCAGAGGGAGAACACAATATTTAAAAAAACAGTAAAATAACAAAATAATACCATTTAAATTATAACAAAGGAACAGAGAGAAAGATACAGTTGATATAAAGTGAAAGAGGCAAGGGCAAAACGTCAACTGAGCACGTGATAAAAATAATGAGAAATTTTATGAGTTTACGGGAAATGTATCTAATATTGGACTACTGGACAAATTTACCTGATTATTAAGAATATGACTATTAAATTTCAAAGGATTTATTTATTTTTAGTGCTTCTAAATTATCTGTTGCCATGACCGTGTTTTTATGGAGAATATGAGCACCGTTGCTTTTATTGAAGGTATGATCTTTTTCAATAAGATGATTGGCGAATTCTGAAAAACCGTGGTTATTTAAACAACTAAGATGTTCTTTGATTCTAATATTGACAGTACGGGTTGTTTTACCAATATGAAATGAAAAACAATCACTTAAACCCAATTTACAAATTCCTGAGTTAACTTAGTTTGTCATCTTTATCCTTCGCATTAATTATAAAAATTTACCTAAATAATTGTTTGTATAAAAGACAGGTCGTATTTCCGATGGAAAGTTTTTGTGCTGGAGGAAGAACAATTTATTATTGATGAATAAAACACTACGTCATCGGTAACCAAGGTTATTAAAATTGTTATTAGAATCCGGATAAGTATTTTTTTAAAATGTAATTAGGATGCCTTCTATTTTATGACAATAATTAATATTTCAAAGCTATGATGGAATTGGCGAAATGAAAATTGAGATTTTTTCAAGTGACATTTAAGGGCAAATTTAATGATATCAAAAATCGCCTTGACAGATAATTTTGCTTCTTAGTTAAGTTAAACATTTTGTTTAATTTATTTAGTACTCAAGAAGAAGCAGATAAATTGGAGTATGACTTTGAGACAGTCAACACTATGAACCTCTACAAGATTCACTGGAGCCCGTGGCACTCGGAGTTCTGGAGAAACTGGAATGGATCCTGCCAGTACTTCATGGGCAGGTATATCTACAAGGAAGTCTTCAAGGGTATGGCTGCTGATCTCCGGTGAGTAGACTTCTTTCTTTTTGAGGACATGCGTAAATATTGAGAAGAACAGAATTTTATTTCTTCTTCATCGTTTTCTACTTCTGGTGCCCTTTCCTATCGAATGTTGGCAATAATTACAAATGTTAAGCTTGCGAGCTGCAGTCCTAAACAACTCGGCGGATCTAATAATTGTAGCAATAATTGTTGATTCCTTGATGCATTTCATCAATTAAGAATTCAGCAGTATATTTTCATTGCGCGTACGTGCATGACATTTTCAAATTAGAACTGGTCTATGTGTTCGAAAAAATATCAAATTTTAAAAAAAACTTCTCAAATACAGACAAGCGATAAAGTACCTATTACAATATATTTTATCAGACGATTATTTTAATTCTATATTTTTTTATGAGTGTCCATATGGTTTACTATTGCAGGCCATTTTTTTATGTGTAATAACATGCGTAGAGTAAAATTTAAAAATATATAAATTTCCCATCCAGATATTTAGCAATTGTAAGGAAATTAAATTTATTATTAGATTTCTGTATATCGTATAAATAAATATTATTAACAGTCTAATACTAATCAACAAGCAACTAATACTTTATGATCGTGTAGATTCAAAATCTGTTTTTTTCTTGGAAATTCAAGTTACATCCCGTGATCTTTAAGGGGTAGAGTTATGTACTTTAAAAAATTAAAAAAGTTGTTTGTTTTTCAGTATTCTGCTGACCATGTTGTTCTGAGCTTATTGGCATGGCATAGAGCTGGGGTACTTTACTAGCCTGGGATTGTGCGGCGTTTACTTGGTGGCAGAGAAGCCATACCGCAAGATGTACGAGTACACAACTGGATGGGTAAGTTGCTTCTTTTTAATATTCTATTTAACGATATTGAGTTATCGCTTTTTATTTTACATGTCAATTCTTAATTCATGGCACTGTGTACTGGTACAGTGAGCAGGCGATACACTTTTGCTTGATAACGCAATTTTTGACGTGGAACGTCTTAAAATCGATGCCGGGTGTGAGGATGCAATCGCGCCCAAACGAGCGACAGTTTCTGTCGAAGTAATTTCAAACTTCAATAACTCGGCTGACAAATAAACGTAACGCAACCATCTTAGTCTCTTTGCTTGCGCGCAAAGTTGACTCCCCATTTTCAACTTTCCGGATTCGACACGTGTCCATAACCGGAATCATATTTTAATTGCCGATCAGATTTATTTTCACTTTATATTGTGTTCGTTGAATAAGATGAAGTATATGAAAGTTGGTATAGAATTTAAATGAACAGAAGGTAACAATGACAAACATTGACGCAGGCGTATGTTTTGAAGGACAATCATATTACATTTGTCATCTTTATTGAGTTGTCATACACCACACGGCCTGAACCATAACTATCACTTTCAATGAACCAATTCATATCTAAAAATATTTAAATGCTGAGTGCTGTGAAAAGTATCTTCATGCATTGGAATGGTTCATGACCAAAATTTTATATAAGTTGATCGATTAACGAAACACTATCAACTTATAATCGTTTCGTGTACTAATAGAACAATGGTTACCTACCTCGAGCTAGATGACTGGAGTGCTTAGTGATAGGAGTGTTTGGAGTTCACTTCAACTCCTTAGTATAATGTTATCTATTAATTATCTGTCGAAACCTTTAAAGGTAATGCCAAATATGAACACAAGACAATAAGAAGATTGGTTTCCTGTCTTTAATCTTACAAGGGCAGAGAACATGATGAGAAGCATCCAAAACAAGCAGGTTTTTTTTACTCTGGTTTTTTGAGGAATCAATCTCTGAAGCTTTGTTAAACGAGATATTCATGTACACATGTTGAATGGAGAAATAAGTAACTTGGATCGAAATTCTCGAACACACATGCTGTGCTAAAATAGGCATTACTGTAGATCTCAGAGCAACAATATACCAGGAGGGATAGCACACGTTTTTACATCCATTCACAGCACATGTCGACATCGTGTTTTGTTTATTTGTTTAACCACTTTTTTACAGTATTGTTATCAACAAAAATATAGTTAAATATGGTCAAAAGTTGGCTGTTAAAAAAATTAAAGCTGGAAAGTCTCCCGTAGTTATGATAGACGGAAAGCATTGAGCATATCAAAAATGCCGGTGAAAAAATATACGCTTTTAGCTAAATTATTTACTCAGATTCTCCAGCACATGCACATGCCAAGTAATTTTTCGTTTTTTTATAGTTTTGGTAAAATCCAGACATGAAGATATATCTTTCATCCAACTATAGACCAATTCTCTAATGAAATTAATATTTTGTCAATATTTGAAAGAGTGCTACAAATTCAGATTCAAGACAAATTATATACATCCGACCATCAATTCGGTTTTAAGTCTAAACTGTCAACAGACATGGCAATACTTTCCATGAAACAAAGTATCGAGTATTATAAGGCAAGAAAAACAACGGTTTATGCTTGTTTTCTAGACCTAAGTAAAGCTTTTGATAGGGTTTCGCATGCACTGCTTTGGAAAAAACTGAAGAAAAGAAATGTGCCCTCTTCAATAATTAACATTCTGGCAATCTGGCATCATCAGCAAAAGAACCAAGTAATCTGGAATAATAAAATGTCAACATCAGTAAACATGCGAAGCGGCGTCAGACAAGGGGGAAGCTTATCACCGATTCTTTTAATGTCTACATGAACGATCTAAGCGAAGAACTTACCTCAGCAAACGTCGGTTGTCACCTGGGAAATACAACCGTCAATAACATTGCGTACGCAGATGACATGGTTATTCTAGCACCATCTATCAAAGCCATGAGGAGGCTGCTAAGGATATGCGAAAAATATGCCGCTGAACACAACATGGTTTACAACCCCACTAAATCAGTGTTACTAGTGTTCAAGACGGGAGCAGGACCTACTAAAATATTACCAGTCAGCCTTAATGGAACAAATATAAATGAAAAATCCGAGGTCAAATATTTAGGACATATTTTGACAGCTGAGCTCAAAGATGATGCTGATATCGAGCGACAGAGAAGAGCACTGTGCATTAGAGGAAACATGATTGCTCGAAGATTCAACAAATGCAGCCGAGAAGCAAAACGGCAACTATTTAATACATATTGTACAAGCCTGTATACATCGGAGCTGTGGACAAATTTCAACCGTGCAACTTTAAAAAGAATGGAGGTACAATACAACAACTCGTACCGGATGCTTTTCGGGCTGTCATGGTACTGCAGCGCTTCAGAAATGTTCGCAGAAGGACGAGTTCCCGGTTTCAGAGCCTTAATAAGAAGACGTATCGCCAACTACCGAATAAGAATAGGCACGAGCGAAAACACTCTTGTGAGGGCAGCACTGGACTTCTTGCAGGGCCCCGTTTATAAACAATGGAGTCATTTCCTGATGTCTTGAAACGAAGTTTAATTTTATTTCATTATTGCTATTATTTATTACTATGTTATCATGTTTTCTATTTTTATTTATTATCTTTGTATTTTTTTATTTATGTATGTATTATATGGAACTCATGGGATTGCACCACCCTCCCTGAGATCTGGAATAAATATATTAAAAAAAAATAGGATATAACCTCAAAAACCGTTGAGCTATATCGCATTACAAAACGTAGAAGGTGGAGTCGCCGTAGATGCGGGAGACGGAAAACATGCTTACATACCTAAAAGTGGTGCGATATTATGCGACACCTTATCTTGTCTCTTTCTCTCTCACGGTTTACGACGTAAACACCCAGAGTAAGTGATGTATCGTTAATTTGAAAAGGTTGGGTAAAAATATTTGCCTCTTTCTTTATATATATATCTTTACTCCAAGCTGTTGATACATTTACTAATAAAATTAGTAGCTTTTGTCAACATTCACGATGATATGCCACCATTTCCAGGACTACCAGAAAGAGAGAAAAGGTTTGACTGTAAACCATATTCCTTAATTGAGTAACTTGTGTCAAAATTCTCTAATCTGTAATATTCACCTTAAAGCTAAACGAATAAAAGAAAACGTGAGTAACTTGTAACATAATTCACAATGTTTCCACCTTTAACGTTTTCAAAATGAGAAATTTCAAATGAGTTGCTTGTGTTATAATTCTTTAATTTATGATATTTCTATGCCACAATTTAATTTAAAAAATAACATATGAAAAACATTATTCTAACAGAAAACCTGCCTTATTTTCAGGGCTCCACGGCCTTCTTGGTGGCGATGTGGACCATCCAGGCGCATATATTTGGCCACGTGATGATTTCCCACCTGATACTAGAACCCAAAAATATATTTACTCACGCAGCCGCCATGAACTTCGTTCCTTATTTCTCACTTATCGTCTTCTTCTTATTCGGTAGAGTTGCTCTCATCTATTTGCAGAAGAATCGTTCTCTTGTTTCTAATAAATAAACAAAAACATATTTTTGGAGACAAAATATAAATAATGATAATTTCCATTGAATAAATTAATGTATTTATCTAAAACGTCGCAAAGCAGTTTTATTGTAAAAATGTGTTTTTATAAAATTTATGAAACGAAAATTTCATATTCATGTTTTGTTCCTTCACAAACATAGCTGAAGTAATATTGAAAATGATGTAAGTTGCTCAATTTCGTGTGGGCGAGTCAAAGAGTTTAAAATAAATGTATGATACCAAAAAAAAATATTCAAGTTTTGTTCCTCCTAGGTGAAGTAATATTGAAAATTAAATAAATTTCACGATTTCGCGCGGCCGAGCCAAAGAGTGAGAATGCCTTCGAAGGGCGAAACGTTTGTCATGCGTATAAATAAGTACACAAATTTGGTAGATAAATGTACAAATAAAATAAAAACAAATTTAGTAAAAAAAAATCTTTTGTTCTTTAATAGGAATAGACAATTTGAATATCTCTTCACTGTTATTTTTAATTTTCAAAAGGTGTATGTGGCATCGTACTTTATTGGGTTGCTAATATCTCGTATTGTCTTTTAGTCTTATAAATAATATACATACTGTTCAAAAGAAAAGGTGAATTTTGAATTTACCTCTAAGGGCGCAATACTACCGCGAATTTAGGGAGTCAACGTCAAGTGTGGATGTGGATTTCGTTTCACGAAAATAACTGCGACATTGTCTGACACTGCCTGATATGTTTCTTCAATAACTTTTATGAAGGTTTCTTAAAGCACGGCTCATAAAAAAAATGTTTGAAGAACTTGTCTCTGCATTCGGTAGTGAAACTAAGTAATGGAAGAACTTTATTTTTAATTTTAATGTTTATTATATCCAAAATGTCTATAGTGGTGACGCCCTTGACTGCACAGATCATATTGTAGACTTTAAAATTATAAAATTTATATAATTGGATAAAAAAATTAATTTCAAAAACTGCTGTCACTAAAAATCAGAACATAATAATAATAATGATATTAAGTGTGATTTAATCGAATTATGAAATAATTTAATGGAATTTTACATATATAATACAAAACTAACAATAAAAAAGAATCTTATATTGTCTTTTAATCTCTCTATTATTCTATTAATCCCAACAAAACAAAAAGTAATAATAAGGTCTATTCGGGTGTTAAAAGTGTTTTCTAATTTTCATCCGCTCATAGCAAGAGTGGACATTGATACATACACGACGAATATTATAACGTCGACTTAATATCTGACGGACATTGCACTTTAGGTCACGCAATTAGAGTTGACTCAAACAAAACAAACTTATATTTGCGTACATACATTTCAGACAGTGATGTCAACAGAGAAACAGCCTTTTGTTTTGCTTACGCCCACTTACTGTTACTAGCAAGAACCTCTCAACAGGTGGTTGGGTTTGGTCGAATTGGAACTTTCGAAAAGCTTTTATAGTTACTCGAATAGTTTTACAGTGCGTTCTTTTTATTATATAAAAGAACTCATTTCCATTTTCACTGGAATTTTCGAAACACCTGTATGCAAGCAATGCATTTGTGTGTGTACTGTGTTCAAGTCGACTCCTACTGCAATATCTAGTTAATACTTTGATTCGCACGGGGACACATAATAATATATGCGTATATTAATGCATTATAAATGCATTCGGGATATAATATATACGACACGATCTTTAATGCCATCAATGTTATGGACTTTAAGCAGCTCTTTGCATGAAACATTTTGATTAATTTGCACAAAAACGATAAAACACAATATAAATCAACACAAACTCTATATTATACACGAACCAAAAATAAAACACTACTCCAAACTCGTTTTGGACAAATACACTTTAAATACATAGCCTGCAAATTATACAACCTACTATCAGCTACGACTAGAAAAATAAAAACAATGAGCAAATTTAAACATGAAATAAAACATTGGATTTATAAAATAGGTCGCTCTAATATTGCTAACTACTGTAAAACACCTACTTAGACGTGCGTACTTCAGTTTTCAATCTATCTTAATCTCTAGGCATATACAATCCTATTTTTTATTTTCTGTATTAACCTTTGCCTAGATCATAAAACATCCAAAAACATTATAAATGTACCTAATGCACAACCTCTATACTCTTAAACAATTTCTATAAAATGTTACCTCCAAGTAAAGCTTTATTCTTATTCATTCAATTTCATCTTTCTTTTCTTTATCTCTCTTATTTCATTTTCCTTTTTATTATTTTTTATTTTTGTACACAACCTAAACAATATCTATAAAATGCAACCTCCATGTAATAACTTTGTTCTAATTTTCATTTAATTTCATCTTTCATTTCTTTTCTTCTTTTCCTTTTATTATTTTAGTTTTAATTTTATTTTTATTCATATTAATTATTAATTTTAATATTTACATTTAATATTATATAGTTTATGTACACTACGTCTGTATCGACCTAGGATTATTCTAGTGAGACAGACATGGACCAAACTCCATGTTTTTTCAAATATTTTAACAAGAATAAATAAATAAATAATAAAAAAACAAGTTGAATTATGAACTCTCTACCACTGCTGTATGTCATAATCTAAGCTATGTTAATTATTTGTCTCTATTTTATAAACTGTGTTTCTTTAAAAAAAAATTGTTTTTGTTAATCATCTTGGCCTACATTATTTGATGACTTATTATTTTTTAGATAGTTTTCCTTCTTCTCTGTATTATATATACTTTTAATTTTTTTTACTTAGAGTCTTAAAAACTAAATGAACACACCTTTAATTTTATTGATTTATTGTTCAATTTTACTGTAAAAATAAGGTTTATTTAATCATTATCATTTCTTTTTCCACTTTGATTTTTAAAAAAATCGTAAGCGGAAACTTGGAATGGTTTTAGTTGTTTTGCGTAATAAAGAAAGAAGACATGTCGAGCTAACCAAAGCTCGTTTTTCTTTTTTCTTTCTTCCCGAACGGTCGAAACCGAACGGGGTAGGGAGAAAGGTAGTAAGGGATGATGGAACTCCTCCCCTCTTCAGCGCTAATTGCCAGGAGAGATAATGCTCCCCGCGAAAGCCTCCTTCTCCCTTTCTTTTCTTTGAATGGACACCAGCCACGTTGTGTAATTTTTTTGTTTCGGCTATCGGTTGTCATTCGTTTAATAGGTAGTAATCATTAAGGTTTTAAAAATTCGGGGTGTCATTGTCTGTTATCATCGAGCTGACATGGCGGCATTGTACCTAGCTAAGATTGGACTGTAAGGATAGCCCTGAAGCTATACGCCCAGTCCCCCAGTCCTAACGACTTCTATAAATACACCTGCCTCGGACAACTTCCTTCAACTATTAAGGGGCCCATCTCCCTAACATTTGAAATACTGTGATCAATGAAAACATACCTGGATGTAGTCTCCGCGGAGGTTGGTCCCCGTGGCATGGTTTGGAACTGTCGGGTGTTGCGTTAACACATTCACTATTATAGTATGTGGGAACAGCTTGCACAAATATATCTACAATTAAGTATTACTACAGTTAGTTAGTTATAGGTTTAGGAATATCTACGATTGTATAATTGCTATCGTTTTTCATGCTGGTATTCTGTTACTTGGTACGGTAGAGGTAAGCGTAAACAACTATAGGGTATTGTATTATGTAATTTTTTTTTTCTTTTAAAAATAAATAAATAATCGAATTAAATTTAATCGAACTGACTGTAATAGAGAAAACATTTATTGCTACGATTAGGACTCCTCCGTTATACCCAGTGGAGTAAGCTGGGGGTGCTCTGCTTAGTTCGTTAATCAACTAACAGCACCCGGCTGGCCTAACCCCAATCTCATCTCCATTCAGAGTTTACCGTGATTATTTTTTGAAGGAAATTAAAAGTGATCCAGATCCGATAGACATGTTTTGCCTCTTATCAAAGAGTTAAATGAAGTTTGGCCAGTGTTTTCCAGGGTGGTAGCCTCCTGCTAGTGATGATCCCATCTTGCTGTATTGCATACAAGAAAAATGAGTTCCATTTCGATAGGCATGGTTGACCTGCTTATGAAGAATTGACCAGAGGTAGTACAGGTGATTCTGGAAGTGCCCCGGGGTCATAAAATGGGAAATTTCCTGCGTCCAAGTTATATACCGAGCCTTATTAGGATTCTGAATTAGAGTCAGCTGAAAGTTGCCTGTGATGATAATAAGTCCGGGGTCCAGGATCTGGTTCTGCGTTAGACCGCGGCTGTTGTACTCCTCTGATAACTCCCACTTCGGCTCCTCTTTATACATATGATAACATATGTGAAATACTGAGAATGGCGTTCTTCCGTCCACGTCCAATAGGTGTTTGTTTAATCTGAGGATATCCGTACATCCGTATCCCCATTTGAAATGGTTGAGCGTTTTTTCCACTAGGACTACTGTCATGTATCATTGAGCCCGCGTACTTACCTTTATTATCTAAACTTTTATTTATGTAAAGTAAATTTGCACTGTTTGAAAAAAGTCATAAAGAAAGACACAAAGAAATTCATAAACATGTTAAATATACGAGGAAAATATCAATGATTTTACGAAAGGTCGCGAGACATCGCAGTCCCAGTAAGTCGCTCTGTTTTTTTTTATGTTGTTTTGTCAGTTAAATATACTACATGTTCTCCATTAGTTTTATCCGTTGGATGTAAATATTTTTTGTTGTGAGTCCATACTTGGAAATCCTTGGACTGTGGTACTCCATAGTTCAAAGCTTCCTCTTCTAACAGAAAAAAATCTTGGTTTTTGTCAATTTTGTAGAAATTTTGAATTGAAATTTAATTTTATCGTTACTAACAGACTTCTTCATTACATTTGTCACTTTCCAATTATTTTTGTCGCCATCAAATAAATTGTGCAACTATTTTTTTTTATTTTCAGAGGTATTAAGCGATAATATAAATTTGAGGAAAAAGTTTTTTTTCAGGTTTAACGCCCACCACTTCAACCAACATCAAATTGACCCGAAATATTTTTGTATGGCAGTAAGTTTTGGGCATCATCAGAATGGGTGCAGTTTTATATCATTTTGTATCACGTATCTGCCAATTTAAACATTAATTTATTTGTTTTGGTTTCGCCCAAGTAAATTTGGGGCGAATATCACACACATACTTATGATTGTGTGTGTTGGTGTATGTGTATATATATACATTTCAGCAAGCGATGTCCTTACGAAAAGACACAGAGAAACAGCCTTTTGTCTTGCAAACGCCAACTTATAGTATGGGCAAACAAGATATAACAAGAAAGTGTATAATTTGTATTTGTATTTATAATATTCGAAAAGTTCGTAAAACTTTCGAAAAGTTATTACAGTGTGTCCATTTAATCGAAAAAGTGAAACAACCGATTTTTTTTCTTCATTTTAATCAAGTTTTTATTAAATCTCGCTGGAATTTTCTTCATCGAAGTCGAAAAACAAGTTTTAAACATGCTGTATGCAAGCAATTCACCTATGTGAGTACTGTGTTCGACTCAACGTTTGCTGTGCTACCTATAACGAGGAGGATCTCTACTACTATTTGACAAAATGAAATCTAAAGAAAGGAGGAAAAACAATCAATATATTCGTATATGTACAAAGCAAGATATATTGATGGCATTGTACACGAATATGAACTGAAAATACAATGATAAACTACTTTCAGAGAAAAAGGCACTTGACAATTTTCTTTGACAATAAAACAGATTTTTAGAGCCTGTGCTCTTACGATTGAGTTGGTTTTATCAGACGCGGATATATGCATTTGAATTACATTTCTATTTGTAATAGTCAATTGATTTTTTTCCATCGGTTTAAGGCCCATATGTTTATTGCCCCTGTAAGAGTCAAAGAGCACAATCAATTAGTTTTTTTGTAGTATGGCTTATCTAACCTCTTTGGATTGATTGATTTATAATTTATTGTATTGAAATGAATCGATCAATCGTCACTTTATTGATACCTATTAATATTTGAATATATTTAAAGCACAGTCTATGTGGAAAATGACTTCATTATTTTCTTAAGTGTTACTTGGCAAATTACTTTTTTGTGAGAGATAATTCCGAAAGGTAATCGTGACAAAGCGTTTTTAACAGTTTATAGAGTATGCTTTACACGTTCAACTTTAACTCTACGATCAGGTAGTTAAATCTGTGCAGTTATCAATGACCCATTGTTACGCGGAAAGTAGTAGAGTCCATGATAGCTATTTGTATGACAATCTAGTCTCATTCAACACAAGCGAGTTTCCTAATAAGCATTCCGAAATACAGGAGGAAATCACTTGACTGTGCAGAGATGGGCGGTCCGTTTGATAGTTTCCCTATCGCAACTAACGGATTATTTTCTTTGGAGCTAAAAAGTGACATTCGCTCAGTTCAGATTGTACAGTTACAACTGAACGCGAAGCATGCTTCAATGTTCGTTGGCGCTTTTTTAGTCTGGGCGCCTCGCTCAAATTGGGGCCGCCACTGCTTTTATCATAGATTGTTTGTTATTGGACTTTTCACGCGCGTAGAGGACAGATTGACGGTCTTTTCGTGAGATTTAAAACAACAACGCAAATTACACCAAAAGTAGAAAACTTTACGGAATCAATCGTACAGCAAGTGGCCAGAGGAGAGACTCGACAGTTCTTTTTACGATGCTTTAATTTCTCGGTACACAAACTATTAGCAGCAACTGTTCGAGACCAGTGCTGTTAGGGCCATGGTCACAGGTCGACCTATATTGTATTAAAACCCAGTAGTTGTTAGTGTTAATTTGGGTTTTTATTTATTTGTATTTTACAAACACCCGGTGATTCGTTGCGATGTATGATTAATATAGGCGTTTCTCAATGTTTAAACGACCGCCAGTATGTCTTCTTTTGCCGTTCTTTGTTGTTGTTTGTGATTCTTTTAATAAACATAACTAATATTTGATTTTAAGAAAATAAATAAAATAATAAAAAATACCTTTTTGTTTTTTATCAATATTGAAAATGCCTGAATTATGTGACTATCAAATTGAACTACAACTAAGTTGTCACATAATGTTGTACATAGCGGCATTTGCTTTCTATCATAGGACAATAGTGGGGTTGGAAGCTAGAAAATGGGCAGCGACCCTCGTAGGGCTGGTCATCACCTTGTTTGTTATGGGGAATCTATCGTGGCATCATATGTTGGTGACCATATCAAGTATCATGCTGATGAAGTTCGTAGGGTGGAGGTGAGTTAAATTTATACTTTAGGGTTTTTTGTGATTTTTTATTTTCGTTTTAATAAAAATTATTTGACATGTCTTCATCTTCGTTCTCACTTCGCAATTGGGTTAACCAAAGTGGAGGGAGTAATTAACTGCCGCCGATGGCGAGTTGAAAACAACGAAATGAACAGTTTCAATTATGGTTTATATATATTTTCACATTTTCGTTGTGGAATTCATCGATGCAATTAGTTGTGAATTGAGAAATGGAAACCGTTCTTAAAATTTGTTTTTTTCTTTCATTAATTCATAAATAATGTTTGCTTTTTCAATAATTCATATATCTTAGACCAGTGGTCCCCAACCCATGGGCCGCGGCCCGGTACCGGGCCGTGGACCAAATGGTACTGGGCCGCGCAAAAACATTTAAAAAAAATCTACATTCAATGTGTCCCCTTCACCCCCTTCCCCCTACCCTCAGCGGGCCGCGGCGTCAAAAAGGTTGGGGGCCACTGTCTTAGACCATTAAGCTGAGGCATGCCGTATTATGAGTGTTTCTATTTTTCTAATCGTTGCTGGTACTCGCTACAACGCTTGAAAAAGGCCCGAGAATACATATTATACCATTCATGCCTTTTCCGCATGTTAATCCAATAAATTAAATAAATTAATCCAAATATATAAAACGAAAACGTTAATAATATAATACCATCTTATTTTGAAACTGTTAATTCATGGTGGAACTCCATTTTAATGATTTTAATAATTCCACTTTTTAAACTTTATTCCACTATTTTTTTAAAATTAAGTCCTGACCGGTTTCACCTTACGACGGGCATCTTCAGACTGGTATCACAGTTATAAATGTACATACTTGAGGACATGAATCTTGTTTAATTTCAGAAAATGCCACATTGTCACTCTAGTGTACCTCTTCTCTTACTTGTTGATCTTCCGCTTGACCGAATCCACCGTGCAGTACCACAGAGGCATGAACGTCGCTCTCCTACAGATGGGAGCTGTTCTCAAGATCATCGGAGTGGCCTTTGACATCCACCTCACCAACAGGGGCAAGCAGAAGAAGGGGTCCGAGGTAGACAGCAAGACGTCGAAACACGCTGCCGAAGACCCGCTAGACCCAGGCTTCATGGATCTTTTCCATTACACATTTTCTTACTTGGGAATGATTACTGGTTTGTGATTGTACCTTTTAACGACATCATTAAATAACAACGGTCAACATATTTTCGTCACTCTTTCTCTGATTTTTGTTTTTTTTTGTGTGCTGATTTTGAAAATGCCATTATTTCATTTGTAGCACGTGTGGTTTTGGAGGGATTCGGATGTTTGTGTTGTAATAATTATAATATTAAGAAAAAATAACATTAAGAGTATACCCCTGTTTTTGTTTTTTTCACTGATAACACTTCACCAATGAGTCAAATCTTTCATTTTTAATCGTGCTTTTGAAATTATGTTTTACTGAAAATGTTTTTAGTGAAAAAATACATTGAATTTGTATTTTTAAAGTGCCTTGACCGTATAGAAATAATTCATAATTTACTCCATCATCGCAAAAGAAAACAATGACATCCCAAAAGAAAAAAACATACGAACTGTATTTCAAGTGCAAAGTAGGTGATCAGGTTAAACCACGGGCACCTCATGTAAGCTGTGTTCGATGCACACGGACTCTCAGAGGATAGTCGAAAGGATCGCGAAAATCAATGTTCTTCGCGATTCCAATGATTTGGAGAGAGCCAAAGGATCAAATCAATGACTGCTATTTTTATCTAACTAATATATCTGGAGTACCAAAAAAAGAAGAACTTTTTTTCTGAATTATTGTCCTTGTTTCATGGCTTTTTCTATGCCAAATTTGTTTATATATTTAACACATTGCGCTATACCAACTATTTCAGCATTGGTTTTGTAATTTTTTGTAACCGAACGAATTCAACTTTAGTTTGTCCTTGTTTATCAATCAGTCAAATGCATCCAGGTCCATACTTGCGCTACAGGACTTGGGACGACTACCTCAAGCTTCCCTTTTCAAGAAGTTGCAATGCCCAGAAGCTCCTGAGGAGTCGTTTACCCCATGTGATCCTGGCAACTGTTGGCTGCAATGTCATCTCTTATTTCTACCCGATTGAGGTAAATATTCGCTCAATTTACAGTTATTTCTTTGGCATTGCCCTAAAATCAAAGAATATTATTATAAAGGCCTAAAAAGTATTTGATGTATAAAAATGGTGAGGCTGAGAAACCACAAGGGTGGAGGAGTTGTTCTCGCTGAATGAGTATGGCAAGCAGAGAAGATGGACCGTCACAAAACTTTGTCTTGGGACACACTCCTTGCTTCATTCACATTCAGACCTCCGTTTATACACATAAGTTAGCTCCGAGGAAATAGATATGGTGGGCTACTAATCCTGTTTAAAATACGACAATTCTTTTGAAAACAAGAGATTGAAATAGTTTTTTTTCAGTACCTTCTGACTGCTGAGTTCTCCAGGCGCCACTTTCTCTTCAAGAACTTATTCAACTGCCTCCATTTAGGGAGGTTCCAGATGTGGATGACCGGCAGCCTCTACATGTCCCAGTGCACCAGCGGGATCCTGGGGGTGGGCGCCTACCCCACCTCCCTCGAGAGCGAGCCCACTCATGGACCTACCAAGGATTACAGCCACCTCAAGAATATGTAAGGAAGTTCATTTGTTTAGGGTTGATTTACAATTTCTACGCAATAGAAGATCATGTTGGGATTCAATGCGTTGCTTCTGAATGTTCGTTAATACTCACTACACGTTAGTTGTTTGTGACAGAGACCTCTCGTCTCCGGTCAAAGACAGCTGAGCTACTGACACTGCCGGATGATGTCCACCGTCACCCCTTTGGTATTTCGCAGGTCATTTTGGAATTCCATTAGTCGAATACACGTATAGATTGTCAAGTCCAGTTACTGAAAAATTACTAGATTTTGACATTGGCAGTGATCAATTAAAGATGAATACTTACATAAGAATAATCATTTTCATAACTGATATATTATTTCTGGACAAATGGTTCAATTAATTTTCAAACAACGCATGGTTTGCTTTTTATCAATTAATAAGATATACGAGTACCTAGAAATAAATAGGTGAGGGATGTTTGCCAAAACTGGGAAAAGTCCAAAATTCATTTTCTAAGGTACCTACATGTTCTAAAAATATATTTTTTGTTTTTGTTTGCAGGAATGTAAGGTCAAAACGTTAAAAAAACAGCATATTTCATACAAGATTCGTACGAAAATATATAAATTCACGCTGACGTTAGGCACAGCGTACACGTCCGTACCACCCACTTGTCATACGGTGAATGATACAGACATAGCAGAATAGCCAGACGGCAAAACGAATATTTGGTACACGTCAGAATTGGTATAGGGTTACATTTGCTGTAGCAGGTTAAGAAAACCTAACCACCTAAGTTTGAATATTTTTTATTTATTTTTACTGCCTTAATATATTACTATCATAATATAACCTCCATTATTTTGAACGGAAAATCTCGGGAAGTGACCATTTCATCGTGAAGAAAAATAAATTCTGGTCCTTAACGCTAATGTTATTGCTGAAAAACGATTTGTAAATTTTTATATATTATAAATACTTATATGTTTTTCGGTGAGAATGTAAATTGTAAGACTCAATTTGTATTAATGCGTTGAAAACATTTAAAATTATTGTTAGAGATTCACCAGATTCACCAGATTCAATTCAAATGTAAATCTCAGGTACACCCCAATTTTAGGGGAAGTTTTTGAGAAGTTTTCTGTAGTGAATTTAGTGAAATTTCAGGGCGAATTCAATAATGTCAGAGCCCACTGCTTGGCAATTTTTCCAAATTCGCCATACAGAAAATATGATTTTTAGTTAAGTCAACATTTTGTTTTATTTATTTAGAACTCAAGAAGATGCAGATAAATTGGAGTATGACTTTGAGACAGGTAACACTCTGAACCTCTACAAGATCTACCTGAGCCCATGGCAATCGGAGTTTTGGAAGAGCTGGAATAGATCCTTCCAGTACTTCATGGGCAGGTATATCTACAAGGAACTCCTCAAGGATATGGCTGCTGATCTTCGGTGAGTAGAAATGTCTTTTTTTTAGGATATTGAGGAGGAGAATTTGTACCTTTTCCTTTTCTTCTGGTGCCCTCTCCTATTGAATGTCGGGTAACATTAGGGAAATCTTAACCTTGTGGGGTGCAGCCCAGAACAATATGGCGGATCTGCACTCGCACCGGTCACGTAAATTTCGAGGCCTTGTATTTTCAAAGTTCCGTATCATTAATTCTGATTGGAGCTGTTTCCTTCAGTCAGTCAAACTAGTTATACACGAACAGACGAATTCCTCACGAACCATCAGTTCATGCCGAACCGGTTTAATTTGGATATTTTAAAGGTTTATGAGCCAAGAAATATAATTATGATCTAAGACATTGCTTAGAGTATTAATATACATAGATGCCTACCTATCTAAGGCAGTGTAGTCAGTTTTTAATGATTTTAGCCTGACTACTCTGAACAGGCGTGGCTAGGGTTTTCATAGACACACCTTTTTTACAAACAAACAAATATAGGACATAACCTCATAAAGCGTTCGCATAACAAAACGACATCAAAAATACTATTAAATGATTTATAGATTCAGAATATCTTACCAAACGAATAGCATAACGTTTGCTTGAATAATAATGGAAGCTTATAATTATTATAATGTCTTTATATACTTAATAATTCGATAATCCTAACGTGCTGCCAAAAATATTTTAACCTGTTGAAATACCTGTGAAAAGTGATGTTTTTAACTATTGAATTTATACATAGGATTTATTTATGCATGCATTCATAGCACATATCGACATGATGTTTTGTTTATTTGTAAACCCACTTTTTCAAAGTATTGTAATCAACAACACACATGATATAACCTTAAAAACCAGTAAATAATGTCGCATAACAAAAGTAAACGGAGTCGCCGGAGACGCGGGAGACGGAAAACATCCTTAAAATACCTAAAAGCGGTGTGATATTATGCGTATTTTTTGCTGTCTCTTTCTCTCTCATGCTGTACGACATAAAAACCCAAAAAATAGCTCTCTCTCCATATATTCTTACTCCAAGATTGCACCAATAATTGTTGATTCCTTAATGCATTTCATCAATAAAAAATTCAACAATGCAGTGCCACAGTCATTTAACTATATATTTTCATTGTGCGTACGTTCATGATATTTTAAAATTGGAACTGTTCTATGTATTAAGAAAATGATCAAATTAAAAAATACATATAAAAATATAATTTATCAGACGATTATTTTTATTCTATATTTGAAATGTGCATCCATATAGTTTACTAATACAGGCCAGTTTTAAAATTGGAACTATTGTATGTGTCGAGTAAATTGCAGATGTTTGGATCGATTGTAAAGAAAATACATTTGTTATTTAATGTCTGTGCATCATATAGATTCACCTATTTATTTCTGTCAGTGGTAATCACAATCACTAAAGAAATATTATTAACAATCTAACACTAGTCAAAAAAGCAAGTGATACTTTTTTGATCGCGAAGATTCAAAATGTCTCGGTTTTCATTTTGAAAAGTCAAGTTTCATCCCGTGATCTTTAACGGAAAACATTATGTACTATAATAAATATGAACGTTGTTTGTTTTTCAGTATTCTGCTGACCATGTTGTTCAGCGCTTATTGGCACGGCATAGAGCTGGGGTACTTTATGAGCATGGGATTGTGCGGTGTTTACATGTTGGCAGAGAAGCCATACCACAAGATCTACAAGTACACAACTGGATGGGTAAGTTGATGGGCTATTTAATACTCTATTGAAAGTGAAACGGTATTGAGTTATCGCTTTTTTATTTTACATATCAATTTAGAGGTCATGGCATTATGCACTGGTACAGTCGCAGGCGATACTTTCACTAGATAACGCAATTTTGGACGTGAAATGGGTGTACGAGCATATGTAAATGGATGCGAGAACTACGAATCCAGAAGTCGTGGTTTTAAACCCGGCGTGAGAAATTAAATTAAATTTGCATGTGTCATATCACATTTAATTCATATAAAATAATAAAACGTATATTTGTGGCACGTTCCAGAGTGGTAGATACTCATAGAATCACCCTGGTGAAAGACCACTATTCAGAATCGAAACGTTGCTTGAAATTGCTCTAGCCGTGTTTGGTGACCAGCTCTGAATAACCAGGTACTTCCTAATTTTCCTCTACCTTATCTCCTTCCTCTCCCCACTACTTTCAACTTCGCAACATACTCAAATTGGGGATGCCATACTCTCACTGGCCCTAGACGGTTGGTAGCTGTTGGGACTCTTGTGCGGTATTCACTGTAAAAAAAAAACCTCTAACCTTATCAAATACATCTGAAATATCATCAGAAACTACAACCTTTATTCTATGTATGGAACGTATTTACGCTCCATCCTCGCCGTAGCGCACGGAGGCTCTGATCGACCGGTCATTGGACTGAGCCGCTAGCCAATGAGCGCTAGGCGGAGTATCTTTGTTTTTCAGATGATGATTACGAAGTATTTAGCGTTAGGTATTTAATTAATAATTATAATCGCAGAAATTCAGCCGTTGGTATCACCAATTCCAGTACCCAGTTCTGACGGCTGAATTCCCGTCTGCAAAAATGTAAATAGATACAATATGTAATTATTAGTTTTATGTACTTATTAGAGAAATTGTCCCTATCCGCTACCAATGTTATCCCATTTATGATAAATTCTATATTTTTTGTGAGATTAATAAAAATGCTGGGAAAAAGTAGTTTAGATGAAGCGAGATATCTCAGGGAGAGCCGATGCTGAGATTTTTTAGTTTTCCGCTGCAAAAATGCTGGCTCAAAGAGGAGATCTCATCTGAAACGGGGCGGTTTTTGCGCCCGGTACCACGGTTCAGTGGAAGGTGGGCCGGATGTATGAATATGGGGCGCAAACCGGTCCAAACTAGAACTCGCTCAGCATCCCGCCCGGCATCATCATCTTTCTTAACTTCGCTTCCCGACTGCTTCTTTCCGCCTGGACAACTACAACATTCTTTGGCTCTGCATTTCCCTGGACCATCGCCTTCTCCCGCCTTTGGAAGCTTTGACTTGCTGAAAGCGTCTCAGGGCCGCTTCAGCTGACTGATTAGAGGAAACGGGCACCTTATCATTTACAGTCAATGTGCTGACAATACGTCCGGTACATTTATAATGTTGTAAAATAAATATCTGCTAAAACATTAAATCGGCAATTCAAAATATGAACACAACATAATAAGAAGGTTGGTTTCTTTTATTTAATCTTACAAGGGTATAGAGCATGATGAGAAGCACCCAAAACAAGCATGTTTTTTTCTAGTATTTTTGAGGATTCAATCTCTGAAGATTTTTTAAACGAGATATTAATTAATATGCGTTGTAATTTTTTAATTTGTGATATTCTTTTGTCACAATCTGATGTCGAGAAATAATAATTAAGTTGCTTCTGTCAAACTCTAAAATAGTTTCGTAGGACGCAGACTGGAAAAAATAGCACAAGAAAAAACCATTCTTACAGAAAACGTGTCTTATTTTCAGGGCTCCACGGCCTTCTTGGTGGCGATGTGGACCATCCATAAGCATATATTGGGCCTCGTGATGATGCCCTTCGTGCTACTAGAACCCAAACATATATTTGCTCACGCAGTCGCCATGAACTTCGTTCCTTATTTCTCACTTATCGTCTTCTTCTTATTCGGTAGAGTTGCTCTCATCTATTTGCAGAAGAATCATTCGCTTGTTTCTATTAAATAAACTAATATATATTTTTGGAGAAAATTGTAAGTAATAATGTATTCCATTGAATAAAATTAATGTATGTATCTAAAAGTCGCTAAAAAGTTTTAATGTTAAAATGTGTTAATATTAAATTTATGAAACCCAAATTTTATATAAATGTTTTGTCCCTACACAATCACAGGTCGAAGTAATATTAAAAATAATTTAAATTGCTCAATTTTGTGCGACCATGTCAAAGAGTGAGAATGCCTTCGATAGGCGAAATATTTTTCACGCATAAAAATTTGGAAAAATGAGCAAATAAAATATATATTTAAATAATATTAATAATCTAAAACCCAAATATGAAACAGAAAAAAGCCAGAAACTAAAAAAAAACAATGGTTATGACCGAGATTCGAACTCGGAACCTCTACTCTTTCCGGAAGTGACGCTCTGTCAATTAAGCCATCAAAACCTCATTAGAAAGAGGCGTTTTAAAACGATCTCGTACTTCTATTGAAAATGATTGATATTTGAATTTCTCCCGTTTTTGATGATATTCAAAGTTCTACCCGAACACAAATTTAGATGTTGCCTTGGATGAATATACATTTGTTTTATATTACAGCCACATTTAGTGTATTCAGATTTTATCGAAGAGAAAATTAAAAAAAAAAACTGTTGACCAGTGTTATCAATAAGGTCCATTTTGGAATAACAAATATTTTCTTATTTTCATCCACTCATATTAAGACCGGAAATTTATAGCAATGAAATCAGCATATTAAACAATAATAACATCGGCTTTATCTGACGGACACAGTGTGTTGAGGGAACGGAATAAAAACGTCTGAGGCGCTGTGGTTTCATTCGTGTTTTCTTGGCACTTTTAACCAAACAAAACAAACTTATGATTATGTGTATTGGTGCATATTTATACATACATTTCGGACAGTGATGTCAACAGAGAAACAGTCAAGTCACTCTGGCTTCAATATCTAGTTAATACTTTGATTCTCACGAGGACACGTAACAAAATAAATGCACATATGAATCATTGTAAAACATTTATAATCGAAGTATGTTAAATTTAATTACTTATGACTAATACGAAAACACGTATTTCGACAAAAGCATTTTTAGCGAGTAATCGCGATCTAGGCAAAAAAACCAACTAGGCAATATGCATTGTATTTAGGCTGGCTGTTATAATACAAGTAATACGAAGGAGGTTTTTTTAAATGTACGTAATCTTGAATAGTAACACTCCCCAGCAATACGACTTTAGCAAGAAATTCAAACAAAAATGTGCCGCTTTTGACCCGGTCTCTACCCCTCAGAAGTACAAAGACCAGGGTGAAGACATGCAGGGCCGGTCCTGTGCAGGCGCAATCGGAGCAGTCCGCTACAGGCGGCGAATCACCAAGACACAAGGCTTTATATATATATGATAAAAATGAAGAAAAAAAACATTCCATTCATACATGGCAATTACCCCGACGGAGCGGAATACAAACCCGTGCCTCTCGTCTTATACATGATACGAGTTGGTATAAATATTTTATTGGAACAAAAAAATTAAAAATAATAATAATAATAATAATATTTTTTTATTAAATTTCTTACACATGACAAACTTTTTGAATTTAATGCGTATAAGAAATAAACCAATTTTTTTACAAAATAAATACAAATTATAGTACCATATAGATACACAAGAAAAATAAAATTTCAAAAAAATAAAATTTCAGGCAGTGGGTATGATCAGGTCAATGAGGAGAAACTCTTTTAAGAATCAATAGGATTTCACTTCTGAATCTCTCCTCACTGACATGAAATAAGTCGATATCGGAAGAGATTTTGTTTAGGAGCAAAATACTTCTCCCCACCGGCAGAACCATCGGCAGGTTGGTCCTATAGGCAGGAAGATAGAATAATCTATGAAGACGCTGTCTTAGATAGTCATCAGGAACATAGAGACTTACGCGCTCCAAAATAGCAGGGTTTACAATATAGCCCCGCAGCAGTCTGAAGAAGTGAGTGGCGGCATACCCCTCTCTCCTGAGCTGTAAGGAGTGAAGTCCGAGCGTGCCCAGGAGAAAGTTCGTTGGGTAGAGCCACGGGTAGTGGCCGTACTCCATCATGTATAAAAATCTCAGGAACTTTTTCTGGACCCTCTCCAAGATGAGGGAGTACCCCACCTCATGAGGATTCCAAATAATTGAACCACTCTCCAGCCTACTGCGGACCAAAGAGAAGTAGAGCGTTCTCAGAGTTCGGGTATCCCTAAAAACTCTGACGGTTCTGAGAACAAACCCTAACATTCTCAATGCCAACTGGCACACCCCTTCGATATGAACACGAAATGCAAGCTTACTTTCGTACACAATCCCAAGATCCTTTATAGTGGAAACGCGTTTGAGATTATGATCGAGCATAGTGTACCTGTGGTAGGTGAGACTAAATGCTCTGGTAAAAGAAAGGACTACAAATTTCGAGATATTGAAATGAAGCTGGTTTTGTCGACTCCATTCAGAAATGTTATCGACGTCAGCTTGAAGAAGCAGGCAATCCTTAATACTTCTTATTTGTAGAAATATTTTAAGGTCATCTGCAAAAAGGAGAAAGCGAGAAAAACGGATGACTTCGGCAATATCATTAATAAAAATAGAAAAGAGAAAATTACGTGCGCCAGGCACCGTTTGCCTCAGGGCCGGGCCTAAGTACGTGGCAGGTATTTTTGTAAATCGTAAAAAGGCCCTCGATACAGTATACAGTCAACCATCGTGTTTAAAACATGAAACATCTAGGCACAGTTGGAACACTCTGACTACTTTTTTACGGTGTCTTTTTCTATTCTCATATTTTTTGAAGATTAGTAATATTCTTTGAGTTATTAAAATTTAAATTTTCAGGAAGGAATAGTCATTTACCAACCTATTATCTTCGGCAGAACAAACATTCATTTAAAACAACTGGGAATAGACATGAGTTCTGGCATAGTTTCATTCAAAACAGTAAAAGCTTATTTGAGAAAAAAAAATCACAAAAATAGAAGTAATTACACTGACCTTATGATTGTCTTTGTAAGAAAAAATGTACTCGAAGTCAAAGAAAAGTTCCCGTGAAGAAGAATAATTATACAAAATTGCATTTCAATATTATTTAAAAAAATGAGAAAATGTAGATAACCCTGGTTGAGAACCCTTTTTATACATTTTTAAAATTGGACTTTATCATCAATATGATTATATTTATGGTATAATATTTTCAAGCACTCTTGATTGGGTTATTTATAAATTTGCAGACAAAACGTTTTATAGTCAAATAATAATACAATACGCGGCACGTTCCAGAGTGGTAGATACTCATAGTATCGCCCTGGTGAAAGACTACCATTCAGAGTTGAAACATTGCTTGAAATGGCTTTAGCCGTGTTTGGTGACCAGATTTGAATAGCCAGGCACTTTCCAACCATTCTCTTTCCCATAACGTCCCTCCACCCACTACCTTCAACCTCACAACATACCCCAATTGTGGATGCCATAGTCTCACTTAGCGTTGTGACCACTTTGAAAGAACTACTTCTTTTGGCAACAGTTCCTACTTCATTCATTGCTCATTGAACAAATACTTTCTCTACCGACTAGCATGTGCTTTTTCGGTGAGGAACTGGTTTCAGTTCTTTCCAGTTCGAAAGCGCTACCGACTTGTACGTATTTTGTTGGCGAGGAACCAGTTCCAGTTCTTTTTGTTTTCAAATCTCTACCGACTAGTACGTGCTTTTTCGGCGAGAAACCGGTTCCAAAAATAACTGATAAATTCAAATCTCTTTTTTGGGAGTTCGACTTCAATTGAAGTTCATTTTAAAAACTAACAATTCGTGAAGCATTCACAAAACATTGAAGTTTTTCCCAACGCTAGTCTCACTGGGTCTAGACTGTTGGGAGCAGTTGACACTCTTGTGCGGTATTCATTGTAAAAAACAAACAAACAAACGAAAAAACAAAAAAAAACAACTACAATAAACAGACATTCATTATTTACTACGATATATTTAATAAAAAATACACCTACCTACGATTTATTTTTTAATAATTTATTATTTAGTTTACGCCCAGCTGTGTTTTTAAATAAATTATTATCTTATTCTATATTATATTTTTAAAGATTTCCCCATTTATTGTTTTTATTATTTACATTATTTTAATTTTACGTACATATTTCACATTTTTCCAAGTAGCCCAAAATTTTTGCAATTTAATTCGATCGAGTAATCCTATTGTTACTGCCATTTCTACGTGGTGCCGAAATCATGTAATAAATAATACATATCTTTACTTTTTAACTATACCTATCTCCACACGCTAATTAAATCAGGTAGGTCCCCATTTGAAATGGTTGAGTGGTTTTTCCACTAAGGACCACTGTCATTTATCATTGAACCCGCGTACTTACCTTTATTACCTAAAATACACAGTTAATTGTGCTAATGATCGTCCAACTCTATCATCACCCGAAATTTTACGCATACTTCCAATATTATTATTTCACACGCCGCCCTTGGAAATACATAATTTTTTAAAGCAATATTCTCGTGTTTTGTGTTTTTTTGTAGTTTTTGAAAGTTCCCTCATAAGGTATGTTTTCAGACCGTTATCTTGAACTCTTGAGAATTTTTATCATTTTTTGCGTACGGTGTATTTTGTATCATTACAAAGGTGAGTCAATAATATAATTAATCATTTTGATTAACAAAATTAATCGATCGATCGATCAATATTACAATAATAAAATACATCATTTTGAAAATCCAAATTAAATCAAACTTTTTCCATCCGATTTTCTAATAAACATTTTTTAATATATGTATCTTTAATATAATATTTGTGCATGTTGACAAGACCCAAGCTGATTGAAAATGAGCTCACGGTTCTGATGGAAATTGAATCATATTTCCATGGTTCCACGGCCTTCTTGTTGGCAATGTGAACCACCCAGAACCAGAGCCACGTGATGACGTCCTTCCCGATACTAGAACCCAATCACATACTTATCCACGCAGGGTCGTGAACTTCGTTCCTTATTTCTCGTTTATCTTCCTTCTTCTTATCCGGTAGAGTTGCTCTCATCTATTTGTAGAAATTGTTTGTAGTAAACATGTAAAATTATATTTTTGCCAGACAAAATATAAACAATATAGATTTCCATTTAATAAATTAATGTCAAAACGTATTTATATTTTTGAGACTCAAATTTTGTATTTTTGTTTTGTACCTACACAAACACAGGTGTTGTAATACTGTATTTATATATGCTTTTTCAATAGTATTCGGTCAGTTTTCTAATTTTCGGCGTTTTTGCAGTTTGTCACTTTTGCTTGTATGCCGACGATACATAGAACAGAATTATTATTTTTATTTTTTTTGTAAAAATAAATGTTTTCTTCCTTTTCAAATGACACAACTTCGTTTACATGTTGAAAGGGACACTAAAAATTAACATTTGTCATGTTTACGAAACCATTTATCATCCCAACGGGATGCATGGAGTTATGTTTTTCAATGGGAGTTATTAGCTCCTTACCAAACCATCGCAGGTAAAAATTAGGAATTTTGGTTGATTTTTTCATTAATATTTTCCATCGACAAATATCAGCTTTAGTTTAGGCTTGTTTTCATAATTAAATAAGTGTAGAGTTTTTTAGTAAATTAGAATTTTTTAATGCGCTCAAACGACCCAACTTGAAGTGGGGAGAGGCACAATGCATTTTAGACTAAAATTAAATCACATACGTCCGACGACGTCCAAGGCAGTTTTTATGACGTCAGACATCGTCCGGAGCGTTTAGATATGTATGCTATTTAGTAATTTATCAAGATCGTTAGAAAAAAACGTTACATTCAAAAGATATTTTATGGAAACATTTAAAGCAGATTAATAGCAGAGCATTTGAAAATTATTTTGTTGCTTTGTACAGGAAAATTGCGCTATAAAAACGTACTTTCAAATGACTATAATGTACATAGTTAGATATAAGATAACCTCCATTTCGTAGTTGCGACTAAAAAACCAACCTGAAAGACCTATCGATGTGGGATACTGGTCAACAGTTAAGAGTGATGTGTGGCAAGAAGTGGAACAGTGTACTGCATTAGTTAACTCTAAGGTTCATTTAAGTATTTGCTAGTTCTATTCGTAGCAATATTCACTGAAATAGTGAACTGTAGCTTTGTTATTGATGTAATATTAGGTGACTGGAAAGTGTCAGAAATTCAAAGTGATTTAGGTATGTAGTAGTTACATATCGTCGCCGGAAAGGCAAAAGGGCTGAAGCCTCATTTTGGGAAGTTAACATCAGAGCACTATTTTGGGAAGTTTACATCAGAGCACTATTTTTTTTTGTTTTACAATAAAATTCATTAGTCTTCAGTACCTACAAGGTTTAAAAAAAAGTCAACTCAGGTAATTCAATGCTCTCACTGAGTAACCTAAAGCGACAAAAAGCTTTAAAAAAGTCCCAAACTTGTGTCGCTTGAGTCAAGCCTCCTCCCAAATAGTAAATACATTTTGAATGGCTGAAGGCCACCACAATCTATAGAGTCAAACGAGAGTCAGTGCATTTGATGCAAAAAAAACTGATTAAAACTGCATATTTAACCCGTTTTTGACCTAAGTGTCGCTTAAGCCCTTTTGCCTTTCCAGCGACGATTTGATTCTAAAAATGTTATTTTAAGTTTAACTTTTCACAGACACCACATGACACGAAAGTTAACAATAAAAATAATAATAATTCACGGAAACGGAATTGCCGATAGTGTTTTTTTAAATATAGCAATCAACTTTATCATAATTTAAAAATATTTTATTTTGCAACATATTGAGCAAATTTGCAAAACATCTTTTTAGGCCTTATTTCTGAAAAAGATTTTTTAGGATTTGGAAAGTTTGTGTATTTGAAATTTATGTTGCATGAAGGATAATTTGATTGATGAAACTATTTTTCTTGATATTTACGAGTAATTATAACCATCTTTGGAATTGAATTTTCTCTAAAGACTTTATGAATTTATTACTATTTGAATTTATGATTTGATTAATTTTGAGCGGTTCAAGTTTAACACACATAGTGTAATTCTACGTCCTACGTGACAACGGGAGTAACAAGTTTCAAATAAATCTCAATTTATTTCCTTTTACGAAGACAAAATGCTTACATAATAGACATCGTCCCTCTTGCCTTTCAGAAAAAAATGTACCTGCCTAGATTTAATAAAAATATCATAATAATCGTTTTTGTCAAAATGAAACATCAGACTTTGAATAGGACTCATAATGCGATAAGGAAAAATAGCAAAAATATCAATCAATTGTATTTAAATTAATCCTTGTTTACAGGTACTTTCTGATTTGAATAAAAAAAATAAATAAAAAAAACAGGAAAACAGCTTTAAAAAATGCGTGTTATTGTTGATTTTCTTGGAAGCGAGCACGATCTGACGGGGCTATCAATTTTGCTGTTTTTCTCTGTATTCGGATTCGCCTATAAACGAGTGGGAAATATTTTCATGAGAAAATGGATTGGAACATTGCTGGGCCTTTTAATGGCAGTTTTATTCTTCGGACAAAACTTGTGGCATTTTGTCTTTGCTGGGATTTCCACCATCTGGGTGATAAAGGCCGTTGGACCAAAGTAAGATATTTAAATGAATGTAAATTTATTTCATAAATTTAATGATTCTATTCGGTTTTTATCACTAAAATATTTTTTGTCGAAATGATATTTATTAATTATTAATATTACCGTCGATTGACCCTCCATCCCAAACACTATTTAAATTGTTTATTTTAGTTGTTGAAATTTAATTTAAAATAAACTCCATCAAGTTTGATTCACTATCAAACGTAATGCGGCTCGATGATACGAGGAGAGACGAAATGAAACGAAACGATAAAATTATGAATGTTTCAGAAAATGTCACTTGGCTGCGTTCGCTATGATGTTTCTGTACATCACTGCCTTCCGAATACTTATCTTCCGTGGGAATGGGGAAAAGGACGAAGAGTGTCAAAACCTTCTCCTGATGATGTTAACCTTTAAAGTAGTCGGTGTTGCTTTTGAAATACACGCGACAGACAAATTTGGAGAGGAATCTCATATAAAGAATCGAAGCTCCATTAATGTCCACGAAGATAACAATTTGACGAATCTCTCATTGTTGGACATGTTTCACTACGCATTTTCATATCTAGGACTCCTTACTGGTGAGGAAAATTCACTTTCAATTTCTTACTAAAATACCTTTTTTTTGTACGGAGTTAAATATTTTTTTAAGGTTTGAATGTATTTTCAACTGGCTTATAAAACATGATTTGAATATATTTTAATACTGAGAATACAAGATGTGCAAAAAAAAACAAAAAAAAAACCCATGGTTAAAAAAAATGATTATGCAAATATTTACGTGTTTTTTGGTCATGTCGTCACTTTTCTGTATGTCACGGCCTCCATTATCGAGACGGCCTCCATGGTGGAGTGGTAAGATGCTCGAATACGAATTCAAAGGTCGCAGGTTCAAACCCGGCGTGCACAAATAGCTTTTATTCAATGAATGTGTCATGACACATTTAATTAATATGAAGTATATTTGCGGCATGTCCCACAGTGGTAGATACTCCAAATATCGCCCTAGTGAAAGACCGCCATTCAGAAATGAAACGTTTTTCAAAAACGCCGTAAACATCCTACCTGAAAACCGAAAAAAACCATCATGTTCGAGATCCATTGTGCAATTCCCATATATACAATATTATGACGTATAACATACCTACCACCTATTTATTGAAACAAGGGTAAGATACGTGCAGATTTAAAGCTGATGTCGTAGAGATAACCTCACCAAAAATAGTAATTATTTTGACAGGTCCCTATTTCCGGTACCAGGTGTATTATGACTTTATACACCTGCAATTCTCCAGACGCGTCACCAATATAGGCTTTGTTCTCCGAAAACTTTTACAAGTTTTCTTTTTCACCGCCATACAATTATATTTCCAGAGCTACTGGCCCCTAGAGGTAAAAACCACATTACAAAATTAAAATATGTACAAACAAAAGATACAACCTACCAGTATTAATTAATAATAGATTATATTTTAAAAATACCTAAGACAAGATCCTTAGCTGCATTGTTTTAAACTTCGAAGCAAAATAATAATTATCTTCTGATAGCAAAAAATATAAAATAGAATTATTTATTATTCCTCAATTTTAACTAAGAATGATCTGTCCCGATACAAATAACTCAAATGATTGATGTTTTTTGTTATAAAAATATGTATGTTCTTATTTGTTTTTCTATAATTGCTGGCTTTCTTAAAAAAAAGTACAAATTTATCCAACTTATGACTTATTAAAAACTATTTTTCTTGGTAGTACATTTTTGACAAAGGCTTTGAAGGCCGCAGTTTGCTGTACAAGTGTGTTTTCGCCACACTGCAATGGCAAAGGTTCAAGTACTGGATGTACCTGGGCTTGTCAGTGGCGGAATGCATTTCTGGAGCTGCAGGTTTGGGAGCGTATCCCGAAGAAGGGAAGAATATCACTTCGTATGGACCAACGGAAAACAGCGGAAAGTTTGATAAAATGTGAGTATATTATTGCAATAGTATTAAATTGTTTCCAAATATTCTTGGCTGAAGCTTAAAACTCACTTTTATTATTAAAACTTTATTTTTTATCAATTATTGAAACACCGATAATCTTCAAAGAAATATGAAACAGAGAAATTTAAAAAAAATGGGTTGCGACCAGCGTTATGACCGCTCTGTGCGAATTACTAGAAAGAACTACTTCATTTTGCGGCAGTTCATACTTCATTTATTTCTCATTGTGCGAATACTTCAATTGAAGTTAGACTACAAAGAACTACATCATTTTGCATCAGTTCATACTTCAATTGAAGTTGGACTTCAAAGAATTACTTCAATTGAAGTCGACTACAAAGATTTGGCGAGGAACTGGTTCTTCCTCAGTTAATTTTTTTTTGTTGATTTGCTAATACTTTTTTGGGGAGGAACTTTTGTCCATTTACTAGTACTTTTCAATTTCAAATCTCTACCTACTAGTGCTTTTTTTTCGGAGAGGAATTTTCGTTGATTTGCTAGTACTTTTCGATTTGAGATCTCTGCCGACTAGTACTAACTTTTGGCGAGTTCGACTTCAATTGAAGAGTTCACCGCGAAGGGTTCATTTTAAAGAACTAGCAGTTTGTGAAGCATTTACAAAACTTTGCAGTTTTTCCTAACGCTAGTTGCAACTGAGACTTGAACTCTAAACTTTTACTCTGTCAGGGAGTAACGTATCTGCCAATTGAGTTACCGTATCCTTTTTATATACTGTAATTTTTATCAAACCTAAATTTACTTGAAAATTATTTTTACAAATTTCCCCAATTTCTTTCGATATAGGCGGCTACCTGTCTTTGTGTTATTGTTACAAAAATTATCTTTGAAGAAATGGTGATGAATTCGTTTAGGCACACAATACTATACCATTTTCTATGTTACATGGTTAGCACAAGGAATGATTATTTTTTCAGATGTAAGGAAGAATCAAAGACTTTAATATACGATTTCAAGACTATTACAACAATTCATATATTTGAGTATGAGCTGGCCTACTTACTGGTGAAGTCAGTGAGGGTGTGGAACATGTCTATACAATATTGGCTGGCCACCTACATTTACAAGAACTTGTCCAAGGAGAGATACAGCAGGACACAAAGGTATTTAATCACAATATCAGGTTAGATTGGTACTCGTGAATCGTGGATGCTATCTTTTTCTACGCCCCACACCCTTACAGTATTCTCGCAATTCAGTTTTAAATAAATGAAAGATTTTGTTGGGTTCTCAAGAGCTCTCACCATCGATTATCAGATCATGTGTCCAGCACAGTCTCACTCAATTGTGGAGATTATTATCTTCTCTAAAGGTGAGGCCCTGTTTTGCGACAAGAATCCGGGTCTTATTCTTTAGTCTTTCTATTTTGAACATATGGCCGGGTTTTGCTGGAGGTGGCTTATCCAAATCTGTTCTCAAATTAACTGTTCAATTTTAATTTCCTAATTTTAGAGATCCGAGTATGTATGTTGGTGAATGTATTCTAAGGAAGTTCCCCTTGATTAGTATGTGCGGGTACCACACGACCATAGTTTTCATCTTTAATCCAATATTTTTAGAATGTTGTTCGATGAGCATTGACTTCAGACCTCGTTGTTGTCACTACGTGATTAGTACAATATCACCAACAGCCATGTTATCAGCAACGAGAATATCATTAAACCAGATGAACCAACTAAAATAGATGATGCATAATATTATATAAAATTTCTCATTATTCTATAATCACCTTCTCAGTTTGCATTTGCCTCTTTAATTTCTTATTATCTGTCTCATTCTCTCTGTTCCTTTGTTATAATTTAAATGTTATTCTATTGTTTTCTCACTGTTCTCTTATTTTATTTTATATTGTGTTCTCCCTCTGTATGTATATATAACTGCACGCTATATATTTTTTGTTTAGTTAAATATTGTACGATGATGATGCTTAGGCTTAGCAAAACCGGTCGGTCATAAAAATAAAAATTGTTATTATTTAATTTTCATTAAAATAGATGTTGTGTATTCCAGAGCCTTGGTGACAACCATGGTGTGTGCCCTGTGGCACAGTTTGGATATGGGGATCTTTTTATCGGTTTTGCTGTTGACATTTTACCTTGAAGACGGAGCAGATTTATATAAAAATACTGAGTAACTGCCACAGTCCAATGGTATGTACGCATTTATTCAAGTAAGAATTGTTAATGTACTTTGGAAAGTACCTATGTTTGGACACGGGAGTTTTTAGAACTTGACATATTATTGAAAGAGATGATAATTTCTATTTTGCAACTTTTCATTTGTATTTACGACAGCTGTACAGGCATCTTTCAAAAATAGATACTTTTTGGCTTTCTAGTACAAGCAATACTACAAATGATTAATCTTTTAGTTCTATATGGTTAGTTAGAAAAATGTCTGAGGTTTCCGGTGCATGCAATTATTAAACAGTAATCTTTAAAATTCTTTATGAAAAGCATAATAGAATTTTAGGTAAAAAACTGCACCTTTTACTGACATTTTAGTATGTTTTTCATAGAATTTAAAGGATTGCAGCTGTAAAATTATATTCACTAGAAACCTGACATTTTTCTAACCACCCATAATTTTTTTCAGACAACTCATTTGTAGGATTGCTTGTATTGGAATGCTAGAAAGTAACGTTTAGTGACATTTTTGAGTGCTGACCCTTAAGGATTGACTCAAGTGTAATACTTATTTTTTACGTACCAAAGGTCAAACAATTATTATTAACTAATTGTTTTCTTTTCAGATGTCAAAAGCAATGAAGATTGGAATGTGGCTGGCAAGATTTTTCATTTTTCCATTTTGCACTATGCCATTTTTACTCGGAAGTGGCGCAAAGATTTATTTCTATTTCTGTTCTATCTATTTCATACCATTGATGTTGCAGGTTGGTCTCCATGTCGCGGGGTTGACTCTATTAGCTTGTTTAAATAATGATAAGATCAAACAGTCTACATAATAGTGATTCATTTATAAAAAATGTATTTAACACCCTTATGTTAACCCCCATTATTAAAGATCACCGAAAGGTCGAAAATCTATTGCATTTGGAGCTTGGATGTTTTCAGCAGATATGAATCTTGTATTTATTTATAGGAAAACATGAAAAACTCGATTTTGGCAATTTGCCGGGTTAGACGCTTTCTGCATAACTACGTCTAGTTGTAAGTAGATTTAAGTGTAAAGAAGATAATTATATGTATCTAGAAAATAACATAGCATAAAATGTTTTCCCTACTCAGAACAACATGAATACATCCCCTTCATTTCCCAACCCTAGCAAGTAAAATGGTGAGAAAGCAGAGGGCGGATTAAAGAAAGCACACAATAAGGTAAAGTAAGAAACTACAATATTAATTTATTTACTGAGCTAGTTAACGGCATTCAAGCATCGTATGGTTATTGTCAGTTATGTCGCGAGCGCTTGCTGGGCGTAGGGACAGGGGCGGGGGCCCCCTTGAGGGGCAGGTGGGGGGCCAGGGCTCGGAGCAGGGGGCACTTGGTGCGGTCACCAAACAGCACGCTGAGGAGGGCCACTCCATAGCCTGTGGCGCGCTCGCCCTGTAATTATCAACCAACAAAAACTAAGATTTCACACAATGTTTTTACGGTACAATGAAACTATCTCAATGATAAATCATCAAAATAAAATATTGTTTACCCATTTATTAGGTTTTTCAACGTTTTAAACTCATTCTCGAGTCAGACTATGAGATAAGAGAAGTGGTTGGTTAGTTGTAACATACCGTGTGCACCGGGGCAGCCATGTCCACATGGATCCACACTCCGGGGAAGTCCCAGCCCAGCTGAGCCCCAACAAAGAGTCCCGCACAGGAGACCTGCGCATTATTGCGATCCTGGAACAAGCAAACATTCATAATAAGTGAGAATAATATGCTTTATTATTCAAATTACTTAGAGGAACGATTTTACTCATACATCATATAACGGTCATATTGGCTATTGCTTTAGCGGCCTTTTCTAGTTGTAGCTCAAATTAGATAACCCGTCTAAAAAAAATTGATACACATATATGTATACAGCACACAAATAAATAAATCTGGATAAAATATAGTCGCTGGAAAGCCAAAAGGGCTTATGCGACACTTTGGTCAAAAATGAGTTAAATATGCAGTTTTGATCAGTTTTTTTTTCTGCATCAGATGCTCTGATTCTCGTTTGATTCTAGAGACTTCTATGGCCCTTCAGCCATCCAAAATATATTTACCATTTGGGAGAAGCTTGACTCAAGCGACACAAGTTTGAGACTTATTTAGGTTTTCGTCGCTTCAGGTTACTCAGGGAGAGCATTGAGTTACCTGAGTTAACTTTTTTTTTCAAAATCCAACCAGGTTCTGAACACATGTGAATTTTATTGTACAACAAAAAAAACTTTATAGTGCTCTGGTGTAAACTTCCCAAAAGTGCGGTTCAGCCCTTTTGCCTTTTCGGCGATGATATATTGTTGTTGACAATATTTGAAACATTGAAATATTAATTTTAACAGTAAAAATATTTTATTCTACCGATTATCTGTTTTCGGAGATTTCAAAGTATCTCTGTCCATAGCACCATTCAAACAATATTTCTTTTAAATTGGCGAACAATATAAACAATTGAAGACATTAGTGGAAAATAATGTTACGTTATAAAAGATACTCGTGTAAATGTAAATTACCATAATAGTTTTTGTTTTTGCTATAAATTACATAAACCCATGAAATAGTTTGTCCAAATGGTTATTAAAGTTCTTACAATATCTGAGAAATTTGATGGTGCTATGTGAAAGATGGAAACATGATACACCGAATGTATGAATTCAAACAAGATACCTATGAATTTGCCGTTAGTGGCGCTGTCAGTGTCGAGGCAATTGTATGGTCAAAAGTTTTGATTGACTTACCATGACGCTGTTCTTCATATCAGCCAGCGCGGACGTAAACTCGCAGAAGTGGAGTTCGGGCGCATAGGGCACAGGGAAGGCGAGGTCTCCCGAGGAGCGGCCGGCCACGCAGGCAGCTCTCTCCCACTGTTCACTGTTCCCCAGAATTGCGGCGTGGTATTTCCCCAGCGCTATTCCCTAAAAATACATTATAACAATAATACACTCACTGAGGGAGCTGGTAGGATTATTAACAGGCAGTGCCGCCTCAGGAGACACTTGCAGCAGTTGGGAGGGAAAGAACTACTAAAGTTGAAGGTAATGTGAAGAGGATAAAGAAATACTTATCATCTACATTGCCAATGTCTATTGATATGAATATTATACTGTAAAACTTGATTCATATAAAACACGAAACCTACAAAACCTTCTTTTCCATTATTTTGTGCTAAAAAGTCGAAGTTCCCGTTCTTAGCCATACACTCCGGTATTTCAATATTTTCTGCAGGTAAATAATTTCCAATTTCACGCATGTTTCGAAAATTCAACTCTCATTTTAACACACTGAAATATGTAATATAATATACAATGGTAATGGTAAAATATTATGTTCTCGTTATACAATTTGAACTATTAAAAAAATCTTTTTGTTTTAAAATTATGATGTAAATTTCAAACTCTAATCTGTGCTTGCTCTCAACACAGGATTTCCTAGCAAGACAAGCACAACATTAACACAAAAAAAAAAAAAAATTGGTTACGAAATTATCCCAATGAAAAAAACTAACTTAGTAACTAAATATGTATAACCTTTTTTTGCCAAAGTCAATATTCCCCAAACAAAAACTATTATTTTACATATGTAATATGACAATCATTATTTATTTTTACATGTCTTACATATGTAATATGACAATCATTATTTATTTTTACATGTCTTACATATGTAATATGACAATCATTATTTATTTTTACATGTCATTGCTTAAATATTCTCGTGAAAAATAATATAGCAGTATTTACTGGTACACCATAAATTGGGGGAAATGTTTGTTTGAAAACGCATAGAATGAAATGGGACTTGGGCTTTTTGGCATAAAAAGCGGGAAAATGTGAGATAGGGGAAACGTAAAATCGAAGTTTTACTTTACGTATAATGTTTGTTTACCTGGGCCCCAGTCAGTGTTGCCATGTCGAGGATGATGTCTGCTTTGAGGTCTTTCTGAGCATATGTCACTCCATCGGCTAGCACCAGCCTTCCCTCTGCATCCGTGTTGTTGATCTCGACTGTACGGCCAGAGTACAGAGTGTGGATATCATCAGGTCTAAGGCAAAAAACAATAGTTATTTCAATGATACACAATCAATGCTAAATAATGAGCAGGTTTGAGAATGTTTAGGAAAAGAAAAAAATAATATGGACAGAGCATTAACTTTTTAAGGAATCTTCATCATTTCACAAAAGTATCATTGATCAATAACAAGATCCTTGTAACAAAAATATCTTTGACTAATTATTTTATTAGATTACCAATCTATGTAGCACACAATTTATTACAACATTTAAGAAGATAACTATAAAAATAATTCTTGAAGCTATTTAATGTGGAATTATACAAGTCTATTGATTTAGTGTACTTGGGGTGAACCATCACAAAATGCAGCCAAACAAGGCAATTCATTCAGGAATGTGGTTCAAATACGCTCCATCTTCAATTTGAAAAATTTGTACGAAAATAATCTACCAGTTAAGACACATCAACCTTAGCCGACCTTGATGCAAGTTCTTTGGGTAAGATGATAAGTATGATCAGTCTAATATGACAGTGCCAGTCCGCTCAGTGCCTTATACACTATAAAGCAATCGATATCTGTTTTGTAACTCATAGTCTATGTAGGTTTGACAATCTACATCCAGACTGGTAGTGTTAATCAACAAAATAAAAAAAAATCATGCCAACAAGTCAAAACATAAGTAATCGAGAATAGAAATGTACCTTGTTGCATCAGGTCCCACGCTATTTTCCGCAAGACAAAAGACAGCGTGAAGATTCTGCTGGAAACCAGCACGGACAGCCGCCTGGAAAGCGCCCAGGATAGCGGCCGCTCCTCCACAGTCGCGTTTCATACCGGGCATTCCAGTCTGCAATTAATCAATCAATCAGTCAATCAAGGAAGGGAAGAAGATCTATATATGTATATAATTTTACACAAGAGAGGTGGCAATAAAATTGATGTTGGGATCGACTTTTAGTAATTTGTCAAATTAAGAATACAGCTGCAATCCATCTAATGTTTGTCCGCAATCGACCAATAGATATTAAATATCCTAAGCTACGGTGAGTTTCTGTCCATACGCAGTGACTGCTTACTTGGATAGAGGTTTGAGCACTTTAAATTAGATTGTATTAGGTAATAATGATTGGTTACCTTAGACTTGATACTGAGACCACCGGTGTCGTAGACAATTCCCTTTCCTACCCAGGCTACGGTCTCAGTTGCCCCCTCGGGAGTCCAGCTTAGCACAGCCAGGGCTGGCGGACAATTTGCTGCCTAAAAAACCAAATTAAAATGTATTATTTTTCAAAGATGTATTAGATACGACATTAGACGCTCGAAGTGGCTCTACTTTATTGGATATCTTTCAAACCATTGCTCGACTGAATCCAAAGGTAGGATACAAGAGGCTCTCAGTGTCTGATAAGTAAAATTGAGTGAGATTCATACCTTTCCAACTCCGTATATCCCACCAAAGCCTTGCTCCTCCAGTTCTTTGTCCCGTATTATCTTTGGCTTAATCTTGAACTCTTTTCCAACAGATATCACTTTCTGAAAAGAAGAAACATTGTTCGATTCAGAATTCAGAAAATAAAACATTATTTTGGGATGAAAACAGTATTTTCGTATTTATTAGATTATTTCAGAATGCTAACATAATGAAATCAACAAGGTTGCAAATAAAGACAGAACAAGGGTAGATTACCTCCAGGAAGTGATCCACATTCATCTCATTGGTAGGTGTGTCAACAATGGCAGCGGTGAGTCGTATGGCCTCTACTGCATCGGCCATGGTCTTCAGGTCATCCGTGGACACAGAGCTGGTGGCCAGGATTCCGCTAGGGGCCTTCCAGATCCCTTCATCAGGGCTGCCCTCTGGAAATAATGATAACTATCAGGGAAAGTGATTTTATGAGATGGGCTGAAAAAACTAATTCAATATGCTTCAGCTGTGGC
Organism: Drusus annulatus; assembly: GCA_022651775.1. Classification (NCBI taxonomy): domain Eukaryota; kingdom Metazoa; phylum Arthropoda; class Insecta; order Trichoptera; family Limnephilidae; genus Drusus; species Drusus annulatus. The sequence goes on from JAGWCC010000094.1 coordinate 220,810, forward strand.
AGCCTATTGAAATAGGCTTGATGACTTCCAACATCCGGTAGGAACGGCACAATGATAAGGAGATTGAATGAAAATGTCTTATTTTGACTATTAAGTAGAAATCTGATTGTACGAAGCAGGAAAAACACTCTAAAGGGAATTTCTGGTCATTTTGCACAGATTTTTCTGTTTGAAATTTTCGGGTCAAAGTAACTACATATTTTCAGCTCGCAACTATCATTACAGTTAGCATGTTTAGTGAATTCGCCTATGAAGTTACTTCCACTATGTTAAAGATGATTCCAAGTGAATCGACATTTTATTTGGGACTTAAATAGTGAAAATTACAGAAATGGATTAAAATTTGTGTAATTATGAATGTCTAACAAAATGTTGTACAAAATGTTGGCAGAAAAAATCTATTCATGGGTTGTGATAAATTCAGATAAAATTAATGTTAAACTGGAGCGAAATACAAAAATTTCAAGTGTGAAGAAGAAACGGGATATTGGCTCTTTGGCGTAAATAGCAGGAAGCCGTAAAAATGGGAAAACGTAAAAAGGGAGTTTTTCTGTATATTTTATGTATTGTTTGTTTAGGATTAAGTGCTGGTCAACTCACTAGAGACAGGTGCACTTGGCGTGGCCAGCAAGAATTCCACATACGAGGAGACCTCGGCGCCCCCGTCCTGACCATCGCCATTGGCCATTAGGCCGGAGCGCCGACTGAAGACCGGGTAGGCTCGCCCCACGGCACAGGCGGAGGCGTACATCTCTGTCTTCTCACAGACCACCTGTTGAGTAATGATATGTTATATAGTATAAGTTTGTTCTTCTTTGACTTCAAACTGGACTGAAGTAAACAAACAGGAAAGGATTTAAAAGCACCACTTGCTGAATCTAAGCCGGCTGTAGGGGTAGCAGCTCGCCACGCTACATTGCAGTTTGAAAAGTGGGTCAAATCCCAGCACCTGAGGGATTAAAAAAAAAAAATACCCAGAATTAGATAATCCAAAGTGCTCATAAATGGTTTTAATCCCCAAAGAACCAGGCAACTACTCAATAAGAGTAAAAACTTCTTGGTGGAGCTAGTAGGAATATTGACAGGACATTTTTAGGTTAGGTTAGGTGACAGATGTAACTGTTGGGAGTGAAAAACACTAATAGCCGTAGGAAATATGAAGAAGAAGAAACGTCAATGTCCCGCCTTCATGACAAGTAGCATACCAAGCGGCAATCCTGGAAAACTTTATTCAAGGGGTTGGACTACTATCACGGGAATTAGATAAAACATGGGAAATAGTACATTGGGTTTATGGCCTAAATGCTAACTGGAACTATGCAGAGTCTCCTAATAAATAACTATAAAAATAAAAAGAACAAAACGGTAGGTTAATTGTATTACTTTATTTGTAAGGAGATTGGTTGGCAACTTAACATTGCAATTTATGTAATTAATATTTTTGACTACTCACAATAATGGAATGATCCTCGTCTTTGGCGAATTGGCGCACCACCTTGGTGAGGTGAGCGGGCAGCGAGGGGGCGCAGTGGCGAGAGCAGCGGGCTGGCAGAGCGGCCACACAGGCCTTCAGCACCAGCGGGCAGGTCTCCCCCTGCTGGATGGAGGCCATGGCTGATGTCCATACCTGAAGTGGTGAAATTACACAACAAAATAATAATAATGGCTGAATCACAGTGAAAATCATAATTAATCGGTTCTGAAACTATGCAGTGAAAAGTTAAAAGAGTTACAGTGTGAAAGAAAAAAAAACTACAGTGTTCTATACAAAAGAGGAATGTTTCTGACCGCTTCTGTCACATCAGGCCCCAGCTTGCTGGCCAGGGCTCCCTTGAAGTCCAAGGCCTGCAGGTGGCGCAGTTGCCCCACTAGCAGCACAGGTCGGGGGCGCTTATCCGGTCGCACCCCAAACACCACCTTCACGGGGGGCATGGTGCTGCAATATCCTGGAGCAAAAGCGAAACCTTGTATCATTGATGGATCAATCAAGTGAAAATTTCAAAGGTCAAGAGGGCTTTGAAGCAAAAAAAATGGATGATTACCGTCAGAGAGTTTCTTCTTTGGGTAGGAATAACATTAGGAGTTTAGTATTTTTGTTTATTTTGTTTATTTCCTCTAATGTCTCTATTTTAAGTATTAATTTGTACGAATAAGTGCTGAATGTTTGTGTTTTTCATGTTTAATTTTCTTAATGAGAACTGATGTTTTATTGCTATTAGAACTCTTCCACCTCTTAACTTCGAAGTTGATATAATTTATAAACCATGTTTGACCATTTATAGTGAAAAAAATTGTAGTTAGTGACAATTTAATTACATAATGATGAGAAGATAAAGCTGCTTGCAGTGCGTTTTAGGCTAGTTTTATTCGTAGTCCACATGTGTTTTGGTAGTATATTTTCAGTTTCTTAATACATATGTATTTGGAATGATGTTGACTATTTTGGGTAACGAATTGATTTACTTTATCATTATGTCTGTTTCTCATTACACAAAAATAGAGGAGATTAAAGCAACAGTTAAATTAATTTCGTAATCTAATGTTTATCTTTATCAGATAACAAATAATATGATAAAACGATATCAAATGTTGGTAGACATTGATTATTTGGTTAGTTAATAGTGCATTTACCCATAATATTTAGCTTCGCCCATGTTTCAATACTAATGATAAAGAATTAATTTGCTGATTTTGAAATTAGTAACAGGACACTGAAAAGATATTTATTTTAGTTTGTAATATATTTGTTTAATGCTGATAACCTTAATATAAGTGTATGATCTATATCTGTCTCACATAGCTGAGAGCTATGGGGTGTTGAATTTTATCAGACGTCGATGTACATTTCGAATTTCAGCATATTTTTTCAGTAGGTATTTAAATAAACTTAAGCTCTTGTGATCGAATTACAATAAAATGCTTTAATTTATGACAAATTAATAGAAGGATCACACTGACCGATCCGTGCTACTGCGTTTCCAAATAGGAGGAAAGAAGAGGGTGAAAAATGGGAAAAGCAGAGTTGGTCGGCACAACTAATGAAACAATAGATATTAAATTACAAATGGGGATAAAATTACGACACCGACCGGGACATGGAGACGCACCTTTACTTCTACAAAATGTGATAAGAAAAACTTCTACTACACTTAACTCATAGTAGACTCACCTTTTTAATAATCTACATATTTTCATTAACCTTATCTAATGCTTTATCTGTATCAACCTTTCTATATCTTATCCATTTCATCAATTGGGTAATAAATAACTTCATAACACTTCAGAAACGTTGAAAAAATCAATTAATGTGAACTTACCAAATTATATTATGAAAGTCGATTTCGTATATTTTGACAATTGTGGAAAAATTGCCAAAATAACTTTTTTCGTTTCTAAAATATATTTTGATATTTAATACACATTGAGGGGTAAGGAACACTTGCAATAGTTGATTGACTTGCAAAATTTAAATTATGTATATGATTTGTGGAGAAAGTTTCTTTACAAAGCCAAGATGACTGAGTTTCCTTCGTAATGTCAAAACTCTTCAAATAAATCAGAAAAACTGCAAATAATTTAACACAAATCGCACATAAATCTAATACTTAATTACGTACTTGTTATAAAAGTTCCATTCAATTTGATAAATAATCTACTGACAAACCACATCATTTATTATTTATGATAAAAAACTAAATATATGACATTATTGTACAACACCAACATACGAAGAAAAACAGGCGAAATATTAGTATAGCTTCTAACAATAATATTTATTATATATAGATTATAATAAATTATGGACACTTACCTTATATTTTTAAAGATAAATAATTTAATTAAACTGTATAGAGAAGAATCCGGTACAGGATTAAAGCTTGCAGCCGGTAAAGTTGAAAACAGTGACTAAAGCAGAATGTAGTTCAGTAGAGATGGTCGATATTCCTGTCTTGGTTAAAAGGAACCGGTCCCAAGCCGGTCACTGGAACCGTCGATATTATTTCTCTGACGAACAGGTTCCTTTTTTGGCAAATAAAAATCGACATCATTTGTTCGAGGGACTGTTTTTTTTTGTTGATTTGCCAGTACATTTTTTGGTGAGGATTTTTTGTCGATTTGCTAGTACTTTTCGTTTTCAAATCTTTACCAACTAGTGTTTTTTTTCGGAGGATTTTTTGTTGATTTGCTAGTTCTTTTCGATTTGAATATAAAAATCTCCGTCGTGCGAACTTTTCTGGCACCAGGAACCGGTTCCAAAAAGAACTGGATAAATAACCGGTTCCTCGCTGGTCACTTGATACACTTGATTCTGATATCAACCATCTCTAAAGTTCAAATTTGACAACCAGGGATGCCATGCCACGAAAATTATATTTTTTACTGGGGCTAGTTTTTACATACTTGTTTTATTGCTGTATTTGAGTATCTTCCTATATGGAACGTTCTACAAACATGGTTTATATTATTTTATTGAAATTTTAAATGAAACGATCATATTTAAATTAAATAACATTTATTTTCGAACGCTGGAATTTGAATCCACCACTTTTAAATTTTAACTGGTTAGCCACGGAGGTCATCAAACACATATTGTTTTATAATTGAATAGTTTGACATTGTAAGGGTAGATTAGATTATATCTACTCCTTAAAGCACGAAAATATTGGGAACTTTTGTAATAAAAAAAAAGGATTAGCTAGAGGTGAGTTTGCCAAGAGTTTCATTTCAAACTGTCTCGACACGGGAATTCCTTCAGTGAGACAGGCATTGCAAAAACCATTGCAAGTTTCATCAAGATGAATAAAGTAAAATAAATTATGGAAAAAAACGCGCGAAGATTAAAAAAGGGAATGCTAAAATAACATAATCTCAACCATATATTTTTTTAAATAAGGCCGAATAAAATGTGTAGGCTATCACATGTAAAAATCCTTTTAATAATTGGTTAATTTACAATTTATTTTTAATATTTAAGTATTGTATATTTTAAAGCATAATTCGTTTTAATTATTAGATTCTTACGCACTGGTTCAGCATTAGTTTATTTAAATTGAGCAGAAAATTTGGTTTAATTCAACTATACCTACGTCGTGGTTTCAAGTTAAGTTTTTCACTATTCTGACCTTACATGCCGCATAATGTTTACATCATGCTTAGAAGGGGGTATGTCCATATGATGTGATATAACTACTAATGTACATGTTATAATATTATAAGCCAATAAGCCAAATATTTTCAAAATGAGTTTCAGTAAAAAAAAAATTTATCTGTTTTAAGGTTGTCACAAAAATATGGTCCTAAATTGAACCATTGTTATGAACCTTATTTTTCTGGTGCCCTCTCCTACTATCAGGGAAGTTTTTACTCTGCAGGCTGCAGCCTGGAACAACTCAGCGGAACTGCACTCGTACCAATCACTAAAGTTTTAAAATACAAGTACCACGATATACGCAACTCTTGAAAAATGTTTTCGTAAAATTTATCCTATAAAAAGTTCAAATTTTCTTGAAAAGCAATCATTTCCATTTAGGTATTAAACGTGCATCCAATCATATTTTAAGACTGTATAATTATAACAATGAAATTACAAGATGAATTAGTAGATTAAAAAAAGAATAACGAGATTGTTTCCTTTTGAATTTGCTAGGAAGGTGGAAAATTTTGACAATTCAAAAATATCAAACTGTGTAAAGGCCCCCACTCAGGTGATTCAACAAGCCAAATGGCCCCGCACCGATTCAATCCAACAAGCCGAATGGCCCCGCGTCGATCCAAAACTCATCATGTGTCAGGCTCAGATGAATTGGAGTGGCTCGGTTGGATTTTCGGCAAGTCTAAAATCCACGGAATAATAAAAGTTTAATATCGTATTATAGACTAAGTTAATTTACCAAACCTTAATACGTATATTATAAAATACCTTGTAATAAATAAACAAAACACGTAAAAATAATGTAAATTTTATTTTCATTGCACTAACAATGGATGCAAAAGAAGTTAATATCATCATAGAGAGACAGATATAACACAATATAAAAATATATATACATAGATTAAAAAACATAACATTATATTTGTTTTTGCTTAAATGCATCTATGAAACATACCGTTTTAATAAATAATAAAATAATATACAACCAAGAGTATAAATTATATAACACAGAATCGCAGCACGAAAAACCACCGAAAAAATATGACCATAAATAGATTACAAAAAAAAGAAAAAGGGGGTTTGAAAACGGAATTTGTAGAACATTAATTTTAAAATGTTTTTTATGGTCTTCAGGTCTCACCAAGTGATTGGCTACTAGAGGAGTATTCAACCTCATTGGGTCTAGTGGTCTCACTTATTTAGAATGTTTTGAGTATAAATTTGGTAGTGGATTAATTAATAATCTTCACAAAAAGGTTTATGTGTTATGTATTCAAGATAGATTTTTTAAATAATAATTAAAAACAAAATTAAAATATTCAAAAACCAATAGAGTTCGTTATCAACCTATTATCTTCGGCAGGTAAAAATCGAGTAGACAAAATTTCAATCTGAAGAATTGGAAAAGTAAATTGGCCATTGCATAGTTCATTTCAAACAGTTGAAGTTTATGTAAATTAGATGAAGGCAATTGAAATGTTTGATCAAAAACACATTACATTGACAAAAAGAAAATAAAAATCTATTTAAGTCTGAGAAGGAATCCTGAAAAAGTTAAAAAATTACTTTCAATATTATCAACAAATTGAAAAAATGTAAGTGACCTTAGTTGAGAATATTTTAAAACAAGCTTCACAAACTGAAATTTAACATCAATGTAAATATATATTTATGTAATGACTATCTAGCATTTTCGATTAGGCCATCTATGGACAGCGATTAAAAACTATGAATAAATTTACAAATAAAACATTGTATGGTCAAGTAACAAACACACATATTTACTAACAGTAATAATAATGGATATAAAAGGCACCTACATCTTACTTACTTATGGAAACATTATGTTGTAACCACAAAATGATAAAGGTTTTTTCACATGGAAAAGTAATGACCACAATTTCCTTTAATTAAAGATAAGTTTTTCCTATTTATTAATCGACTTGTAATTCAGCACCACTTAGCATTTGAAGAGCCAAAAAACGCTGCTCTAGTGTTTTTGACTATTCTATTGAATATACATAAAGCATTTTTTTTTAAACACAACTACAAAATCAAATCATCTTTCTTTTACGGTTGTTGATTTAAAAACACACAATTTACCAAGCTTAGTATATAGTACATGCTTTTTCATTTATTGGACGTTTTATTATTTCAAATGATATAGTTATAAGTTAAGTAGGTAAAAGACTTAAATCAGATTCATCATGAAAAAAAGTTATTTTTGGCCGGGGTGTCAATTGGACGGTAATATTTATTCATTTTATTATTATAACTACATTTTGTGATTTAAAAATAACCATGCCTATGTAAAAAATAAACCGCTTTGATTTAAAATGACATTTTGTATTAGACAATTTGAATAAGATAAATTCATTCGCAATATAAAAAAACGTTTGTATAAAAATATTATTTGTAAAGAAGATAATAATTTACAATTTTAGTGCAGTGGTCGTCTTTCCAATACATATTACAAAACTATTGTAAATATCTTTATGACTGGGATTCAAATTCAAGCAGCACAATATTGTTGGTAACCATTTAGGAGGTATCTACAAAGTGTATAGAAAAACTTTATAAGGCTTAGTTTAATGGAAGGATGGAACGGAATTATGTAAAACTTGGGTACCTTACTTAAAGCAATGTCTTTTCTGTTTCAGAATCAAAATAATTTTGAAATGGTGACTAAAAACTATAGTGGGAAAAATGTATGCAACTTTGTAATAATTTTCACTAAGCAAAATCAGGTTTAAAATACAAGTATAGGTAAAAAAGATACTTGAAGTATTTTTATTAAATATTTTTCACAAATAAACCAGTAACAAAGATGATTGTAGCAGCAATTCTGAAAATAAAAATATACAACGATTATTATTTATCAAGAAAATACTGTGTGGTCCAAAAACAAAAAATAAACAAAATTTCAAAGTGTGAAAAAATATTTATTAGTAAATGAAAGAAAATTAAAGGCAACATATAATCAACAGTGTTATAAATAATATTAATATGCATACATGAAAGGTGCTTTATAAAAATATGTTTTTTTAAACATTTTAAAAGTGCATAAAAATTATCATAAAACAAATAGGAAATAAATTATTGAAACGCAATAGAAAACCGATTACTTGATGTCAGGCAGTTAAAAGAAAACAATTTACCATACTCTGTCCACCAAGAAGAAATCATTTTAAAAAGAAACAATTAAATTATACAAAGAGGTCAACGCTAAGGGAACGCACCTTATACAAGATTAAAATAATAGAATATCAGTCTGTATTCCATTCTTGGTTACTTTTCATTTCAGCTAGTTAGACTAACTACTAAGTGATTACCGTATTTTATGTTTAAATTGCAAGTGCAAATTAAAAGACACAGATTAACATGTGTCTACTTTGGTGGTCCTAAAATCTTGTTATTAACTGATAAAGAGACAACCTGCATAGTCCCATAGGCACATAGACCAGTTCCTTCAAAATATTGTCATTGGGTATTTATCTATGTCTCCTGGTTCCACAACATATCTTCCCAGGTATCTAAGCCTTCTTCCCACCGAGTGAATTGAAGTTTCCTATTCACATTGCCTACAGCTATTGGTGTTTTACACTTTGTGTTTTCTGATGCGGCAGTGTACTGTTAACAGTCATACCACCATCATTTAGTTTCAATCTATATTGTAAGATCTTCAAATGTTTAAACTAACACTGTGATGAATAAATAATTAATGCTATTGCTTTGTTTGCTTTATTTTAAATTGATTTCTCCAATGAACAGAATAAAGTTTTAGGGTTAAGAAAATTTGAGAAAATAAGCTAAAGGAAGAAATAACCAAGAAAATAATAATATTGACATATTGTAGGAAAAGGTTGACTTTTTCTTAAAATCCCTGTTCATTATAATATTCAGTGCTCTTAATATATTGTACAGCTAAAAAAGATCTTTGATTAGGTACTTATTGTAATTTAGGAATTACCATACAAATAATACAGTTTTACAAAATGATTAAATAAATATGAGGTAGTAACTTTGTTCAATTACTTGATTCAATATACATAGCTATTATCTAATCAAGAATAATTTAAAATAGATTTTATTAACTTTCCTGCGTTGTTTTTTTTTTAAATAGACCCTCTCTCGATAATTCCGTACTATATGCAAAAATAATTATATTATAGTAATGTTACTTTGGTTAGTAAGTGTCAACAAAATACATTAAGTTTGTTGGAATTTTACATGACTATTATTCTAGGAACTAGTAAAAAATGTTATAAATTATATTAGAGAGTTAGAAAAAAATACAAATCAAAAAAGTAATTAGATTTAAAAAAATACATGGTCAAATTATCGATAATTTGATGTAAAACAAACCGCATGCAATCATATTTTGTACAAGCCAAACCGTTTAGTATTTTGGTTACGATTTAAGCTTATTAAGGTTTATGTTACAAGTGCCGTTGCCAAAACCAAAATATACTGTTCCATTTACCCGAAATTCCATCCGTAGGAGGACACCGGCCTCCTAGTGGTAGAAACCATGTTCCTGGCTGCGTTGTTCTTGCCGTAGTTCTTGGCCACGTAACCGTTCTGTTGAGTCGGTTGACCGGCCTGACCCTGGCTCGGGTTACTGTACGATGGGTAGTAAGAGGCCGGTTGTTGATAGCCCGGTTGTTGACCGTATGGGTTAGGTTGTTGCCCGTATGGGTTCGGTTGCTGATAGCCTGGTTGTTGACCATACGGGTTAGGTTGCTGACCGTATGGGTTGGGTTGATTGTTCCTGTTGTTTTCAATCAGCCCCGGTCTGGTGAACGACGGGTTCAGAGCCGGCAAGTTTTTAGTAAAATTGCTCAAAAATCCACTGAGGATTGAAGTGATGGGGTTCCCTCCTTGTCCATTGCTGGCCGATCCGGCTGAATTGCCGCCGAGTCCGTTTAGGAAGCCAGAAAAAGGATTGGAGCCTCCCCCTGCGCTGCCACCGCCGGTATTGCCACCCAGTCCATTTAAGAAACCGGAGAAGGGGTTGGATGATCCACCGCTGCCTCCATTCGATCCCCCGTGGTTGTTGCTGCTTCCGCCATAGGGGTTGCTGCTGCCGCCACCATAGGGGTTTCCTCCGTAGGGATTGCTGCCACCACTGCCGAAGGAAGATCCTCGTGGCGGGGCTGCAGGAGGAGCTGGTGCAGGGTAGCTGGGGACTTCATCGTATGTACTGGGTCGAAGCTCTGCTATGGGCTTTGGTGTGGTGGGTTTGGTTACTGGAACATTGTGGGTCTCTGAAACATGTTCAAATATCAAGTCGTAAATAATGAGTCAACAGAAATTTTGAGATAGAGGAATATGGAGATAATAAAATATGTACTTTGCAAAATATTTTGTACTGATTTGTCAATATTATTTAAGTCCATGACCTCATGTATGTATGATAACTTATATGTAATAATAAAAGAATACTAGTTCTAAAATATTATTATGACAATACTGCACCATTATATTTATGCTCGGTGCTAACTAGATCAATTAAAATATCACAGTATTTTAAAGATATAAACCGCTTAGTCTTCTTATTTTTTTAAACATATGATGTAATTATTGTTTTTGTGTTAAATATATAATTTAAAAAAAAAAATACAAAGTTCTTTGTTTTATATTATGTAGAACTAATATTTCGTTCTCTTAGAACAAGCTTTCATCTGATACGGCAAAGTTATGTAATTAATTAACTCTAAAGTAACTTTCTTTAGAGCTCATCATCACATGAGATTGTTATGTTAGATAGAACTTTGTTATTCTAACAGGTGGATTTGTAAAGATTAAAATAATTTACTTTTACAATTAGTTACTTGAAATTCAACGCTGGCCAGAGGAAGTTCTTGTAATTGATTGGCAAAGATTCAAAAATATGATTGAAAGCCGAAAATATTTTTAAATTAATTCGGTTGATCATAAAAATAGTGTGTTCATCTGTCAACAAACCATAGTGAATATTTTGAAAAAAAAAGTGCATTAGGCATGTTTTATCTCCATGAAATAATGATATCTCATGCACGTATACGTATTGAAATCACCTTTAAGAATTCGTGATTAAATGTAAACTTGATTAGAGATTTTTAGAGTGGCGTGTATTAGTCACTATATGATTGCTTGATAGTATAATCAAAAGTTTTGATAGCAAAAAAATAATTTGCTTATCTTTTGCAAACTTTAATTAACATTGCTGTGGTTACCATACCACATATATGTTTAATTGGCTACCTGTGCCAGTTATCATTCACAAACTTCCGTTTAAAACTTCAGTAAAAAGTATCAGGAGGTCCAAACAGGTGATGATTGTATTTAGAATTAATTTCGATAGATCCAATGTGGTTAAAGTTTACTGACTAATTAACTTGTTTTTCAAAACTCAAAGTGAACTGGCAAAAAAGTATTGACCGATTGCTTGAACTGTACAGCTACATGAAAATTGATTAAAAAATGACGACTGATTAGAATCTGAGCGAGAAAATAATTTTAGAGCAATCTATTTAGAGGATTTTAAAATTGAAGATTATTAATATTCTAGGTGCACCTCCGTCAGCAGCAGTCTTCTTCTTGCAAGTCGGGTAAGTGCCGCAATCGGAGGCCCGTCCGTAGCTGCAGGGGTCCTCCACCAAGATGCAGGTCTCGCTGTTGAGGCAGCCTATGTCCTTGCAAGAGCGCCCATACTCTGAAAATGACAAAATGCTTTAAATATCAATTCTCTAACCAAGCCGATAAAAATTAAACATGCTTTAATTTATTTAGATGAATTAATATTCGCTGTAGCAGCACAGGGCAGGGACGCCTGGAAGTGCCTTATTGAAGGGATGGTTCTCCGATCTGAACAGGGGGGAACAAAACAAGGGAAAGAAGGTGATGAGTCAATATTTTTGATGGGATAATCAGAGAAACACTTTCAATTTTTTATTTTTATTAACTTTTTTGTTTCTTACATTATTTTTTACATAACCTACCTCACTAGGTCATAAAAACCTGTTCTGAGGTAAGTGACAGTGAGTACAAGTAGAATAATTTAAAAAAATGATGATATTTGTTACACAATGTTCTAGTTTGTCATGGTGAAGAATTTCAAGTGCTATTTTAGGAGGTCTTCAATTTCCTTGCGGTCCTTACTCATTAGCCATTTAGTAATGTTTTGATTAAAAGAAAACATATTGGTGATGGCTACAGTTTGTGGTGGGAGTTTGTTGTAAGTGTGCGGCGCGATGTACATACGGTGTCTTTGTGCAAAAGCTGTATTGTATTTAGGTACTAAAAGTCTTTCTTGTTGTTTGGCCCTTGTATTTTTATTATGTGTGATATACATCAAAGATTTTGAAGATTGAGTTATTTTTAACACTATTTTAAGATATAATTGTCTAATATTGAGGATTCCTAAAAGTTGAAAGATTGGCAAATATTACATAAAAAAAAAACCAGGCAGTTACAAGTAAATTCATACCACTTTAGTAGCGATGTAACCGCTTTGTGCGAACTACTACAAATAACTACTTCATTTTGCAACATTTCACACTTCACACATTTCTCAGTATGCGAATACTTCAATTGTAGAATTGTAGTTCGACTAAAAAAATCTACAAAGAACTACTTCGTCCTGCGGCAGTTCACACTTCACACAGGAACCGGTTCCAGTTCTTTTCGTTCTCTAAATATCGCTATCACCCCCCCCCCCATAAAATTAAAAAAAAAATAATAGAAACCGGTTCCAAAAATAAATTAAAGTGCGAATTGAGCGACTGAAATGTTAGTTCTATTAAAGCGTTCACCGTGAATGGTTCATTTTACAGAACTTGTAGTTCGTGAAGCGTTCACAAAACTTTGAAGTTTTTCCCATCACTACACTTTAGACTAATTTTCCACAACTTTCTAGAAACTCAAATAAAATACATAATATACTTAAAGGGCCAACATGTGTGCAGTGGGGGTATTCAATTGGGAATGAATTGGATAATTGATTCGGTTGGCGGTTTTGCCTATCAACTAACGTTGTGACCGCTCCGTGTGAACTACTACAAAGAACTACTTCATTTTGTGGCAGTTCAAACTTCATTCACTTTTCATTGAACAAATACTTCAATTGAAGTTAGACTACCAAGCTACAAAGAACTACTTTATTTTACGGCAGTTCAGTTGCGATGTTGAACTTCAAATCCTACAAATATATACTTCATTTTAAGAATCTCCACCGACTAGTATATTTTTTTTGGCGAGGAACTTTTGTCGATTTGTTAGTACTTTTGGAAAAAATCTCCAGGAACCGTTCCCAAAAAAAGTTGGATAAATAACCGGTTCCTCGCCGGTCATCGGTAACTGGAACCGCAGGTACACCCAATTCTGATATCGACCATCTCTAATTTAAAATTTATTTTCAGCGAGTTCGACTTCAATTGAAGTGTTCACTGCGAAGGGTTCATTTTAAAGAGCTAGCAATTCGTGAAGCATTCACAAAACATTGAAGTTTTTCCCAACGCTACTATCAACTATCCAACCAGCTTCCCTCACCCTACCTCCACACATGTTGGGCCGTGAGTAGGGCCTTATATGGTTTTCAAGGTGTAAAATCCATAACTCAATTGGCTACAATACTTACTTGAGAATGCATCGGTGGACAGCACCAGGAAAAGTCCAAGGAAAAGGGATGACCACATACTGCTGATCTGAAATATTAAAAAAAAGTTGGTTCAATAAAAATTCGCCTTCAGTCATCCAAGCGGCCCTCATCCATCCGCACCCAACAGTTCTCTAAAATTCGTCAGCCCATCTCGTATTTGAGCAACCCCTGTTTCTCTTTCGAAAACAAGGAAGCCATTTAATGATTTTTCTATTAAAATGTCAAATAAAATTACTTGCACAAAAGTTAATTTATGGATTGTGTAAAAATGTTCCGGATACTTCGTTGTGTCGGAGAAATAAACAATTTTCAAATAATATTGAATGCTATTTTTGGGACAGGTTCAGATGTAAACCAAAATAACTGCAACCATATAATGTGATGTCATTACTAAATAGCTCCATAGGTATAATAATGTTCGATTTCATTAGTACGTAGGTGCTCAATTAATTAATGCCACTTATGATAAATTCCTCAATGTGAGATGCGGAACAGGTTTAAGATTAGTTTTTTTTTACAAACCAACATTTGTATGCGGTTCCACTCATATTTCTTCCTAGTTACATAATATTATATACTTCGACCATTTTTTTTCAGAAAGACAATTAAATAATAACCAATAACTAGGATCTGAAATTTTGTCGCAATATCAGGGCCTCACCTTTAGAGGAAAATAATATTTTTTTTAACTTTAAAACACTTGTTTTAGATAATGATCATGTTTGAGCTAAATACTAAACCTATAACAGTTTTAATTTATTTTTAAATGTTATAATAATAAATGATAATAAAGTTTTTATTCCAGAAGGTATGCAGAATTAGTGCAATGCAATACATTCCATAATTGAAAATAATAAATAAAATAAAGTTGTTATACATATATACATAAAAAAAGAGAAAAAAAAAACAAATTTATAGGAAAAAATAATAAATGTAAGGATTATTAATGGAGGATTTAGGTTATTATAAGCTTAGTTAAAAGGTCTATAGATACTCTACATTTAAGGCCTTAAAGCTTCTGAATTATAAAAAACACTCAAAGAGGTGTTTAGCCTTTCTCAAACACCATGTGCTAATCTAAAAAAAATGTTGAAAAGGTATCCTGTTTTTGCGAGTAGATTCCGGAACCTACTAGTAAACTAAAAAATATAGGAACCTTAGCTACGTAAATAAAAGTAATTTAAAACATGTTTTTGAAGCAAACATTCTCAAACTTCTAATAATAGAAGTTAGCCATTAATAACATTATTTAAATGTACTTATCTAATTAAAGTTGTCAACCTAATAACTAAATGTTCTCATCAGTGGCGGCTCGTGACTTTTTAGTGTGCTAGAGTGGTAAGATTGAAAAAAACGTCATTATTGATGTTGTTGTAGCCGAAAACAATATTTATTAATTTTCAAAATTTCAATTTTTTGTTTAAAGATTTTTCAGAAATCCGTGCAGTACACCACCAAAACTGAAAAATCCTGAAAATCTTTATAAAAAAAAAAACAAATCATTTTCGGCTACAAAAACATTAGAGGTGTCATATTTTTTAATCTTAGCACTCTAGCACACTAAAAACTCACGAGCCGCCATTGGTTTTCATCATGCAAAAATACAAGGTTTAGTACAAATAAGTGTGCTAATTGTATACACCTCGAAAAATACTGAACACTAGTTGAATATGTCGCGAGTGCTCCGAGTTGGGCAGATAAAGAAATTTACTATCGTGGTAGGCAATAAAAAATCTGGGTCCTAGGTAAATAATAGTAATTCCTTGCCAATGCTTTCCAATAACACTCCATGTAATGATTGCATAATACATCATTGTTTGCTTACATAATGCAAACTGCACAAAATCGTAAACAAAAACCAACTGACCGGATAAAATTAATAATACACAAAAATGCCTTTGTCTAAAAAACGTAGGGAACAAAAATTATTTTGAATAGACGATAGCGCGGACACGATTTTAATGGCTTTGTTTTAATTTAAACAATTTTGTTTATACTTGAAAGCGTTGCCACAATGCCTCCGATGAATACTAAATTGGCAAGGTCGATTTTGGGATTATAAAATAATTATAGCATAGATGTCTTACTAAATCGTTTTTTTTTTAAATTTATGTATGTAAGTACCCAGTCTAGACACAAATAACTTTTTTTTTTGCAATGTTTCGTTTTTAAGTATAAGCTATAATGGTTTGTTTTCGGGGATGTAGTACCTAGATCTCAGAGCAATAATATACCAGGAGGGATAGCTTTGCGAAACAGTGTAGTCAGGATTGTTGATTTTTTCTTGACTCGGGCGCGGCTAAGGTTTTCATGGACACACCTTTTTACATCCATTCATAGCACATGTCGACATACTGTTTTGTTTATTTATATAACCACTTTTTCAGAGTATTGTTATCAACAAAAATATACGACATAACCTCAAAACCGTTGAATTATGTCGCATAACAAAACGTAGTGGGCGGAGTCGCCGGAGACGAAAAACATGATTACATACCTAAAAGTGGTGCGATATTATGTGATAACTTGTATTGTCTCTTTCTCTCTCACGGTGTACGACGTAAAAACCCGGAGAAGGTGATTTATCGTAAATTTGTACAGGTTGGGTAAAAATATTTAGCTCTCTCTCCATATATATTCTTACTCCAAGATCTTTCAATATTCACTGCGTTTAGCATATCGTCACTGGAAAGGCAAAAGAGCTAAAGGGACACTTTTGACAAAAATGAGTTAAATATGCAGTTTTGATCGTTTTTTTTTCTGCATCGAATGCTCTGACTCTCGTTTGATTCTGAAAACTTTGGTGGTCCTTCAGCCATCTGAAATATATTTTCCATTTGGGAGAAGGGTTGACTCAAGCGACACAAGTTTGTGACTTTTTAAGCTTTTTATCGTTTCAGGTAACTCAGTGAGAGCATTGAGTTAACTTTTATTTTCAAAATCTAACCAGGTACTGAAGACTTATAAATTTTATTGTAAAACATTAATTGACCAGTTAAGGCACCGGGGCTCCATCGAAGACAGAGTAAAGATAGGCTCTTGGAAGTATTGTACAGGGCCCGCAGATACTTCAATAGTACACAACTGCTGACCCTGTACAAATCGCAAGTACGCCCCACTGTTGAATTTGGCAGCCACCTCTGGTCTGGAGCCCCTTAATACCTGAAAAGGACCCTTGACTCTGTGCAGAAACGGGCGGTCCGTTTGATAGATTCTCCTATCTTAACAAACGGATTGGAAACTTTGGAGCACAGACGTCAGGTGGGAATGCTGTCCTTGTTCTACAGGTATTTCAATGGAAGATGCTCCGAGGAACTTGCGTCATTAATAACTGCAACATTTGTACACGGTCGACATTCAATACATGAGAACGGGTCGCTTTTACGGCTCGTTCTTATGTTCAACAGCTCGGCTATGGAACGATTTGCCGGCCTCTGTGTTTCCTCCCTCCTTCAAGATGGGTCTCTTCAAGACCCAAGTTCACTCCTTCCTTTCCTCAAAAAAACCCTCCACACAGCATCCCCAAAGATGACATAGGCCTTGAGGGAAATTATTTCCCTCAAGGCCTCCTGTGTGGAGTTATTGTAAAAAAAAAGAAGTTTTAAAGTGCTCTGGTGTAAACTTCCCAAAATGGCACTTCAGCCCTTTTGCCTTTCCGACGACGATACAATGATTTTGTGAGTTATAATGTTTAAGAACGTGTCAGAAGAAGTTATATATCAGTTTTTTTTTCATCACCCATCTTTGAAGAGATTAGTCATAAAGTCAAAAATATTGCTTCAAGGAACAGACGAAGCGAGAGAGTTACGACTCTATTTTTAGATAAATGAAAAAAGCTAATATACTCGTGTAAATCTTTCTGCCCGGTGTAGTATAAGACGGAAATATCTTGAATTATTCTTCTGTTTATTATGTAAACTTAGTTTGATGCGTAAATTATTAATATGTTTAGAATGATTTTGTAACCGTTTAAAGGCTATTTCACACCAACGTCCGGTTCCGCTCAGTGCCGATATTGTTTCGCAAGAGAGCTTATTGATATGGTATGAATATCAATCAAGGAGTGTGTGCCAAGACAAAGTTGTATGGCAGTATATCCTTCTGCTCACCCTTGTGATATTTAACTACTTATTTAGTTAAATAATTATTTTGAAGTGTAAAAATACTTACAACGCAGATTTTTTTTTTCAAACCATTTTTTTATCACTAAATAATATTTTTAGTGATAAAAAAATGGTTTGAAAAAAAAAAATCTGCGTTGTAAGTATTTTTACACTTCAAAAATAATTATTTAACTAAATAAGTAGTTAAATATCACAAGGCATACAATTTGTCTTGGCACATACTCCTTGATCGATATTCATACCATATCAATAAGCTCTCTTGCGGAACAATATCGGCACTGAGCGGAACCGGACGTTGGTGTGAATCAGCTTTAAATAAGGCGTTGATAAAAGGTCATTTTTGTAGTATGTCAAATTTTGTGAGTGTACGTTAAGTGATTCAAGGGAATACATTACTTTGAGAAGATCGTCTTAATTTCTTTATGCGTCTGTTGTGACTGACTGAAATAATTATTTATTATGAAAAAATGCCACCTTCTAAGCGACCGATTTTAATCGACTTCAGTATAAGGACACCGTGCAGTGGCACCTAACTTTTCCTCGTTCGATTAAAAATGTTTTTCAATACGACCACCACTATAGAAATATCAGTGAGATGGGTTCCAAAAATGGGAGGAGACCTAAATATACGTAGATCGAATTCATTTGCATTCGTCCATGTTCTATTGAATTGCGAAAAAAATAAATACGAAAGGGAAAAGTCAAAATGTTAAAAACATAAGATTTCACAAAAAAAATAATACAAAAAGGTAAAGCCAAAATGTTAAAAACATAAGATTTCACAAAAAAAAAAATCAAAATAAATAAAGAATTCACGCTGACGATAGGCACATATACGACGTCTCTCGTGCGGTGACTGAGTCAAAAACGGTCAAAGGCAAAATGGCGGGATAATAAAACGAATATTCGCCGCAAGGCGTATAGGAGTAGGAGGGTGTAGGGTCAAATTTCCTGTCGCAAGCTTAGAAGGGCATTCAGTCCTAGACGTTGGGCAGAAAAATAAAATCTGGTCCTTAATCAGTGGCGGCTCGTGACTTTTTAGTGTGCTAGAGTGGTAAGATTGACAAAAAAGTCATCATTGATGTTGTTGTAGCTGAAAACATTTTTTTTTTTTTTTCGAAATCTCAACATTTTGTATGAAGATTTTTCAGAAATCCGTGCAGTGCACCACCAAAACTGAAAAATCCTGAAAATCTTCATACAAAAATAAAATCTTGAAAAAAAAAATAAAAATCATTTTCGGCTACAACGACACTAACAATGTCGTATTTTTCAATCTTAGCACTCTAGCACACTAAAAACTCACGAGCCGCCACTGTCCTTAATGCTAATGTTATTGCTGAAATCGATTTGGAATTTTCGGAAAATCTTTTACGGTAAGAATGTGAATTGTAAGGTTTAGTTTTTATCAATCTAAACTATAAATTACTTACATCCCGAGTGTAACCTCGAAAAATATAATTCATTCAACAAAATTAATTCAAATGTGAATCGATCGAAGCCGATTTTGGAGTGCAATGTCGCCTTAAATATACCGTGCAGTGTCACTCGACCTTCCCTCATTCGATAGAAGAATAATTTTTGACTCAATTGATATCAAAAATCAAATGATACTAAGATTGAGGCAAAAGTGAAATATCCAGATTGGATTGAGTGGATTTACAATCTACAGTTTTGAATGGTTGTGTCTGAGTTAGCGATTGCTTTTCATGATTGAGTAAGTATCGCCGTTCATTACATTCCTTAGCTTTGCAACGAACAAGAGTCATTTGTTTATTGAGGCATGCTAATTTGAGATTACGTGCTTGGTTTCATAATGAACGGTACCCAACGGTGTAGGTAGTAAGTGTTATGTGCATTGTCTGATAAAGAAGACACTCTCAGTAACATGTCAAAAATTTCACTTACATACGAGGTCATCCAGAAAGTAAGGTTACAACATTTATGTAGGATCTAAAAACGCTTGTATTTAATGTAAGTTTACAGGATGCTTTACAAATATATCAAACTATTTTTCAACGTAATTGCTGTCGAGATCGAGACATTTTTGTAGTCAGGGCGCCAGATTTTGTATGCCAGTGTCATAGACCTCCGCCGCCAGCTCTTCCAGCCCCTTCCTTGACCCCCTGATTGTTGGAAAAACGTTCTCCACCCAAAGGGGAGCGTCAGTCGAGTCAGGTTAGGTAATTTTCAGTCAGTTTTTACGATTCTAAGCTGGCTGCACAATTAATGTGGCACCCTAACTATTACTTCACAATATATTACTCTAAATTTGATATTGCGTATGACAGCTTTCTGAAAAAGCATTTCAACATTTTTAGCAATGACAACACTTTACAAATTTCTTTTTTTTCGTCCTGTCAATTGCTGACACTTATGGTTAGTTAAAAAAATATATTATAGCTTATTATCTTATCTGTAACCTGTCGTTAGTATTTTCCTTTTGTATTATTATTTTTTTGATGTAAATGAGTTTTGAGGTTAACTAACTAACTAACTAACTAACCATCACGCCGTTTCCCCGCAAGGGTAGGCAGAGAGGACGGACCGCCATACAACTCTGTCTTGGCACACACTTCTTGCTTCATTTACATTCATACATCGTCTCATACATACTCTTCTGTTATTCTGACTCTTCACACGACCCGATTCAAGTATTTGATTCACTTGATCGTGCCATGTCTTTCTCGGGCGTCCTCGACTTCTTCTTCCATTCACTTTCGCATCATATTCTTTCACACTCCTTTCTTCGTTCATTCGCTCTACATGCCCAAACCATCTGAGCGTCCCTTTCTTAATCCTATCCATTACGCTCACATCAGCCTTGCATTCTTTCCGGATATCCACATTTGTAATACGGTCATACATGGTTTTACCGCACATCCGTTAATTTTTGAGTTTTGAGGTTTTCCACATTAAATTACACATGACTACAGTGTTATCGAATGCAACATTTTGGTTCACATTTTAAAAAGGGTGCTCTTGTCATGTTTGACCATTTGCTAACAATTTACACACGGAACAAAAGTACCTTTAGATGTATACAGATGTTATATTAACTTGCCAAGTATTTTCTATTCACTTGACCCGAGTCAGCTTGTAACAAAGGTGGGCCTCTAGTCAATACCACTCGGGTTCCAATTATCGAATTGCTTTTTGTAACTAGTGCCGGCATTTTGCCACCCACACTTACTGCGTAGCCTTGCAACAAATATTGTAACGAATATTACAAAGGCATCGGAGAATTTGAGATGATTTATTTGAAATATCCAGCCACTTGCGTCGTATCAACGTAACTTGTGTTGTAAATAAGAAAATACGCAATTTTCTTGGTAATAGGTTTTCCAGAATCACACATTTTTAATCCTTATCTTGGTAGTGTAACATATATGTTACACCAACTTTGCTATATATATATATATATATTTTTTAACAAATGTAAAAAAAAAAATAGGAATGAAACACTTCTTTATAGTCTTGTCAGTTGCTGACACCTATGGTCAGTTTAAAAAAATATTGTAACTTATTATCTTATCTTTAACCTTATATAATATTTTTTACCTTGCCAAGATAAGGGTTAACAGTCCCTCATTTGTGAAAACACCCCATTCTCTATATCATTTAAGAAAAAAGGGTTTAAAACAAACGATATAAAGCAAACAGGACAAATTATACTACGCTAAAAATGATTGTAAAAAATCCACAATACTAGAATAATACATAACAGGTACGAGTATCTACACAAAAAAAACAATACCTACTTACGTGAGAAAACAAAATGTTCATAGTCAAATGATCCACGTTTTCGCTAGACCGCAGCTAGACTATACATGTTCTATTTTATGTGCAAATAACGATGTATTTAAAATAGACATTAACTTTAAAGTTATATAAAGAGGGATGCTGTGCAAGGGGTCGTATAAAAGAAAGGCAAGAGTGAACAAAAGCCCAATTGCTACGTTGTAGGCGGAAGGAAATAAATATACCGAAAAATGTTACACAACCGAACGGAAAGCACTAAACGAGTTGTAAAATGCATTTCCTCGTACGGAAAATGTCGATAGCTTCGTCCAGACAGCGCGCGGATCGAGGCATGAGGCATCGTCGTATCAAGCAATATTCTAACATTAATAAAAATATATAATATTACGGTCACAAATCATTCGCTTTATTTTGTCCTTTTCACTGGTCCATGATTTATCTGCTAGTTACCAATGACCTCTTACGCTAGCCGCGCGCTTTCTGAACGGAGCTAACCGTGTTGGGCACGTGTTTGACCTGCCTCCCAGCTGTGCAAAGGTGTCGAAGGTATCGATGACGCTATCTTCTTCACGGCGCCTTCCATAAAAAAAATATCTAATACATATCTTCGTTTGTTGGGAAAAATAAGTAATACGCGTGAGCTTTTGTCACCGAATCGTGTCCTGCTGATAATAGAGACATCAATACGTTTCGTATCTATGTAAAATACTTTTTACCTTTGGTTCCTTTACATTTTACAATTTAATTCAAACCCCAAGCTCTTACCGTGTGTGGCCTCGAGTGCAGTGATATGATTATTTCTATCCGGTTCGAGCATACCGTACTGTACCATACGGATCACTGAGTATTTAAAACGGGCGTAGGCTATTGAACAAAACGATAAAATAATCGAGAGACGACCTTATGCAGGCCCCGTGCGTTTGGCCGCGAAGTGCTTTCTCGGCCAAAAGATCGAGGCTGTTGAAGGGACCTCCTTCGAACTGGTTTATTGCAAAAAATCACGGAGTGCCATAAAAGATTTACTAGCTTATTCACGATCTCAAATACTGTTTGATATCCGCTTTGGACTAGGCAAAATTCGAGTAAAAAGCGTAGAATACAAAACAGTATCTGAAAAAAAAACAAATTAAATAAGTAACCACTTGTTACCAAAATAATTTTCTGACAAAACAATTTACAACGTGGATATTCACAAACACAATATAAGGAAGTACAAAGAAATCAGACTACCAAAAAATAATAAATCTAATACGCGAAACAGTTTATTTTATAAAGGGATGAAATATTGTAATGTGGTGCCAGAAACCATCAAAATTACATTAATTAAATTAATAAATAAATATTAATTAAAATTAAATAAATAATAATTAAAAATAGTTTCTAAGAATTATAGATAATCCATAAGTATTTAATATAAAGTTGTATAAAAGTTAAAATAATTAGTTGTATTTAATATTATCAAAAGGTATATGAGTTATAATTGGTTATTTTGTAAACTTGAATGCACAAATAACTCAAATCAAATAAATAGAACTAAATATTTTACAATATCATTTGCACTGATCATAGTATTCTGACGTTCTTATCATGAATATGAATGGTTCTAACACACCATACTACTGACACAAAGAATTTATTATTGAATTGCCAACTCTGCATTATTTTTTGTTGTTTAGAAACAGTTGATGATAACTTGTGCTCCATATGCAACTTGTATTTCTTGTAACTTATTGAACTATGGATAACAAATTACAATGCTACAAGACAAGCATTGTCATTTGCACCACACCGTCCATATCCCATAAATTTTGTCGTAAAAATAATGATTATTTCAGCCAAGAAACCAATTTGTCAATCTATCAATTTGTTTTTAAGTGAGATTGATTTCGACGTGATGGATTGTTTGAGATTGAAATTACGTCATTCGAAGAATCCTTTTCACTCACACCGATGATAAATATTTCAATAACATAGTTCGGAGATAAACTCCAACCAGTTAAGTATTCATAGTAAGTCTCATCTCCCAAGCTTTAGTGGACGGTGGCATTCCGATTTTGCATAAAATCATCCAAATTTGGATTATTTTTCCATAAATCACATGATAATCACAAAATCCCTACCTGCAAAAGTTATCTAAATGAGTTTACACTGTTGTTAAAATAATGCAATTATGTAAACTTTAAACTGCATACAAAGCAATAATGGATAACAATATCGAGGTCGAGTGTTTTATTACTGTTTCTCTTATAATTATGCATTATAACACGATATGCACTGCATATTACTGTTTTTCACATAAGTATTATAAAAACAAATACTTTTAATTTTAATGATGCATTATTATCGTCCTAATACTGTCCGTAAAAATATAGTGTTTTATGATAAGATTTAATATTCTCACCGCTAAAAGGATGAAGCGTCACCCAAAATTTACTTTTGTAATTCACGTAGGTAGATACATCAGTCAAATAAAAAACAAAGCCTTTTATGCTCTGACTCAATTGGAATGCTTTATTATTTTTTTATACAATTTTGACAAAGCAGTAGTAGCCATCTTTACTATTTGTAAAAATCAGAATGACTATTCATACATTCATTCATAGGACAGAAAGAGAAGGCTTAAATTAAAACAACAGGTATTCTGTTGATAATATTTTTGTTAGAAATGTTAAAAGTTAAGAAAGGATTATTTTTCATATATCTCCGCTACGATATCATAATACGAGTTCATGTTCTCCGCTTCATACTTCAAACATTTATGTATTTATTCATTTACCTACGCTCATAAATAGGGTTTTAACATTGTAATCAGTACAGTGCCCATATTATGTAAAAGATGCAGTGATATAAAATATAAATAAAGGATTAACAAAAAAAACAATAGATAAGTTTTCTTGTACAAAAAGTCAGTGGCAAAAAATAAGTATTCAATCGTAACCTTAGAGTACATAGAGTAGTATCTATTCAAGGCAGTGAAGTCAGTTTTTGACTTGGTTTTGATGATTTTAACCTGACTCGGCGCACCTGGGCGTGGCTAAGACTAAGGCTACGGTATTTATACATCCATTCATATCACATATCGACATAATGTTTTTGTTTATTCGTATAGCCACTTTTTCACAGTCTTTTTATCAATAAAAATATAGCATATGACCTAAAAAACCGTTAAGTTGTGTCAAGTATAGTGGCATAATAAAAAAAATATGGACGGAGTCCCGCGGTGAACCAGGAGCTAAAGATCATTGCGATAGTATATAGAAGCGGTCTATGAAATTTTTTGTCTCTTTCTCTCTCATGGTGTACGACGTAAAAACCCGGAGAAAGTGATTTATCGCAAGTTTGTGTAGGTTGGGTAAAAATAATTAGCTCTCCCTCCATATATTATTACTTCAAGATCGTAACGTAATAACAAAGAAAATAAGTTCGAAACAGAGCCACGTAATTTCTTTAAATTTAAAATTTAAAAAATCAAACATAACACTAAGTATTCCGAACCTAGCCGAATGATGTTGGAAAAAGAAGACCACAGTGTCACCGGGTGTCGAATATATTAATGAGTTATATAGTATTAGTTTGTTTATATATTTTAAATTAATTCATTTGAAGTGGTCCGGATTCGGATCCGATCAAAGATCCATCGCTCCACTGCTGCACTGCTCTAACTCAGTCTAAGTCTTTGACCATGTCAATTTATTGTCAACGAATATTGATTTGTACAGCACATTTCGATTGTGCAAGACATTTCTCCAAAACGGTAGAATCAGGCCGACTCACTCCCACGCTGTGATAGTTATGAGTTATAAACTAACATTATGCTACATGACCCGAATTCATCTATATGAATTTGGGTAAACACCGAGGCTTGGCCGCCAAGTGATTCAACGACTCGGCTTAATCAGAAAGAACGAATCAGAAAAAATACTTTTAGATTAAGGATTCACGGACTTTTATTACGTATAAGTACCTACTTAGCGTTTACTAAAACACGTTATTTTTTGTGGTTTTACTGAGACAGATTAAGAGGACACACCATCCTATAAAAAATGCGATGGGCGTTCCAAAATGTTGTATTTATTTATATTTTTATAGTGAATACCGTACAAGAGTCTCAACTGCTTCCGCCCGTCTAGAGCCAGTGAAACTATGGCATCCTCAATTGGGGTATGTTGTGAGATTGAAGGTAGTGGGGAAGAGAAGGAGATGAGAAGATGAAGGTTTTGATGGTCAGATCTGGTCACAAACACAGCTAAAGCCATTTCAAGCAACGTTTCAATTCTGATTGATTGTTTTTCACCATTGTAATACTGAGAATATATCTATCACTCCGATGGTAACCATTTATTATTTGTAATGGTGCACATCATTATTAATATCATAATTTAAAAATAAAAAAAATTCTAATGAAGGACGGAAATTCATTTGCATTCGTTCATGTTCTATCGTACATGTTTTACATCAAATTGCGGAAAAAATAAAATAGCCCATTATATACAAGTAGGTGAAGTCAAAATGTTGACATATTTCACTAGTACCTGTCAAAATAAAGTTAAGAATTCACGCGGACGATAGACACAGATCCAACGTCTCTATCCGCCGACCATCGAGCGGCAATTGACTGAAAAATAGCCTGTAAAAAATGTATAATATCTCGTGAAGTAACTAATTCATCGCAAAGAAATAAAAACTTTTAAAAAATTAGAAAATAGTTTTACGGTAAGAATGTGAATTGTAAGGTTTAGTTTTATTTAATCCATAATATAAATTACTTACATTCCGAGTGCATCATAGGAAAATATTTGTTTTTTTTTATAATAGATTAATCAGAATTAACTTTAATATTAATTTGTGGCATACCCACCGTTTTTGGAGTGATACACAGCGCCCTTGAGGTGATTTTTCACAAAAACGGCGCTATACAAATAATCCAAATATTGTCATAATGTGTCGCCTTAATCAGCATTATTTAGAACGCCCATAAGGATTTTACTTGAAATTTTGAAGGTTGTAAAATAATAAAATTTTAATATTAAATTAGAATTAACTCTAAAGCTTTTATGCTGATTATTTTTATATTGATAATTGAAATTATATTAATAATCTTCAATGTAAATATTAAACAGAAAAAATAACGGTCGCGACCGAGACACGAACTTGGAACCTCTACTCTATCCGGGAGTAACGCTTCTGCCAATTGAGCCACCGAGACCTTATAAGAAACCGGCATTTTTTATCGATCTCATGGTTTATTGAAAATAATTATTTTCATTTTTCATTTTTTTTTCTCGGTCGCAACCGTTATTTTTTCTGTTTCGTATTTACGTTGATAGATTATTGATATTATTTCAATAATTAATTATTACAAAAAAAAAATATATTACGTATCAAAGCAGACCGATCTTCACCAAAATTCGTAAAATCTTCCCAAAGTCTAATAGTAATTAAATTAGGTACTTTCAAAATTCTGTCCTAAAATCATCATCCAACCACAAAAAAATATTTTGTGTAACAAACACTTACTCACCACACGTGTGAAAATCTGGTATTAATAATAGATTAGGCTAGGCAAGGGCTAGACATAATTAAAAAAGAAATAACATTTTCACTAATATGTGACTACGTTGTCACCATCGATCGATATATTTGGCCGATGGTGACAACGCAAAGAGGTCAATTTTAGACTAATGGTACGTTATCAATGTATTGTGTACTGATACACGCTATTGTGTTCAAGAGAGCTTCCAAATGCGATATCATCATGTACAATGGTTGTTCACTTAGCAGCGCTTGATATGTATACCATGAGCAGTTGTTTTCTGTAATGCTATAGAATTGTAAAAAAAAACTTTAAAGAAATCTATACATTTTTTAAAGATATTTTTTTCGTGATATCTAGCGAAAGTATTGTGTGCAGTCGCACAGTGCCATGACTAAAAAACATACTTGTACCTAAGTTAATACTTGGGTAATTTATATAGCGCAATTTTCGTGTAATATCACCTCAAATTCTGCAGAATAATTAATTTTATTAGAAAGGCTCGCGTGTAACATGAATTACGTACCAACATAATGTAATTTTTAAAAGTGGGAATATAGTTCACATAAAAGATGTGGCGATGATATTGCGTTGTTAATTCTTTCTACGTAATTAACTATAAATAATTTCCTTTGTGAGTAAGTTCGACCGTTAGAATGTGTTAATTTTTAAACATGGAACTGATGAAATGAAATTATCAAATGTAAAAATAAACTTCTCAAATCCCTACCTACCTAATAAAGTACCTTCCCATAGTGTATTTTAGCAGACATTATTCTATATTTGAAATGGAACTGATATTTTTTCTTGGCAAGTCAAGTTACATTCCGTGATTTTTCACGGTTAACTAATATAAATTTACATTTTAAAGGGGACATTGATTTGTTTTGAAAATAATGGTGAAATCTCCATGGTGTCAACGTGACGTAATTATGCAAGGTGTAATTATGATCGCTTCCGGGATGTACAGCCTCCACCGGCTATAATTACGCATTATTATTAGAATACCTGCATTAAGCACCTCGTCGTTTTCGCCTGTACTTGGAGTTATTGCATAGTTAGATAATATATGGATAGATCCATCAACATTATTATCGTTTGTATAGTTAAAATATTGCAGATTATTTTGAAAAAATGTAACTTTATAGTGAGACGTTATCAACAAATTCATGAAAAATACAGGTATAATAAATCCCTACACTACTTTATTTACAAACAAACACAATTCGGATTCGAAACTAGTTAAATATCCGTGGTCTTTTACAAAGATATTTTTTCATTTCTTTAAAAGCATTTTTTTACGTGAATACCGTATAAGAGTCCTTACTGCTCCCAACGGTCCGGAGTCAGGATGAAAAGAGTGGGGAGGGGAAGGAAGTAGGAAAGAGGAATGTTGGGATGTACCTGAATATTCAGATCTGGTCACCAAACACGGTTGAAACCATTCCAATAACGGTTTCGATTCTGAATGGTAGTCTTTCACCGGGGCAATGCTGAGAATATCTATCACTCTGATGATGACTTATTTGTAATTTGTTATGGTGCATATTTTTATTATTTCATAGTTTAAAAAAAGTCAAATGCAAAAAAAGGAACAAACCTACTTTTTATTAGAACGTAAATAGTAATTATATAACTATTATTTCATTACACAACGCTTTTGGTTGCAATAATAATATTTTTATCACATTTTTGTTCATAGTTATGACATGATCTGACCCATAATATGTCAAGTTCATTCGAATATTGTATATTTAATATATCTACGACGCACCATGTCTTACTCCTCGTCAACGAACATATCGTAACATGGTGACATGGTTAAAGCAACATTTTTCAATACGTCCACAAAACTTAGAAAATTTGAAAGGGAATTAGTAAAAACACCCTTTCCAGCGTCCCACTAAAAAAATGTAACGAGGAGAGTTTTTTCATCATTCCGATTTGCGAACTCATTAATTTTATTTGTTATCTATGAAAATTTGCAAACAATACAGAATTTAGAAGTGAATTGAATGCCGTCAGAAATTAGTCATTACCTAGACTAAAAGAATCGCAAAGCAAAACGTATGCAGGTCCTAAAAAACGATCGTTCAACACAAAAAAATAATATATCCTTTGTTTTGCGGCTATTCATGAATAGAGATTAGGTTTTAAAAGCCGCAGCGATTAACTAACAAAATAATAAAACAAATTATATCATTAAGGCCTTTTTTCAGGTGTACAAACAAGTCTCTAAAAGCTGGACTACGGGTAACACGGTGATCCGGACTTAACAGGCATTATGAACTCATATGTAATTTAATATGAATAGAAGCGTATGATGCACGATACCCGCGTTATTATCTAGTAATTAAAAAATAGCGTAAAATTGAATTGTGAGGATAAAAAAGGAAAAAAAAATTATAAAAAAATAATGTCAGATTGCATATCGTCCCTGGAAGACAGAATGGTTTAGTGTCGATTCACACCAACGTCCGGATCCGCTCAGTGACGATATTGTTCCGCAAGAGAGCTTATTGATATGGTATGAATATCGATCGAGGAGTATGTGCCAAGACAAAGTTGTGTGGCAGTATATCCTTCTGCCCACCTTGGTGATATTTAACTACTTAGTTAGTTAAATAATTATTTTGAAGTGTAAAAAACTTACATCGCAGATTTTTTTTTTTAAGCCATTTTTTTATCACTAAATAATATTTTTAATAATTATTAATGAATAAAAATATTATTTAGTAATAGAAAAATGATTTTTAATAAAAAAAATCTGCAATGTAAGTATTTTTACACTTCAAAATAATTATTTAACTAAGTAGTTAAATATCACAAGGGTGGGCAGAAGGATATACTGCCACACAAATTTGTCTTGGTACATACTCCTTGATTGATATTCATACCATTTCAAAAAGTTCTCTCGCGGAACAATATCGTCACTGAGCGGATCCGGACGTTGGTGTGTATCGACACTTAAGCAACACTTTGGACAAAAAGCGAGTTAAATATGCAGTTTTGATCGGTTTTCTTTTCTGCATCGAATTCTCTGACTCTCGTTTGATTCTGAAGGCTTTTGTGGCCCTTCAGCTATCTAAAATATATTTACTGTTTGAGAGAAGGCTCGAGACAAGCCTTATCTCAAACGTCAGAAGCGACAGAAGTTTGGGAATTTCTAAGTTTTTGTCGATTCAGGTAACTTAGTGAGAGCATTAAGTTATCTAAGTTAACTTTTTTTTGTTAAAAATCCAACCAGGTACTAGAAACGAATTTTATTGTAAAACAAATTTTAAAAAAATGCTCTGGTGTAAACTTTCCAAACGACTTTAGCCCTTTTGCCTTATTGGCGAAGATATTATTCATCAAACGTATCGAGACTCTACTGTACAAGATATCCTTTTCTCTGTCGTCAGATGACAGCTAAACTGGTAACATGCGAGTACGAGAAATATGCCGAATAAAATCGCTCCATGAAATGAAATACATGCAAACATTTTTTCGCAATCTCCACTAGTATTTTTTTGTATTTGGCGGTCATGTCCGGGTAATTTGTGAAATTATAAGCTATCGGCAAAAATTACTTCTCGGAATTCCACGGCCTCCTTATGGCTGTGTGTATTTAATGCTTGCGACTGTGTGTTTTTTTTATTAGTAATTAAATTATGTATGTTTTGAATACGCTCTTAAGAAAGCATTAATGTGATATACACAATAAAATTAGAGTTATACAGCGACTAACTGTAGAACGGGAATGAAAGGTTGGGTGTTATCAGTCTGTATGGCTGTATCATTGGTGACAATTACGATGTATCGCAGCAGCACGTTACAAGCATCTACCAAGATTTTATCTATTCGAAGTCTATTCACCGATGAATCTTTAAGGCGACATACCACTCCAAAAACAGAGGGTTTGCCCGAGGTTTACATTTGAATTAATTCTGATTAGTCTGTTACAAAAATATTAAATATTTTCTAAGGATGCCTTCGGGACGTAAGTGATTAAACTGACCCTTGACATTCAAATTCTTACCGTAAAACAATTTCAAAGATTTCCAAATCGTTTATCAGCAATAACATTAACAGTAAGGACCAAATTTTATTTTTCTAAGCGATAAATGTGTTTCTTCACGAGATGTTTTTTCGGAAAATATTATAGATTATAGTAATATATTCATCAAAATTAATTCAAATGAACACCACGGAATACCTGTCTAGGTCTGCTACATGAAACTCGACCTTATGCCCCTCCTATACGCTTTGCGGAGAATATAACTTTTTTCAACATGCCTTTTTGACGAATACTTAGTGAAATCTTATATATTTATATTTTATTATTTTACATATCATATATATAGGTGGCAGTACTGTGCCTGTTTTGCTATGAATTCCTGTGTTGAGAGCAGGCACAGTTTACAGTAAACAGTTTACGTTTTTGTATATTATATCATAATGCATTGTTAACAACAAAGTATTAATATTAAATCATAATATTAAAAAATAATATTAAATCAGTTGTTTGACTTTACCTACTTATAAATAAAGGATTTTTGTATTTTTTTACGCAATTTAATATAATATGTGCGATAGAACATGAATGAATGCAAATTAATTTTAATCTATTTTGAAGTTTCGCATTTTTTTACAACGCCCTTCTTCGATTGATTTCTAGGGTGGTGTGTTCTTGTGGCATGAAATATTAAATTCACATATTCTACCAAACGCTGTTCATCCTGTTTCCAATGTTAACATTGTGTCTTCTATGAGTAGTACCTTCACCTGTAAATAGAGGTGTACAACTCCACGCGCCGGGTAGAAACAATACATGATGAGTAGTGGTCAAGTTAATCTATAGCCTTGTGGGTTGGATGCCCGACTGGCAATTGGACAGGCCAGGTTCGATACTCATAGCGGGTACCGACATACACCCATTTAAAAACGAGTTTTGCCTACCGAAAAGGTTTAACTATAGACCGTTGGTTTTCTGTTTTAATAATATTGTTTTACCATAATACGGTCCCGCGATGGGTGACGCTTTGTTCCGGGTTATTTAAAGAAATACACAATTTTCACGGAAGCCACAATTATTAGTATTTATTGGGTAAAATCAATTAGCAACTCAACAATGATACGACAGTATAATGATTTGAACAAACACTTGACCTTCCAATCGTAAAATGTGTATTCGCTCCACCTTACTATTTTCGCAGTTGCTTTGGTGTATTTTCTTTTGTGGGTCCACTGAGAAACAATTTACGCTTGTCTCAATCCTCTCAAAAGAACTGTGTAGGTTCCCTTCGCTATTTGCTTTACTGAAAACCCGTCTATACTTCCGTCAGTCTTACCACAAGGTGCGTCAACCATTTGGTTTACTGAAAACCAGGAGACACTCTATAAAATTATCACGATAATGATAAAAATTGTGATAAATAAAGTACATGGATCATGTCAGACACCGAGGTGTGGTGAGTATGAAACTTTGGGGGTGAGTGAGTTGTTGGTAAGGGCGAGACTAATTTGTACATGAAACATCACATGTTATATACATGGATATGTATTTACAACATTAACAGCAACATACTCGTACATATGCCACACAGTAACATATTCTAACAAAGCTATTGAAATATCGTGATTTACAACAACAGCGAATGAAGTGAGATAGGTACTGTTAATAATAGCCATAAACATGCAGCAGTTATAAAGTTACAGTGATATTAAAATAATTAGCTATTTTCGCGATCACCACCCTGATAACGTGTTAAAATGCATTAAATCGAGACGCATCCAAAATATTGTCCCCCTTATAAGTTAAAAGAAACCTAGTTGTGGTGTGAGAAATCGAACAAATATTCACACGATACCTTATTTAATATACCACAGACGATGCTTACCTTCTAGGTATCTAAAATATTTCAATAACACGAACTCAACCATTTGAAACCCAGTGTTAATTAAAATTGACACGAACTTTGTAATTTTTTTATCGTAACCATAGCGATTTAAAAAATACGGGTTTTGATTTTCTAATAGCTGGCGTCTTTTTTTCCCGCTAGGTTGCAATCCTTCTTCCGGCCACGAAAATCACTCATATTTGAATAGCTCTCGATCGGCATCCATAAGTATTTTTGATTTCTTTTATTTTATTTTTGTGTAACTCCAGGATACATTACAAATGTACTATTTTTTTAATAACTCGTGTTATTCAGAGTTAAGTTAATTTTACCATATGGATTTTAATAACCCCTCTGAAGCCCAATGTTAATTCAAATCAACGTAGAAAAATAAGTTATCATATCAAGCATTAAAAAAATGTTTTGTATGTGGAAACAATAATTTGGGTATCAAAGAGTTAAGCTTTCATAAATACCAGATCTACAGTGATCTGAAATTGATAAAAACGTACTAAAATAATACAATTTATAAATAGTAAGTATCTATGTACCTAGGTGATTTAGGTGTAATGTTATTACCTTTAAACTTCAATTAGGTATTGGAGGTGAATACATGAATACGGCGGTACTTATAGATGATGTCATAAAGGTTTTTTGCCCTACAAAGAGGGGATACAGGTCAGCAGCTGTATGTTAATGTTTCCTTGTTGGTGCCAATCGATATCAGTAGCGTTAGGACGTCACACGTTGGGGGCAGGGTTCAAACTATAAGGAGATTGGCATTTCTTGTATACGGCTGGACAAACGTGATGTTATTGAAACATTAGGCAAGTACTTATTTACACGCCTAATCACTAGATATTTTATAAATAGGGAAAATATAATTTGTAAATGATTATGCTAGATTACATTTGAAAACAGTTATGTTACAAGACGTAAGGAATCAATGGATAAGGCAATGCTGTAGAATTCGTCCCAAACAGAATCATAAAGTCATTTAAATTATTCGATTATTTTATTAGAGAAAGTGGGTGTACTTACTGTATAACGAAACACTTTACTTTATTATTAGGATGAGATGTTATAATGCGCTGCCGGAAACCATACAAATTATGCCAATTATTAAATTTAAAATAGCCTGTAAGAATTATTTAAATACATTAGTAATACCAAGTAGTCTATAAGTTACAATATTATTACTAAGTCAAAAAGAATATGAATTATAATTAGATACTTTGTAAACTTTGATGTAAAAGTAACTAAAATAAATAAAACTAACATGAATTCAGCGATTTCAGAATTATTTGTTGTTTCAAAACTCTCCAAAATAAACATTAGTCATTATGGTTTCAACCTCCGTGGAGGCCAGAATTTATATCAATAACTATTTATATTAATATATTTCTTAATCAGTATCATCAGAAATTAGTTAACTTGATACTTGTATTTGGACTTTCATACGCTGTATTTAATTACGAGTCTCTCTAAAACAATTATTGATCCAAATTTCTGATGAATTTTCCCAAGGCAGAAAAAATTGATGAATACGAGAATTGTGAGAAACGGTTTGAGTCATTAACCTCTTGTCCACCAAAATAGGTAGTTAAATAACAATAATTGTAAAAACATGTTGGAAGAATTGCACCTTAAAAGAGTATCTATTGAAAAATATACGAAAAAAAACATTTTTGAATGTAAACATACAACCAAGAAATTAAAAAAAAAATGAAATCAGGTTCCATATTTTATTGCTGATATAAAGTATTGAAATTTTTTTATTTAAAAAAGGTATACTTCCCATTTAAAAAATACAACCTACACCCACAACTATTAATTTTAGTTTTTGCCGCCTAGCTGTCAATAAGTTCTCACCAGAGAATAGGAGGCAATAGTTCCCCCATAACTCCAAAAATTTAGAATTAGTGAAAAAAAAAAGTCTTTTGTTTTGGAAAATCGCCAAAAAATAAGTCGCAGGTGAACAGTGGCATGCCATTCATACATTCATAGCAACCAATTATTGGCAGATTCCCAATTGAAAACACGACATGACACTGAAAAAAATAATTAACCGAAAACACAAAATTATTTTATGTAAATATATAAAAATGACCCGCGATCTTTTTTGGTTCAAAAGCTATACATTTTTTTAATCATTTCAAAAATATCAATCTTTGTTCCCTATAACCTATTTTTTTTCTTTTCAACGGGCTGTATGTACATCCAAACCGTGGCCCTTAGAACCGATGTGTTTTTACACTAGTGAATAATACAGATGACTAATTAATATCGAAAAGGCCCCCAAGGACCAAAAGTATTTTCCTGTTTAC
Source organism: Drusus annulatus (assembly GCA_022651775.1). Classification (NCBI taxonomy): domain Eukaryota; kingdom Metazoa; phylum Arthropoda; class Insecta; order Trichoptera; family Limnephilidae; genus Drusus; species Drusus annulatus. Next base: position 256,231 of record JAGWCC010000094.1, read on the forward strand.
CAGCAGGATATTGATAGCGATTAATTTTCTTTAATACTTCCTATATTAATCTAGACTTTTAAACCACGTCCACCACCACTAAGAATTGGTTTCGAATCTCGTAGCCTTTATCAATTAAAAAAACCTTAATTCCTTTGTGAGTACCTATGTAGGAAAGTGCACTTTTCAAAATTGGAACTGATGGATGTGTTCTGAAAATTATCAAATTAAAAAAGGATATTATCAAATCCCTACTTATAAAGTACCCACCTAAGATGTATTTTATTTATTATTTTTGAGTCAAGTTTCTTTCCGTCATTTTTCACGGGTATAATAATAAATTGATCATTGAAAGAGTTTCTCCTCATCGACCTGATCATCACCACTGCCCGAATTTTTTTTTTTTAATTTTTTTTCTTGCGTATCTTAATGGTTCTATAATTTTGCATTTATTTTGTAAAAATAAATCTTATTTCTTATCTGCATTAAATTTAAAAGTTTATCATGTATAAGGAATTTAATAAAGAAATTATTATTATTAATATTTACTTTTATTATGTTCCAAAGAAAAAGTACAGTTAAATACAGTTTATCCGTGCATAAAATTAATACGTACTATTTATTTTTTGTATCCACAATATTTACAGCAGCGATGCCTCTGACTGCAAAACGTATGTCAACCTGTTATATTATTTAAAGGTTAATTTTAAACAACATTTTCCGCCAGTAAAGATGTCCACAAATTAAAACGTTACGCAACTCTCACTATAGGAAAATTGTAAAAGGAAACATTAGAATGTCAAAATGTACGTTGCAATTTCCCTTCCTACCCAAATAATGCGATTGGAACCTATGTCACAATTGGGTTTAGAAATTAAAATGATAAATTGTATACAAGCAAACTCAGTTTCGTTTGTATAGTGTTTTTTAGTAAGCATTTTTGAAAGGAAACTGTACTAAATATATACGACGAGTTATATTTTGGTTTTGACAACGTTCTAGAACAGACTAATATTTTATAGAAGAACTTATTTGGACGCCTCTGAAATTATTTATATATTATTTCTATGACTCACTAAATAAAACTAATAAATAAATAGTACAGAATCCAGAACTTTCCATGTCCATCCAGACCGGTTAGTATTCGAGCTGACAAATGCGTCGGGTTTCCACCGATGCTTCGTGGGTTCAATTAAGGCTGATTCACACCAACGTCCGGTTCCGCTCAGTGCCGATATTGTTCCGCAATAAAACTTATTGATATGGTATGAATATCAATCAAGGAGTATGTGCCAAGACAAATTTGTGTGGCAGTATATCCTTCTGCCCACCCTTGTGATATTTAACTACTTATTTAGTTAAATAATTATTTTGAAATGTAAAAATACTTACAACACAGATTTTTTTTTTAAACCATTTTTTTAGAGGGTGGGCAGAAGGATATACTGCCACACAAATTTGTCTTGGCACATACTCCTTGATTGATATTCATACCATATCAATAAGTTTTCTTGCGGAACAATATCGGCACTGAGCGGAACCGGACGTTGGTGTGAATCAGCCATTACTCTGCCAGCTAAGTCCTCCATTTTGATGGTAGTAGGATTTTTTGCAAATATTGTCAGGTTACTCGTAGCAAATATGTGATTAATTGATTGATTACATTGTCGTATGGCTAATTCTAAAATTCTTAGCAGATAACTTCGTCATTGCATTTAGCGTAGCTAAGATGGAATAAAAATGCAAATGCATTAATACCGAATGCCGTCATCAAACATTCCGCAGAAGGAAATAATATCTTCATGTTGGCTAAGACATAGATAAGAATATTGATTAATTCCACAGAAGTTTTCCGTTGGCAGTTTGTTGCAACAGTAAAAGTGGATAAAGTAATATGAAACCCATGTAACTATAATTCAATAGTAAATTTCAGATCGAAATGTTGCTTGAAACCGCTTAAGGTATGTTGAGTGACTAGATCTGAATAGCCAGGTACTTATCAACCTGCCTCTTCCCCTTCTCCTGCCCCTCCCCAATATCCTCACAACATTCTCCAAATGGGATGGAATAGTTTAATTGACTCCAGACTCGCATGTAGGTTAATTTTTTTGGTTCAAAGCTAATCTATCTAACCTTTTAGGTAGGTACTACTTGCATGAAAAAAAAACAATTACAGAACAAAGGCAACTAACGACAAGTTATGTTCATATAATTTTTACTTTTATTTCTAAGTGTACTAGTACTTGCGCTTGCAATTTACACAAATTTCGTAATGCATCCGTGTAATTCCAGCAGAATATCGATGACTTAAAAATATAAGGTGCCTACCTACAAATTAAAATCGTATTATTTTCAGTGAAAAAATATACCTTCAACTTGACACACTTGACTTTGCAGGCGATCAAAGGCAACAAATCAGTTTTTTTAAGCCATACATTTATTTTTATTCACTAAATCTACATTAACGACACAGCCGATTGCAAAGTTAACCATGTCAAGCTGTAAAATGAGGGACAAAGCACACTATGCAGAATGACTTCTTTTGGTATTTATGATTTGTTCTCGATGAACAGAGTTGAGGGTAGAAGATCAATAATATTATACAGATAGAATAAAAAATAAATATAAATATTTTCCTTTGTGCGTCCGTTCGAGTGTGAAATTTTCAAATTTGGAACTGATCTCAATTGAAATTATCAAATTATCAAATTTAAAAATAAATAATTTCGAATCCTTAACTACCTAATAAAGTACCTAACCTATGATGTATTGTGGTAAACATTTTTTTCTTGGCAAGTCAAGTTAATTCCTGTGATTTTTCACGAGTAACAATAAATTAGTAATTAATAATGAACAATACCAATGTATGTGGCTGCTTATGTTTTGAAAAAAAAAAACCAACTTCCAAGCCAGGTAGATTTCGATGCAGAACGTTAACATTATAATAAAACAACAAGTTTGTCATATCAATAAATTTATGAAATTTCATAAAATTTCAATATTAATTTATGATTAATTTAAGTCAATATTTTTTGATATTATGGTAAGGTAGTCAAGTTTGTTACACACGAAAGAGCTTTTATGCAACCATATTATTTTTTATGCAAACAAAATATTACGAAACGTAAAAGTGGGTTTCTACACAATAGAAAGCCTAAAAACAGGTGGGTAAACATTCTCAAATGTCAGCAGTTTCAGGATATTGACAGTAAATGGGATTTTTAAATGAATGCCAAGTTGATTGCCTTAAGAAAAACAACATAAGAAAAGATTAATAACATCTATCGCTTCCATGTGAACTTGTTTCAAGGTGACATAAACATCAAACGTAAGAATAACATGACCAACTATCAACTGTGATCTTCAACGGCGTCAACTATTTATAAACACAAATAAAACTCACTCTGGCCATCTCAAATACAAATAATGATGCACTTTTCTTCAATATAACGCACTGAAACTTTCTAACCGGCGAATCTCAAACTGTTTTGAATTCTTATTTATTACTTATTTCAAATCGGAGTCATATGCATTGCGAAAAATGGACACGCTATTTTGTTTGTATGGATTCCAATACGCAAATAGATAATTAAAAACAAAACAAAAAAACGTATTTTTTTTAAAACTTGAATATTCTTTTCTGAAATAGAATAAAACGTTTAAAACACACTGTATGTAAACAATGCACCTGTGTGAGTACTGCGTTTAACTCAATATTCGCTGCGATACTTATACCATTGCAAGATATTTTTAATAAAAAAGAAATAAAAAAATTGGATCGCCATTAAATAGTTCAGCTGCTCTTCTGCAGAAAAAAATCTAAAATCCTAAATACAAAGTTGGTAGGAAACGGAAAAAGTAGAAGAAGTGGATATATAACAGTTAGAAAGCCAATGGATATTTAAATGTATTTTTAAATACAGTTAAAGCCGTTTAAAGTAATGTTTTATTTCTGATTTCTAATTCATTATTGACAGTTTTTTTAAGCTCGTCAATTGCAATCAGCAACACTTCATCTATGGTAGACACGACAGCGTCGATCGATATTTATTGTTCTCCTACTCTGGTTTAGCACAAATTATTAAACACAAATAAATTATATAGAACTTTGAGAGCCACTGACACAATACGCGAGAGTGAGAGGCAACTCTTGCATTGGCGGCGTGAACCATGAACTACGTCACTGCATTGCCTCGCTAACCACTCACCGCTAGAGTTGGTCGATATTCCCATCCCAGTTACTTTGTCCCGGTGACATTGTTGTCACTGGGACCGTCGAAATTATTTTTCTGAGGAGCTGGTGATTTTGCAATTTTTATCCAATTTGAAAGAAAAAACTCAATGGATACCGATAAAATATTAGAAAATTTTGACCGGTTCTTCACCGGTTCGGAAAAATATATTACCACACCGATCAACTATCCCGCCACCGGAAACCAGTTCCAAAAGAAACTGGATAAATAACTGGTTACAAATCGGTCTCCGGTGATTGGAACCGGCAGTGACAGCCCATTTCATGTAAAAATCATCTCTATTAGCCAGGTATTCCCCGACCTAAATCGTATCCCGACTCACCAAGTAAAGCGTAATGCGCTTGAATGAGACAACGCAACCCATAATATGAATGAGATAAGCCTTGGTAACCCGGAAATGTTTGTCTTTCTTTCAAAAAAAAAATAACAATTATGTTTTAATGTCAGTTTTGTTTTTACAGGCTTGACATTATTACTTTAAGTAGGTAATAAACTCTTGTTGGTTCCAGGTAGGCAGGTGGTATGTCAAGTGAATGAAAACCGCCTAATTTTAAGACGTCAGACGAGTAAAACGAAGAGACCTGCTATCATATGCAAACGTCATATTACGAACCATGCATTATTTTCTAAATCAGTGATTTGTCACAATTGATTGATAGCGCCCCCAGAGGGACGTTGGAGAAATACAAGAGGGCGGTGGTGGCCTCTAGGGCAAATAGGGGGCTGTGGAGGGCTGAAAGGGAGGCAAGGGTAACCAACATATTTTTTTATAAACTTTCCCATAATTTCAAATTACCCATACATTTTTGTTAAAATCGCGCATATGAATCGTTCAATTATTTTATTGACTTATAGATGGGTTCATAGTTTTTTGTTATTTTTCTACAATGATCAGTTAACTAGGTCACCTACTCGGGATCTGTTGTAAGATTAACTACAATGTACTAGAATTATCTATTATTAATTATTGACATGTATAAAAACTAGAAGAGAAACAGGGGTGCTGAAAAGATCGAATCGAGGTATAGAGAGTCAACCGAGTAAATTAGAGTTCTTATCTTTGTCCCAGAGTAAATATTTATAGTTTAAATTGGAATAAATTTTGAATCTTTAATGTCTTAAGGCTGATTCACACCAACGTCCGATTCCGCTCAGTGCCGATATTGTTCCGCAAGAAAACTTATTGATATGGTATGAATATCAATCAAGGAGTATGTGCCAAGACAAATTTGTGTGGCAGTATATCCTTCTGCCCACCCTTGTGACATTTAACTACTTATTTAGTTACATAATTATTTTGAAGTGTAAAAATACTTACAACGCAGATTTTTTTTTTAACCATTTTTTTATCACTAAATAATAAATATTATTTAGTGATAAAAAAATGGTTTAAAAAAAAAAATCCACACAAATTTGTCTTGGAACATACTCCTTGATTGATATTCATACCATATCAATAAGTTTTCTTGCGGAACAATATCGGCACTGAGCGGAACCGGACGTTGGTGTGAATCAGCCTTTAATCTTCAACAAATTATGAAACAGAAAAAGATACAGAAATAGTCATGTTACTTTACAATTAAGTAAGTACGTATCTAGTTTTTTGCCATTCACGGCTATACATATTAGTTGTGTTTCTATCACTTAATTTCGACCAAAGAGAGCGTTATGAAAAATGTGAAAAAATTACCCAGTGTCTGGAAATTGGCTCTGGACGGAAAGAATGATTTCTAGCTTAAATGATGCCAGAAAGGCAATTCGTTGACACGATTCAGTGGTGAAAATGATTACTTTGGAAGTCTTAAGAATGTCTGCTATTAAGTAGGCTTTCTTAAGGCTTCTCCGTCATTCCAAAACCTGTGTAATAATGCGGAGCTAAGGGATGTACACTCTCTAGATAGTATGAAGCAATATATAGATGCATTAGTGATGGGAGAGCAATTAACGAAAACATAATAATCTCCCAATCTATCTTTAGTTGTGAGTGAACTGCTGCAAAGAGGATATTTATCTCCTCGTGAAACCAAACAAATTCTCACAGCTTTGCGTTATTCTTTGTCACACGCTCGTGCCTCAAATAAATCGAAGAAAAAGGGGCGCTTAACATTTATTTTGATATGGAAAAAGACATTAAAAAGATTTGCGCTGTCATATCAGAAATACTTAACTTCAAATAAATCAGTAAAATTAAAACCCATTGAAATTCTTTTAAACAATAAAGTAAAAAACAGATTAAAGCAAATTTTTGCAATTATGTTTGCTTTATAAGTAAATATTATTTTTAATTATCCAGATATGAAGAATAAATAAACCAATTGAAGGTGATGGCGTTTTGCTATTGATCGATTCGAGAAAAATTTCAAAGTAACATAGGTCGAATAAATAATTATTGAATAGTTTTAAGACGATAATTCTTAGAAAATACTCCAAATATTATTCAAATCAATCCCACAGATCCACAGTAAGTGTGTTTCGTAAGTTCCGACCCCAAGGCTCGTCAAATACCCTTCATTTTCCACGGCTAAACTGCTTGCGGATTTTTGGTAAAATCATCTTCAGACCATAATTATTAGCACAAATTACTGTGTGTATGTCAAAAAAGTAGATCCCACAGAGCTGCCTAAACAAACGTTTATAAAGTCCGTAAATTTTTTTTCCACAAATATAACTTTTGACATTTTTTTTACTGAACCGTCTTCAAGCAATTATAACTAGAACAAAACCATAATTAAAGTCGAATTAGTCTAATAGATTAAAAAAAAAACGGCCTAAAAATCTGACCCTAAGTCTCGCAAAATATCCGTAATTTGACAACTTTTCCACGAATTAAACTTTTAGCATTTTTTTTACAGAATCGTCTTCAAACCACCAGTACTAGAACAAAACCTTACCTTAAGTCAAATCGCTCCGATGGAGTCAGAAAAAACCAGCAGTTAAATTCCGACCCCAAGTCTCGCAAAATGTCCGTAGACTTGTTGATTTTTCCATGAATTTGACTTTTAGCAATTTTCATTACTGAAGCGTCTTTAAACCATCATTATGAGAACAAAACCATAATTTTAATCAAATCGATCGGATAGAGTCTGAGAAAACGGCCTTAAATTCCGACCGGTAGTCTCGCAAAATGTCCGTAAATTTGTCGAATTTTCCACGAATTCAACTTTTGGCATTTTTTTTTTACTGAATCGTCTTCAAACCATCAGTACTAGAACAAAACCTCAATTTTATTCAAATCGGTCGCATGGAGTTTGAGTAAATGGATTTTGAATTCCGACCTTAGGTTCCGCAAAATGTCCGTAAATTTGACGATTTTTCGACGAATTTAACTTTAAGCTATTTTTTTACTGAATGGTCTTCAAACCATCATTACTAGAAGAAAAAAATAATTTTAGTCAAATCAGTTTGATGGAGTCAGAAATTGATCAGTCGATTTTTTAACGAATGTGACTTTTAGCAATTTTTATAACTGAAGCGTCTTCAAACCATCATTATTAGAACAAAACCATAATTTTAATCAAATCAATCGGATTAAGTCTGAGAAAACGGCCTAAATTCCGACCCCAAGTCTCGCAAAATGTCCGTAAATTTGTCCAATTTTCCACGAATTCAACTTTTAGCAATTTTTTTTACTGAATCGTCTTCAAACCATCAGTACTAGAACAAAACCTCAATTTTAGTCAAATCGATCGCATGGAGTTTGAGTAAATGGATTTTGAATTCCGACCTTAGGTTCCGCAAAATGTCCGTAAATTTGACGATTTTTCCACGAATTAAGCTTTTAGCATTTTTTGTTACTGAATCATCTTCAAACCATCATTATTAGAACAAAACCACAATTTAAATCAAATCAATCAGATAGAGTCTGAGAAAACAACCTTAAATTCCGACCCCAACTCATGCAAAATGTCCGTAAATTTGTCGATTTTTCCACGAATTAAACTTTTTATAATTGTTTTTACAGAATCGTCTTCCAACCATCAGTACTAGAACAAAACCTCAATTTTAGTTAAATCGGTCGCATGGAGTTTGAGAAAATGGCTTTTAAATTTCGACCCCAAATTTCTCAAAATGTCCGTAAATTTGATGATTTTTCCACGAACTTAGTTAGGTTCAATAAAATAGTTATTAGTAGATTCTTTAATTGAATCAGACTATCATTCTAAAATTATTGTTACTCAAATTTTATTCAAATCTATCCGATAGAGCCGCAGAAAACGGGTTTTAAGTTCCCAATCGATCTCAACTGTGAGGGAACTGCCGTATTCAGAATTTTTATCTCCCCCTTAAACCAGACGAATTCTCACGACTTTGTATTATTGTTTGTACAACTTTGTACTTGTTTTAACAGATCGAGAAAAAATAAGCGCTCAAATTTTGTTTTGATTTAGAAAAAGATGTTCAAAAGATTCGCGCTGTCATACCAGACATATTTTACTTCAAATTGAGCGATTAAAATCCTCGACTTCAAATCCAAATTTCAAAATTTGATTTAATGAAACTGTGCTTTTTTACATTGAATTCATATAAAATGATACATGGTATAATCTGGGCACGTTCTAGAGTTGTCATATTCTTATTATCGCTCTGGTGAAAGACTAACAGTCAGAATCAAAACGTTGCTTGAAATGGCTTTAGCCGCGTTTGGTGACCAGATCTGAACAGCCAGGTACCAACCTTTCTCTTATGATTTTCCTTCCCTTCCCCACTTTGTTCAGCCTCACAACATGCCCCATTTGGGGATGCCATAGTCCTCCTAGCTCCGGGCAGTTGGGACTCGTGCGGTATTTCACGATCTGAACATTTTTGCATTTTTTCATTAAATCTTCTGCAGATCATCGCTCTTTGTACAATCCCTAAATGTCCTTCAAATCGATCGTATATATCTGTAGTAAGCGGGTCCGACTCCAAGGATCGCAAAGACTTAAGATTTTTTCACAAATTTTACTGTAAGCGAATATTTTTGTTTATTCATCCTCAAAAACGGCCTTTAAGATCCGATCCCAAGTCTGGCAAAATGTCAGTAAATTTGATAATTTTTCTACGAACTTAACTTTGAACTTTTTTTTAATTAAATCGTTTTCATTATAAATACCTGGGTGTCATTCAAATCTATCCGATAGAGTCGCAGTAAGCGGGTTGAAAGTTCCAAAGACAATAATGCCAGTAAATTTCACTTTTAGCAAATCTTTTCTTTGAATAATTTTCAGACCATCACTATTCAAAAAAACCTTGATTTCAGCCTAATCGGTCTCATATATAGCTTGAGTAAACGATATTTAAGTTCCGACTTTAAGGCCTTAAGATGTGCACCTCGCGTCTTTGTGGACCAAAGCACAAATATGCGTTGATAGATACGGGTCAAAAAGAGAGGATAGAGTGAGGTTAGGGGTAGTGCTACGGGTTCCATAGGATCAGGGGGAACCCCAAGTCACGCTCGAGATGGTGGAGAGGATTGGTGAGAATTGGTGGTTTACCGATGCGCGTTCCCCGTCCAGCAGCGTGATGCTGGACGAGACTGGAAGAGAGTGCGGTGACCATCGCACAGATGCGGCCAGTGGCCTAAGTGCGAATACGAGGATGAAGGAGCTGGAAATAGATTCGGTTTGAAGGCCTGAGCTGCTGAAGATGATGCAGCTACGAAGACTTCAGCCTTTCCAAGGCCAACGGAGACTTGATATAAAGATAAAGGTAGTTTTAGAGAACCAATATTTGTGCGTTTAATTGATAATAAAGTCATGGAGAAAAATAACAATGAAGAAGCGATCCCGAACCAAATGACAATTGAAGGGCTTGGGCGCAGACAGTGTCAACCCTCATTTTATTAGTTTCGGAATAAATCATTTTCGAATATTGATCTAATCCATAAATCAAAATACAATTTCTTAAATATTTTTGTAAACATTTTTTTAACAAAAGTATATTACAATATTTTTTATTAGTAACTAGCTCAATTTAAAAAGATATATATATTTCACGTTTTAATAAAGTGTGGGTTGGCACTGGTTTGTTCCAAAATATTTTCAAATAAATCTTGTGGAGAAAAAAAAATCTTTGACCAGGCACCAGGCACCATACGCTAGGCAGCCAACTTACTAACCAAATGCGATGGTTGTTTTTTTTAAATAGCTTATATTTTATTGCCACAGATGGCATACTTACCTCAATTTTAACAAAAATGTGGGTTGATTGCGCCTGAACCTTTAATTAGTTAAGTTTTACTATGAGCAGATAAATAATAAAAATAATTATTGGAATGCATATAGATCACAGGATCTTAATAAAATATTTTTCTCCGGTCGAATTATTACACATCATTTAAATTCATCCCCTTTGTTTCTCAACCCAATCAAATAAAATTATGGAATAGTGGAAAAAATACACAAGTCCTTGTTCGTGTATTTTCAAGTAATTTATTTCATTTTAATGTATGAAACTGCATATAAAGTGGGTTAGTGATTAGTGACTAGAAAACAAGTTTCGTTTCGTTACAAGCCGCAACATATGAGCCTTACGTTCCGATCTTGGAGAGCAAAGTGGCCGTAAATTTTAGATTTTTCCACAAATTAAACTTTTAGCATTTTTTTTTTACCAAATCATCCTCCAACTATCATTAATAAAACAAAACCTTGATTTTGGTCAAATCGCTTGAATGAAGTCCGAGAAAACGGCCTTTAAATTCCAACCCCAAGCCTCACAAAGTATCCGTATATATATGACAATTTTTCCACGAATTTAACTTTTTGCAATTTTTTTAATTAAATCTTACTCAGATCAATTTTTTTAAAAGAAACCATAAGTTTTGTTCAAATCGGTCGGATGGAATCTGAGAAAACAGCCTTTAAGTTCCGACCCCAAGTCTCGCAAAGTATCCGTAAATATGAAGATTTTTCCACGAATTTAACTTTTTGCAATTTTTTAAATTGAATCCGTACTCAGACCATCATAAATATGAGAAACGTTAATTTTAGTTCAAATCAGTCGGATGGAGTCGGAGAAAACGGCCTTTAAGTTCTGACCCTAAGTCTTGCAAAGTATCCGTAAATATGACGATTTTTCCACGAATTTAACTTTTTGCAATTTTTTAAATTGAATCTTACTACTTTATTTTAGTTTGAATCGATCAGAGGGAGTCTAAAAAAAAGCATTTAAGTTCCGACCCCAAGTCTTCTAAAGTTTCTTTACATATGACAATTTTTCCACGAATTAAACTTTTTGCAATTTTTAAAATTGAATAGTCCTTATGGTTTGAACTATCATTAATATAAGAAACCTTAATTTTAGTTCAAATCAGTCGGATGGAGTCCAAGAAAACGGCCTCTAAGTTCCGACCCCAAGTTTCGCAAAGTATCCGTCAATATGACGTTTTTTTTACGAATTTAACTTACACCACTTTTTTTACTGAATGGTCCTCAGACTATCATTACTAGAACAAAAACTTAATTTTAGTCAAATCGGTCGGATGGAGACCGATTAAATGGCCTTTAAGTTCCGACCGCAAGACTCGCAAAATATGTTGATCCATTTTTTCAAAAGTAAAAAATCGAAGAACACACAAAAACGTGACTAACCTTTCCAGTTGTCAAAAATAAACCACTAATCCAAAATGGCTGATAATGCTAACATGTGATAAACATATATTATGTGTACCAACATAACAAAAAAAAATCGATAATCGAATGTACACAGCCCGCGGAAATTCCAAATTTACCTTTTCTTTTGAACAGGAAAAATAATACCTTTAATTTTTTAAATATTTATGTACTTATTATACTTTACACACTGTATGGGAGTATACCTACCTCTCCACATTCCTGAATAAGTAATATTTTGATTTTTATGTTTTATCTCAGATGTCTGTTTCAGATTTTATATCTTAGTACATTAATATTGTAAATTACTGTTCTTACATTACTGTTGTATATATAGTTTATATTCTAGTGATAACCTTTGGCCTGCGAACGTATCTATCATTAGGTATTCGTAAGAGCAGGATGCTGTGTAGGATTGCGAAAACGTTTTCCATTCTATATTCATATGAGTTAAATTTTCCAACCGTATCTTTGTCGGAACAGAGACATTAACGGGCTTCACGTGGCAGAGACGTGCCGCCGGTAGTTCCGCCGTGACCTCCCTCTCTTTCTTATGAACGGCACTAGTAACTGAAAGAGCACAGCAAAAACCAGAGATAAAACTATTAGAGACTTTTTTTTTTGCCTTATATTTATTTCTGAAAGAAACCGTAAAATAAATGTAACATGATTTAATAAATACGTAAGTCGTACGTATTACCATTTCAAAATATAAAATTAACAGAATGAAAATTATTATATTATGTAAAAAAAGCTTATTTCCATTTATTTATTTGAGGCATTCACAGTTGTTTTAAAAACAGTAAAAAAATGTAGACATATCGTCAAATTTAAGCTTTCATACTTAAATAAAATAATTACACAGCAAAATGACTCGTCGGATATAAATAATAATGTCATCAATTTTTCCTAGAATTATACCTACATGTATGAACTTGTACTTGGGATGCTCTACGGTACCGCCATCTATTGATTGTTCTCTAAAATCCGAACACAAATTTTCGTCAGTTAGAAAGCATCAAGTTAAAGAAAACTCCAATAGAGCGCGCTAATGTAAAAATTACTCGTTTTTTTTTTTTTTTTCCGAATGAATTACTAAAAATATCACAATTTTTGCAAACTTTTCGTCTAATAAAAATCTTAATAGCAAGAAAGAATGTACGGTAAACTTACTGTCCCTATTTCGCTAGCAATAATAAGTAGGCGTAAGCAGGACAAAAGGCTGTGTACCAGTGACTTTTCGTAACGACATCATTGCCAGAATTGAATACATATGCAACATTTGCACCAACACACACAATCCTAAGTATGTGTTGTTCGCCTCAACTCTAGTTGTGCGATCTATACACCACGACGGATTGACGTAATGACGGATTGGTTCAATATATTTTTCTTAAAATTAAAAACATTAAAACATATGGTAAAAAAAGTGGAACAAATGAGAGATTATGTTATTAATTTAACTATAATAATAATAGTATGTGCACACACTTCAGTAACGAGATCTTTAACACATCATTACACCATATTTTCATTTGTGAGTAAACATTAAATTATTCAAATTTACTAAGTTGACACTCGTACGTATGAACTTTTCAAATATTTAATACTTTCCACATTCATTTCCATATATATAACTTCTTCCGAAGATGGCCTCCAAAGTCGACTACAAATCCAAAGGTTGCGCGTTCAAACCCGAGGTGCGCAAATAACTTTTATTTGATTAATATGGGTCATAACTCATATTAAGTATATTTGCGGCACGATCCAAAGTGGTAGATACTAAGTATTGCTCTGGCAAAATACCTTCAATCAGAATCGAAACATTGCTTGAAATGGTTTTAGCCGTATTTGGTGACCAGGTATGAATAGCCAGGTACTTCCCAACCTTCCTCTTTCTCATCTCCTTTCCTTCCTCACAACCTTCAACCTCACAATGTTCCCCAATTGGGGATGCCAAAGTCTCACTAGCTCCAGACGGCTGGGAGCAGTTGGGACTCTTGTGCAGTATTCACTAAAAAAAATATGAAACTGATGTTAATTGAAATGATCAAATTGAATAAAGAACCTTTTCAATTCTCTACCTACCCAATGAAATACCTACCTTTAATGTATTTTGGCAGACTTTTCTATATTTGAAATGGGAACATTTTTTTTCTTGGCAAGTCAAGTTACATCCTTTTATCCCGTGATTTTTCACGAGTAACAACTAGTTACTAAAAATACTCGAAAAAACAACTTATTATTTTACGTTCTAAAAAATTTAAAAGACATTTATGAATGAGATTAAATTCGTTTCTCTTTACCTATAATTGAAAAATATTTGCACCAATAGCAAAGTAATATATTTCTTTTCCTTACCTAATAATGGAAACGATATAAAAACGAAAGTCTCAGTATTTAACAATATATATAAGTTAATATACGTATATATAAGTAACTAAGCTGACATTAAGTTATGAAAAGGACAGCTAAATCTAATTGTTTGCTTAGTCTATCTGTGCGAAAAGGCGAGACCTAATAATATTTTTTAAAGATCTGTAAATGTGTTTTTGTTCAAAATCTCATAAACTTTGTATATGCAGAAGAAAAATAATAGAAAAGCGCAATGCTTTTAGGTAGCTATATAGTCTGTGTCAAATCTTTCAATACAGACTAGTGTTTTTTTTTCACAAACAAACATAGCTGAATAATTTTAAAAAATCTGTGTTAGTTCATGAATAAAAAAATAAGAATCAATAAAAATTGGTAAAAAATACAGAACACACACTATCGAACATTTATGTCGTTGTTTCTCAACCTGGGGGTTGGTCAGGTATATAATAATAGTGTTACATACGCCTTCTTCCTTAAAAACTAACAAATAAATATGTGTTTTAAATAAAAGAATACTTTGTTTTAAAACCACAGAATTTATTATGATGAAGGCCAACCGTAATATATATTAAGCACTTTCAATTGTTCCCTCCCTCTAATAAATGCTCTCTCTCTTCCTTCTTTGTATTATATACTGTCTCACTCTATCATTAACTGTCGTACCTATATATACCTGTTAACTCTGTATTTTTTCTTTAGTTATTATATGTTTGTTTGTTGGTTTTTGTAATTTTATTTGGATGTATGCAAATATTTTTTTCACACATCTAGTAAGAAAAAAACATTTTTACAATTCAAAATTATAGAACAAAGCATATAATCATAGGTTGCCCTGACGAAGCTTGATCCAAGCGAAACCGGTTGGCCTTCATCATAATACATTCTGTGGTTTTAAAACAAAGTATTCTTTTATTTAATATAATGTCCAACCACCATGTGATTGCTTCTTACGAAAAAATTTGTATTTATTTTTTTTATTATATACTCCCTTGTTTATGTCACACAACTGCGCAATACATAATAAAAGATAATAGTGACAGAACTAACACGGAGTAAATGATTACCACACAAAAACATAAGTTACCAGAAATATTACAATGCAATAAATAAACATTAGTATTTTTGGAAGAGGTATGCTTTTTTAACCTTTTGTATCTAAATACAGTGCAGTTAAATAGATCTATAATTTCTGCGAAGCAATTACCCACTGTATGCAATCAGGTACAAGCGAGTATCTTCCTGACTTCCATGACTCAGTCCTGTTATTATTGTTACGTTTTATTAACTATAATAATAATAAATCAATGCGACGGTTCAGTTTGTTTTTTTTTTTTACATAAAATAATGAATTTAAAATAGCCTGTTAGAACCATTTAAAATACATTAGTAATATCAAGTTGTATTACTAAGTCAAAATCAATATGAATTATACGAGTAATTAGATACTTTGTAAACTTTAATATACAAGTAACTAATGTTAAATAAATTATATAACAACAAAAAAAACTAAAAGGTTTTCTATACGGGCATCGACTTTTGAAATACACATAAGTAAAGTATTTTCAAGTGAAAATAGATGATTTCTGTATTTAGATTTAAAAGCCGCCATGAACGATAAGCATTTTTGGCACACGTAAAAAGTGGCAAATAATATTTGTAACAAGTGTAAACACATTTTTTTCACGTTCGTAACGTAAATCTTTGATAAACGTTAAAATATATAGTGTATAGTATACGGGGTCGCAAGGTTATTTCCACCATTTTTATGCTTTTAAGGAGACACTCGAAAGTCGTGACACTAAAAAGGTTGAGAACGATGTCCTAGGTACATGATATACCGAATGACTTATTTCAACGATCGATACGTGATCCCGGGCTTGGCAGCGCGGCAACACGGCAGCACGGCAGCATGGCAGCACGGCAGCACGGCAGCATGGCAGCACGGCAGCACGGCAGCATGGCAAAGCTTGGCAGCTTGGCAGCTTGGCAGCTTGGCAGTTAGCCTACATCCGTTAAAATTGTTCATCCTTTACTTGCGACCAATCGGATTATCCGGAAAAGCTTTCAAGGAGTACCTCAACTTTTTATTCTTACCTTATCGAATTTTCCCATTACGCTTTCGGCCCTAATAATTTTCTTTGAAACTTTAGAGCGACTTCCCGGGCCGGTTCAGAGGACAAACAGAAAGGAGATTTGACAAATTATTGTTAGCAAAGCGGGACGTTCGCCAAACGGTACTTTTGTGATATTTAAATTTGGAACCTGCCCAGTGCCCGTGCCGAAAAGAAGCCAATTTAATTTTAAATAGGTATTTTGACACTCTCCCAGAATAAAGTATTTGGAATTAATTCCAAGAGGTTAAATATTTAGGACATATCTTAACAGTCGAGCTCAAAGATGATGCTGATATTGAGCGACAGAGAAGAGCACTGCGCTCGAAGATTAATTTGTACCAGCCTGTATTCATCGGAGCTGTGAACAGATTTTATGGGTGCAACTTTAAAAATAATGGAGGTACAATACAACAACTCGTACTGGAAGATTTTTGGGCTGTCCTGGTACTGCAGTGCCTCAGAAATGTTCGCAGAAGGGCTAGTTCCCGGGTTCGGAGCCCTAGTTAGAAGACATATCGCCAACTACAGAATAAGAATAGGCACGAGCGAAAATACTCTCGTGTTGGCAGCACTGCACTTCTTTCCCCGTTTATAAACAATGGAGTCAATTCATGATGTCTTGAAACGAAGCTCTATTTTAATTTAATTTCTTTATTATTATTATTTATCAGTATATTATCAAGTTTTTATTTATTATCTTTGTATTTTTTTTATTTTTATGGAATGTATTATAAGGAACTTATGGAATTGCACCACCCTCCTGCCATTCGGAATAAATATATATATTTTTTTATATTTATTTAATATTATTATTATTGAGTTATGCTATTTTAAGTTTTTTGTTTTTAGTGACAGCTGTTTCGGCGTTTAAGGCCATTATCAAACTGCCTTAAACGCCGAAACAGCTGTCACTAAAAACGAAAAACTTATAATAGCAGAGCTCAATAATAATAATATTAAATTTAATTTAATATTATTATATAAAAAAATAAAATGGAGTTTTACAAATTGAACACACAAACTATAAATAAATATTTTTAAAAATATTAAAAATATAAGTTTTTTGGTGTAAATGAAACCTTTCTGCATTCATTGATATTTTAATCGTCGCCGTGGCATAGTGGATGTCGTAGCTTTAGCTCTGGGTCAGGTAATTGTTTTATTGTTTTTATTTCCCGACCAATTCCAAGAAGGTTGGTACCTACCTACCTCATTCAGATAAAAGATGATATATTTTTTATTATTTATTTTTCCTTTATGTATCGCACAGGAATTCCAACTATTGAAAGACGGAGATGGGTAAGAAAAATAATGGAAAATATTTTACGTAACAGTAATATGTTTCATACCATATATATATATATATATATTTAAATATGGTATGCCTCACGCATAAACCCGTATGAATTCTGTAGGTACATACTATGTGACACAACACATAGCCTTATTCTACGTAAGGTTTTGGATCAGCGACCTCTGTATCCAGATCAGAGGATTATGCCACTATGCCTATTTATTTGCCGAATTTATTCACCTATTTATTGTGAATTTGGAAAGTACTGAAATTATTAAAATAATCAAGAAATATAATAAAAATGTTAAATTTGGAATAATAAAAAGATGGCGTATGTTTCCGCCCGGGATCGAACCGGGGGCCTTGTGCGTGTGAAGCACACGTGATAACCGCTACACTACGGAAACCGATGGGTAACCTGCGATGTTACTAAAACTGTCTTAAAAGAGTTCTTACATACTGAAATAATTAGATCCTGCTTTGATTAGATAAGATAGTTTTTACATTATTGTCAATCATGACTCCGCATTCTTATTTTATAAAATCTGTACTGAATACTGACTATAAATGAGAACATGTATTTGTTTTCTCGATTCTGAAGAATCGAAATCTCCCAAATGTTGTGCTCCTACGCTATTTTAGCAGTTTTTTTGTATGAAATTTTTTAATAATGTAACTATTTTCAGCTTGCAACGCCTATTCCATAATGAGCGATGGAGCTTGGAAATATTCGTTGTATCAAAAATATAGTAAAATATTATTGTTTAAAAAAATTTTTTTTTTTAACTTTTCATCTGCTAGGCCAAAAAAATAAATTATAAAGTCAGAAAATTGCGAAAGTATTTAAAACAGTTTCTATTTTTCAGTAAATAAAAATACTCCCAGTTAATAAACATTTGCCTTTTATATTTTGCCGCAAATAGAGCAATAATTTCCATTGCGAGTACGTACGTAGGCGTGAGTTTGAACTTTTCAAATTTGGAACCGATTTTAATTAAAATTATCAAATTTAAAAAAACAATCTTCTCGAAGCTTTACGTAAAATTTAATTTTGCTGAGATTTTTCTATGTTTGAAATGGGTGGATTAAAGCAACTTATATACTTTCTCGGCGAGTAATATTACAAATGTCAACTAGAGTCTGTTGTTCCCAAGGACCGTATTATATCGCACTGGAAAGGCAAAAGGGCTTAAATGACACTTTGGTAAAAAAATTGCTTAATTATGAAGACTTTTGTGGCCCTGAAGTTCAGCCATCTAAAATATATTTACCATTTGGGAGAAGGGTTGACTCAAGTGACATAATTTTGGGACTTTTTGTCGCTTTGGGTAACTCAGTGAGAGCATTTAGTTACCTGAGTTAACTTTTTTTTCAAAATCCAACCAGGTACTGAAGACTTATGAATTTTATTGAAAAACAAAAAAAAACTTTTAAGTGCCATGGTGTAAACTTAAAAAAATGGTGTTTTTGCCTTTCCATTGACGATATACACAGCATGCAAGATGCAAGTTAAGTTACATTGAGTGGTTTTTTTATAGATAACGACTAACTAGTGACGATATAACACTGATTATTACAAGATTAATGATACCATTTTCAAAACGTAACACTTTAATTTCTTCAGAACAAATTCAAAGCAACAATGAAAATATCTTTCAGATAGTAAATATTCAAAATTAATTAATTACAATTAAATAAAAACGATCACTGCTGTAATTAATTCAAACTCGTAAATATTTTTTTTTGGGGCTTTACAAAATACTATTAAAGTACCTACTCGAATGCTAGATTCAATGTCGGTTGCATTGCTGCTAATATTTCTGGTTACTCAATAAAGTTTCCATTAAACTTTCTGCTCACATTCGCCTGGGTTCTAATACAAATAAAGAAAAGCCGTATTAATCCGCCGTAGACGTTTCCGGCGGAAATGAAGCCAACGTGTCTATGGACGTCCCGGAAGTAGCGCGCGCTTTGGCGGGAAAGCTGTCTCGACCTTTCAGAAGTTTAGTCCTTTCGAAGGCATATTTAAGGGTAGGGCAACGGCTTTTAACCTTTTCGCTACAACAGACTTCATTCAAATAAATAAAAAAAACTAGTTGTTACTGTGAAAGCTCACGAGATGTCTCTTGACTTGACAAGAAAAAAAATAAGCTTTTTAATCTACGCCTTCAACCCTTTAAACATACCCGAAACATAAACCCCTTTTACATCAAATATAGAAAAATATCTGCTAAGATATATTATAGGTATGTACTTTTAAGGAAGTAATTGGATAATTTACAGTAATTTAGTTCCATTTTTGAAAATTTCTCAATTTTATGTACGTACTCACAAAATAAATATTTTTTAGTTCATAATAAAACCTTCAATAAAAAAAAATGTTTTGTTTTTCTTTAAGATGATATATTTAAGTGTGATTTTTTTTCAAATGAATCTTTATATAAAAACATTCTGTTATTGTGTGGAATGTTTCAAAGTGATTTTACGGCTTCTATGTTTCCTCCCTCTTACGACATGAGCATCTTCAAAGCCCAGGTTCAAACTTTCCTTTCTTCAAAAAAGCCCTCTACACAGTATTCATAAAGATGACATAAGGTCTCCTGAACATATATATTACAATACATATTTAAAGGAAATATTTTTTTTCGAACCAGGAATCTGTTGGAGAATACAGTGCTTACATTTACACTGTAATAAGGTTAATAATTTTTAATAAAGGAAAATTAATGACAGTTAAAATCCTCCCATAAAAATAATGTATCACATTTAAAAAATAATTTTTTATTTTTGTAATTTTTTATTTCATTTTTGTAAATCATTAAAAACTAAGCTTATGAGATTAGCCTTGTTGAGATGATGTTGTTGTTTGTTTGTTTTTTTTGTTAACAGTATAAATTGTAATATAGGTTAAATTGATAATAATATTGTAGCGTGTTTTTCTTAAGCTCTTTCTCAGAATAGATTGTTTCCAAATGACAAACCCCAGCCCCTAGAATCAATCTCAAACCATTTCCTGGTTGTTTTAAGCTTTTTTTATTGTTTTCTAACTGAGTTATTTGTAACAAGTAAATACGGTTATAATAATAATCAATATCGTTGCTGGAAAGGCAAAATGGCTTAAGCGTCACTTTGGTAAAAACAAAAAGTTAAATATGCAGTATTGATCAGTTTTTTTTGTGTCAAATGCTCTGACTCTCGTTTGATTCTGAATACTTTTGTGGGCCTTTAGCTATCTTACATATATTTACCATTTGGGAGAAGGCTTGACTCAAGCGACACAAGTTTGGGACTGTTTTAGCTTTTTGTCGCTTCAGGTAACTCAGTGAGAGCATTGAATTACCTGAGTTAACTTTTTTTTTATCCAACCAGGTACTAAAGACCAGGTACTAATTTTATTGTAAAATAATAAAAAAACTTTATTGTGCTCTGGTGCAAACTCCTCAAAATGGCCATTCAGCCATTTTGCATTTCCGGCAACGATATACTCGTACAGTGCTTAAAATGTTATTGCAAACTCTGAGTTTTAAAACATAGTTTGACGGTTTAAAGTGTATAATATTAAAATCAGAGGGTTTATTCACTGTCACAGTTAGGTACATTTGTATGAGTACTATGCGTGTTAGCCAGAGATTACACGAACACAGTTCTGACACAGATACATTGCTTGCATATAGCATGTTTAAAGCTTGTCATTCGACTTCAGAAACGAAGATTTTATTTTATTTTATTTTTTTATTTAAGGAGAAAAAACAGATACAGAGGGTAATTCGTAAAAAAATATATAAAAAAAATTGTTTATATAATAAAAATGGCACACTCTAAAACTTTTTGAATAACTGTTAAAACTTCACGAATATTATAAATTGGAACAGCGTATACACTCTTGGAGTAACAATATATGGAGAGAGAGCTAATTCTTTTTACCCAACCTATACACATTTGGGGTAAATCACTTTTTCCGGGTTTTTAAGTCGTACACCATGAGAAAGAAAGAGACAAAAAAATTTCCCAAATTATCACACCGCTTTAAAGTATTGTAAGAGTGTTCTTCGTGTCCCGCGTCTCAGTTGACTCCGCCCACACATTTTGAAATTGGACATAAATTGACATAACTCAACGGTTTTTTAGGTTATATGCTATATTTTTGTTTATAACTTTACTGTGAAAAAGTGGTTATACGAATAAACAAAAGCATTATGTCGACATGTGCAACGAATGGAGGTATAAATACCCTAGCCCTAGATCTAGCCACGCCCAGGTCTGGCCGAGTCCGGAAAAGCTCATTAAAACTGACTAGAGCAGCGCTCTCTCTTGTATATAACTGCTCTGAGTATATCCTAGCTGTCCCTATTTCGCCAAAAAAAGTAGGCGTGAGCGAGACAAAAGTTTGATTTTTTAGAGACGTTTCACAAGGACATCACTGTTGAAAGTGTATACATATGCACCAATACACACTGTAATTTTTTTGTGTTGTTTGGGTTAACTCTAAGTTCGTGACCTTTACAAGCTTATAGGTTATACATAAATTAGAACTTTGTAAAGTTTGTGGTAAACTGTAAGAAATACCATATTTGTTATAAGTCATCTGTAAGGAATACAAATAATATGACAACGCTGTTACATAACACTTACGCCACTATACTTACTGTTGGATTTCAAAA
Organism: Drusus annulatus; assembly: GCA_022651775.1. Lineage (NCBI taxonomy): Eukaryota > Metazoa > Arthropoda > Insecta > Trichoptera > Limnephilidae > Drusus > Drusus annulatus. The sequence continues at coordinate 278,497 of JAGWCC010000094.1, forward strand.
AGACAGCTTGTTAGGTTCTCACCATTTATTTATCATCCAGTCCTTACCTATCCCGCCAATTTGCCAATTGATTTATTTTTTAACAACCTTGCAAAAAAAAGAAGAAGAAGACTTTTGCTGGTGATCGTCGTGTCGCGGGTTGCTGCTTCCTTCTGGTTTCATCGTCAGTCGTGGGAGGTTGTGTTTGATTGCAACCAGTGGCGGCTCGTGACTTTTTAGTGTGCTAGAGTGGTAAGATTGACAAAAAACGTCATCATTGATGTTGATGTAACTGAAAACATTTTTTTTTTTTTTCAAAATTTCAACATTTTGAATGAAGATTTTTCAGAAATCCGTGCAGTGCACCACCAAAACTGAAAAATCCTGAAAATCTTCATACAAAAAATAAAATCTTGAAAAAAAAATAAAAATCATTTTCGGCTACAACGACACTAACAATGTCGTATTTTTTCAATCTTAGCACTCAAGCACACTAAAAACTCACGAGCCGCCACTGATTGCAACATGTGTTCAAAAGAATTCAAGATTTCAAGCGGTCGAAAAACATCCAATTCATCGGTGAGTGAATTGGCTTACATCCTCATTTTATCCACAATATACAATCGAAACTTCCATCAAGTAGTATTCGTTTTACAGTCCATTCTAATTTCAAAGTTCATCCGAAACAAAAAAAAGGTTTTAAGTACCTACCCACTACGTTGAATAATGTAGGTACCTAGTTCCTATTCCAAATCTCAAAAATGCTAGTTACCGCATCGAATTTTGAGTAGAACACAGATGCATTGTTGCATACAGCACGTTTTAAACTTTTTTAACGACTTCAGAAAAGAAAATTCTACAAAAAAAAATTACAAACTTTAATTTCAAATAAGTACATACACTTGTTGTCCCCTTTTCGCTTGTAATAATAACAATTAGGCGTACTTTTACTAAGGACATCGCTCTCAGAAATGTATAAATATGCACCAATACATTTAATCCTAAGTAGGTATTGTTGTTTGCATCAACATGACCTATACTGTATAATAATCAAATGTTTGTCTATTTAGATTTATCAGGGTAGTATTACAGCAGAGTGGTAGTAAAACCTCGTCGGAATTGGTATAAATAAATAAAATGTAAAACAAAGTAACTATTTTATTTAACATTACAAGTTCACAAGACAATGTGTTTGTTTCATATCAAAATATAAGTTTATTCGCTAAATGATATTTATCATCCTAGTACCAACTCGAGATACATTTTTGTACAGTCTTTTTATTAACTTCTCATTTCTAAAGCATTCAATCCACTTTCATCCTTCCTCTGCCATTTTCACGCCTCACTGCCATACATCAGGGTTGGTGTAATCAACCCATTGTGGACTACTAGCTATTTAATTTATTCATTCCACTACTTCCATAATTTTGTTACAACATAATTAAAGTATAAAAAAACAACAATTATGTGGGTAAATATTAAGATGTCCATTATAAGGTTTTAAGCGAATATAAATTATAAAATAGGAATCAATAGAAAATATATCAATAATAAGATGGCAGAGTTGTATTTTAGATTTTTTAACGATTTATAACAAACCTTCGTGGATTTCAAGTCTTGGTTCGTGTTTATATCCGCAATGAAAATGCAAAACTTCTCAGTTAATTAACAGAGCGGTAGATACTCTAGAGCAGTGGTCCCCAACCTTTTTTGTCGCCGCGGACCGGCCAGCGTTTGATAATTTCATCGCGGCCCACTGAGGGTAGGGGGGTTACATTGGGGGAGTCACATTGGGGGGGTCACATTGGGGGAGGTCACGTTGGGATGGGGGTTACATTGAGGGGGGTCACATTAGGAGGGGGGTCATATGGGGGGGGGGCTCATTGAATGTAGATTTAAAAAAATTTGATTAGATTTTTTTAAGTTTGAAAAAAAATGACTCCGCATTCGGCATGCGTATTATGTTGATGGTAACTTAGCGTGAAGGGGTTTTTAACGGAATAATTATTTTAAGCTATATAATAATTGAAGATTTAAAAAAAATATATATTTTGATTTTTAAGCAGGCGGCGCGGCCCAGTACCATTTGGTACATGGCCCGGTACCGGGCCGCGGCCCATGGGTTGGGGACCACTGCTCCAGAGCATACTAAGGTATCGCCCTGGTGAAAAGACCACCATTAAGAATTGAAACGTTGCTTGGAATGGTATCAGCCGTATTTAGTGACCAGATCTGAAAAGCCAGGTACTTTCCAACCTAACTTTTCCCCATCTCCTTCCCCTCCCTACTACCTTCAACTGTCATTGTGTCTTCATAATCTCACTGGCTCTGAACGATTGGGAGCAGTTGGGACTCTTGTGCGGTATTCACCATAAAAAAAATCTCACGTTGAAATATTCTAACTTAGAACAGTGTAGTTATGGGAGTGCGATATAACCTTAGAGCATTAATATACAAGAGGTATAGCTGTAGATCGATCTGTAGTCAGTTTTTACTAGCTTTTACCTTGAAGTAACTGACTCGGTTGGAAAAGGGTGTGGCTAAGACTGGGGCTACGGTATTTGTATATCCATTCACAGCACATGTTGACATAATGTTTTTGTTTATTCGCATAGCCACTTTTTCACAGTATTTTTATCAATAAAAATATAGCAAATAAGCAAATAAACCGTTTAGTTGTGTCAAGTTTAGTGCCATAATAAAAAATGTGGGCGGAGTCCCGCGGTTGCCCAGTAGCTTAAGATCATTGCGTCACTACGTAAAAGCGGGGAATTAAATTTGTTGTCTCTTTCTCTCTTATGGTGTACGATGTAAAAACCCGGAGAAAGTGTTTTTTCGCAAGTTTGTGTAGGTTGGGTCAAAATAATTAGCTCTCCCTCCATATATTGTTACTTCAAGGATATAACACTTAAAAATGGAACGAAACTAAAAGACCTAGTGAAATGTACTAAGATAGTACCCACCCCACTTGCCTTACCCTATTTTAATATGCCACAAAGGTTAAAAAACTTAAGCTTTTAAAAATGAACCAGAGGGTTTATGCTCTCCACTAAATCTCCGTATTAGTAATGCACGACTCATCTCAACGATTTAGGATAAAATACATCTTCTCGGATAGGCTACCCAGCACGCGGAACATTTATACAGATACAGGGTGTTTGATAAAATAGCCAAAACCACTAATTGAACAAGATATTGCAATTTGTATAATGTTGATAAAAATTAAATACGTACATTTATTATGCATGCGCAATAAAACTATTTTCGTGGAAAATTACGGATTCAAATGAATAACTTGAAAGTTTCCAAGAACTTTCCGGTATTTTCTCGCTAGCTTAATAGAAAGTTTGAAAGGAACCCCCCTATAATTAATACTGATTTAACTTTCATGAATATTTTTTTCATGCCACTAACCCTTAGCAAATTCTTAGCTTTTAAAATTATCCGACAGATGGCAATGGTCAGTTACATACAGTGCTGGGCCGAGGGCGCCGAGTTTAAAGGGGCGCCTAGTTTTTATTGTTTAATAACATGATTATTTATTCTTCAAGAAAATCTCTTTTATTTATTTACATAAATTCCATTTAATTTAGGAAGTACTTCAATTAAGGAAGATTTGGTTGGTTATATTTTGACGTCAATAATAAACAACATAACATCAACAAATGGTTTTCTGCAGATACCGTATTTTTTTTTAACGAAATAATTATGATTGTGGGGAATATTCTAGAATACGCGTCCACTATTTAATCTTTTAATTACGAGACTCATAACTATATAATTGAATCCATTCAAAGAAAATTAACCCGTATAATTGCATATCGTGAGGGCTTATCTGATCAATTTGGAACGTACAATGAACGAATTTTGCACTATAAACTAAACCCTCTGTCAGCCAGACGTAAACTTTCTGATGTATTGATTTTACACCAAATTATGCATTCATCAATTGATGCACCAAACATTTTATTCCAAATTAACATCCACGTACCACTAAGAAAATCAACATGGAGGATAAACGATATTTTTAATATTAAAGCCTACCACACAAACCCTGTTTTGCCGCGGACATTAAGAAATTACAACCCTATTCACTGCACAAACAATGAAGTAAACATTTGTAATGACACGACATATCAATTTAAAAAAAGAATCTGCCAATAATATCAAGCTGATATTGTAATAACGCCATTTAGTTATAGTCTGTCTATATGAAGTATTAAGTACCAAACGGCTAAAGGCTGATTTACACCAATGTCCGGATCCGCTCAGTGCCGATTTTGTTCCGCAAGAGAGCTTGTTGATATGGTATGAATATCAATCAAGGAGTATGTGCCAAGACAAAGTTGTATGGCAGTATATCCTTCTGCCCACCCTTGTGATATTTAACTACTTATTTAGTTAAATAATTATTTAGAAGTGTAAAAATACTTACAACGCAGATTTTTTATCACTAAATAATATTTTTAATAATTAATAATCAATAAAAATATTATTTAGTGATAAAAAATGGTTTTGTGAAAAAAATCTGCGATGTTAGTATTTTTACAATTAAAAATAATTATTTAACTAACTAAGTAGTTAAATATCACAAGGGTGGCAGGAAGGATATACTGCCACACAAATTTGTCTTGGCACATACTCCTTGATTGATATTCATACCATATCAATAAGTTTTCTTGCGGAACAATATCGGCACTGAGCGGAACCGGACGTTGGTGTGAATCAGGCTTTAATAGGCATCTCTTCAGTACAGATGCCAATAATCTATTTATTTATGTTCTACCTTGTATAATATTATTCATTTACTTACCTTCTGTTGTTAAATATTATATTTAAATAACCACTCAGGTATATATATTTTGTGCATCGTGCCTGTTATATGTACTAAAATAAAGTAAATAAACAATGTTTTCCCTGTAGAAAATGATACGAAATGTTTGAGTATCTGATTATTTTTGCTTGTTTGTAAACCATGGACGTTTTCCGAGTCATTTTTCATACAACCTGTATACCATAGTGAGTAAGACATGGTAAGGCTGCAGGTCTTACCTCGGCACCTCCAGGAGGGGCAGAGGGTAGGGGGGAGACACTAGACACACCCTTCCTATCTGCAACCCCGTTAACTATCCCCGATTTATATCTCCTCGGAGGAGGGGGAGGGGGGAGATAAATTTTAAACGTCATGTTGCGGTTTTCACAGTATTATAATGGCGAGATTCGTAGTTGGAAACGATACCGCATTTTTCCTTTTCCTGGAAACGAACCAAATATTTTATTCGTAAATATGTTCATGTATCATATCACTTGGCACATTGTGCATCTCATGTAAATCATATGAATTGAGATTATAAAGAATTTAAAAAAATCTAGTAACATACAAGTGTTCCAAGTGTCCGAGTCAGCTGAACTATTATGTTCCCATTAGTGTCGTGAAAAAGTGGTTTTGTTAAAGCCTCTTTTAAACAACAGTTTTTTGGTAGAACCTTTATTTGGGTCATCTCCAAACAAATTTCCACGGAAACACTCACAATATTAACCTTTCTGTACCTGAAAGTAAAAATCAAACGAACGATTCGAAGCGGAGTGACTTAGTTGCCCCATTTGATATTACTTATTAAAGCGTTTTTATGACACAACCTTCAGTAATTTGTTTTCGGTAATACTTAGAGAGAAGTAAATTCATAATATTTTGGTAACCTTACTCTAAGATATCGCACGAAAATCTCGTTTGGGGTGACTTTAGAACCCCAGACGGGGGGAATTAACAACACGCAAATTTTACACAGGACTCAAGTTTTACACAAAACACAAGATTTACTTAAAACGCTAAAACAATACCCATATTTTAAACAAATTGTAAGTTTTACACAAAACCTAATATTACAAACAAAAAAATCTTCACAAAAGGATACCGATTCGTGGAAATAAAGAGAAGACCAAAAACACAATATATTCTGAAATGTATTGGCTACTTTCATAAACTTATTATTTGTATCCATCTCTAATTACGTGCTTCAGTAAATACACTGTGTTGAATGGAATACAGTACAAAGGAATTACACTACCCTCGACATATTCCGAAATAATGATTATTAAAAATAAAAGAATTAATTGCATTCACACCGCCTTGGTGAGAGTTGAGTAAAAAATATGAAAAATTAGTGACGATAAAATAAAAAGGGTGTTTTATATTACAATTTGAATAGATTTGAATCGTCTTCACAACATGCACGCTTTAGCAGATACATTATACCCACATCCTCATAGTAAAACGTATTATTTTTTTATGTATTAGAGAAATGGGTACCCATTTGTTTGCTTTTTTCCGTGATTTTACGGGAAATCTAGATAAAATGTTTCGCATTTGAATCTCGATAGAACAGGAGCTTCGCTTTCCTGCCCAATTTGTCTTCCTTCCAACATGCGTTCGGCAATAATACAAGTATTGCACGGAGAGATTGTGATCTCCACCTGTCTATGAAATTTATGTTCAGCTAGCCTCCGTGAGAATCGCTGGAAACGTTTGTTCCGTTAAGAAATAAATTAATTTTGTAAATTATTGCAGTCATCGCATTCTTATATTATTTGGCAATACATTATTGTTCTGCCTTAGGTATGCTATTGTACTACACAAATGAACAAAAGCACTCTAATATCTTCTATATTATCACTATGAATACAATCGACCAATACATGCAAATCTAATTATAGGTTGCCGGAAGTCGTGGTAGAAGGAGACGCCTCTCTTCGTAGCCCCGTAGCATGCAGGGCGAAGAGTGCCCTGATGATAGCCAACCTTTGATGGGAGAGGGCCACCTGCAGAGGGAATAATGATATTTTATCTATTCGAACAAAATATTAAATTTCATATTTTTTAAGCCACATATTCCAAACATAATCTTTATATCATCTTTAGGATACTGTGTGGATGGTATTTTTGAGAAAAGGAAATATTGAGTCTTGGTTTTAAAGAATCTTATACTGTGTAATACTCGGCTAATTTATATAGCGTCATTTTTGTGAAATATCACCTCAAAGGCGTAGGCAAGGGTCCTACCTCGTAGGAGAAATGAAACACAGAGGCTCAGAGTCATTCTACGACCGATTTGTTGAACACAAGAGCGAGTCGTTCTCTAAACGACCTGTCTTCATGTGGAAAATTTCAGCCTAACAAATGTTGGGCACGTGTTTGGCGTATCTCGTGTTGTGTATAACTTAATGTGTAAAACAAACATATTAAAATTAAAAAGGATGTATATTAAAAAAAAATGAGTTCAACAGAAAATGTCTTCCGAAACCTGTTGATATGTGTTATCAGACTAACAAGCCACCTTATTAACTTGATCGTACCATATTCTATAGTATGAATAGCCTTTGTATTTCAAGGGACAACTATGTCGCTCTTCAAAGACGTATGAACAGTCCATCAATAAAAGTGTTCGTGTTAAATTGAGTATAAACAGCGATTAAAATGCCGAAACACGTCCGAATCCTTCCAATCCAATCTCACCTGCGTCACGAGTTCTCAAAACGAGCTATAAATAGTAAAGTTGAACTTACCCACTATCACTATTTACCGCTTCTCAAACAAGAGTGTTTATTCTCCTCGTGGAAATACATTTTCATAATACGTAATAAAAATACTCCACTCTCCGTAAAAAATACGTTTTCATAATATAAAATCTTACGAAATGAACAACGTCTTTTGCAGTATTGTATGTAAATATTTTATATTACGAAAGAGGAATAGGCCTCTTTCATATGAAAGAGAAATGAGTCTATTTAATACTCGTGAATTTTTATTTTTCCTCCCATCGTGAGTAGATTTTCCTGATTTATGTATGCGAAAATGCTATATTTTCCTAGAAAGTTTTCCTGTTAGCTTCCCGTTCGCAGCGCGAGACTAAATATCGCCAATGTTATTGGTTAGCTTATGTATAATGCATAATAAATATCTTGCAGGAGCAGGAATAACTTTGAATTCATTATCAAATCACGAGCGACTTTTGGAGGAAGGGTTGTTCCGTGTAGTGCTGTGGTCTGCGAAGTAGACTTCACTACCGAGCTGGTAACTTCTTTATACATGTATTATGGTAGTACATATATATTCCTGGATAATTGCAGGTATATAGCGCCGTTTAGTAATGAAAACACATGGCGTATAAAAACGGATGACATATACAAGATCACGTTATATTTGCAATAGGTTTGAATGGATACAGTTTTTTTTTTACATTTATAGTTAAAAAAAGAAAATAAGGGTATTTTATTTTGAAATTTATTATTAAATTTAAATTATATTCGTTTCGAATGCTGCAAACATGGTATTTTTGTGCAGGTGGGTGTGAACCTACAGCATTAGCCAAAAATAACCGATTAGAAACTTGCAGTTTTAAATCACTTTTAAAACGACAATTTTAAATAAAATGAAAATTATGCCTTTTTTGGGATTATTGGAATCAGAAAAATAAACTTGAAATATTCCACAGATTTCTGAGTGAAGGTATCCCAAATTGTTAATCTACTCCACTGTGCATCTATTAATTATTTTTTATTGTGAAATTTAAAAATGATGGAAGACAAATATCAAAAGTCACGATGACAGTCGCTAAATGCGACAGGAAATAACTTTAGTGATGAATGCTTCTCTCTCTAGATACAAGTAATTGGAAGGAAATAGCAGGATACCAATGAGAGTGGAGGTGTGTCCTGAAGGCTGCTAAAGACTCTCCGAAGATTTTGGCACGGATAATTTATGGGTGTATGATGTTTCTCTCAGGGTCGTCGGTCGTCGGTCGTCTCGTCTGTTACCAAAACATGTGTTATTATTATTTAAAAGGTCTGGTTCAAATTCCGGCAAATGCACATTATTCAATTAATATGTGTTATTTCACATTTAATTCTCATGCCACAATATATTATATTTGCGGCACGTTCCAGAGTGGAAGATACTCCAAGCATCGCCCTGGTGAAAGAAAACCTTGGTTTAACCGCGTTTGGTGACCAGATCTGAATAGCCAGGTAACTTCAAACCTTCCTCTTCCCCATCTCCTTCCCCTAGCCAGCCTACCGACCTACCTTTAGCCTGACAATATACGCCGATTGGAGATACCACAATCGCACACTGGCTCCAGACGGTTGGGAACAGTTGAGACTCTTGTGCGGTATTCACTTAGTTCCACTGGCTCCGGGCAGTTGAGACACGCGGCATCATAATAAAAAATGAGCAAGGTCGGGTAGGTACCCGATAATCTAAAACCGTTGTTACCCGTGAAGAATTGCGGGGCTTTCCAAGGTGGAAGCTGAATATTTCTTTTATAGAATATTTTTATTCGAAAATATAAGTTGCTTTACATATAACATTTAAAAAAATATATTTTTTAATGATTATTTTTAAAATTTGATAATTTTCTTAACACACACATCAGTTCCAATTTTGAAAATGTCATACTTGTTCGTACGTACGTACCCACGAGAAAATTATATTGTTTATTTAGTTATTGTGCGGTCGCTTCAAAGAGCAGAAAAAATACGACGCTTCTTTATATCTCAAAATATAGAATTCACAGTTTCGTCCCTCTCCCACGTCAGATGATTAGGTATTGCCGTCCTCCTTTCCCTCGACCTTTTTGCTTTATGACCTAGAAATGATAGATTGCCTGGGGAAAATAATATCCTCAAATTTCTCGGAACAAATATTATGAAGAAGCGATAAGTAGGCTTTCAAACACAATATCGGAAAGATGAGAAAATATTTGTGATAAAATCGAGCTGTGTTATTGCCCGTGGAAATGTTATTTTGACACGCAATGAGTAACCTACAATCTTAAATCCATGTGGGGATAACGTACGTTAAAGTTGAACTAATCGCAAAAATGGTGAATTGTTCATTAAAACCGATTAATTTATTCATGATTATAAAGCATGTCAAGAGCGTAATTGAATACTGGAATTAATTAAGGCTCTAAGTGCCAAAAAAATTAACAACTTTTTTTTTTTACAGAATCGTATTTTATGATGGAAATAAAATACGATTCTTTAAAAAAAAACAGTTTTTATATTTTTGGTACTTAGAGCCTTAATTAATTCCAGTATTCAATTGATCTATCTTCACTAAACAAGCAAAAGGGTATAAGCGACACTTATGTCAAAATGAGTTAAATATGCTCTGACTCTCGTTTGATTTTAAAGACTTTTGTGGCCCGTCAGCCATCGACAATATATTTACCATTTTGGAGAAGGCTCGACTAAGGTTGGGACTTTTTTTAGCTTTTTGTCGCTTTAGGTAACTTAATGAGAGTATTAGGGAGATACAACATACAGTAGATAAAGGAAAAGTGATACAAAGATATATATTTGATATCAAAGAGTGAGACAATATATACAAGTACAGTGATAGAACGCTAAACGAGAAAAGGGTTTTCGTTTAGTGGCAAATTTTTGAGATTTAATGAGAAAACTACTAATAATATGACTACTGGATAAATTTTATTGGCAATTTAGAACATCGATATTACGTTGAACTGCTTTTTTGAATTTCAAAAGCTTCTAAATGATGTAATATATAATACTACCTGTATTGTATAACAAGTTATTAACTGTGAAAACTCACGGGATGGAACTTGACTTGCCGACAAATTATATCAGTTGCTTTCAAATGGACGGATCCTTTAAATATAGAATAATGTCTGCTAAAATACATTATAGGTAGGTACTTTATTATTTATAATTTTGTAACTGTTAATTCATGGTGGAATTCCATTTTGATGATTAAATAAAAACAAATTTTTAACTTTATTCCACTTTTTTTAATTTTTGACTGGACCGGTTTCGGCCTATAACGGCCATCTTCACTAGTCTGAAAATGGCCGTTATAGGCTGAAACCGGTCCAGTCAAAAAATAAAAAAAGTGGAATAAAGTTAAAAAATTGTTTTTATTTAATCATTAAGTACTTTATTAGTTAGGCAGGGATCTGAAAAGTTCTCACTCGCAAAGACGTACGTACTCACAAAGGAAATTATTATATTGATTAATGTGTGGTCTTTTCAATTATTTGATTGGCGAATTCTCAAAAGCTATGACTATTCAAACATCTTTATTGTTACAAAACAAAGCAATAGAGAAGTTGAGTGAAAAATATTATGACTTTAAAAAAATATGTGCATGTAGATCGAAAAACACAGATTCTGAATATATATGTATATTTCCATATTATTATTCCCAGAATTAATAAACCCTTCTTGAAAATTAGTTAAAACGCCATAAAATAGAAACGCTTCATATTAGTCGAACGTCAAATGTACCGTTTTCGTACGATGCGATGCCGCGAAGTAAATGGCGGTGAACCATTTTTTACGTAAAATTTCATTTCTTGGAATGATTGTAAATTGCAGTAATGCTTGTATTTTTACACATTAGTACGATGCAATAGCAAGACGTATTATCTCCTGACATTTTATAAGGTTTTGTTAAATTAAAAGCGATAAAATTGAAGAAAAAACACAAAATAACAAATATGCAACTGACAGCTCATTTTCTAGATTTTCATTTTCTAGATTCTTATTTATCATTAAGTGATGAATCATTTAAAGTTACTGATTCTAACTCTAACTCTTGTCCCTTATACCAATAGGACGGCGCATTGCGCCTTACTTTGTTACCTCATGTGGGTGAAAAAATGCATTTACGGACTATTGAATTTAAGTTCAGGAGTTTACGTAGGGAAAAAATATGTTTGTAAAAACCCTACAAAAATAGCATGAAAATTACCGGATCATCAACGTCTTCTCCCTCTCGACACAGCACTACGGCATACATACATAAGTGTGTTCGTGTTGAGTGAGGATGGGGGGGGGGTCGGCTATGGCCTTTGTTTAGGAATTCCACCGCATTCGCCGCGGTAATAGGGAAAACCATAGAAAACCCTATACAGGTGGAAACGGCCACATGTCCAACATGAAGACATTGTGGCCTTCAGTGACGTCATATCTGACGCCCTGCATTGTGTGGTGTTGGGTGTGTGTCTGTTTTTATGTACATAAATAATTATGGGAATATACTAATATACATACATATAAATATTTATAAGGACAGGAATGGATAGGTATTGGGAGATACCTATCGGAATCATGAAATTAGGAAAGGAAAGTACCTATTACGAATACTCGTCCATGTCTGGAATATGCCAAATTGAATTTAAATCTAACAAAATGTGTTTCGGCATTCTGTGTTTGTATCGGAAGGTAAAGTCGCAAAGTGAATCGTATTGACCGATTGATTTGATAAGCGGATTATTGTTGTGTTTGAGTGAACTGTAAAAGCGCTCGGTCAGGCGGTGTGTGTGTTCGAACAAGGTAGGTATTTCTTTTTCAGTGTGTAATCTTTTGAGATTTGTTCTGAGTCTAGTATTGAAAATGATTTTAATGCAACAGTTCTGAATGCACTGGATCTTGGTGTGTGTAGAGTGTGATATGCTACTCCAGACGGGAATAGCATATGTGATGACAGGTCGTATAAGAGTATAGTATACCAGGAGTTTGGATCTGGGAGGTAGTGGACTTCGTCTGCTGAAGATCGGCCTCATGGCCCCGATCGCTTTCCTCGCCCGGTTCTGCGTGTTGATCACGTGGGATTTCCAGTTCAGTCTTCTGTCCATGGTGAGGCCGAGGTACTTCACTTCTTCCTTCCACTCAATGTCGTGTCCCTCCATTTGCATCTGGAAATCAGGTGTTGTGATGGCACGTTTCCTTGTAAACGTTATGGCTTCCGTCTTGGCGGCGTTCAGCTTGAGGCGCCACTTCTTGTAATAGGCCGCCAGCTGATCGAGCGCGCGCTGTAGGTATATAGCCGCCATGTTGATATCTCGCGATGCGACGTAGAGAGTGAGATCGTCTGCGTAGATCCCTTTCTTGCATCTCTCGTCTGAAGGGACGTCGTGCGTGAAGATGTTGAAGAGGTACGGGCCGAGAAGACTTCCTGTGGCACTCCTTTAGGTATCCCACGTGACGATGAGAGGGCGCCCCTGCAAGCGACTCTGAACGATCTGCTTGTCAGATACTTTCTTATCAGGCGTACTATGTAGACCGGTGTCTTGGTTGCGTACAGCTTGTGTATCAGACCGTCCGTCCACACAGTGTCGAAAGCCTTTTCCAGGTCCAGGAGCGCCATGGCGGTGTAGCGATCTTCGTTGAATTTTCGCGAGACGAATTCCACCACTCGGGTCAGTTGATGGGTAGTGGAGTGCTTCTTCCGGAAACCGAACTGCTCGTCTGGTAGAGTCGCGTTGGAGTCGTGATGTGGTACGAGCCGGTTGAGTATAACCTGTTCAAACACTTTGCTCATCGTCGATAGTAGACTGATCGGACGGTAGTTCGTCGGCTTGGTTTTGTCCTTGTTCAATTTGTTGAAGGGCAAAACTGTCGCCTCTTTCCATAACGAGGGAAAGTGTCCGGTAATGATGCAAGCGTTGAACAGCTTTGTAGTGTATATGATGGCTCTCTGAGGTAGATGTTTGAGTAGAATGTTGTGTATTTGGTCACTTCCCGGCGCCTTGTTTGTCTTGAGTCGCTTGATGATCCCGGCCACCTCGCTCGGCGTGCTGAGATGCATATCGGCCAAGTCGGTCTGCGCGGACAGATTCAGCTCGTAGTGACTCAGCCACGATCTGATCGGTTTCTTCGTCTTCCATCCCGTCCGTGGCTGTGTAGGCTTTCTCGAATCCATCCGCGAGCGCATTTGCCTTCTCTTCGTGCGACAGGGCGAGCCCCGTGCCGTCAAGCTTGCTGAGCGGAGGGATCGCGTTATCCTGGCTTCTTAGCGCCTTTGCCATCTTCCATAGGGAGTTGTCTCGAGGTGAGAGCGAGGCAACTTTGCTCGTCCAGAGCTGGCTCCTTAGGTCCGCTATTTGCCGCTTGATTTCTCGCTGCAAGACGTTGTGCGCCGATTTGAAAAATGCATCTCGCGTCCGGTGGTAGGTGCGCCGCAGGCGATTCTTCTCCTTGATGAGCGACAAGACGTAGTCGGGAAGCTTGACCGTGAATGGTGTCACTTTCCTGAGGGGAACGTGTGTGTCTTGAGCTTGTTGTATGATCTGTGTGAGAGTGCCCGCAGCTTCTTCGATCTCTTGTTCCGAGCGCAGAGTGTCCGATGATAGGTAGATCCGCTCGTTGATATCTCTCTTGAAGCCATCCCAGTCGGCCGCTCTGAAGTCTCGTTGCTTCCTCTGGCTTCTGACTGTGGTACCCCCCAATGTGAAGCACACCGGTAGATGGTCCGACGACAGCTCGTCCAGCGTCTGAAGTGGCGAGATCGATCTCGCGTTCCTCACGAGCGCTATATCTAGCGTGCTCGGGTACTTCGAGTGCTTCCCGTAGTAAGTCGGTCTATCCGGCGCCATGACGTCATAGTCGTGAGTCTGCATATGTGAGAGAAGAGCGCGTTTCCATTCGCGTTCCCACGATAGTTATTCCAATAGTTGTGTTTGGCGTTCAAATCGCCTCCAATTACAACTATTGGGCCCATACTAGTGAGCGCGCTCTCAGGTCCCTTCTGTTGAGCGCGGCTTGGGAAGGACAGTAGGCAGCGATGATGGTGTGCGCTCTATCACCTCTATGTCGACTCTGATGACTGTGGCCTCGGTATGCTGCAGTCTCGGGGTAGGTACTCTTGTGGCTGAGATGGTATCACGAACGAAGATGGCGGTTCCGCCTGCTCTTCCTTGACGGTCGTCTCGGTGAACTTCGAAGCCGGGCACTCTTAATGTAGTATCCGGAACTAAATGTGTTTCTGTAACTAAAACAATGTCAATGTGTAAGCGACTTACCAGTTCGAGCAGTTCGTCGATCTTGTAGCGAACGCTACGAGCGTTCCAGATGAGGCACTTTGACTTCACTATCCATCGATGGTCGAGGTGATGAGTTCCATCAGGATCATCATCTTCTCGGTACGGGAGGTGCAGCGGGCGAGCTGCGAGCGGCGGACGCGCAGGAGTCCTTGAAGGAGGGACATGATGTCCAAGTCATCCTCGGCAGACGCGGGCGCTTCTCGCACGACTTGTGGCCGGGCGGAGGGCATGGGTTGAGGGGCGGGAGCGGCGGATACGCCTGCTGCCACGTTGGCCCACGAGCGGGAGTCCGTCCTCGTGGCTTCGGCGCGGGGGGCGGCGGGCCTGTTGGCCGGGCGCTGCGCTGGCTTCGCACGCGGTTGCAGCGACGCGACGTACGCCACTCGCTTGGGGCATCCTCGGAAATTGGCCGGATGGGGGCCTCCGCAGTTGCAGCATGCGGCTGGCTCGTCCCGTGTCACCTTCGGACACTCTGACGAGGCGTGCTCCATCAGGCACTTCACGCATCTGGCTGCGTGGCTGCAGTTACGCGAGCCGTGCCCAAAGTTCTGGCAGCGGTAGCACTGCGTCCCGTGCTGCAGGTGCTTGCTTCTGTAGCGCGTGATCGTCACCTTACAGTGACAAACATAGCGCAGCGCCGCGCGTAGGAGCCCCATGTTGATATCCTGGCCGAAGTGTGCCAGGTATAGCGGATACTCCGCGTGGGCCGAGGTCATCATTGTGACCTTACTGGCCGGGAAACCCTGGGCCTCCAGATCCTCCTTGATGAGGTCCACCTCAACCCTGGGCAGTCCTCGAATCACCGCCTTCTTCATCTTTTCCGCCTCGGTGGTGAACGTATGGAAGCTGCGCGCCTCCGCTCGCAGCCCGTTGGTGAGGGTCCTGTGGTCCTCAAGCGTATTCACGAAGATATTCGCCGTGCCGCCTCGGTTATACCGGAGGTTGAAAGTTTTCCCCGGACCGAGGAGCTTCTGCACGGCGTCTGTGACTTGGCCGTGAGTCAGGGTGCCCAGGGTCATCACCACTGGAGGGACCCTGGCTGTCCTCGGGGCTGCTGCACCTGTGGACAGAGGTTTTGAAGTATTAGGATAGGTACGTTTTGTTTTCGGGCCGCCGCCCTCACTTACCTCCGGTAACGCCGTGAAACGGTTCCCGCATTTCACGCTGAATGCGGGAACTGGAGGTGAATGACACCTCTTCGGGTTCGATGGCGTCTGCCATCCATCTCGCGCTGCCGTCGTGTCCATCGACGTGACGGGGCGGGGGGGGGCCTTGTAGGCCGAGGCGGGTCCTGCTGCCGCTGGCCTTCCTTGGGGCGCCGATGAGGGTCCGGCCACAGGCGCAGACTCCGGCTTACGCTGGGACACGATCTTAGGGATGGTGAAGGTCACCGTCCCCAGTTCCGTGTCCTGGCAGACCTGGTGGGCGCCGAACGGCACCTCGATCGGCGATTCCGAGGCTGCAACCGGGCGCATACGGCCCAGGAGCCTCGAATACCCCTGCTTCCTTTTCAGGCGGGGGGCCGACTTGGGATCCATCCCGGGTGGAGCCAGGATGGAGCTGTAAACAGTTACAAGTGTTAGCTTGCCTTGAGAAAGGCAGTTGGGAGTTTCGAATTGGCGTAGTCAAAGTAAACGTTGCCTTGAAAAAGGCAGTTATTCCGCTTGCGCGGCAGAATCGAGCCGGACCGTGTTTTTCAACACAGTTCCGGCAAGTCTCTGTGTCAAAAAGAGCGCTGGTTAGGCACGCTGTCAAAGACAGACGATAAACTCGGTCAAATCACAAACCAGGCGAGCTAGGCAAGCCAAGCAAGTCCAGTCAGCCGATCGTGATCGTGATCAAAGTTCGTGATCTCAAACTGACAGCTGGATAACGACAATGTGCGATGTCAAATATAAGTACCGTGTGGTGCCCCTTCTGAACGTACAAAACGCGTCACGCACCCACCCCGCTCCTTACCTCTGAGATATTGCCGTTTTGGCGGCGTGTACAAAATTCAAACTTTGAGAATTAATTTAACTATAAAAACTAACTTAAAAAAAAAAAAAAAATACCTATATTTAAGTTTGAAGGTGGATATTGATAAAAAAAAAAAAAAAAAAAAAAAAAAAAATATTCCGATGTTTAATTTATTATATATTCGTAAAAAGCATTAACTTTGTGGCTTGCCATATTTATAAATAGAACATATATACTTTGTTTTTAACCACTTTTTTATTTAATATTTTGTCTACCGGTTTCGGAAGTACCCTTCCATCATCAGGACAATATTAAATTAATCTGAAATACAAAATACTGAGATAAATATATAAAATAAAATAAATATATATAAATACAAAATACTTCCGAAACCGGTAGACAAAATATTAAATAAAAAAGTGGTTAAAAACAAAGTATATATGTTCTATTTTAATTTATTAGACTTTTATAATTACTAAGTCAACAAAAAACACCACAAATGAAAAATTTACTTCTCCTTAGAATGGTGATCCTAGGCGTCATAAAACTTGACAGATTTGTTAGTCTGAATTTTCCAGATCAGCTGTTTTCAACCGCAATAACATATCTATCATAAGATATGCAGCACTAAAATAACCATTTCACCATAGCTAGATACCATAATAATTGTTAATTATAAATACTCCTGTAATTTAAAACGGCAAAATAGATCTTTAAAACCTCCATAACTCACTTTCAAAATATTTCTATTCGAAAACAGTAGCACTTAGACAGAAGTGATCAGTAAATAAAATAAAAACTTTCTCTCGGAGTTATTTTTGGTAACAACTACATACTCGTTCATATTTTTAAATTTCTGGAGAACTTATTCATGAAAATCCAAGGAAAACAAATTACCTACATCGGTAATTATTTTCCACCGAAAGGAACGCACTCGCTGCCTGTTTCATACAATATTTTGAAAACTGATTTGAAATTTTTTTAGGCAAAAGGGCTGAAGAGCCATTTTGAGAAGTTTACACCAGAGTAACTTAAAGTTTTTTTTGTTTTAAAATAAAGTTCGTAAGTCTTCAATAGTTGTTGGAAAAAGTTTTCCCAGGTTACTCAATGCTCTCATTTCGTACCAACAGACTTAAACCGGGTTCAGAGCATATTTTGAAAAAAACTGCTACATGCTCAGAGCAAGAATATACGAGTATATGGAGAGAGCTACATATTTTTACCCAACCCATACAAATATACAATAAATCACTTTTTCCGGGTTTTTACGTTGTAAACCGTGAAAGAGAAAGAGATAAGATAAAGTGACACATACTATCGCACCACTTTTAGATATGTTAGCATTTTTTCCGTCTCCCGCATCTTCGGCGACTCCACCCACTACGTTTTGTTAGGCGACATAACAGAACATAACTCAACGGTTTTTAGGTTATATCCTATATTTTTGTTGAAAACAATACTGTGAAAAAGTGGTGGTAGAAATAAACAAAACACTATGTCGACATGTGCAATGAATGGATGTATAAATATCTTAGCCCTAGTCCTAGCCCTAGCCACGCCCGAGTCAGAAAAAAAATCAACAATCCTGACCACATAAGCTATCCCTTATTAAAATTATTGCTCTGAGGTTACATGTGATCATTGGTCACTCTACCGAGTAACCGCCCACCCCGCCCCGACCCTTACTGTCCAGTGCTGTTTTTTTACGTAAGAAATGTCAACGGGAAAAAAATTCCATTCACTTTTTTCCATCTTAGCTCAAGAGTCACTGGTTAATATTATTAAAAATAAAAATGATTTTAAACAAAGTTATTATTTGATTTCAAATAATATTGAAAGTAGTTTGCATTTTCAATTAAAACTGTTAGCCCCGCAAAGCTGGAAAATATTTGAATATTGCAGCTTATCTACGGTTACTTTCATAGTTGTTACGAAGAAGGAAAATCAACAATGCTGATTGCGCCAGAGAATTTTCTTTATTAAATCCATGCAACTGAAAGAGGGGTTTAATCTTGCATACAATGTGTACACGAGTAACTTAAAACGCTCGAATGTAGAAAGTTCTTTGTGTTTACCGGTGAACCCTAGAATTTACCGAAATAGTTTTGCAAAAGTCCGAAAAGGAAGCGTTGAAACAAAAAAAAATACGAAATTAACCTAGAGCAGGTAAATAGCGAGTCGTTTTTAGAAAATTATTTAGACACAATTTTGACTCTCTTGAGTAAACTGTCGGGTAACACTAATCGTCGAGTAGAATACATTTTCTATTTTACCACCGCTACGAATAACGCCACAAAAGTAAATGTCTGTTTTGAGAGCCACGTTAATTCTACGATTGAAGTTATTTGACGAGTATTTGAGAGGTTGTGGAATATGCCCTTATTATCGTACTATATACTAATACATAATATTATACATTTTGACTATTAAGTGGTAGTTTTCCTCATCGATAAGTGTGAAATGCGTCGAGAGACTAGGCTGATTTCATTATAGGATATAATTATTTAGGCTGGAAGTGTTTGGGTAAAGTTGGGTTAAATAAAGATTATTGTTAGTAAAGATTGAGCTCTTCTACTTCTATTGGTGCCCTATCGTATCAAGATAGTCTTTTTTTTTTTAAGTGAATACCGCACAAGAGTCCCAACTGCTCCCAACCGTCTGAAATTAGTGGGACGATGGCATCCTCAATTGGGGTATGTTGTGAGGCTGAAAGTAGTGGGGAGGGGAAGGAGGTGGAAAAGAAGGTCGGGAAGCACCTGACTATTCAGTTCCGATCACTAAATACGGCTACAGCCATTTCAAGCAACGTTTCGATTCTGAATTATAGTCTTTCACCAGGATGATACTTAGAAGTATCTAACACTGCGCTGCAAATAGGTAAATTGTGTATTTGAAAAAAAAATGAAATAACACATACGCATTAAATTAGATTTGAGCTCTCGACCTCCGGATCCGTAGTAGCGTCCCTAGCTTCTTAACTACTCGACCACGGAACGGTTATCATCAGAGCAATCTGCCCCCTGCATGTGGCGGCCTGGACCGATTCAGCGAAACTGCACTCGCACGTGGGTTTAGATGTTATGAAGTGCGTCGTCCCTCTGTACTAGGTCTTTAATAACCAGTCAAATGTAGGATTAGGTAAATTGCTAATACAAACTTTATACGAGTGACCAATTTTCGACACATTTTGATTTTCTCGAGTTAGTCCAAAGGCCCTTCAAATATTCATAGAGAATTTCAAAGTTATTCATCTAGACCAGTGATTCCCAAAGTGGTCTATATCGACCCCCAGGGGTCGATTCCGACCTACAAGGGGTCCACGTCAATGAAAAAAAAAATTGGGGGTGCATGAGACGTAAATGGGGGTCTACGGGAGTGGTTCGGAGGGTAAATTTTGTTGATTTGCTAGCACTTTTTGGGGGAGGATTTTTTGTTGATTTGCTAGCACTTTTCGATTTGGGATCTCTGCCGACTAGTACTATTTTTTGACGAGTTCGACTACAATTGAAGTGTTCACCGCGAAAGGTTCATTTCAAAGAACTAGCAGTTCCTGAAGCGTTCACAAAACTTTGAAGTTTTTCCCAACGCTAAAAAAATCAATACTAGGAAAGCAGGGGGTCTATACAAAACAGAAAAAATCGACAAGTGGTCTACGGGACAAAAAAGTTTGGGAACCTCTGATCTAGACCTTCATTTGAGTAGTGTAACTATGGTTACCAAGGTGTGAAATTAGACATTATAAAGCAGGTATTAAGGAAAGAAGATCATCTCTGAAATGGGACGCTTCTACTGAGTTACCCTAACAAATAATGGAAATAAATATAAAAATATTTTCTTCGAAAACTTCACAATATTATACCAAAATAATGTGAAATCTTTTCTGGGTAGGGAGAAAAAAAATCGTTACATGAACAATTTTTCATACAATAATACTAATATTTGTGTAATACAAAAATAGTAAGTGAATTTCCTATGAAAATATGTATCTACGTTAATCATTTCAAGCATGTTCAATGAACCTTATATTATCCACATAAAAATCCTTCAAAAAGGTTTTTGAATATTATTACTTGCAATGTCGTACTACCTGATATTCAATGACGGTTTTTGATTATTCCGTTATTATTTTTTTATTATTTATATTATCTAATTTGCTGTTTTAGGAATTGGAACCGTTGAATATCAAAGTTTTTTATTCTGTTTTTAAAATAACCGTGCAAAATTCTTACCGTTCGGGAACTTTGGCTTTTTCGAAAAACTTTACATTTAAGATTATTCAACTGATAGTTATTATAACATACCCATATAACATAATAACTGTCAGTTACTTTATGTTCGCACCGTGAAAAAAAAATAAATTATTAGCAGTTAAAGTTAACTATACTTCGTCATTTATTACTTAGCCGCAACAATCCAGGTAGTGAAATAGTTCAATTGAATTTTTGTAAAAAAGCAATCACTTTGGGGTTTGCGTATTTAAAGGAATGAAAAAATAACTTAACACGGATATTATTTTATTTTTTATCTCCGACCGGTTTTGCTTAGTCCTAAGCATCATCAGGGTACAGAATTAAATTAAACTAAACAAAAAAATATAAAGTTTGCGGTAATAAATACACACAGAGGGATAAAAACAAACAGAACAATAGGAAAACAATTGAATATTTAATATTTATTAAATAAATTAACAAACAATCAAATATTGTTACATCAACAAGTTGAAAACACTCTCTGAAAATTAAATATTAACATTAATAAATTATCTAAAATGTGTGAAGAGTAAAAACTAAACAATTTAAATTAATAATAATAAGTTAACCATCGACTTTGAAATATGATGTTTATTGCTGCACTGAAACTAGGCTTACCTCAGATATTAAAAAATATCAACTATTGCAAAGTACAATACTTAATGTCTATTTAAAAAAAAAAACAAAAAAAATTATATTGCTAATGTATGTAAAAGACCAACGGATGTCTTAATAATAATAAATAAAAATAAATATTATCCCTCTACTTTATAATATGTAGCATATACTTAGTAGACAGTTACTATAGTGAATACTTTTTTTCAATTTGTTATTTCTCCGTAAGTATGTCATAATATTTTCTTTTATTCCGCAGCTAATAATATTTATGAGCGAAAAATAAATCATTATTACAAATGGCCAAACGTCTGTGACATATTTTGTCTATTGCGGTGGATTTATGGGGATTTTGGATGACCGACAAATTCTATAAATCAATATAAATATTATATTGAATTATTTTTCTGGCGGTACCAAGAGTTCCTATATATAGTGTTCATAATCCATGGATTGGTCTAATATTATGCGGGTTTAAAGACAAACAAAATGTGAATTATAAGAAGTTATCACTTAGCTTTTTGACAATACACATAGAATTGTAGCAATTATTAATATTTAGGAATATTTATATAGACGTAATCAAATACTAAATTTAATATTTTCGTAGAAAGCAATCACTTTGTGGTTTGACATATTTAATGAAAATGAAATAATAACTTTGTAAAAGACCACATATTTTATTTTATTTTTTATGTGCGAGCGATTTCTCTTAGCCTAAGCATCATCAAGGTACAAAATTAAACTAAAGAAAAAATACATAGTGTGCGGCTATATATACATACAGAGGGAGAAAACAATATAAAATAAATGAGAGAACTAAAAATGGAGTAACATTTAAAAATTATAACAAAAGAACAGAGAGAAATAGACAGACAATATAAAATGAAAAAGGAAAAACTGAGGATGTGATTAAAGAATAATGTGATTTTTTTATGAGTTTTCAGGAAATATATCTAATATTGGACTAGTGGACAAATTTAACTAATTATTAAGACAATGATTATCAATTCTAATGGGTTTCTTTATTTCTAGTGCTTTTAAATTATTTAATCTGTTGCCATGACCATTTTTGTGAAGAATAGTACCTGTGCTTTTATTGAAGGTATGATCTTTTCCAATAAGACAATTGGCAAATTCTGAAAACCGTGGTTATTCAAACATCTAAGATGATTTTGATTCTAACATTAAAATTACGTAAATGAAAACTTTTTAATTTGTTATAAAAAATAAAAAAAAGATTAAAAACTTTAATTACTAAAAAGTGAAAGTTACCACCATATTTCACCATATTATTTTGTCAGTACAATGCGTTGGATGTAAATTAATACCTTATTCAACCTAGTTAGTTTCTAGTTCTTGTAATACGAAACTCACTCTTCTTTTGGTGCCCTTTCCTATAAGAGGTTTGATATCATCAATGCAATCTTCAGCCTGCAGCCTAGAACAACTCAGCAGAACTGCCCTCGTACCAGTCTTATATGTTTCGATGTCATGAGGTGCGGCGTCTCCTCTTCTATGCCTTCCACTAATCATCTTCTAGAACAAAAGTTAAGTCTCAATGTATTCATTTATCGCTCCTCATAATGTCAAATATCATCAAGATGTTGTAGTATGTTTTTTAATTTTTAGATTTTTTTTTTCAATTTTTAGCCAATGAAGAGCTTTTCGAGACATCAATCGTTTTAAATCGTCACATGATCATGATTTGGCAAAAAGAAGATTCTTAAATAAAATTTAAAATCACACAATTAGGCTGTCCTCAAGAATTTGACCATAACTTGATAAGCACATCGATAGATGGTTAGATTTTTCGTTAAAAACAATAATTTGTTATTTTGACGATATTTATTAATATCTCAAGTGATGGCACTCGTTTGATTTACACTTCGCTTCTTTCCAGATATAAAATAAAAATAATAAGGATATCTGTCCTATTCCATCGATAATAATTCGATATAACGCAAATAAATAATAAATAGTTTCAAGATTAACGATCTGTCTTATTTCTTTATACTTCCCGTGGGAGAGGGGAGCGAAATGCCCTCACAGGAGCTGTGAACATGGATTACATAGATACATACAGACACACAGGGATATAGAGATACAAACATAGCCGTAACATGTCTCACTCAATATTCTTTACAAATGCGGTGAGTTATGCGTCCCATTTTCACTGTGTAATAATATTTATTAATACATTGGTATTAAATAGCTCGTAATAATATAGCACTGTCATTTAAAATGAAAGCTTCGTATTAAATAAGGTTTTTTTTAAATTTAAAATTAGCGAGTACCCGACATGATTTACAATTCCACAATTGCCAAATTGGCTTGTTTATCATTCTTCCCCGAAAAATAAGTCCAAAAATACTTTGAAACGGAACCAGGCTTTTATTGAAAAATTTAATTAAAAATATCATCGATGCTACAATTTTAAATATAATTTAAAAAAAAGAAGAAATGTAGTTTTGCCACGCATCTCACTGATTACGAAAAATATACCATTCGAACTCTAACGTCTTAATGAAAATAAAAGGACACAAACAATCTAATCGCTAAAATTATTTCATTTTTTCCTCCTTTTGCTCGTCTGACTCAGAAGAACGGGCTTAAGTTGTTCTAACTTAATCAGTTTCAAGTCTTTTTTCCCTTCGCTCCATTGTTTCTGATACGTAATGCCTTTATTTTTCATGCTTGACTTGTGAATCGACAAATAGCTTTTCTTTTTGGTGCCATAATTTATTTGAAATCGAAAGTAATGCATTTTGACAACTGTTACTATCTACAAACAAAGAAACATCGATTTGAAAATTTTATTCCATTCCAAAAAATGATTACAAAAATAAATAATCTTTATTACGTACCTAATCTTGTTTTCATTTTGAAAATATTAACACTCATTTATATTAGTATTAATATTTGATGTATCTCTAAACAAAGAAACATCAATTTTAAAGATTTAATAAAACAAATTTGTAACTTTATTCCACTTTTATTATTTTGACTGGACCGGTTTCAGCCTATGACGGCCATCTTCAGACTAGTACAAATGTTTGTTAACCTACGGCTTATATACTATTTTTGGGGATGTTAGGGGTGGTAAACAATGATTTTACTTTAATTATATTCATCAGTATTGTTGCATGATTTTAATAGTTACAGGGTAAAAATTACTTTTAATTTATTGGTATTACTATTTTATATATCTATCTGGAATATTTATTTATTTTATTTGATATTTAAGATGGGTTACAGTTGCATTTCTATAAATATGAATTGACAATGTATTTATATAATGAAAGGTTGGTGAATACTGATTGTTAATGAGTTTACTTTAGGTTTTCCCATCTCAATTGTGATGTCCAGATGTACAACATAATTTTCTAATTATTGGGTTACTCCCAGCATTATGGTATATTAGTTTTATGATTCTATTCATTATGCACTGTTAGAGTAGATTACTTCTATTATTATAATTTCTCGGTATCAAGGAATTTTTGAGTGCTATGCACTTTGGTAATGACTTACATTTATTGTTATTACCTATTGATTGTTTGGGATTTTTTAAGTGCATTTACATTATGATATGTTTTTAGTTAGAATATACATTATTACATTGGATCGGATGATAAAATTATAATGGGTATAATAGCGGTGACTTTACAAATGATTCTAGTTGTTTATTCATGACAAATTGTGGGTCAACTTTATTAGTTAGACGGGTTATTTCCATTGATTCTAGTCTGTCTAATTTTTGTCCTTTCACGCACGTGTGTAGGACTTTCACATCTCTGTCTTTGTCAAACGAGTGTTTGTTATCTAGTAGGTGCAATGCAACGTTCGAAAGTTCACCTTTATCGTTAACCCAATTGGTGAAATGTTCTTTAATGCGTGTTTTGAACGCTCTACCCGTTTGGCCTATGTACTGTGACGGGCAATTAGAGCAATTAACTTGATAAACCCCTGAGTTATCTAGTTTTTCTCTTGTCTTTATTGTTGATCAAAATTTTTCCTAAGGAATTTACATTGTAAAAGGCTGTTCTACATTTATCATTATTTGTAATTCTCGAGATTTTAGTGGATAATTCGCCAATATATGGGATTTTTTGCCCATTGTTTGGTGAGAACTTCGTCATTTTTTCTGTGTAAGGCCTTGTGAAATTAGTTTTAATGTTAGTTTTTTTCTTTTTTCTTTATTAAATTATTAATTGTTCCGCTACTATATCCATTATTGTTGGCAATATTTTTAATAACATTAAGTTCATTATTAAAATTAATACAATTTAAGGGTACGTGTAAAAGTCTGTGAATGAGTGAATGGAATACCGATAATTTGTGTGAGATGTGATGTCTGGATGTATTGTGTATGATATTATCACTATATGTTGGTTTTCTATAAATGGCAAATTCTAATTTATTATTGTTGATTTCGATACCTATGTCTAAAAAGTTAATTTTGTTTCCCCCCATTTCCATAGTAAACTGGATTGACCGATTGATTTTATTAATTTCTTTTAGAAAAATATCTAATTGTCTATGGGTTCCTGTCCAGATAATTAAAATGTCATCTACATATCTCCGATAGAAGAACACATTTTTAAAAGATTTTAGTTTTTCAATTGATTCTTCCATGTAATCCATGAAGAATTCAGCTAGAACCGGCGAGATTGGGCTGCCCATGGCTAAGCCACTTGATTGAGTGTAAAAATTATTATTAAATCTGAAAAAATTTTGTTCTATGCAAGTGTTTATTAAGCTATTTATTTCTCTCCTTTTTATAATATTGATGTTAATTTTTTCCATATAATTGTTAATAATTATTTTAAGTTCATTTGTTGGGATATTAGTAAACAGGCTTACAACATCAAATGAAACTAGAGTGGCATTCTTTGGTATTTTTAGGTCTTTAATGAGGTCGATAAGTTGTAGTGAATTTATGATGCCATATTTTGGTTTAAAATTAAGAGTATTTTTTATTAATCTATTTCCATATTTCGCTAATTTGTATGCAGGTGCTGTATTATATGATACTACTGGTCTTACGGGTATATCTGTTTTGTGTACTTTGGGTTGTCCGTATAGGCGTGGACATTGTGGGTTCATTACTGAAAGGTTGTGTTTTTGGTATTTATCTTTAATAAGTGTATGACAAGAATTTAGGATTGCGTTTACGTCTGCTGTGAATTTAGGTGTGGGATCTTTTTTAATAAGGTAACGTTACTGGAGTTCAGCACATTTTCGACTTTGTCTATATATTCAGATTTGTTTAAAATTACCGTGCTATTTCCTTTATCTGCTTTGGAGATTATCAGATTGTTTTCTTTGATTTTATTTTTAATTGATTTTACAATGTGTGCTTCGCTTGAATATTTACCCTCAGTAGTTGCGTTTTTAATGATTTTAGCACACAAGTATTTCTTACTATAATCTGATGGAATTGCCATGTCGGTATCTATCGCAAGGTTTTCATAATCTTTTAAGTTAACTGGTAAATTTGGGCAGTATTTTAAACCTTTATTAAGCATATTTATTTCTGTGTCAGTAAATTCTACATTAGAGGTGTTTATTACCTTATCATAAAAAATCGGTGTGGATGATTTTACACTATTGACTTTAGAGATTGATTTTCCTTGTTTTTGTTCCCAGTATGTTAATTTTTTAAGCTGTTTTTGGTAAGTTGTGAATATTTTATTATTTACCATTAGGTAATTTACCATTAGGTAAAAAGTTGAATTTAAAACGTCGAATGGCTTCACAACATCTATGGTTCAACCGGGAATGTAAGAAACGGGACCTAGTACCTAACTACATCAACATCAAGACGAAGACGGATACCAGAGCAGCCACCCTAGCAGTAGCAGCAGCCCGTAGAACTTGGACGACACAGGAGATGAAAAAATGGTACAGCATTCGAGATAACGTTAGTAATTATTTATTTTATGTACACACTGCACTCACATCACAACTACACCCTATTGAATTCGATTGTCTTTATAATGAAACTACCCTAATGGTAAATAATAAAATATTCACAACTTACCAAAAACAGCTTAAAAAATTAACATACTGGGAACAAAAACAAGGAAAATCAATCTCTAAAGTCAATAGTGTAAAATCATCCACACCGATTTTTTATGATAAGGTAATAAACACCTCTAATGTAGAATTTACTGACACAGAAATAAATATGCTTAATAAAGGTTTAAAATACTGCCCAAATTTACCAGTTAACTTAAAAGATTATGAAAAACCTTGCGATAGATACCGACATGGCAATTCCATCAGATTATAGTAAGAAATACTTGTGTGCTAAAATCATTAAAAACGCAACTACTGAGGGTAAATATTCAAGCGAAGCACACATTGTAAAATCAATTAAAAATAAAATCAAAGAAAACAATCTGATAATCTCCAAAGCA
This sequence comes from Drusus annulatus, assembly GCA_022651775.1. Taxonomy (NCBI): domain Eukaryota; kingdom Metazoa; phylum Arthropoda; class Insecta; order Trichoptera; family Limnephilidae; genus Drusus; species Drusus annulatus. The sequence goes on from JAGWCC010000094.1 coordinate 306,568, forward strand.
GATAAAGGAAATAGCACGGTAATTTTAAACAAATCTGAATATATAGACAAAGTCGAAAATGTGCTGAACTCCAGTAACGTTACCTTATTAAAAAAGATCCCACACCTAAATTCACAGCAGACGTAAACGCAATCCTAAATTCTTGTCATACACTTATTAAAGATAAATACCAAAACACAACCTTTCAGTAATGAACCCACAATGTCCACGCCTATACGGACAACCCAAAGTACACAAAACAGATATACCCGTAAGACCAGTAGTATCATATAATACAGCACCTGCATACAAATTAGCGAAATATGGAAATAGATTAATAAAAAATACTCTTAATTTTAAACCAAAATATGGCATCATAAATTCACTACAACTTATCGACCTCATTAAAGACCTAAAAATACCAAAGAATGCCACTCTAGTTTCATTTGATGTTGTAAGCCTGTTTACTAATATCCCAACAAATGAACTTAAAATAATTATTAACAATTATATGGAAAAATTAACATCAATATTATAAAAGGAGAGAAATAAATAGCTTAATAAACACTTGCATAGAACAAAATTTTTTCAGATTTAATAATAATTTTTACACTCAATCAAGTGGCTTAGCCATGGGCAGCCCAATCTCACCGGTTCTAGCTGAATTCTTCATGGATTACATGGAAGAATCAATTGAAAAACTAAAATCTTTTAAAAATGTGTTCTTCTATCGGAGATATGTAGATGACATTTTAATTATCTGGACAGGAACCCATAGACAATTAGATATTTTTCTAAAAGAAATTAATAAAATCAATCGGTCAATCCAGTTTACTATGGAAATGGGGGGAAACAAAATTAACTTTTTAGACATAGGTATCGAAATCAACAATAATAAATTAGAATTTGCCATTTATAGAAAAAACCAACATATAGTGATAATATCATACACAATACATCCAGACATCACATCTCACACAAATTATCGGTATTCCATTCACTCATTCACAGACTTTTACACGTACCCTTAAATTGTATTAATTTTAATAATGAACTTAATGTTATTAAAAATATTGCCAACAATAATGGATATAGTAGCGGAACAATTAATAATTTAATAAAGAAAAAGAAAAACCCTAACATTAAAACTAATTTCACAAGGCCTTACACAGAAAAATGACGAAGTTCTCACCAAACAATGGGCAAAAATCCCATATATTGGCGAATTATCCACTAAAATCTCGAGAATTACAAATAATGATAAATGTAGAACAGCCTTTTACAATGTAAATTCCTTAGGAAAAATTTTGATCAACAATAAAGACAAGAGAGAAAACTAGATAACTCAGGGGTTTATCAAGTTAATTGCTCTAATTGCCCGTCACAGTACATAGGCCAAACGGGTAGAGCGTTCAAAACACGCATTAAAGAACATTTCACCAATTGGGTTAACGATAAAGGTGAACTTTCGAACGTTGCATTGCACCTACTAGATAACAAACACTCAAGTTGACCCACAATTTGTCATGAATAAACAACTAGAATCATTTGTAAAGTCACCGCTATTATACCCATTATAATTTTATCATCCGATCCAATGTAATAATGTATATTCCCAACTAAAAACATATCATAATGTAAATGCACTTAAAAAATCCCAAACAATCAATAGGTAATAACAATAAATGTAAGTCATTACCAAAGTGCATAGCACTCAAAAAAAATTCCTTGATACCGAGAAATTATAATAATAGAAGTAATCTACTCTAACAGTGCATAATGAATAGAATCATAAAAACTAATATACCATAATGCTGGGAGTAACCCAATAATTAGAAAAATTATGTTGTACATCTGGACATCACAATTGAGATGGGAAAAACCTAAAGTAAACTCATTAACAATCAGTATTCACCAACCTTTCATTATATAAATACATTGTCAATTCATATTTATAGAAATGCAACTGTAACCCATCTTAAATATCAAATAAAATAAATAAATATTCCAGATAGATATATAAAAATAGTAATACCAACAAATTAAAAGTAATTTTTACCCTGTAACTATTAAAATCATGCAACAATACTGATGAATATAATTAAAGTAAAATCATTGTTTACCACCCCTAACATCCCCAAAAAAAATAGTATATAAGCCGTAGGTTAACAAACATTTGTACTAGTCTGAAGATGGCCGTCATAGGCTGAAACCGGTCCAGTCAAAATAATAAAAGTGGAATAAAGTTACAAATTTGTTTTATTAAATCATTAAAATGGAATTGAAAAATATTCTTCCCAAACAGAATTTAATTCATTCATTAAAAACAAAAAATCTTATAAAAGGTACCTAATTGTGTTTTGCCATTTTGAAAATATTCTACCCAAACAAAAACTTCTTTGGAATATGTAATACGTCAGAGAGCGGTATATCTATAGGCTAACATAGAATACAACATGGTGGGTTCAATGTTTTAATACTAATTTTATAGTATTTTTGTACAGACGACGCCCCTGATCTAAAAGGTGGTGGCGGAACTTCTGTCAATAAAATCACCCCCGGTTACGTAATACCTTAAAACATTTTATGTCTACAAATTCAACATACATACATTTTTACTAATTTATAAACGCAAAACTCCTGGTGGTAGACTCGAAGCTTTGGACCACTCGGCTACAACCGATCAAAAAATCATCAAAATCTTATGTCATTGCAAATCCGACGATCATTGTAGACATATGATAAATTCTCACCACGTTACAAAATAATAAAAAATATTTTCACTTTCAACATAGCAGTGCGTGTTCGTCTAGGGCAAAGAACCCGGGCTGTTGAAATTGTCAACTGCGACACAGCCTCGAGACGTCTGGACCAGTCTCATGTCTCCCAGACGGAGGAAATTGCCTGGATATTTTGCCAGGATGAAGCATTTGGAAGGAAAATATCTCAAACCCAAAAACTGCTAAAATGAAATATGCACATGGTTAGTATTTTATTTTTTTAAATTTCAGTTACTGAATTTGAATAAATATTTTGAAATAAGTAAGTAAGCTCTAAACCCTTTGCCAATGATTTACGAGTCATGTGAAGTATTAAACGGTGTGGTGAAAAATGTAATTAATTTAATAAAAATATTTTTTATTTTCCTAGAAAGCAAGTTTTTTGTGGTTTGGCATATAAAGAAATAAAAAAGCTTTGTATAAGACCACAAATATAATTTTAATTTTTGTGACTGACCGGTTTTGTTTAGCCTAAGCATCATCATAATCATCATCTCTGTTCCTTTGTTATAATTGAAATGTTATTCTATTGTTTACTCATTGTTTTGTTATTTTATTTTATATTTTGTTCTCTGTATGTATATGTGTGCGAAAGGAAGAGAGGGATAAGTCGATAAACTCAGATGTTCAGGAGAGCTAAAACAAAATTGAGTGAATTTTGTTTTTTGTATGTAATTAGTCACATGATCTTTTTCAAAAAATAATTGCACATTATTTTATTTTTCTGACTCATCTAATTTTTTCATTTGTAGATATATATATATATCTAAGAAACGACTCTGCATACCTGAAAACTCGATTTTATTGACTCATCTCTCTTCCTTTCGCACACAGATATATTACCGCAAAGCTTTGTATTTTTGTTAAGTTTAATTTTGTACCCTGATAAGCGAAACCGATCAGTCAGTAAAAAACAAATAATTGATATATTTTTATTCAAAAAAGATGTTAGTTTCAAGATTGTTATGAATATTAAGAAGCAAGAGGTACGCACCTTAACCGATAAACTCCTCATAACTAGCAGCGAAAGATCTATTCAACTCATGTGGATTGGTCGTTTACGTTGAGTGTAGAAAGCCATAGACGAACGGTACACGAAGCCAGATTATTTGGTACCCGGCTTTTTAGGTACTTATCTCAAGAAATACAAAAAGAGAAGGATTGTAATAAGTCATCAGTAATCATGAAAGTTTCTGAAATAATTATAAGGCTAATTTTTTAAATTAGTCCCTCGAAACTGAAACTTTAAAGGAAATAAACATTGTAAACAAATATACGTATACTTACACAAATCATTATTTGTCCAAATGTCCACTGATCCAAAAGTAAATGGGTGCATACGGTGGAAATGGAGTAATTTCACTTTTTGATCTATATATTTATTCCTTTGGAATAACAAAGTTCTATCTGACGCGGCAATGTCATGCGATAATAGGCTCTATTAGAGCTTTTATTTAGAGTTTATTATCGCATGGCAGTTTTGTGTAAGATGGAACCTTGTTATTTCATGAGTTCGATATGTAAATCTTAGAAATAGAAATTGATGATTTAAAAAAAAATAACACAAAAGTCTTGACTGCTTCTAACCGTCAGGGAGCCAGTGGGACTATGCATCCCCAATTGAGACTGAAGCAGTAGTATATGGGGGATGATATGGTGGTGAGAAAAGTGAGGAAGTGGTTAGGCTTAGATCTGCTCAACAGGGCACGGATTGAGCCATTTCAAGCAACGTTTCGATTCTGAATGGCGGTCTTTCGCCAGAGCCATACTGAGAAAGTACCCTTCCACTCAGTAATTGAGATTTTCAATCTGCAGGTGTTTTCAAAATTAATATTGAGGATTAGCTTCATTTCACAAAAGCCGCAAACAGATTTGAACGGAAAACAGCCACGAAAAAGGTGGAAACATCTAAGATTGAGGAGTTAATGTGATTTTAGTTCGCCACCGAAGAAAATCACTAAACTACGTTACATCGAGACCAAAAACTTCTTTTTACTTTAATCTTTTTGTGTAATTATAATTACCATTTTTTGTGTTTTTGCAATGTTTTGGTGTAAAACTGTTTTTGCAAATATAAAATAAATAAATAAATAAATAAATATCATCAATGCAATCTTCAGCCTGCAGCCTAGAACAACTCAGCAGAACTGCCCTCGTACCAGTCTTATATGTTTCGATGTCATGAGGTGCGGCGTCTCCTTCTATATGCCTTCCACTAATCATCTTCTAGAACAAAAGTTAAGTCTCAATGTATTCATTTATCGCTCCTCATAATGTCAAATATCATCAAGATGTTGTAGTATGTTTTTAATTTTTAGATTTTTTTTCAATTTTTAGCCAATGAAGAGCTTTTCGAGACATCAATCGTTTTAAATCGTCACATGATCATGATTTGGCAAAAAGAAGATTCTTAAATAAAATTTAAAATCACACAATTAGGCTGCCCTCAAGAATTTGACCATAACTTGATAAGCACATCGATAGATGGTTAGATTTTTCGTTAAAAACAATAATTTGTTATTTTGACGATATTTATTAATATCTCAAGTGATGGCACTCGTTTGATTTACACTTCGCTTCTTTCCAGATATAAAATAAAAATAATAAGGATATCTGTCCTATTCCATCGATAATAATTCGATATAACGCAAATAAATAATAAATAGTTTCAAGATTAACGATCTGTCTTATTTCTTTATACTTCCCGTGGGAGAGGGGAGCGAAATGCCCTCACAGGAGCTGTGAACATGGATTACATAGATACATACAGACACACAGGGATATAGAGATACAAACATAGCTGTAACATGTCTCACTCAATATTCTTTACAAATGCGGTGAGTTATGCGTCCCATTTTCACTGTGTAATAATATTTATTAATACATTGGTATTAAATAGCTCGTAATAATATAGCACTGTCATTTAAAATGAAAGCTTCGTATTAAATAAGGTTTTTTTAAATTTAAAATTAGCGAGTACCCGACATGATTTACAATTCCACAATTGCCAAATTGGCTTGTTTATCATTCTTCCCCGAAAAATAAGTCCAAAAATACTTTGAAACGGAACCAGGCTTTTATTGAAAAATTTAATTAAAAATATCATCGATGCTTCAATTTTAAATATAATTAAAAAAAAAGAAGAAATGTAGTTTTGCCACGCATCTCACTGATTACGAAAAATATACCATTCGAACTCTAACGTCTTAATGAAAATAAAAGGACACAAACAATCTAATCGCTAAAATTATTTCATTTTTCCTCCTTTTGCTCGTCTGACTCAGAAGAACGGGCTTAAGTTGTTCTAACTTAATCAGTTTCAAGTCTTTTTTCCCTTCGCTCCATTGTTTCTGATACGTAATGCCTTTATTTTTCATGCTTGACTTGTGAATCGACAAATAGCTTTTCTTTTTGGTGCCATAATTTATTTGAAATCGAAAGTAATGCATTTTGACAACTGTTACTATCTACAAACAAAGAAACATCGATTTGAAAATTTTATTCCATTCCAAAAAATGATTACAAAAATAAATAATCTTTATTACGTACCTAATCTTGTTTTCATTTTGAAAATATTAACACTCATTTATATTAGTATTAATATTTGATGTATCTCTAAACAAAGAAACATCAATTTTAAACTTTATTTCCTTAAAAAAATATATTTAAAAAAAAAAAAATTATGTAGGTAGCAAATTGTTTTTTTAATGTTGAAAATATTCTTCCCAAACAGAATTTAATTCATTCATTAAAAAAAAAAAAAATCTTATAAAGGTACCTAATTGTGTTTGCCATTTTGAAAATATTCTACCCAAACAAAACTTCTTCTTTGGAATATGTAATACGTCAGAGAGCGGTATATCTATAGGCTAACATAGAATACAACATGGTGGGTTCAATGTTTTAATACTAATTTTATAGTATTTTTGTACAGTAGCGACGCCCCTGATCTAAAAGGTGGTGGCGGAACTTCTGTCAATAAAATCACCCCCGGTTACGTAATACCTTAAAACATTTTATGTCTACAAATTCAACATACATACATTTTTACTAATTTATAAACCCAAAACTCCTGGTGGTAGACTCGAAGCTTTGGACCACTCGGCTACAACCGATCAAAAAATCATCAAAATCTTATGTCATTGCAAATCCGACGATCATTGTAGACATATGATAAATTCCTCACCACGTTACAAAATAATAAAAAAAATATTTTCACTTTCAACATAGCAGTGCGTGTTCGTCTAGGGCAAAGAACCCGGGCTGTTGAAATTGTCAACTGCGACACAGCCTCGAGACGTCTGGACCAGTCTCATGTCTCCCAGACGGAGGAAATTGCCTGGATATTTTGCCAGGATGAAGCATTTGGAAGGAAAATATCTCAAACCCAAAAACTGCTAAAATGAAATATGCACATGGTTAGTATTTTATTTTTTTAAATTTCAGTTACTGAATTTGAATAAATATTTTGAAATAAGTAAGCTCTAAACCCTTTGCCAATGATTTACGAGTCATGTGAAGTATTAAACGGTGTGGTGAAAAATGTAATTAATTTAATAAAAATATTTTTTTATTTTTCCTAGAAAGCAAGTTTTTGTGGTTTGGCATATGTAAAGAAATAAAAAAGCTTTGTATAAGACCACAAATATAATTTTAATTTTTGTGACTGACCGGTTTTGTTTAGCCTAAGCATCATCATAATCATCATCTCTGTTCCTTTGTTATAATTGAAATGTTATTCTATTGTTTACTCATTGTTTTGTTATTTTATTTTATATTTTGTTCTCCCTCTGTATGTATATATGTGTGCGAAAGGAAGAGAGGGATCAGTCAATAAACTCAGATGTTCAGGAGAGCTAAAACAAAATTGAGGAATTTTGTTTTTTGTATGTAATTAGTCACATGACCTTTTTAAAAAAATAATTGCACATTATTTTATTTTCTGACTCATCTAATTTTTCATTTGTAGATATATATATATATCTAAGAAACAACTCTGCATACCTAAAAACTCGATTTTATTGACTCATCTCTCTCTTCCTTTCGCACACAGATATATTACCGCAAGCTTTGTATTTTTTGTTAAGTTTAATTTTGTACCCTGATAAGCGAAACCGATCAGTCAGTAAAAAACAAATAATTGATATATTTTTATTCAAAAGATGTTAGTTTCAAGATTGTTATGAATATTAAGAAGCAAGAGGTACGCACCTTAACCGATGAACTCCTCATAACTAGCAGCGAAAGATCTATTCAACTCATGTGGATTGGTCGTTTACGTTGAGTGTAGAAAGCCATAGACGAACGGTACACGAAGCCAGATTATTTGGTACCCGGCTTTTAGGTACTTATCTCAAGAAATACAAAAAGAGAAGGATTGTAATAAGTCATCAGTAATCATGAAAGTTTCGAAATAATTATAAGGCTAATTTTTAAATTAGTCCCTCGAAACTGGAAACTTTAAAGGAAATAAACATTGTAAAACAAATATACGTATACTTACACAAATGATTATTTGGTCCAAATGTCCACTGATCCAAAGTAAATGGGTGCGTACGGTGTGGAAATGGAGTAATTTCACTTTTTGATCTATATATCGACCCCTTGGAATAACAAAGTTCTATCTGACGCGGCAATGTCATGCGATAATAGGCTCTATTAGAGCTTTATTTAGAGTTTATTATCGCATGGCAGTTTTGTGTAAGATGGAACCTTGTTATTTCATGAGTTCGATATGTAAATCTTAGAAATAGATATTGATGATTTAAAAAAAATAACTATGAGAACCCGCACAAAAGTCTTGACTGCTTCTAACCGTCAGGAGCCAGTGGGACTATGCATCCCCAATTGAGACTGAAGGTAGTATATGGGGGATGATATGGTGGTGAGAAAAGTGAGGAAGTGGCTATTTAGATCTGCTCAACAGGCACGGATTGAGCCATTTCAAGCAACGTTTCGATTCTGAATGGCGGTCTTTCGCCAGAGCCATACTGAGAGTATCTTCCACTCAGTAATTGAGATTTTCAATCTGCAGGTGTTTTCAAAATTAATATTGAGGATTAGCTTCATTTCACAAAGCCGCAACAGATTTAAACGGAAAAACAGCCACGAAAAAGGTGGAAACATCTAAGATTGAGGAGTTAATGTGATTTTAGTTCGCCACCGAAGAAAAATCACTAAACTACGTTACATCGAGACCAAAAAGTCCCAATATTCGAGATATATTTCAAAGTATCTCAGAGCACCGAGTCTAGATACTGGTAACGTTTCGCAACTTATAAAGGTAAAGAAAAATGAAAAGTCTAAGAGAAAAGATAGTGAAGGAAGATGGTGAAATTGAAAAGTTGAAAAACAAAGTGAACGGTGTGAGCGTGTTTTGCTTTCAAAGAAGGTGGCGCTTTCAAAGTGTTAAATAAACACATCATGCCGCTTGAAGGGGTAACTTATTTAGCAAATAGCTTGGCCTCCACTAGTGGGTTTGCGAAGAAGCCACAAAGGAAATATGCTAAAGACACTATCAACATGTTTGTTTTTACCCTTTCAACAGAGATCTACATTATACATTATAATATTACAATTATTTTGATAGAAAACAAAGACACTGTTGAATCCGAAGGTGCGATAAGACACCAAATGTGTTTTCAGCTACAAATAAATTTGAAAAATAGTAGACTGTAAAACAATAAACTATACTACTTGATGGAAGTGTCTAATTATGGATAGATTATTGTGAAATTGAGAAACCATTCACTCACCAATGTTGTTGAAGTGGATGTTCTTGATTATTCTTACACATTGTATTATTAAAGAACACCAAATCACAACAAAACACCACACTTAATATAATGACGACCAAGCGATACACCAACGAACCACACGTTTTTTCATAAACTCTTTTCTTTAGATTGTCACTTGTTTCGAACACCATATTGTTCCATACGGAAATTGATATTGCAAAATGGTTAGATAATGGAGGAACTGGATGAAAAACATGAAGGTAAGAACCTATTAAATTATCACTTTAATATCCAACAGACGCCTTCTGTTAAATGGGTTTTAAAATACCCTTAATAAAAATCTAGATGCATATTTTAGTTGTTTAAATGATAGATGGTAGCTTTTGCGGAATATACCGTCTATTTTGGGCAGCCGCCCGGAGAACAGTGTCTCAAAAAAAATGCTTAAAAATAAACGTTATATTCCATCACCTTTTTTGCTTACCACACTATTAATTATTTGTGTTGTGTTCCGTAAAAAACGGTTTGCTTAAGAGATATAATAATTATAAATAAAACACATAAACTTTGTTCATAACCACTTTATTATTTAATATCACGTCTACCGGTTTCGAAAGTACCCTTTCATCATCGGGACAATATTAAAATTATAATAATGTCAAAATTTAATATCAATATTATTATAATATTATTAAAATAATATTGCCCTGATGATGAAAGGAAACCGGTAGACGTGATATTAATTAATAAAGTGGTTATAAACAAAGTTTATGTGTTTTATTTATAAATATGGCAAGCCACAAAGTAAATGCTTTTTACGAATGTGATAAAATAATTGTTTTATAAACTAATTGACTAAGAGACAACTGACATTTTGAACATTGATACTATTCATCTCTAATTTAGACGAGATCAAATGGTATGAAAGCATTTAACTGTGTAACTTGATGTGCATGAAATCCTATTTATAAAATTTTCGTGTCATTATTTGCTGCGAGTACTTTGTCGAAATTGTTCATCCCTCTGCAATTAAATTTAGCTTAAAATTGACACTACCCAAAAAAAAAGATTATTTAAATTATAACCGTCTTAGGTATTAGATCTTTAAGCGCCGGTTCAGTGTTGGTTTAGTTACATCGGACATAGACCATTAAATTAGACGCATTAGCCGTGGTTATAAGGCAAGTTTTTCGCTACTCCGACCTTACATGACGCGTAACATTTACACCACATTTATAAGTAAGGGGGTCTGAGAATATATATCGGCTGGCGGGAAGATTAATTTATATTGGCTTTCTGAAATTTTTCGTATTATCATTATGACTATTGTAAAACGATCAGAATGAAACTTACAAACAAATAGAAATAATTGCTTAGTAGCTGAGTCGACAAATGCGATGGGTTCCCACCCTCCATCATTGCACATGTTTTTGAAATATTGTCCAACTTTCCGTAACTCGGAAATGTTTTTTTTTCTTTAAAGAAATTAAATAATATATATTTTCGTAGAAATGAATCACTTTGTGGTTTGATATATTTAAAACAAGGATATAAATCTAAAATCTGTGGTCTTGTACACAGTTATTATTTCATTTTCGTTTAATGTACATTTATTTGAGACTTGATGAAAGGAATCATCAGGTACAGAATTAATCTAAATCAAAATTACATTTAATCCTTGTGATTATAATAAATACTATAAACAAACCTTTAAGTGAACATCGGTACAAAGGTAAAGAGAGAAAGAGACAGATAATATGAATTAAATGAAAGAGTATGTATTTTCTGCTATTTTAAGTTTTTTTTTTTAGTTTTTAGTGACAGCTGTTTCGGCGTTTAAGGCCATTGTCAAACTGTTAATATATAATATATATATATATATATATATATAAATAACTTCTGGTCATCTAATGTACATTTATTTGAGACTTGTTGAAAGGAATTAGTTCGACTTTTGATCTGGATTCCTAGACAGATACTTGTTACTTGATTACTTGTTACTTGGTCCAATTGCTGATCATCAGATTGATTACTTGATACTTGTTGATCTGGATCTCCTAGACAGATACCTGTTAATATATAATATATATATAAATAACTTCTGGTCATCTACGAAACACAAGTGTATCCTACAGTTGAATTTTACCTTAGTTCGACTTTTGATCTGGATCTCCTAGACAGATACTTGTAAAAACCCTTGCCTCTGTAAACACGGGCGATTCGGTTAGGAGATTTGCCTATCTTACCGGTTGAAATGAAATCTTTAGAACACATACGTCTGGTGTAATGCTGTTTTTATTTTCACAATGCAGGGCGTCACATACGACGTCACTGAAGGCCATAATGTGTTCATGTTGGACATGTGACCGCTTCCACCTGTATAGGGTTTTCTATGGTTTTCCCTATAACCATGGCGAATGCGGTGGAATTCCTAAACATAGGCCATAGTCGAGCTCCCTCCCATCCCCACTCAACACAAACACACTTATGTGTATATGCCGTAGTGCTGTGTCGAGACAGAGAAGACAGTTGATGATCCGGTAATATCATGTAATTTTTGTAGGGTTTTTACAAACATATTTTTTCCCTACGTAAACTCCTGAACTTAAATTCAATAGTCTCGTAAATGCATTTTTTCACCCACATGAGGTAACAAAGTAAGGCGCAATGCGCCGTTCTATTGGTATACGGGACAAGAGTTAGAGTTAGAGTCAGTAACTTCAAATGATTCATCACTTAATGATAAATGAGAATCTAGAAAATTAAAAAAGAAAAAAAACTGTTTTTATTTTACTTGTTCTTCAACGGTCAAATGAACACAAGTTTTCCGCATCAGTATATAGGCGTGATATGCACATAGTAGGTAACATTTCGGGGTCATTTTTATAACTCGTTCTTCTATGCAAGAAATCTGTGGAATGTCTTGACATGCTTTTATGTTTCCTCCCTCATACAAAATGGATTTGTTCAAGACCCAGATTCACTCTTTCCTTTACTTGAAAAACCCCCACCCAGTAACGCCTAATTTGACAAGGGTATTTCTAAAAACCCTCTCCTTTCCCTTCAATTTTCCCGAATAGCAGTCTCTGTTGAATATAAACCCAATTTTGTGTAGCAAAAGAAATACAATCATTAAAAACATTAATATTAAATCATTTTTTCCATCACAGCACTTTTTACTTTCCTTAGAAATCTCCCGAACGAAGTTTAAACGTTTTCGGTCATTAGTATGCAAAGAACTCTGTACACAATTTCTTAAAATAACTTTTGCGGAATTAAACATAATCATTAACCGATGATTTTGCAATTTGCGTTCAAATTTTAACAATGAAATACATTTTCTTTAACCTTTACAAATTTTATTTTAAGTGCTTTGTAAGAAATAAGGTTTTTTTAAACTTAAAACGTTTTTGAAATTATGAATCGCACATTACTTTAAACTAAAATGCTTTTTATTTCCTGTCTAATCTACTAAAGTTACTCGTATATTGAAAAACCAGCAAACATAGTTTGTTAAAAATAATATTAATACAACGATAGTGGTAGTATACTTACAGTGATAATGTAAAGGGACTATGTGTGTGTACAAAAAAACCGTAAAATAATTAAAATGGCCCATGAAAGTTTAAGTTTCTAAATAATTTACTTAAAAATAATTAAATCGCCACGCTTGCGCAGCACCGTTTCAATGGATTTTCTTAAAATGTTTTCATTTAATAAATTAGTGAGTATTATATAAAAGCAAACAGGCTTGTTCTTAGGCGAACATGCATAATTTTGAACACCCAAATAGCATAATAAACTCTGTAACCTAATGTGAAAATAATAAATAATATAGAGCAATTTTTTAATTTAGAATTCTTGCATATTTTTTTGACGTTGCAATATAAGTAATAATTTTTCCGTTAAATATAGTTTCAGTTTCCTTGCATTATTATGTTTGAGTTTATTTTATCTGTGGAGCGTGATACTACCTTATAATAATAGATATTTCCATAAAATAATCAATAAATACCAATTTTTGTTTGAACAAAAATTTAGAAACGAAAAGTTTTGGCAATATTAATTTTCGTTATAAAATATCAAAAATTCTTATGTCTTAGACATATTATGTGAGCTAAGAAACAATTATGTTTAAAAATATTTTAAAACGATAACTCACGATAAAATAATTAAATAATTAATAATTCGTTTTTTTTAATATCTTCCCGCCTCACTAGATAGATAGTGTTTATTCCAAGACGGATAGCAGTTGTTGGTATACGTGGTGTTTTAAGAAAAAAGCGCGATGCTAAAAAGTTGAGAATGTAATGATGTTTTTTCTGCCTGTTTGTTTTTATTGGACGAAGTATAAGACACGGTTTCGAGAAGGCCTGTCAACCCTTCGGGGCCTTAGGGTGGTGCTGAACTCTTAGGCCCTTAGGCCCCGAGGTACGTGGCTAGCCCTCTACAGGACCTAAAGATTCCAAGAAATGCGGTGAAATAACTACAGAGGGAGTGTTGAATTTGGAACTACGATATTCGTTTGATATCACCTCTCTGAACCATCCTAGAGATCTCCTTTCAAAATCAAAACGTTTATTTCTTCTTGTTTTTCACTTAAGCTTATAACTAAAAAAACTTACAGTTAAGATTTATTACTAATGGCTTACAACTAATATTTTCAACTAGTGACTTACAATAAGAACTTATGGCTTGTAACTTACTACTGAGTATAACTTATAACTAGTAACTTACATCTAAGATTTTATTATTATTACTTCATCACCTCTTCATTATTGCTTCAGATTTGCATTACTGTTCAACTATTCTTTCCTTGTGTAACGACAAATAATAGAACAAGTTTCAAATTCTCAACAAAAACAAAGAGAATGAGAATTATACATGGCAAAAATAGATTTTTAAAAAGTAGTAAAAATGTCAGGCGACAAACTAAATTGGCTAACAGGAAACAGATGCTAACATTAAAAACATTAATATTTACATACAATAAAAAATACAAATAAAACTTATTACGAACTTATTACTAAATTATTTTTACAACGTGGGTATTCACAGACATAATACAAGGCAGAAATTAAAAAAAATCAGAATACCAGAAGGAATAAATCCAATAAACAAAACAGTTTACTCACACTTGGCGTTTCTGGCTGCTCCCAATGTGTCGATGGGCCAACTCACGTCGCTGGTGGGACATTAGATTTTCGTGTTTCAAAGAGCAATGGCCCGCCGCTCTTAGTAGATATACATGATATAGTACTGTCGGATCATCGGCTTGTTTGCACGGATATTGATTTTAACCCGCCCAAAGTACCACACAGGACAATTATATCGAGGGAACGGCGCCAATTTATCCTTAACGATTTTTCTGGAAGAGCTGCAGATCTCTCTATTATGTACACCCAGTATTTGGAAAACAAAGACGCCAACAGAACTTGTCGGGACATACAATTCAGCACTCTGATCTCTGTTAAGTGAATATGCTCCGATGACGTCAAAAACACGTAAAGTTCGAGAGTCAGATGGCCGGTTTGACGATGAATGCCGAAACCAGAAAAGACTTATGCGGAAACTAGGGGAGATCTTATATAGAAAAAACTCGTGCGGTAACTTTAAGGGACGAGCGGATCCTCCCCCAAAATATTTGAAAAAAAAAAACGCTAAAAAGGCCCAACTCTGGAACGAAAAGATTCAGACTTAAGACTGTAATGTTTAAAGTCATAGCCAAACTGGACGGGGCACCCAAAAATTCTTTTTTTAAAACTCACTACGCTGGGGAAGAAGCAAAAAAAATTATTTCTTCCCCAAAAAAACGGTGCATTTTCCCCCAGCCGACATGGCTATTAAAAAATGTTGGGGTTGGGGTTTGGGCCCTTCTACAAGCTCCCCAGCATAATCCGGGCCAAGGCCGGACTACTCCGTATGTCTAAAACCTTTAAACCCCCCCCACAAAATCGGGCAAAACCCCAATCTCCCCCGGGGGCATGACGCCCCCCCGGCACGTCGATGGGCTTAATAAAAGACTGGGGGGAAAATCCTCCTAAATAACCGCTTTAAAGCCATAAAGGGCCCCCGGCAAAGGCCCGACTTCCCGGCATTTTCCTCAGGAGTACCCCAAGGACCCGGGGTCCACCTCCCCTCATTCCCCTCACAAACGACGTCGCAAAATAATCGAGTCATTTTGGTCTCTTAACACATTGCTATGCTGACGACCAACAGGTACACTTCCTCTGCAATTCAAACGAATCGGACAGTCTAAAAAATCCGTAACATCGCCGAATGTCTAGAGGCAATAACTCTCCGGATGTCCCCAAACAAGCCGATGCCCAATCCTTCAGAAAATAAGATCTGTACGACGCCCTTGAGATTTTTTTTCACAAAAAGCGGCGCTATACAAATCATCAAATATTATTATTTATTTATTATTATTAATCAAAAAACAGCCTGCAGTACCATATAAAATACATTAGTATGTTATATCAAGCAGTATATATAACATTAGTTGTGACATCCTCTCTAGAAATGGCGTGAAACTCTTGGGTGTTTATCTACATGCAGATCTCATTCAGGTCCCGGAGATAAACAAAACAGCCAGCGCAGGTCTCTTTAACCTGCGTCAAAATTAAATCCAAATGTTGGTAAGCTCATACGTTGTGCCACCACTTGACCACTGCAACGGCACACACTCAAGTCTCCCCAAAAATATATACACTTTGACAGACTTCAGTCAAGTCTTCAACGCCGCAACAAGGCCAATAACTGCGTTTCCATGTTCTCCCATATATCGCAACATCTCAAAAACCCTCACTGACCTAAATTTTCTAAACGGATCCAACCTCATACCATGCTAGATGATTTTTTAAAGCGAAACATGGCATGGCGCCGGCCCTACTTGTCGGAACTGTGCATTCCAAGTGATACTGATACGAGACAAGCAACTCCTCGATCAGCATTTTCATCGGCCATGGTAGACTCACAGTACCTAAACGCAATACAAAAATCAATTTCGGAGACCGAGCCTTTGCTGTAGCAGACCCCCACAGCTTGGAAAAACCTCCCTTACCTTTTGCGAAAGATTGACAGCTCTCAACTGAGTTCAGAGCAAAACCAAAGACTCACTCTTTTAAATTATCATACCCGCAATAACGTCAAATTTGCTTCACTAGAGTTTTGATCCTCAGTCCAAGTGCTATACTTAGTTTATTATTGCTTGTTCCATTTTCTACCCTAGGTTCGACAAGAACGGACAAAAACCATTACATATATTTTGTTAATGTAAATATGTTACTTGTGAGTCATAATTACAAGCATTAAGCATAAGTTAATATTAAGTCTTAGTTTTTTATTATTATGTTAATAATAAGTAAAACCAAACTAGACCCATAGCCAGTGACCTATAACCAAAACCTGTAACTGGAGTGACTTAAAAACTAATGAACTAAGTAATTTCAAAAAGCATTCATCAGTATAAGCAGAATGGAAAATTTATGGGAATGAGTGCCTGAAAAGTGAGTCTTTAGTTTGGATCTAAACTCTGTCGGGCTGGTTATGCGTCTCAATTCCGTAGGAAGTTTATTCCAAGCCTTAGGGCCGGATACCCCGAATGCACGGTCACCAAACTTTAGTGTTCGGATTGCGTTTAGGTTCCTTTAACCTTCCGATAGCAGATGATGTCGCCGATCGAAGAGTTGCCTGCCTCAGACCAGTATTTTCTTGAACGCATAGCTCAGAGATGTAAGGGCGGGGCCATTTCGTTCATAGCTTTAAACACCAAACCAACATAACTTTGTACTGGATCCTCTTCAGGACACTTCAGCCAGTGAAGATTTTTTTGAGGTGTTCAGAAATGTGCGAAAACTTGGGTACCCCAGTGATCAACCTTGCTGCGGCGTTAAAGACCGACTGCAATTTATCAGTTTGGCACTTAGAAGACTTGCGTAGATGCCATTACAGTAATCAAGACGTGACACTATATATGAGTTAACAAGCAGTTTAGTTGCCTTTGCCTCTGTAGAAAGATTTCTTCGAACTGACTGCCCAAGTTGCCTACATAGAAATAGAACCCAGCGCTAACAGTCCGGTTTACTTGACTTTTAACGAAAGGTCCCAGTCCGAATAAACGCCCAGAAGTTTCACAGTTGTTTTTGCAGTTAAGTCGCTGCCGGAAATTGAAATTGGTGAATTGTCTATTAAATGTTGGCGTCTATTCGTGACTGCCCAAGAGAAACTCGGTCTTTGAAGGATTTAACTTCAGCTTGTTTAGGGACATCAGAAGTGACCGCCTCCAAGACACTCAGCCGCAATTTTAAGGCCCGTCTATTTCATTTGGTTTGCAGTAAGTAAACCTGTTGATCATCAGCGTAACAGTGAGACAAAAAGACAAATGACTCGAGCCAAATCTTTGCGACATCATTCGTGAAGAGGATGAAAAGTGGTGGACCAAAAACGGATCCCTGTGGTACCCCCGAAAGTAATCCTTTGTGAAGTTGGACTGCTTCCAACCTTCACTGCCTGAAACAGTGATTGGATAGATAGGATTTGCAACCAATTTATGATCTTAAATTCAAACAATGACACTTCCAGTCTCTTAATGAGAAAGTCGTGGTCAATTGTATCAAATGCGGCGCTCATATCTAAAAAAGTGAAATGAGCGCTAGCTTACCGACTCTACGGCGGGGATATATCGACAGGAGGACACAGTAATCCGGTTTCCGTAGGTGGAACCTTTATATACGAATTGATGGTCGGTAAACAATTTTATTTAAGTTCAAGTGGGAGGTTATTTGAGAAGCGGCAATTTTTCTAATATTTTTTTGCTACAAAGGGGAAGATTTGACACAGGTCGATAATTACCCAAATCATCGGCATCCCAGCTGGGGTTTCTTTATTATTGGGGTAACTACTGCAGACTTCAGTGGTTCCGGGGAGATCACCTGTGTAAGGACTTTATTGAAACGTGAACGAAGAATGGGGCCAGCACGTTGCAACATTCTTGAGAAGCCACGTTGGAATAGGGGTCAAGAATACACTGCTTATTTGGAGAGTTTTAAAACCTTTTTACTTCTTCCAGTGACGTGGGATTAAAAGATGACAGCGTTCCTTTGGAATTTGCTGTGAATATTGGTGGGGGGGCAGAAGATGTGAGCGCGTATAGAGTCTATTTTGTCACTAAAAATCTAGAAAAGGCCTCAGGGTAATGTCTATAGTATTCTGCACAATAGTATCAGCGATGATGGTTTTTCACTGAGTTCAGAGACGTCGCGGATTTTTTCGTTCAGAGTCGATCCTGTTGATCCCAATATTCAGATCTCTTAGCACTTATCTTTACCTATACTCCTTTTGAGCATTAATCCACTCTACTCTGGGAGTCATCGGGTTTCTTCGGTACGACCTCCAGTCTCCGCATCAGCCTCTTCCGGGTCCGACACTCCTCGTCAAACCAGCCATCAGACTTCCGAACCCTCTCCGTGTTTTTCGAGGTGATTTGGAGCATATTTATTCATTAGATTCAAAAGGAGTTGAATTGTATTCATCGATATCGATGTTTTCGTTCCCAGTTACAACTGTGCATAAGGAGGAAAATTTAAAAGTTCTTCGAGAAACTTGTCAAAATCAAATTTACACCACTCCCTCGATACTACCGTTCTGTATGGAAGTTTTGGCGGGTTGAAGTCGATTTCACTGCGGACAAGACGATGATCCGACCAAAACCCAAAATTCCAAAAAATTTTTGCTATCAATGGTGGACCATTACGCCTTTTTACAAAAAAATGTCAATGCCGCCAGCATCGAGGGTTTGGTGCATCGACCCATTGACGGGGAAAACTCTCCCAAAAAATCAAAAGGGGAAATTTTAAAAGTGTTGGGGCGTCTCACGCTCCCGGAGTGGATGTTAATGTCACCCGTTATGATGGGGTTTCCCGGGAAAATCCACTGCCCTTAAAAAACACAAAAAATTCCTTAAAAATTTAACACAAAATCGGGGGTTTTGAACCAGGTCGGTACAGGTTTAACAGCGTAAATGACGATCTTGCTGAAGAAACACGGCATCAATGTCTCAAATGTACTGAACTTTTCCATTTGCCAGTCTGGTAAGCCGCCCCGTCCGTGGGCTATTATCACACCTTTTTTGATTCACGTGTGAGATATTATTGGTTTGTGGGTTGGGGCGGGCCTCCTCCAGAACAACATACCCTAAAGGGGTTGGGTTTTTTTATCGAAAAATCGCTGTTTTCCAGCTTTCTGTGACGGCGAGTATGTGGGTTTTGATCCTTAAAGACATCGTTCACCTCTTCTACTTTGTTGTTAAGGGATCGTGCATTCCAGGAACCTACAAAAGTGTCTGTTCACAATTAAAATTCCCCTGGTCGGTATTCGTAAAAATTTCCCCTTTAAAATTAAAAAATCCCCTTTTTTTTTAGAAAAGGAAAAAAAAAATTTAAAAAAAGCTGGGCTAATCTTTCCTTTTGGTTTTTTATTTGGGAAAACCCCCCTTTAAAAGGTTATTTATTAAAATACTTTAAAGCTTGTTCTTGGAATTTTTAAAAAATTAAACGTTTAAAAAACCTTTTCCCCTGGCTCCAAAAACCCTTAATTTTGCTTCAACAAAAACTAAGCCCCTAAAAAAAAAAATTTTCAACCCAAATTTGGAAAAAAAAAAAAAACAAGCAGACAAAGCCCCTCTTTTATCAAATGTTTGACGGGTTTTTAACAGGGGTTTTAAACCATTTCAAAAATGAAAATTACTTTGGGGAAAGCTTCAAAAAATTTTCCGTTGGAATGAAAATTTTTTAAAAGACAAATAAAAGGCCGAAAGTAAAAAAAAATTTTCAAAGGCTTTTCCCCCAAATTTTTTCCCTTTAATTTTTGGGGATTTCCCTTCCAAAAAAAATATCCGTTGCTGGGAAAAAAAAATTGGGTTAAGCAAAAAATTTTTTAAAAAAAGTTAAATATATTTTGCTTTTCCGGGAAAAAAAAAGCTTTGGGGGTTTTGGGGTTTTTTTGAACAAAAATTTTTTCCCTTTTAGCCATTTTTCAAAAAACATTTACTTAAAATTGGAAAGGGGGGGAATGAAAGGGAAAAATTTTTCATTTTTTTTTTTGCTTTTTGGGCATTTTAATTAAGTTTAGCCCCCCCTTGGGGAAAGGGGTTTCCCCCTTTTTTCAAAATTTAACTGGGGACGAAGGGTTTGGGAATTTAAAAATGGGAAAAAAAATTTGAAAAAGGCGGGAAAAAACCCCCAAAGGGGGCCTTAGGGGCTTTAAACCCCTTTTTTTATTAAATTTGGGGGTGGCCTTTTATTTAAATTTAAAAAACCAAAAATTTAAATTGGGTTAAAAAAAAAATTTGGAAAATTCCTTCAAATCGCCCCAAAAGGAAAAGGTTTGTTTTTTTTAACGTTTAAAAAATGGAAAAAAACCGGGAAAATGGGGGTTTGAAGTTTTTTGCGCCTCAAGCCAAAAATTTAATTTCCTTTCCCAAAAGAAAACGCCGTGTCAAAAGTTTTTGCAAAAAATTTTTTTAAAAGGGCCCCGGGGAAAATGGAAAAAAAATTAAAATTTTTCCCAAAATTTTTTTTTAATTTTTATAAATTTTTTTTAATTTAAGTTTGGGGGCACTTAATCCCTGCCCCAAAAACCCGGGGATTTAACTTTTTTTACCCCCTTTCCCCCAAAAAATTTTTAAGTTTCAAAAAAACCAATTATTTTTTTCCTAGCTGTGTCAACAACGATTTACTTGCAAAATTGAAGAACAGGGCAGCAGAAGAATAAGAAAAAAGGAATAATATTTACATTCCAGAATTGTTGTCTTATTCTGGTCATCAAACTTGTATAATCTTCAGCCCTCCCCCTGGCAGGGCTCGGGGCTCTGCCTACCGCTGCCCTAAGCGTCCCCGGGGGATTCCCGCCACACTGAATTTACGACCCGCGGTCGCCGGCCCGCAGTGAAAAATGACAGTGGCAAAAAAGCAATTATGCAAAGGCGGAATGAAACCAAAGGAGCCGAATTCGAGGCGACGAGATAAAACTTATATTATTATCTTGGGCGTGGCGGTAATTAAGTTAAATCCGCGAATTCCAAGGATTGAACAAATATAATGGAGTCCTTCAGTCTTAAGGTAGCTTGTTTTGTAACGCTGAGGGGAGAAGTGGCAATGGAGGAGCCGGCTTTCCGAAGGAGCCGGCATCTTCCTTACGAACTGGGCGGTATTGCCCACGGTTTTGTATTGTTTTTAGTACCAATACTGTTTATAGACCATCCGCTGTAATTTGGCAGTTTACAGCCTAAAATTGAAAATTGTACGTCCGCTCAAAGTTTTCGCTGCTAAAAAGTCACTTTTTAATTAAAACTTCCAGTTGCGAACAAAAAATATTGGCAAAAGCACTTATATTTTTTCGTCAATTTTATTTATTAGTATTTTCCATATGTATATTTTTTATTATATTTATGATGTTTATGCAATTAATCTCTAGTCCTATAAGTCTCTTTTCGATGTATTTATTATCTTGTTCCCACTTCTTTTATACTTCCTCTCAAAATTTGTATGTCTTTCTAAAAATATTATTCCTTTTATTTTATTATTCTGTTCTTCCCGGAATGAGTTTTTTTAACTCCTTGGGAATTATAAAACCAAAAACGTGTTTTTTTATGCTTTATTATTTAAAAAAATAGATCGTTTTACATAAAATCAGTTGAGAATGTGGTTCAAAACGATTTTAGGTACGAGTATGTTAAGTGATACAGTAGAAATATTTCAACCTTCCGTTTCAGATTCTCAATTTCTTTCATATCCTCATTGTCCTACTTCAGACTCACAATATCCCTACATGAGAATGCCATATTTCCACTGGATCCAAGAAGTTGGGTCATTAGAGCTTAAGTAATAATGCAAAGTTATTTTCAAAAAGTTTCAATAAAATAAAAATATTTTGGTAATTGTAAAACGTCATTTTTTTGTGAAAAATAACATTCAGAGACCTTAAAGCAAACTCCATGTGTTTCTTAACTCCATGAAGAAAATTCATCTTCACTGGGAGGGAAAGTCTAATTATGCGAATTAGTAGCCCGGAGTTCGATTCTAAAATACAGAAAGTAATTTTATCAAAAAAACAGCCATTTATAAGAGATTTATCGATATTCCACACTCGTTGTAACGGACAGGTAACAGCATTATCGCAACCCTGATACAGAAAAAAAAGTATTTCTCCATAATTAATAGATTTAATTTGTTATGACTTGAGGTTTCTCTTTACTGTTCGGAAAATAGTTTAAGGAGATGTAGGAATGAACTAGAGTGTCCAAGAGATTCAGATTGTAGGAGGGAAGAAAACAGAAGCCGGTAAGGTATTTCACAGATCAGCTATTAAACACAAGAATGCAATTCTCATACTGCAAACATCAATTGTTTACCATACTATTGTTTAGCGTTTGACGTGTCTCTCTGCCGAGCACCTGTACAGAGACGCTAGTTTTTCGGAGCATCTTCAATTAAAATAACAGTAGATTAAACATAGTGTTCCTGCATGACTATTCTGGGCTGATTTTGCTGAGGTTATTGAATAAGGCGTAGTTATGCAGAAAGCATCCAACCCTAAAAAGATTAAACAGAGAAAATATGACGACGCATAAAGCATTAATATGCGTAATCGGCAATATTATAATGTTAATATCAGCGTTTTTTTCTTCGCGAGAATTATTTTTAATAGGTCGTTTATAATCTATCAATGTATTTAAAAATATAAATTACATATTTCCTGTGTTGCCCTACGTTTTAAGGTTTTAAAACTTGAATAAAAATAAAATATCTACAGTGTGCGTTAGTAAAAATTGAATTACCAAAAATCTATTGCATTTGGAGCTTGAACGTTTTTTCAGCAGATAGAAATCTCGTATTTATTTATAGGAAAACATTAAAAACTAAATTTTGGCAAATTATGGGTCGGACGTTCTATGCATAGCCACGTCCATTTAAATCATTGGTTTCAGAACGAGATTCAACAGTTTTCCCTAATTTTGAAGGACGACTCAATAGGGATTTCAATTATCATTTGAGTAGAGGAAAACATTAAACAGCTATATTTAAGAAAACATTTAGCAATTGAACCGTTATTTATCCAACAAGAGTAATATCTGAAGAGTAGAATTGGATTGTGGAAGGGGGATGGCTGTTTGATAGCTCTAGAGCCATTGCGACGAAGTACTAACTTATTTTAACGTTTCGTATTTCAGCGCTCAATCTTATTTATGTCAAATATTTATGGCTTCTCAGACAAACTGCAGTAAAACTCGATGTTTTATTATTGCGATTTATTCCTTTTGTTTCCATACGAGTAACTTATTGAAAAGCAAATAAAATTTTCCGACGAAAATACATGACATAAAACATAATAACATCATTATTATGTAGAAATGACGTATACGATGAACTTCTTGGCAAAGCGGTAAATCCTTTAGCCGGAGGGGGAGAATCACGATGTATTTTTTTCAAATTCGGAATTAAAATGTTGTATATTTAATCTTCGTTCCAAAGTTAAAAATTCTCTCATTTTCGTTCTGGTAAGAAAGCACCGTTCAGACCCGAAATGTTGTATAATTAACGGAACCAGATCTGAGTAGCCAGGTACATTTCAATGTTTTATATCTCGATTTCATTCCCTCTTCCATCATCCTCGCAAAATGAATACATTTTGGGGGTGTTATAATCTCACTGGCTCTTTTGCAGTAAAACATTAAAAGATATATAAAAATAAAATAACACTTTATTTTTACCCACAAATTTATTATGTTGACCAACCGGTTTCGCTTAGATCAAGCTTCGTCAGGGCACATATAATACCAAGTTAAAGAAATAAGTTATTATATGTGCCCTGACGAAGCTTGATCTAAGCGAAACCGGTTGGCGTTCAAAATAATAAATTTGTGGTTTAAAACAGTGTTCTTTTATTTTAATATAATGTCAAACCACAAAATGATTACTTACTTGGGGTATGTTTTATTTATTTATTTTTTAATCTTTTTAATATTTCCGACTCGAAAGAGAATTAACGTGAAGGTCATTAGATGTAAAAAGTTGCATTTTGTAAGAGAAGGTAGGCAACACCGGACATATACAAAGCAAAATTAATTGGTGTGCAAAATTTTAATATTGATATATTATACTAAGCCTTAAAAACGAAATTGTACATTGTTAATAATTTGTACATATATAACTACGAGTACCTTATATATAATAATATGTTAATCAAATTCTACATTACTTCTTTGAATAGATAAATAAATAGTTTTATTATAGTTTTTTTTTTAATTTCTTTAAATTTTCCTATAACTTTTGTATTATCTTGTCTTGGTCTAATGCTTAATATTTAAGAGGTTAATATTCTTAAATATTACGTAATCTTTAAAACTTCTTCTTATAAGTTTGAAAGGTACACTCACTAGGAGGAAATTCGTAATTGGTATTTTAAAATTTGTTTATTTTAAATATATTAAATGTTATTTTGTAAGCAGTTGATTTGCCGAAAAAAAAACAATTTCGATAATTGGATACAAATTTAAATTGACAAGAGTCGTAATAATTGACAGATATGCATGAAATGATGTATGAATATGTATGTCGTTCTATTGTGTAAACAAAATTCAATGTTAAAAATGATAAAACCTAATACGCGAAGCCATACAGAATACACCCTCCGATGAATATACAATATACCATGGAAACTGGTTGCATTTCGATTTGAAAAAAAATCCAGATACAGGTCCATAAATTATTATATTTGGCCTAGTAGGTACTATCTAATACAAGGGTGAATAAACATGCTTAAATATTGTTGTGCATAAGGTTTTCGTTCGTTGATTCAGAAAATGAAATTAAACCTTTGTTGAACAAATCGTTATTTTATGTAAAAATATAGTTTAAGGTTTTTTTGATTTAAAAAAGGAAATTAAAAAAAAATAATTAAGGCTGGTGAAAAAGTTCCCGTAGCGTTTTAAGTTGGTAAAAATAATTTTCAATAAGTGAATCAAGCATACTGCAGTATGAACCGAATGAACAGTTAGTTATCCCTCTCGCTTCCATCTATTATTTTTGTTTTTGCTATTTTGGAAAGCTGAAATAGAAAATTAGTAAATATTTAATTTAGAACTCAAAGAACTTATCATGTTCCCGCCCTCCACATATTATTTATTATCATTAACAAGCAACTTGTATTATTGAGACCGTTGACAAAAAAAAAAGATTTATACGATGTTTTAAAAAATAAGTTTTTAATTACAACTCAAAATTATTATTATTGTGAACCACTAAATGTACTTTGCTTCATAAAACGATATTTCTACAAAAAATCACCAAGAATATTAACTGCAATTCAAAAATATCGATTAAATGAACCTGTCAAAAGTAACGTGTAAACTTTCATATAACTATCAAATAGGTACATAATAACCTTTAATTATCTTTAAAAATAGATATATTTCAACGTTAGACTAGTACCTTCTTATAATATATATGAAGAAATAATAAAATCATAAATCATACACATAAAACATGATCAATTAATAATTTACACAAAAAAAATATTCTTCAAAATTTAATAAAAATAAAAAGGTCATTTCGACTTTTTTTTCTTCTCTTTAAAAAGAAAATAAATAAATATGAAAGGCAGCCTTTATTTAAGTTAATATCTTTCCACGTACTTAAAATACTAAGGAACACAACATTTAAAACAAATGAGGACCACTACTGAGCGACGGTTGTGTATTTATTGACAAGTCGAATTTGTGTATTTAAAGTTTTAGGAAAGATTTCCCTTAGTTTGAGGACACGAATACGCCTACATGGAACTTCTTCTACCTCTTTTTTCTAAGATATCTTCAAATTCTTGAATTTAACTTACTTGAACTCGAATCTATGCGATCCCATCGAAGATAGATGCAGTAAAAACATCTCACCTGTAAAACTTTGAATTCTCACTCGAGCTGAATTGTAGCTGACTTTCGTTTAAATTCAGAGTCGCTCTTTTCATCACTTAGGAAAGTCAGCCAACTTTTCTTGCCCTTTCGGTTCTTTTTGCTTATTTACACCCATGTTTTTAAGACAAAAGGATCGTAGAGGACTTGCCAACATTACTTGACGTTGTAAAAAAAAAAGTCATTCGTAGCCCGAAAACTAACCGATATCTATTTGCGATTTGACGTAAATATCAATTACATTTGCTTGGGATAAATAAAGCCTCAAAATAAGATTAACGAGTTTAAAAGGATCGAGAATTCATGTGTACATTCCCAAACATTTGCCCACCACAATAATCGTACTGATTTGGGGCCAGTGCGGTGACAGCATAGGCAAGTAGGGTAATAATACTTTTAGATATTCATTGATAGTCGTTGGCGTGGGTCTGAAGGCTGCACTGTGAGTTACAGTAGTCTCCTTGTTAGGGGAAGGTTTCAGGTTCAAATTCCGGTATTGGAAAGTTCTTGTGTGATTTCAGAATATATGAATTTCTTTTTTTATTAAACAAACAAAAAACACGTTTATTTACGTAAAAAGTTGAAACATATATATAATGAAAATATTTACACTCGCACTTCGTTCGAAAGTGGTCAGCTTTGCCCTGGTAAGAGACTATCGTTCAGAATCGAAACGTTGCCTAGTACAGCTTCAGCCGTGCTAAGCAATCAGATATGAATAGACAGGTACTTCCTAATCTTTCTCTTACTTACATCCCTCCCCCCCTTCCTAAAGCCTCATCATATTTTGCAAATCGGAGGTGCCATAATCTGACTGGCTCCAGACACTTATGCGGTGATCACACAAAAGTCGCAATCGAGGCGGCTTGGCCACGTACTAAGAACGCCAAAAAACCGACTTCCACTAAACATACTACCAAAAGAGTGCCATTCCAGAGGAAAGACGTCCAGTGGGCCGCTCCAGGCAAAGTTGGGAAGAGCAACTGCAGAGGCTGTACGAGGAAAAGCTGGCTCTACTCTGGACGGAAGTTGCCTAAGTAGCGCAGGACAGGTTCACCTGGTGGCGCCGTGAAGAGGTGATAAGCCGCGAGAGGTCCGCGCGATGTGATAAGTGATGAGAAAAGACGAGAAAAAAAAAATACAGTCTTATCATGGCAAGCAACGATGTAACCCCTTTTTATGTTCATGGAAAAAAATTGCTAGTATTTCTTTCGTCATTGGTCTACCCTTACCGCCATCCCTTATCGCGCGTTTACGGTTCTCGTAAACCGAAACAGCTGCACAAAACCACCCGCTTCTTTCAGGACCTCTTTCTCTACCCCCTTCTCTCCCCCGCTCCGCACACTTACCCTTCTCTCCTCACACCCGAGCCATAATTTTTTGTTTACTTCTAGCGCCAGTGCCGTTGTAAAACATTGGCGCGAATGTGACAAAACAGCGGTACGTTTTCACAGCTTGCTAATATATTATTTTGAGTCACGTTCTCTTTTGACGTTATTCCTTCTCATATAAAATGTATAAGGAGAATTAGGTGATTGATTGAAAAGTAGCGCTGTCTCTCGGGCCTTGGGAAATAAAACGATCTTGTGTGTTCAACACTCCCTGACAAAAAAACACTTACCTCAAATTGTCGGCCTGATACTGACTAGAGTTACTTTATTATTTCATGCTCTCAAGGAAGAAGTATGTTTCGGAAAAAATAATAATATCACATTATATTTTAAATGGGTGTAGTTCTACAATTCTAAATCAAATGGGTTAAAAATAAAGGTACGTTTCGCTCATTCTTAATTAAAATAGTTTGTAAATAAACATAAAACTACTAATTTGATGTTCTCAGTACATTACCATAAATATTTTTTTCCGTAAATAAACAACTGAATGTTTTAATTTTAATTTATTCAATGTGTAGGTCGTGCAATTATAGTTGATACAAACAACACGTACTTTGTGCATATGTATACATATTGTGTATATTAGTGCGTATGTATACACTTCCTACAGAGATGTTCTTGAGAAAATTCTCTGGTTAACAGCGTTTTGTCTTTCTCGCGCCTATTTATTGTTATAAGCGGAAAAGGGACCACGTGTGGGTGTATTTGTACTTCGATTATTAGAAAAGTTTATTTTTAACTTTCGGAAACTTTGTACCTACAGGGTGTTATTTTATTCATTAGTTTGAAAAAAACTGAAATATCCGAAAGTTTTTTCATTTTTATGGTGAATTTTTTTTTAAATTTTACTGGAATTATTTTAGTCGAAAAACGAGTTCGAATCATGCTGTATGCAAGCAATGCACTTGTGTGAGTAATGTGTTCTACTCAAATTTTACTGCTACACTTATAATATCAGCTCCGTGTAAGAAAAACTGCACTCGTTATTAGGGACAGCGTCTTCTTCTATAAGCGCCCTTGAGGTAATATTTCACAAAAATGGTGCTATTGAAGTTTTCTTTTTTTTTCATGTCTATTACAATTTTCGGCGATTCAAATAAGAACCACTAAATTGTTTACAGAATCTTTCTTTCTCGCAAAAGCGCCATTTTGGAAAGTTTACACCAGAATATTTTAAAGAATTTTTGTTTTACAATAAAATTCATAAGTAATTTAAATAAAAATATTTTAGTTTTAAGCCACTTTATTTATACACATATAACAATTCGACCGGTTTCGGTTAAACTTAACCTTCTTCAGGAACGTATATATATAAACTCAAATAATAAATAATATAAACTCAGTTTATATATATACGTTCCTGAAGAAGGTTAAGTTTAACCGAAACCGGTCGAATTGTTATATGTGTATAAATAAAGTGGCTTAAAACTAAAATATTTTTTATTTAAATTATAATGTCAAGCTACAAAGTGATTGCTTCCTTCGATAAATTCATAAGTATTCAGTACCTGGTTGGATTTTGAATAAAAAAGTTTAAAAGAGCTAAAAAAGTCCTAAACTTGTGTCGTTTAAGTCAAGCCTTCTTTCAAATGATAAATATATTTAAGATGACTTAAAAGCCACAAAAAGCTTTCGATGCAGAAATAAAAACTGATGACAACAGCATATTCAACTTATTTTTGACCCATGTTTCACTTAAGCCTTTTTGCCTTTCCAGCGACAATATACCTCGGGTCACGATCATTCATTCCGTGTTACAAATAATTACTAACATTTTTTTTAAAATTCGTGTGAACAAAGCTTTACTGACAGCAAAATAAATCCCCCCAGTGGCGTATCGGTATATCCAAGCTCCCGCGAAGCAAGTCCTCGCGGTGTTCACATATCATTTTCAGCAATTTCAAGTGTATTTAGTATTTACAGCGAGGCAATAAATCAATCCTGGACTTTCCGTGCGCGTTTTCCTCTTTGTAAGCTTTTCATAAAGGTTATTGTAAACGTTTAGGGACTTTATATTGCTTTCAAAAACATTCACAATTTTAGACGTAAAAGGTTTGTATATTTTTTAGCAAGTGGTCTTATTTTTGCAGTTAATAAAAAAAACAATTTCTTAAAAAAAAAATACTAATCGTAACTTTCCTTCGGTAACACAATTTTTGTTGTGTTAAAAGAAGGTGTATAGCATACGTGTTAAAAAGTAAACTTGTATACAAAAATGATTACACATTTGTGCTTGCTGAAACAATTTTTATTGATTAAATTAACAAGAATTGACTTTAAAGCATTAATGTTTATTTTTTTATTAAATATTTAAATAATATCAATATTAAACAACATAAATACAAAATAGAAAATAAAATAGACAGTGGTCACATGCCGAGACTCGAACTTAAATACTCTACTCTATCCGGGAGTAACGCTTCAACCAATTCAGCCATTGGGACCTTATTATAAACCGAAAATTTTAATCGATTTCTTATTTTTTTCTTCTTTTATGTTTTCATGGCCCTCATGGGCAAGGGTGTATAATTATACATGCTTTATTTTTCAGGCGGCCAAAAGAATATCGAAGAAACGAACTCACTATTTTTAGAATGCATTAAAAAAAAAAACCTTTAGCTATTTTTATCTACAGTAGCGATGTCCCAGACTGTAAGGCTAAATGTGTTGATCTGTATCATTGTATTTTTCCTGGAACTATGAAAAGAATATCTTTGTTTGAAGCAGCATAAATATCTGTTTTGAAATTCGAATAACCTAGAATGTAAAAGAAAAGAATAGAAAAGAAAAAAGAAAAAATTAAAAACAAATTTTCATAAAAAAACCGTTTTGGAACAAAGTGCCATTTCAATCACGAGCTTTGGAACAATATAATTTTAACTGTCACTCGTACCAGTTTTGTAGGTATCGAAGCGATAAGTTTCCTCTGCTACATTTTACTTATTGAAGAGATAAATACACGGGGGATTTTTTTACTATTTTAATCATCTCATCTACTTGATAACTACTAAACTACTCATTCTACAAAATAATTGGATTCAATACATAGACACGGTTAAAAAGTGTATTACACAGTAATTTTGTTTAATGTGAAATTTTAAGAATTTATAGAAAAATTTTACAACAATATTTTATGTGGTGCTTAAAAAATTACTGACCTTTTGTGTAGAATTATATTATGTAAATAAATAATTTCCTCCATAAAGCAGTATTTTTTTCAAGGGTTACTTACAACTTGACACTGTGTTTCTTATCGCGGGTGATTATTACAACACGCCCACTCTCTTTCTTGTATTCTCTCAAATACCTCACACCAACATACTAAAACCAAAATCCCAGAAAACACCCATAAAGTCAACTACATACGTAGTAAATAGGATATCAGCGATATTAAACCATAATTTTCAGTATTTGGCCGAGTATGACAGCAAAAAAAACACGTTTCACACGACGAATAACTAGATTTGAAAGTGCCTGAAAAACTTTTTGACACTTTTTTGAAAGGCTTTACATAAAAAACTAGCCGTGGTTATTTTTCGCTTTCTATAATTAATATTCAAATATCGAATACATAAGGACTAGCTATTCTACATGATTTCACTTGAGATATGAAAAATACATTATGGCAACTTATCTGACTTTCCTAAAGTTTTTACTATATTTTAGATGATTCAAAGCGCCAACACAATTTTAAATACATAAAATTACTGTCCACATTTTGTCAAGGGTTAAACGTCACTTTGAAGCATTCTAATACAAGCAGTACTACAAATGATTTTTTTGCAAATCTTCTATGGGTAGTTGGAAAAATGTCTGAGGTTCCTAGGGAATACAATTTTTTAACTGTAATCATTTAAATTCTTTAAAAAAAATACTAAAATGTCAGTAAAAGGTGCAGTTAGAAAACCAGCAAAGGCATTTTTAACGTTTTACATAAAATTCCAGTGGATTTCATAAAGAATTAAAAATATTACTGTTTAAAAACTGTATTCACTGGAGACATTAGGCATATTTCTAACTACCCGTATGTAATTAACATATAAATAATTTTTAGTTTTGCTTGTACTAAAAAGCCAAACAGTGTGTATTTTGGGTGCTGACCCTTAATAACAATAATTAGGCGTAAGCAAGATAAAAAGCTGTTTTTCAGTGACTTTTTGCAAGAACATCGCTGTCGGTAGTGTATACACGTGCACCAATACACACAACCCTAAGTATGTGTTGTTCTGGTGAACTTTAACTGTGCGAACGGTACAAAAATGGCGCAGAAAATAATTTAGCATTGTTTTCGGACTTAAGATTTAAGACTTAGAAGGTCCTTTATATTTTTCATGGAGATAGAATAAGACGCATTCTATAAATCACAAAGTCGGAAAAATACAATCCTTTTACAATTCAAACCTTAAGTGCAGTTTTCTTTCGGTAACAAATCACACCTCTGACATTTCTGCACTCGATAAGTTAGATGAATTTAAAAACTATGGCCATCTCCGCATATTTACAATCGTTTTCAATGTTGTCAGAGGCACAGAAAATATGAGATTGGCTTTTCTGCCAATAATAATCCTTATATTATCATGTCTCGCTTCAATCTGATCAATAATTAAAAATTTTAAATAGTAATAATTCATTGAAACTAACTGTAATTTAATTTTAGTAATATTTGTAATTTTTTTTTTCGTTTTAGAGTTCTTTTTATTCACATTACAACTTATTTGAAATCACTACGGGAAGTATTGAAAAGTAAAATTTTAAGTGATATTTTAAGTTTTGATCTTTGAAATATCCATGTATTTGTCAATGAATAAAACTAAATGTCATTAATTCATATTTTAATTTGTTCAATAGTAAAAAGTAGTGCATAAACTCTTGCGAAGCCGGGTTGAAAAACTAGTGTAGTTAAAAAGTAAATATCGTCATCGGAAAGGCGAAAGGTCTAAAGCGCCATTTTGCGAAATTTACACCAGAACTCTTTAAAGTTTTTTATGTTGCACAATAAAATTCATAAGTCTTCAGTACCTACCTGGTTAGATTTTGAAAATAACTCGGGTAACTCAATGCCTTTACTAAGTTACCTGAAGCGACAAAAAGATCTTGTGTCGCTTGAGTCAAGCCTTCTCCCAAATGGTAAATATATTTTTTGATAATAATAATAATAATATTTGGATGATTTGTATAGCGCCGTTTTTGTGTTGAAATCACCTCAAGGGTGCTGTACAGATCTTATTTTCTATTATTACAAATTAATTACTAGTTTAAAAAGGAAATATAAACAGGAACATACTTACCTGACAGTTCCCAATCAGATGGACACACTTATTAACTTAACATTATAATTATGATGTTTTTTTTCCGATTTAGGGCAAGGGAGCGAAATAAAAAAAAAATAGACTGGATGGATTGATGGCTAAAGGGTCACAAAAGTCTTCAGAAACGAGAGTCAGAGTATTCGATGCAGAAAAAAAAAACCTGATCAAAACATCAAATTTAACTCATTTTTGGCCAAAGTGTCGCTCATTTGCCTTTCTAGGGGCGATATAATTAACATTGCCTGGGATATATAATAAACAAACTCAAATATATTGATATAATTATGAGGTGCTGCAGATTTACGTTTACCCAACTGATAACTCAGGAAAAGATAGTTTGAAGACATAATAGAGGGACGCCGCATCTCATTGTTTCTAAACCCACGAGATTGGAACCAATACAGTTCTACTTTATTGTTTTGGGCTGCAATCAGTGATATATAAATTGCCCTTGTGATAGTTGACCTTCGATAATAGTGGTAACATAGAAACAAAGATAAAGACAGTATTTTTTGTGTTTCCAACAGCTAAAAGACTTGTCTATACAATTCTATACCAATGAAGCGGAAACATTATTTTTTAAAAGAGTAGAATTTCTTTTAAAAGAGTTGGAACACTGATTTCGACTTCTAAACGAAAAAGTTGAAAGAACTTTTGGAACAACTAGAACGAACTAGTGCACAGTCTCTAGTCTCTATCGCCTGAAACAATTCTCATCACGAGATAGTGCATTGGCGGGGGTCCTAACGCAATTGGAAACATACCGAAGGATTGATAAAGGTTCGAAATTCGAATTACGTTCAAATATGATGTAGTGGTTCATATTCTAGTCACGGCACAGCGCATTGGCGGGGGTCCTAACGCAAATGGAGTCATAGAAAAAGGGCGATAAAGGTTAGAAATTCGAATTATGTCAAAATATAATGTTGTGGTCCTTCATTCATCACGAGATAGTTTATTGGTAGAGGTCCTAACGCAATTGAAAGATTAGATTTTGTATGTCCGAAAATCATATTATTGACCTGCCGATGAGAAAAAGTTGTCGCTATTCGACCTATCGTATTGTAGACTGTCAGCATACCGCTGATAGCTCCATTGCAACCTCTCTTTTTTCTCCTTGAACTTTAACGACAGACCTCTCAGTAGTTAGACCATAGACTTTGTCAATAGGACATCAGTATTTTAATGTTCCTGAATCAATATACGATGATTCTGTTGTTTCCTCTCCTCCTTTCCTATAAATAACCCAAAAATCGAAATAGACTTTCCAACCGAGCTCTCGGCGGCAGCTCTTAGCGATTACTCATTTCGGCTGCGGATTGGCGAAATCACACAAAATATTGACTTGAAAGACAAAAATGGGTAAATTTCTAGTAGTGTCTATAGAAAACTACAACTTATTTGTAATATTTAAGAATAGCCCTCAAGGCACCTCAAAGAAATTTACCTACCGGTTGGTATCTTAACGGCCCTCCTTATTAGTGGCGAAATTTATGTAAAAGTATGGTATACTAGATGATTTAATTAAAGATTTAAGCTTTACATCACCAACGATGAACGTCTTTATATCCAATAAAATGAAACAATAACTTTGTATAGGACCATAGATTTTTATTAAAAAAAAATATGACCGACCGGTAGCCTAAGCATCATCAGGGTACAAAATTTAACTAAACAAAAAATACAAAGTGTGCGGTTATTACATACAGAGGGAGAACACAAAATAAAATGAAAGAACAGCAAAAAAAATAGAATAATATTTAAATTAAAACATAGGAAAGAGATAAAGAGACAGATAATATGAAAAGAAAGATGCAAAACGTCTACTGAGAAGATAATTTAAGAATAATGATAAATTTTATGAGTTTATAGGAAATATACCTAATATTGGACTACTGGACAAGTTTACCTGATTTTAAGAATATGACTATTAATTTTAATGGCTTTCTTTTTTTTGTTCCTCTAAACTATTTAATCTGTTGCCATGACCATTTTTATAAAGAACATGAGCACCGGTGCTTTTATTGAAGGTATAATATTTTTCAATAAGATTTGATATTTTTTGTTTAGTTTATTTTTTTACCCTGATGAAGCTTAGGCTAAGCGAAACCAGTCGGTCATAAAAAAATGTGGGTTTTATTTAAAGTAATAATTTAATTTTCATTATCTTTATATTCACCTACTTTAGTCGACTAAGATGTTAATTTTAATATATATAGTTTAAAACACCAAAATCGATAAAAAAAATTATGATAGTTAGGGTAGCAGAGTTTTATTTCGTTTTTTTTTAGTGATTTATAGCTTAAATCTTTGATTAAACCTATATTGTGCAATAATGTAACGAGAATTTCACCGCTGGCAAGCAGGGCTGAAGAAGACACAACCCTCCCGTTCGGTGCCTTGGCTTGGTCGCGTAGGGCGTGTATGTACTTACCGCGGGTTTACGTTATATATTTTGGATAATAAATTTTGACGACAATCCGACCTCTGTGCTCGCTACTAAAAGCTTTTTTAATAGAGTTTCATTTTCTAGCTGCGAACGGGAAGAGACGCCGCCTGGCGGCGCGATTTCTACTAAAGTGGATGAAGTGCACTGGTTTACGTATCATTTAAAAACACGTGAAACAGTTTTAAAGAAACTGTATTTTAAAAGGAATGAACTACATTAAATATTGTGCAGCTTCAAATGCAGGACCGATGAAAAGCGTTCGAAAGGAATACGAGCTTTGGTGGTGGACGGTAAAATACAAAAGAGCTAGGTTAGTTATTGTCGGAATATGTAAATTACTTTCATGTCAGAAAATAATTCGCTATAAAGTAATATAATACACAGATTTTAGGTTGGTTGTTGCGATATTCTCGTAAGAAAATGCACGTTAGATGCGATAACATCGTTTTATTCACATATTAAGGGTACCTAAAATATATTTGTCTTTTTTAAAAAATAAATTCGCACCTGAGGCCCTGAGTTTTTTCTCAGAATTTTTTAATGACATCTTTGTGGATGCTGTATTGTTCTTTATTAGGGGGGAAAAGTGAATCTGGGTCTTGGAGAGACAAACGTTGTAGGAAGAAGGAAACATAAAAGTTGGAAAACCATTCTAGCTATTGAGAACCAGAATCAGTCATGAAAACGAACCCTGATTTAGCGGTAAATGTCAATCGTGTAGAAATGTTGGGCATTTGTTTGACATTTATTCCAAATAGTAAATTCTCCTGAGTACATCATGCTATATGATTTATAGATATCAACACTTTACAACAGTATAAATTAAGGGTTCGTCTGTACCTATGACCTGTTGGTACTACATACATAGTATTTAAATGAACACATTTTTACAAATTCGACATGATTCAAAAGGATCATTCTTACCTGAGAAATAAACTACATCTTTACAATTAATAGTCTTTACAAATAATACCGAACCATTTTTAGACAGTTGAAATAGATACTAAGCAATTAGAATAAAACACAATTACGATAAGTATTGGTTCTAGGAACTTTATTGCAGGAAGTGCAAAGGATTGCAGTTTAGAGAGTTTATTTTATTAGGGTAGAGAATCCACAAACATGGCAGAATGAACTTATACATTACAAGCTGCAATAATTGTTTTGGGCGACGTATTGTCCTGATAACTTAAGTAAATAATAGTTTGAATTCGAGTAGTAGGTAAGTAGCAAAAGGGTTAAATGGGTAGTTACATAATATAATTATGATGTAATGATAGGCATGCATATATATTAAGACATCAACGTTCGTATCGTTGAAACTAAACAGATTCAAATAAAGAGGATTGCTTACATGTGCAGAACATAGTATCCTTACACAATAAAAAAATAAGTACTCGGCTTATAATTTATTTTTACAAATGCTTTAGCATAAGTAAATGGAAATTTTGTTAGTAAAAAAAAGTCAATGAAAAGGCAGTTGTAAGTATTTTGCTGCAGCAGGTCTGCTAATACACACGTGTTAGAAAATACTAACTTAGTGTTGGTAAATCGATTTTTCCATGATTTTTTTTTCAATTACTTGTATGCTTACAACGTTTTCAGCGTCATCTACCGAAAGGAAAGTATGTAGACTGTTAGTCAAATCTATGGTCGTTATGGAACGGACACGGTAAGGGTAAGCATGTAATAATCGTAAATTATTGTCGTGGAATTCGATCCATCCACCCGAAATTGTTTACATTAAGGCTGGAACAGGATGTCTTTAGTACAAAATCCTCGTTGATTATCACTTATCACGGGTCCTAGATCATCAAACACGGAAGCCGATAATAGCATTAATAGATAAAGCAACGTATTAAGTTTTTTGATTTAATTATTTTAAAATATTTTAAATAATATCAATAATAGACAACACAAATATGAAACAGAAAAAGCCAGAAAATTAAAAAATACAATGATCACAACCGAGACTTAAGCCCGGATCCTCTACTCTATTCGAGAGTAACAATTTAAAATTTAAAAATTGCAAGTAATAATTTTAATTTCAATATTTTTTATTTATTAAACGCACTCGTGTGCAGATTTGACAGGTTGCTTATTTTAATAGAGAAGTGCTGAAGTTTAATTTTCATTCGAACATTATCAGAATTACTTAGATTAATCTCATATCGATGAACCGATGATCTGAAACAGTTGGGACTGACTGACGCCGCCCTAGTGAACGGCCGCCCGTGTGCCCCGTACAAATTGGACATATGGACGCGGCGCCCTAGAGGCCACCATTCAGAATCGAAAAGTGCATGACTTACAATAGATTATTATACACGTAAGAAACAAACTACGCAGTTACAGAAGATAATAACAGTTCAGAGATTTGCAGGCAGCGGTGAATATGGCAAGGATAGAAAAAGAGATTCTCTGACGTAAAATGTATCTATTTCAGAAGCTTTTATATTCTTTAGTAAGCATTCAACAACAATAAACCCGACTCTTGTCAACAATGTTCGGGGTATTGAATTGCGTTGTTAAATGTGATTGTTGTTGGACCACCCCATACGTACAATAAATGGCTATAATGAACCCTTATCATTTTCCCCAATATTACCGACACATTTAGGTGTGGAGTCACTCATTATAATTATGTAGCATGTTCTAAAGACAGATGTATTTAAATGAAATTTCTTACACTCTAATGGCTAATAGAGTTATGAAAGTTATTGTAGAAGTACATATAAGCTTTTAAATTATTTCGGTGTAACGAGGTAAGTTTGAAATGAGTTTTGAAGGTGGTACGCTGCAGAAGATTCTTCCGCGTTCTGATATATTTTAATGAATACAAATTGTCCCACTGATAACAATTAGATGTAGATTTAATTAAATCAAATTTCAAACATTTTATAAATAATTTAGGCAATATTTTTTTTAAACATTGGTGTTATTTCTTTCTTTAGTTAGTGCTTGTGTCATAAAACTTGGGTTTATCATCTTTTATTTCAACAATAAAACATTAAACATTATTAAAAACCATGATGATTAAGTCATGATAATATGATTTGGAAGAGTGGTAAGCTCCTTGGTTCTGGAAACAAGGATCACGGGTTAGAAATCGGGAAATTTTTTTGTGTCCTTTTGTGGGAATCGCCATTTTATAATTTGAGCGTTGTTTGAATTGTGTGTATAGTGGCTAAACCTGAATAGGTACTCAAAGCATTATCTTCCTCTTCTCCTTTCCTTTCCGATATCCTTCTACATCATAACATTTTCGTAATTTGTGATGCCATTGTCCCATTTACTCCGGGACTCTTTCGAGGGATTGTAAACATAAATTTACTGTATTTTTTGCAACCCATTTAATTTTTTTTAAAACTCACGGAAGGAAGCTTTTATAATTTTTTCAAAGGTTTTAACGCAAAGTATCCAATTCCAAAGTTACTAGATAACTATAATTGATAGTGTATTTGTTCCCGCAGAATGCAAACAGTTGGGGCTAACCAGCACATGAATTAGCAGGATATTAAGGCCGTCTTGAAGCGGTATAATGCACCCTGTAATTGCAGTTTGCGGTTCGCCGCCGTACTGCAAACTGCAAAAGCAGTTTCTAATGGACACCGTCTTGGGTTTCCTTGCACCGATAGTTGGAGATACGGCTCCCTAGATGCGCAATGTGCATTTCCCGAGTGCAGAGTTCTGCATTCCAGAACAGTTGAAGAATTCGATTAAATTTAACTGTAAATTAACTTGCTACTTGTAGTTACTACTTAATATCTTGTTCTGGAGTTCAAACATTTTGTTGAACATAGGTAAAGGGTTTATTTTTTGTACACTGATCCTTTCAAGCCAAAACGGCGTTAGTGACAAATCGCACTTTTCAGTAGAGTGAAATTTAAAAACCAATGCCAAAAAACAAGAAAAGTAATCATTTTTTTTAAGAATTCGTTTATATCTTCTTATGTGAATGGAATTTTTTATAAATAATGAATTAGCACTGTTTTCACTCTCTTGAAAAGTAACGATTTGTTACACCCCCCTTTTTGGCTTGGAATAGTTTGTTTAAATGATTGAAATAGAATGAGTTACTAGAGACGGAAATCACAATTTAATCGCCAGCGACCTCGTTTTTTCCGCAGCGGTGGATTATTCAGATAGCCAGATGATTTCAGTTGATTGATGAGTCAAGTTAGTATTTTTTTTCTTCTCTTTTTACCTCCTCCGTAAAGAATTGACACTAATATACACATTTTCGCTTGTATGTTTACTTATTCTAACATATATTGTGTCCTTGCTGAAGTGCTGTTCACTCTATATTCTCCCACGTTGTACCATCCTTCCACAAAGGAAATATATCAAACACTAAAGCCAATAATAACACCCACAGTACACATGGTCGGACATCTGCAGCAGTCACCCACATTGTCTAACTAGCCCTTCCCTAAACTTATCGGAAGTTCGGACGCCTAAGAACGTGGCATTCCGACCTCTGTGTGGCCACTTAACCCGCCCCTATCCAAGATTTCGAAAATGTACACAAACACAGCTTTTAATTTAAGCTTATCCTGAAAAAAATGACAATCAATTCATTCATTATATATTTAATAACATTTAGAGATAAAATAAATATTGTATCGAGTGTATGGTAAGAGAAATGTGACAGATTTAATAAATACAATAAGTTAGGCAGAGATCGCACTTCTATATACACAAAAAGTTAAGTGATAATAAAACTTCTTTGTATAATTTATGATTTGGAGTAATTCGGAACGATTTCAAATGGTCGAGTGCTTTACCGACGATTTTCGATGTTATTGCCGCAGAATGACAAGACAAGTAAAGTAAGAAAGCCATATCACACGGCTATCTGTTCTAGGAAGCCAAATATGCAACTTATTCCTGGTATAAATTCGTATTTTCAGTACATTACGTAAAACACAAATATTATTGTTTTTTTGACCGGTCGATAGCTGAGTGGAGAACGCGTCGGATTCCCACCCGGACGTCGTGCGTTCAATTCCTCTGCTGGCTAAGTCCTCCATCATTGCACAAGCAACATCTTCTGCTTTTTATGATGGCAGTAGGAGTTTTTCAAATATTGTCAGGTTATTCGTAACCCGGAGATGTTTGTCTTACTTAAAAAAAAAAAGTAAATATATATTTGTTTATAGTGAATACCGTACAAGAATCCCAACTTCTCCCAACCTCCTAGAACCAGTGAGACTATGATATCCCCAATAGGGATATTATGTGAGGTTACAGGTAGTGGGTAGTTGAAGGAGATGGAAAAGAGGAACGTTGGAAAGTACCTGACTATTCAGATTTGGTCACCAAACACGGCTAAAGCCATTTCCATGCCGGGTTTAAACCCACGACCTCTTAACACAAATTTGACAACATTATCAAGAGATGTGTTTAGTAAATCGAATATTCAAACGGTAAGTAACGCTGGCGTGTTGTCTCGGGAGCGGCTGGAAATATTGGATCTCGGTATGGAGAAGGTTCAAGTAACATTTAACTACGTAAGTAGGTACAGTAAATGATTAGTTACACGTCGAGCCAAGATTGAGAGGGGTAGCGGTACATCCACAGTGGCATATCACCGTACTGTCTAATTATCATTTCCCCATGAAACTTGTTCGGAGTTCACACCGTCTTTGTCATTAGCGCTGAATTGAATTTTACTTCAATTAACGTTTCGGGAAGTTCGTAGAAGTTGACGCCGGAGGCACACACCCCTGTCAACCCCCAAGACCGGAGAATGCGTAACACTAATGTTACCAAATTTTCAAAGAATACTAGCCAAAGTTTATTTTTAATTTTGTACTAGTACTCAATATTTATTCTAAATTCCACTTACAAAATAGAACAACAACTCTCTGAAAGCTTACGATAGCCTTCAAAGGATTTAATACAATGTGTTTCTAAATGCACTTAGGAAGTTAAATTAACCACAAATCGGAATCCATCTCAAGAAGTAAGGGCTTGCATTGAGATGGCTGGGAGTACTATCATTAAAATGAAGAGTCTCTAAACCGAATGAATGGATCAGAAAGGGCTGTTGTTATATTTTATCTAATATTCTATATGGCATAGAAATCTCAATAGGGGCATCCTGAAAATACCCCGGAAAGATAGTCTGACATATTTAAAGGTTTTTCATCGAATTGAAACATTGGAATAATTGTGAAAAATCTATACAACAGAAACCTCCACAATTATGATAAAATCATAAGGAATGCTGTGCATATACAAGCTTACTGAAATACGTAGTTGAGAAAAAAAACTATCCCAACTCTGATGGTAGTTGATTCAAAACTACCCCAACCTTGCTTGTAGTTGATTAAAAACTATCATAACCCTGCTTGTAGTTGATTAAAAACTACCCCAACCCAATTCATAGTTGATTAAAAACTATATCAATGTTGCATGTAGTAGATTAAAAACTATCCTGTCCCTAATTGTAGTTGATTTAACACCATACCAAACCTGCTTGTAGTTGATTAAAAACAACTGTGTGTTGAAACTGACAAAAATTAAAGCTCTTCGCGCCAGCGAGAAAGAAATAATTGATACTTCCCAACAATTAAACGTAAAATAAATAATGATCGCCTTACGGACAATTGTCACTGGAGCGTTAGTTATTTTATCGATTAACAGTAATGAAACGAAAGTGATACACACCTACACGCTAACTTTTCGCCCCCATATGTGTCAGTACACATAATCTGAGTTTCATCCCTCGCACAGTAGTTTGTGTTGGACCCTCCCCTCTTCCCCTATCGCCACAGCCTTAGCCCGGCCGGGTGGGAAAATTTGGCTTATGTCGGCGCAAAAAACGGCCACAAAAAGACTAATAGGAGCCGTAATTTAGAGACCAGCGCAATCTTCCAAAGGTGGGATTACGCTAAGCGGGCTTTGAACCGAAGATAGTTTTTTAAAGACCCAAATAACTTTAAAAATAAGTCTTTAGGTTTTCGAGGAAGCGTTTTCTCGGTTTGTAAGGTTTTCAATTACTAAATGATTAACAAGAAAAATAGTTTAATACATTTTTGCCTAAAAACAATTTTTTAACGTAATTATTGCAATGTATCCATCTTGTTAAAGTATTTAAAATATATTTTCGTGGAAAGCAATCACTTTGTGGTTTGACATATTCAAAGAAATCGTTTGTATCATACCACCAATAAAAGCACCGGTGCTCATATTCATCACAAAAATAATCATGGCAGCAGATTAAATAAATCATAAGTACTAGAAATTCAGAAAGCCATTCAAATTAATACTCATATTCATAATAATGAGTAAAAAAAAATCAGTAGTCGAATATTAGGTATATTTCTTGTAAACTCATAAAATTTATCATTATTCTTTAATCACCTTCTCAGTTGACATTTTGTCTCATTCAATACATATTATCTGTCTCTTTCATTCTGTTCCTTTGTTATAATTTTAATGTTATTCTATTGTTTTCTCATTGATTTCTTATTTTATTTTATAATTTCTTCTCCCTCTGTATGTATGTATAACTGCACAGTTAGAATTTTTTGTTTAATTTTGTACCCTGATGATGCTTACGCTAAGCGAAAGCGGTTGGTCATAAAAAATAAAATAATATCCGTGGTCCAATGCAAAGTTATATTTTCATCTTTCAAATTTAAAATATGTATAAATGGATTCTTATGCTTTATGCTTTATTGCAGGCTTTAATGAAATATGTATTTGTCTATGTATTATCATATTTCATGATTCGTTGCTAGGTTACCGTGAGTACATTGTTAATATTAAT
Organism: Drusus annulatus; assembly: GCA_022651775.1. NCBI lineage: Eukaryota > Metazoa > Arthropoda > Insecta > Trichoptera > Limnephilidae > Drusus > Drusus annulatus. The sequence goes on from JAGWCC010000094.1 coordinate 349,962, forward strand.
TATATAATAAATGGTCAACTCTATATAGCACCGTTTTGTGATCCAATCACCTCGAGGGAGCCTTACATAAAATTATTGTAGGCAGGCATTTCTTTTTAAGTGTTAAACCAAAATGATTTATACCAATTTATTTCCCACTAAGGCTTAACTTATTTCATTGTTGATACATTTTTTCTTTCCACCATGCTAGGAATGTCATTGTTTATAATAAATTCATTTGTCGGTTTTTGCCTATTGTAACCAATCTATGACTACTTTATATGAAAAAAAAGAATAAAATTTTGGAATAAGTATAAAATATTATGTTTTTATTATAAAATACAATGTTACTAGAAGTTAACCATATTTTTTTCTTCTTTGCTTCTACGCAGTAGTACTTGACTTTTGTTTTTTTTTTTAAACTTTTTCTTCTCTTGTGCACATACTTCTCACTAACTAATTTGATTGTGCTTCTTCATTACTTACTTGTATGTCAACGGTGCATGTTGTGTCGTATATATATATGTGTAAAATAATAAAAAAATATTGTATGGTTGACTGTACCTATTATACCAGGTAGGTAGGTTGTCGCGAAAAAAGTACAGCTATTTTTAAATGAGAAACTGAAGTTAATTTACTGTATTCTACATACTCTCGCTTTTCATTTGTTTTCACAAACACTTTTCATCGCCAGTTATAGACATTATAACCTTTATCTTGGCAAAGTTAGAAATATAAGACAAGGATAAAGATAAGATAAAAAGCTACATTTTTAGAAACTGACAATAGGTGTCAGTCATTGACAGGACGAGAAAGAAGATATTTTCCAAGGTGTGGACATTATTAAAAATGTTGAAATATTTGTTTAAAAAAAAAGATAGCAAAGTTGGTGTAACATGCAAGTTACACTGCCTAGATAAGGGTTATTATCCTAAAACTTTCGATTGACAAATTTTATATATTTGCTAATATAATTTGACTAGCTAAGGTTTTATTTCTTTACTTGGCTTAGTTCATATTCAAAATTTTCAGTCTCAAGGTTCATATTTTAAAATTTTCCATAAGAGATTGCTTCCGGTGTTCGTGTGAAAAATGCCAAAAGTGAGAATAATATTTTCCCAATATTTGCATATTGATGTTTTTGAAATTGTGAATCCAAAAATGTTTATGTATTCATAGAATAATTTTCGCGGAGTCAAAACACATGCGACAGAGAAGAGTGTCGATTTCGAGGCGCGGAATATTGCTTTGTGTTTTTGGAAATATGGCAGTAAATTTTAGTGATTTCTTTCACATGGGGTTTTTTATTATTTTAAATTAACTCATTCCAGAAAAAAAAAATTGGGCTTTTTTCGGATGGGGTATATTATGTGTAGGGGTGTTATTTGTATCACATTATTTTTATATTCGTTCAAATTAAAGGTCAATTTTTTCAAGTCTGAAAGAACTTAACTCCCTTTCTCCAGATACTATCAGTCTGTTTCAGCTAAATTAAAGCGGAAAATACTCTCAGTATCACTCGGGCGAGAGACTAACCTTTATGATCGTCCAGTACGCCAAGTTGAAAACCCGACACTTTAAACCACTTGGCCACAGACCGGTCTTACTCTAATTATATTTCATCCTATATATAATCTCCTAGAGTCCCTCCACTGTATGGCAATTTTTATTTATCTCTTCGCAAAGACATTCAATTTATAACGTCATTTCCATTATGAGCTATGGTGCTTTGAAATATGTATTCAACAGACAAGACGTCATATTATTCATTATAAATATTGCAATCGCACAGTAAGATAAAATTGTGTTCATATCTCGGGCGAAGCCGGGTGGTAAAGATAATTATTATACAATTTATGGTAATAGTATTGAAATTGTGAGTTTCAAGTATTATTATACTAAGGGTTAGGGTTATCAATTTCCATTAATCGTACAAAAAAGGTAATTCAAATTTGTATTATGATGGACTGGCAACAACATGACCTTTGCAGAATTTAACCCCTTTACCTGGTATTGGGTGAAATTAATTTATATAAAATCTTTTAAATCTAAAGGGTAGACCATCAGGCTGTATTAATTTACATCATTCATAGAATTCCAAAATAATTCACAATTACCTACAAAGAAATGCGTGAGTTTCATTTAACGGCCTTCCAAACGAACGACTATTTAAAAAAAAAAACAGTTTTTATTATTTCAAATTCAACCGAAGATCTAAACTTGAAATCGTTTTCCACATATAACCTTCTAATTCATATTCGCTAAATACGTTCTAATGAAAATTCGACGGAATCAGGAAAGCGGTAAAATTTTAAGAAGACGGGTAAAATTTTGAAAATGCCTTAAAGCCATGTATAATAAAGACAATTTTGTATGGAAGAATAAATCCGTCTCTACAAAATCAACTTCTTAACGGTGAAATTTTCATGTTTATCGAAATCTGGTCAAAAGTTCTAAAACCTAACACTACACACCATAAATTACAGTGCACTCTTTTTTTAAAAATGTAACGAATACCGCACCAGAGTCTCAACTGTGAGACTATTGCATCCCCAATTGGTGTATGTTGTGAGGTTGAAGGTAATGGGGAGGGGAAAAGATGGGGAAGAGGAAGGTTGGGAAGTACTTGGCTATTCAGATCTGGTTACCGGAAACGGCTAAAGCCATTTAAAGCAACGTTTGAATTCTGAATGGTGGTCTTTCACCAGGGCGATACTAAGATTATCTACCGCTTTGGATCGAGCTGCAAATACACTTTATAATATTTTCTGCAAATTAAATATGTTATGAGACATGTTATTTAAATCAAATTTATTTGCGCCCGCCGAGTTTGAAACCACAACCTCAAGATTCGTACTCGAGCGTCTTACCACTCGACCACGCGCCTTAAGTTAGTCATCATTTCATTGGACTGCTATTATAGTCAGTCAGACCCTAGAGGTTGATTGGAGTATTTCAAACTCAAAGCAATAATATAAAAGAGAGAGCGCTGCTGAGTTTTGCCGGACTTGGCTAGACCTGGGCGTGGCTAGGACTAGAACTAGGGTATTTATACATCCATTCATAGCCCATGTCGACATAATGTTTTTTTATTTTTTATTCGTATAACCACTTTTTCACAGTATTGTTGCAAACAAATATATATCAAATAACCTAAAAAAACGTTGACTTATGTCCATTTGTGTCGCATTACAAAACCTGTCGGGCGGAGTCAACGGAGACGCGGGACACGAATAACATCCTTACAGTACTTTAAAGCGGTGTGATAATTTGGGAAAATTTTGCTGTCTCTTTATTTCTCATGGTGTACGACGTAAAAGCCCGGAGAAAGTGATTTATCCCAAATTTGTACTGGTTAGGTAAAAATAATTAGCTCTCTCTCCATATATTGTCATTCTAAGGTTTCAAACTTTCGCCACATTGGACACCGTCACATTAACACGATTGGCGCCATTTTATTTTTTTAATGTTTTAATGGTCTAAATCGAACGTCAAATTCAAACCTGTTTTGCGGAACAATATGTGCACAAATCTCCATCGAACGTCAAATTCAAACCTGTTTTGGCTGTGCACAAATTGTGATCAGCTGACAAGATAAACAACACAGCCGTTATGCTTTTCAATAGGTCACGATTTGTTAAAATGCTGAAACGGGCCGGTAATCGGCGTTCAGCGGGAACGGAAATTTAAAAAATGAGAGCGATATAAAAATGTATTTATTTTGCGAATTACAACTTAGATCACTGAAGAACTGGTGACTAAAAAGTATTGAGAAATATGTGATTCAATCAAAGATTAAGCTATAAATCGCCAATAAACCTAAAATTGTTACCAATTTAGTTGACGATGTTCATTATTTGCTTTTAAGCCATTATAAATTCATTAATTTGATTGCCGGGGCGTTTATTAGCATCAAATCGGTTGTTACAAATAAACGTAATTTACGACAGTAAAAAAATATAATTTTAGAAATTATATCATGAAAATCAACAGAATTTATTTTTTTCGTTTGTGTTGCTAGGCTGGAGTGAGGAGCAAAAGGATATGGGGAAGAGGAAGGTTGAGAAGTGCCTGGCTGTTCAGATCTGTTCACCAAACATGAAAAATATATTATTTAAGAAAGACAAACATTCCCGGGTTACGAATAACCAGAAAATATAAAAAAAAAACTCCTACTGCCATCATAACAATCTGAAAATGTTGCTTGTTCAATGATGGAGAACTTTAGCCAGCAGAGAAATTGAAACCACGGCGTCTCGGTGGGAACCCGACGCATTTATCAACTGAGCCGCTAAAGAGTCGTCATTGTAAAAATAGTTTGTTTTTTAAGCGTTTTCACTGAAACGTAAAGAAAATTGAAATTAATATTTATATGAATCCGAATTCTGGACAAAAATGCACATGAAAAGATGTTTTGTTTATAACATCAAGTTGGAATTGACTTATTAGTTAAAAGACAAACTAAAAACAAATTGAATTTATTTATTTTTTCGTAGAAAGTTCTTTGTGGTTTGACATATTTCGAAAAAATAAATAAAATAACTTTGTAAAAGACCACTGACATTATTTTAATGTATATGACTGACCGGTTTCGCTAAGCCTAAGCATCATCAGGGTACAAAATCGAACTAAACAAAAAAATACAAAGTGTGCTGTTATATATACATACAGAGGGAGAACAAAATATAAAATAAAATAACAATGAGAAAACAATAGAATACCATTTAAATTATATAAAAGGAACGTAGTGAAAAGGACAGATAATATAAATTGAAAGATGCAATACATCAACTGAGAAGGTGATTAAAGAATAATGATACATTTAATGAGTTTACAGGAAATATACCTAATATTGGACTACCGAACAAATTTTACTTATTATTAAGAATATGAGTATTGATGTTAATGACTTTCTTTATTTCTAGTGCTTTTGAATTATTTAATCTGCCGCCATGGTCATTTTTGTGACGAATATGAGCGCCGGTGATTTTATTGATGGAATGATACATACCATTTCTTTAAATTTGTCAAACCACAAAGTGATTGCTTTCTACGAAAACATATTTTAAATACTTTAAAATATGATACATTGCAATAATTATGTAAAAAAATTGTTCAAAGGCAAAAATGTATTAGAATATTTTTCTTGTTAATCACTGAGTAATTGGAAATTTTACAAACCGAGAAAACGCTTCCTTTAAAACCTAAAGACTTATTTTTAAAAATAATTTGGGTCTTTAAAAAATTAACTAGACAAATACCCAATTATTAAGAATATGACTATTCATTTTAATTTAATATTCTATTTATTTTAATAGTATAATATTTCTAGTGCTTCTGAATTATTTAATCTGCTGCCATGATCATTTTTGTGAAGAATATAAGCACCGGTGCTTTATTGAAGGTACGATCTTTATCAATAAGTTGATTGGCGAATTCGGAAAAAGCGTGGTTATTTAAACATCTAAGATTTTTTTTTATTCTAATATTGAAATTACGGGTTGTTTGACCAATATAAAATTTATTTATTTATTTCTGGAAAACATTCATATTTTAAAATGATGAATTAAAAACTTATGCCTTAATTAAATGTCAGTACTTAAAAAAATGTTCATCAAATAAGCATGAGTATGAAATAATATGAAAGCGTATTTCTGAAAATAAATAATTTAATGAGGGAATTTGAAAAAAAGTTGTCGGACCTCAGAAGTAGGCAGATAATGTATTATACGTTGTGTAACGATGAACGCCGCTCCTATAAATACAGACACTTGACATTTGGCTTCCTCCCCACACAATAAAACACTTTATTCGTCCGCACAGAATATACGACATCCTCATATGATATTTTTATTTACAAGCGGAACTAGGAAGTTATATTTCTACCACCCTGTCATCACTATCTACGGTCGAGGCCCAGTGTTTTACTGAACGCACTGTAGATGGGGTACTACATAAAAATACGATAATGCGGGGAAATCCATTTAGAGGGCGTAACGTACAAATATAGAGCGTTTATATTTTAAGGGGAACATTGAAATAAATACCATTCTTTGGGAAAATAAGAGGGGAAATTGATTGCTTCGCTATGGTGAAAAACTATTGCGACGATTTTGCTATGAATATATAAAAAAAAACCTGTGAATACATAACTTTACTAATCATATTATGGCCACAATTTACTGAGTAGGTCTGAATATCCTTATCTATCACTTGCCCTTTATTATTCCCTGTCTTTTTACTACCTACATTTTGAATTTGTGTTATTTTTTTAAGAGGTTTTACCATTTTTATGGCCATTTTGGCAAGGCTCGTAAAATTTGAAATAAAAAACATTCACAAACTCTAGACCGACAGTACTCAACTGGGTAAACAGGATGTTGCAGAACGTACCGACAGATTCAAACCAGATATTCCTGAGCTTATCTGGCAAAAAATGTAGATGGTATTCGGTTTCAGTGACATTTAAAAACAAAAAAGTCAACATCCAGGGTATATTTACAAAAAAGTAATTTTATAATATTATTTCAAAAGTAATATATTACTATAAAGCCTCGTTAATCTGCTTTGGCAGATAGCAGTTTGTCAACGAGTTCTTATATCTGTAATCTTTACTATTACATTTTACAAAGGAATGTTTGACACTATTATTTTAATCACAGACATAATAACTCAATGTAGTGAAAGAAAAACAAATATAAAAAGAGAGGAAAATAAAATTTTCAACAATAAATAAATAGGAAACCAGAAATAATATAAATTAGTACAAAAAAATTGGTAATCATTCCATTTTTTTACATTCAAACAAATTATTGCTTCTTATCTAATTTTCAACAGTCAAATGGCTATTTCAAAGCTCTTTAGCTCATGCTAAAAATTAAACCGTAAAGTGAAAATAATTCAAAATAATTTTGTCCAGTAGTCCAATATTAGGTATATTTCCTGTAAACTCATAAAATTTTACATTTTTCTTTGATCACCTTCTCAGTTGACGTTTATGTTTCTTTCAATGCATATTATCTGTCTCTTTCTCTCTGTTCCTTTGCTATAAATTAAATGTTATATTATTGTTTTCTCATTGTTTTGTTATTTTTTAAGTATATTTTTCTCCCTCTGTATGTATATATAACCGCACACTTTGTATGTTTTTGAACTTTAATTTTGTACCCTGGTAATGCTTAGGCTAGGTAAAACCGGTCGGTCATAAAAAATAAAATAATGTTTCTGGTCTTATACAAAGTTATTTATCATTTCTGAAAAGAATTCACCTAGAAAATCCTGACTAAAACACACAAAAAAAACTTTACGACGCCAAAGTTCCCAGTTTGAAAGTTTTTGCTGCATCAACACAGAGATTTTATACTTTATAGGTAGTCAAGATAACTCGTTGTTATATTTCACATACAATTATGGCTTTATAAAATTCTTGTAGTATGTCGGGAAGTGAATATGCTATCTCTTTTTAGTAAGGCATATTTAAAACGTTAAATAAAAAAAAGAGGGCGTCCGAGATAGGGAAGGTAATTTCAGCTTATTGGAGGTTAGCACCATCAAGAGAATCTTTAAACTGCACTCGTAGATTACAAAGCCATGAAGAGTGGCGTCTTCCTCTGCTTCGTCTCTCATAAATCTTCTTTTAGATTATTAATCGGGTCATCTTGTGTTTTTTGTCTCTCCTTAGTATGACTAAGACATTAGTGGCCTTTTTTTAAAAAATATATTTATTTAATAAATTCAGGGTGCTAAAAAAATAGGGTTTATCCGGAATATTTAAGCAACTTTCGTTATTTTATCTTTTTCAGAAGTCACCCTACCCCAAATGGGGTGGAGGTTGAAGGTAGTATGTTCATCCCTTTGAGATGAAAGATGACCCTGCAACCACCGTTATTGTGCAGAAATGAAATGGCAAGATGTTGGTATGCCGTTGTTATTACTTACGGAAAGTGGTGTTCTGGTGCCCATTTCTAGAGAAAGATTGTTTGGCTGTCGTGTTGTGCTGAATTCTAACTATGTAATTTTAACGTGTTCAACTTCACGTGGAATAAATATAAGGTTATATTTCCGTAAAAAGTAATCACTTTTTGGTTTAACATATTTAATAAAAATGAATAAATAACTTTGTGCAAGACCACAGATTTTACTTTAATTTTTAAGACCGACCGGTTTTACTTAGCCTAAACATCATCAGGGTACAGAATTTAACTTTAAAAATACAAAGTGTACGGTTATATATACACACAGAGGGAAAATAATAATAATAACATAAAATCAGAGAACAGTGAGAAAACAATAGAATAAAATTTAAAATTATAACAAAGCAACAGAGAGAAAAAGACAAATAATATTAAATGAAAGGCAATGAAATCGGCTGGTTATAAAATTTAAAATAAAATCTATGGTCCTTTACAAACTTTTTATTTCATTTTCATTAAATATGAGTTTTTTTTGCAATCACATAATTTCTTTTTAATTTTCCCCAAGACTGCCACGTATCAGAATTTGATTTCCATCTAATCTTTATAGAATTGATTTCTTGTGGAATTTCGTGTACTTTTAACAGATATTTAAATAGAAGGTGCTTTAAACAAGTAGAGTTATTGGTGTTTTGAGCTCAGTACACGTCCGGGATACACGTCATACGTTTTACGCGGCTAACATTTGCCGCAAGAGATTTTTTTTGAAATGTGATTGACGTATAAGAGTTTCACCTGATCGGTGCCAGTAGGACTATGGCATCTCCACTTTGGGGGATGTCAGGAGGCTGTAGGTAATGGTAAAATGAAGATGATCTGGTCATTAAATACGCTTTGCATTCGTTATAATAAAATGCTTATTTAAGATACGCAGAAAAACTAGTAAAAGTCATTCATTTCTTTGAAACTGATTTATCACTTGTAAACGATTTACATTTTTCGCTTTATTATAGAAAGGTTTTACGACTTATTTGAGATGGCATTTTTTGTTTCCTTCCTCTTATGATAACGTCGATCTCCTCAGATTCGGGTTCACTTCTTTTCTTCTCATAAAAAAACATTCCTATCATTGTTTTAACCACAGTTTTACAAAGCTTTCGGAAGACGATACCGTGATCACGCGTTAACATGACTGTACTTAGCAGATCTTTAAAAATAGTGATTCATTGAGGTGGTCAACAGCTTGACATATAGCGCTGATAGTAAAGCGCCGTTTTTGTTGAAAAAATCACCTCAAGGGCGCTGTAACTTACTCTCCTGTCAACATAAATCATGCTTATTTTTTTATTTAAAAAGTAAGACAAACGTTCCCGGATTACGAATAACCCGACAAAATTTGAAAAACTCCTACTGCCATCATAAGAAGCGGAAGTTGCTTGTGCTATAATGGAAGACATAGCTAGCAGAGGAATTGAACCCATGAAAGGATCAATTGAAGGGGTCTTTTCTATATTTCTTAAGGTTATGAGTTTAAAAAATAAATAAAAGATAATTGTGTTAATATATTTTACGAGAGGAAAAAAATACTAAATTTCCATCAAATCGTCAAATGTTTATGTCAGCTACCTGTTTGCTTTCGGAATACAGAATTTATTGTCTCTTTCTAAGGAAACTTTCCCGAGAAAATTAGAGATTGAACAAATAGGAAGGCTAGGTAGCTAATCTTCTCGTGCCCCGGTCGGCTCTGGCTGTAGGGATTGACAGACGCCTTAATGTTAGCGTCGACAAATCCTTTCTGCCCCCACTCCCGCCGCCGCCCTCGCCAGGGCTGGCCTACTCCCGCCCGCCGCCTCTGCCCCAACCAATTAGCCGCCCATCAGTCACCTGTCAACCCAAGAGGGGATTGCAGGGTTCACACAAATAAATGTGTTAACATATTTAAACCACATTCACCAAATAAATAACTGTATTTACGTATACTGTTTAAAATAGTTATGAAACAGCAAAATCTATTAAACGTTGAGTTCTGGTGCCATAAACACAAAACATAAAATAACAAGCAATATTCTATTTTCTATAATTTTCATCTATATATATCTAGAAAAAAGAAAAAATGGTGTTGAAACTCGAGCGAAGCCAGGTAGTAACAACTATTAGTACGACGTAATTGCTAATAGGTTTTTATTCAGGTGCATAAATATTACGATGTAAATAATATAATTTAAGCTGAAATGTATTCAGTTGACCTAGATATCCACAATAAAAGTGTACAAACTTCGGGTAGCAAAGTTCACCCTTCAAGAGTTTTTGATACATGAGAGAATTCAATAAACTTCTGATAAACAAGACAGTATTGATTATTCTATCCAAGCTGGAATAGTTTCCATTTACCACGAATCGGTGCAATGCTGGTTAAAAAAGAGCATTAATGGCAAGTGCTTTCATTATTTAAAGTTTATTTAGAAAATAAATTGAAGGAACAAATATTAACATCCTAGCAATGGTAGGTAACTTCACATACTCGTATAGGTAGACCTTTTTCTTTCAATGGATAATGGGTCAAAATCCCACATTAAAGTCTAAGGGCGGTTTTCAAACAAATAAAAAAAAGGTTAAAAAAACTAAAAGACTCCATTAAAATAGTCTAGATATAAATAGTAAAATAATACACATTGTAAAAAATATTGCATTATTAAATTGAACCCTAAACTAAAGTTAGAAGTACCGAAACGATTGAACCTTTCTTCTTTCAGTTAGATTTGTTCCTTTCAATAGATTTCCTTCTGCAAATAACAAAGAGTAAATGTTGGTTGAGAAAACCAAAATTTTCGTTTCAAAACATTTTCGATTATTTTTAGAACCGGTAAACATAATATTTTCCAATGATGTTTTGAACAAATAAAATAGAAAATTGACGTTGTGTTTTTAATTTCTGGATATCCAACATTTTACCATCGTCTTTTTTTTAGTGACATCTAAATAGATATAGCCTATAACATAGCGAATAATCAATCATTTAAATACTAATTTTTAGTAGTTGTTACCCATTAAAAAAACCCGGGATGAAACTTGACTTGCCAAGAAAAAAATAAAAGTATTTGACAAAATAATAATTACTACGGCTGACAACTGAACCCCGGTCACCTGCGTGGAAAACAACTAAGCTAACAATTCACCACCAACTATTGTGAGATCGGCGGCATAAATTCATTTATATGTACTGAAAAGAAGAATTATATATTTTTGAATGTTAGAATGTTACGTGGTCATATCGAAAACGAAATTATATTGTTTTTAAAAATATTATTATTTTTTTATATTTTCGTAGAGGTTTGACATATTTAATGAATATGAAATAATAACTTGACCAGCTGGTTTCATTTTGTACACCGATGATGCTTAGGCTAAGCGAAACCGGTCGGTCATAAAAATAAAATAAAATCTGTAGTCTTATATAAAGTTATAATTTAAGTTTCATTAAATATTATTATAATGGTCCCCTTTCTATACCGTTCATATTCATCATATTGAATCCGTACAACATCGCTTCTTACGTGGTATTGCATGGAGATTAGGGCGAGAAAGAGGCGATTATTCATATGACGAAATTGAACAATTATTGAAAATGTCTTCATCAGAAAAGCGCAGGAAAGACTTTGATTTAAATTTCATTTACAAAATTATTAATTGTTTTTTGACTCACCTTCTCTGTTGCAACTTATCCAGTTCAACATTCCTTGCCGCAGAAACAATGAATTGCTGTTCCTCAATCATCACAATACTAATTATGGGTATAATTCTCTAATGTCCAGAATATCAAGACTTGTTAACTCAAGCCAGGGTTTTGAAATTTTTGGTAGCAGTCTAAATGATTTTTGTCATTCTTTACGACTCTACCAAAACTTTGACTAGACCATGGCTTGAATCGCTTAATTTATTTTTATGTATATGCTATTCCTTCTCTGTTGCTCTTTTTTCCATTTCGTGTTTTATATGTATTTTTTGTAATTGGACTTTAGTACGTTAATTTATAAATAAATAAATTATAAAACATTATTTTTATTACAGAGATGGATTATTATTTAGGTTATGTCAAACGTTTCAATTATGCTCACCACTACTAGAAGTGTCATATTATCGTGTGTGTACCAACGAGGCTCTGCGAGCAGAATAATGAGGTATAAACAACTGGTTCAATTCTCCAAACATAATAATTGATTATAATCTTGTATCATGCGGGTATAAAAATCTAACAGCACTGAAGAGATAAACGTAGACGAATACGGGATGAAGTCGATATTTAAACACAGAAAACTTATTTTGTGTTCACACGACCGAAAAGTTCCAAAATCAGCGGTTCTACTCGCAATAATAAGGTATTTTTTTCTGAATATTTTAGAAATATTCTGAAAACACATTTTTTTATGCACTTAAATTGGAAATAAACTTGCAGTAAGAACGTACATGGAGGGATAGCAAAATATGTTTACCCAACCAATACACATTTGAGATAAATCACTTTCTCCGGGTTTTTACGTCGTATGAGAGTGAAAGAGGCAAGAAAAGTCTTCATAGAATATTGCAGCACTGCAGTATGTAAGAATGTTCTCCGTCCGCGCTAAGTTCACATCATCGAGTCGTATAACGCACGTCAACGGATTTTGAGGTTATTTCCTATATTTGCGTTGATGAAAAAACTAACAGTGTTATACAAATAAATTAAAAATAATGGTGATATGTGCTATGCGTGAATGTTCAAATAAGACCAAACAAAGTTCGTGAGACATCACTTTTTACACTAAATAATAATAATCACAACAGTAGTTGTTTAATTTACAGACCTCAATTTTTGTAAAACTGAAAAGTACATTGCAAAGACAAGAGCATCGGTTACGTACTGAGATTCACGAAGTGCAATAGCCAAAAGCCACCCTGCAAACAGTCAGGGAGCAAGTGCACAGTACACAAGGTTGTATAATAATATTGACTTCGAAAGCAAACACCATGAATCTTACTGGAAACATGTGCATATTGCGACGTAAATTATCTTTCGTCGCCGTAAAAGCAAAAGGGCCGAAGCGCCATTTTGGGAAGTTAACACCAAAGCACTTTAAGTTTTTTTTTTTACAGTAAATTTTTTCAAATCTTCAGTACCTGGTTGGATTTTTGGAAAAAAAAGTTGATACAACTCACTGCTCTCACTGAGTTACCTGAAGCGAAAAAAGCTAAAAAAGTTCCAAACTTGTGTCGCTTGAGTCAAGCCTTCTCCCAAACGGTAAATATATTTTAGATAGCTGAAAGGCCACAAAAGATTACATAGTTAAAAGAGAGTCAGATCATCCGATGCAGAAAAAAAACCTGATAAAAAGTGCACATAAAACTCATTTTTAACCAAAGTGTCGTTTAGGCCCTTGTGCATTTCCAACGACGATATGATGTAGTAACTAATGAGAAACTTGCTAAGTATCTTTTATCAAATGCAGATATAACTTGACTTGCCAAGATAAAAACTGAGAAATTTCGTTTCCACAGAATCAAAAAAAAAATAATAGCTTTAATCTACCTAATTTTATATAAGTTTATCTTTTAAAAGTGGCTTGCAAAAGTAAGCCATATGAACGCATATTTCAAATAGAGAGCAAAACATAATCGTCTGGTTAAATATATTTTAGTGTAAGTATCTACTTTATCGCTTTTCTGGGCTTAAGATTTTTTTATAATTTTATCCAGTTTTAATATGAAAATTCATACACGTACGTACATACGTACGCACAAATATATATATTTTTTAAAAGACAAACTTTCCTTAGAAACGCTGCCGAACATTTTATTTATTAACGTAATTAATTGTTGTATTACCCAAGTTTAACGAATTCGAATTCAAATATCAAAAAAATATTATTTTTCAATTACACTCATTAGCTGATCACTCATGAAAATGGTTTTTGCCGCTATCGGGATTTAAGCCCCTGTTTTTTTCGCTAGCTTCCGAGTTATCGCGGTTACCTTCAGACCGGCCGTGATTTTCCTATACAAATAACGAATGAATAATTACGTATTGACGCTGTTAGAACTGTCTGATACACTTTATTATGACGGTTAGGAGATCCGAAAATACCATTTCGACTTTTCAGCAGAATATTGTGTGCCAACGGAAGGTATTTAAGATTTCATCAATATTTAAAAAAAGCTTAACAAGCATTCGCGCATTTTACACGAATTCAAATTCAACCGTAAAACATGCACTTAAGATTTATTAAAAAAAATACCCCTTGGTATAAAAAGCGAGAGAACAAAAAAATCTTTAAACATTTCTTTATATTTAATGTTCTGTGAAAAAGAACGAGTTCTTTGTGAAAAAAAAAAATTACAGAGATTTTATAAATTCAAAAAGAGTCTTCACAGATGAAAAGCTGTCACAATGGGGGGATTTACCCACGGAAAGTAGGTACCTACCTCGCAGATACCCACCTACATAAGGTTTAGGGTCGACATCTATGGAGGCATGGAGAGGATAGTCAAACCGTATATTATTGTCAACCAAATGGGGTTTGTCCTCTGTATTCAGTTCGACGAATACATCAATGAATATTCATAAAACATCAGACTAAACGTTTCACGGAAGAACTCTTGGGTAAATTGTATCAAACTTCTAAAATAAAATGTGATTTTCATTTTAAAGTAGTCGTAAGACCTGAAAATAGTGGTACTGACCTAGAAATTAAAAATATAAAAATCTTTACAAATTTCATAATCGTTTCTCTAATTTGTTTTTTTTTCACTAAATTTCCATGTTTTATTTTTTGATAAATAAATGTACTTTATCTTTATTTCAAAGCGCGATAGTTGATAGTGAAATTATTTCTAACTTTATAGTTGCCAGCTCAAAATAGACGGCTTCCGTGGTTGGGTAGTCAATCCAGAGGTCACGGGTTCAAATTCTGGCGTGCGCAAATAATTAAAAAATATTGTGTGCTATTTGAAATTTAATTCAAATATAATAATATATATTGTATGTTTGCGGCACGTTTCATCCGTAGATATTCTAAGTATCGCCCTGGTGGACGACCACCATTCAAAATCAAAACGTTGCTAAAAATGCTTTTTAGCCCGTATTTGGTGAACATCTATGAATAGCCAGGTGCTTCTCAACCTTCTTCTACTCCATCTCTTTCCCCTCCCTAATACCTTCAGCCTCACAATATACCCCAATTATGGATGTCAATTAGTCTTACTGGCTCCAGACGGTTGGGACTCTTGTACGGTATTCACAATAACAAAAAATTGGTTTTACCGAAAAACAAAAACAAAAAAAGCTGTTAAAATTTCACGACGCTAGAACTCACCGTTTCAGGGTTTTTAAAAGGTCAAACAGATCTTATCTTTAAAAAAAAAGTTAAATAAACCTTTTTTCAATTAAAGATATATTTTTTCAGAATAAAGTTTTTGGTAAAGATAAAAGAGTTTAAAAATGATTTCCCTTTGGTTCAAGATGTCGTATATTGAGCTGATAATTTTACAGTATATCGCTCCTCCGTTGTCACCTCTCAGAAATGGTTTTTCTTGAAAGATTAACACTAAAAACAAAATGAGGTGTTTCAACTTAGCTGCGTCATGACCACACGTAGAACTCATCGAAATTTAATTATGGGAAGTACGTAATCACAAGAAATAGCAGAAACGGAGAAGCCACACTTCGTCCGGAGGCCAGTACCGCGCCGTTGTATGATTAGATCACACGGCACACGTAGAGGAAGACATTTGCGGTTATTCCTATAGTGGCTTTAGCTCTATACGTGACTGTACGTGACGAGGGCGGCAAATCAAATATCACTGGAGGAAAGGGCTTTGAATTTTGTATAATAAGTTGATACGTGAGCGGCGCGACGAGCGAATAGCCGAGATTCCAACGCGTGGAGCCGTATCCGTAGAATAATATATAATATAATGTAATGTAGGCATTGATTGCGAAAGGCTAACCGATATCTTGATATATCTAATTAGTTCGACTGTGTTCAAGTCAACGGTGTTATTTTACATTTTTTGCAAGGAAATTTAAGCCTTAGTGATAACATAACAGTCATGCTGTTATCCTGACACCTGATCATAATTTGATCGAATGCTTAAACCGTCCAAAAATCGGTGGTTAAGCATTCGTTAAACGTTATTTTTTAGCATTTCAATATGAGCAATACTGCAAATGATTTATCTACAAATTTTCTATGGGTACTTAGATAAATGTCTTAGGTTTTCGGTAAATACGTTTTTTAAATTGTAATCCTTTAAATTCTACGGAAAACATATTAAAATGTCTTTAAAAGGTGCGGTTTGAAAACCAAAAAGGCATATTTAACGTGTTCCCTAGAATTCCAGTATGCATTTCATCATATAGAATTAACAAATACCTTATTTGTAGGTTTGCTTGTACTAAAAACCCAAAAAGTTTGTATTTTTGAGTGCTGACCCTTAAAGGGAGCGATTATTTAAAGTGGTAACGGTAACAAAAATCATAATGGCGCTAATCATCGATTTGCGACAGTGTAAAATGTGACAGTGGTTCAAACCACTAGGCCTAAGTTTACTTGCAAAATAAATGTGTAAAAACGCCTTTCACCTAAACACTATCCATATATATGTTAGTGGGTGTATATAGGCAATATCATATTTATTCATATTCCTTTTAATGGACATCCGGAAATAATGCAAGGCTGATTTAAACGTAATAAATAGGACTAAGAAAGGGACGCTTATATAGTTTGGCATGTAGAGCAGATGAAGAAAGAAAGGAGTGTAAGGAGAATATATGATGTGAAAGTGAATTGTAGAAAAAGTCGTAGCACGATCAACTAAATCAAATACTCGAGTCAGGCCACGTCAAGAGTCAGAATAACCCAGAATAGTATGTATGAGACGATGCATGAATATGAATGAAGCAAGGAGTTCATTACTTTTCATTGATTGTCTGTGTTGTATATGTTACATGATTTGTTGGGTTCTAGCGACTATCGAACTAGACGACATTTTAACATAATAATCGATTTAATCTTGTCGACAATAGAGTTATACAGGTAAGAACACATTTGGTTACATCAATCGATACGTAAGCTAATATTACCATTTTAGAAATTTCGAAATACCTTCATATTTGCTTACATTCCTTATTTTTATTTTCTTGCACTCTCTTCTGATTGCTTATATCATCTTCTGATATATTTAAATGCATTTTTTTCTTTCATTTTTACTACTCATCTTTTTAAAATTTTTTTTATATCCCTTTATATCTATTTTGCATTTATTTTTTAGTATATATTTTTTTTTCTAACTGGGTTTTTAAAGATAGGGTCGTTCTCATTAACGTGAGAATAATCTGTACAACCCCAGTATAAAAAATTAAAACGTTTTATTGAGAAAGATCAAATGCAATAAACTAGAAAAAGAACAAAGATAAACCAATACAGGATGGACACCAAAACAGAGCAAACTCAATGACGACATTTTTGATCTGATTAAAAAAAAGCACTAGAGTAGGTACACCCAATCAGCAAAAAGATACAAGGTTAGTTTTAAGGGACATATTTGTATAATTTATTTTTTTTCGTGAAAAGAGATGATTCTATTATTTTAGCAAACCTCGTCATTATTGTTTGGTTATTTTTCTGTAAAAGAAATCTTTCGATTTCAACCAAACAATGTTGTTGTAACATTTTTGTTCTTTTGAATGACCATTTGTCTCGCTTGTCAGGCAACAAGTAATAAAATGTAAGTGTTAAAATTTAATTTTTTCAGAAAAAGAATTTTGAAGCCCTAACTTTTTCCTAAAAATCAAATAAATCATAAATTTTCCTGATTTGTTTGCTTTGGTGGAGCCTTTGTCCATAAAGTATAGTAATTTCAAACAAAATAAGATATAGATTAATGAAATGTCAAGCCTTTTACACAATTAATTCGAAGCTGTAAAATTGACCGATTTAAAACCAACTGGAAAATAATATAAATAAAACAAAAGATTCGTGTAAGTGCTTGTACAACAACAATGTCCTGCTATCAAACCAATTGCCAACTGTTCACAACTCCACTCCTAACTTTCTCGTAGCATCGTCTGGACTAATAAATCTAATTATCTGCCTCACCATTAGTGGGGGCGGGCTACCGATATTCCTATATTATCCACTCGAAGTAGTTTCTCTGCTCGCTTTCTAAGCACACACATTGTAGGGACTTTAGTTCGGAATGTACGGGCACATGATTGTGAAACATGCGGACGTTGATGCCTTAAATTTACCTTTATCTTGATGCGAGGCTTCTGTAACTGTAACAGGGCTATAATCGCTCTATCGATGGTTATACTTGTTGTCTAGTAATAAAATACTGAAGACGACATTCAACTTTGACGTACTGATCGGAAGTTCAGGATTAGAGGCCAAATATTATGCAACTTCGTTAGGTAAGTACCAAATCGAGATGTGTGTTTTTGTTCCGCTTAAGTAAAAATATTTGGTTCCAACGGGAACCTTATTACGTTAGGCTTATATAATATATATTTATTTATTTAGTTTAAAAAATTTAGTTTTAATATTTTTTCGAAACATAATATTTCATAATTTTGTTTTGCTATTTTTTAATTTTTTTTTTTAATTTGCGTAGAAAGCATTCACTTTTTGGTTTGAAATATTTAATGAAAATAAAACAAAAATGTAATATTTCTTATGTCTGAACTGTGTTGTGTTTTAATTCAAAATTGCACATACCTGTATAATTTTGTTAAATTTACTTTTGTATTTTACATTTTAAATTGCTTTATATTTTATTATGTAATTTCTTCTAGTGAACTTTTTACCCTTAAAAAAAGTCCTCCATAACACAGGTGAATTTCCAGCGTGGAAAACAATATACATTATCTTATAATAAAAAAAACATATTATGTAAAAAAAAGGTTAGACTGCGCGATGACGTATGTTAACCTAGATTACTAATATCAATTTGTTATGTGCTATAGATTCGCTGCAAACTCTGCGGGATCGAATCCGTGCAAAACTGATGTAGTGTTTTTTTTGCGATTTTTCGAAACTATTATAAATCTACTCGATTATTTTTTTTAAAATTTAAATACCAAAGCACGAATGTATTAAATGAAACCTTTTAAATTTGTCGATTCTCAATGGAACCCTGATATTTTTATTCTTGTTAAAATTCTTGAAAATAACGTAATGATCCATTTTGATATGGCCACGGCGGACAAATAGATGTTTTTTTAGAAGTGAGAATGGTCATACATATTATTTCATTGGTACTAACGTGGCTTTTATTTGTTTATTAAATCTTTCAGACACGCAAATCAAATCTCTTGATTCCCAAAACATAAATAATTTTATCTGAATAAGAATAATAAGATAATAATAACGAAAATTTTCAAAAAGTTTATGTTTCTCACTGCTAGTTAGTAGCGTAACTAACACGAGTAGAGGTGTATAAGTGGTGCAAACAAATTGCAAAACCCACAATTAATTTATACATAGATGTTTGGTGTGTGCAAACACATCGTCAGAATGGGTTAATGCTTTAAAATTTTTCATCAAACATAAAAAAATCCACATCTCAACGCCTACACCACACAGATGCATAAGAAAAAAATGCTTAAGCTAACAAAATTAGCTTAAATGGTCCAGTATAAAATCCCACAGTAAAGCATTATTTTGATAAATTTATTAATCTCTATTGAATGAAAAAATACGCTTTGTATAACACCACTTTATTTGACGTGTGCCTTACATAGTGTATTTTTTTTATTTAATACATAATGTAACACCCCCAAGTTTTTGCTTCCTTCGAAAAAATTATGAATCTCTATTATAACAGTTGTAAATCTTTTTTTTTGGCGCATTAAACTGATAAGTCAATATTATTAAACTCACACTGGCAGATCCATCTGAATAAAGGGCTGAGCCCGAAAATCGGAAAAAAACTAATTTAATACCATCAAAGGCACATAGCAATGTAAATACAAAGCAATATGTGTAGATAGGCAAACTAGGCAGAAGACAAGCAGTCTGTACCTAGATGTTGGGTGGTAGATATCTATGATAGGGGCTGCTGCTGGCTAGGGGTAGCTGCTGGCTAGAAGCTACGTGGCATAGCATTGCCCGCTGCGGGATGTGCATATTAATTCCTGTGAAATATGATAGGGATGTCCGCTTAATTGCTTGCATTGCGGCTTGTATTATCAAATAAAGATTGCACCACGAGATAACTCCAGTTTAAGGTCTGAGGGTGCCATGTCGTCATGCCAAGTGTCTGCGGTTTTAATCAGAAAATCATGTCTTAAATGTTGTGAAATGACTTTACATAAAAAAAATATACGAAAATCATGCCTTTTATAGTTTAGTTGCAAGAGCAGATGGCTGAAAAACGTAAAGTTTCGAGATTACATTTCGCCAATAATGTCATACAAATTTCACGTGTGTTTTTATATGATTTGATGGCATTTAATTTCAATTAAATTTTTTTTTAGATATTTAAACCAGCCATTTGTAAAGATCTGAGCATTCGGTAATCATTTAAATACTAGTTGTTACCCGTGAAAAATCACGGGATGTTGCTTGATCCCCCAAGAAAATGTATTAGTTGCTTTAATCCACACATTTCAAATATATATTTATATATATATATTTACTAAGTGAATACCACACAAAAGTCCCAACAGCCTGGAGCCAGTAGGCCTATGACATCCCTGATTGGGGTATGTTGTAAGGCTGAAAATCGCAGGGAGGAGAATAAGATGGGGAAGAGGAAGGTTGGAAAGTACCTGAAAGTCACCAAACACGGCTAAATCCATTTCAAGCAACGTTTCGATTCTGAATTGAGATATTTCACCAGGGCGATACTTGGAGTATCTACCACTGGAATAAAGAAGGGTTTCTGCTAAAATACATTATGGGTAGGTAATTTATTAAGTCGGTTGGGTAGAAAAAGTTTCTTAGGTATTAGAAAAGATTTTTTTAAAAATTGACAATTAACATCAGTTCCAAATTTGAAAAGTTCACACTCGCACGTGCGTACTCAGCAAAAAGATTATTTAAATTCAATTAAATAAGGGCACACATTAAAAAATATAATTAATGAAAATGTCAGAACCCTTTTCAAGTCACGCTTTTCATTATCCAAATCAAAAATACTAAAGTTTAGACCAAATAATCATTTTCAAAGGGAATTGATAAGATTTATGCGATGAAATATCAATAAAAGACAAAATAATTATACGATAAATACTAACTAACCATCACGCCATTTTCCCGCAGGGGTAGGTAGAGAAGATGGACCGCCATACAACTCTGTCTTCGCACACACCCCTGGTTTCATTCACATTCATACATCGTCTCATACATAATCTTCTGTTATTCTGACTCTTCACATGGCCCGATTCAAGTATTTGATTCAATCAATCGTGCCGTGTCTTTCTTGATCGTCCTCGACTTCTTCTTCCATTCACTTTCGCATAATATGTTCTTTTCACATTCCTTTCTTCGTTCATTTGCTTAACATGGCCAAACCATCTAAGCGACCCTTTCTTGATCCTACACATTACGCTTACATCAGCCATGCATTCTTTTCGGATATCCACATTTTTAATACGGTCATACATGGTTTCACCGCACATGCGTCTCAGGGATCTCATTTCCACAGCATTCAGTTTAATTTCATTCTTCTTCTGCCAGTTCCATGTCTTTCCGCTATACATCAGGGTTGGTATAAGCACTCGATGAAATTAACAAATAATATATAATATTATATTTACATGATATATAAAACAGATATTATTAAGAATTTTGGAAATGGTTCAAAATACTCGTTTTGCGAAATGAATGATTTATCTGTCTAAACATTTGCATGTCCTACGTATTTGGTTTCTATTTACGCAAACGTAAGCAAATATTTCATAAACGTATTGTTATCGTATTAGTACGTGAACGTGCGAAATATTAAAAAAGGTCAGTTTACGGCTAGGTCCTGTGAGACCGCCCTTCGATAGCCCGACCTCCCCTCGGGGCAGGCAGGGAGGGTTAATCCAATCTGTTCCCATCTCACGAAAATCGTCGTTACCAGGACGTGTTTCCAGCGAAAACTGTTTTCCGATAGAATAATTTAAAGCGTTAACAAATCAGTATTCATGCTACTAGACTGATGATCAGCCGTCTGATAAATTTAAAAAACTTTGTTTGGATTAATGGTGTAGTTGCTAGAGCGGCTGACTCTCGGTTCGGAGGCTGAGAGTTTGATAATAATTATTGCAACCATATGTAAAGTTACTTTTTAATATTTTCGTAAAAAAGCAATCACTTTGTGGTTTGAAATATTTAAATACATGAAAAAATAACTTGTAAGACCCGGATATTATTTTAATTTCGTCCAGAAGTCCAATATTAGGTATAATTCCAGTAAGCTCATAAAATGTATCATTATTCTTTAATCACCTTCTCAGTTGATATTTTAAAATTCGTATTATTTTTCTCTTTCTCTCCATGCCTTTGTCACAATTTAAATGTTATTTTACTGTTTTCTCATTGTTCTGTTATTTTATTTTATATTTTGTTCTCCCTCTGTATGTATATACACGTATAACCGCACACTTTGCATTTTTTGTATAGTTTAATATTTTACCCTCATGATGCTTAATACCCTCGAAACCGGTTGGTTATAAAAATTAAAGTAATATCTGTTGTCTAATGTAAAGTAATTTTTAAATTTCTTTACTTTTTAATATTTCTTTATTCCCAAAATATTTCTGATTTTGTAGCTAAGTGGTCTATGGAATCGGGTTTGCAATCATGATTTAGGTTCAATTCTCTTTAAGCTAAGTGTTTTATTATTGTGTGTGAAACAAATTCAGATTTATATGATGTATCAAGATATTCGTAACCCGGGGAATGTTTGTCTTTATTTGAAAAAAAAAAGTTTTTATCATTTTATTTTTTTTTGTCAAAGTGCCTTAATAACGTAACAGGAATCAAATTATCTTCACCATATTTCATCACAAGAGTAGACGGAGAGGAGCACACCCTTGCTTCATTCACATTCATACATATTATTTAATTATTCCTGACACATGACTTGATTTGACTAGAGCATTGATTCACTTGATCGTGTCTTGTCTGGCTGTAATGTCCCTGCCTTCTTATCCCATCCACTTGCGCGTAATATATTCCTCAATTATGCATGCAATCAATATAGTCACAAAAATAATTGTTTTTTGGTTGCAAATATTCTACCGGTATTAAAATTATTACGAGAAGGCAGAATGTACTTATAAAAGGTATAAATTACAAATTCCACTTAGAGATTCATGCCAAAACGAATTAAATATATTCACAACAATTATTTTACAAAAAAAACCAGAATAAAATCTGTTGAAACCATGGAAAAGTTGGAACCTTCGCAAATATCAACACGAAAAAGCCGCGAGGCTAATTTATAATTAGTTTTTCCACTATAGTACATACCTTTTCCAGCAATATTTACTGACGAATTTACTGAACAAAGTATGAGGTAAAATCACCTTTTTTAGCATTATTTTATTTTATTATAATATCGAAAGAAGGGTAGTTAATTTTCTCGTACGAATGAGTACCTACCCTAACCTAACGCGACCTTTAACGAAAGCCTACCTTTTGTAAATTTTAATATCTTCAAAGAACCCGGTTAATTTAAAATTTGATTAAAAATTCACACGGAAATCCTTTGACGTCAGCATTCTAATTTTTGGACTGGTTTTTCAACGTTTGAAAGGGAGATAATACACATTTTTTCAATAAAATGATCCAGTTTCACGTACAGTTGCTGAAAACATAATTTTAACTATGATTAAAACAAACTAAAAAATAAATAAATTATGCATTATAATATTATTATTATTAACTATCCCGCAAACTATAATATTAATTGGAAAATAAGGAATACTACACTGATTAACAAGCCTGACGTCCTATTTAACGGATTGCAAATTTTAAATTCAGTTAAGCAGTTTTCAAAAGTATTTTTTGAAGTTAAAAAAAAATGCTAAAAGATATCATTTTTTAAAGAAAATACAAACAAATCTAGGTCATGAATAACTTGCCGAAATTCTAATCATTCTCTCTTCCTCCATAGACATAACATTATTTAATTCATCTAAGCTCCCTCCATGATTGAATGCCGAAAACGATGCTTATGCTTATGCAATGATGGATGACTAGGATTGAACAAAACGAACAAATATAACCACGATAATGTTTGTAGTTATGACGACCTCCGTGATCGAGCGGTTAAGATCCGACGTGCGCAAAGTTTTATTTACTTCATATGTGTTATTTCACAATAAATTATTGTGAAATAATATATGGAATATAATAATCTGCCATTCTAGTGATTGAAGGTTACTTTAACCCTTTACCTCATATTGTTCCAAATTTGGAACATAAGAATGTCATCATCATAAAGGGCTGTGTGGGCCAAATATGTATTTTATGTTCAGCCAATTCCTTACTGTAAGCTCTGCATTATCATACAATCGAACAGTGCTGCCAGTTTCGAGCTTTTTAGTAACTACAGTCGCGTCAGTGATTTGTCATTTCGGCCATTTCGTGAACGAGCGTGGTTGTGCTTGTTCAGTGTGTGAATTATTTTGTAATATTTTAGAAGTAATAATAAATATTAAGATTTTTTTTCTACACCTTGGTGTGGTTGGTATACCTTAAATGTATAGTGTGACAAATTTGGAAATATTGTTTTAATTCGCCATATTGCATGCAGTGCCAAATACGAAAATAACATTTTTAATAAATACTGTGCAATTCCTTAAAAAAATGTTTTTTTATTATTTTTTACATGATTCTAAATACATTTCTAAACGAACATATTTTTTCTGGAGAGATTAAAAAAAACATGCGGTAAAGGGTTAAACAGCTTTAGTCGTGTTTGGTAATCAGATTTGAATAGCCAGGCACTTCTCAATCTTCTTACTACCCATCTCTTTCCCTTTACCACTTCCTTTAGCCCAAACAAATACTCCGCTTGGAGATGTCATCGTCCTACTGGCTCTGGAAAGTTGTGCGATTTTAACAAAAAAGAGAAAGTCATTTTGAAATTTTATTATTCATAGTACCTGTAGCGATAATTATTTTGCAAATTTTGTGGAAGAATTTGTTGATAGCTCATCTGTGCGCTGACTTTATGACTGAAATTATTTAAATATTTTTTACTGTAACACAATTTATTAGACTGAAATGAGCTTATGACATCAGGTTTATTATCCTTAATATTTCCTTTTTTTGTACAGTTTTCTTTATTTCTACTTATTCGTTTAAAAATAAATAAAGAAAAAAAAGTTGTTTTCCATGCGCACGATTATATTTTTTCACTTGAAAAGTGCCACCTTAAAAATTCAGAATTTCTAAAAAAGTTGTAAGCCTTTTTGACTTGAACTGTCATGTAAAATCACCTACCAAAGTTACTGCCCTGTATCTTTGGACGCCTTGTATATACAAACATTGCCTCAAAAAGCCCAAGGTGAAAATCTAGACCCGTCTGGCATTGATTTTTCGGTTGGTATAGAGTATCTCCTGTTGGAATTTATTTAAAGTAATTCTTTCTGATTAAATGAGGTGACAGAGTAAAGCAAGCACTGAAAAGCATTATCAGGCAAATTACTCAAATTAAAACGGGTCAATAATAATTCAAGTTTTTAAATAAAAGGGCGGCATATTCACTTCTTAAAAAGCCATTCTTTCTGAAACTTTGGTAAAAAGATTTCTTAAGTACTGAGTTTTTTTACTACACAAAACAGATATAGACAATACTCACCTACTAAAAATACCATAATATGGTATAAATGATTCGAATTCTGTTTCGGTTGAAATTTCAGAAACAAGGCATTAGTTTTCGTTATTTTCTACTAAATATTAAATGAAAATTCTTGAAAATTTTATTAGAAATGACGGCTAGACGTTCCTATGTAAAACAGTTAATATATTTTGGAGAAGACTAGATATTTTAAATCAAAGCCAAAAACTAGGAACAAAATGATCCGCGTAATACGACTTGTGACCTATGGGACTCGCATTACCGTTTTCACGGATATGCTTTTTTAAACATTTTTATTTTAAAATTGGAAATAACTTTAAAGAATTAATACTTGTATTTTTTTTAAATAAATAAATAAATTAAAAAGTGTCATTATCATAACCTTATTAAAATGCCACTTTAGAATAAGGTCCTAATGACCTGAAATTAGTTAAGGCGTTACTCCCGGATAGAGTACAGGATCCGAGTTTACGTCTCGGTTGTGACCATTGTCTTCTTTTATTTTCTGGCTTTTTCTGTTTCATATTTGTATTATAGCTTATTAATATTATTTAAATGTGTAGTTTTTGTTATAAATTTGTAATTTTGTTTGTTTAATAGTTTAATAAAAAAACGTTAATTTGAACTAGCATTGGGTCTCAAAGGATATATTTTTATTAGTAAGGTAAACTCAGCATAACACACAGATACCTGTTTTATACTCAAGGCATTTACAATGTAGCATGGAGTTATATAAAGATAATATAACACCACATAAAAATACTATACATCCCAGACCGAGCACGACCAAAAATTTGCTGTTTTTAAAGCGGAACGAAGTTTTCAACTTAGTGAAGAAAAAAGAGACGCCTTAGAGAAGATTGCCAGATATAAGAAAAAAAACCCACAAGTGTTACGAGAAAAAAAAATCGTAAAGTTCGTGTTATTTTGAATTAACACTAGGTCTCAAATGGATAAAAATAGTTTGCAAAGGAAAGTACTTTACAAAATTTAATTCCCGCAAGGATGAGTTGCAAGATAGGTTGTTATAAGGATTGCATAACGATGAAAAATCACCTATATGTATACTTATCTTTCTATATCTATTTCATACACGTTATACGATAATGACGTCTTATTGTATCAACACATACAGATGCGTGTGTCATTTAAATACGTATAAGTCAATATATATTATTGGGGGCCATTATTTTTAGACGCATGGCAGACCCCACATGACACCAGCCGCGCGAAATGAGCCGAAAGATTTGCTTTGGCACGTGTCATTTCGCTCAGCCACTCTCCTTGTACACAATTGTCCAGGTTAGCAATAACTCACTAGCATGAGCCGACTGACTGACTGACTTTAGATTGTGTCACACCGCTTTTCGAAGAACTAACTACACCGCAACTAGTGCTAAACTAATCGAGTAGATTATATAAACAATATTTTTATCACAAGCACGTTCCAGAGTGGTAGATACTCTAAGTATCGCCCTGGTGAAAGACCACCATTCAGAATCGAAACGTTGCTTGAAATGGCTTTAGACGTGTTTGGTGACCAGATCTGAATAGCCAGGTACTTCCAAACCCTCCTCTTCCCAACCTCCTTCCCTTCCCCACTACCTTCAGCCTCACAACATACCCTATTTGGGGATGCCATAGTCTCACTGGCTCTAGACGGTTGGGAGCAGTTGAGACTCTTGTGCGGTATTCATATAAAAAATAATTAAAAAAAGATGTAAAAACTCAGATGAGATGAAAAAGCAATACAGGTATTCCTTTAATTTTTCCAGGTTTGAAAGATGGGAGGTGAAAAAAGATGCAGTTTTCAACATGGTGTTCAAAGATCATGGTTGGGTTGTTTCAAACTTTCGTCACATGATATCCATTGAATCGTCGATCAGGGTCAGTCAGAGTGTTTCTCGGTGCGTTTCGGTTTTTGAACAAATTGTGATCAAATGTAAAGCATGACGGTCATGTTGTCATGCTTGTCAGTAGGGTGTAGTGTGGTCGTACTTCGAAAGTGTAGTAAAGTAGTTGGAAATTATCTACATTCACACATTACAATGTCCGAAGTGATCATTTATCAGTCACGCACGCACATCCCTTCTGAGACCGGATGTATTTTAAGAATGAGATAGAATGTTCCAGCGTTTCGGTCAAACGATCTAATGTTGAATAGAATATTTAGTGGTCGTATTTAAGAGAATAGAGTATATAAATAAGCGTGTTAATTACATGTTTCAAAGCATTGTTATATGCGATGCATAGCTACTGGCGTTGGGAAAAACTTCAATGTTTTGTGAATGCTTCACGAATTGTTAGTTCTTTGAAATGAACCCTTCGAAGTGAACACTTCAATTGAAGTCTAACTCGCAAAACCGAGATTTGAATTTATCCGGTTATTTGTTCTGTTCTTTTTGGAACCGGTTCCTCGCCGTAAAGCACGTACTAGTCGGTAAAGATTTCAAAGTGAAAAGAACTGGAACCGGTTCCTCGCCAAAATAAAGTTCACCTTCGTAACTGTACTGCTGCAAATTGAAGTAGTTCTTTCAATGAAATGAAGTTATGAACTACCAACTTCAATTGAAATATATGTTCAATGAAATTAAGTTATTTAAATGAATGAACGCTAAAATAAACTACCAACTTCAATTGAAATATTTGTTTAGTGAAATGAAGTTATTGAAATGAATGAACGCTAAAATGAACTACCGACTTCCATTGAAATATTTGTTCAATGAACAATGAATGAAGTAGGAACTGTTGCCAAAAAGTAGTTCTTTGAAGTAGTTCTTTCGAAGCGGTCACAATGCTAATAGCTACGATAACATTCAGCAATAATGATATCGTCGCCGGAAAGATAGACATTTTGGGAAGTTTACACCAGAGCACTTTAAAGTTTTTTTGTTGTTTTATAATAAACTTCATATGTTTCAGTACTTGGTTGAATTTCGAAAAAAAAGGTAACTCAATGTTCTCAAACTTGTCGCTTTGAGTCGAGCCTTCTTCCAAATGGTAAATATATTTTAGGTGGCTGAAGGGCTACAAACATCTTCAGAATCAAACGAGAGTCAGAGATTTCGAAGCAGAAAAAAAACTGATTAAAAATGCATTTTTAACTCATTCTTGACCAAAATGTCGCGTAAGTCCTTTTGCCTTTCCAGTAAAGAGACGAGGTGGTACGCAATTGTAAAGTTATTTTATTTACTAATTCAGAAGAGTTTCATAACGTTGGTATGTAGGTACATCAATATAATATAATAACTGTGTTACCTAGTTTATATAAACGTGAAATAAGAACTTTTCAATATAAAGCCATTTTAACATATTACAATTAACACTATAAAATTTGTGTAGGTAGGTACTTATTATATTTTTTTAACTTCTGGATAAATAGGCATAAAGAGTAGCGGGCTTTTTAGGCCCACTGTTTTTTTTAAATGGTGATTTAATAAGGTTTTAGAAATTCAAGCTTTTGATATTGGAGAAAATTAAATAATGAATTATAAGAACGGTCTAGTTTACTCTTCTCATAATTTTTTTAAAGCGTTTCCAAAAAAATGTGAAGAGACTTCAAAATAGATCGAAATTCATTTGCATTCTTCACGTCCAGTTAAATTGGGGAAAAATACAATAAATCGTTATTTACAAGTAGGTAAATTCTAAAAATCAAAAACGATTAATAAAAAAAAAGATAATAAAAAGTAAATGTTAAGTATTCTTCAAAATAAATTTACCCTAACGATGTGCGCAGATCCAACGTCTCTATTCGCTGACTCTCGAGCGGCGCTGAGCCAAAGACAAAAGGTGGAATGAACAAAGCAAATTTTCGCAAGAAGGTGTATATAATAAGGTCGAGATTGCTGTAGCAGATCTATAAGGATTCTCTGCCCGAGAATTTCGTTTTTATTAATTCTGATGAACATAATATAAGTGTAATCTCATAAAGAGATCTCGGAAGGTAATTAATTCATCGCATGGAAAAATAAAACATGGCTTTACCGCATACGTTATTGCTGAAAAACGATTTATAATTTTTGGAAATCGTTTTATGGTACGAATGTGGATGGTAAGGGTCAGTTTTGATTAGTTTAATTAATCTAAAATGTACATTACTCACATCCTGAGCTAATCATCGGAAAACATTTGGTATTTTTGATACAGATTCATCAGATTTAATTCAAATACGAATCTCAGACAAACCCTTCGTTTTTGGGTGCTATGTCACTCAAAGCATTGTTTATTTCTAAGTAATTATATGAATAGTTATCTGTTTTTTTTTAAACGTTTTGTTTTTCTCGTTTCAGACTATGGTCTACTGTGGTAAACCCACTATAAAAAAACTATTTATATTAAATTAAATTAGGAGAAAAATATTATATCAAAATTAAAAAGTATATTTTACTCATAGAATGTGAATTTTTCTTACGCCAACATTACAATTAACTTTCTTACGCTGTACGTACGTCATGATATGACTTGAATGTAACCAAATCAGTTATCATAATGGTTAAAAATAGTTGTATACATTTGAACCTACCAATGGTTGTCCGATTTGGTGTCATTACGAAAATAGATACCTATGATGATACTCGTTTAACAATTTATAATTACCCTAAATGTCGTTTGACACTCGTTAATCTAAGCTTGTGTCATATCTTTTCTAAATACGACGCATCGGTTATACCCAGATAACGACGTGCTTCAAAATTAAAATACGATAAATAATCAATAATTTAAGGTATAATTTCGATGCTTGTGAGTGGTGTCTCACCATGGGCAATACAGAGAAAATCTTTATGTTTTATCTTTAAGAAAAAACTTGTAAAAAATGTGTACGTTTATTTTGGCTTCACTTTGAACATGAGGAATTTGAGTCAGTTAGGAAAAGACAAGAATCTTATCGCTCTACCACGTAAGTTTCAAAGAAAAAAAAGTAATTTATGACTATGCAAAATTAAAATAAAAAAAAGAATTTAAATACATTTTCAATCATCATTAGTATCCTGTCAATAAACTTATAGATTAACCTTTTTTTTCAATTTAAATACAAAAAGAGAATGGCACATAACCCTATAAAGTTCTTCGTTTCACAACATACTTACCTAAAATAATGTATAAAAAACAACATAACTCCTTCGTTCGTCCGTACTTTCGAGTGTGAGAATTTCAAAATTGGAACTGATGTATGTGTTACGAAAATTATCGAATTATAAAAACAATCTTTCCAAATTCAGACAAGCGATAATATACCTACTTTTATCAGACGATTATTTTTATTCCATATTTGAAATGTACATCCTTTCTTTTGCAGGCAATTTTTAAAAATGGAATATATTTTTAAATTAAGTGGATAAAAATATTAGTGTTATGCATCTAATATTTGTTATTTAAACATAAAATTTCTCAATTTTCATTTTGGTGAAGTCGTTTTCTTTGGTATTATTCAAGTTAGGTGCAGTGATTTCTCATCAATCTAAAATTTTAAATCTTTACTCAATTCTGATTCGGGCCTCTCTATGTGATCGAAGAATGTAATAAGATGATTGGAGATAAGATAAAATCAAAACTAATTGCTTTAAAGAATAAATAAATACGATAAATTCCAAAGGTAAAGTTGTTGTTTATTCTCAGATTCAAAATGAATCACATCTGGAATAGCTTATTTATTATAATATCAATCCAAGTCATCCATTGTCATGTAGCTGGAAAAGTAGGAAAAATAGTGCAACACGAGAGTATCCAAATAGGTAAATTAATTTTGTTAAAAGATTGTCTTTATTTGTCATTTAGTTTCAACCATAGTCTTAACGCTGTTTGGGGTTTGGTTGATGTGTGTGACAATCACAAACCCAGAATAAAACCCTGTATTACAAAATTGTTAAGATGAAACAATAAAAATTTTATTTTTGGAATTCATCAATAGTTAATGCTACTATCCATATAACTAGACGGTCTTAATGTATAATAGATAAACATTCTAACAAGTCTTAGTTTCA
The DNA here is from genome assembly GCA_022651775.1 of Drusus annulatus. Classification (NCBI taxonomy): domain Eukaryota; kingdom Metazoa; phylum Arthropoda; class Insecta; order Trichoptera; family Limnephilidae; genus Drusus; species Drusus annulatus. The sequence continues at coordinate 381,670 of JAGWCC010000094.1, forward strand.
ACGTGAAAAATATTTGTTTCCAGATGATATCAAAATTGAACTAATTAACCCACATCCAAAAGTAGTCACACCAATTCGAATAGCTCGTCAAGTTCAAGCCAATGACGAATTTATTCTCAATGCTGCCAACAACTATAATCTGGGAGCGGATGCTGCAAGTAGAGGAATCCCAAGTCCTTACGTCGCCCCAATTGGTGGAACAACGACGAGATCCACCCAAATCAGTACGACCACAGCGAGAGGATATAATGGAAGAACAACTTCAAGTGTGACGACGCCACGAAATAAACCTGGTGCAAACAACAATGCTGGTGAAAACAATGGCGGAAGCAACAATGCCGGTGGAAACAATAGTGGCGGAAGGAAAACTGCAGGAGGAAACAATAATGGCAGGGGAAGCAACAATGGCAGGGGAAACAACAACGGTGGAAGCAACAATGCCGGTGGAAACAATGGTGGCGGAAGTAATACTTTTGAAGGAAACAACAATGGCAGGGGAAACAACAATGGTGGAAGCAACAATTCCGATGGAAACAATGGTGGTGGAAGTAACACTGCTGGAGGAAACAACAATGGCAGGGGAAACAACAACGGTGGAAGCAACAATGTCGGTGGAAACAATGGTGGCGGAAGTAATACTGCTGGAGGAAACAACAATGGCAGGGGAAACAACAATGGTGGAAGCAACAATTCCGGTGGAAACAATGGTGGTGGAAGTAACACTGCTGGAGAAAACAACAATGGCAGGGGAAACAACAACGGTGGAAGCAACAATGCCGGTGGAAACAATGGTGGCGGAAGTAATACTGCTGGAGGAAACAACAACAACAGGGGAAACAACAATGGTGGAAGCAACAATTCCGGTGGAAACAATGGTGGTGGAAGTAACACTGCTGGAGGAAACAACAATGGCTGGAAAAACAATAATGGTGGAAGTAACAGTGGCTTTGGAAACAACAACGCTGGAGAAATGGCAGTTATTCCGATAGTGAAATTGATGCAATTTTTGGAAATACTAACAATGGAGGAGGATTGGGCAGCACCAGTACCCAAGCTGCATCGTCTATTCCAGGATATGAACCACAAATACCTGATGGTGGCTGGCATCAGGGACATGGTCATGGCCAAGGTGAAAGAGACGAATGGACATGGTAGGTGGTAAGTTCTAATTCGGAGAGCATTCAAAATATTGAAATCTGTAGTTTTTTTTTTGGCTTAGTAAATAAATGTTTTAATTCTCGAAGTAAAGAAAATTAACTAAACAAACTTGTTATGATGTAATAATAAATACAAATTAAACATAAAATAAAAACTTGAATTTACTTGACAACATTTTAAAACCATTATGGAAAAATCTAGGTTTTTAGTTTTTTAAATTTAATTATTTTATATTAGTTACTTATACATCAAAGTTTACAAAGTATCTAATTATAATTCATGTTCTTTTTGAATTAATAATAATACAATAAGTTATATACCACTTGAAATTACTAATGTATTTCAAATGGTTCTTAGAGGTTATTTTTAATTTATAAATTGGCATAATTTGGATGGTTTCCGGCAGCGCATTATAACATTTCATCCCTTTATAAAGTAAGCTGTTTTGTGTATTGGTTTTATTATTTTTTGGTAGTCTGATTTCTTTGCATGTCCTTGTATTATGTTTGTGAATATTTACGTTGTAGATAATTTTGGTTGGTACTACCTAACAAGTATTTTAGTTAATACATTATACCATAAAACAAATTAATAATACGTAGTACGTACATACAAAAGAAGTGCGAGCGGATTGGAAAGACTGAAGATTAAACATATGTAAACGGTCCTTTTGATTTGAACATTAATTCTACAGTAAGTCTCTCTATTTTAGCATATTTTAATTACGCTTTCATTACGCTTCCCCACCCCCTTTACATCAACCTCACAATGTTCCCTATTTTTGAATTGCCATAGTCTCAACGGTTCTAGGGAGATACAATTCGAGTGTGTTTCACAATAGACCAAATGAATAAAGAAATACCTTTGGATGCCAACATACAAAAATCAAAGTGTTTGAAAAGGGTTATATCTTAAATATTTAAATTAATTTCTAAAGGAATAAATATTATGCCTTTGTTACAATAAAGATTTGTTTAACCGTCCGTTATTTGAATGAATTTGCCTCGCAAGTATCAAGTATGCGTTGTAATTAGTAATCAGAACACTTAATAGCTTAATGGGAATTCAACGGTAATTTTTCTTGAATCAGGAATGAATCAACGTTCAGCTTAAGCGACTTTATTTCCATAAATTGTTTATATGAAAATGGTACATAAGATTCATTTAATTATTGATTGTTTAAATAAACTGATGGGGTCGAACAAATGAATTGTTATTTTTAGATACGTTCTTTGAGAAATTGAATCTGATTACCCGTTCTCAGAACATGTTTTTTTGAGAAAAGACAACTAATATTGATAGTTAAATTGCAGCTTGATTCAGTTAAGATCTGAATCTTCAATGGTCACTTGTTTCTTTATTCCCCAAAATGATTTACTTTTTCAAAGAAAAACAACACTATTTAAATTGTTGGAAGTATTCACTTTTCGATTAATTTTATAAAGTAACTCAATTACTTTGTTTTAATCACTTTATTAATTTCTTTATTATAATATACTTTATTGACCGTAAAAACATAAAACGTAACACCATAAGGGCAAAATTATTATTCTAAATAACTCATTCAATACAACAGTTTTAGGCCTTTGTCGTCGAGTGGTAAGACGCTCGACCACGAATCCAGGGTCGCGGGTTGAAGCCCGGCATGCAAAAATAACTTTTTATTTAGTTAATATGTGCCAAAACACATTTGATTAATATAAAATAATACATAATATATTTAAAGCACGTCGGAGAGTGGTAGATACTTTTAGTGTCGCCCTGGTTAAAGACTACCATTCAGAGTCGAAACGTTGCTTGAAATGGCTTTAGCCGTGTTTGGTGGCCAGACATGTAGAGCCAATTACTTCTCCATCTTCATCTTCCACACTTCCTTCTTCTTTCTCCCCAATTCCTTCAGCCTCACAACATACCCTAAATTACTAATACAAAATATAATAAATAAATAATATTATAATACCCCAATTGAAGATACCATAGTCTCAGTGGCTCTAGGCGGCTGGGAGCAGTTGAGACTCGTGTGTGGTATTCACTATGAAAATAAAGTTTACTAAAAAAATACATGTTATGAAAGAACAAAAATGTTGGAATATTTATTAAAATCGTAATATTTATTTCTTACTGATCTGTTGTATTCAATGCACCATTTAAATTTTAACACAAAATTATTACGTTATTTCAACACTAAAATAAACTGATCAAATGTGATGAAGTTGCAAATGTTATTTATTGTAAAAATATGTGAATAGCACTAGTTACTTTGTTCAAAACATGTTTTTGTAACCGCATTATATACTAATGTATTTGAAAAACAATTTGATATATACGTGGCTTTATTACAGAAATTGAATCATGGCTTCCACACCTTCTCGTTAAAACATTTCAGAGTCTAAACTGAAGGCCAGAAATATGTTAATGTCAAAAGAATTACTTGGGCTTTATGCGAAAAAATCACAATCATATTATTTTAGATTTTTTAGCAGACAGAAAGAGTACTTTCCCTCGACGAATCAGATGGCAACATGTTGTGGAAAAAGCTTTTCATATAATATACTCCGCGAAAAGAGCGAATTCAACTCGTTCGTTTTATTTAGCCGGGTGAGATGGCTGCTCCATAATTTTGAATTGCTCTCAAGGGAGGAATAATCCAAATATTCTTTTGATTTCCTCTCGGGCAACTAAGCATACTCGTATACTAACAAAAACCATATTGAAAGCATCCTCACGCCAAAGAGGAAATATCTACAATTATTAAAAAAAAAATAACTAACCATCACGTAGTTTCCCCGCAGAGGTAGGCAAAGAGGACGGACCGCCATACAACTCTGTCTTGGCACACACTACTTACTTCTTTCACATTCATACATCGTATCATAAATACTCTTCTGTTATTCTGACTCTTCACATGGGTCGATTAAATTATTTGATTCATTTCATCGTGTCATGTCTTTCTCAGGCGTCCCCGACTTCTTCTTTCATTCACTTTCGAACATGCATTATTTTTTTTATTTCAAACCATCTTAGCGTCCATTTCTTGATCTTATTCATTACGCTTACATTAGCCTTGCATTCTTTCCGGATATCCACATTTTTTACACGGTCATGCATGGTTTTACCGCACATACGCCTCAAGGATCTCATTTTCACAACACTCAGTCTACTTTAATCCTTCCTCTGCCAGTTCCATGCCTCACTGTCATATGTCAGGGTTGGTATAAGCACTCCATTGTGGACTGCTAGCTTCGCTTCCTTGGACATTTTTTATTTGCTCCAACAGCGTTCAGTCCTCCATTAATGGAGTTTCCTGCATTCACCCTTTTTTCAATATCCTTATCAGTCTTTCCTACAGTTATATTTATCCTTATCCTTGTTTATCTTTTTTTATCTCCTCTATCTTTTGATAAAAGGCAGAAAAAAAATATGTACAACTTGTAGATATATCAACGATGTTTATAAGCATTAGCAAACATCATTTCAAAGATAATTTCATAGATTGCAGTAAAAAAAAAGTTCAAATTCAAAACCCGCTTTCAACTTTGGGTATGCCTGCAATATTATAAGATTGGTTCGATAAATCTATCTGAATAGCCAGATACCTATGAAAAATTTCACCAATCGTTGAAAAGCAACTACACATTTAAGACTTTTATGATGGGAGTAGGGAGATCTCAAATATTGTCTAGTTATTCGCTATCGGGAATGTAGGAATGTCTTTCACAAAAAAAACTGTTGTTTATTTATTTTATTATCAATCTCATCCATGTTAAGAAAAACCCACCATCAGAGAAAGGCGTGCTATGATCTTTTTCAAAATCAAGCACTTTAGATGAGCAAAAATCTTGAATATCTATCCAAGGCAGTGAAGTCAGTTTTTGACTTGTTTTTGATGATTTTAACCTGACTCGGCGCACCTGGGCGTGGCTAAGACTAAGGCTACGGTATTTATACACCCATTCATATCACATATCGACATAATGTTTTTGTTTATTCGTATAGCCACTTTTTCACAGTATTTTTATCAACAAAAATATAGCATACAACCTAAAAAACCGTTTAGTTGTGTCAAGTTTAGTGGCATAATAAAAAATGTGGGCGGAGTCCCGCGGTGAACCAGGAGCTTAAGATCATCCTTACAGTATATAGAAGTGGTCTATGAAATTTGTTGTCTCTTTCTCTCTCATGGTGTACGACGTAAAAACCCGGAGAAAGTGATTTATCGCAAGTTTGTGTAGGTTGGGTAAAAATAATTGGCTCTCCCTCCATATATTGTTACTTCAAGCTCCTTACCGAAGCGATGAATCCCCGACCAGTGGCGGCTGGTGTTTTTTATTATGCTAGAGCGCTAACGATAGCAGAAAACGATAAAAAATAATAAAGATAAAAGCTGAAATATCCTGAAAACCTTTATACAAAAAATTGATATATTTATATATATATATTTTGGCCACAACAACATCGAAAACGTAGTATTTTTCAATCTCAACACTCTAGTACTACTACAAAATCACGAGCCGCCACTGCGCCCCAACCCCATTAGGAATAGGAGTAAAAAAGTATGATAAAAATTTCGACTGCAAAAATCACAGTAAAAATATTTTGTTCTGGAATGTGGCGACAATCTGAAAGAACTTCTCTAAATCGGGAATGGACAAAATACCTAAGTAAACACAATGCCACGTACTTGCACTGAGTGGAATTCTCGAAGCAGGTATCTACAGGTACACAAATGTGGTATTTGACAACAATAGATAAAACCCTTCTTAAGGAATGTTGATTCGAGTGTCGTGATTTCGGCTTTCTAGTGGGCCCTTAGTCAGATTTCCAATTCGATAGTAACAGAGATATTCAACGAGCTCATTGTTAGCGTTTCTTTATGCATCAAAATGAAATTACAGCCGGTGATTCGTTGAAATGGTATAAATTGCGAGCCCCCGTACATTGTCACTACATTGTGGGGTCACCACTTTAAGATGGCACTCAAATTTAACTTGCTAGGAAGCATGCTGCTGATTGTCGTTTTACAAATTAGCCTGTCTTTTGGGGGGGGGGGTCTGTTCCAACTGCTCGTAAAAAATATGATGATAAGTTTATTTATTGTATGGTAACATTTTGATAGCAGTTTGTGGTATATTTCCTGCATATAATATTAGACTTAGTACTGTAGTACTTAAAATGAAATTTCCAATATTTTTATTGAAGTTTCTTGGTCTATGAATATTTCATTGAAAGGCCAATAAATTTTCTGGATAATTTAAGTTTTTTTTTTAATATGAATACCGCACAAGAGTCTCAACTGCTCCTAACCGTCTAGAGCCAGTGAGACTATGGCATCCCAAAGTAGGGTATGTTGTGAGGCTGAAAGTAGTGGGGAGGGGAAGGAGATTGGGAAGAGGTAGGTTGGAAAGTACCTGACTATACAGATCTGGTCACCAAACACGGCCAAAGCCATTTCAAGCAACGTTTCGATTCTGAACGGTGGTCTTTCACCAGGGCGATACTTAGAGTATCTACCACTCTGGAACGTGCTGCAAATATATATTTTTATGTGAATTAAATGTGTTTTGACACATATTAATTAAAAAAAAGTTATTGGCGCGCGCCGGGTTTGAACCCGCGACCTTTGGATTCGTAGTCGAACGTCTTACCACTCGACCACGGAGGCCGTTAGAACTGTTATGTTTCTCATATGATGATGTTATCGAATAGCCCCTTATAAAACATACTGAATTATTATAATCAAAGTTTTACACTAGTTGTCTGCTACCCGTTAAAAAACACCAGATATCTGTGTTGAAATAAATCGTTTCTTTATAAATTATTTTACTCCACGCAAACGTTATTTACACGTAAAAATAAAAGTAAGACATACATTTAAAATATAGAATAAAAATACTCGGCTGGTAAAATATATTGCAGGTAGATACTTTGTCGCTTGCCTGGATTTGAAGAGATTCTTTCTTATTTGATAATTTTCTTAACGTCAGTTCCAAGTTTGAAAATGCCGCATTCGTAAAAAATCGTTTTCAGTAATTCTGTTTATCAAATTATAATTATTTAATATAGAGTTAAGTGATTTATTGATACAAATGGTAAAGATTTTTGGTGATACATTTTAAAATTTATTTTCCATGTGCATTTTGTAACCTTGAATTTTCGAGGTTGTTAATATTTTCGTTATATTTGTAGATGATATAATCTCACGACTTAGAAGTCAAGGCAATGGAAACGTGCTTGTAGCCATGAAACCAATGACGTAGGACATTCACGGTGAACGCAGAAAGCTTCCCGAAGGAACCTGGTGAGGAAGAGAAGCCAATGGAAGATCGGTGTTGAAGAGGAGTGGAGTCGGTATTACCGATACTATTATAAAAACGAGTACCCGGATCGGTGAGGAACTCCCAAATTCAATACCACACACCCGGATACCTGCCCGCCCCGACACAAAAATCCCAAAGAAATGGATGAATGAACGTATTTTTAATGATATCTAGACGTAACTAGTCGAATGGATTTTTTTAACACCTCAAATAAATAATGTGTTTTATGATAACATACAATTTAAAAGTATTTAAAAAAAAGTTCAGATCGGTTAAATTTTTGCTGTATGTGTATTTGCCGTGTTTGATGACCAGATCTGAATTACCAGGTGCCTCTAAACCTTCCTCTCTCTCATCTCCTTCCTTTTCACACATCATTCAGCATCACAACATACTTCAATTGGGGATGCCATAGTTCCCACGGGCTCCGGAGAGTTGGGAGCAGTTGGGAGTCTTTACATAAAACGAGGTATTTACGTGTATTTATTAAGGGTCAGCACCAAAAAAATAGTCAATTTTTGATTTTCTAGTAAGAAACAATACTACAAATGATTCATCTGGTAATTATATATGGGTAGTTAAAAAATGTCTGACGTTTCCAGTGAATACAATTATTGAACAGTAATCTTTTAAATTCTTTATGAAAAACATACTAGAATTTTAGGTAAAACGTTAAAAAATGCCTGTTCTGGTTTGAAAACTGCACCTTTTGCTGACATTTTACTATGTTTTTCATACATTTTAATGGATTACAGTTTTAATATTGTATTCACTGGAAACCTCAGACATTTTTCTAGCTACCCAAACAAAATTTTCAGATACATCATTTCTAGGATTGCTTGTATTAGAATGTTAGAAAGTAACGTTTAGTGTCATTTTTGAGTGCTAACCCTTAACGCCCCGTGGACTTTTACATTCAACTAAATAATTGTAAAATAGTAGGATAAAAGATGTAAATACACAGAATTGAAGTTACAGCGTGATAAGTAGTAAGTATATTGTAACAAAGTTGTATACCGTGAAACATAAAATAACACAACATTACCAACATAAAGAATCTTGAACATCGCCTATCACACTTTCTTAGCGGGTTTGTTTAACATTTATTATTTTTTCGTGGCAAAATAAGGTTTTATCAAATCGATATTAATTTATGAAAAGTAACTAATCATCAAATTATGGTAGAACAAGTTGATGTTGAGTACATTCCTGTAATGATAAGTGAGCTGTAATTTGGCTCCTTTGTCGTCACATTACCGATATATTTATCAATTACTAGACAAGTCCACACAAGACCATCGGTCTATCGATTCTTAAGACGCATTGAAGTAAACACGCATGAGTACTATAATACTGTATACGTAATAAATAATTGACCAAAGTTTTAAGATGTGTTCAAGAGAAAGATAATGACGAAAATCGTAGTAGATGAACCAAGCACATGATTACATGATTCTCACCCACAAAATATTATTTTGTAATACACCAGGTGAGATCTCCTCTTGCAAGGAACAGAAAATAAACAAAATATTCGTTTTGCTACCTCAAACAGCATTAAATGTTTGGGTGGCACGCGGAGACAATATGGCTTAGCAAATTTTTTATTATTATTTTAATGCCATAATTGAAGCATTAAAAAATTAAAGTTAAAGTAGGAAATAAATTACGAAAACAAAAGAAAAAGAAAGAACACCAATTCCATAAAATAAAGTTTATTTCAAAATTTTCTATTTAGCAAGTTTTTTTATAGTAAGTTGGGAGAGTCTAGTGCATAATTAGTGGTTACTAGTTACACACGTTTTAGGGATTTAAAACTTAAGGAATATTTCAATGGTTATATCAATATAACTCTGGGTTATAATATGGAGATCAATAGTGGTCGTGATATTCATGAGGGTCAATATGATGATAGTAGTGAGGGTCAGCGTGATGATAGTCATGATCAAAATTATGATAAGAACCGTGATGAGGGTCATGATAGAAATCTTGAGAGTCCTCATGATGTCGTTGGTGATCTATATATAAATCATCGTTGTAATTATTTTTATGCTTATATTCTGAAACCTCTTTTTCGTAACTTATGAAGGGATCTACATTTATTTCTGTAACTTCTTTAATTTGGTCTTTTTGACCGTAGCTTCCCAAGTCGACGTTTCCTTGGTCAACGGAACCTAAGCCGCCTTGGCCGTAGATCGTTGAACCAACATTTCCTTCATCCAAACTTCCAAGACCTTTACTATCTTGGCCATTATTCTGTGAGGGCATCATTTCCTTGACCCGAACCCCCTAGACCTATACCACTTTGACCGTTAAGCCCGGGTCCATTATTTCCTTGACCCGAACCCCCTTGACTTATACCACTTTGACCGCTAAGCCCGGGTCCATTATTTCCTTGACCCGAACTCCCTTGACTTATACCACTTTGACCGTTAAACCCGGGTCCATTATTTCCTTGAACCGAACCCCCTTGACTTATACCACTTTGACCGTTAAGCCCGGGTCCATTATTTCCTTGACCTGAACCCCCTTGACTTAAACCACTTTGACCGTTAAGCCCGGGTCCATTATTTCCTTGACCCGAACCCCCTTGACTTAAACCACTTTGACCGTTAAGCCCGGGTCCATTATTTCCTTGACCCGAACCCCCTTGACTTAAACCACTTTGACCGTTAAGCCCAGATCCACCATTTCCTGAACCCAAACCCTTTTGACCTACTACGGTGGCCTTGACGATATTAGGATTGGCACTGCTGAAAAGTTTTCCAAAGGCGGTACTATATGTCGTTCTTAAAGTGGGATTGGTTCCAAATATTGAAACGATGTCAGAATCGACTGATTGTCTTTTGAATCTTGGATATACAAATTGGACTGCATCAACATCATCTGAAAAAAGAAGTTATAATAAGTATCCGATTTTTTGACCACAAGAAATCAGAAAAATGGGAAAAATCCCTTTTTAAAGCATAGCTAGTTAAAAAAATATTTTATTCGTCAGGAATTCATTAAATGAACGATATTCAATCTATTGATCTCTTTAAAATTAACAAAATATATTTAATTTAAATGTTTACATTTATTGTTATTTACCTGAATATTTTTTTTCCACACATCTTGAGAGGTTTATTTCCACAAGAAGTAATGCGAGCACTACGATTTTCTTCCAATTCCGTGCCATTGTATTGACCGTCCTACTTGGAGTGTGGATGTAAAACGATTTACAGAGATTTTATAGAGCTGTTGGTACCCACTGCATTACTCCGTAATTACACATCAGCCTGAAAGTGATTAATGATTCTGGGAATAACGTCAATTAAATTATTATTCATCGTATTTAATTTCGGTGAGTGCTTCATAAGTCGTCCATCCGTCCGAGATGAGACGAGACGAGACGAGACGAGACGAGACGAAAAGAGACGAGATGAGAAAGTCAACTGATGATTCACCAATCGGTAGCTGAGTGGACAAACGCTTCGGATTCCCACCCGGGCATCGTGGGTTCAATTCCTCTCCTGGATAAATCCTCCATCATTGCACAAGCAACATCTTGCATCAACATTCACTTTTTATTATGATGGAGGTAGAGGTTTTTCATGTGTTGTCTAGTTATTCGTAACCCGAGATATTTGACTTTCTTAAAAAAAATAAAAATTACACTTTAAAAAAATATTCTTCATGTGATTTATTTGCATGTTGTTTAAAAATCGTTTTCTAGTAACATGTTGCATAATAAATAAATGTTTAAAGAAATCTCATATTTTGTATTGTGGTAACAATGTTATCGGGTAAAATAACTACATCTAGGTTTTTAAAAACAATTTTTTAAAAGGTTAGTATAACGACATCTATATATTTAATTTGAAAATAATATTATCGGGAAGTATTGCGACATCTATTAAATTTAAACAGAAAACAATTTTATCAGGTACTATACCGACATCTATGTTTTTACATTGAAAACAATTTTATTGGGTAATATACTGACATCTATGTTTTTCAATTGAAAACAATTTTATTAGGTTCTAGAGCGTCATCTCTGTTTTTTAGTTGAAAACCATTTTATCGGGTAGTATAACGACATCTATGTTTTTACATTGAAAACTATTTTATTGGGTAATATACTGACATCTATGTTTTTCAATTGAAAACAATTTTATTAGGTTCTATAGCGTCATCTATGTTGTTTAGTTAAAAACAATTTTATCGGGTAGTATAACGACATCTATATATTTTAATTGAAAATAACACTATCGTGAAGTATAACGACATCTACACCTTTTAAACTAAAAACAATTTTATCGGTTAGTATAACGACATCTATGTTTTTATTTGAAAAACAATATTATCGGGTAGAATAACGACATCTTTATTTTTTAGTCGAAAACAATTTTATCGGGTAGTATACTGACATCTATGTTTTTCAATTTAAAAACAATTTTATTGGGTACTATAGCGACATCTCTGTCTTTTAACTGAAAATAATATTATCGTGAAGTATAACGACATCTATGTATTTCAATTGAAAACAATGTTATCGGGTAAAATAACGACATCTAAGTTTTTTCATTGAAAACAATTTTATTGGGTACTATAACGTCATCTGTGTTTTTTAATTGGAAACAATTAGTTTTTTTAATTGAAATAAAATAAGGGTTAAGGAAGCATGATGTTACGGATGTTTTCAGTGGAAAGGGTGATAATAATGTTTTAAGAATGTAACCAATAATATATTTATTTTATATGCGCTGCACCACTCACAACAATGCTAAAACTTATGTTCAATTATTCATTCACCCAAAGGTCTGACTTGATGAGGTGGACATTGAGATGAACATTGAGGTGGACATTGAGGTGGACGTTGTGGTGGACATGGACAGTTGGGATCGCCTTTGTTATGGTTACATCCTCCTGTCAATTGTCCGTGAACTGCAACATAAACCATAATTTCAATATCAATGTCAAAGTAAAATGTCTGTCTAAAAAACATGTATGTTAAAATTCTGTCTTTATATTTGAGTATATCACATATGCAAGCTTGCTCATAATTTGTACTCGTACAGCAAGGATCTGCAGTGGAAAAAATATGAATTTTAAATAAATATAATCAGAGAACAACAAACGATGATTCTAAACACATTAGTTTCATTGTACTGACTGACCAAACCATGTTGAAAAAACGTAGGTCAAATTATTTAAATTGTAACACCAAGATGGCGCGAAATTCAGAATGCACATGTTTAAAAAACATTGGTCCAGGTGCATAACCCGGTAGGTAAGATACACAGGCGGGTAAAGTTGGATACTTACAGCGAGTACCAATTTACTCCTTTTTCCCTATTTCGAAACAAGTTTTTCCTTTATATAGTTATGTCCATACCTACACAGGCTTCCAATCGATTATAAAGAAGTCAATTAATGTTTAGATATAAAGCACTGAACTAAATAACTGCTCTAGAGTGACGAATAATCTTACTGATATACCTGTATGAGTAACGCACTGGGTCAATTTATTTATGAACGCCGTTATAAATTGTTTAAAGGTCTATAACTAGCACAAAGGACTCAAAAATAAAAAATCCACTTTTTTTACAAAACTTTAAACTCTTAATATCTTGAGGTGGTTTAATTACTAATCGATGCTTTATAAAATGGACAAAAATTAAGTATTAATATGAATTGTATTTTGACAATTCGACTATTAATATCAATGCATAACGTCGTATAATTTGTCTAAAGTTATTTGATTAATTGCACGCAAGAAATATTAAATTTTGCTAAATATATATTGTATATTTTTACAGTGAATACCGCACAAGAGTCTTAACTGCTTCCAACCATCTAGAGCTAGTGAGACTATAGCATCTCCAATTGGGGTATGTTGTGAGGTTGAAGGTGGTAAGGTAAGAAAGGAGATGGGGAAGATGAAGGTCGGGAAGTACCTGGATGAATATGATAGATCTGGTCACAAACACGGCTAAAGCCATTTTAATTCTGAATGGTGGTCTTTCACAAGGGCGATACTTAGAGTATCTACCACTCTGGTATACCACAAGGCACGGCTCTTGGACCAATATTATTCAGTGTTGATACAAAAGACTTGCGTGGTCGACTTTTACATGATTAAGTTATCTCACATGCTAACGGCACAGGCACAAAATGTGTAAATAGCATTAACATATACAAAATAAATTGGTCATGGCTTTAATTAAACATATTTAAAAAATAAAGTTCAAATTTTTCTTACCGAGTCCAGCTCCTTGGTCGGCTCCTTGAACCGCCCCAACCACTCCTGACACCACCGCTCCCGCCACCCCCCCTACCACGGCTCCGGTAATGCCGATGGCTCCTTTTCCAATATTGACAAGACCTTCCCAAATACCAGACAGAAATCCTCTCGGAGCTGGTTCTGAAAGATAAAGTCAATAATCAAAAACAATTCGACACATTAGAGAGCCAAAGAGCCACTCATCCGATTACTTTTTTTTCGGTTTCGAAAAGATCTCGATGGGACTCTGTATTTAGTTTAACTTTTTCATTTTATTTTCGAAACCAGTATAAATTTTACAAACACTTTTTTTAATTTTTTAAATTTGAAGCATTTTGTATAAACCAGAAAAGTTATTGTTAAGAAGCCATAAAACAGCTTTTAAAATAGAGCTGATAAAATGAGTGTAAAGGTTTATAAAAAAATAAAAAATTATAATACATAAAAAATCAGTCCAATTTCATACAGTGACCTCGCGATCGAACATATAAACATGGAATTGTTTGATTTACTATTGTCAACACTTTTGTAGCATTTCCTTATTCACATTAGATTTTTTTATTTAAAAAATGTTTTTAAGCAAATTAATTAAACTAGATATGTATATTATATAACTGAAACTATGATGCAGAAATGTTGATAAAATCAAAGAAATGCCTGTTAATTGAAAAAAAGTGATAACAGTAATCGTGAAACCTGTTTTGTCAAAGATGTTTTTGGAACCGTTTGGTTGAAAAATCACTAATATTTCAATTATTGAAACACAGAGGTGTGAAAAATATAACTTATTTTAATCTATGTGCAAGAATTTATGTTTTTTGTGCAACAGAAATGTGAAAAAAAAGTTTTTTGTATGAATTTAACTGGGTACGTAAACATTCTAGATCAGGGGTGATGGACTATGACTTTACATAGTTTGGATGGTTAGTATACTCGTATATCTACTAAGGATATGGTTCAGTAGAATAACTCCTTAAACATCATTGAACTTACGCTGTGAAGGCCTCGCACCATTCGAACATTTCTCAGACATCGTTAGATATGTTTTATTAGTCAGTCGTGTTCTGAAGGTATAAATATAGCGCGCAGATAGAAACAGAGCTATTGACGGCTTTATCTGCTTGTAAACCTGAAACAATACAAAATCTTATTTTATTGACATGAATTTTATGAACTGCAAATAGCAGAATTTTGGAATTGTTGGTGAAATAATAAATTAATTATTGGTAAAATGATCATTCAATTTCATATAAGGTATAGATTACGATAGATAAACAAATCTATTTTTGGATGTAATACAGAAAAAGATAACATTACGTCAACGATACAATTGGTATCATAACATTATTGTAATTAGAGAAAACATATTTTAAATGCAGAAAATGTTACTTCGAAATTTCATTGTTTTTCTCATACGGTATGATGAGGAAAAATATTTTGGAATCTAAATTTAGAAGTAGTAAACCTACCGTCGTAAAAATTTTCAACCTTCGGCCCCTTATGCAATGAAAATTCGTAGATAATTCCATAGCGAGAAAAACCCGGTGGTCTATTTTGAAAACACAGCATTTTGTCATTGAAACATCACATGTTGTGCTAACTTGGGATTTAACCTTTCAAAACTAATACAAAAAAAACTGAAAACGCCGGCGTAGTGGTTAATCGTGCGCTATATTCAACATCTTGTGCCGTACTTGCTAAACAGGAAATGCTATTCTTATGTTGAGAAGTTGTCAGTATTTTGAATATTTCTTAAAAACGAGGCTAGATAAATTTATTAGTGATATTTATACTTAGATATGCGGATGAGATTTTCTATGTCTAACTTAACAGAAAAATACCAAAGGGTTAGAGATAAATAAATATCAGACCGAAATTATCAGATTAATAAATACGAAAAATAACACAGAAAATATATTTTATGCTATCGCCAAACTTACCAGAATATTGTAAATTCTTTCAAATATTTGATAGAACCTCTATTGTGGAGACCGTTGCTATAACTGATTTCAGGTAATCTTGATTCCCGTAGACCTCGACATCGATAAGACGTTAGATTTAGTAACTTATCTGTACAGGCGGCCACATAAAAAAACGGGTAAGGGCAAAAATTAACGATATTCACAAAAAGCAAACTGGATTTTTTCTAGTTTTGAAACTTCGTTATTACAGAAGTGTTACCAATAATGGAAATAAATATGATATAAATAGGTAGAAATTGATTTTGTTGTTGTTAGGTACTACTTTTACAATTTCTATCCAACCAAACTGTCATATTCGTCCGTTATGACACAGGAACTTCCTGGTATGGCGGGTGATTTTTTTATTGTTGTAACAACATTATTTTTCAACGAACAAAAAATAAACATAAATTCAATGTCAAATATTGGACCCTTCCTTTCGATTGCCGATAAGAGTGGACTCACCCGTTTCTTTACATAGGTAAATAAGACGTTACTTATTATTACTGTATGCATATTTTTCAAAGAGAATTTTAACTTGGCTATTATTTTTTACTAACCTGTATGACTTTTTGCGTTTCATAGATTTGACAATTTTCCACAAGATAACACATTTTGAAAGCGAAATTATGTTTTTAGTTGTCGTTCATAGATCGACTTGGAAATAATATTTGAGTTGAAATATTTGCATTGACCCACAAATTTGTTGTTAATAATAATAATAATTTCATTTTATTTCAGCGGAACAGAGCAGTGGGTGCAATGTCTGCCATATACATAATAATACATATGACATAGATTAAAACAATGAAAGAGATAACATAAAAATAAAATAATAAAAGTTAAAAATATATAATTTAGGAAAATAACATGAAATGAAAATAATAATATAAGAGAATATGCAATTACATAGACAAATAAAAATGCAAAAGAGAAAAGAACTTTTACTGCGGATTGAGAGAAATTCTCCACCTGTGATGTAGGGGCGCACTGTGCCACTGGGCGGCAGCCTGGACGAGTGTTCTCGAATTCTAAGTAGCGCTGTCTCGTTCCGGCCACTCTGTGACGCACCAGAGCAGCAAACCCGTGCACCCTTTCCTCTGCAAACATCTATAGTGGGAGACAATCACCATCACCATCCTCTTCTATTTTTCTTTCCTTTTTTACTCCCTTAAGCCCCACAACATATCCCATTTTGGGTTGCCAAAGTTCCACTGGTTCCGGGCAGTTAGGGCTTTGTTTAGTATTTACATAAAAAATGGGACTAAGCGCCTTTGAGGTAATATTTAGTAAAAATGGCAATGTAAAAATCTACCAAGTATTATTATTTTGAATGGTATCTTTAGACGCAATACGTGCGATTTGTTTTTGTGAAATTTACTTTTAGATTTTTTCATCGATTACAATAAAAGATTAATTTATATAGGATTTCATACAAGAGCGTTTATTTTGATAGGAAGTTTGTTATCATCAGCTATTAAGGCGCATAAAAAATCAGTGTCACCGCACCTAAGCCGCTCACGCAGTGATATATGGTATATATCGCATATATTTAATTATATCATTAAGATTACCTGATGGAATACAAGCATAATATGTTGGTGTCGACTACTACCGTGGCCTAAATAATAGAATCAGTTATTTATTAATTGCGGCATATTTATAGTATTGACCAGATTTCTGATTATTATTTTTTAGTGAACCCTCACAAATGTTTACTTAAATCGGAAAACTCGAATCACCTTGTTGCCTACTGGTGTCACCAAAGTAGATCGCTTTATTGAAACAGTATCAAAGCAACAGTGGCTGCACAGGTGATGTCCCACTTGAAGGAAGAAGAGTCTTCCGGAGACCTGAAGACCTGAAGACATGAAACGACCTTTTTGCATGCTTTATTATTATAATTTATTTGTATTTTTTTTTATATAATACATTTAAAACATAATAATAAAAATATAAAAGGGTAATTATAGAACAAAAATACAATCATCATTACAATATTTTTAATTTGTTCGTTAGTTCTTCTTTTTGCCTGCGCATATAACCTGTTAGATATGTCGTGGCGCTTTCGCAGCTGCCTGACGTGTTTTAGTCTTTCTTGTTATTTTTCGCCAAATAAGTAGGATATTTCACAAATTACTTCTTTAAAATTCCTGTACTGTATGACAAATTCAGAAAGTCCATTCTTTTAATTTCGCTCCTATGCCCTAAATCGGAAAAAAAAATTAAAATAATAATCATAATTTTAAGTAAATAATTGTGTCTATCTGATGGGACCTGCCAGGTAAGTATGTTCCTGTATATTTTCTTATTTAAACTAGGAATTAATATGTAATGATAGAAAGGAAGATCTGTACAGCGCCCTTGAGGTGATTTTTCACAAAAACGGCGCTATACAAATCGTCCAAATATTATTATTATTAAAAACAAATGTATAAACATAAAAATCCCACAAAGGAAAAGCTTGTGCGTAAGCATTATAGAGACTTTTTCGCACTTTTTAGGGTTAAAATGGAAGTTTCGAACATAAAAAATAATGCGCTAGTATTAAGAAAAGAATAAATGACAAACATGTGATGAATGCATTACACAATAAAATAAATATAAGAACATACAAATATGATATTAAACAGAAATGATAACTGTTGAAAACTGGGGTAATAAAAAAGAAATCTGAGAATATATTATGCATAGCATTGAGAGCTGATATTGTAATGGGCACGAGTGAAATTCTAAATAAATCAAAACGATGACTGAATTTAAACGTTTAAGAAAAAAGGTATCCAGTTCGATGTTTTTTAGCCAATTTTGATGTATTTTATATAAGAATGAAGGTTTGGACACATTGGCTCTTTTAAGGTTAAAATTAATTTGCATTTGGGCCAGCCTAGTTTTACAAAGGTATACTAAAAAAACACAATTTATTTAATCATATATTTATTTGAATGCACGAACGCATGTTATTCTATTATTTCTTAAGCCACTTTATTTTATTGACTGTCATTTATGGAATGTATGCATGTATTGCACTACTCCTGAAAAATTTATTGAGTTTAAAAATTATCATTACAACTAGCACTAGTACAAACGAGACATAATTACTACCAAAACATGTTCTAATCTCTTAGGTCAGTGCTCTTAATGTCTTCTGTATTTCTGTATCCAAACTATTAAATAGTCAGTCATTACAATTTGATTGTTATAAAATAGTCCGACGTGAACTAAATATATTACTCCTAGCTCGTCATTCAACTAGAAGAGTCTTTTATTTCATTTGGAGATGTTTCTTTTCAAAGCTACTTCGTTCTTCTTCTTCGTATTTTTCCTAGCTGTGCAAGGAGCCACCCTTCCGAATCTAGATGATGCCGATCGTAAGTTAACATTACATTTGCTTTAAACATTTACCAAATTCGTCTTTAATATTTGCATGGTGCCGAAATTTACGAAAAGAGGCCACTAAATACTACAAGGTATAGAATTAGTATAGAATTCGCCCATTGATAAATTCAAAACTAAAAGTCAATTACTTTGTCTGATGTACATACGTCATGACAAATTTCGATGTTTATTTTTGCCATAAATTGAAAAAGAAAACCAAAATGTAGAATTGCTTTTCCGTTTGTTTTTAATGCCGTGTTTAACTAAAATTAGATCACCAAAGACGTATTATTCGGTGAAAATGGTAAAAAATGTTTTTTTTAATGTACAAAGAATATAGACTTGATGTGAAATATCACAAAACTGCGCTATGTAAGTTCACTGTTATTGGTTATATAGACAGATTTGAAAATAAAATATTATCACAATATCTGGTTAAGAAATATATAATTCTTAAACCAAAGAAAGATTCCAAAAAACACGTCAATCAAATTTAAAACAATATATATTTATGATTAAAAGGTATGTGCATGTGGTTGTTTTTTTTTGCAAAGGTTTATTTTCTCGTGTTTCTCCATCTAGAACTAAAAGCCATAAACTAATATTTAAATAAAAAAATAACGATTTTTGATTAGATAATTATGTTTTCAACATTATATAACAAGTTTATCAACACATATTGATAACAAGATTCCTTTAAATCGAGCAAGTCTTTAACTATTCATAATAATATTGTTTGTTGTATGTTTTCCGTAGACATTCAAGAGGGTCGAGGTTTGCAGGAGGACTTCTTGAAAGGTGTCGGTGACGCTATTGAAAACATCGGTGATGCTGTTGACCACGTCGCTGGTGGAGTTGTAGGCATCGTGGGACAGGTCGCGGGGGGCGTGCTGGGAGCTTTAGGAAATGTTGCAGGTGGCGTGGTGGGAGTCGCGGGGCAGGTTGCCGGGGGCGTGGTGGGGGCAGCGGGGCAGGTGGCCGAGGGCGTGGTGGGAGCCACGAGGCTCGTCGTGCGGGGAACTGGACAATTAGTCGGTGGACTTCTGGGAACAGATGAATCGCACCTTTTCGGCAACGTTAATACTGGTAACGGCCAGTTGAACGCTGGTGCAAATGCCGGTATTGGCCAGTTGAATGCTGGTGCAGGACAACCCAATGGACACGTGAATGCTGGTTACGGGCAAGTCAATGGACATGGGAATTCTGGCAATGGCCAGTTAAATGGTGGTGCAGGACAATCCAGTGGAAATGCGCATGCTGGTAGCAACCAGTTAAACGCTGGTGCAGGACAATCCAATGGAAATGCAAATACTGGTAACGGCCAGTTAAACACTGGTGCGGGGCAACACAACGGAAATGCAAATACTGGTAATGGTCAGTCGAATCCTGGTACATGGCAATCAAATGGTAATGCTGGTAACGACCATCAGAACTCTGGCTGGGGACAATCCAATGGAAATACAAATGCTGGTAACGGCCAGTTGAACACTGGTGCGGGGCAGCACAACGGGAATACAAATACTGGTAATGGTCAGTTGAATGCTGGTGCAGGACAATCAAATGGTATTGCTGGTAACGTTCAGCTGAACTCTGACTCAGGACAATCCAATGGAAATGGAAATGCTGGTAATGGTCAGCCAAATGCTGGGGCAGGGCAATCTAATTCGAATGCTGGTAACGGCCAGTTGAACACTGGTGCGGGGCAGAATAATGGAAACGCAAATACTGGTAATGGTCAGTTAAATTCTGGCTTAGGACAATCTAATGGAAATGCAAACGTTGGTAACGGCCAGTTAAATACTGCTGCAGGGCAGAACAATGGCAATCCAAATACTGGTAATGGGCAGTTGAATGCTGGTGCAGGGCAACTTAACCCGGGAATGCTGGTAACGACCGGCTGAACTCTGGCTTGGGACAATCCAATGGAAATGCCAATTCTGGTAACGACCAGCTGAACTCTGGCTTGGGACAATCCAACGGAAATGCGAATGCTGGTAACGGCCAGTTGAACACTGGTGCGGGGCAGAATACTGGGCATGCAAATACTGGTAATGGTCAGTTGAATTCTGGCTTAGGACAATCTAATGGAAATGTAAACGTTGGTAACGGCCAGTTAAATACTGCTGCAGGGCAGAACAATGGCAATCCAAATACTGGTAATGGGCAGTTGAATGCTGGTGCAGGGCAACCCAGTGGGAATGCTGGTAACGACCAGCTGAACTCTGGCTTGGGACAATCGAATGGGAATGTGAATTCTGGTAACGGCCAGTTGAACACTGCTGCGGGGCAGAACAATGGGAATCCAAATACTGGTAATGGTCAGTTGAAAGCTGGTGCAGGGCAACCCAATGGGAATGCTGGTAACGACCGGTTGAACTCTGGCTTGGGACAATCCAATGTAAATGCAAATTCTGGTAACGGCCAGTTGAACACTTTTGCAGGGCAACCCAATGAGAATGCTGGTAACGACCGGCTGAACTCTGGCTTGGGACAATCGAATGAAAATGCAAACGCTGGTAACGGTCAGTTGAACACTGGTGCGGGGCAGAATAATGGAAATACAAATGCTGGTAATGGTCAGTGGAATGCTGGAGCAGGGCAATCTAATGGAAATGTTAATTCACATAGCAACCAGTTAAGCACCAACGCAGGACAACCAAATGGAAATGGGATTGCTTGATTGATTTCACTCCAGTAAAAATATCGATTAAAATCGGCGTTATTTTTATATTATGAATTTCTGTTCATAAGTGCAGAGACCTATAAAATAAGATTTTTTTCATATTAAAATTTTGAATTGTAAACATGAAAACTGTATTATTTTTTTAATAACCTACATATATCAATAAAATTATCATGCTGTTTGAATCATCAATTTTACTGCTAATTTTAAGCACATCCTATTTTACTGCTAATTTTAATTATTTGCATATAACTTACTTCGAAGAAAATACCCATTTGCATAATAGTTATTCGGATGAAATACCTATTTATTAAATCTCATTCTGTACTAGACTCATAAGGCGTTTTTGCAGTTTATAAAAAAAAGCTTAAAGTGGATGAATAAATACAAATAAAATGAGACTATAGAGCATTTTTTTAAAGAGAAATCATATATTCACTATCAATATATCTTTATATTCATTATCAATCATATATTCATAACCTCGATTTCGAATAAGTACCTACAAATTCATTGATTATCGTTATGTATCAGATTTGAATGGTATTAGTCCCGTTGTTTTCAAAACATCCTTGAAGCGCTCCATGAACCGTCCACCGATCTTTTTATTATAATTTTGATTTTATGTGAATATCAAGAACCCAACTGCTCCTAGCCAGTGGGACTAAGACATCCCCAACTGAGGTATATTGTGAGGCTGAAGGTAATGTGGAAGAAAGAAGTTGGGAATAAGATGGCGGTAAAGTACCTGGCTATTCAGATCTAGACACCAAACACGGTTAAAACCATTTCAAGAAACGTTTCAATTGTGAACGGTGGTACCATATTATACCAGGGCGACACTGAGAGTATTTACCACCCTGCTGAATTCTTTTTTGATTGAATACATGTAGTAGATCAAACTTCTAGCTGCCAAATAAAATCTATTTAATCGGAATCGGTCTACTGTGAAAGCACTAGAAAAGTAGAGTAGACCTTTCTCACAATTTTGAAAAGTACACCGAAATTGACCGAATCAATTGAAAGCTCCCAGGTACCTACTAGCTTCCTAGCTCAAAACAAATCATAGCCGTACCAATCTCAAATAAGAATCTAAACTCCTTTAAAATTCTGATTGATTTTTTCCCATAATTCACAGAGAAATATACATCTACGAGTATAATTAGATAAACTAACCATTTTAACAGATAATGATGATAAAAATTAAATTATGACTCAATTAGCAAATCAATAGTGGATTGAGACATAATCAAACGTGACATTCAAATGAAACCCATTAACTCCTCTAATCAACAAATATAAATTCATATCAGAACAAGTATCATATACTTATGAACGACAACACACTCTTAATAACTGTTTCGTTAAACCATACTCCTCTGTCTTCACAAAAATAAATTATATTAACACGAATCAGTTAATATTGTAATGGCCCAACCAGTTTAGCACATGTGCAGCTTACCCATGTCAATAAACATTCTTACCAATCTCCTATTGTATCCTAATTAAATATCTTAATGCATTTCTGTCAAATAAATTATATCCTGATATCGCTTTCCGAAATTCCCTTTAACATAATATGTTCATGCACAAACACTGACCGTTAACTTCGCTTCTCCCTTTGTTACGCAAACGCGGGGAGTATGTTGCGTTGTTACCTCGAGCCATTAACACCCAAGAAGATATGATTTAAGTTTAGAATAACATTCAAAGATTCAACACGTTATAATAGGAAATAACAAAAGTATTCAATTAATCGCGTGGGAATATGTTGCTAACGTCATGTAACGTTTGCGCTCGTCTTTTGCGCGTCGTGTCGTTACTTCTTTTCCGACGGCTATACGGTTTGGACGTTATCCATTTCGTCTTACCGTATCGGTTCTGCATTGCACAATATTTTGTTTCGTATCGTCACTCTTTTTTTTTGTTCGTGGTTCATAAACGGGATATCTAATAAAAGATAGATTTTTTATTATAAATTTAATGATTGACAGTCCTGAACTTTTAAACTTGATTTCATTTCATGTTCCTAGCAAGAAAGTTACAAAGCAGTACCTACCGTACTATTGTAGCAATTCTGCTTCAACCTCGCAATTCAACACGCCTATGCGACGAATGCAATAGCTGGGAAATACATACTCCGATGTCGCTGATATATTTAACACGTCAATATCAAACTATAAGTCTAATTTAGTATGGTTGTTGTCATCTGGCAGAGCTAAACTAATAGTTGGACCTGGTATTTTTTTAAATTTTCTTTTAAAGTATTTTTGAACCTGTTATTTATTAAATATTATAAATTATTTTCATCTACAATATTTTGTATCTGCTATTCAATACTTTTTTTATTTTTATATTACAATTTTTTTTTGCACTAATGAGGTTATTGTTTAAAAAAAAAAATAATGTTAGTATTCGTATAAAAGCCTAAAACGGGTGTAAATACATAAATAAACATAATTTATTCCATAGACCACATGTTTGAATTATGATACTTTTAGTTTGACCATACCCATGCGCAAGTATAAAGCCGGAGCATTTCTATAAAAGCACATACTATTTTTATATTATTCATCACTATTCATTCCATTCCAGCAGTAAACCATGTTTAGTTAAAGGTTTCATTATAATATTATATAAATTCTCCCAATAAAAGTATTCAAGAGAAAGTGATTATATTTTATTCAAAAACCCCGAACAAAAGTGCGCCTTACCCAAAGAGCATTCTGTGGGCCGCATCCGCGATCATTACAATACAATAGAATTACTGTTTTACCAACAAAGTTACACCCTCAGAGCAATAATATACAAGAGAGAGTGGAGCTGTGGTAATTTTTTATGAGGTTTGCCGAACTCGGCTAGACCTGGGCGTGGCTAGGACTAGAGCTATGGTATTTATACATCCATTTATAGCACATGTCGACATAACGCTTTTGTTTATTCCTATAACCAATTTTTCACATATAAACAAAAATGTAGCATGTAACCTAATAAACCTTTGAGTTATGTTAATTTATTTCGCGTACCAAAACGTCTAGGCGCAGTCAGCGGAGACGCAGGGCACGAAGAACACTCTAACGATACTTTAAAGCGGTTTGATAATTTGGGAGATTTTATTGTCTCTTCTGTTCTCATGTTGTACGACGTAAAAACCCGGAGAAAGTGATTTATCCCAAATTTGTATAGGTTGACATTAAAACACTTCAGATGCATTTAATTAATTTGAATGTTATAACATCGTAAAATTAAATTACGATGAAATGTAATTACTTTCTGATTAATTGAATATCGACTGATTAGAAATCTCTGGAAATGAGTTGCGTATCATGATGATATCGTTGCTGGAAAGGCAAAAGGGCTTTAGCGACACTTTGGACAAAAATTAGTTAAATATTCATTTTGATCAGTTTTTTTTCTGCTTGATTTGATTGATTTTATGGATTCTTTCGTAATCCTCCGCTAACTTGCTGGGGCTTATACAAATACCCCTCATAATGTCTATCTAACTAGTACTGCGGCTCATTAGGCCTTATTACTTTCACCATCTGATGGTTCTATTTTTTTCTGCGTCGAATGTTCTGACTCGTTTTCAGAATATTATTTGAAAATTATTATCAATAAAATTAGAAGTTTATAAAAATCAGATTCATCTATGAGCTTTTGAATCTTGTTTTTGATAACAATTACATTTCTTGAAAGCGCAGTAGAGTAAATATAATCAAACGTAACCAGCGGCAGTTTCTTCGTATTTAAAACTGAAAATTTTGAAAATTGTTCAGATCAGTTTCTTTCAGAATATTTATAATATCAGTAATAATACGATTATTCTTACCTTCATCGACTCTGTAGGCAAAACGTTACTAATTGTTTATTTACGTAATGTGCCTACTGTTTATCATATTCTAATTATGT
Source organism: Drusus annulatus (assembly GCA_022651775.1). Taxonomy (NCBI): domain Eukaryota; kingdom Metazoa; phylum Arthropoda; class Insecta; order Trichoptera; family Limnephilidae; genus Drusus; species Drusus annulatus. The sequence goes on from JAGWCC010000094.1 coordinate 407,341, forward strand.
TGCTGACGCCATTATTCCCAAAATATTATTATTTCACGATCAGTGACCTCAATGTGCCCCCTGGCTTTCGGCTATGCGCTAATGGATCTTTAGGCTAATGATAATTTTTGAATTATCTGTATAGGCCTTGGTATAAAACTGTGTCATACAATGAAAACCAACTACTCGATCTCGAAACAACATAGAACATGTATCTTCTGAAGTATTCCCCTTTTTTCTTATTTTTCTTTCTCCTTGTTGAGGGAAGAGTAATCCAGAGTTACGATGGAGAAGGTAAGGTGTTATAATATGTATACAAAATTTGTGCTTCAAAAATTCTTGTTGTTTAAATAAAACATACATCTTGTGTGTTATTTGTCCTTGGAGTAGAAACAAATTATAATTTTAGCATTCATTAATTTCCAGAACATGGACTTCGGGGAAGTGCATCTGTATCCACGAGGGGTAATGGACTCGGTAAGATATTGTCCAATTAAATCCTTTTTTTTCTTAATTTTTGGTTACTAACTACTTACTCATATTTTAATTAAGTACCAAAGAATGTTCATTAGTTGCGTTAAAAACATACTGACAGTTAAATTATTTGAACTGAAAATTCAATTAAAATTAATCCATGAAGACCTGAATAAAAACTGGCTTTTTTTTTGCTTTTACACCATGATTTTGTACTTCATAATAATCTAGAAAGCACATACTCGGCCCTCCAAAAATTAGTCAGCTCTCCGAAGTAGCTGAGAAATGTTAACTCTACTAAGAGCAAATAAGTACTTGGTTATTTTTTCTGCTGTTTTACTTATTTTATGAGTTAAACCAAAACAAATAAAGACAGAACCGGGGAAAATACACCCCTTCTTTATTAATAGACGATATGATACACAGCTTGGCTCTCCGAAACGATGACTTTAGATAGAGGAAAAACAAAACAGATTAACATCGATCAAAAAATCAATGATTAAATGTATTTTGAAATGTTCAACATTTCACAGGAAGACGCCAAGCTGGCTACAGTGAAATTGGATTTGGAGGATCATCAGGAAATTTATTTGGTAGTGCTGGAAACTTAGCGTTTGGAGCAGCTGGTGGTGTAGCAAGTGGACTTAACCAGGGAGCTGAATATCTCACTGGATATTCTTCAGGATTCAGTGGAAATCAACAGGTCAACGCAGGAATAATTGGAGGAGGACACCACCAAAAAAATACTGGAATACATTCAGGAAATGAATATGAACATGCTGGTAATATTGCCGTTGGAGAAGGTCATACCAATGGAGGTTTGATTGGTGGACAAAGTTCTGAACATCTCAAGAAATCGGCAAACCAGGGATCTCTCTCAGCTGTGAACGCAAATAGCTTCATCGATGCTGGTGATTCTTCAAGAATCTCTTCATCCAAATCTTCATCTTCCAGTTCTAACAAGAGTTCCAAAAGGAAGACGAACACCAATTTCGAAGGCAGCTCTTCTAACATCGCCCTGGAAGCTCAAGGGTCAAGCCAGTCACATGGTGAGAATTTAACACGACTTATATTTTTTTTTAAATGTTCACATTGGTTTTGAATAATCCTACGGTGATGGGGACGGAGAATTTATCAGAAATTTCATGTGAATACATGGTAATATCATTGATGCGCGTAATATTGGTTATAAAAAACAAAAGTTTTTGCAAGTTAAAGAAAATGCATAATATGAAAACGAAAAAAAAATATTTCGTAGGATTTTGTTCTAAAATCGTGAATAACCCCACGTAGTTTCAGGTATGAACATGAAACACGGTATATATTACTGTTATTCAGATTTTTATGTGGAAGAAAATTAAAAAAAATGTATTGATAGGAAACCTACACTGCGAAAAACTCTGAATATTTTGGTGTTTTTTTCAGATCTGAATATTAACGAAAACCAAGGTTTCTCAACTGGTGTCAGCGCTGGTCATGGCCTTTTCGATGCAAATATCTCAGCCAAAAAGAACTTTGGCCTTAACGCAGCTGAGGCCAGCAACCAGTACTCGTCCAGTTTGCTAGCCAACAACAGCCGGGTCAAGGGGTCCAGCAACACGGAAGTGGAGGAATCAGAGTCCAATAACCAGTCGCAATCTGAGACCTTTGAGAACGTCAAGAACTCGCACCTAAACGCCGGGTCGAAGTTTGGATCTGTGGACCAGACTTATAATAACCAACAGCAGGAAGCTTCTAAACAAAACGCCTGGATTTTCTAATTACAAATTTTAAAAGAAACATAATTTTCCGGCCTTTTTCTGGTAGTGTGGTCTATAAATTCATTTGTATAATGTTGTATTACTGTATGTGATAAATTTTGGACAATTTTTAATACAATTCTTTTGTATCAAATTTAATATTATTATTATTTAGTTCTGCCAGTTTAAGTTTTTAGTGACAGCTGTTTCGACGTTTAAGGCCATTATCAAACTGTCTTAAACTGCCTTAAACGCAGAAACAGATGTCACTAAAAACTACATCTAAAACTAGCAGAACTAAATAATAATAAAATCAAATTTAATTGAATTGAATTATATAAAGCTTTTTTAATGGAGTTCTACAAATTGAACATAAAAACTATAAATATTTTTTTTGGAATTACACTTATTCTATCAATAAATAAACATAATTTAAAAAAAACTATAATATCAGTTAACGTCAGGGCAGGTTGCGGTATCAATGTTATAAATAATATGCCTGAATTATATGTAACGTTGTGACGTGAATATAACGTGGCTAGAAATAGGTTTAGTGACAAGATCTGAATAGCCAAATACACACTAACCTTAATCTTCCTCTGCTCATTTCCTTCAGCTATAGTCACGTTGGGTCCGGACAGTTATGACTCTTGCGCAGTATTCAAATACAGAAAAAAAACTTTCTGTCAATTGCGCAGAAAAGTAAAAGTAAATGTTGACTCAAGGCACCCCCTGTTTATTCAAATCCAGATTTTAAACAAAGCTTAAACCATTCAAACCATTGGTGTGGATCATTTGTAATTACGGTTTGAGTTAAACCATCTTTTTGTATTAACTTACTCCCGCTAAGCGTTAAACTGTCAAAATGACGTTCACTAAGCTTTTTTGTGGTCGGTCTACAAAATTAAAAGAAAAATTTTCCCCGCTCACCTAGTATTTGAAAATATTGTTCTTTTTTACACGGCTTTATACGAAAATTTACGAATTTCTTCATGAAATCGTAATATTTAAGCAGTTATCTGACAATATTGTGCATGCTTATTGACCCTGAACAAACGTTGATCTCACATTTTCACATCATCCCAGAGTGGAAAATACCATCAGTCTCATCCTAGTGAGAAAATTGAAAATATCTTGACATAAGTTAATGAATATTTCGTGAATCTGAATTCCAGGGACTTGCCAACTTAAGAGCAATAATATACAAGAGGGATAGCTTTGCGGAACAGCGTAGTCAGGATTGTTGATTTTTTCCTGACTCTACATGGCAAGGGTTTTCATGGAAACACCTATTTACATCCATTCATAGCATATGTCGTATTTTTTGTTTATTTGCATAACCACTTTTTCACATTATTGTTATCAACAACAAAATAGGATATAACTTCCAAAACCGTTGAGTTATGTCGCATAACAAAACGCAGTGGGTGGAGTCGCTGGAGACGCGGGAGACGAAAAACTTTCTTACATACCTAAAAGTGGTGTGATATTATGTGACCACTTTTCTTGTCTCTTTCTCTCTCAAATCCTTTAGTTTACGAAGTAAAAACGTAGATTTTTTGTATGTTGGGTAAAAATATTTAGCTCTTTCTTAATATATTTATTCTTACTCCAAGTTCTCAACCTTCTCCTCACTAGCCTCCTGATACAAATCCTAAATAGAGAATGCTATAGTCCTACTTTTAGGGCATTGGGAACTTTTAAGAAAACATCACACGAAAACCGTTGACATGAATCCTAGCAGCTACCCAAGTTCACAGTGATAAGTAGGCCCTTACACTGACGCCCTTCGCGGTACATCCTACATAAAATTACGCAGCCCAAGTTATGCGGTAAGCCAGGCTTATCAGTATCGAAGTTCATGCAATGAAAATTATCTGTTAACTAAAGAAGAGCCCACCCGGTGTATTTGCATAGACGGGACAGATAAGTGAGCTTTGGTCATGCATATTCATGTTGCCACTTTCCTCAAGCCCCCGCCCACTCCCTTCCTTGTGCAAAACTTTAAACGCCGCGGGGGGTTTCGTAGTTATTATTTTGCTGAGTTTAAATTCGGTGTTGCGGATTTGATGAACGGGCGAGCTGTCTAATAAATTATGGTGCTTAATAACTTATGAAAATACTCGTATAGCGCCTTTGTGGTGATTTTTCACAAAAACGGCGCTGTATAAATTATCCAAATATTTTTATTATTATTTTTTTATTTATGCGAGTATATCACTTTGTGGTTTGACATATTTAAAGAAATTTAAAAAGAACTTTATGTTCGGTTCTCCCTCTGTATGTATATATAACCGCACACTTTGTGTTTTTAGTTTAGTTTAATTTTGTACCCTAGCGATGCTTGGGCTAAGCAAAGCAGTGGTCTAATACAATGTCTTTTTTAAAATTTCTTTATTATTAATACTAAACCGAAATTTTTTGTGTGATTTCTGTCTTTTAAAAGTGTATTTTTATATTATTGCACCGGTGTTAGCTTTCTTTGCCTTTTTTGATGAAATTGTCTACCCATGTTAACAAATGTTTCGATTTTGTTTGTAAATGAATACGTGCCTCGCAAGTGGATGGGAGAAGAAACAAGAATACTCTACGAAGACATGACACTACAAAGTAAATTAAATGCATGAATTAGGTTATGCTAAGTGTTGTATGGCAAAATTAGACAGTAATAGTACGTATGAAGCAAGAAGTTTACGCTAAGGCAGTATGGCGATCTTTTCTCTCCATCTACCCTTACTGAGAAAAAGTTAGTTCGATGCCAAGTTATTTAAACTGATAGTACTAGTTGATTTTCGTCGAATCATCTGGTACTTGTTAGTACTTGCTTGTAAAATATACGCAAGTAAGTAATTAGTTTGGCCTTGGATTCAAATGCCACGGGTTCATAACCTGAAGAGCACAATTTAAGTCATGAGATTGCGGGTCTGTTTTCCACGGGAGGAAAATATAATTATTGAGATTTGTTTATTCATTTCACATTATTGCTAGTTTGATTGTAAGGCTTGGAAACCCACACCAAATGTCTTTACAGCTTTCGTAAAAAAACAGTAGTAATTCAGCTTGGTTTGCCTGTAGGCATTTATTGAGACACATTAGGTACATTATGTTGGAAATAAAATAAGGCATAGTTTTTGTTTGCACGTCGCGGTCGTTCCAGAGAGGAAGATACTTTATATCACCCTGGTGAGAAATCATCATATATTTATTTATACTGGGTTTTAACAGATATTCTCACTTACGTCTAAACAATCCGGTTATAAAAACTCAGTTAGTTCACAATTATTATATTTAAAAAAAGTACAAATACAATGGATACATCAAATATAAAATTACGAAAACTCAATCAATGATAAATAATACAAACAAAATATGCAAAGAGAGACGAAAAAGATACACTATATAATTAACCCGAACAAGGTTACATATTTTTAAGCAATAGCAGGATGTTTTTTCTGGAATTGTACAAATCATCGACAACAACATAGCACATTGTACTCAAGTAGATTGTGCTATGGTGTCTTAAACAATAAGAACCAGGAACATTTACTTTAATACTGCTAAGACATACTGTAGTATCGAGATGACCGTGAATCGTTTTTTTGTTAACATATTAAATTAGTTATTTGCCTTCTAGTTTTAAGAAAAAAAAATTGATAATTCGAAATAAAATATTGATTGAAAAGGTTTTAACTATTTTTAGTGACTAGCTATTTATATGCTGGTACTTTAAAATCTCCTAAATTCCCTCCCCTATTCAGACTCATAATATTTATCTATCTAAAATGTAAATGCAACAATTCAATGAATTTAAAGCTTTTGCTTTAAATTCATTGAATTGTTGCATTTCGTCTTATTTACGCAAATAAAGAATAAACGCTAAAACGAATGCTTCACATTTCGTTAAGCATAAAATCCCTGCATTTGTATTAATAACATAGTTCACCCTTTAAAATTTTCCGCCTCGTTATCGGCACTAGACATTGGCCAGCGCTTTGTTTATATTATAAATACGAAAAGACTCTCCCGCACTACTCTTCGAAGGGCCCGAATTCCCAAGGGCCTCGGGTCAGAACATCGGGAGAGGAAGATGTGTTTTGCAAAATACACACCTATTAATTTGTGACCCTAGTTGGCCTTTATAACCCTTGAGAGTCGGCGGAGTAGGTCGTTGGTGGGTACTTCAATTATATGTAGATACATCTGAAGATCCTTCATTTTGAATGTTATAATACATTAAGAGGTAAAAATACCTTACCACGGGTTTTTGTTCGGTTGCGCCAAATGTAGGGAAGGTGTCTGTTAGTAGGGTTTTACCCTTTTGTATGTACGAAAAACAGCATTGGTAAGATGTGTTCAAATGGATGGAAAAATGTAATTATCACAAATCCGATTTTCAGTTAAAATAGAAAACGTTAATATGAATACAAAAACTTTAGAAATTTGTTCGTTTGAAATTCATGGGACCCATGAAAAATAATTTTGATAAACAAACTCCATTTTAATTTCACATTTTTGATGAGAAAAAACTTCTAGAACCACATTATTTTTAAAGTTTACATCGCACAATAATTGCATCTGTTCAAAGCCAGTGAGGCTATGGTTCCTCCCGTGGAAATCTCATTCAATCATTAAAAAATACAAAAACTTGGTTTATTGTTTCAAGAATCATGACATAAAATTATTATAGTTACATAACTAAAACTATAAAACAAAATTAACTGTTTGTCCGAAAGTAAAAAATAAAATAAACAATCGAAAGTTATGTTAATAAGCTTTCTAGTTTCTTTACTTAAACTAGCTGAGGAAAACTTTGAAATGTGTAAAATGTAATATTAACGACGTATTTATAAACATTTCTTAATTTATGGATACCGCTCTCGGGAGCTATCACAATACGGCAGGTAATGCCAAGTTGTGAACATATGAGAAACCTGGAACAATATATTATGTTCCTGATAAACCTTGACCAAAATTAGTTGATACACCTCAAATAATGAGGTGCATCAAAGTTATAAGATTTGTCTGACTATTTTAGATTTTTAACTCACAACTCTCGAGTAAAAGGTCTTACTTCTATCCCGAAGGTTGTCAACATAATAAAAGTAGTACTTATATATGCCTACTTACATTGGTAATAAATATTTAATGAGAAAAATCAAGTAAAAGCTCCGAGATTCTTGTGAACTATATTTCGTGCAAAAACCGTCTGTTATTACGTTTATTTTCTTTCTGTCGCTACGTTAATTAAACTAATGAGATTACACGGAAAAATTGTGGCAGGTAGACCTCTTGATCTCATGAGATTGTTCGGTGGGCCATTTTATAAAATCACAAAATTGTAAGTCTATTTAGGGAAATATATAAAACAAAATTTTATAAAAAATTTGGTCTATTTTGGTCCGATTGTCAAAAACTATGGGAATTTAATTTTCTCTTGGAAAAGTAAAATAATTTTTCTTAGGTCAATGTTTTTAAAATTTTTGTCATATTTAACATTATCACAATTCAACGATTAGCGCAATTTTGCTTTTTAAAAAAAAAATTATGATCTCCGTTAACCATCAATTGGTGGTTCATTTCAGCGTTTGAACAAATCGTGATTAACTAATAAGCAAACAATATGACTGTTATGCTTTTCAGCTGATCTCAATTTGTTCAAAAGCTGAAATGAACCACATGTGTCAAAATTGCACTGATCATTGAATTGTGACGATTTTAAATGTGAAAAAGTTTGAAACACTCGAGCCTTAGTATCTACCGACGAAATAATTGTTAAAAAACATAAAAAAATATTCAATACTATTTGAGCTAAAATAGAAATTATTGTTTTTAATGAACATTGATAGATTATGATCCATCACAGCTTGGGATGGAGACAGCTTTGTGATATGAAAGTACTAGCTCTTAACTAAAAATTATTACCATAAAGAAATGTACAATATCAAACTGGAAGAGGTATGTACATAAATTTGCGGGTTTTCAATAGGATATGTATTTTCAATAACAATTCAAGCCAACTAACGCGGTCAAAAAAAAAAGAAAAAAATGCTCAATTAGTTTAAAATATGAATTTAGATTTTCAATTTATTTTATTTTACTTTTTTCCCTGAATATGTCGCGCCGTTGACGAAACTAGTAGGCGATTGTCATACATTAAAAAAGTGAATTAAACAGTTGGGAATGTTTTTTTGTTTAGCTAGAACTTACGAGCGAATTAATGCTTTGGAACTCAAAATTGGAGCAGTGCTCGAAAAAGTAGTTCAATATTGCTCGTCCAGAATGCGCTTCACCCAAAACGACCACGGCGGCCATATACCAGAAATACATTTCAAATGTTAATACAATCTTTTGAAAAATTTGTTTTTTGGTTGAAAGTTATATTTTTGTGTTGTTTTCAACATTTTCAAGCTCTTACGGACTTTAAAAACATACTTTATTTTTATTATTTATTTGTAAATATCATAAAATAATTCACGTACGTACACAATAAATGCAAATATTATTTTGTGAGTGAATAGTAAAACGGTATATCTCCGACATTTCCCCAAACTGGTCAAATGTTTGTGGCACGCCCCGTAGGTTTACATAAATTATTTGGTATTTTCGCTAATGATGTATTGTTGATAACTTTACCATTTGTATTTCAGTTAACATAGTTTTCTATACTATAAATCACCAAGACTTGAACTTTTGTAGTGTAATAGTCTACGAATTTCACTTTTAGTTTATACTTGTAGTAAAGTAATTATACAGCAGAAATTAATGCATATAGAGTTCTTAGTCTGGTTGTCTATAATTAATTTAATGATTTTGAAAAAAAAAATGGCTTTACCACTTACGTATATTGAGTATTTATTTTGAATTTCATCAATGTTGTAATTAGATATTTAATTGTGTACAATTTTTTTTACAATATGACATTTAAACATGTATACGTAAGTGTGTAAGGGTTTCAGTCTGGGTATTATAATGTCACATTCACTGACGCTCCTGAAAAGCATTATTCGTTACTCCCAAACCAAACAGGACGAGCAAGGCTAAAACTTTGAGGAAACCTTCATCCAATACTGTTTTGAAAAAAAACTGTTAAAAATGTTGATAGAACAAACATTTCCAGTTTACGAATAACTTGGGAATATTTGCATCCCCCTACTACCATAATAATAAGCGGAAAATATTAGTTGTGCAATGAAGGAGGACCCGACGCTTTGAACCAATCAACCATCTAACCAATCTTTGCTTACACTAGGTTTGTATTTTGTTTACACTTTTTTCACGCTTTGCTTACTATAAAAATAGCTACTGATTTGTGATTCACACCGTTCTTAGACATACAATTTTTTGGCGTAACAACACCACTAATATGTGAAACCAATGTGTTCATCAACTAAAAAATATCACTTGGCACTCTATATATCTAATGTATTTTCTAAACTAAAGTTTTTCGAAAATCAAAAGGACGATTTTTTTTCGAATATATTCACAAAAATGCTAGCTGAAAAGATGGAAAATTTTTCCACCATCCCAAAAAAATAGCATTGCTTCAGATTTTGAAAAAAAGCCGAAAAAGATAACTGAAAATTTGCTGAATGTGGGAAAACAAAACTCAAAGTTTTTGGTTTTTCATGAAATTATCGAACGAAAACCTTTCATTTGCAGCTGCCAGGGAAGTTTTTGCATAACATCGATTTGAAGTAGCTTTATGGAATTTCCTGCATTAATTCATTTCTGCATTTTATTGGGGCTGTTGAAGTAAAATGCACTCAATGCGGTGCACAGTTTGTTGACACATCGAATAAAATAGAAATATAGAAAATCTAACAAAGTCCTCTTACATGAATACTTTATAATGACTAGACATTAGTATCTATGAACTAAAAACGCCAAAATAATACACGCTAAAATAAACGCCAAAAAGAAGAAAATATTAGAATATGCAGGTTTGATTAAAAAGCTAAAGACAGATACATTTTTTTATTTCCATTGGTTGAAGGGAGTGGTGCAAAACGAAACTCAGGACTTTTGGTATTCAATTGAAGCTTATAGATTTTTTAAATTTCTTAGAGAGGAGGTGCATTCAGAATGCCCCCTTAGTTTTAAAGATTATGTAAAGCTCAATTTTAAAGAAAAAATGACTGGAGTGTGAATTAATGACAAAAAAAGACTCAAATATGCATTATGAATAAATGAAAATGCATTTAATACGAGGAAAAAAAAATGGTCGTCCTCATGTTTTAGTAGGCGAATAAAGTTATCATTTTCCCTATTATTATTGCGGGCTTTAAGCAATTTTCTGTTAATCTAATTATATTTGACGGCCTCCATGGTTGAGTGGTAAGATGCTCAACTACGAATCCAGACGTTTTATTTGATCGATATGTGTCATTACACATTAAATTAATATATTTATGGTATATTTGCGGCATGTTCCAGAGTGGAAGTTTCTTTTAGTATCGCCCTGGTGAAAGACCATAATTCAGAATCAAAACGTTGCTTGAAGTGGCTTTAGCCGTTTTTGGTAACCAGATTTGAGGATCGAAAGTACTTCCCGACCTTATTCTTTCCAATCTTCTTCCCCTCCCCACTACCTTCATCCTTATAACATATCCTAATTGAGGATGCCATAGTCTCCCTGGCTCTAGACGGTTGGGAGCAGTTGAGACTCTTTTGAACTAACAGAGTGTTGATTCCCTAGAAAACACAAAATTATTTGAGTTGAAATCTTTTGGTTTCGATCTTTTAAAATATAATTGGTTAGATTGGATAATTCAAAAGCATCCACGCATTTTTTTAAAATATAAAATAAAGTTGTATATCTATTAATTTGCATACTTATAAATCTGACGGAGTTTATTCAGCCTCATATTGAAAATTTATCGTTAAATGAATCGTGATACAATTGTGCAATGTACCCGGATAAAATTGCCGAGCTTAACTTTTTATGTTGATATATCTGTGTGCAAAAGGAAGAACGGAATAAGTAGAAAAATCGCAGGTTTTCAGGAGAGCCAAAAAAAATATTTAGGGATTTTGTTTTTTTACATACAATCATTTGTCCCTTTTCAAACAATAATCGCATATTATCTTATTTCCTGACTCATCTCATTTTTCCTTGATAGACGTGTATCTAAGGAAGAATTCTGCATACTCAACTTAAAACTTGCCTTTTTTGACTTATTCCGTTCTTCATTTCGTACACAAAGGTAGGTCTTGAATTTCGTAGGTACGTGACAACAATATGCATTGACTGAAAATATTCCAAGTAATTTTTTTAAAACAAAGATCCAGACAACAATATACGGTATACAAAATAATACGTATAAAAGACTGGAAGTCGTGTTCGATCCCACACCAGACGCAAGACAACTCGACCGTGAAATATTGCCAATGCACGTGGATGCACATTCTTTACTGCGCCACCCAGTCTATACTGCAAATCCCCTACCCTCTAGTAAGTATCTACTGCCCCGTCATAGCAGCGGCCCTAAATGCCTTTGTGCCGTACTGGCGAACACTGTTATTATTATTATTATAGGCGTTGTACGTTATGCGTGAAAATACTTCGTGTATAAATAAATAAAAGGTGTTCTTTATCGTAAACAATCCCTTTTATTGGATGTCAAACAGTCCATCTTTCTACAATAGGGTTCTATATTATTGTTTATTTTGACATCTTCTTATGACTGTTAACATTATTATTATGAACATTATACATGAATGTAGGTCAAGTAGCAATAAAAAAGTTTAATTTTTGTAAAGGTTCATGTTTCTTGACTAGGTTGAGATAGACTGATTTTAAAAAATGCTTTCGTTCATGCCTTGAAAAATTAATGATATTTTTTTGTCCAACTCACAAAAACGAAGGTAATTACGTATTAAGGGTCAGCACTCTTTTTCACTCACACTTTTCGGCTTTCTAATACAAAGCAATACTAAGAATGATTTAGTTTTTTAATTTTATACAGATTGTTAGGCAAATGTCTAAGGTTTCCAGTGAATACAATTTTTACCTAGTTATCTTTTAAATTATTCATAAAACGAATTCTTAAATTTTGTCAAAAACGTTCTTAAATGGCTGAGCTGGTTTTCAAATTGCAACTTTTACTGACATTTTAGTATGTTTTTCCTAGAATTCAAAAGATAACAGCTTAAAAATATTATTCACTGGAAACCTTAGACATTTTCCTAAAACTGCTCATGTAGAAATTACAGATAAATCATGCGCAGTATTGATTGTATTAGAATCCTACAAAGTGAAGTTTAGCGCCATTTTGGGGTGCTGAGCCTTCATCGTTTTTATTTTTTGCATTATTGCATTCACGACATGAAACATACATCGTCTACCTATCTTTATATTATCTTCATATATACGAATTATCTGTGTAATTTATCAAAAAAACATATCTTCATACAATTACATTCTACTACATAATCTATATGCATAACAAATATCGTTTTAAGAAACTTTGTAAATGATCCCCATAAAAATCAAAAACCAATAGCGAATTTACTTTTGCAGTGATCTCTATCATCTCTCATTAATAAAACAAAACGTAGAAAAATCTGGTTATATACCCTAATAGGTATCTATAAATAAAACTCCGTCTCACGACACGGAAATACCCAGCAAGTTCAAATAAGAACGAAGAAAGTGGTCCATTTCAAAATAATGTCTAAAACACGTTAAATGAACTTACCTAGCAAATGACATAGGAAGTAGTTGAAGTTACCGTTCCGCCGTTTAAAGGCTGACTATTTCAACATGAAAAGGATAACTGAGAAGGGAAAAGCCCAATAGGCTCTACAACTCTCGTTTTATCTGAGTCTACAGTCATTTGGAGCCCATCGCAACTTTTAAACGTCGAAATTAACTACCAACTCATTAAAAAAAGAATCAAGCTTTTTCCATTATTGGAATTCTATTTGACAGTACCACTTTTTTTTTATTAAAGAATTATATTTCAAAGTAGTAAATTGAATCGTTATTGGTCTTTCAAAATAATAATACTAAAGTTTTAGACTTTCAAAATTATTAATGTATTTTTTCTAAAATTATTGTCAATATGAAAATCTGTGTCTAGATAAAATAACGGTCGTGACCGGTATTTTTTTTGTTTCATATTTACGTTGACTGTTATTGATATCAGTTCAATAATTAATATAAAAATTATAAGTACAAAAGGTTAAAAGTTAGTTCTAATTAAACAATATTTTTCTATATTTTCAGTTGTTTGGTATTTATTGATAAAGTTTTATTCATAGTTTTTGTGTTCAATTTGTAGAACTCCATTTTAAAGCCTTATAATTTAAATTGAATTAAATTTAATATTATTATTATTGAGTTCTGCTATTTTCAGTTTTATTTTTAGTGACAGCTGTTTCGGCGTTTAAGGCCATTGTCAAACTGTGGTTAGGCCACATGGAAACGACTTATTTATACGATTTTGGTTTCTTATGTGATTACTAATTACGGTAAAAACCAATTTGATAATTGATATAAGCAAAACTAATTGTCTTGAATTATTCTGTGAGGTACTTAACTTAACATTCTGTTTTCCCCATTTTATTTTAACGGCAGGTTTTTCTTTATTGTCTAATAATGTGATCCGAAACAGCTGTCACTAAATAAAACTGAAAATAGCAGAACTCAATAAAATCATTAAATTTAATTCAATTAAATTATATGATAAAGTTCTTTAAAGCCTTCTGAGTAAAAAAACCTGGAAGGTAAAAAATATGATTAATAGTCATTATAAGATCAAATGTGTTGGTAAGGTTGATAAATAAAATTACTAAGCGCCTCTTAAGGGTCACCACTCAAGAATGACGCTATTTGTTACTTTATAGCATTCTAAAATAAGCAACACTATAAATGATTTATTTGTATGGGTAGTTAAACCAATATCTGATGTTTCCAGTGAATACAATTTTTTTAATTTAATCTCATAAATTCTACGAAAAACATGCTAAAATGTCTGTAAAAGGTGCAGTTACTCCCTAATGCAGCGAAATTCGTATAAAGTATTGCGGGATATATGTTTTAATTGAAGATTTAAGCCATAAATCGCTAAAACATTTGAAATGCATCTTTGCCATCACAATATCTATACACGTTTGAATTGATTAAGCGAAAATCATAATATAACTTGAATTGTCAGTTTTTTTAAAATTTGATGATCCACCCAATTCAAATATAGAATAATTTCTTCCAAAATACATTAAAGGTAGGTTCTTTATTAGCCATGTAGGGATTTGACAATATTGTTAAAAAAATTATAATTTCAATTTACATCAGTTCCAAATTTGAAAAGTTCACACTCGTACGGTCGTACGTAAGGTACGTACGTACGTACTCACAAAGGAAATTATTTATAGTTAATGATTATCTTAGACGACCAAATTAGGTAAATATTAAGATGTTTATAGTAAGGTATTTAACGAAAATAAATGAAACATAATAAATTGATAGAAACATTTATTATTATTTTCACGGTGGCACATTTGTATTTAATATTTTTGACGATTTAAAATAAAAATATTAGAGTAATCTTACATTCAAACATGTGTATTCTTATTTACTGACCAATATATTTTCAAAATAAATATTCATCTATTAACCATAAAAATATTTATACATTTACCGATAAATAATTCACTACGCATGTTTTCAATTAACAACTTCATCTTTGTGTACACTATTTTGATTAATACCCTGAACCAAAATATTTATAAACAACGTTGAAGTGTTGCAATTAACAACGTTCCATTTAAAAGTTCCTGATTTCAAAATACCCATATTTCATACGAGTATACCTTATACCACATGGCGTCTTTAATAACCAACCACACTAGCGAGATATATTTTTTTTTACCATCGAAGCAAGCATTTAAAAATCCAGCTCTGCGACCCCAACATTATTACTTTTTTTTACCATGGAAGTAGGCAATATATGTTATTGTCACCGCGAGGGTAGGTGGGTAATAGAGCAGTGAGTGAAGCGACTACCAACAGGTGGGTTCTCGAACAAATGATTATAGCACTGTTAGTTAAGGGCTGAAGACAAATAGGTCTATTGGTTAGGGGAATTTATCAAAATAGACGGATGTAGAGTTGATGGAGTAATTGAGGAAGTACCAAATTAAATAATATTAAATTTGATATACTCAAATAACTCATCGGCATCGCCAGGTTTGGGTGTTGTGGTATTGTTTTTTTTTAAATTTGATGACAAGATAGTTTAATTTATTTATTTAGAAACTAACGGAATATTGTTCAATTACAAAAAATACATCACATGAAATGGGTAAATAAGAGCAACAGAGAAAGAACAGCACATACATAATATCATAATGAAGTAATGACAACAATATTAAAAAAAATATATACATCAGACAAACATTCAAATCAAAGTCAAGGTCAAGTCTAAGTTTCGGTAGAGTCGTAATGAATGACAAAAATCATTTTACTGGTACCAAAAATGTCAAGACCATGGCTTGAGTTAACTTTGGACAGTGGAGAATAATGAATAAGAGTGATGATCGAGGAACAGCAATTCATTGTTTCTGAGTCTACCGCAAAGAATGTTAAACTGGATGAGTTGCAACAAAGAAGTTGAGTCAGTTACAATTAAAAAATTATAGTAATTGGATATTCGTAAAAAAGCATTTACTTTGTGGCTTGCCATATTTATAAATAAAACTTTGTTTAAAACCACTTTATTATTCAATATTATTGTCTACCGGTTTCGGAAGTACCCTTCCATCATCAGGACAATATTGAAATTGATTGAATTATCAGTTTTATTTATATTATAGTAATTAGTTTATTTAATTATTATTTATTTAATAAATTTTTAAAATTTGTTTTATAGTTGTTGCAAGGAACATTGATAAATGAAGTTTTTTTTAGATAAAAATAAAATATTGCCACCCTAACGGGATACAATCTACATCACAACAAGCAGAATGGTACCATCAAAGAAATAAAAAAAAATTAAAAAATCATCGTAACATATTTTTAATCTGTTGTAGAACTCATATCTGAATACCAAAGCAGGAAATAACTGTTTTATAAAGCATCAATAAAATTGTGTATTCTAGTTTCATGCAATTAATAAAACTTTTTGTCTTTGTTAATGCTAAATTAACGCGAATACTTTTTATCTAAGTAATTTTTATTGATACGTTTTAAAAAACTTCGAAATCTCTGGCAAAACCTAGTAAACCAGTACAAATTGATTGATTTCATACATATTTATGCATAGAACAACACATCTTCATTTTTATAAACTTTAATCCATTGCTGATTTATAAGCTGTTTATTTATATATTAAACACCGGAAAATCTATTGTTACATCAGAGCTTTAGGGCTCAAGTTTTCTTATTTTTCCAGGTGCAACCGACTGCTGCTATGCTCGCTGGAAAAATAAAACAAACCAATATGCAGACTTTACCAACTATGCGGACTATGCCAACTATGAAGACTTTACCTACCATGTCGGCTATGTGCATAGCTTAGGAAACAGAGCGTTTGTTTACAATTAGAGCGCTTATTTGCAATGCAGCGTCGCTCGCTAATTGGAAATTATTTTTCCCTAGGAGATTATTTTCAAAGCCGGCAGCGTGGTATTATCACGGGTACTATTTATACAGTTCGATACCATAGTGCTCGATTGAACTTAGGATCGGGACTCCGCAGGTAAACAGCGACGGAGTTAGCACCCCTCCACATCGGTGATTTAATTCTTGTGCGGAATATGACGAAATTTTAGATTCAATCCATAAAATTGAATCGAAAAGGCTGAGCTCATTTTGAAGGAAAAAAAGAGATGGTAAAAAAATGGGGACCTAACAGTTTAAATAATAAGAACTCTGATTGAGTTCACAAAAAAGCAAAGTATTTTCAAGTAACGATTCACAAATATCAACAGATAATCGTTCGGGTGGGAAAGATATTCTTAGTTTCACCCTGGTGAAAGATCACCATTCGAAATCGTCAATTGTGCTTGAAATGGTTTTAGCCATGTTAAATGACCAGATCTGAATATTCGGGTACTTCCCAGCCTTCCTCACCTCTTTCTTCATCTCCTCCCTTCTCCACTCTCTTAAGCCTCATATCATACTCCTAATTATTGAGATGACATCATCCCATTGGCTCCAAAAAAATGGATTTCCGTGCGGTATTTATACAAATAAGGCTGCATGAGTTGTGGAAGGAAATAATATTAGAATAAGAACAGCTAAAACTAACGTTTTCAGATCTAATATAAAACTAAAATTAGAAAAAAAAGGTTCGACACACATAAAATTTACTTCATTTGCAGCGCGTCACTGATTGGAAGATTTTCTCAGTATATCTATTATTTTATTTTATTTTTTAATCTAAATGCTAATATAGTACAAAAAAAAAAAACATTTATATATATTATACTTAGTAACCCTGGTAAGAAACCACCATCTTATGTCAAAAAGTTGCTTGAAATGGTTTAGATTAATATTAATAATTGCGTTGAACTAGTTTCAGCTCCAAACGATACGACCACACAGATGACTCGTACGAGGCTTGAGCCACACGCAACGGTATATCAGTCGTAACGTTGGACTCAGACGTGGAGCGCCTTCTTAGCTTTTAAAATAGGGCTTTGGTTTTGTTTGAAACACTCTTCGCATGCGCCACGATGTTAAGAACAATACTTAAGTACCTACAGTTTTTGACAAATTTAATGTGGGTACTGTCATTTTGGATTGAAGGGTTTCATAAAAAAAACCTTTCATTAGGAGACCTTCAGCCTTGTTGGGGGCGAAGGTCAGTTTGTGCATTCCTCCCCCTTTTACTATGTTTCTCAGTTCTTTTTCAGTCTTTCTATCAACTTCAGTCCTACTGCCCCCCGAGACTATCAAAAATGCATCATCCGCTTAAGCCACCGAGGTACAACCTTAAGACAAGGGTGATTTAAGAAGGTCATCGAAGAGCACGTTCTATATTGTGGGTCCAAGGACGAAACCTTGAGGGTGTCCCAAATTGACAGTGCTGAAAACTTCAGTTACTATCTGACACTAATGTCAGTCGAAGGCTCCTATTACTTTCTCGAACTGTTTTAAGAACCAGATGGCTTCCTCTATCGGTTTTCACGTCGAGACTCTAGGTACTTGTTTTTTTAACGAAGTAACTATATCATGATTTAAACGCCCCCTACTGTCTCTGCACAGCGCAACATAAATTAATCTATACCGTAAACAAAAAGGAAAAGAAACAAAAAAACAAAATGTGAAAATGTCGCATGTCAAAATGAAATTTTTTGTTTGAGAACTTCTCACCTAAGGTTTTTATTTTTTTGTTACCAGTCTAAATGATTTATTTTCATTCGTTACGATAATAATCTTCGAAATTAACTTTAACAAAACCTTGTTCAGGCTTTGACTTGGATGTTCTATCGAATGTATAATTTTGTCCGATTATTGTCATTGGTTCATTTAAATATTATGTGCGAGTATGTACTGTTCTTTGTCGGTTGCTCTTTCTTTCTCATTTCGTGTTGTGTTTTTTTTTGTAATTGGATAATAGTGCATTAGTATACAAATAAATAAATAAAGTTTTTTGTTCTTAAGGCTAGTGGAGAGACAACATAGATTGATACTAATGTGAGGGATATTTATTCCGATACCGACATACTTTCAATCAAGATCCATCCCAAACATAAATCATAAGCACCATTCCACAATCTACTCAGCAGTCAACCCACACTAACGTCAAACTCATTTAAAATCAAAATATCCACAAATATAACACTCTAAACATAAAACCACGGTGTAGGAACAGTTAATCCGGTCTTACACCCGGTTTAACTGAGTTAACAAGTAAGGTAAGTTAATAATAATCCAGCACGAAGAGTTTAATAAGTAAGACCGTAAATATTAATGATTATTATTAGTTTTTGTAATAAAATTATTTTGATTATTTTATCAAGTTATCGAAGGAAGCAAACACTTTGTAGCTTGAAATTATAAACATATTTTGTTTTATTAAAATTTTTACAAATAACAATTTTTTAGACTTAACCTTCATCAGGAACGTATAAGTATAAACTAAGATTAAATATACTTTGTTTTTAACCACTTTTATTTAATATTTTGTCTACCGGTTTCGGAAGTACCCTTCCATTTTTCCGAAACCGGTAGACAAAATATTAAATAAAAAAGTGGTTAAAAACAAAGTATATATGTTCTATTTATAAATATGGCAAGCCACAAAGTTAATGCTTTTTACGAATATATAAGATTAAATATTTCACTAATTCTTTCACTAATTTCTTTGTCTACTGTATTACTCTATATTTAATCTTAGTTTATACTTATACGTTCCTGATGAAGGTTAAGTCTAACCGAAACCGGTCGAATTGTTATATGTGTATAAATAAAGTGGCTTAAAACAAAATTATTTTTATTTAAATTATTTTATCAAGGTTGACAAAAGAACAAACAAAAACAGACGAAAACATGTTGTCAACAACATAACGCTTCCCAACACATTCCACGTAAATACATACCGGTAGTTCTAAACAAACACCGTTTCTGTCAACAATGTGTCTTACGATGCTTAAAAACCATAAATGCTGCATTTTAATCAAATAAACACGGTGTCACGTTATCCAAAATTTTCGTATTTTGTGCGAATTGTATTTGGAGAAAATAAATAAAAATAATATCGATATTCTTACCTTACTAGCTTTAAGTTTCTTGTTTCAAAAACAGCCCAAAATCATGGGAGCTTTTAAAATATAATTTTTCTTTAATTTTCTAGTGATACCCTATTATATTGGATTGCATATAACAGTAGGAACAATACTATCAGTATGATCCGTGTAAAAGACTACCATTCAGAATCAAAACGTTGCTTTAAATTACTTTAGCCGTGTTTAGCGACCAGATCTGAATAGCGAGTTACTTC
The DNA here is from genome assembly GCA_022651775.1 of Drusus annulatus. Taxonomy (NCBI): domain Eukaryota; kingdom Metazoa; phylum Arthropoda; class Insecta; order Trichoptera; family Limnephilidae; genus Drusus; species Drusus annulatus. Next base: position 427,481 of record JAGWCC010000094.1, read on the forward strand.
GTAACCTTCCTCAACCCTATCTCTTTCTACTTCTCAATTTTTTGAATTTCCCATCACTGGGATGGCATAGTTTTACTAACTTTATTTAACCAGTTGGGACTCATGTATGTATATAAAAAAACATGGTAATTTAATTCATTCGGTTTTATTCGTACTGTCAAAAATCGTGGTGAGAGTGGATTACTTTGGAAATATCATATTTCGGACCACGTACGAAATTTTTTCTAGACCATTTTTTAGTAGTTATCCGTTTTATTTGACCCAATTTTCATAAAAATAAAACGAAAGCTTTCCGGTCGATGATTTACATTCGATAGAGCGGATCATGAATCTGCAAAGCCTTACAAAGAATTCCCTTTGAAAATTACCGCCCTTTGGTAATTATGTGCGATAGGGGTGGTTTTTTAAGGTTTTAGCATAACGTCATAGTGACAGGGGTTGACAGCTTACCCTGAAAAAGAAAATCTCTATCTATGGCGTCAAAATCAGCCTAAATTTGCACGCTGAAAATATGAAACATAAAGGTTTTTGGCGTTTTAATCGGTGTAAACATATGCGACATGAGTGCCAAATAAGTTCACACGCCTTTACCGACTTTTTTAATGTTTCAATCATTATATTGTTATTTATTTCATGAATACAGATAATAAAACGCTTTCAAAGCTTGCTTGTAAAACTAACACTTTTAAAAAAACAATTTCACAGTTTTCTTTCGATGTATCAGACAATCCACATATTCTGTATTTTGGTTTACAGCGCACTATGTGACCAACTATGTGATCAACGCTGAACACAGTGAACAGTGGGTGAAACTCTAATCTTCATTTTTATTTTACTATTTTATTTTTTCTTTAAAATAAAGAGAAACATTCCAGGATTACGGAAAACCTGATAATATTTGAAAAACTACTGCTACCATCATAATAAGCGGAAAATATTGCTTTTGCAATGATGGAGGACTTAGCCAGTAGAGGAATCGAACCTACGACGCCTGAGTGGAAATTCGACGCATTTGTCCACTCAGCTACTGACCGTTCATTAATGACTCAAACCATGCTTAGTGAACATAACTGTATTCAGATTGGTGTTTTTCCTTAGTATCAATCGGGGAAAAACAACTATTCAAAATCGAAACGTTACTTTAAATATCTTTAGCCGTGTTTGGTGACCAGCTATGAAGAGCCAGGCATTTCCCAGCGTTCCTCTTTTCTCCCATCTCTTTCCCATCAGTCTCACAACATACCCCCACTGGATATGCGATAGTCCTACTGGGTCCAGACAGTTTGGAACCATAGGTACTCTCGGGCGGTATCCACATAAAACAGTGAATAGATTGCTTTTTATGTTTTAACTATAAATTAACATATTTTCTATCTAGTTTTGTTAACCGAAAATTTACCGAAACGGCGCTTTGAAATTAGCCAGATGTTGTAAAGTATAAATGAATCTATTTATGAGTACGTACGTCTGTACAGAGTGTAAACTTTTCAAAATTGTAAACTGATTTTAATTGAAATTATCAACTTTAAAAATAGTCTTTTTAAATCCCTAACTACCTAATAAAATACCTAATTATAATGTGTGTGTTTTATGACATTAAACTGCATTTGGAATGGGAACTAATATATTTACTTGGCATTTCATGTAACATCTCTTAATTTTTCGTGACTTCTACAACAAATTATTTATGAATTAGCGTTTAAACTTTATGTTGTTTGAAGTCACCGATTTAAGGAAAGATTCACATGTGATAAAACATGTTTATATTTTAATTTATTTGCTACTCAATAAATAAATTACTGCTATCAAAGTAAAATTTGGTCCAAATAAGTCAAGGGAAAATGTGTTGTTCGGTTCAATATTTATACTCGTATATATATATATTTTATAATGATGTGTAATGTTGAAAAGTCAAACATTTTGGGTGTGAATTGATAGATAATCTCACGTTTTGTTTGGTGGATTTGTATTTATTTTTAAGTGATCGCCATACAGGAGTTCAAATTGCCCGGAGCCAGTGAGACTATGGCATCCCCAATTGGGGTATTGGAAAATACACCACGTGAACTACTGAGAATAATAACTAACCACTTCATATTTAAATATTTATTGATTTAATGAAATAAAATAATCACATCAAAACCGTAGATTTTTAGATGGTTTTGCGAGCAAAAATCTTACCTAACTTCTTACCTAATAGAGCTCTAGTTTAAAGGGTTGGTTATTCTGCACCCCTTTTGAAAGTTGGAAGCGGTAGGGGTAGACCGGGGTAATGAAGCGGCAACGGAGTGATAAGCAATATTTCACGGGGTCACGTTTACCCGGAAGCGATCCTTGAAGGGTTGATAACCTAGTGCGGTGGCGCTATCCGCGTTAATAAACAGTTATCTTTTCAAAAGATATTTTTTGTCAAGATAATTTTTTAAAAATCACATACGTATTATCTAGAATTCTGACTGATTGATTGCTATTTTAATCTCATCTGCTTTTCAAACTAGAGTAAAACATTTAAAACCTGTATAAAATATGTTTATGGACACTGGATAAATAAAAGAAAAATATTTGCATTCATTAGTAATGCATAAATACAGAAAATTTGAATGATTTAATAAAACAAATTTACAACTTTATTCCGCGAGTCCCACTGGAGAACTCTAAGAAGGCCATTTTCAGACTAGTTTGAAGATTTAAGACGCCATATTGTCAAACAAAATATTCCTTTTGTTCAATATTAATGAAACATTTAAAATAAAAATAACACTCGGAGGAAACCGGGTAGTGACTGCTAGTTTTAAGAAGAAAAAAACGATGTTTTGAAATTTAAGACGGTATAAAATTAAAGTTTTTTTCCTAATATTGAAACATTTAAATAAAACTAACATTTGGTGAAACCGGGTATATTTTCCGTAAACTAAAACGATTTTTCATTATTTTTATTACGTTTTCAGTTGACTTTTTACATATTTCATTTCATACTATCCGTCTCTTTTCATTTGTTCCTTTGTTACATATAAAATATTTTTCTTCTGTGTTCTTACTGTTCTCTATTTTATTTTATATTGTATTCTCCCTCTGTATGTAAGAGTATATATAACCATAAACTATATTTTTTGTTTCGTTTAATTTTGTGCCCTTATGATGCTTATACTTAAAATTTGTTTGTGAAAAGTTATTATTTAATTTTTATAAGAAGAAAATATTTGAAAAAAATGAAGTCAACTAAAGAAAACACGTAATTAGTTTATCCTATGAAAAATTAAAGGGTAATACAAGGATATATCGCACACCTAGATCAGAACAGTATCCACTCAAAAGTTAAGATTTTTTAGTTGTTAATTTAATTGGATTCCACAAACGAAATTACATGAACCAACATAACAAATTTATCAATATGAACTTTCTCTAATATGCATTGTAAAAAAATAAGTATAATAATAATTATTAAATAATTAAAATAAATATTAAAAAAAAACAGTAAGCATTTACCACATATTGCAACATGACAATAAGTTTTTCGACATTCCTAAAAATAGTGTATTTTTGTGTTACAGTTTTGATTTAGGTGTGTTCAATATGTAAGAATCATCTAAATAGGTACTATTCTAAAAACAAACTAAAACCTGTAGTTATTTCATGAAGCTAGAGCTCACCGTTCAATAAATTATTCTGCTTTAGCACAGTGTGTTTCAATTTTAAATTAAAATTATAATTGAATGAATACAGCATCTCAAAAATTCCGCATTAATACGAGTCCCGTGCGTTCAGATGGTTCGCAGAGAATTCACGCTTTGTTGTATATTTTCAAAAGAATTTCGAGAATTTTTCACACTTTCATGGCTTCCAACTGCGGAGATAACTGGCGGATGTAGAAATTGAACAGTGAACTATTATTTTGAACGTTCTCATAAATACATATTACCTACCTATCCAGTATTTCCTGGAAGAATTCGCAGTTCCCAGCTTCCGACAACACAACTAATAATATTTTCGCTGGAATTCGATATTAAATATCTTTTATGCTTTTAAGATACTTGAAGTATTTTGTTTATGGATTGGTTTTTGAACTTAGACAAATGTTCGCTAGAGACGGACCTTGGTTCAACTTGAGAGTTAATAGTTTTTTACATAAATATGTTAAAGAAATTAAACAATAACTTTATATAATACCACAAATATTATTTTATTTTTATAACCGACCGGTTTCGCTTAGCCTAAGCATCATCGGGGTACAAAATATAAATACACAAAATAATACAAAGTGTGCGGTTATATATGAATACAGAGGGAAAACAAAATTTAAAATAAAATAACAAAACAATGAGAAAACAATCTAATGACATTTGAATTGTAAAAAAGGAACAGAGAAGAAGAGATAAATTAAAAATAAATATTTTTCTTCATTTAACTCATGATCGAATTTCTGAAGTAAGTCTGTGAAAGACGGGGTAGCAGAACTTCAATTAATGGGGGATTGAATGCAGTGCCACAGGTAAAATTTTGTTGAAGGACAAGAGTGTTGAGGTTAGCAGTCCATAATTCAACCAATTCTGACGAATGACAGTGAGTATACTGAATGCGGTAGAAATAATGTCCGTGAGACATGCTTGTGGTAATACAATGCGTAAAGATTGATGATATCCAAAACAATGCTAGGCCTAGATCATCACATTGTAAAAGTAGTAAAGTTGAGTAAAAAAATGACTCTTAGATGATTTGGCTTCTCCTGGTAGGCGGAGACTTGAGTGTTGGAGAATGTTTTTATAAAATTTATTGTATACGCCCAAGTAGGCTTTTACATATAAATTTACATTTTACGGTGATGCTTAAATCGTTTGATCATACAAAGAGTAAGAATTTCAAGAAAACATAAGTATTACGTACACTGTATCTATAGTATTAATACGCTAAGCCGTCTTCCGGTACGTGATTATTTAAATCGCCGGGTGGACGCTAAAGTCTGCAAAAACATCTGACAATATTAATGTCGTAAATAATCGTACATGATTCGATTTATCGCCGTGTGGGGCGCTAATGCCTACCAAAATATTTGGTTTATTTGATTACTTTAAAATTAATATTGATTGAAGATAAATAAATAATAAAAATCAATTAAAACTAAACTTATTGTTGAAACTGTTCAACTCTTGACCTGTTATTCAATATTATTTGTTCTTTTCATTTACAATATTTTTGTACCTGTCATTCTATTTTACTTTTTATTTTCTTTTATAATATTTTTTGCACTGCTTATGAGTTTATTGTACTTTTTTTATTTTTTTTTAAATGTTAATATTTGTGTAAAAGCCTTCAATGGGCGTAAATAAATAAATATATGATATTAAAGCCTTCTAGTGTTTACATTTGGTGTATTTAAATTCATCAGCTACTTCTGTGTAAGTGTTTCAAACTACATGCAATCTAAGTACTAGTTCTCGTTGGTACATAAAAGACAATGAGTCGAAAGTAATTCTATGATCCGAAAGTTTTGATAAGTTTAATTCTTTCATCAAGTAATTTTAGTCTGTTTTTTTAATGGTATCTAAGAAATTTGTGTTGATTTTTTTCGGTGGAGTCGGAGTAGATTCTAATGTTAGGGAACAAGATAAAAGATTTATATTATGTGGAAGTGAAGATAAAAAGTAGCTATTGACGCCTCAGGAACACAGGGTACAAATGGGTGAATCAAAAATACCTGAATTATATTGTTATTATTATGTATCAAACGTAATTTAAAAAAATGCTTGAATCGAGTTATGTCAAGAATTGAAAATACAATAGAATGCCTTCATGCACGGGAAGATATATGAATATGAATGAAGAAGAAGTGCGTGCACAGACAGTTGTGTGTCGTTGTATCCCCTCTGCATAACCCTGCGGCAAAGTTGCGCGATGGCCAGCTTGTTATTGACTTGAATGCATACATATTTATTTTCAAACATGTTATCCAACTATTTATGATAATCTCAAATTTGAATTTGTTGGACCAAAATATCTCCACTCTACACCAATGCACCCACTAATATTATCTGGATCCAAAGAAACCTTTTAACGGCTTAGGATCGTAAAGTGTCTAAAGACGACTATTTATATAACATAACCACGAACATCCCCTGGAACGTGGAACGTGGAACCTGCTAGCCTGGCTAGCCAAGATAAACCCTGTCCAAATAGGAGTTTTATACCTTTATTTGTCAATTCAACAGGATAGGAACATTGAATATTTTTAAATGTTTGAGAAGTTTTATTTGTGTTCGCTGCCATAACTATTATCACAAAGTTATTTCCCAAAAGTCGGTCAAAACTTAACAACCAACAACATAAGATGGTCTCTGCAATAGCTTACACCCAAAGCTTCTAGTAAATTGTTTTTTTAATCTGTTGATGTACGAATGCACTGTTTTACCCATGTCTGAACAATTTTTCAAGATTTATGATGGCAAATTATTGTGACAATTTTACTTCAACCTCACAATGTTAAACTTCTATGCGGCGAATTCAACATCTGGGAAACAAACCGAATCTGAATAGCCAGGCACTTTTCCACCTTCCCAATCACGTGGGGATACCATAGTTCCACCGGCTCCGGAATGTTAGGAGCAGTTGGGACTCTGGGCCTGTTTTCACATATAAAGTCTTCCTTGCGTTTGTGGTAGCGTTGTGACCGCTTTGTGCGAACTACTACAAAAAACTACTTCATTTTGCGGCAGTTCACACTTTACACATTTCACAGTGTCCGAATACTTCAGTTGAAGTTCGACTTTAAAGACTACTAAGAAGTAATTTACTTTGCGGTAGTTCACGCTTCAATTGTAATTAGACTTTAAAGACTACAAATAACAACTTCATTTCGTGGCCGTTCACTGTGCAGTGTTCATTTAAAAGAACTTGTATTTTGTGAAGCGTTCACGGCGAAGTGTCCATTTTATGAAATTGTGGTTCGTGAAGCATTCACTGTGAAGGGTTCATTTTAAATAACTTGTGGTTAGTGAAGCGTTCACTATGGAGGGATCATTTTAAAGAAATTGTAGTTCGTGAAGCATTCACTCTGAAGCGTTCATTTTAAAGAACTTGTAGTTCGTAAAACATTCACTCTGAAGGTTTCATTTAAAAGATCTTTTAGGTTTTTCTCAACGCTAGTTTTTGGATCCGAAATTAGCTAGAAATAAAGCTTGTAACCTTATCAAAAGTATATGTTTTAAATTTTAATTAAATCATTAGTTTATCCAAAGTTACTCGGCTCACTCCAACTGACATTTATTATAAACTAAATAAATAAATAAAAAAAAAATAGTATTCAAAATTTTGTTTAATATAAACTCATGTAATATAGTGGATTGTTAATTTCACCATCCACCCACTCCGGCTGGTATAAAAACTAAAATAAATAAATAAAAACCCTTTATTTCATAATTGCTATAGAATTTCCCAAAAGATTTATTGCCCTATTATTTGGGATTTGAGGGCATCCGTATAAAATATTAATTCCCTCTTGCTTTCGTAAATGACTTGTATAGACTCGGTAGACTGTCAGATTTGCTCTGCAGAACATAATGTTTTTTTACGTTTTTATTACAGTGAAAAAGAAGTATTCTTTTATCGTCATCGCCTCATTAACCGCGGCCACTCTTCTTTTTCTAGGGCCTTATCTTTTACGAGTTGGTTTGATGTTGACTGTATAATGCTTGCCCTAATTTCTCAGTGTACGTTATATCATGCAATATAATCGTCCAGTTTCTAGAAGTTTGAACGATGAAAATATTTGAAGAATAAATACTTACGGCCAGTTGTATTTTCCAGATGTTGCTCCCTGCTCCTTGCTCCCTATGACTATCACTTATTCCGATCAATGGCGCACGACCTGGCTGACCAGCACTTCCGGTCTTATGAAGAAGTAAAAAATTATATCGATCGCTTTAAAAGATGACCAGTTTTTTCATCGCGGGATTCGTTTTCTGAAGCAAAGCTGTACACCTAATATTGAAAATGTTTGTCAACTCGTTGACTTTTTTAAGTAAAATTTGTGTCGTTTGAAGACCAATTTGATTTCAGTTACATTAGAAATTTAATTTGAATTTTCTTTGTTTTATTCAACATTTATTCCAGATAATTCGACAGTGATTATTTGTTACGCTATCACACAGACTAGTTTTCTTTTGATTTTTTTTTTCGAGAATGGATTGATGAAACTCAGATGAAGTCGGTTAAGAAATAGTTATTTTGTGAAAAAAAAATTAGGGAACATTGAGAGTACCTCCGTATAAAGACAATCATTCCAAATTGAATGCACTTCGCCGAGAATCAAACATGTAGACTTCAAGTCAATTAATTATCTGAAGTACTAAACTTTGGAGGCGATAGTCAAGTCGTAAACCTAATGTTTGGAAGAACCTCCGGAAGTTCTTAGCCCTTTCTTTTAACAGCTTTCCCCACAGCGTGTAATAAAGACTTTTCTTCCTGTCGGCCCCAATATCCGAGGCATTGATTTAGCTAGTCAGGCTTGAGGTTTTACAACCCCTTAGCCTCCAGCAGAGGTTAGACTCAGGACTTCTATACTTTATTCGTTGGTTATATGAAAAGAGTAGAATACCTTTTATGTGCTGATTCTTTCTATGGGGGTCCAGACGTTAAAAGGTTAGCATATTAACCAAACAAATTTTACGAGAGTTTCATACTAAACAGAATTTAATTAAAGACATGCTTTGGTAAATCAATTATTTTCATAAATAAAGGAGACCTAAAATAATTTCCTCATTTAAAACCTCACTGAAATATTTATATGGAAAATACGGTTGATTACGAAAACAGACATTTTTATAAACAGTCAGTAGAAATATAGGCAAGAATACGATAAAAAAATATTTTGTACCTTACACAATTGTCGAAATTAAATATACCATAAAATACGTATTTGCGTCTTAATCTTCCGACCACTCGAAATTTTCTTTATAACATACCTTCATAGATGGTAAAAATAAATTTAAAAGTTCTGAAGTTGTCACAATACATACATATGCATTCATTACAAACATGCAATTTATCTAGTTTTATGTGTATTTACAAACAAAAATCCCAAACCTATGCATCTTCTAGTGTGAATCCTTGATTTCCCATTTCATGAAAACTCTGTCATGTATAAAAATTTTATGAATTGAGGTTTTATTTGTCAAAATCACCATTTTCATTGTAATAAAAAATAAAGCCTTGTGTCCTTACAAAAAAACTCTTAGTTAAATTTAGACGATTTTTCATAAATTTTATGTTAAAGTAACCAATAACTCAAAATAGTCACAACAAAAAAACTCTTTATTAAATGCCTTTCTTCCCTTTGAGTGAAAATATTGGCCAATTCAATCTCCCTGTCAAAGTCATGAAGGATATCTTTTCGTGCGAAACTGTTTTGTCACACCAGAAAAGGAAAATAATAGCGTGCATAAATCGCCGGCAATACATTATTATTCCTCGCCAGTCCGGCCCCGGAGTCATAAATCACAGGAGCGGCGGGGGAATATTGTAAAATTTAATTACGTAACTGTCCAAACCGTTTGGGCATAGTTCTGTGAATAAAGACCGCCGCCACTAGATAAATGCAATTATTTCTACGCGTCAGTCTTGGATAATAAATTGCCAACGTCACCGACTGCATTCATTATTATAAAACCTGCGGTACGAGTATTTACTTTCATCCTTTATTCAACACTACAGTTTAAACAATTTTCTCTATTTCGTAATTTCAAAAATATGGACAGATCTAAACAAATTTGAACAAACTCGTATAGTAACTTTAAGTTGAATTATTTTAAAAGGAGTGGGTTACGGAAAAAATCAGGATTGTCTTAAATAAAGGAAATTGATTTGTCTTTCTTTAATTGCGAGTTGAAAGTAATCAACTTCTATATTAAAATACTCCGTGATTAGCAGATTGGACCTCTCTTCTACCTCATATATTTTTAATATAAAAATTTATAAGCTTGATAACATAAAAGCTCTCAATTTCGTAATACTTTTCACAGAATTTAATAATAAAAAACCCTCGGTAATGTCAGTTATATTATGGGTTGAAATTCAGTTTATCAACTGTCGGCCATCTAAGTGCCACGGAGTAAATCAGTGATACAATAAAACGGATTATGTGTGTTGCCACGTCCCGGGACTTTTTTTTAGGAATAACGCACAAAGGATATTCTTACTAAAATCTCTCCAGAGTCGTTTCTATCCCACTTACTTGCCTATTTTGTGTTCTTATAAAAGAAGTTTCTTTGACATTATTTTTTTAGAAGACATATTATTTGGTTTTAGGACCAAAAGGTTATAAAAACTAAAAACATTACTAAACAAAATTTGCTCGCTACGGATGTGCAAAAACTATTTTGAAAAAATCGATACAATTGTTTTGAAGTTGCTCATGACGACAGCGTTGTTTAATAATGTATTAAATTATTTTATTTGCGTTCTCTGGACAGAACAGAATGTATAAATTTTCTCAATAGATTTAAGTCGGTTGAAATTTAACCATTGAACAGAAAATCCTTTCAATGTTCAATCTATCGTTTCACTCCACTTTGGTTAAGGGCTGAACTAGAGCGATGAGAACGGGAATCTGTCTGCTTGCTATTGTGCCTACACCAACATCTCGAACACACTTAATCAGATGTTTAAGCTATGATGAGATGTTTTAATCATCACTTTAAGTACTAAACAAATATATAAGATAAATATATAAATATTTACGTAGGTACACGGAAACTACGGTTACTATAGAAAGCTAAAATTTATCAAAAAATTCTTGACTCCGACTGAAAATATGTATAAACCAGTGCTTAACCCGTGTTTAATTACGTGAATTAACTTGACCTGCCAAGAAAAAAATGGGAGGATCAAGGATCAACACCCAAAAATACACACCTTTTGGCTTTCTAGTACAAGTAAAACTACAAATTATTTATATGCTTACTATATACAGGTAGTTAGAAATATGTCTAATGGATTCTAGTGAATACAATTCTTAATCTTTTAAATTTTTTATGAAATTCATACTGAAATTTTAGGTAAAACGTTAAAAAATGTCTTTGCTGGTTTTCGAACTGTACCTTTTGCTGACATTTTCAAAGGATTACAATAAAAAATTGTATTCAATGAAAACCCCAGAAATTTTGTTAACACTTTAGGGCAATAACAATAATTTGAACATTTATTTAAAAATACAAATTTGAGTTTGATAACATCCTTAGAAAGCATAAGGAACACATAATTAATTACCTGGAATTACAAATCCTGTTTTGTGTAGTGAAAAATGTGGTCATATTTTCTTTTAATGTCGAAATATAATTTGACTTTGAATAGTATTATCTGTTTTAAAGGAGCTTTTACGAACATCTAGCTTATCTAAATTAAAGGCTTCATTGGATGGCAGAAAATATAATATGATGTATATTACGCGGAAAATGAAATAATTTTACTTGAAAAGAATCAAAAGTTTCTTTGAAACTCTTAGTTTCTACCTCGGGATTGGCGATGAATCCGTTCCATAGCTTTTGTTATAAAAGCCAAAGAAAAATAAATGTGTTCATTGAAGTTAAACTAGGAACGCATTTTAAAAAAATATATTTTTAAGTTGTATTCATTAATGTGCTTAATAAAGGAAACATATTTGTGGTAACTATGCACACCATATTTAAAAAAAAAAACTTGTCTTATTAATCTTCAAATATAACTAAATATAGGAACGAAGAGGATTTGAACTATTTATTTACGCATAAACTTGGTAAGTATATAATCTTCGCAGCGGAGTAGTAAAACCTTTAGTTCTAAGCTCAGATATCAGAGGTTGAAATCCGGCTCAGCACAAAATATAAGAAATTTTTTTTTCAAGTATATTTGTGTATTTCAACAATTTTAAAAAAAACATGCTTGAAATGATCAAATAGTTAATACTTTTCTGAAGAATATTCAGTATCTATATGTGTTTAGCAGTGACGTGCAGTTCATAAATGCTTTAAATTTATGGCTGCCATAAAAAAATGAAGCGTAAACATAAACTAAAAGTAAAAAAAAACGTATTTTTTCATAAATTTGTCGAGCTTTTCATCACACAATCATTACCCAAATTCAATGATTCTTTTTAACAAATATCTAATATTCAGTAGCAACCTGCCCTGTTCATAAATAATACAAATATTGTCTTATTCAATATTGTACTTTAGCTTTTTTATGATTGGACAATGGTCTGTTAGTGTAAAAATAAACCCTACTTAGCCCTATATCGCACTGTTTTCATTTTAAAAGCCCGGATAGCATATAGCCTTAAAATAGTAATTTTTGCACAAAAAAATCTTTTTGAATCTAGCTTGTAATCATTTTAAATAACATGTTTGAATATTTTTAATAAATCGCCAGATTTTTAACCGACAGCGACCTCTGTGTAAATTATTAAAAAACATTGTTCAAATGTTTTTGTGATCTTACTTACATAACGTAAATTGATCGTTTGTAATTTCAAACTTCATCCCCTCAATACTTTTTCGAAAATGTTTTTATTTTATATTTAATCATATTTACAAAAGGACTGGAGTAAGATTCGTTCTTAAAATAATTTACATTTGGTCTAAAATAATTGCGGATGTTGGATCTTTAATTATGATTCAAAATCTTGTATGGTCTAACTCGCAGGTACATGTTACATATTTTGGTTTTAAAATATCAATCATATTGGTCGGGTATTTTAGCCGTGTATCCAAATCTATTTTCAAGGAGAGGTCCCCGAGTGAGTAATAAAAAATAAAAAAAATAAATGTCTTCTTTTTTTTTCATAAATAATCAGAAAATGTTTGATGTAAGCGTAAAGCACGGTGTATATATTTTCTCTCACCTGTCAACCTGACCACAACCATCAAAGAAGACAACAAAGGCCACCAAAATATTCAATGTTATGCAATTACTATCGAAAATACCGCAGTCCAACCTTGGCCATAGAGCAAAGCACGCCATTGCAGTGTTTATTTGGGGATTTATAAGCTCTATTCTATCATTCCTACTGTTCCTAACCATATCATCGCTGGAAAGGCAAAGGGGCTAAAGCGACTCTGGTCAAAAATGAGTAAAGTATGCAGTATTGATCAGTTTCTTTTTCTATATCGAATGCTCTAACTCTCGTTTGATTGTGAAGTTTCTGTAACCCTTCAGTCTCCTAAAATAGATTTACCATTTGGGAGAAGGCTTGACGTAAACGACACAAGTTCGGGACTTTTTGTCGCTTCGGGGAACTCAGTGAGAGCATGGAGTTACCAGAGTTAACTTTTTTTTTTAAATCCAACCAGGCACTGAAGACTTATGAATTTTATTGTAAAACCAATAAAACTTTAAAGTGCTCCGGTGTAAACTACCCAAAATGCTCACAAATGGCGCCACACAATTTTAAGGGCACCACAGTCCCACTGGCTATGTTTAGCAAGACTGTTGAGCGATGTTGACCTTATAAAAACGTTGGTCTATTTCGATTCTTAGTCCGCTTCTGTCCGCAGTCATTGGAGGAGTAGGCATAATGGAAGTCCAGGGCCAGTGGGATAATGCGCTTAGGGATTCAACTGGAATCAAACCGATTTTTCTGAAAGGTGAAGCTTAACATTCTTAAAGAGTCTTAAAACAATTCTAAATAAAATAAGAAATCGTGAAAATTTTCTCAGGCTCATATTTAACGGGCTTCAAATCATTAGCGATCTTAATAAATAATATTCTCTATGTGCTTATGAAAAGATTAACATTTTTATTTTGAATCATTTAATAATTTAATATTTTAATTAATCTAATGACAAACTTTAACTAACCATCACGCCGTTGTCCGCAGGGGTAGACATAGATGACGGACAGCCATACATCTCTGTCGTAGCACATACTCCTTGCTTCATTCACATTGATATATCGACATATTTTCTTCTGTTATTCTGACTCTTCACATTGCCCGACTTAAGTTTTTGATTTATTTTAACGTTTCTTGTCTTCATTTTCCATTTACATTCGCATCATATATTATTTTCACACTCCTTTCTTAGTTCATTTGCTCTACATGCTTAAACCATCTAAGTGTCCCTTTCTTGATCCTATTCATGACGCTTACATCGGCCTTGCATTCTTCCGGATATTCAAATTTTCAACACGCTCCTACAAGGTTTTACCGCACATACGCCTCAGGGTACTTATTTCCACACCATTCAGTCTACTTTCATCCTTCCTCTGTCAGTTCCATGCCTCACTGCCGTACATCAAGGTTGGCATAAGAACTTTATTGTAGACTGCTAGCTTCGCGATATACTCGTACGAACCTTAGGAAAACTAAAACATTGTGCCCCTTTGATCCGCACATTAGCGCCAGAGGAACATATATTATTTAGAAAATGTAGATCATTACATTTATTTGGGTGATGTTTTGAAATTGAGTAAAAAAACAGGCCAGAAAAATTAAGAGAAGAAGATTTGGAAGAGCCGCCTTCAGCACACATAATCATAGATATCTTTAAAAATACAGGAAGATACCCCAACACCTCTACACGCGTTTATTTAACGTTCGGAGTGCAAACATGGACCCTTACAAAAACGTGACGAAAATGGCCACCACAAAAATAGCCATGGAAAGAGTCGCTGAGTATCTCCCTGCGCGACAGAAAGACGAACGGGTAGACAAGGAGCACGTCTAAGGTAACAGACATATCCATCACTATCTCCAGCCTCAAGTAGATTTATTATATTTTGACGGCCTACGTGGTCGAGTGGTAATACGCTCGACTTCGAATACAGAGGTCGCGGGTTCAAACCCGGCGCGCGCAAATAACTTTTATTTAAATAATATGTATTTTAACACATTTAATTAATAGAAAACTATATATAGTATGTTTGTGGCACGTTCCAGAGGAGTAGATATTAATTATCGCCCTGGTGAAAGATCACCATTCAGAATCGAAACGCTACCTGCTTTAGCCGTGTTTAGTGACCAGATTTGAATAGCCAGATACTTCCGAACCTTTCTCTTCCCGATCTCTTTTCTCTCCCTACTACCTTCAGTCTCACAACATACCTCAATTGGGAATGCTATAGTTTCACTGGCTCTGGACGGTTGGGAGCAGTTGGGACTCTTGTATTAAACTGGTGCCCTCGATTTTCCCAAAATATTTTGTATACATCATCGTTTGTCAGTTTTTACAATGTTTTTTCAGTGTAAATACTGCACAACAACCCTAACTGTCAGTAGGCAGTGGGACTAAGGGATCCCAAATTGAGCTATGTTGTGTGGCTGAAGGCTGACAAGGAATGGCCACTGATGATCTGGATTTATGAAATCTTGAAAGCTTTTGCAACATTAATATGAACTACTCTGCATACGTGGAAAGACATTAAGTAGTAGGTTTGTTTACTAAGGCAATGAACGAAAAAACTGTATTACGAAATATTGAAAAAAAATAAGAACTTGAAAAAAATGCAGATCTTTTATGATTAATTTACCTTTCCCATTTGCGTGATCAACTTTTTACACCCCTAAAGATTTTACCACACATAAATTCATATTAACCTGTTCTTGAGAATAAGAAAATACGTTTCTCAATAATCTTCAATCCACGTGGTTGTTTAGGAACCGTAAAGAAATAATTCGTTAATATTCTAGCAATAGTAGATAATAACACAAATGAAATGGTCGGAATATTGTTTGTTTGTAATTCATTGTTTAATAGCCAATACAATATTATAAACACAAGTTATCGCTCCACTCGAAGACTCCCTACAATGGTTAACGGAATATTATATGTTTACATAGGCCTTTCGCTTAAGGAAATACTCAAAAAAAAGGAATATTTTCCCGACCCCGTGGAGAACTTACGATCCCCTTTTATTGCCGTACTTACATAATATTCTATTTGATAAATCCAGGTAAATCACCCAGACGGCAGGCAATCAGCAGAAAGTGTCCGTGTAAATCAGCAAATAATAAACTCACCCGGTGACCCGAGACTTGTAATAAAGTGCCGCGCGGGTCACACCTGCTTAAAGGTGTCACGAATTGGTGAAATATTTTTATTGTCAGGGTACCTACTTCCAGAAAGCTTATTGGAATATTCTTATTTTGAATTGTGTGCATAGATTTTAGGGATTTACCTTTGCCGACTGAATTGGATACTTTAAAAACTGTGAAAAAATTCTCTGTACATTGCAAGTCTCATGATTATTATATTTACTGTAAATATTTTTTTATCATTTCAACTAATTATACCTGTGAGACTTAAACAAAATGGTATTCGAAGAATAATGTCCTCTGCACTTTTTTACATGATATGATGTTATATTCATTTATTAAATGCAGTAGACGTTACGAATTCAAATAATTAAAAACTCTCCCATTATGGTTTGAATAATTAAAATGTCATCGTTTTGCTATCGGGGTAGCTTAAAAAAGGACAAAACGTTATAATTCAACAAAGAGAATAAAAATATACGAAATTACAGTGACATCCGGACTCAATTTTATAAATACATTGAAAGTAATAAGAATGCATTTAGTTGAAAAAAGTACCTTCGCCTTAACATCAACATCATAAATTCAAATTTGATTTAAAATATAGTACAACTTGTTACTGGTGTCAATAAAAAATTGTAAAATTATTTTGAGAAGGAGATGCTTACTGAAAACGTGGCTTCGTGGAAAGCATTTTTTGTAATAATATTTTGTTTTTCTATTTTCACTCTATTTAATTTATTTTTTTGCAACAAACTTCATTGTATTTTTTATTTATATTGTATATTTATTTTTTATAATTTTATGCTTATTTTTCTTACGATGTAATGTATTCACCCATTCTAAATTTAAAAAAAAAGATTGTTAATTATAAGGAACTGTTGACAAACTGCTATGTAGCAGATTAACGGGACTTAATTTTTATGTATACTCTGTAACTTTTGAAATAATAATAAAAACAAACTAATTTTATTATCTTTTCATAAGTGGTCTGGGAAGCAAGGGAAGCTTTCTCATAGATGATTTAAAAGAAGCTTTTATTTTCACTGGCGTAACTAAGCAAGTAATTATATAAACGATCACAAAAAGCATGTACCACCATCAGCGAAAGACTACGGTTGAGGTATTTCAAACTTTCACAGTTCAATAAAGAGCGCCTGTTTTTGGCGTTTGAAGTTTCCCCGTCAAAGACTGGTTGTCGTTCCATTTCAACTTTTTACGTAAATTTGGATCATCTGAAAAGCATAACAGTCATGTTGTTATGCTTGTCAACAAATCACAATTTTTTCAAAGCCGAAACGGGCCTAGAATCGACGATAAAGGGGATTAATAAAATTTTATAAAAACAAAATGGCGCTAATACACCTAAGTAAGAATTAAGGTAAGCTAAAAGTACTGACTTATTTGAAAGTACACTTTCGCAACATTTATTATTTAAAAGAATTATCTCTTCAATTTACATATTAAAAAACCCTTTCCATTACAGCTAGAGCTCGTCTCTGAAAACTACCATTTTCACAATATTTCATTTTCGAATCAGAGCGCGAACCTTTTCATATAAAAAAGCAGAGGGCTTACCGCGCACTCAATTATCATTTCCCGCCAGATTTATGTACGGGCGCGGGAAATTCAAAGATGGAACAAGAAATTTGAAAATGGAAAAGCCCGTCGAATGTTGATACGAGCGAAAACATATTCCCTCGGAGGAGAGAAAATAATTTGTGTTTTTTGTAGGGGGCTTTCGCCTAAATTTCGAGTATATTGGTTTTTTGTGGGATATTTTCTCTCTTTTAGGTGAGTGCTTGTTGAGTTATTGGCATTAACGCTGTGTTTGCAAACGTACTAGCAGTAGCGAAAAAATAAGACAAATCATTAACATAGCATACACGTCCAACAAAAAGCACAGTGGTCGACAACATAAGGAAAATATTCCGTGTTGCAATGTAAACATTCTTCGAAAAATGTTGTATTGAATAAAAAAAAAACCTAGATTTTATGATGTCTAAAATAACATTAGAAAGAATTTAGCGCTTCTTCAATTAGAGTCCTATAGCTGGACAGAAAATATTAACAGTTCAGCTGCCCGAAGTCAAAACGCAAAATACAGCTATTTGTTGTCCCGGCTTATTGATTTCTTTTTTATATAATGTTGATTATTTTCAATTTGAAGAAAAGCTATATACCATATGGTATATAAACTAACTAACCATCACGCCATTTCTCCGCAGGGGTAGGCAGAAAGGACAGACCGCCATATAAATCTGTCTTGGCACACACTCCTTGCTTCGTTCACATTCATACATCGCCTCAAACATAATTCTCTGTTATTCCTACTCTTCACATGACCCGATTCAAGTATTTGATTTACTTGATCGTGCCATGTCTTTCTCGGGCGTCCTCGACTTCTTCTTCACTTTTGCATCATATATTCTTTTCAAACTCCTTTCTTTGTCTATTCTGTCTACATGTCCAAACCATCTAAGCGTCGTTATCTTGATCCTATTCATTACATAATATGTAAGCAATTTTTCAAATTATTGAAATAATATAAATTAGCACAAAATAACTCTATAAAAGTTTGTTATTTTGTTTGGTTCGAATTTTTGCTTGGAAATATTAACTATAAATTGTTTCTTTTGTAAGAACGTACCAGTGTTAACTTTTCGAATTTGGAACTGATGTTAATTGAAATACCTTTTTTCTATATTTCTTCTATTATTATTCTATTTTTAAAATGAGTGGATTAAAGCAACCTATTTTCTTCTTGACAAATCAGAACATCTGTACGGGGTGTTCTTTGTATTAAATAACCAAACTTTAGCGTTAAGTTGTGCATAAACCACTAAATTTATTCCATTGGACGTTTCACGAACAGCTTAACAAATGAGTTGTTATTTTGACGATGAATTAAATCTGCTCCCGTTCCGAAATGGCCAACGCACCGCGCTGTCGACTATTTGCATTTAAAGCGAAAAGAATGCGGGTCAGAACCGAACCCTGACTAAAGGCTGGTAGGGGTAGTTGACTACCTTGGAGCGGAGTGAATGCCTTCAGACGCCTTTGAACTGATATAGCAGTTTCCATATCATCAATAGAGTGATAAAGTCTTCTTCATTTTGAAGAATAGCTACATAACAAGATATACCAAGTAATTAATATTTTATTAAAAATATAATAAACAAAATTCACACGCAGTCAAACAACAAATATTTTTTTTTGTACAAACAAATCATTTATGAAATGATTTATGTTTGCAAGATATCGTCGCCGGAAAGGCAAAAGGGCTAAAGCGCCATTTTAAGAAGCTTACACCAGAGCACTTATTTTTGTTTGTTTTACAATAGAATTCATAAGTCTTCAGTGCCTGGTTGGATTTTAAAAAAAAAGTTGACTCCGGTAACATCATACTCTCACTGAGTTACCCGAAGCGACGAAAAGTCCCAAACTTGTATCGCTTGAGTCAAGCCTTTTCCCAAATGATAAATATATTTTAGATGGCTGAAGGGCCACAAGTCTTAATTAATTGAGAGTCAGGGCACTCGATACAAAAAAAGAACTGATCGAAACTGCATATTCGACTAATGTTTGACCAAAGTTTCGCTTAAGCCCTTTTGGCTTTCCACCGAAGATATAATATGTTTAAATTTGAAAACTAAAGGCCCGTACACACGTCACGAGATACTATGGGCGGCGCCGTGCAATGTGTGTGCAGCACCCTATTTAACATTTCGACTGCGTAATTGTGCTAATCATCGATTTGCGACAGTATAAAATGTGACAGTGGTTCAAACCACTAGACCTAAGATTGCTTGCGTAAAAAATGTGGAATTACGCCTTTCACCTAAGCGCAGTCGATATGTTGTATTTCGCGCCGCAATTGCAGAGCCGCAGCGGAAAAAATCCTGACATGTGTACCGCACCTAATGCCGAAATAAACGTACTGTTTGACAATGAAATCAATAAATTTAATTGAAAACTGAACTGTTTTTTTTTAAAATTACTATTGCAACTCCGAGTGATGCCAATTTCAGAACAATTATTGTAAAGGTCATGCTTGATTTTGACAGTTTGAAATTTGAAAGGAAAAGCGCCATAACTATTTTTTTAACGTTTTTTTTTTAAATTTACTAGGTGCGGGTGTCTTTTTTAAATTTTGATTTAATGTGTAATAAATAGCTTACTTTTTCTTTTGGAAACAATTGTGATGATTGCATCGCCCTCTATTATTTCTACACTTATTTGTCAAACGTAATATATAATAATTGTAATCATAAAACATCAATGTTACTTTTTGCGGTAAAAATATTATTTCTAATTCTTTTTTTTTTTTACTTAGGAGTATCTCACAGAAGTGAGTCGTATCCACCAAGACACCAATGACCCTTACTTAAGGTGACTCTATAAAGGTTGAGGTGGCCTATAAAACTAAAAGGTCACCCACATTACACGTTTTATAGCTGACCCCAAATACTCTTTTATACCATGCTCTTGCTAAATTTAATTTAGTCATTTTGAAGTTGAAAGGTTACTTATTTATGAATAGTACAAAACGTTTCAATTTCTCGTGAATGTGAAAATAAGTGTTTCACAGGTATTAATAAAAAAAATCGTAGGAAAAAATACAAATATATCGTTGGGTTAAAAGTAAAACTCACCCATTCGCATTTTGGTCAGATATGTTATTCTTTCATTGTATGCAACTTTCTATGCTGGAAATGATCACTAAGGGAATTCAACGTCAAATAAGCTGTCAATATCCATATTTCATTATTTATAATTTGAACTCCATTAATGGAGGACTGAACGCTGTTGGGGCAAATAAGAAATTGTCCAAAGAAGCGAAGCTAGCAGTCCACAATGGAGTGCTTATACCAACCCTGATGTATGGCAGTGAGGCATGGAACTGGCAGAGGAAGGATGAAAGTAGACTGAATGCTGTGGAAATGAGATCTTTGAGACGGATGTGCGTTAAAACCTTGTATGACCGTATTACAAATGTGGATATCCGGAAAGAAAGCAAGGCTGATATGAGCGTAATGGAGAGGATCAAGAAAGGGACGCTTAGATGGTTTGGGCATGTAGAGCGAATGAACGAAGAAAGGAGTGTGAAAAGAATATATGATGCGAAAGTGAATGGAAGAAAAAGTCGAGGACGCCCGAGAAACACATGGCACGATCAAGTAAATCAAATACTTGAATCGGGTCATGTGAAGAGTGAGAATAACAGAAGAGTATGTATGATACGATGTATGAATGTAAATGAAGCAAGAAGTGTGTGCCAAGACAGAGTTGTATGGCGGTCCGTCCTCTCTGCCTACCTCTGCGAGGAAACGGCATGATAGTTAGTTAGTTAGTTAGTTTATAATTTTGAAACTATCAATTTGTGGTGGAACTCCATTTCAATGATTTAATAATGCCATTTTTTTACTCAATTCTTAACTTTAACCAAATAGTGTAATAAAGTAAAACTCGTTAACGAAGTTAACAGCCTTCCACACTAGATACTTATTCTCGTGAAAGTATCATTTTGTCTAAATTAGTCTGAATCCAAGAGTTGATCGAGATTCACTCATTACTTGGAACGTCTTAGTTTAGTCGCCTAGATCAAGAAATGTTATTATTCTTGATCTAGGTAGTATCTCTATTAGTATTTCAAATAACAAAACAACAAAACTTAAGCCATCGATACACTGCAAATATTTTTCTGGTAAAAACAATATTTCTTTTTGAATGAATACTACATTCTTTTCTGCCATTAACTCAACCCCAGTTTATTCCAACATCTTGCCCAACCCCTGCAGCATCCCAATAATAGTCCCCCCAACATCCTCTTCAACCTCCCCCTTTCTAGGACTCTCAATCCTGTCCGAGACATTTGGGTATTCCACTTAATCGTGGAAGGAATTTTTATCGTCACCTTTACCTTAATTTAGATTTTAAAAGCCTCCTTCGTCTCCGTCACTTTTAAATGCCGTACTTTTCTAATTCAGCCTTTAAATATATTGTTTAGTATTCATAAGGCATACGATTTTATTTGTCTTCGCCCTCCCGATGGAATTGAACATGTTTTCTTCCAGAGCTCGGTACAATATATATATTTTTACCTCTATTTTATCTCTGCGCAAAAAAATAAGTCGACTTTTCTCACAGCTCATAATATATCGTCATTTTTTCTTTTACAAACTTAATTTAATATAATATCGGATGAAAAAAACTCTTCGTTTATTATTGATGTTGTAAAATTTATTCGGTAGTATGGATTGTATGGCCAAATGGCTCTAAATTTCATTATAAACCCTATTACTACAAAATTAATTAAAATTATTCGTACTTTCGGTACTTTTTAAAAATGTTTAGAATTTTAATTATCTAATTTTTATTTACCGCTAAAGATTATGTTTAGAAAATCTTAGTACTACCTTGAAAGGGACGGATGTTTCAATGATACTAACAAAATAATATTACTAAAAATAATGAATTTACGAAATTTATTTTTACTAAAATTATTATATTTACAAATTCTTGTTACTACCTTGAAAGCAATGGATGTTTCAATGATTTTAACGAGATTTAAAGAAAAAAAATATATTTTTCGTCAAGTGGTAAGACGCTTGACTACAAATACAGAAGTCGCGGGTTCAAACCCGGCGTGCGCAAAATAATAATATTTAATTAATATGTGTCATAACACATTTCATTAATATAAAATCATATATAGTATATTTGCGGCACGTTTCAGAGTGGTAGATAATCTAAGTATCGTCCTAATGAAAGACCACCATACAGAATCGAAAATTTGCTTGAAATAGCTTTAGCCATGTTTGGTGACCAGATTTGAATAGCTAGATACTTTCCAATAAGAAAATAAGATCTGTACAGAGCCCTTGAGGTGATTTTTCACAAAAACGGCGCTATACAAATTATCCAAATATTATTATTATTATATAAGCCGGTCTGTATTTTAGAAGTGGATACATAACTTTTTTTTTCTTTATTTTAATAATCCTTATTGAATTACTAAGGTGAGGTTATTTCAAACTTTCGTCACATTTGACTTCGTCACATTTGACTTCGTCACATTTGTCTTCGTCACATTTGACTTCGTCACATTTGACTTCGTCATATTTGTCTTCGTCACATTTGACTTCGTCACATTTGACTTCGTCACATTTGACTTCGTCACATTTGACTTTGTCACATTCCACTTCGTCACATTTGACTTCGTCAAAATTCAACGATTATGGCTATGTTATTTTTTTTGCATTTCAATGTTTCCCATTTAACGTCGATTTCAGGCCCATTTAAGCTTTTAAATAAATTGTGATCAGCTGACCAGAATAAAAACATGACCTTCATGTTTTTTAGCTGATTACGATTTGCTTATACTCGTACGGCGTTTAACGAGGGCCGATCAAATGTAAAAAAAATAAATTATCCGCTATGATGTGGGCAGATATGATGGAAATATAATAAAATTCATTCGCATTCATATATAATAAGTGTATACTATAATTCAATGCCTATTATTAAGTTTTTTAAATTAACTTGATAATGCTATGCCTTCTTTGGACTTCCCCAACATTTTTCGTAGTGAGGTACAAAAAAATATACAAGTAAAAAAAAACTGCCGAACAACTTATATTTCCAAAATCTCATATTATTTAACCCCTTAAGGAACACCGTAATAGAACATTTATTATCCCCGTTCATTTAGTGATGTGGTTTCGCAAAGTTAAGCCCATAAATAAATCTTCCGTCTCAACGAACGTATATCGAGTTATCTTTAATTAAAGATATGGTCCACATGCTCCACGGAGGCTGGAAGAATGAAACTACTGACTCAGTCATATTGTATAAATACTTATAGAGGCTTTTATTTTCTCGCTTGGTGAGAATTACATACAATTATATATCTCTTAATCTTGGCACGGAATGTTAGCTGATGTCGTATCGAAGATTTTTTGATTTTTTAAAGAAATTTTCTTCGTAATCACTAAACAGAACATTAAAAGAAATGTGATCTATACCGATATCGCCATTTCACGTAGCACCTTTCCACTTTTAGGCCCCAAATAGGCTAATACATTATTTGTTCATGAAATAATGTCGATGTATTATAAAATGCCTTAAAGCTCAGCATCCAAAAATAGCACTAAACGTCACTCTATAGTATTTTAATACAAGAAATACTGCACATGATCTATCTGGAATTCTGCATGGGCAGTTAGAAAAATATCTTAGGTTGCCAGTGAATAAAAAAACTATGCTGTTATCTTTTTAATTCTATGAAAAAAATACTTAAATGTCAGTGAAGGTGCAGTTTGAAAATCTGCGCAGCCATTTTTGAAGGTCTTACCCCAAATTCCAGTATGCATTTCATAAACAATTTAAAAGATAATTGTATTCACTGTAAACCTTAGACATTTTTTTAACTACCCGTATGGAAATGATTTATATATATCATTTATAGTATTGCTTGTATTAGCATTCCAATAAGTGTGTTTCTGAGTGCTGACCTTTAAGGTGATTAAATTACCATACGGCGCTATGAATGGTTAATTATTTATTATGACAATGTTTTGTAATTTTTTTACGAAGTAAGATTAAATTAACTGGGCAAATAGACACGCCTACAACACACTTCTATTGGTTTATATTTTAGTATTCGTGTTTTAGTGAAGAAGAAAAAAAACTGTTTCTCTCAACGTTGTCCCTCTTCTAGTTTCAAGAATCAAGAGCAAACAGAGGTCTGGGCGAGAACACTCCAATTATTTCATATTTTACTACGTATATGAATATGTTCGCTAAGCAGGGGCTGTTAAAGCGTTTAGGATATTTATGCAGTGGTTTTATTTGATTTAAAAAAATACTAGAGTCTTAAATCGAGAACTGATAGAGGGACCAATCTGGTAACCTAACCTAACCTTTTTACCGGGAATTCATAATTATCTTATCATGTGTTTTTATCATTTTAAACCTGCTGTTTGCCAATTTAATTGAACCGTAATCGCTTGTCAACAAAATAATCAATCTATAGAGATAAGTTTGGTACAAGTTGAGTGATAAATATTTAATAAGTGTGTTTGCTTACGTCAGTGCAACAGAAAAAAAACGATGTTCAAAGTGTTATGCAATTACTATTTGTATTTATAAGAGAACCCCATGCAGTTTTCTTTTTATTTGGAAGGAAATGTATTCAGCCACATGAAAATACAATAAAACAATAAAGAAATGTGTTCTGCCGAGAAGCTAAATTCTATTCTGTTAGAATGCACAGCATAACATAAGGTTTATTTGCCTTTATCTTTCTTAGAACAATTTGTTTAGAGTAAAAAAATGGTTATATACACTCCATACAGGAGAAAATAATTTTCCACAGGGCTTGTTTCATCTTTGAAGGTTTTTTTGAGGGAAGGAAGGAGTGAACCTGGATCTCGAAGAGACTTTTGTTTTAGGAGGGAGGAAACAAGAGGCCGGAAAATCATTCCACAATCGAGCTGTTTAAAAACAAGAATGAATCAAAGGTCTGATTTTTTCACCCTTTTCTCAAGTGTTCTCACATTCGGGGTTTTAAAGGATATTTGTAATACGTAGTTTTTAAATACAAAAATATAACAATAATTTTTTCACGGTCAATAAACCCAAACCATTTTGATCAAAACCTAACCACTGAAACTGTATTATTCTCAAGTAATAGATATTCTTAAAGATTTAAATCACAATGATTATTGCCTTTTGTCACTTAGATTGTCAACCATTTCCACCATTAGATTACGAGAGCAACATCGTTATTTAAATGGCTTGAAATGAAAAAGGCTAAGAAGCGAGCATTCTTGAAACTCACTTAATTTACCAAACTGAATTAAAGACTACTCAGAAATGCAAGAAAACTTTAGGAATATACTGCAAACTAAAGGCGTGGACCATAAATCCAATCATTTTTAATCGACTTGCTTGAAATGCCTCGCTTTATCTGGGGATAAAGGACACTCAAAGTATTAAGCCGTTAATTTTTACACATTACTACTTTAAGCTTTTTTAATTAAGGTGTCTACGTCCTGTGCGACAGCTGGAAAGCCGTTTTAAACAATTTCACGAACTCAGCAATCAATTCCACAAGAACCACAACTAACGGTGCTTTCCGCGGCAAAGCGTCAATAAATGAAAAAAAAAACTCCATTAAAAGATAAATTATTTATATTTAGGTTATTTCAGAACGAATTTAAATAAAATAATAATACTCGTACGTCGTCGGCTATTTGCAAAACGCTCCGTTTTAATTAAAATCGATTGAAATGCAATCTGATTAGTTTCACTTCGAGTCGTAAAACCCTTATGGAGATAATTCAATTACATTTTCGTAGAAAGCAATCACTTTGTGGTTTGACGTATTTAAAGAAATTTTAAAAAATAACTTTGAACATTTTTTGTTCGTTAATCATTTCTTTAATTAAGTTAGTTTATGAGCACTACATAGTAAAATGCTAAACTCCATGGTGACATTTTTTCTCGTGAATTAATTCATACGTAGTATGGCTAGTATAGCTCGGAAGACGCTCTTGGGAAGACGATATATTGTATTCAGAATTGAAACGTGGCTTGAAGTGGCTTTAGTCGTATTTTGTGATCAGATCATAATAAACAGGTGATTCCCAACCTTGTCCTTCAGCAGAACACCTTTACACAAACATATTTGTTTTAAATTATGCTACGGTGGTAATTGAACCCTCAAACTTCTGACTGAAAATTGAAATCCTATAACCATTATGATTTGCATACTGAAGTTTTTTTAACATTCTGTTGATAAGTAAATAAAAATATCTTCCAGTTGCAAAACTTTTCTTTAAGGATTTTTTCTTTTGCGTACTCTGTATCTATAAGATATCTTCATCGGAAAGGCAAAAAGGCTGAAGCGCCATTTTAGGAAGTTTACACCAGAGCTCTTTAAAGATTTTTTGGTTTACAAAAAAATTCATAAGTGTTCAGTACCTGGTTGGATTTGAAAAAAAGTTAACTCGGGTAACTAGATACTTTCCAATAAGAAAATAAGATCTGTACAGAGCCCTTGAGGTGATTTTTCACAAAAACGGCGCTATACAAATTATCCAAATATTATTATTATTATATAAGCCGGTCTGTATTTTAGAAGTGGATACATAACTTTTTTTTTCTTTATTTTAATAATCCTTATTGAATTACTAAGGTGAGGTTATTTCAAACTTTCGTCACATTTGACTTCGTCACATTTGACTTCGTCACATTTGTCTTCGTCACATTTGACTTCGTCATATTTGTCTTCGTCACATTTGACTTCGTCACATTTGACTTCGTCACATTTGACTTCGTCACATTTGACTTTGTCACATTCCACTTCGTCACATTTGACTTCGTCAAAATAAGTACCGAGTTACCTGAAGCAACAAAAAGCTAAAAAAAA
Source organism: Drusus annulatus (assembly GCA_022651775.1). NCBI lineage: Eukaryota > Metazoa > Arthropoda > Insecta > Trichoptera > Limnephilidae > Drusus > Drusus annulatus. Next base: position 454,912 of record JAGWCC010000094.1, read on the forward strand.
CCTCTTAAACTTGTGTCGCTTGAGTCTTCCAAATGGTAAATATATTGTAGATGGCTAAAGGGCCACAAAAGTCTTCAGAGTCAAACGAGAGTCAGAGCATTTGAAGCAGAAAAAAGAATTGATCACAACTACATATTCAACTTATATTCACCCAAAGTGTTGCTTTAGCCTTTTTACCTTTTCAGCGACAGTGTATTTATCCTTTGTTTAAATAGTACGCCCATCTGATAAGCTTTGTTCATAAAAGGGGTCTTTTAGCGCAATGCAATTTTTGTTATCTTCATTTCATATGGAATCTGTCAGCAGCGTAAACCGTCAAGCGTCATAAGCCAGCTATCTTCCCGAGCGATGTTTGCTCTGATGACTACTGGAAGCTTTAGATGCTGAAGATAGCTTAATATAACCCAGACAACTAACTGCATCGTTTTTTTCTATGATCAACCGTTGATGCTTAAACTTTTGAAAGGTTGCAATAATAAATAGTAACATTAGATAATGTTGGTACTCCAACTCTTCGACCGCCTAAAATTCTTGGTAAATACAAAATTATGACCGCCTTAAATTGTCAAAATTGACACGATAAAGTTTTTTATTAACATTATCGATCATTAGTCGACGCTCACTAGAATAGTCGCAATGGGCAATTAAGTTTTACAGTTGACTTTGACAAAAAGCTGCTTAGTTTATCAAGGCCTCCCACACCCTATATAAAGTATTCTAAATGTCAATAGAAACGTTTAAACAAAAACTGTTAGGTTTAAAAAAAATGGGCTTATTTGAAATGAATGGAGACTTGAACTCAAGATTTTTTTCCGTTTTCACAGAAAGTCTATTGTTTCATACTTGTCTTACGTACTTTGAAGTATAATGTCGAAATAAATTAATTGGGTGTTATAAACTCAAAAACATTTAGGCATTTTTCCGCCGACATTTTGAGAACTATTTTCAAAACCGTTCCGCAGTTCAATAAATTTGTTTACCGGGGTTTAATTGCTCATGAAATAACGTAAAGCCCAGCTAGCATATAGTTCCCGCGGATTGGTAGGTACCACCCCCTGCTACAAAAGATTGTAGGCAAGGTAAGGACAACCGACCCGGGGAAGGTGGAATTCGATTTAAAGATTCGAACGTGATTCAAATATTTCAAGCGGGGAATTTGAAATTTGGCGGTTTGTATCAAGATTCAACCATCGACCCAAGCGAACTCTTTTTTATTACTGGCAGTAAAATTTTGTAATCATGTTGAAGTTTTTTTGGTTTAGGGAAGAGAAAGGCAAGACGGTCGTAAAAATGCACCTTCTTACATATTTCTTTCGGCTTTTATTATTTGAATGTTAATAAAATAAAGGGTTTACTCGTGTTCGTCGTGTTATTTAACTGTTTTTATTTATTTATATTTAATAAATTAAAATGTTATGTTAGTTTAAAACCATTAACGTACTATCAACTACATAAAATATGTTTTTGAAATTTTGTTACAGAGTGTGGCCTAATAATATTGTACAATTTATTTTCCGTCAGAGAAGAATTTCGTTAGACTCTCAGAGAGTTGCAACTTATACGTTTGTTTATCGAAGGAAGCAAACACTTTGTAGCTTGAAATTATAATTTAATTAAAAAATATTTTAGTTTTAAGCCACTTTATTTATACACATATAACAATTCGACCGGTTTCGGTTAAACTTAACCTTCTTCAGGAACGTATATATATATATAAACTGTCAAATAACATAAATTATACGTTTGTCTTGCAAATTAAACTAAAAGTCAAACGCAATTTTGGTGATTAATTAATATATAAAAGTATAAACAGTCGAAAGAAGACCGTCTTAACGTTTGCGTGTTTTTTTTTTTGTATGCGTTGAAATTGAAGGTGCTTGCCAAGACTTGAATAACAAAACGGTAAATTTCTTTTCTTTTTTTGATCGACATGTATTTTAATAAAAATCAAAATGACCTGTATATTTGAAATTTTAATTTATTTATCGTATGAACAGCTCCCATTAAACTTTTTTTTTCGGACCATGTCAGCTTTTGATCAAATGATGATCAGCTGACAAGCATAATAACATGACCTTTATGCTGTAGTCACCTCCTCATAGTTTCAAAGTAGGTGACAAAATGAATGTTATCTGGATATAGAGTCTTGTATTACATTTTACCGCCTTGACAATATGTATTTCTTGATGTAGATCCTCTTGTTATATTTTACCACCTTGTATATTTATTTCTGAATGTAAAACCTTATGTCATCTTTTGACACCCTCTTCATTTTTTTATTAGTCTAGGAAATAAATGAATTAATTGTGAATTATACAAAAGTCTTTCATTTAAGGTCCTCCAAGCAAATTAACTAAAATAATTATATTTTGATGAGCTTAAGATTTTTTTTTGTCAATGGTTCTTTTTTTAGCAAAACACTTATCGTAAGTTTATTTGGAACTTACGACTACAGACTGGCCGTATTGTGGCGGTCGAATCAGTCGTACAAGTAATGTAGGGAAAAAACACACAAATATATTTTTTAAAAGCTTCATAGAATTGTTTTAATAAGATGTACGTATACATTTTCGTAAAAGTATTGCGTAATATACGATTGAATCAAAGATTTAAACAATAAATCGCAAATGAAATTGAAATGAAGCTCTGCCTCCTGACATAGTATAGTCGGCTGAGATGTTCGTTATAAGGTATTTAGCAAATATAAATAAGATTATAGAATACAGAAATTTATTTAAAAATCTATGTACGTTACGGTAGCAGAGTTAGATTTGAGCTTGTTTGACAATGTATAGCTTAAATCATCAATTTAATCACTTAATGCCAATAATTTTTCGTGAATTTCTTCACTAATACGGAGATAGTTAAGGTTTTGTTCTGAATCTAGAATAAAAATCCCCTTTTGTGGCTTTGATTTAAATTCCGGGAAGAGAAACAAAGAAAACCAAGGGATTTTATTCGTAAAGGTGATGAAGAAGGCAAAGGAAAGTACCCTGAGATTGAAAACTGAATATAAAATTAACTCCTTGATGGCGATATTAGGAATTTTGATTAATTAAATGCGGTCCTGCTAAGAAAAGAATCCTTAATATTCCCTAAAGGACCTTTATTACAATCCGAGGGAAGGCATTTGGAATTCAATGAATGTGTTTATTCATTTCCTTTGAGGAAGGTTTTTTATGCTTGGGGTGGGGGGGGGGGGGTAGGCCTTACCTTACTTTAGGCTTTCAGATGAATAACCCCGGGGCTTAGAGGAATCAGATCTACATGGCGTCTAGAAAGCAACTTTACAAACACTCACCTCAAATTTCATTAAAAAAACAAAGGATTCCTTTTACACAAAGCTCGTATCATATTATTAGTAGAGCTTTACTTATAAATAACATCTGTTACTTTGAGTTACTATACATTATATGTATGAATGTCTACAAGTTGATTATTCCATGTTGTCGCTATATCATTTGCCCCATCCTATCACTTGTAAGCCCACTGTCAACCTGAATAGTCTAATAAATAACATGACTATTACTATTATTGAACTCTCCGTTCTCAATTATTACCACAGTTTAACAATTTCGTTAAATACATTATAAGCCTCTCGCGACTATGATACGAACTATTAAGAAGAACACGTACGGTTATGGTTTCGTGCCTAATTTTGATTATAATTTACGGCTAAAATACCTAAAATATAACTAAACTAAACGACCTTTTTCAAACGTAAATTAGGAAAGATAACTTATCCAAATTAATTCGAATTTCAAACACACACCTTTTTATCTTTGTTATATATTTTTGTAAATAAAGATTCCATATTATCACATTTCCAAGGCAGCTAGAGTGACATTTTTCACAAATAACTTCCATTATTGCCAAAGTTTCCTCCGAAAACATCATTATATTTTGTGACCGACAATTTATTATTAAAGACAAAACTAACCGTCTAGAGCCAGTGAGACTATGGCATCCCCTATTGCGGTATGTTGTGAGGTTGAAAATAGTGGGGAGGGGAAGGATATGCAAAAGGGGAAAGTTGTATTTCACGTGGACGATACGTAGAGTATCTACCACTCTGGAACGTGCCGCGAATATACTTTATATTATTTTAAATTAATTACATGTGTTTTGACACACATAAATTTAAAAAAAATTATTTGCGCAAGCGGGGTTCGAACCCTCAACCTATGGATTCGTAGTCGAGCTTCTTACCACTCAACCACGTAGAACGCTTTACCATACTTTGATAAAATTATTATTTAATTCAATATTTAGATAATATTACCAATCTAAACACACAAATATGGAACAGAAAAAAGCCAGAAACTAAAAAGAACAATGGTCATGACCGAGACTCAAACTCGGAACCTCTACTCTATCCGGAAGTAACACTTTGCCAACTAAGCCATCAATACCTCATTAGAAAGTGGCATTTTTAAACGATCTCATACTTCTACTGAAAATTATTAATATTTGAATTTCTTCGTTTTGCTTTTGGCAGAGTGTTACTCCCGAATAGAGTAGAGTTTCCAAGTTCGAGTCTCGGTCATGACCATTGTTCTTTTTAGTTTCTGTATTTTTTCTGTTTCATGTTTGTGTTTTAGATAATTAATATTATTTAAATATGTGAAAATAAATAAGCATTAAGGCTTCAAAGTTGATTCCAATTATCATGATTATTAAATTTACTAAGATAATAAATTTAGCCTAAGTCTTAAACACTATGAATGAAACAGGCACCATGTGTGTACTGACTTAGATTTCCAAAAATTTCTTTTTCTGTAAATATGTTTTTCTTACCGTAACATAAAATTTAACTTTAACTTTGTTTTTTAAAGCACATAATATTATGCATATAATATTTAAAATAGTTGCGGCCAACACTGTTAAATAAGAAGAGCTTTTTTAAAAGCCTTCACCGCGCACAAGTCTCAACTTCAAGCACTACGAGTATTTGCAAAACACCACAGGGACACGCCTCGTAACAATTACGGGAACAATGCGAAACAAATAGGCTGTGAAGGCACTCTCCAGTCGGAGGGTGTTACCAGCGACCGACAGGCTGTGCAGGGTAAGGGTTGCGCTGGTGGGTGAACCCTCGAACAAGACAGGACACCGCGCCCCGCAACCCGCAGCCTGCGGCCCGCAGCCCTTTGTGCGGATCACGAGGGCTTTTGTGAACTACCCCAATCTACTCGACACTTGATTGTAGTCGAGATCGTTGCTCGCAAAGTTTTTGTTTTGGCAGGTAAGCATTATAAGTTGCTCCGAAATTCGTTAATGCTGTCTGCTTGTATTGGTCGCGCGATTAGTTGATGCGAATTGAGTTGATGCGAATAAAACGCATATTTTGCATTACGTGTATTGGTGCATATCTATATACCTTTCTTGAAAAGCGTCACTGAGTAACAGTATTTTGGCTTGCTTAGGCATATTTATTGTTATTAGCGAAACAGAGACAATAAGTGGCTAATTGTGGGTTAGACGCTTTCTACAAAAGTACGTCCAATTATAAATAGATATAAATCGAGTAAGTATCATGGAGTAAGTATTTTTCATAATATATATATATATAAATATATATTAAATAAAACAATAAACTTTGTAAAACACCACTTTATTAGAGTTAATCACCAACCAGGTTTCGCTTTTCTCAAGCTTCTTCAGGGCTTTTACATCAACTAAACAACATTACATACAGACAGGATATATATAGGAAAGTGATGAAAGAGAGATACAAGACATAGTAGAGAGAGACACCATTACATATAGAGAGGTACATATAAGACAGTAATGAATGTGAGAGAGATACAAGATATAGTAGAGTGAGACAGAGATATAGGTATAATAAAAGGTAATTAGAGGTGGAACGAGTTCGAAATGGGTTTTTAAATTTATTTTTACCTGAACAAATCCAAATATTGGACTTATAAATTTGGTTTTGTTTATTAATTAGGTCTGAATTATTATTAATTGCTTTCTTAATTTCAAATTTCCAAATTATTTGTGATACCCGACATTTTTTGTGTAAGAGGTTTATTCCGTAGTCTTATTCAAGGAGTGGTTGGTTTCGAGTATATGGTTGGCGAATTCCGAGAAGGCGTTATTAGTTAAACATCTTAGATGTTCTCTAACTCTAATATTGACGTTCCGAGTCGTTTTTCCAATATAGAAAGCGGAACAGTCATTGCAATTGAGTTTGTATATACCTGAACCAACCATATACTCGAAACCAACCACTCCTTGAATAAGACTACGGGAATAAACCTCTTACACAAAAATGCGTCGGGTATCAGGTTAAATAATTTGGAAATTCTGGAAATTAAGAAAGCAATTAATAATAATTCAGACCTAATTAATAAACAAACCAAATTTATAAGTCCAATATTTGATTTGTTCAGGTAAAAATAAATTTAAAAACCCATTTCCCTGAACTCGTTCCACCTCTAATTACCTTTATTATACCTATATCTCTCTGTCTCACTCTACTATCTTGTATCTCTCTGCCATTCATTACTGTCTTATATGTACCTCTCTATATGTAATGGTGTCTCTCTCTACTATGTCTTGTATCTCTCTCTTTCATCACTTTCTATATATATATCCTGTCTGTATGTAATGTTGTTTAGTTGATGTAAAAGCCCTGAAGAAGCTTGAGAAAAGCGAAACCTGGTTGGTGATTAACTCTAATAAAGTGGTGTTTTACAAAGTTTATTGTTTTATTTAATATACAATGTCACACCCCCAAGTTTTTGCTTCCTTCGAAAAAAATATAAATATATATTTATACATATATCTCTAAAGGTGAGGCAATGCTTTTCTTGGTTTGTTATAAAATTCTGAATGAGTTAAGAAAATAATCTTCTCAAGAATAGCTAGCAGAAGTCACGGGTTCAAGACTGGCGTGCGAAAATGAATTTTATTTAAATAATATGTGTCATAACACATTTAATTAATATAGAAATATATTTAGTATATTTGCGTCCGTTCCAGAGTAGATACTTTAAATATCACCCTGGTGAAATACCATCATTCAGAATCAAAACGTTGCTTGAAATGGATTTAGCCGTGTTTGGTGACCAAATCTGAATAGCCAGGTACTTCTCGACCTTCCTATTTTGCATCTCCCTTCCTTCTCCACTATCTTCAGCCTCACAACATACCCCGGTCGGGGATGCCATAGTCTCACTGGCTCTAGACGGTTGGGAGCAGTTGGGACTCTTGTGCGGTATTAACTATAAAAAAATTAAAAAAAGTTAAAATGTAAGACTTACGTTGCGTAAAGGATTTTTTTAAGAATAAAGGAGCTAGGTTATATAGCTTGCCATCTTGGTTACATGAAGTTTAATCTCATTATCTAAATCCTACTTATACCTGTACCCCTAATTCTTTGCAAGTCGTAAGTTATATTACGTACCCAAATTCCCAGCCTAAAACCGAAATGTCATTACATGCAATTTGAACTTCTGCCTCTGCGACAGTTCGGTTAATATTAAACTTGGGGTAGCAAATATAGCAATGTTCATCTCTTTGGAAGGTTCCCAGACGAATATGGGTAAACTTTTTCAATTAGGTGAGCTCGGCGGTGGAGGTGACTCGAGCCGACTGACTTTGCCAAACAAATATATATACATTGACGTGGAATTGTGAGTTCTTCTATTGCGCTGCTCACTCGGCTCACCGCCGGGACTAAGTCAAAGAGACGTTCAAAAATAAACCCGCCTTAACTTATGTGCTCCTGGTAATAATTTCCGTGAACAATTTCCCAAATTCGGTTTAAATTATGATCTGATTAAACGACACGCCTTGAATTCCCTTGAAAATAATTTGGGAGATACTTATTCAAAAGTTCAATAGATTTGTTGAATCATTCACTAAGTTTACTAAGCTAGCAGTCCACAATGGAGTGCTTATACCAACCCTGATATATGGCAGTGAGGTATGGAAATAGTAGAAGAAGGACGAAAGTAGACTGAACGCTGTGGAAATGAGATCCCTGAGACGTATGTACGTAAAACCATGTATGACCTTTTAAAAATGTGAATATTCGAAAATAATGTAAGGCTGATGTAAGCGTAATGAAAAGGATTAAGAAAGGATTAAGATTAAGGATGGTTTGGGCATGTAGAGCGAATGAGCGAAGAAAAGTATGTGAAAAGAATATATGATGCGAAAGTAAATGGAAGAAGAAGTCGAGGACGCCCGAGGAAGACATGGCACGATCAAGTAAATCAAATACTTGAATCGGGTCTTGTGAAGAGTCAGGATAACAGAAGAGTATGTATGAGATGATGTACGAATATGATTGAAGCAAAGAGTGTGTGCCAAGATAGAGTTGGATGGTGGTCCGCGCTCTCTGCCTACCCCCGCGGAGAAGCGGCGTGATGGTTAGTTAGTTCACTAAGTATTTTTTTCGCAATAATTTTAAAAATGTATTATTGACTTACTACCGTGATTGATTTTTAAGATATTGTGCCGTGTTACACTTCGTTTTTTTACGAAGACAATGATTCAGACAGATTTACAATGTCCATCATCAGTGCAAATGAACTTCGAGAATCTCTGAATCGTTAGCTCAAGGAAACGGAAGGCAGCACGGCCTAACACCCCAAAAATCAATCACGGTAAATACTTTTGACCTCAACTACTTCTAAAATCACGTATCATTATTGAATGAGCTTGTATAATCTGGTAATTAAATTAATATGATGTTATTTAAAAATACATTAAATGTAATATAATATTTTTACAGTGAGTATAAGATTTTTTTAGAATATACTCTTTTCTTCTTATTTTTTTCAATCTTTCAGACATCTAATTATAAATGTTCGGTTTTCTATACATTGAGTAGTTTTGTAACTTATTTATTCATCTTTGATCTCATTTCTAGTCTAATAATTATGTGCACATGCGCAAATCACTTTTATTTAAATAATATGCGTCATAACACATTTAATTCATATAATAATAATATTAAGTATATTTGCGGCACGTTCTAAAGTGGTAGATACTCTTAAGTATTACCCTGGTGAAAGACCATCATTCAGAATCGAAACGTTACTTGAAAATGGCTTTAGTTATGTTTGGTGACAAGATCTGAATAGTAAGATACTTTCCGACCTTCCTCTTTCCTTTCTCCTTCCCTTTCCCATTATCTTCAGCCTCATAACATACCCTAATTGAGGATGTCACAGTCTCCCTGGCACAATAAAAAAAAACTTTTTCCAAAAAATATTTAAATTTCAATATTAAAAGATAACATACCAGGCTTGTCATAGTGTATCCACTGGTGACATTGTGACCTATTATGAACAAATTATTTTATTTTGATATGTTTCTTTCAAAATTCCCAACTACCCAAAGCCAGTGGGATTATAGCATATCCGATTCTAGGAAAGCTCTGAATGAGCTGAGGAGAGAAGGGGGAGTAGATGATGTTTGGGAAGTACTTCACTATTCAAATTTGATTTCTAAATATAGCTTTATAATTTAAGCAATTTTTAGTTTCTGAATTGTGGTTTTTCACAAGGGGGATATTGACAATATCTCCCACTCTGGAACGACATGGAAAAATATTTTTTTCTTCACTCAAATTCTATCAGTGTTCATTGTCAATAAGTTTCAACTCTCTTACGAAAATTGTACATAACGCAGTTGTAATTCTATAATAGTAACTAGTGTTATAATTTTAATATTTGTAACTGTTCACATAACAACAAATACTTAAAATTATTTTTTAATTATGATTTTAGCATTTTTGTTTTTTATTTGGTATACCTGGCTTATATATAAAACGATTATATCTATATCTACATATGGTCGTCAAAAAGGCAAAAGGACTGAAGCGCCACTGACAAGTTTATACCAAAGTTTACAATAAAAGTGTAAAAGTCTTCAGTACCTAGTTGGATTAAGAAAAAAAAATTAAATCAGGTAACTGAGTTACCTGAAACGACAAAAAAGTAAAAAAGTCTCAAACTTGTGTCGCTTGAGTCGAGCTTTCTCCCAAATGGTTGACATATTTTAGATGGCTGAAGGGCCACAAAAGTCTTTAGAATCAAACGAGTCAGACCATTAGATGCAAAGAAAAACTGATCAAAACTGCATATTTAACGCATTTTTAGCCAAAGTTTCGCTTAAGCCCTTTTGCTATTCCAGCGACGATATGATCGTTTTAAATTAGACTATAGTCTTCTTTTCTCTTGGGGCATTGTCAGTGTATTGTGTACGGATACACTTTTTGTGTAAATGCGCCATTTACGAGAAAGGTACAGGTTAGTTATTAATCGCATCGAGCAAAAAAGAAGTACAGGTTTGTGTTTAATGATGACTTTCAAACTGTCAGGTTTTAGAATTTCACTGTTTTTTTTTACTGACTGTAATTATTTAAAAAAATCTTATAATAATAATGGAGTACTATGTATAATTTTGAGTTAACTAAGATTGATTAAAATTATTTACATTAACGTTTTTTTTATTGTTATATGAATACCGCACAAGAGTCTCAACTGCTCTCAACCGTCTAGAGCCAGTGAGACTATGGCATCCCCAAATAGGGTATATTGTGAGGCTAAAGGTACTGAGGAGGGGAAGGAGATTGGGAAGAGGAAGGTTGGGAAGTACCTGGCTATTCAGATCTTTAATTCTGAATGGTGGTCTTTCACCAGGGCGATACTTAGAGTTTCCACCACTCTGGAACGTGCCGCAAATATACTTTTTTATATTATTTCGTTATGAATTAAATGTGTAAACACGTATTTATTAAATAAAAGTTATTGACGCACGCCTGGTTTGAACCCGCGACCTTTGGATTCGTAGTCGAGCGTCTTACTACTCGACTATGGAGGCCGTCAAATCGTCTGATTGAATGAACATTTTTTTTTGTATAATAATATTATTGGGAGTAGAAAAATACATCTTCGGTGTGTTCGCTTCAAGTAGAAGTCGCTAAAGCACAGCGCAGTCGTGTCTCCCACTTCCGTTTCTCCTCCCCTTCACTTCCGGGGGCTAATAGTTCATTTCCGGCAAGGCTGAAGGCTTCTACAGTTCCAGAAGCAAGGAGTTAAGATGTACAGATTGGAACGACTGCAGTGATTTATGATAGAAGACCACGAAGCTTACCAATTAAATGAAAATTCATGTGGAAATTTAAACATCTAGTTTTTGTGAGAAGTTTTGGTCTGTCAAAACATTTCAAAGTTCATCCTCAATTTTTCACACCAGGCACCACTATGAAAAAATTAATTTACTTAAAAGCAGGACGGTAGAAATAGGTTTCGCAGCGAATGTTGAGGCAAACGCATTACTTACACGGAAGCTTTGCTGGAATAAAGCGTGTCACAAACTTGTTATTTTACTTCAGAAAAGAGAATTCGAGTGAAATTTACAAGAAGCTCAATTTAAAAATAAAATAAAAAACTTTCGATTGGATCAGTTTTTTTCGAACTAATGAATAAAAATAACACATTTTAGAACTTCTTGAATATTTAAAGTCTATCATCGTGTACACTTGTACCACTAATAACAGTAAGTCGACGTAAGGCCCGGAGCGCACGTTTTCACCATAGTCTAATGGTAGATAGACGATATTGTTTCGCATGAGAGCTTATTGATATGGTATGAATATCAATCAAGGAGTATGTGCCAAGACAAAGTAGTGTGGCAGTATATCCTTCTGCTCACCCTTGTGATATTTAACTACTTAGTTAGTTAAATAATTATTTTGAAGTATAAAAATACTTATATCGCAGATTTTTTTTAATTAAAAACCATTTTTTTTCACTAAATTATATTTTTAATAATTAATGACATATAAAAATATTATTTAGTGGTAAAAAAATGGTTTAAAAAAAAAATCTGCGATGTAAGTGTTTTTACACTTCAAAATAATTACTTAACTAACTAAATAGTTAAATATCACAAGGGTGGGCAGAAGGATATACTGCCACACAACTTTGTCTTTGCACATACTCATTGATTGATATTCATACCATATCAATAAGCTCTCATGCGAAACAATATCGTCACTGAGCGGATCCGGACGTTGGTGTGAATCCAGCTTAAGCAAGACAAAACGATGTTTCTCAGTGATTTTTCGCAAGGACAACACTGTCAGAAAGTTACACGTATGCACCAATACACATAACCCCAAGTATGTGTTGCTCGAGTAAACTCTTATTGTACGATCTATAGCGGGATGTAATATTAGCGGAAACTTCACAGGTGAATACAACATACTTATAACTTTACTTATCAAACTATGTATAAAACTGTATGTTTTCCTAAATAAAATAATAAAAATACACTTTGAAAAAAATCATCGCCCATAACAGTCAGTTTTATTTCATTGTTACTGATAAGTACGAGTAGAAACTATTTTTACGAATATTTATATCTATTTAAAAACAAGACGTTTTCAATAGTACATAAGGACCTTATGAATGAATTAAATGTCAATTTTTTACTCTTGGAAAGTGATTCACGTATTATATACGGATACACGTTACTGTATCTGTGAAAGATTCCTTTACGAGAAAAATACAGAGTTACATGATTGCATTGCACAAGAATGTTATGAAAGTTTGCACACAATGCCAACGTTCCAATTGCACGCGGAACGCAGTATTTTTTTAATAAACTTTTGTTTTTAATCCATATAGGTACATTATATATTTTTTTAAATACGTGATCTAACGAAAGCATCGTCTGTCAATAGTAGAATATACTGTTAACACAGTACACTTCCGTTAGAGAACCTGTATCTCGCGGTGATAAAACAACACAATTAATAAACCATACGTTAAATATCACGAATGTCTCCACTGAGTAAGTTGGCGTTTAAAAGTCTCCCTGAAGATGTTAATACCGGAGCTCATCCGAATTATATGACGGTAACAATTAAAGCGAAATTAGCTGCCATAAAAAATCGCGTAATGCCAAAGCTGTTAAACAGTGGGAGGTAGGTGGGTAGCGAATGGGTAGGTGGTGTTAAAATCAGCCACCAAACAACGGAGCAGAAGCTCTGCTAGGGGAAGGTGGTAATCCTGGCTTTGTAGTATTTATGCGTTCCTGCCGGGAAACGTAAATTAAAAATAAGGGTGAAAAAGTTTTCTGCTAAATGCATGCTGACTTAAAATACTTCGTTAAGCTGAAACAGAACATGTTATGAGCTTATGTACACGTTCATGTGTTTCATGTGTTCATTATGTTTTTTTAATTTTATTTTTTATATGAATATCGCACAAGAGTCTCAACTGCTCCCAACCGTCTAGAGTCAGCGAGACTATGGCATCCCCAAATAGGGTATGTTGTGAGGCTAAGGGTAGTGGGGAGGGGAAAGAGATTGGGAAGAGGAAAGTCGGGAAGTACCTGGCTATTCAGATCTGGTCACCAAACACGGCTCAAGCCATTTCAAGTAACGTTTAGATTCTGAATTGTGGTCTTTCACCAGGGCGATACTTAGAGTATCTACCACTGGTTGATTGAAATGGCTTTAGCCGTTTGTGACCAGATCTGAATAGCCAGGTACTTCCCGACCTTCTCTTTTCCCTCCCCACTACCTTCAGCCTCATAACATACCATAATTAGGGATGCCATAGTTCCACTGGCTCTAGAAAGTTGTGATAAATAAAAAATAATATTAAGGAAAAATGCTAGGAACTGTTACAATTAAAATACTCGTATACTGTGTAAGTTTACATATGTATTATGAATGAAAGAAGTTAGGTAACGTCGATTGCCATCTTGGATACGAGAATGTTAACCCTAAGCTGGCATAAAAAATGATTTTATCACTCAGAATCGTGAGCTTAGATCAGAATTGACACGCCTAATGATATTAAGATTCAACGTTCTGATAAGTTTCAACATATATTCCCGGTAAGTATGCCAAGCTCCGAAATGATCATCACTTTTTCACAGCCGGGTAAAAGGTTTCGAAATAGGAAACAGAAACAGCCTCCTGCCGCGATTATAGTCTGAGATAAGGCTTTCGATTAATCTCGAGGTTTATCCAGTTTTTCTCTGCACATTCGCGCATTATCCGACTTAAGCCAGCCCCCGTGGACCGAGTAACGGACTCTCCTCCTTGCGAGATTTCGCCCGTGAGTTGTTACCGAGTTTAATAAGTGAGCGAACCATCATTTTTCATAAGCAGGGGGTGAGTTTTCTTTATTTGATTAGTTTATTAAATAAAAGAATTACCGTATTCTCAGAGTGGTAGATTCTCTCCTTATAACCTTGTTAAGAGACTAAAATTCAGTTTATTTATAGTTTTTGTGTTCAATTTTTAGAACTCCATTTTCATTTCTAATATAAATCAGTTGAATTAAATTTAATATTATTATTGTTTAGTTCTGACATTTTTAGTTTTTATTGACAGCTGTTTTGGCGTTTAAGTTGGCAGTTTGATAACAGCCTTAAACGCCGCAAAAGCTGTCACTAAAAACAGCAGAACTAAATGATAATAATATCGAATTATATTTTAAAAATCACCATTCAGAGTAAAAACGTTATTCAAAATAGCATTATCCATGTTTGATGACAATATCAAAACAGTCAGGTACTTATCAACCTTCATTTTCCCCATCTCTTTCCCCTCCCCACTACTTTAAGCCTCACACCATAGCCTAATTGCGAATGCAATAGTCCAACTGGTTCGGGTAGTTGTGAATTTTGTGTGGTGTTCACATAAAAAAATGACATTTTCATAATATGTTAGGAAGTCAATCCCCCATAATCTTAGAATGTTTTACAGTTATCATAAAAAAATAATATTCGTTAGATAATAATATATATAAAACCATAGCAAATAATATAGAATACCCACCAGGTACACAGAAAAGTGTAACAACCTTTCATTGAAAGATGACATATTAAATCTAAAATGTGATTATTGGTGGACCGCGAACTCGCGTTTCCATAGCAGCAATCTATTTATTTTATTGACTTCTCGGTTCAAGAAGTTTATTTAATATCTAAACATGCTTACGTTTCTATGGGTACTTCAAGGGAAGGACAAGGAGGAGGATGATTGGGTAGGCAGTAGGTACCTGAATATTGTACCTGAAATGTACTATATATACAATAAATCAATTTCAAGCAATATTTAGATTCTGATTGATGGCCTCTCAGTAAGGCGATACTGAAAGTATCACTACGTGAGTCGTTATGTTATTTTTTACCGAAACATAGTTGAATATTTTAGAATTCTTACCTTTAACTGTTTTTAATAAAACGTGAAAGACATGGAATTTATTTCTTTAGATACTTTTTTTTTAAACCAGTAAGTAGTTACCATTATTATTTCTAATTTAAAAACTGCGTATTCGTGGTGGAAATCCATTTTAACGATATTAATAATACAATTTTTTTAGCTTTATTCCACTATTTTTTATTTAAGACCTGACCGGTTTCACCTTGTGACGGACATCTTCAAACTGTACCAGTCTGAAGATGCCCGTCGTAAGGTTAAGCCGGTCAGGTTTAAATAAAAATACACCACCTAAGAAAAAATATGTTTTCACAGATAATTTGCTTAAATAAATAATATAATTAACATTGTAAAAGACCACGGATATAGCTTAGCCTTAGCATCATCAGGGTACAAAATTAAACTAAACACAAAATACAAAGTGCGCGGCTATATTAACATACAAAAGGAGAATAAAATATAAAATAAAATAACAAAACAATGGGAAACCAATTGAATTACATTTAAATTATAGCAAAGGATAGAGAGAAAGAGACAGATAATATGAATTGAAAGAGACAAAACGTCAACTGGGAAGGTGATTAAAAAATGATGATAATTTTTTATGAGTGAACAGAACATTTACCTAATATTTGACTACTGGACAAATTTAACAGATTATTAAGAATATGATTATTAAGTTTAATAGCTTTGTTTGTTTCTAGTAACTAAAGATTTAATTAAATTTATTTCCAACAAGCTATAAACCCAACAATATAAATATGTAATATGCATTATGAAGAGAATACATATTAAAAAAATGACATTGTGAGCTGTTGACTTAGAAATTCAGAGAGGAAATCCTGTGTGAATTTCACGATTATCACTGTTCGAGTGTTTTAGCCGAGAAAATCAAAACGATTTTTGGCTTTATATTTAACCTACCATAGTGTGACCACTGGTTTATCTTACGTAGTAACTATGTGACTTTCTTTGATGCCACTTTCTGCTAACCCTTTTAAGGGTAGGAAATTTTAAGCCCACTACAAGGGATGAAATAAGTACCTGCGTAATATTTCTTAAGCGTTTCAACCCTTTACGCCGGAATCGCGGAATCTCTTGAATCGATCGTATTACCGAAACTAAAAAGCTCAAAGGTCAAAATTTTACCCCGCGTGATTTCATTTCGCCCGATTGCCCGCTTCACTCAATTGTGGAAACCTTTGGCGAAATCCCCAGAGTTGATTTGATTCCCGACAATGTCCCCGCTGGGAAATTCGGCGACCGCACGCCCGGTCGCCCGGTCCGCCGACGGGAGTCGCTGGGGGCGGGGGCGGGGGTTGCCCAGAGGCGTGCGGGGAAATCTATATTATCAACCTTACTATCGACTAATAACGTGACGGGCCAGTGTTATGCAAAAGGTGGTCAACCCCTATTCAAGATATCATTTTGCTAACGGCCCGGCCCTCCTTACTACCACTGAACTTCACATTACAGCATTACCCGACATATACAATATAGTTTAGACAAATCTTTAAAATGTATTGGTATATTCATTGATCTTCAAAAAGCATTTGACAGCATATCTCATGAAAAACTAATAATAAAATTAAAATCTCTAGGTATTAATGACAAAGCATTAAACTGGCTAAAAAGCTATTTACACAAAAGATCACAAGTAGTAAAAATAAATCAAACGTTAAGTCTACCTCTTACAACTGATTTTGGTATACCACAAGGTACAGTTTTGGGCCCTTTATTGTTTATAATGTATGTTAATGATATTTTTAAACAAAAACTCAGTGGAAATATTATTTCATATGCTGATAACACCATTATCATAATAAAGGGTCGTGACTGGGATATTGTAAATGTAAATGCAAATAATGACATGGAAATCCTAAAATATTGGTTTGATAATAACCTACTTTCAATAAATGTAAAAAAAAACCTTTTATATTCCATTCTCAATTAATAAGTTAAAATATATTCCGAGCATTAACATTAACATAATTATACACAACAGAAACTGTAAGAAAACTGCCTGTACCAACACATGTAACATTATAAACAAAACGACGGAAATAAAATACCTGGGTGTAATAGTTGACCAACACATGAAATGGAATAGACATGTATGTGAACTTGTCAATCGAATCAGGAAATGTATTTATATATTCATTAGATTAAGAAATACTCTAAAGTTAGAAAACTTAAAAAAAGTTTATTACGCATTAGTCCACAATTTAATCCACTATGGAATTATCGGATGGGGTGGTGCATATGATAACATTGTTAATCCTGCAAAGGTGGTTCAAAGATTGATTATTAAAGTAATACTAAAAAAGCCATCTATATTCTCAACAGAAACACTTTTCAAAATATTTAAAGTTCCTAAAATAGAGGACATCTATAAGAAACAGTCAATACTACAAACTATCAAAGACAATCTATCTCATAATCTAAAAGTAAATTCATCTTTAAGGTATAAATATAACATAAAAATTCCTTTTTTTACCACTCAACAAATGCATAATAACTATCTTTTCAAGGGGATAAAGAATTTTAATAGCCTTCCCGACGAAATAAAAAAAAAAAAAAATTCACCAACTTTAAAAAAAAAACTAAAATCTTTTTTTTCTAACAATTTATTAAACTAGAAAGAAATAACTTGTTTCTAATGGAAACTAATTACCAAGTTGAATTATTAACAATGTAACCTTCAACGACTATTAAAGACACATTTTTCTAATAACATCCTTTTTTTTTAAAAAACTCCTACGCCAAGCTCAAGAGCTAGTTCTCTTCTTTGGCGTAGTAATACAAAAAAAAAAGAAGTTATAAACATATCAAATGTACTATCAACCTTTATATCACTAAATTACAATATGTTTAATAAATATATATATGCTTTTATTATTTAATCGAATTACTTTTCTTCAATATTATTTTTTATATATTTAAGTAACTATCCATATTGTGTAACATTGATATAATTTCTATATATATGTAAAAAAAAATTTCTTATTTTGTAAATATTAAAAAAAAAAAAATTATATATTCTAATATTTCTGTGGGCGCAAGGAAGATCGAAATAATAAAAAAAAACAAGGCTTGAGTTAAGTATGCAGAATTGCTCCGTAGATACATATCTACCAAGAAAAATGAGATGCATCAGAAAATAAAATAATGTGCTATTATTTTTTTTTAAATGACATATAACATGATTACATACGAGTATAAAAAACGAAATACTTAAATTTTGTTTTGGCTCTCTTGAATATCTGCGTTTATTGACTCATTCCATTCTTCCTTTCGCACACAGATTCAAGTTATATATTGCAAAATTATCTAAAATACAACTCGACCACCATATATTTGCTAAATAACTTAATCAACATCTTACCCGACTGAATTAGGTAAATATTAAGATTTTTATTTTAAATTAGACGTTAGAACACAGAATTCGACTAGGGTAAAAATTTCTCGATCACTTGTTTTGATCTTCACGTGAACGTGAGGTAACCCGATTTATCAATTTCTTCTGAATATTAAATCTTAATCATGCAACAACATTCTCTTGTAAGAACTGTTATACCCAAATTCTCTATCAAACGTATCTCATGTCAATGTAATATTGGATAAGTGTCAACACTTTTACAAATAGTTTATGGTACGATTATTATTTTTCTACCGTAGCTGTAGGCACTTTAGAAAGAAAACAGTTTTCTCTCGAAATCATTAAGAATTAAACTTTCTAGCGTATTCTAAAAGAAACCATAAGAAGGAAAAAACCTTTCAAGAGCATTTATTTTTAGAGTTTTTTTTTGTTTCTATATGCGGTCTTTTTTCTCATCTGTGTTTGGGTTGAACTTTTGCATAAATTAAAATTGAACACACACTATCTACATAAAATCAACTTAAATGGCTTCTTCGTAAAACTTAGAGCAACTTGGCGTATTTAAATATTTTTGTGCTTTTGATAATATAAGGTATAATAAGTGTACCTACTTATAATAATCACCATGGAAATTAGTTAAAAACATAGCATTTGTCGAAATTCAAAAAATATATAAATTTTCTCATCGTACTATACGTAAGATGTTTTTTTATTGATTGTAAATACACGGTAAATGTTTCTCATCTTTAAATAGTACTTTATTATTTTCGAATACTTAGGTAGGATACTTGGTTAAAACATTTCTGCGATACCAAATACTGCACACTTTAACCCTTTGCTTATCGCAATGTATCTGTCATATACCATATAGCGCCCTTGAGGTGATTTTCCCACAAAAACGGTGCTATAAAAGTTATCCATTTATTATTATTATTATTATTATACAAGGGGATTTATGTTACTTAATTTACTCGACGGGGAATATTCTAGACCAGCTGCCCTCCTACTTAATATAATTAAAATATATAGAATGCCGATGTTTTGTTATTTAAAACTGATATTTTTGTTGAAATTTGTTGAAAAAAATTCTACACAAGCCTCATGTTTCCTATAATATGCCTCAAACTTAATGAATTTGTCAGACATATTGCGACAAATCACTACTCTATACACATTGCGACAATCGAAGGGTTAATAGAAAAGTTCGTTCTCTAACTGACTGAATAAATTTGCGGGTGGGGAACGAAGATTGTGAAAAGAATTGGAGGGGGTTCATAGAAAAATCATAATATTCTTTCACAGAAATCTAGAACTTAGAGACAGATCTTTGGAAACAGTGCACAACCTGAAATCAAAGGCGAACTTTTACAATATTTTCATGTTTGTACAGCTTTACCCAAAAGTTATGAATGAATAATATCTATTCACATCGCTGATTTCTCATTAAATCATTTATTTTCAGTCAGTCAAACATATCATCCGGTTAATTAACTGAATTCAATGTATCCTGCATTAAACAGAGATCGACTAAGTAACAAAGGAAAAGTAACTCGGGAAAAAATTTAATCAAGGCCATTGTTTCTCGACCCTTTTCTCTACCTAATTCTGCTAAAAGATTGATCAAATCTTTTTTAAATGTTTCTAGTGTACACATTTATCACTCGCCACTGGCGGTCGCGGAGGCGGCGTGCGGTAGTCCGCCGAGGACAGCCCAGACCCCGATGGGGCGATAAGACCCGACTCAGTGTGGCCGGACCCATCATGCCCGATGACAATCGACAATCGCCCGTCGAACGGCCAACATGAATGTATGTGAAACCTGAAATCCCTTTCGCCTATCGCGCGGTTATATCATTAATTTTTCAGTCGTTTTTCATGAATCTTTATGCCAGATGTCAGCATAATGGGTGAATTTTTCATCGTATTTTACGCAGGATTTGAGATTGCCGGGGGATTGTAATGACCTTTTTATTGCAAATCTTGGCTGATTTAGGTGCCTACTGGTCATTTTTATATGAAAATCTGTGTTTAATGCAAATATGGTGTTATTCTGCTTTAATTTTTTATTTGCTCGGCAGTAATTATGTACTCATCAATTAAAAAAAAGAAGTCATATTGAATGATTGGCATTCGATGTAAAAGTGTATACATATCAGTAAGTAAATAACAAACATTCAAGCCGTTTCCCCGAGGGATAGGCAGAGGCCACCGCTACACAACCCTGTCTTGGCACACGATCTTTATTCACATTCAGTCTCTGTGTACGCCTTTTTAGATTATAATTCTTGCAACAAGTATTTGATTCACTTGATCATGCCAAGGCTTCTTCGGACATCCGCGACCTTCTACCATTTACTTTTGCACCGTATATTATTTCGGCACTCCCATGTCCAAACCACCTAAGCGTTCCTTTCTTAATCTTGGTCAGTATGCCTACATCAACCGTGCATTTTATCCAGATATCCACATTTGTAATGTGGTCACTTATGGTTTTAGCACTCATACGCCACGGGTATCTCATTTCTATAGCATTCAGTTTACTTTCAACCTTCATCTGAAAATGTGTACTGGACATAATTCATTCATTTCGAAAATCGAACGATGCCGAAAATAAAATTGAAAAAAACTTTGGAACCTATCGATTTATTGTTTTAATAATCATCTACATTTTTACTTCAACTTTCCCACGGGGCAGCACACATATCGACAGAGTACCTTTACATATATGTTGCCCTCTAGCAAACATTTCACAAAGTTATTTTTTCTACAAAATGACTTCATTGCTATTATTTTATTACTATTAAAAACCTCGACTATTACATACGTTATCTAAAAGATAAACTATCGTATTATAAACAAAAGTTTTTCTTATTTGCTCCCACCTCCGAAGAGTTTGTTTTGCTGCATCTGCTGGCATCGTACGAAGTAATTGTTTTTGCCAAGCTTTTCAATTTATATGGCAATTGTAAAATATTACTCCCCCAAGTCCTAGGACTGTAACTAAAGGAACTTTTAGAATTTTATTTTTGAAAATTGCATCCTTGCGTTTATTTGCTTATTTGCTACGCTGTAGCACCCTTTAGTATGTTACAACGTATTTGTAATTGCGTTTTACATACACATAATAAATGTTACATGAATTTATTTTTACTGCAGTTCCCGTGGGAGTATAATATTAGTATGGTTAAGCGATATTGCTAAACTATGAGTTTTTTTTGGGTAAACTAAAATATGATTATCACTAATGATACTTATTCCCCATTATTTAAAAATTAAAAACTTCAAAAAAAAAAAAGCTTTAATAAGGTTTTTAAAGATAAAATCATTTGTTGTTAATTTATTTGTAGATTACTTCGCTTTTATTTATTTTTGTATGTCAATTGGTTTTTATTTTTTCAATTTTGAATACCGGACAATAGTTCCAAGTGCTTCCAACCATCTAGAGTCAGTTAGAGTATGGCATCCCTCATTGGCGGATGTTGAAGGGGAACAAGATGGCGAAGAGGAAGGTCAGGAAGTACCTGGGTATTTAGGTCTGGTCCCCATACACGGTTAAAGACATTTCTTTTACTAGGGGGATACTAAGTATGTACCACTCTAGTTCGAGTAAGGTAGGGTTAACGTACTCGTATATGTAGCTACCTCATATCTTTTTATGGTTTCATATAAGACAAAACATCTTAGTGGTGGCGTTCCCCAAATGTTTAATCATTATTTTATAAGCAAGATCATCTACAATAATAGTTTTAACTCACTATGTTAAAAAATATGTAAAAAGATTTAGCTCTACCTACGAGTTCCGATTTGTACTGTGATCACCAATTTTCACGATCAACAAACTCCAAGGCACAATTTTCCATATATTCAAATAAATTCGAACACCAATTTTCACCATAAACGGTTTTCAAAAACAATATTTTTTCTCGTCGGAAACATTATAACAAAAGCGTACGATTTTTTTTGTAGATTCGTTCCATTTTCTGAATTCAAATTCAGCGCCAAGACAACCGGATTTCCCCTTTCACGGCTTCTGTCAATGTTTTATTACGTTCTGTGAAGAAAGGAGGCCTTTAGCGGCTGAGATCGTATGAACCTTTCAAATCCCCCAATCGCTTTGTCAATCGGCCGATATTTATTTGGATGTCAAGAGAGGTGTCGATAAGTGAGCGGTGACGAGAGGTGATAGAAACATTTTTCAACTCTTTCGAATTTTGTTTTCGTGTTCTGGACCTACAGGTTTGTCCTCACTTTTAAGAATAAATCGATATTTAATTTGAAATCGATTTTCAGATGTAATTTTTTGTAATGGAAATAATCATTTTTATATGTTCAAATGAATTAATGTACATACAAACATACTGATCTATGCATTCGGAAATACCGCTACTATAAAGATTGTGTTATTTCTAATTTTTTAACTGTTAATTTATAGTGGAATTCCATTTTAATGATTAAATAAACACAAATTTATAACTTTATTGCACTTTTTTATTTTTTGACTGGACTTTATTGTACTTATTTTTTACTTTTTTATTGTACAACCTGTACTAGTCTGAAGATGGCCGTTATAGGCTGAAACCGGTCCAGTCAAAAAATATTAAAAAAAGTGGAATAAAGTTATAAATTTGTTTTTATTTAATCAATAAATGTTGTGGTTCTAAAAAAAACATCTTATCCCCCTGAATCCCTTAATTTTTTTAACACTAATGTTGTAAATCTGAGGAAAAATATGTTCATTAACAATATTTTAGAAACTTTATATCGTCGCCAGAAAGACAAAAGGGCTTAAGCGACACTTTGATCAAAATTAGTTTAATATGCAGTTATGATCATTTTTTTGTTCTGCATCGAAAACTCTGACTCTCGTTTGATTCCGAAGACTTTTGTGGACCATTAGCCAACTAAAATGTATTTACCTTTCGGGAGAAGGCTGAACTTAAGCGACACAAGTTTGGTACTATTTTCAGCTTTTTGTCGCTTCAAGTACATAACTCAGCAAAAACATTGAGATTGATTCAAAATCCAACCAGGGACTGAAGATTTATGAACTTTATTGTAAAACAAACAAAAAAAACTGTTTTTGTGTTCTGGAGTAAACTCCTCAAAATGGTGCCCCAGCCCTTTTGCCTTTCCGGCGATATTGTTGTATCAAGTCATCAAATTCAATAAGAGCGTTTTTATCTTGAAAGTTAGCGAACATTTTGAACGTCTGTACAGAAATTCTCTATTTTCTTGTCTAGAAATAAATATTATTTTATTTACTAATAGGATAGATTAAACCTTTTCCTATCTTTAATTCACTTATCTCCTTCACAGTACCTACCCATCACATTTATTTTTAATTATAATCGCAGGACCTACGAACGAAGGCTTCGTGATTATTATAAAGGTTGGTGGGTCAGTATTTTCAGTTAAATGGCGGCGGGCGAAAGTTATTTGTTTCTCTTAATTGAAAACGGGTGAAACCATTGGAGCTTACTTTTAAAGCTGTTCATTAAAACAGAGCCGGTGATAAAGATGAGGCTTCGAAACGAGTTTAAAAAAAACACTCGAGAATGTATTTAATATTTCAGTCCTTCGTTATTAGGTTCGTTTAAATTCTTCGCTTTACCCAAAATAGGTCGTGGGTTCAAATTCCGGCGTGTGCAAATTAATTTTATTGAATTATTATGTAATGAAAATGAAATAATAACTTTGTATAAGACCACAATGTTTACAAAGTTATTATCTCATTTTCATTAAAAATGTCAAACCACAAAGTGATTGCTTTCTACGAAAACATAAAATTAATATTTATATATTTTTTTCGGTTTTTTAATTTTATTTAAACAATAATAATTATTATTTTAATTTTTTTTAAAACAATTTTTAGTTAAAAGTTCTGCGATGTAATTATTTTTACGCGTGACAGCTGTTTCGCCTTCTGAGGGCATTATCAAACTGTGGAGAAGCCACATACAGACGGACTATTTATATCATGTTTATTTATTTTTTTTAACTACCAATGTCCCCATTAGGTTTTTCTGATAAATTGTAATTATTGTTGATGTCTATTAACATGGGGAGTTTCCCTACCTAAGGGTATACTATTGTTTGGATTTGACAAAAGGTCATTTAGAAGGGGCATTGGTGTTTCCTAATTCGTTTTAAGAATCGGGGTTTTTATTTTTATTAATTTGGGGGATAATTATTTCTAAATTATTTTTCTTAATTTTCGGTTTGAACACATCTAGTAGTGGTGAATGGATCATTTTCTTTTGTTCATTTATTAACTAAAAGTTTGGATGATTTGAATTTTTATTTAAATAAAAATTCAAATCATCCAAAATTAAAATGGAGTTCTACAAAATAAACTTTAAAACCATAAATAAATTAATATTTTCTATTTCAGCTTTAATTGGAAATTTACTCTTGAACTCTTCATAAATACTTAACTGAAATATACGAGTCTACCACACAATGGTGAAAATATTATATTCATTTTTTTTTCTCTTCCTTATTTTTTGTATGTGATTTTTTTTTGTTATTTTGTATTTACCACTGGTCATATATTAAATTTGATTTTTTCAAGAAGTGTGAAATTTTTGTTTTATTTTTTAATGTACGATGTGCTATCGTATAATTCTCTACCTTTGTCAATATAACTGTAATTTCCAAATTTGTTGAAAAGAATACTTGGGCGTAAATAAATAAAATAACCCGTACGTTCAGCACGTTACGGCACGTTCCAGAGGGGTAGATAATCTAAGTATTGCCCTGGCGAAATACCATCATTCAGATTCGAAACGTTGTTTGAAATGGCTTTAGCCGTGTTTGGTGACCAGATTTGAATAGCCAGGTACTTCCCAAACTTCCTCTTCCCCATCAACTTCCCCTTCCCACTACCTTCAGCTTCACAACATATGCCAATTATGGATGGCTCCAGATGGTTGGGAGATGTTCGGTTACGACTTTTGAGTTGTATTCACCATAAAAATAAAAATAAAACTTTATAAGAGATGATTATTTTCCATGGACCATTACATGTAAATTTGACGAAAATGAATGTGTTATTGTGTGTTTGTGATAAATCACCCGAAACTCTTGTTTGTAAACAAGGTGAGAATATCAAGGTGACATCCGTTGGTTAAGACTAAATTTAATATTTAGAATAGTCTATTGTTATATTTTCTGTATTCTTCTATGCGGCATAGAAACCTGGACACTAAAGCAAGCTTTGGCACGATAAAAGATAAAAACTTATTACGTTTGGATATATAAATAAGCGCATCCTCAAATATACTGTATAATTGCATAACAAATTTTAAAGTTTCGTCGAATATCCAAAATAATAAAAATATCTCAATCACTTTGTAAAAAGCAACAATTGCAACTACAAAATCGATTATACGTTTCCGTTTCCGAAGCTTGATGGAAGATGCCGCACTTCATGGCTTTTAAATCTACGTGAACGGTATCAGTAAAGTTCTGTTGACTTACTCGGAGCTGCAGCTTGCAGGGTGGAGATCGCTTCGATGATAGACAATATCCGATAAGATAAAGCACCACTACAGTCTCCAAATACGTTTGTTTTCTCGAGAAGCATTAAAACCAATCCATCATAAAACACTCGGACTGCTACTATACTACGGCTGTAAGTTTTAGGTCTCACAAAAATAGGCTATTGGACACAGATGAGAAGTAGATTCTCAGAAGATCTATAATACTGGTTCTGAACTATATTTTTTAAATATAATTCGATTGAATTAAATCTAAAATTATTATTGTTTAGTTCTGCTAGTTTTAGTTTTTATTAACAGCTGTTCCGGTGTTTAGGGCCATTATCAAACTGTGGCTAAGCAACATGGAAACGACTTATTTATATGATTTTGATTCCTCGTTAAATTACTAATTAGGTAAAAACCAAATTATCTTGAATTGTTCTGTGCGGTACTCAAGTTTAAAATCTGTTTTCCCCATTTTGTGATTACAAATTATTGCTTTTAACGGCTATTAGTTTTTCTCCCCGTTTATGAAATTAACTAAATAATCAAAATATTAAATTTGATTCAATGGAATTGTATAAAAAATGGAGTTCTACAGACAAAACACAAAAACTATAAATAAGCTGTTGGACATCGAGGGAAGGAAAGTTCTCAGAAGAAATATACTACTGGAACTAAGCTTTTGGACATCGATGAGAGGAAGAATCTTAGAAGATCTATATTTTTGGAATAGCTTTTCTTGTACAGCAAATGTAGCAAAGATGGAAGATAGCTGACAACAAAAGAGGCTTCTTTTTTAACACTGCAGAACAAAGTGTTGGAAGGTCTTCAAAAGTCGTAAGTTTACACGTGTACCTCCTGTAAAAATCTATTAAACTTTATCTTTGTTACAATCAGCCTGCAAGTGTTGGGGGTTTCAAAATTAAATTTTATACGAAGCTGCTTGTATGGACGACGGCAGACAGGGCAGCGCGGCGGGGTGGTGGGGTGAAGGGCCGAGGGGGGTGGTAGCCTAGAAGGGTCCATAACTTGTCGGAATGGGGCCCATGAGCCATTAGTGCCGCAGTAACTTCCCGTCTGATGACGGTCAGCTTGAATCGGACGCCATCTATGGCCGAACTAAATTAGATGTGATAAAGTCGGGAAGGAATAACAACTTGACGTTTTGCAGTGTTTTGGTTGTTAACTAGCTTGTAGGGTGTACAATGTATACGTGAGAAATCATCGAAAAACCGTCTAGGTCATTCGAAAATGATTTCATCATTTTATATTTGGTTCACAGATAAGTAATTGAATTTCTAAGGAAATAGGTATATTATTATTTGAATAACAAAGTATTGTTTAACTTACTGGTAAAATAAAGTCTTAATACTTTGAAAATAAATAACTTTTTTGTATACTCTACTTTGCCACTAATTTTAAAGTCAAGATGTTTTTCGAATGGTTAGTTTTTATCGAGAATATTAAAGCTCAGTAACCAAAATGGCGATAAAGGTCACTTTGTAGCATTCTAATACAAGCAATTCTGCACTTGATTCATCTGTGAATTCTACATGAGCAGTTAGAAACATTTTTAAGGTTTTCAGTGAATAAAAAAAATACGCTTATTCATTCATTTCATTAATTCTAAATTTTCGGAGTTATGGGGGAACTAATGCCTCCTATTCTCCGTTATCTCAAGTAAGGGAACTGGTGAGAGTTTATTGACAGCTAGGCGGAAAAAACTGAAATTAATGGTTGTGTGTGTGGGTTGAATTTTTTTTTTGAGAAAAATACCTTGGTATATAAATTTCAACTTTATTTCAGCAACGAAAAATAGAAACTTTTATTATAAATTACTATATAACGGAGGCCGTTAGCGTTCCAAAATACGATGTGTAAGGTGGTAGGAAGAAGTGAATTAGCCATTTAAACAAATAAAGATATGATAGCGGGAGCGAATGGAAAAATAATTGTTTAATAATCTGAAATGGATGCTGCTTCTTTAAATTTTGGAACCAAGTCAGCGAATAACGCGCAAACTTTAGAGATGTCAATTTTAGAAAAAAAAATGAGCACTGATTGTAAATGGAATGTTATTTTTCGATGGTGGGATATTGGTAGTACTTGAAAATGGTGGTGCATGATGGGTGGATGATGAGAAACCTAGTGAAGTGGGTGAAGGTGGAACGAGAGCTTGGGCGTGGGAAATGAGGGGAGTGGTATTTCGGAAGGTCCTATCAGTTACCTGATTTGAGATGTCGGGAAGAGCATTAGGAGTTGGATATTTCGGTCAATTTTTATAATTTGCTGGATGGTCGCCTCCGCAGTTGACGCATTTTGCAGGTCCGTTTTCTCTCTTCTTCTGACAAAGATGGGTGCAGTGGTTTTCTGCACACTTTACCCGTTTTGGAGGGGCTCTGCACATGAAAGAGTTGCGGCCAAAGAGCTGACTTCTGTGGCACTGATTGAGCGTAGTGCGCCTGTTTTGTGATTCCACAGTAATTTTGATGTGGTAAATGGATTCCAACTTGAATAATCTTAAACCTTCAGCTGACGGGGTTAATTGGGCGAGTACGATGGGGATCTGGGTTCTTTGAGGATTCATTCAAATGCGGCGAACAGACACTATTGGGAATTCTATGGGTTGAAGTTCATCGAAAATATCTTCCTCTGTTGGAGAGAGAGACACGCCACAATAACTGCCCTAAAAAGGCGCTCTTTGGCAGGTTGAAATGAGTGAAATGGAATTTTATCTTCTTCTAGTAATTTTGTAGCGAGACCTTGTAGAACTTCATATTATGACGATTCATGGCGGAGGTTCATAAGACCTAACGCAATTTATATAATTGTTTAAAAACTTTGTGGTTCAAATTTTATACATAAATTACAATAGTATTATACACTGGAAAAACAAGAAATGTACTGTTGTAAGAATATAACTTAATGTTGTTATTCTTATGTACATATTGTATTTAAGTAAAATGCATCAAAAACACGTGAACAATACAAAACTTGCGCTTTACGAATATAAAAATGAAACAATAAAAATGTATGTAATTTAAAATTATTTTCTACGACAAAATTGAACTTTAGAAACGGTATGGTTGCTATCGTGTAATTAAGTTGCACTAATTATGTAAAATAAATATATAATATTTGAAAATAGGCTTAAATATAAAAAAGTTATTGACGACTGTCACCGGTCACCAGTCACCGGTCACCCCGCAGGACCAAATTAATTAATTAATTTGATCGGTTAGTACCTAAGTTGATAAGCGCGTTGAATTTCCATTCGCCCGTCGTGGTTTCAATTCTTCTGCTAGCTAAGTCTTCCATCATTGCACAAACAACATCTTCCACTTATAATGATGGCGGTAGATTTGAAAAAATACATTTTCAGGTTATTCGTAACCCGGGAATGTTTGTCTTTCTTCAAACAAAAAAAAAATCACCATCATTTAAGGCCGTTAATAGCATTGCTCTTTACATCATATTATATAAATATTATTAAAATAATGAAGATCTTAAGATGAACGTTATTGCATCCCGTACCTTCTAGAAAATATTTTTTCTGTATAATCATGGTTTCGTACACATATCGCATTTCTCAGCCAATGTTGATAGCATCTTTACACAACGTGGGATTCTACTCGCTATTTTAGATGTGGCCAAACTTCACGCCCGTTCTTAAGTAAATCCATCACCGTGGTTTATGGCTTATTCTTGCCAAAGCTCCTGGCGATATTAACTACTGGTGCTCCGACCGGCAGAGGCTGCGAGATAACATCTTCTCGCAGTTTCCCGACCTTCCTCGTGTCCGTCTATCCGCACTGTTTATGACCCTCCCACGGCGGGGAGCCATTGTTGATTTATCATGCTAACTTGAATGTGGGAGTGTCACCTATTTCACACGAAATACCCATAAATGCAGATTACTTTTTCAATTATTCCTAAAATACTACCCAATTCTTGGCAATTTGTAATTGAAAACGGGTAATTTTTCGGGACTGTATGTGGCAATATCACTTATTTCACACGAAATAAATGGAATGCGGATAAGTTTTAAAGTTACTGAAGAAATATTTCACAATTTGTTTTCATATGTAACTAGAAACGGTTATTTTTGTTAATATGCAGTTGTTTCTAAACCTTCATAAACACAATGTTAATAAAATATTAGTAAAAAGCATTTACTTTGTGGCTTGCCATATTTATAAATGGAACACATACACTTTGTTTATAACCACTTTTTTATTCAATATTATGACATAATATTGAATAAAAAAGTGGTTATAAACAAAGTGTATGTGTTCTATTTATACAATGTTAATTGTTTACGAAAAAAAAAATTTTTTGATAAAAAAACCGTATATTTTCAATTGAGCCTCTTTATAAGAAAATGAAATATTTAAAATAAAAACAGAATTTTATAAGTCATGGAATAGTTTCAGCGTCTTTTAAGATTGGTCTAGTGGCCAGAAAAAATACGATATGTTTATAAAATTATTGTATTTAATATAAAATATAGTTTTGCGAATACTTTTAGAGGAAATTTTGAATACAACATTATTTATGTAAATGACTTCATTCGAGATGATGATGCGAAAATTGCTGTTGAATAGAATTCCGATCGCTCAATAATTGAGTTTATAAAAAAACCAACTTTTAGGTTTTTTTAATATTGTTTGATAATAGTGATTGTAAATTTATGAAATAAAAAAATAATAAACAAAAATACAGCACAAGAGTCGCCGTTTATAAACGAGTATCTACGTATATCCTAAATCTCCAGTTTAAAAAAAAATACAATAATTTTAAATGCAACATTCATTTACGAAATTGTTTTTCAAATTAAAAATATTTTTCGTAAAATTTTGTTAATCATTGCACATTCGTAAAAAAAATACTGTTGGCATGGCGTTTAACAACGTGTAAGGTAAGATCAACCAAACCTCTTTACATATTAGCGCAATCCCGTTTAATACTCGTATGTTACAATTTAACTTAGATAGATTATATCAATGGTGCATAATCAACTCTTTATTTCTTAATATTCAAAAATGTCAAGTCATTTTTAAAATTTTTTTTTTTTACGTGAATACCGCACAAGAGTCTCAGCTGCTCCCAACCGTCTAGAGCCAGTGAGACTATGGCATTCCCAAATAGGATATGTTGTGAGGTTGAAGGTAGTGGGGAGGGGAAGGAGATTGGGAAGGGGAAGGTTGGGAAGTACCTGGCTATTCAGATCTGGTCACCAAACACCAAGCCATTTCAAGCAACGTTTCGATTCTGAATGGTGGTCTTTCACCAGGGCGATACTTAGAGTATCTACCACTCTGGAACGTGCCGCAAATATACTTTTTATTATTTTTACATGAATTAAATGTGTTATGACACACATTAATTAAATAAAAGTAATTGGCGCACGCCGGGTTTGAACCCGCGACCTTTGGATTCGTAGTCGAGCGTCTTACCACTCGACCATGGAGGCCGTCATTTGTTTTAAAAAAATTCAAAGTCATGTAATTCAACATAAATACATTGTACAAGTGTGTCGTATAAACCCACCAGGGCAAACATGAATATCCTTGCTTATTTGCATGCGGTTACCGCAGAAGAATTCCAACTGCCCAGCGCCAGTGGGACTATGTACAATGGTTTCCCCAATATGGAAAACGTTGTGAAGTTAAATGGAAGCGGAGAAGGGAAGAGGTAGCAAAAAAGAAAGTTTGTAAGTGCTTGCCTGTGTCTACAAGACTTAAGCTCATTATTTTTTTGGGACAATGTTAACACATTATTTTGTGAAATGTTGTGTTAACGTTGTTAACATAGTCCGTTTTGTCAAGAATATAAAAAAAAAAATTTAAAAAATAATAAATTCTACGATTGTTTTTAATTGCATACCTTATTCAATAGATACAAACTTGTTTATCAATCAACTTTCTGCTGGAGAAATTTAACATGCCTTAAAAACAAAACAACAACTGCGATATATTTTCTCATTTTTAAAATTTTTATATTTGCATGGACTAGTGATTACAATAAATTATTTTAAAGTTATTTTTTTAATTTTTTTATTTGCATGGACTAGTGATAACAATAAATTATTTTAAATTTAGCAAAACTATTTTAAAAATAACCATTTCAATAAAATGACGTCATATTAAAAAAGTGTCACCTAATTACGTTTTTCCCACTAAGAGTAAGAGAAGGGGAAGTACATTTACAAGCCTTTCAAAAGTCGTAGTATGTTTCATCTTGTTTATTTATATATCTCTCAGCATTGTCTTTTTCTAAGAATCCTCTACCTTAACTTTAAGCCGAGACTTACAGAGTACCGAGTGGCCGAAAAAAGAGCTGACAAATTGCATTAGGTACCTTAAGTTCGCTTCATCACATGCTCGAAACTAATGCTCTCGTTGATTTTATGGGGAAGAAAGGCACCGGCACGTGAATCATCCTTTTGTTTCATTTTACGTCCTTGATACGTGAAATCAACAACAAAGGATAAGCATTATACTGAAAGATATATACACTGAGCTACATTTTCCTAGATCGATAGGTTATAGGTATAAGCACCAGGTGCTAGTTCATCCTTAGGTGGATAACCAGCAAGCACTCTTTAAAACTTCCTGACATTTAAAAAAAATGATGCGGCTCTATCTCTTGATTTCTTAGACTTTCTTTTTCTTCCTAATGCTGTTTTTCTAGTGATCTTTCACTCTAAGATCTATTGGAGGAAATTAAAACTTTTTGTTAGTCTGAAAAAACCTGATTTATTCTAAAACATTCTTATCAGAATCCATTGTATTCTGATAACCTTGTATAGGGAGTGAAAACTTGCTTTGGTCAGAGCTATCAGACTATGCGCATATCAGCAAATTACTGTCGACATTAAAAAAAACATTTTGCAGTAGCCCTTTTCATTCAATTTTCATTTTAAATGCTCCCAACCGTCTAGAGCCAGTGAGACAATGGCACACTTAGAGTATATTGTGAGGCTGAAGGTAGTGAGGAGATGGGGAAGAGAAAGGTTGGGATTTCCCTGGCTTTTCAGATTTGGTCACCAAACACGGCCAAAGCCATTTCAAGCAACGTTTCAATTCTGAATGTTGATCTTTCATCAGGGCGATACTTAGAGTATCTAACACTCTGGAACGTGCCGCAAATATACAAAATATTATTTTATATGTATCAAATGCGTTATGACGCATAATAATTAAATAAAATTCATTTGCACTCGCCGGGTTTACATCCGCGGCCTTTGGATTCGTAGTCGAGCGTCGAACCACTCGACCGCGGAGACCTTAAATTAGGTACCATTGATGCTCACTAAATCATGAACATAATCAAAAATTTGTTCACGCTTTGATTTTAAAATATCTACCTAATGTGTACTTTTGCCCTATTTGTCATTGCTGTAATTCATTTATTGTAGGCGCTTTACTTTATTGTATTAGTTCTCACGTTTTTCATATCGTGTAATCTACATCGTAATTGGACTATATCTCGCCAAAAAATAAGCTGATAAGGCAAAAGGGCCTAAGCGATACTTTAGTAAAAAAATAGTTAAATAAGCAGTTTTGCTCAGCTTTTTTTCCGCATCGAATGCCCTGACTCTTGTTTGATTCTGAAGACTTTTGTGGCCCTTCAGCCATCTAAAATATGTCAACCATTTGGGAGAAAGCTTGAATCAAGCTAAACAAGTTTGGTTTAGCTTGAGGTAACTCAGTGAGAGCATTGAGTAACCTGATTTAACTTTTTTTTTAAATCCAACCAGGTGTAGAAAATTTTTATTGTAAAACAAAAAAAAAACTTTAAAGTGCTCCAGTGTAAGCTTCTTTAAAAGGCGTTTCAGCCCCTTTACCTTTCCGGCGACGATGTTTCATTCGTTGACAATTCATTAATTTCACTAACACCATATTTCATTAGCAACTATTTTAGTAGTTGACCTTGTTATACGAACGCAACTCTTGCCTAATATCATGCGGAGTTTATGGGATCCACCGATTCGTATATAATTGAAACTCTGTACGACTGGAGTAGATACAGGATCACATCAGCAATAACCTTCATCTCCCAACACTATCATACCGCGTATCTAATATCGGGGCTATAAACATATTGGCAAGCTACCCATGTCTTGGGTCAAATGTCAGGCATCTATCAATTTCAAGATTAATTGATTGGAACGAGCATTAATATTAATTCCAAATAGATTCATTAGGATCGTAGGGACGTTCGATCCAAATGTGTTTAGAATAGAAATAGATACAATGAAAAATATTTGTCTATGAATTCCTAATCAATAAAACGTTGCTTTGGGTATTTAATGCATGAAATATTTAGTTACAGGTAATCCCTTAGTCATTTTTTTCTACTGTATCCTTGCTACCCACTCAAAAGAATATAAGTACCTAATTATTGTTTCACGGGGTCAACATTGTTTCCAGAGTAGTATATACTCTAAATATCGCCCTGGTGAAAGATCACCATTCAGAATCGAAAAGTTGCTTGAAATCACTTTAGAATTGTTTGGTGATCAGATCTGAATAGCCGGGTTCTTCCCAACCTTCCTCTTCCTCATCTATTTTCCCTCTCCACTATCTTCAGCCTCACAACATAAAACAATAAAAAAACATGAGATTTCCTGCTAAAACAATACCGTCGCCAGAAATGGCTTAAGCGCCATTTTGGGAAGTTTATTTCAGAGCACTTTAAAGTTTATTTGTTTTACAGTAAATTTCAAAAATCTTCAGTACTTGGTTGAATTTTGAAAAATAAGGTTAGCTCAGCTAACTTAATGCTCTTACTGAGCTATCTGAAGCGAAAAATTTCAAACTTGTATCGTTTGAGTCAAGCCTTCTTCCAAATGGTAAATATATTTTATAAGACTGAAGGGGTACAAAAGTCTTCAGAATCAAACAAGAGTCAAACCATTCGATGCAGAAAAAAAACTCATCACCACTGCATATTTAACTTTTTTTTTACCAAAGTGTCGCTTCAGCCCTTTTGCCTTTCCAGCGACGATATGTTAACTGCTCAAGTAATTGAGAGATTTTTTCTGTCTTCACTGTCGATGATTTTGTATATTTTTACACTGAATGTCAAATACCTATATCTGTTTGTTGATAATATATATTTTAAACCTTTGAAGAATATTGCATGGTGTGATACTTGTGGTTTGAAATTAAGTGGTGTTTTATTTTAATTTAAAACCTTAATTTGAGGAATTTTCAGTAAGGTGAGCTGAATCTTAATATTAACATTGCGTTCTTTGGAAATTAATCCCAAAAACTACCGAACCAAAATCTAAGCCCTGACTTCTATTCTTCGGCGGTTGAAATATTATTAACGTTTACGTAACCTATTTTTATCTGTAATTCCAATAAACCTTCTATACAAAGCAATCAATACTGTAGGCAGGACTCTAGTAATTTCGTATTCCAAACAAGTAGGGTAACACCTGCTTGCTATTAGGCTGCTGGGCAGGACACTACTTTCAGAAAATTGTCCAAGGACCACCTTAAGAAAGCTTTAATTCATCGGAGTGAAACTCAACACATGTGCGCTAAGAGTCAACTCTTGCGTGAAACAATAAAGCTAGAGACATAACAAACAAACTTCCATTTCATTCCCTGTTTAAAATGTACTATATTTACCAATTTTTAATAGGATTCACTTAATGTACTAAACGATTGAATTTAAAATTCAAGGTATTTCTTACTAATATTTTACATTCAGGTTATTATATTTACCAGGGGTGTTAGTTGAAGTTTGCCGGTTTTACTCATAGATGTCGCTAGAGATATGTATACATTTCTATGATTTGGCATCTATGTCATATTTTTCTATGGAAATTAAACTTTAAACATACACAAGCTACATTCTGCCAAAATAATGGTGTCATAGTTGTTTACCTCGGTGAATATGTCCAGTTTCGTTCCAAGTAAATTGCATTTGCGGCATTTGTTGCTTTTCTTATTTCATCAAAAGAAAAAAGCAGTTGAAGCTCATCTGTTGCTGGTAGAAACTTATGGTGAACATGCTCCAGTGATCAAAACATATGAGCCATGGTTTCGTCAATTTAAAAGTGAAGATTTCGATTTAACAGACAATGAACATCCTGTTGCAACGAAAAAGTTCGAAGACGAGGAATTGCAGGCGTTATTGGATGAAGACCCAACCCAATCGCAACAACAATTGGCTCAAACACTTAATGTGACCCGAGGAGCAATTTGCCAACGTTTAAAAGCCATGGGAAAGATCCGAAAGTATGGAAAATGGGTACCACACCAAATGAACGAGAGACAAAGTTATCCTACAGCGTGACAACACTCCGCCTCGTACAGCTAAAGTAGTGAAGAACACTCTCAAAGCATTGCATTGGGAAATATTATCGCACCCGCCGTACTCTCCAGACCTTGCCCCGTCCGACTATCACCTTTTCGCATCGATGGGACACTCACTCGCAGAGCAGCGCTTCGTCAATTTTGAAAAAGTCGAAAAATGGCTCGTCGAATGGTTTGCCTCGAAAGAGAATTTTTTTTTTTGGAATAGTATCCATAATTTGCCTCAAAGATGGGAAAAATGTATATAATCCGATGGTCAATACTTTGAATAAAAAAAATTTGAGATTCCCTTAAAAATTAAGCGTTTTCTTTATTGAAAAAGAACCGGAAAACTTCAACTAACACCCCTGGTAGTTGCATGTTTTCCGGAAGGAAGGATCAAGTTAATTTAAAATTAAGTTTAATATTACATTCACTAACGTTGAATTTAAAATGAAGGTAATTAATAACTAACTCTTAATTTAATGCAATTTATTTTTTATTTTAAATTATTCCAAAATAATTGTTAACTAAACACAATTTTATATCGTTTTGATCTCTTTGAAAAGAGGGAAAAATCCATGCCCTTACACTCGCTCTGAACATAATACAAAGCAACTATAAATCGCATTTTAAGTTTTGACAAAAAAATGCTTAAATTTTGTGATTATTTATCAATAATTTTCTTTACAGTATTTATTCACAGCATCTCTCTTATCCACAAAAGATGTTTACTTTTTTCCTGTCCAGCAAATCATTTTGCCTAGTGTATCCCCCATGCATCACATCCAAATCTTTTCACTTGTAACCTTATCATATATCAAAACCAAAAGGTTTCGCAAACATAAAAAGAGACATCAACTTGGTAAATTGACCCATTTTTTTGAATTACCAACTCTGTAAAGTCGCAAATCTTTGCGGAGAGTTGTTGTTGGAGAAAGTATGATCGTTTTAAAAGGGAAAACAAAAGTAGATATGGAAGTTTGTTTGAGGAGCTCGTGCCTTTATTATACAGTGAACAAAAACAGTGATAAATACGAATTCCATACTTTAAGTTCAGCTATTAAAACGAAAAAAATAAATGAATAAGCAGAATGTTTTTTTAAGATTTACATAGTTAAACGGAGAGTTAGGGGATATAGTGTTTTATCAAAAACCCACGTTTTACTATCTTCATCATTAAATCTATCGATCAACGCCATTTCTTCAAAAGATAAGCAATGATATTATAAAAGCGTAGGAAATACATTGATTTAATTTGCATTTACAAAGTTATTAATTGTATAATTGACTCACCTTCTTTGTTGAAACTTATCCAATTTAACATTCCTTGCCGTAGACTCAGAAACAATGAATAGATATTCCTCAATCATCACTCTACTAACTATGGGAATCATTCTCCACCGTCCAGAATGTCAAGACTTGTTAACTCAAGCCATGGTCCTGAAATTTTTGGTACCAGTCTAAATGATTTTTGTCATTCTTTAAGACTCTACCAAAACTTTGAAATGACCTTGGTTTTGATTTGAATGTTGTCTCCTTTAAATATTTTGTCCTATTTTTGTCATTGCTTCATTATACTATTAAGTATGTGCTGTTCTTTCTCTGTTGCTCTTTTTTTTCATTTCGTTTTATGTATTTTTTGTAATTGGACAATACTCCGTTAGTTTATAAATGAATATCACTTTCTTTGAGTCGTTGATAAATTATCAGTATTTTCAGAATCATTTAAAATATACACTATCATAAGCGTGTTACTTGAGTATTTTAAAACCGGTACTGATTTTTTAAAATTTCTCCTACGCTGTACACAACTCATTTAAAGCGTAGTAAACTATCATTTTCAACTTCCATAGCGGTCTACGAAGATAATATTTTTGTTTGCATAGTGCAAAAATTCAAAATGTAGGAAAAATATAACAATAAGTTACCGAGGCGAGTGTACTTTATGTGAAATGAAACAGGCGCAATCTAAACGTTTTGTTTTTCAATATTTAAAAAAAATCTGTATTCTGTGCTTACTAACATACTCGTTACCACTGCACCAATAGAACGTGTTACTCAATATAAATGGTCAGTAACTTGGGTTGACGAAAAGTGCGATCCTTGTCAGAAAGTCAGGGTTCGCATTGAAATGGCCAGCAGAGTTTTTATTTACACGGAGAAACGCTTTTGTAATCGTGATCTAAAATTATTCTTAAATATTTAAATAAAATTAATAATCTTAAACACAAATACGAAACAGAAAAAAAATCAGAAACTAAAAAGAACAATGGTCATGACCGAGACACGAATTCAGAACCTCCACTATATCCGAGAGTAACACTCTGTCAATTAAGCCATCAAGACCTTAATAGAAAGCGACTTTTTTTAACGATCTCATACTTGTATTGGAAATTATTGATTTTTGAATTTTCTTCCTATTTTATACTCCCATCTTTTACATCTCGGCCATGACCATTGTTGATTTTAGTTTCTGCCTTTTTCTGTTTCATATTTGTGTTTTAGATTATAATACAATTTAAATATTTAATAATAAACAAGCATTAAGGTCTTAAAGTTAATTAAAATTTTAATAACATAATTTTAAATTACGATTGTTGTATGGTTAGTTTTTTTAATCTATTATTTTGTATGCTATGTATCTATATTTCAAAACCCTGAATCAAGTGCAAGTTAAAAGTTCTTCATCAAATGGCCAATCAATTTGAAGAGAATCAATTAAAAGACGTAGTAGACGAAGACGTAGGAGACGAAGAAGTAGAATAGCAAGATTCCGCATTACAGGACTTCGACACCAGCGTGACTGGTAATAGTGTAGTAAGGCTATTTTTTTACGGCTGCAGCCTGCAGGTTAAAGATTATCCTGATGATAGCCAACTTCCGATAAGAAAAGGCATACGAAGAAGAATACAACAGACTGTTACAACATTCTTCAATCAATAGAAAAAAAAACGGTTTTTTCATTCGAATATTCTTCGATTCTTCCTCTTCCGAAAACCTCTTGACTCCCGCTTACCCTTTATTATATCCGGTTTGCGCCATGTAAGACGGCGGCGCAAAGTTCTACAAAGGTAAGGGCGGGTCGAAAGGTGTTAAACTTATGGAATGTATAAGTTTTATGTTCGGGGAGCTCTTTATCGGGGTATTGTTTCGAAGTTTTCATCTGAAATTGGATGCGCCCACGGGAGGGGAGCGGAAGCTGTATCGCCTTTCTGGTACAATATTTATGCACTTTCCAAACAGGATAAGAGTGCTGTTAAGCAGACGCAACGTGAAAACATAAATAGGTCTACGAAAAATAATCATTTTAAGTCCACGAAAAAATGATAAAAACTACAATGATGATATTATTAAAAAATTAATACACTTAGGTCGTTGGAAACAATAATTTTAAATTTTAAAATCTTATTTTAATAAGATTTCGAATGATAATAAATCAATAACAAGATAATTTTTTTGGTGTACAATTTTTTAAATGCTTTTGATCGTATCTTCAAAAAAGTAATAGTTCGTTTAAAATATAACATTTTAATATTTGTTTAAGTTAATTTTCAATTTTTACAAGTTTTTTTTTGTTAACAAAAAATATTTCACATCTGAAAGTACTAATACCTTAAGCCGTCTTCTGCCACGTTCGATGAAAAAATTGCTCATACATACAAAAGTTTAAAATTGTCTTCCTATTATAGTCCTTTACGATTTACTCACTATGTTCCTTTTGATGTGTGTGTCGTGATTAAACCACGCGGGAGCGGGTTTTTATCTGCTAGTATCAATTAGTCTCTGAGCTGAGTAACCGCCCGCCCCTCGCACCGACCCACACAGTCCAATGCTGTTTTGCCATTTGCATTTTTTTCTCCAAATAAGCTCAGAAATCTCAGTTAAAGTGTCGGGTAGGCCCTGCAACACTCTGTATATATCTCTCGGTTGTGGAAATTTTATAATATTGTCTTCTTTTAATTAGTGAGAATAAACGCAAAGACTTAATGAACAATTTAATTAAATAACCATCACACTATTTCCCAGTAAGGTGTATGTAGAGAGGGTGGACCGATACATTACTCTGTCATGGCACACTCCTTATGTCATTATATCATACATGCTTCTAGTGCTGTACCAAAATTCGATGTTAATCGAATTATGTATTTGGGTAGCTCTGACGTATCATGTCTTCCCGTTTTCCCGATAATTTCTTCCGTTCACTTGGGTATAATATATTCTACTGACACTCCTTTCCCAATCTTTCCGCTCAACATTTCCAGACTAATGAAGCGCTTCTTTTTAATCTTGTTGATTTCACTTACATCGGATATCCATTTAGTTCGGAACTCCCCTTTCGTAAGTCGGAGTTTTAATAATAATAAATTCTGTATTCTGGAATTGGGGGAGATTAGCGCAATTTCACACATCTCATAGAGAATTGACATATAAGAATCATTAAAAAAGGAAAGAACAGAATTCAAAAGAAAACATTAGAAAAATACAAAGAAACAAAGTATTAATACAATACTGCTAGTCATAATATTAATACAAATAAGTAAATTTGTATTAAACCACTTTATTTTTATATATTACATAGTTCTACTGTATAGTTTTAGACACATTTCCACTAAACCACTCTGTCATTTCTGTTAACCCCATAATAATTACTCCTCCCGCTCCAACACCTGAATATTTGTGTGTGTTTTTCAGAGTTTTTTTTATCTTATATCTTAATATGGTCCTGATGATGGAAGGGTACTTCCGAAATCGGTCGATCAATGTAACTAAATAGAGAGGTTTGAAACAAATTTCTGTATTTAAATTGTAAGGCTTGGAGATCTCATTTCTACCGAATTCAACAGTCTACTTTCAAACATTTTGTTTTCTAGCTACATGCATCACTGCCGCACATTATTGTTGGTATCAAAACACCATTCTTGACTTCTTTCAAAGTTTAAACACTTCTTTTGGTAAGTCTTTTAAAGTAATTGCTACCAAAAAGTATTTATTTATACTAGGCTTTAACATATGTTGTCACTTACGTGAGAAAAATTCAGCTATAAAAACTTAGTTAGTATTCAATGTAAAAAAAAAAAAATGCAAAGGATATATCATTTATAAAATTACAAAAACTCAATCAATGATAAACAATTCAAACAAAATACACAAAGAGACAAAATACACAAAGCAATTACATAATTAGCCCAAACAAGGTTACATATTTTTAAGCAATAAAAGGACATTTTTTCTGAAATTGTACAAATCATCGACAAAAATGTCTACATCAGCACACATTATCTTATTATGTACAGTGGAGCCTCTCATAACGAAAACCTCTCATAACGAGTAATTCGCATAACGAGCAAAACAGATCGTGAAAAAAATACT
Organism: Drusus annulatus; assembly: GCA_022651775.1. Lineage (NCBI taxonomy): Eukaryota > Metazoa > Arthropoda > Insecta > Trichoptera > Limnephilidae > Drusus > Drusus annulatus. The sequence continues at coordinate 496,669 of JAGWCC010000094.1, forward strand.
CCCTTAACGAGCGGCATTTCGCATAACGAAGTGAAGCAGAAAGGGTAAGTCCCATATTCACGTGAAATTGTGTCTTGAGCCAATACCATGGGACTAGAGGTGGATAACAACGATATTGATGAGCTTGTGGAAGAGCACAGTTAAGAACTGACCACCGAAGAGCTTATGGAGTTGCATTGTGTTTCACAGCAAGAAGTTGTGGAGGAGAGTTTGTTAGTGGAAGAGGAGGAAGTAGCAGAGCAACAATCTTCTGGCGCAATAAGAGATATGCTGAAAGCATGGGAAAATGTTGCAACCTACATTGAAAAGCACCACCCTAATAAAGAGGTGGCTGTGTGTTCTACAATTTTTTTCAATGATTACGCTGTGTCACATTTTCACAAAATTTTGAAGCTTGAAACAAATGTCTCTAGACAGCTTTCTAGTAAAAAATAATTAATTATTTGTCATTAATTCATAAATAATAATATTCTATTTATTTCAAATTTTGCAAATCGAAATCGCATTCCAGGTTGTTACGCTCCCTAACAATTAAGTTTGTAATTTTATTTGAATAAACGTTAAAAATAAAACAAAAATGAGTATTTTTTTCGGCATGGAACGCATTATCGTTTTTTTTAATTGATTCATATGGGAAAACTTGTTTCGCTTAACGAGTGTTTCACATAACGAGTTATATTCTGGACCGGATTAGTCTCGTTATCAGTGGTTCCACTGTAGTCGACATATTTGAGACAGTGAGCTATAGTAGGCAACATTATTTCTGAATGTACTTAAGTGGAATGCGATATGGCGTCTTACAAAATAAGAATTAGGCACATTTATTCCAATCCTGCTAAGACATACTATAGTATCGAGATAATTGAGAATTATTTTATATAAACATATTAAATCAGTTATTTACACTTTTAGTTTTAAGTGAATTCGTGTTGAAGTATTCAAGGCGTGGCATAAAATTTAAAATGGTCATGTAGACCAGATTTAAAAGATATATCTTAGTATATTTTTTCAACAGACTCAACAATTTTTTCATTTTATTTTTTCATATGGTGCTTCCATATTCTAGTTCACTTCTAATTGAGTCGTTATAAAGGATTATAATTGATTGACGTTTTTAATGATTTAAACTTAATGTCAATAATGTGAAGTTGTAATAACAATTAATAAGCATTTTAAAATATTTCCATTTCATCCAATTGGTCGAGAGTTAAACTTTTGAGCAACAAATGCTAATGCGATCAATAGTTTTTTCTGTAAAGTAACTTCTAACTTATTATCGTAGATTTATTTAATTTTCATTTTTAATAAACGTCGTCATGACGCATATTAATTCATAAATCAAAACGATGAAAGGAATTGTTTACGGAAACAATTTGCCCAAACACAAGGAAATGCTTCGAAGCTGTCAAAGGTAATCGCCAATAAAAACATCACACGCCTTATATTTTTGTACATCAATCAAACTTTATTAAAATATTTTAATTTAAAATATACTAATGTATTTATATGGAAAATACGTACCGTGCTGGATAAACGTTCTTTACACATACTCTTTTTACACCCGTCAAATACTTTAATAAAAATCATATTTTATATGATTTTAACTTGTAGTTGTAATATTTGGCTGCACCCGAGTTTTAAAACACCGTTGTCAATTTTGGAAAATTACAATGGGTTTCATGCATAGATTAATAAAAAAAAAAAAAAAATCTTCCTTAAAAATAGTGACGAAAATATGTGAATTTTCGGCTTTTTTTGTCTTTAATAAAAGCTATGTGCGATAGTTTAAAAATTGACATTTTGAATAGCCGCAAAAAGTTAATTTAAAACGACAGTACTGAAATTATATCGAAACGTGCTTTTTTCACTGCCATAATAATTTAAATAACTATTTTTTGTCTTGTTACTATTTTTTAGGTTCCTAGATGAATTAATACAAAATATTTGTCACCATATATGGTTTTCAAACTCTTGTCAATACTTAAACAATGAGATTACTGTTTGAGAGTCTTTGTGGATCAGAAAGTAAAAAATGGACATACAGAAATTACGTGGGGACCTAAATGAAAAAAAGAGTATCTACACTAAGAGTATTCCGCACAAATTCCACAATGCCAGATCTCAACATTCGAGAGCTTTAGTCCTTCATAAATAAACAAACAAACAAACATATTTTCTGCCTCAAAGTTCAGACAAACCTTTTCTACTATGGCATGAGATGTCGTTATAAAAGACTTCAAACTGAATAATTTCAGAATTTTCGCTAAAATATTAACTCCCAACATCTCGATAGACTCGGAATTCCTCCCAGACACCCACACAAAACGGTATGACTACCTCCGCAGCCGCCATAAGTCATGGAAAGGATTTCAAATTCGTTAATTTGTTTACACTGCCGAAGAATTGAAAAACGTTAAAAAAGGAAGAAAAAATTGACTGCTCACCCTTTCAGAAAGGAAATTTTCCGGCGGGAAAGTTCCCGCGCTCGCTAAGTGTTTCCCCGCACGGCCGGAGTGGTGGCGGGAGTCGGAGTTTGGCGGAAAATAAACTGATAGATTGAAAATGGAACACATCTAAACTTCTTTTTTGGGATAAGTAAAAAGTGGCAGAAAGTGGAAAAAAGTGACAAAAAGTGGCAAAAAGCTATCTGCTTTTTGTTTCTGCAAAAATATACAGACAGACTACAGATATTCACGACTTGTGACTTATTTCATGGTTTTCGGAAACTCGATTGAGATGTTTCTATGGATGAAAAAAAAATCGTTAAATTGCAACATCTAACAAATTCATTAAAAAAATCTTATTGGATACGTTACAACAGGAAGTTTTCTTTTAGTACCTTATTCACTTATTCATGCACTGTTATACCCAAATCTGAATCTTTTTCTCTCATGATTCATGATAATGATCATGATTCTAGATTGTTTTAATTTGTAAACATATTGTATATCATTTTCTCCTTGTTAGTTAGTCCTATTAGCTTAGTTAATTTACTCTTAGTATGAAGCGCACTTAAGGTGAAATATCACAAAACTGCGCTATATAAGTTCACTGTTATCATAATTATTTAGATCTAGGTTCAAAAATCTTACCTCTCTGCCACAGTTGTCGTTTATACGTGTACATTGTCAATATACATATATATATTTCAAAATTTTCATTAGTAACATAAAGCATTTTCAAGCAGCTTCCAATTTAAGACATTTATGTTTATGTAGAATACAGTAATGTTTGAATTACCTGCGAAATGGAGAGATTGTCAAAAAACAGTAATAATAGGTAAACTGTGAGCATGTAGGTAAGCTGTATACCTTGTACTTGTAAGGGTATTATGTAAAGCCCGAAGATTATTGGGTTTCGGGCTCAAAATACACATTATTCGGTCTCATTATAATGTCAAACGTTATAATAATGAAAACGATGGTACGCCATGTGCTATATGACAGTGTATCTATTTTAAAAATGAAATCACTGGTCATTTACTGCCGTGTTTTATTGTTTATTAACTTGTTCTGTTCTCATTCATTGTTTTGTATAGTTACCAGTAGAACCGTTTTTATCATAAAATGTAATAATAATAAAGTTTTATTCCATATGGTATGTAGAAGTAATGTAATTCAGTACATTCCATAGTTGATAATCATAAATCAAATAAAATAATAGCTGTAATACATATATACACAATAATAAAGATAAAAATTAATTCTTTTAAGAAAATAATTTGATGAAGGATATTAGGTCTCGTGTCCACAGAAGGCCATCAAGAGGTAGTCCACTCATGCAGCATTAAGATTGATGGGGCCAATATCTTACTCCAATGCGCTTCTATGCTAGAATTCGAGATTTGACGGGATTTCATAATGAGGTCATTTCCAAAGTTGTTGATCCTTTCTCTCATTCCTGCCACCCTAGAATACCATTTTTGCTTCATTCACATTTTCAAATTAGGACCGATTTTAAATGCATACCTGTTTACCAATTACATGTCTACAATATATAACCTAAGATTTAAATTTATATTACGTGATTGGACTAGGATTAAAATTTAAGCTGTTTACTTAGGTTTTTGGATAATAGTATATTTTCTAAACTATAAAAAAAGTACTGTGGGGGTATTTTAAGAATATCACTCCAAAATGGGGTCATAAAATCATTATTTTAAAGATTATTTTGGTAAAGCGTACTTTACGAGAAATATTACAAAACTGCCCCACAGAAAGGCCATATTATTTTTATGGCTTTCGCACTTTATTTTCAGTAAAACTATTTAGTAGTACTAGATATTCTCATTATAACTCTGTTAAAACACTACCATTCAGAATCAAAATGTTGCTTGAAATGATTTTAGCCGTGTTTGGTGTCTAAATCTGAATAACCGAGTACATCCTCTTTTCCATATCTTTCCTCTCCTCACAACCACCAGCCTAACAATATACCGTAATTGGGGATGCCATAGTTCCACTGACTCCGGACAATCGGGAGCAGTTGGAACTCTTGTGTGGTATTCACATAAAAAATAATAAATAATCACCATGGGATATTTTTTTGTAAATTCATACAGAAATTTTTCTTTAAGATTTCTAAGCATATTTACGAAAAATCAAGTATTCCATTTAACACCACCGTATGAATTCATGGTAAAAAATCAAGAAAATTGTTGCTTTACCAATTATGTAAGTACTTTAAAAAACTTACAAGCACTTGGAACAAGAAATTAAAAAAGCTCGTTCTCCTTAATTCGTTTCTTGATTGTCGGTTGATTGTACAAAATTAAAAAAAAAAACTAATTAATATCAATAATCAACAACACAAATATGAAACAGAAAAAGCCATAAAAAAGACAATGGTCATAACCGAGACTCAAACTCGGATCCTCTACTCTATCCGGGAGTAACGCTTCAACCAATTCAGCCATTGGGACCTTATAAGAAATTGATATTTTTAATCATTAAAAAGTATGAGATAGATAAAAAACATCGGTTACTAATAAGGTCCCAGTGGCTGAATTGGTTAAAGCGTTACTCCCGAATAGAATAGAGGATCCGAGTTCGAGTCTCGGTTGTGTCCATTGTTGTTTTCTGGATTTTCTGTTCATATTAGTGTTGTTGATTATTGATATTATTTAAATACTTAAGAAAATAAATAGGTATTAATGCTTTAAAGTTAATTTCTATTTTAATAAAAAAATATCATGAACAATACCTGTTTGAACCTTTTCAGAGTATTACATAAACTCGTTTAACTCTATAAACAGTTTAATCTTTAAAATTAAGCAGAATTGGGCTAATTAAATAATTAAACTCTTAACTTGTCAATCTTTTCTACTTAAGTCTTTTGTCAAACTATTTTCGGTTGCAAATCGAGTTTGAGATTAAATCAAGTTAACTTAATTTACAATTTGGAAGTCAAAACAATTAACCTTCTTCGATTTAATCCACCCTCGGGGCCAACTCACCCTTTCTACAATCAAAACTTGGCGTTTTTGTACCGGGCGATAGCCGCCGTACAACGGGGTGACTTTTCACACTTTGCAATTTTGAAACACAGTACGAGATATGATTTTTAAAAGCTGCCTTCGGCTGCTATCGGCTTCGCTCGGCAGTTTCCGGCGGACGTTCGCAAAGCCTTCAGATTTCAGAGCTTTAGTTCAGACGGGTGTCGTCCGGCTAAGCGGCGCTAGCGTCGACGGGGGTTTTCGAATTTGGAATGAGAATTGTGATTCGCGATGTCATTGGATACGGAAATTTTGAAAGGAAACTGTTTGCTGTCGTGATAAGAAAAAAGTTTAATTGAATTTATATTCAACTGTGTGTTTGATTTAAGAAAAAACTACGAGTTTTAGAAACATTCGTATCAATAAGTGTTGATTAAAAAAAAAACAATTTTCGTAATACAGAGTTAAGAATTTGAATACTTTCGAAATGTACTTACGTTTCAATACTAAACTTTAAATTAATTGATTCGGCTATTATAGCAAGCATAATTCAAGTTTTTAAAGATAATTTTTTTTTTAAAATAATAAACCGAATTTTAAGGGTTTTATAAAAAGAGTGCGATCATTGTAAAAATCCAAGTTCCCGGAAAATATAGGAACAGGTAAATGCTGTCATATATAATAGAAATATGGATATACAAAAAAATAGTAAAATACTTTATACCTTTTATAATATGTTTATTTTCACATTTTCTTGCATAGCGTCTATATGCCTGGAGCATAATGAAAAATGGTTCTGCTTACATCGCTAGTTTCATCACATCTACTTGAGAACGTTATTTTATCATGTACACAAAAATAAATAAGTACTTTAGTTAACCAACAAAACTACATTTCAAGTTTGCATTCCAATTTTGTCTAAAATCGCAATATTCCTGGTGCACTTAATGTAACCACCTGTATTTTTTGTAAAATATTTACATTTTATGTCCTAAAGAGTGCTTACGTACGTTTGGTGCTCAAATCAGTTTACTTTTCACCATAACTAATGATTGTACCATTTTATCTCTTTATTTAGGAAAACATTTGTTTCCATTTAACTTTGAGTAATTTTAATTATTGTTTTTTTTTAATACCACTTTTTTGTGAAAAACAACAGTGGTAATTGCCTTAAACACATCGAACTAATAGTAATTAATTATATTTATATTGAAATTAACAACCAGTAATACATGTAAGTACTTGGTTTGACAATGAAGGGAGATGTGACCAATGTTTATGTGGTAATTAAAACTAAATAATGAGTTTTACTTTGTGTTTCAGCGTCCGTCTGTAAATTCATATAAACTACAATCATAATGTATGTGTGGGTGTAACCCAACTCAGGTGGGTTTCTCTTAAACTACACAATTCTAAACATCAATCAATTCATTTCTTTGCTCAATTTAATTAGTTCGTTCGTTCAAATTTTAATTATGTTTGAATAACAATAAATATTTTCCGAAATAATATTTAAAAAAACTTTAGTTTTCGATGTGGATTTTTATACTTATTATTACGACTACGAAAGGATGGCTGGGCAATTTAGTTTATTGAAAATACATAGATAGATTCGACGTTTTTATTAGTTTGCAACAAAAAAGGTCCGCCGACCGAAGCCATTAAAAAAATATATGGACACGTGTGTGTGATCACCACACAATATTATCACTGCTTGGAGCCAGTGGTACTATTGAATTTCCAATTAGGGAATATGTTCAAGCAAATTAAAATTAGGAGGGGAAGGAAAAGAAAAAAAAGCATACTGAGAAGTTTCGATATGAGTAGCTATTTAAATTTTGTTGAAAAACATTTTCACGGCCTTCTTGGTTGAGTGGTAAGACGGTCGACTACAAATCCAAGCCCTGTGTGCGCACATAATATAAAGTATATTTGCGGCACGTTTCAGAGTGGTAGAAACTCAAAGTATCGCCCTGGTAATAGAACACCATTTAGAATTGAAACGTTGCTTGATTGAAATGGCTTTAGCCGTTTGTGAACAGATCTGAATAGCTTGGTACTTCCCGACCTGCCTCTTCCCCATCTCCTTCACCTCCTCCCCCACTACCTTCAGCCTTACAACATATCCCAATTGAAGATGCCATAGTCTCACTAGCTCTAGACTCTTGTGAGGTATTGATTATAAAAATTAAAAAAAAGCTAAAATACTTCAAAGTATTTTTTTATTCCGATTGGTGGCGCCTCTCACTAGACTGTTTTTGAGAGATTATTGTATAAGTGTAAATAAAATATTTATATCGCATTTTTTTATGTTGTGATAATATCAATTCACATATTTATAATGGTTACAATTTAAAGTACATATGTACTCGTAATTGAGAGAAATCGTTTCCCCAAAGAGTGTCATATTTGGAAGGAAGAGGTGTGTGGAGGGTATCTTTGAGGAACGCAGGAAGTGAGCCTTAGCTATCTTTAAAGTACTTATTTTGTAAGAGCGAGGTAATTAATTATATTATTATACTTACATCATCCTAATTTTTGTAATATTTGTTAAATCTTGATCTAGTTGGATATTATGAACGGAAAATCACTTTTCTAAAAGTTACATTCCAATGTATTACTTAAAATATCTATGAAATGCAACATATATGTAATAATTTTATTCTAATTTTCATTTCATTTCATCTTTCATTTATTTTCTTCTTTTTCCTTTTTATTACCTTTTATTTGATTTTCATTAATGTTTACCATTTAAAATTATATAATTTATGTACTCTACGTCTGTCTCGACACAGGTATATCCTAATGAGACAGACATGGACCAAACCCATGTTTTTTTTAAATATTTTAACTAGAATAAACAAATAAAAAAATGTATATATAATCCAGTATAATATTAATTTTAAGTATAAAACTGCACCAGTCTAAAATTGGCATTTGCACATCGTTCTTTCAACCACTATTACGTAATTTCCTAAAATCTGTGTGTATCTGAAAATATTCATCACAATCACAATTCTATGAGCCAGGATGATTTTTTTCGAAAAGATCATCATAAATCCTACTTTATTTTTGATGAAGCCCGTCAACTTCAAGTGCTTATGCTGTTGAGTTACAAATGACTCGAGCACTATTGAACATACATCAAGCTCTGGATTCCATTCTACTCTGTGAGAGTTTCCCAAAGTGGTATATACTTTCAGTATCGCCCTGGTAAAAAATGATTATTCAGTCTCGAAACTTTTCTTGAAATGACTTTAACTGTGTTTGGTGCCCAGATCTGAATAGCCAGGTAACTTCAAACTTACCTTTGCTTATCTCATTCCCTTTCACATTACCTTCAGTTTCACAAAATATGCTAATTGTGGAGGCCATAGTTACACTGGCTCCGGACAGTTTGGTATCCACATACATTTTTTTAGGTGTGATGTTATATATATTTCATGGCATTTATCAATTAATTTACCATAGCTGTTAAGTCATTTTCGTAGGTTCTATCAAACATAACAAACAAAATCACATCAACCAGACCTGAAAACTCCCACGATAACATTATTATCATAATTATTATACATTTACCCAATCTTAATGTTATTCATGTTAACGGATCGCTTAAAAATTTAACAGAATCAAAAAAAAATAATTGCAACTCAAGGCTACAAAGTAATAAAATGAATATAATAAACATGAACACAGTAGTGAAATTAATTGCCCACTTGAAAATAATTCCAGGAAGTTTCCCTTTGAAAGGAAAAGTTTAATTTTCAAAATGTTTTAATTTTAAATGTTTATAGCTCAACCATTTTGAAACCATGGGTTTAAGTATTTATAAAGTATTTTATTTTTGAAGTTTCGGTTTTCTTTCCATTTTAATGCTCTTTGGTAGTCTTTGATTTTGATTTTTAGTACAAAGGTTGCGGATTTAATATTTCACTACACATAAACTCTGTATTTTTTTATTTAATATGTATTATGAGCACTTTCGAGTATGGGCGTTGTGATGTTATTTGATGCGCTAAAATTAAACAAAAAATAAAATGGTACGTGCATGCATGATCAAAATTCTAAAAAAGATTCGTTTTTAAATTAACAGGTTTGTTATAGCACAATTACAGTATTCGTTATTTTGCTAACCCTTCACTCGCTAATATAGCTAACATAACTAATATAACTAACATGCAGATATTTACGTTCTTGAAGCAGTGTTACATCCTTCATTTTGTTATGCTTTGTTGGCATGGCACTAACACGATACATGCATGAATAAAATTGAAATAATTCTTGGATTACTTTAGATTATTTGGATCAAAATTTTCCATAAGATGAGGTTCTTTTTGGGTGGTGCTTTTGTTTGTTGTGGGCAGTATGAGGATTTACATAAATCTTCATTTATATTGGTGAAAATTTAACTGAATTTAAAAAAAATGTCAACACCGCCCCGGGTTCCAACTGCCCGGAGATGGTGTGGCTGTGGTATCCCCAATCGGGTGAGGTTGTGAATCTGAAGGGAGCAGGGAAGGGAATGAGATGGAGATGAAGAATTTTGGAAAGTAACTGATTAGGTTAGGTTAGTGCCATTTAAATCATTTTAATTCAGAACGATGATCTTTTTCCAGGATTACTTCAAAAGTTGACTATTTTTTATTTTAGATAAATAATTTGTGAAATTGCATACAAATGATAAATTAAGTTTATTGTCAAACACCAGGTTAAGCACTCGCCACCTCTAAAGGAACCAAATATGTTAACCGTTAAGTACATAGGAACCACTCTTTGGAAACAGGCATATGTGCTGCATTCCCACATCATAGCCAACATAAGCTTAAGACTTGCACCAATTTATTTATTTTACTTCGTGGGGTAATATTTCACCTTACATCAGCATTACTTACGCACTCTAAATAATTACACTACAATTCGTTTTACTGAAAATCTAGCCCAAGAGTTACGTTGAGGAAAAGCTGCTTCTTCCATTAATAAAACCTTTTACATCATATTATAATAAATACAAAATACACTTTCCCATAAACCACCATACTCAGCTCAGGGTAAAACAATCTCCATTGTTATTTATATATTTTCACGCTTCACGGGTACGTCGCGATTACATTAAAGCATTAAAGTGAGGGAACAATTTATGTAATGGATATGAAGGGGTGTTGGTTTAAAGCGATGAATCTCTATTCCTCCTTTGTCCGTGAAATTTGATGTCTGCCGCTTGCTTACCGGCTAATTTCCTTCGCATCAATCTTCCTCAGAGAAATCAGGGCGAATACCTCACCCTAACTAAGAAACCGCCCTCAATTTGGGTTATTTGAAACCTTCGTCAATTTAGGAGCCTTGGAATCGTACAAAAATAGGCTTTGTTATCTTTTAACAATTTTGAATGGATATATTTTTCTTTGTTATGTTATGACTATAAACATATAGAACTTTTCACCCTTTTTTTCATTTGGGACTTGACCACCGAAGCAGTAAGCTTGGCATTTAATTCTAAGAAGACCGGTTTAATTTCCATGAAGAGTTTAATTTTGAGGATAAAAACACAAAACATGGACCATTTCATAAAATTGACAAAAATGTATTTTTTATTTTTTTGTTGGTCAATAATGCCATAATGACAATTAACTTCGACCAAAGCTTGTAATTTTGAACTTTTTTCGGGTAACTTACTCAAGTTTATTGGAAATGGGTACGGTAACTTTGCTTATTCAGGCCTCTTTTTATCTACATGGATTCGTCAATTATTATAAAATTTCAACACTCTCCGCTCGTACATGGTGTTTCAAAAAATAATCAATAAATATTTACTACCAAATCGAAAATCTTTCGCATACACAAAAGCTACAGAAAAGTTTTTTAATCACGCCGGAGATTTAAAGCACAGTCAACGAGCCAAACAAGACACATGTGTAAAGTACTGAAACTGGGAAGACTACATAACTGACTATTTTTTAAATTTAGTATTGACTGCGCAATTTGGACATTGTAAGAAGATAATAATTGTTTAAAATATAAATATAAATATTGCAGATTATTTTCATTAGTCCTCTGTATTAATTGTTTTATTTTGTTTGATTCTAGGCGGGAGTTTGTTGTATAACTTTACAGATTCTTTGTCCAAAGGTAGTATTACACTTATGTATATTTAGCTTGTCTATTTTTTGTTCTGGTATTTTATTTATCCGAGGTGTTTGCCTTTTTGTTTTCTTTGAGATGATGAGCCAGAATACTTTTGGCAAAGCTTTTTGTATAATTAAAATGTCGCATTATTTAAACATTTACGTTATTGGCGTCCTAATGGGGACCTTTAAAAGGGTCCTAATGATGCATTTCTGAGTTACATTTAATTGTTTTATGTGATTTAATGCTGCTAAGCCCCATCCTAATATTCCATATTTCAAATGAAAGCGGCACAAAGCATGCAAAACGAGACCGCAAAGTGAAAATGTTTACAATAGAGAACGTACCATTTTCAATGACCATTTTACCCAAATATTATTATTATTTACGGGATATAATGAATTCGAACCCATTCATATCTTAGTAGCGATGTCGAAACATGTATCCTAAAAAATATGTACCTTTCACTGTTAACTAGAAAATTTAACCCCTGAAGCAGCCAAACATCTCTTACGTTAAGATCTTGGGGCTTGATAAAATTTGCGTAATTTTTACTATCTAGTTTAAGGTCAGTGCAATTTGTCTCGTCTCGCGACGATGTTTTCATCATGAAATATGGAGCTTTAACTAATATACATCTAACTAACAACAACAAAAATACAGTTAAATATTATAATCTCTAACAAATCCGGGTGGAAACTTATAGTTGGCTGTTTACTAGGAGCAAAAGTACGAGTATCAAGATGCTACGGAGCTTTTGTATTGAATAGTGAAAACATGTAGGATACATAGGTTTGAGAATTTGAATACATTTTATACCCTTGAACAAGAAGGCCCAACGATGAAAAGACCGAGAAAAAAATCTACACAAAAACATGATATTAAGTTGGCCATAGTGGTTTTATATTTATTTAGTGGGTAGGCACCTGATTGTTCATGAATTTCGGCGTTCGGTCTTGCTAGTAATTTCTCGCCTCTAGATGTCATGTCTCGACATTGAAAGCCTTCATAAAAAGTTTTTCAAGTGAACGGCCTTAATAATTATTCAATATAAAAGATTTTGACCGTTTTCTTGATAAACGTGCATTTGATTAACGATCACAACGCCGTGGAAAATGGTGAATTCTCTATTTCGTGGCCTGAAACACAACAGCGCACAAAAAGGTTTTTTTTTGGATTTCGACTGGTTTAATGTAATATGGTGACAGATATAGTGACGTACTTCTTCTGCCTTTTCGACATGGTTGAACTATGTTTCGAAAACGCGTTCGAACACGTGACATCATAATTACTTTGCACTTGGACACCGTCACGTGTTTTCACGTAAAATTTCTATCATGTAAAATAACATTTTTTGAGAAGGATGTTTCTTCCGAAATGACCAGGCTTATTGGAAATTTGCCTTGATTTTAGTTGGAAAAATTAATTAATTAATTTAATTTGAGAAACTTGGTGTGTTCTTTTCAAATGCAACACAGCGGTAGATACTCTCAGTATCACCTCGGTGAGAGGCTGCCGTTCAGAATCGAAACGTTGCATTAAATATCTTTTGCCGTATTTCGACAAGATTTGAATAGTCACAATTTTTCAGAATCATCCTTTTTCCTATCACTTTTCTGAACCTCACTACTTTCAGTCTCTCAACTTATTCAAAATAAGGGGTAGAATAGTCTTACTGGCTCCGTGTCTCGTCTTAGTTTTGAAGGACGTAATAATCTTAAAAAGATATCGTGCAATTTTATTTTCAACGACTGAATTATTCTAATATGTTTCCTGGCAAGTAATACGATTGATTGCTTAAGCTTTACGATAGTTGTTGAATAATGTGTTCGTTTAAGTTTCCAAGGAAAATGCTTCATATTACTTACACAGACCTACCCCATTCATGAAGGCTTGTCAACTACTCCTACCAACAAAGGGATGTTTTGTGTACCATATCTGACTGACAGCTTCGGAGAAAATTGCGGTAACGCGACAAGAAGGCAATCTGACGCAGATTGGCGAAAACCCCGAAGAGTTAGAAGCGTACCGTGGGCGGGTACGTGTGCCCGAAGTAAGTTCGATTTTTTATCACTTTCGGTGAAATTGATCAAAACTTTTGTAATTCCGAATTTTTTTCTCGAATATATAATCATTTTCATCAGCCTGTATGGGGCCTAGGAGTGGAAAGGTCTCGTGTAATTTGCCGATATTAGTTTTAGTTCAAATCGGTATGGATCAAAGTTTTGTGGGGATTATCTGTTTAGTGCTTTGTGCCTTGGCTCCGGTCAATTTAACCGCTGTGAAGGTTATCTTTTTATCATACAAACAAACAAATTATGTGAAACAACGATATTTTAAATTTATCGGTATTTCCGTTTATCAAATAACGGTCCCCGTTAGCTGCCAATTCTGGGTCTGTCAGCGTTTGGTCAAAATTTAGCTTTTTTTCAACACAACGTCAATTGTAATGTTAAATAACTGATCCTAACTTAGATTATAAATAAAATACATAACAATTCAAAAATTCCAAATTCCAGTAAAAACGGACAATTTAAATATTTTGAGAAGCGGTTATAAATTTTGTGCTTGTTTGATTTATTGTGAAATTCGCAAAACAAACTAAATTTCAAAACGTATATTAATGTAAATATCACGAAAATTCGTATCACAAAAAATACAAGGCTTCGAATAACACTACTTTTCGAAAAGTTAAAAAACATTTTACAATGGAAATCATATTTCAGTTTGACCATGCGAGATATTTTGCCTACATTGAGTTTCACGTTCGTGCCGCGAAACTTCTATTGAAAATATCACTGTAAAGTTTTTAAACAGAGCATTTTATTCCGATATCTTAAATGTAAATATTTTTTGATTGTGGTAAAAGCGTAGCGTGTGCGTTCTTTCGAGAAAAAAATATCATTGTTCGAAATAATATTTTTGAGATATTAGTTGTGAACTTTACTGAAGTCAGTGGCCGAGTTTTTTTTAAATAGGATATTCGTAGGATGTACACATATTTTTAGTGATTTAGACAAAAGTTTTTACAACCTGCTGTAAAAAGTAACTACTTATATCTATGGAAGCTTATTTTTGACATTTAGGTACATAAAATGTCTTTCTTTCAAACTAAATTCTTAAATCCTTATTATTTTTTTCGTTACTGGCATCACTGACCATTTTCAACTACGTATATTATTGTTCGTCGTTTTATGCCAGCTCTTTCTAATATATCTCAATCAGCATGGCTGGCTTTTACAGGGGTTCGTTGCAAGATCATTTCTTCCAGGCTCTGTTGGGGTATTGAACAGTGGCGGCTCGTGGCTTTTTAGTGTTCTAAAGTGCTGAGATTGAAAAAAACGTCATTATTGATGTTATTGTAGCCGAAAACGATTTTTATTTTTTTTTTCGAAATTTCAATTTTTTGAATGAAGGTTTTTCAGAAAACCGTGCAGTGCACCACCAAAACTGAAAAATCCTGAAAAACTTCATACAAAAAAATTTTTTTTCAAAAAAATAAAAACCATTTTCGGCTACAACAACATCAATAACGTCGTATTATTCAATCTTAGCACTCTAGCACACTAAAAAGTCACGAGCCGCCACTGGTATCGAACATGTTTGGCACGAGAAGTGGAAATTCGCAGTCAAGTTTGAGATACTATTTTCTTTGTCGTACTATTTCGTAAAAACAATCGCATTTCATCTCTGTTTTAAAAAAAAAGTTTTTTAGATTATTTAGGAGGGTGTGTTAGTAACATATTATCTCTTTTCACATAATACCGCTGACCAAATTGATCATCCAGATCTTTCAATGAGAAGTAAAATACAGGAATAGAAAAAAAAAACATAACGTAGAAAGGAATTAATCAACTTTTGTTGCGAGTTTAACTCACGTCCTTGAGAAACGGTTGTCGGTTTCAGTTTCAGTTTTAGTTTCAGTTTCAGTTTTAGTTTCAGTTTCAGTTTTAGTTTCAGTTTCAGTTTCAGTTTCAGTTTCGGTTTTAGTTTCAGTTTTAGTTTTATTTTTAGTTTTGTTTTCAATTTCTCTTTTAATTTTAGCTTTTCTCAGATTTCAGCGGCCTATTCAAAGATATATCGTCTATTTTATGAAAATCTCGCTGATTTCCTAACGCTAAGGTATCAAAGGTGTACTAATACCAATAAATTGATAAACACAACAACATTTCATACTCCACTCACACACATTTTTGATCCTGGTAAAAGCAAGATTATGTACTAATTACCACGTAACATGATGAAGCAATTTTAACACGCAAACAAATCAAGTTTTAACGCCCACCCAGAACTCTGACATGATTTCCCAATGAAAATAATTATTTTTAAAGCTTTATATAGCTTACGAATTAAATAAATTTACTTTACGAACTTAAAATAACGTTTTTTTCCATGATAAAACATTAACCTAACTAATCAACGATTTCAATTGAACACAAGGTTTTCTTTGTAACTCCCAAAATTATAAAATACATCGGCGTTGATTGAGGTGATATTTCCATTATGATATATATAGTATAAAGGTAACACGAGAAACTTCAGAAGACATTTATTTTCAAACTCAAGAAGAAAGCTGGTTATATAACATAGTTTTTGTCCGGTTAGTAGCTGAGTGGACAAACGCGTCGAATTCCCTCCCGGGCGTCGTGCGTTTAATTCCACTGCTAGTTAAGTCCTCCACCATTGCACATGCAACATCTTCCTCTTATTATGATGGCAGTAAGAGTTTTACAAATATTATGAAATTATTCGTAACCAGAATTTTTTTTTTTTTTTAAATTAATAATATAATTAAATACAAAATTTTAAAAAAAAAAACGGAATTGCGCTGTAAACCCCAAGCGTGCATCATTGTACCAAGTGCATTACTTGAATCTAAGGACGCGACGTTTTGATTTTAAATATTAAATACTAATAAATATTCATTGAATTATACACACTAAATTTGCAAAAAACATCTACAAATAATTCAAAATTATGTACGGAAAATGCAAAAATATGCATTAATAATGTCAAAAACATACAACGAAAACAGTAAATAGGTAAAAATATGCATGTTAAATTGATTGAATATTTTTATATAAGTTGACATGGGGTGGGGGGAGTTGCGAAACCAAACTCGTCGAGTATTGGTTTATAACTAAAAAACAGTGTTTACGCTTTTCTGGGGGTTTTTGGAGTGTTTTCACAAAAACCGCAGTCACCAATTTAGGTTTTTAAAGTTTTGCTTAGAGTAATAAAAATAGTACAAATATGCATAAAGTGTATAAAATGTAGGTGGACATGCGTCGTCATGATTTTCACAAATTTATTTTAAATATGTCAGTTTATAGGTATTAGCCGTATACACTAGTAAATAATTTTAAAGTTCGATAAAACTCAATCAGTGATAAGAAAAATGAACATAGAGTTAGTTAATGCGGAATAAATGTCGACATGTTAATATCTTTCTTATTTATTATAATAAGACTTTTTAATGTCCAGTTGAAATTAATAACATTTTCAAAATCTGTTAAAAAGATACTTATTTAAATAAAAAATTGTTTAAAACGGTTTTGAAATTAAAAAATCGTCTTCCTCAAAATTAATGAGCGTTGACTACGTATGTTTCCTCCGCCTACCCTTCACATGCGGTTGAATATAATCCAACGACTTCTGATAAATCACACTAGCCTAGCACATAAGATATGCGTGGTCTCGCCAAAAAATCAACAGCACCTCCAAATAAGGCTTGATTGAATGTCCTTGAGTTTCCTTCAAGACCTCCTGTTCGTTTACAAATAAAGCCGAAAGCAAACGCTATCCGCTTCCATGAATCAACATTGAACATGGTTCCATTTATTCAGTCTTGAACCGGTTTAATCCGATCTCGCAGCAAAAAACCATTAACATCCATTAATTAGCTTTACGGCATATATTTTTAATTATTATGAAGGTTGGTAAGGTTCACCCTCCAAGTTTGTTTTCCTGATGAATGAGTTCTAGATTTCTAAGGACGGAAATCAATAAGGTGTCCTTGCCAAAAATAAATCATAAGTATTCATTTCGCAGGACTGCCAAGCCAACCACTACAATCCTTCGCTCAATTCATGCTGGGAGAGTCATTTGATTTGGCTGAAGCTGTTTGTTCCTTGCTCCGGCTGTCTCGGGAGTAATAAATCTAAGAGCTGAGTTCCTACCCAATTCCTTCCACAGAACTTTACATCTACCTCTGGAATTCTTCCCCACTACCTTCTCGGTATCTTTGTTCTGCCGCCAGGGGCGCATTGGGAATATCCCGGCGGGACAATTATGGGTTCGGAAAGTACCAACCTTTTAGGGAGTATTACATTCAAATAGGAACAGGGCCATTTTCCTGGTGAATAAAACACTTTATTTTCGTTTCATTTCAATTTTTTGCTGTTGCAAAAAAAGGTTTTTTTGGGATGATTCTTGGATTAACGTTTTCCAAAAACTGAAATACTCACTTTAGTAACATTTAAACATCAAGAAAATCGCAACCCTTATACCTTCTTTTATATTTGCTTGGGTTTTATTTTAAGTTCAAAAGTATATTTAAGGTAATGGAGAGTTTGGACTTTATTTCTTCTGTTGTTACAAAAAAAATAAAAAACATAGTATTTATTGACACTTGCATCCAATTGGTTTTGGAGCCGTACGCTTTGCAATTATTTATTTGGTGTCCATAAATTTAGTGGCGTAAAGAATATTTTAAAAAATACATACGTACTTTTAAATAACTCATTGATACGAGCAAGAGCTTGGTTTGCTAGTAGCTAATGCAAAAAAAAAGTTTTTTTTATTATTAAAAGTCGTTTAGTTTAAAATATCCTGGTTTATTCAAGACAGTATGGCATTAGTTGCAATTAATATTTACTATAAACTAGTCTTAACTTTTTATAACTTTTAAGTTTTGATAGGATAAAAACAACATGAAAATGCATAAAACCCCTTGATTACGTGGCAAAATATTTTTCATCTTTGTCATTTAATTACTTTTAAAGTCTTCCAAAAATTTTCATTAAGTAGACAAATAGGTTTTTTAAATATTAAAATTGCCAGTTCGACACTCTTTAGCATTATTACTAAGGCTTCTAACCTCAATTCGTTGGAAAACCCTTGATGAACTAACGGGCCCTTTGATAAAAATAGGACGAATTCGGCAATCGGAATTTCTACAAGTACTGTTCGATTTTAATAAGAAGAAAACCCTTGAACTTTCAAAATAATTTAATTTAACAGACGTTGCCTTATACATTAAGTTTTTTTTAAATATACGTCTTTTTAGACAAGAGAGAAGAAAATTTCTAACAACACATTCATAAAATTAGAAAATGAAATACTACTTTTGATAAAATGCAGTGTTATTTTGTTATTTGTTTAAATATTTAGGTTTGGAATGTGTTCATTTTATTTTGTATTTGATTTCTAGCTGTGATTATAATACTTTTAAATGGAATTTATTTACCTTTCTAAGTCGAATTTCTCATTTTAGAAATCTTTTTTCTTTCCAAACAATTAAACATTTCAGAACTAACTGTCCAAAATGCTTGATTGTTGCAGTCGATATGTGTATAAAGTGATAGAACGACGTTAGCTAGATATGAACAAAGAAAATTGCCTTTGGGAGGTAAAAAGGGGAACATTGTTTATTATTCAAATATTTTTTTAATACGTTTTGGAAGGTTGCGCAAGGTCTGAAATTCGTTGAGATAGCGTAGTAGCTAGAGCAGTCACCAGGTTGGTGGGATATATCAAAGATCAAATTTCCTTCAGGTAATAACCCTTTTTTGTATAATTAGTATATTTAGAAAGAACAGCTGGGAAGTACCGTACAGAGAAAAAATAATGTTGAAAAAAATCTTTAAAAAAAACTTAAAATGTATGTACGTAAACATCAACACGGATATAAACTCGAAACAGACTTAATAAAAAAAGTTATAACTTGTTTTTCATTTTCTCAAGGAATAATATTTAGCAAGCCAAAAATATTCAATGAGAATCCTTCCACGCTTTGTTCCGACGCTGCATATTTTGCTTCATGCTAATGAGTTCCTTTGTCTTTGCTCTTTTTATAGAGTCGACCACTTTTTTCAAAATTTGAACCGACTAATAAAAAATAATTGAAACAAAACTTAAACAATTTTTTTTTCCAAGGATATAACAGCCCTCTTCACTTGCGGTGAACTTCATGTAAAAGTATTGCGTAAATTATGATTTGATCGAAGATTTAAGCCCTTCGAATGAAAAATAAATTGGGTAATACTTTCAAATGAATTTCATTGCTAGTGAGGAGGGCCGTTAAAAGGTATATATATATATATTTGGAACAGACGTCACCAATCATAATTCGAATATTTTGCGTACGTTCCATTTCAATTGTAGTTATCCACAAAATTATTTTAAAAAATATGTTTTTTTTAATAAAACAAGAATCAATTTTCTCATAAGTCCAACCCAACATATCAACTAATTTATAATAGGCTTGAGGAGAGCGTTAACTTGAGTTGATTATTAACATTAACGAGATATTAAACGTTTTGGAACAAGGGTCGAAAATATTAATAATATTTTTATTGTGTTATTTGAACTATTTTAGGGAAACACCATAAAAAAATAATACCAATAGTAGTAACGAATTCATTTAATTATATCTTTTTATAGTTTTTGGAATTTAATTTGTAGAACTCCTTTAGAATTTTTATGTTTAATATTATTACAACAGTGGACGAAAAAGATATTAACCGGTGCATTATATGTGATCTTACCAGAGTTAAATAATAAATTTGAACGCTGAAATGGTTGTCGCTGACAATAAAAACTTAAAATAACAGAATTTAATGATAACAAAAATATTAAATAATAAAAATATTCACCTTTCACCATCTTGCTCTTCAAAAAACGTTAATTTTAAAATGTTTATTTTTTACTATTACATATTTTAATAGACCCCTTTCTTATGCTGAAATGCTTAAAGCATAAACACTTTTCTTACGTATTTTTCTATTGTTATCAGCTAACATCGTAAATATATAGACATAATAACCTTTAAATGTACGTTTAAGCTGTCTTAATAATTTTCGCCATACATATTATTATATTATATATTGGTTTATGCAGTGACATATACTATGTTTTCTAGTACTACCTTTTTAGGTAATAAATACGACTTTTGAGTTTAAGGAATTTCCCAAAATATGTACGACATATTTTGTTGATGAGGTAACCTTCGTAAAATAAGGACATATTAGGACATATTATACGTTTCTATTTAATTTAAAATCATACTACTTTCTAACAAGGTGTTTGTTAAGGTCAATCGTCAACGTATTTACCTCACACAGATTAGTTCTCTCAGGGGTTGAATTAATTTAACCCAGCAGAAATAACGATTTAATCTTAATAATGTTTTGTCTCAACATCGAAGCCACAACACAGAATTAATCTTCCATCGCTTAAAACAGAAGCTCCACAGTAAAATTAATCGAAGTATTTACTTAATGCTCACTTGAGTGACGTTTATTGAAGGGTTCCTTTGATTGAAAAGCGATTCAATCAAAATACCCTTTTAGTGATTGAACGAGTGAGATTTCGAATACAATTTTGTAATTCATCATTCCCTTGGTCATTAGTTTTTGATGACTTGCAGACTGTTTTCTGTTTAACTTATTCGAAAATGATTTATTTTTTGGATTCAGTGCAGTATTTATAAACCATGTCAAAAATATGGATAAAATTGATTACTTCTAGATAAAATAATTTATGCAAACTTTTTTTTATTATCACACCTTTCAGGCTTGGTCTTTTTCGAGATGTTTTGACATATTTATTACTTTTGTTTTTAACCTCACCAATTTAAAATCATTTTGTTTTACTGTAGGAGTAAGCGGAACGAGTTAGAAAGTTTGTTTTGGCACACAATCTTTGCTTCATTCACATTTAAAATGTATTAATTGTCTCAACATAATGTTTTGTTATATTAGTTTCTTTTAATATTAATTCCTTACAGGAGGCATTGAGGAAAATTTTTTCCGCGAAGGTCGATGTTATATTTTGGGATACCGTCTGGAGAGTTTTTTTGATGAGGTAGGAGTGAACCTGGGTCTCGAAGATGCCCATGTTGTAGGAGGGAGGAAACACAGAGGCCGGCAAATCATCCCGCAGCTGAACTGTTGTGCACAGAAGCGAGTAGGAGAAACTCGTTATTTAAAATAAAACATTATCAGTATAAATTTAAAAAAATATATATTTATTATTACGTATACAGCAGAGGATATTTTGCAAATAAACTGTTGTTTTTGAGGTTTTATCACCATCTCAGGCACATTTACTTACCCTTGCGGAGTAAAGTCATGATTGTGGTGTTTGTAATATGTGTTAGAATATGATATAAAACCTGAAATAGTACTGACTTCTCCAAATCATTATAGATAAATGTACCCACACTGGTTTATATAATTTTAAATCTAATAAATGATCGTTTAAAACTGACTCGGGAAATCAAAACTAAAACGTTTTTAGACACAAAACAGCATTGATTAAGAGGGGTTCACTTCTATACATAATATATATTTAGGGATCTCTGATTCAGGGGGGGTTAAATTAAACATAATATATATTTGTAGGTAAATTGGTAGACCCTTTGACCAAATAAGGTATCCATTCTCTAGAGAATTAAATTGGTATGTTCGGAAACGGAATACCTGGCAGCGATTATATGCTCGATAAAGCTCTCTCGTGAGATTTGTAGAGGAATCGGGTTCTATATAAAAATAACTAATCTTCGATTTGAATCATAATATCAATATATGTTATGGATAAAATAACAAATTTGTGAAATACATTTTAAAGGTTACATTTTTTGTTGTTGTTATAAAAATTATACATTTAAAAGTTACATATGTTTTTTTTTGTTAAAATAATAATACATTTTATTAATTTATATTTTAGTTCATTTAATGATTTATTGCTAGACTTCCAAATTCTATCTGAATGAACATTTAAGGAATGTCATTGTATAATATCTGTGTTTAGTTCACCAATGGAAATCAGATCTGTGAAGCACATACGCTGTAAAGCCATGCATTTAAGAATGAGAAGATCAATGAGAGACAAACGTGTCAGGATAATTTAATATATGAGGTCGAGGACACCCCAGGAAGACTTTAGGAAAAACTTGAGTCCGGTCATATGACCTAATATTAAGGGCAAATAATAAAATAGTACATTATTTTCTATTTTTTGAACGTTGAACTTCTAATCTTTGATGAAAGATTAATGTTGATAAGTGTATGAAGCAGGAAGCATGTGCTAAGACGTTCCACCCCTTTCATCTCTGATGAAAAGGCGTGATGATTAGTTTGTTAGACAATTATTATTTTTTTACGCATAGTCGTATAAATATAATGTAGAAATTTGGCATCAATCATATTGTATTCTTAATAATCTACAAACTTTGATTATTTTGGGAATACGTTTACAAACCCCGTACCACACAAGTCTGTTTCATTCCGAAGCCTAAATATGATGACGTGTTGTAGTGTCTCTTTAGAAAGGTATCTAATTCACTTTGGCTTTTTACTCAGCCGACAGCCTTCACGAGGTGCGTATCAATCATAACATGGAATAGCAGCATGGACCAACCTGCGGGGTGGGGGGAAATGTTGCCTGGAGATGTGGATTGCCTGGGGGAATAAAGAATCAATTTAAAAATTACTTGAAGTTTGTCAGGAAACATAATGAAATTGATACCGATAGCAAAGCATTTATGAAAATTGATCTTAGCTCTATCCATTTTGGGAATACACTTGTTTCTTTTTTTAGAAATATTTGATCATTCTGAGAATATTTGCTATCTTACGAGGGTTAATCTTAGAACGCTCACCTTCTAAATCAGAGGATATGGGTTCGATTGCAACTGTTGTGCGAGAACAATGATGTAGATTTTCAATGAATAAGGTTAAATATAATTTTAAATGATAATTTACGTAACGATTATCTGTGAAAAATAATTCAAGTGGCTAAAAGAATTTATTTAAAGCCTTTAATCTACAGGAAAAACTGAAACTAAAAAAACCGGAGATTTTTTAAAATAATATTTATTTGAGTCAATTGAATTATAAAACCAAAAAATACCCAAAGAATGTTTAAAGAAAAAAAAACACTTAATAAAAAAAATATCCATCAAAATATTTTTATTTTTTTTGTTCTTTTAAAATAAAGACATTCCCGGGTTACGAATAACCTGACAATATTTGAAAAACTTCTACCGCCATCATAAAAAGCGGAAGATGTTGCTTGTGCAATGATGGAGGACTTAGCCAGCAGAGGAATTGAATGCACTGGGAATCCGACTCGTCTGTCCACTCAGCTACCAACCGGTCTATATATACTATATATTTAATTAACAGAGCTTGACTAATGAATAACTTATAACAAAAACCTATTTA
The DNA here is from genome assembly GCA_022651775.1 of Drusus annulatus. Lineage (NCBI taxonomy): Eukaryota > Metazoa > Arthropoda > Insecta > Trichoptera > Limnephilidae > Drusus > Drusus annulatus. The sequence goes on from JAGWCC010000094.1 coordinate 520,675, forward strand.
ACCAACCAACTAATCGCTTACATCGTAAAAATAACAAATACGTTGAATTATTTATTTGCATGCAGTGTTTATGAAAACAGAGTATTTTTTAAATATTAGATTTTTAATTTATATTACAAGCCCAGACCAAAAGTATTAATATTTTTTAAAGAGAAAACTATATTTTCGCGATCTAACTGTAATATAACATGGTAGTTGCCATAACTTTTATAATAAATCATATTTATGATGGTTATTACACTGAAAATTAAAGCCACGTGAGCTCTCTGGTTTACAAAGGTGTACAAAATAGATTTCTACAGTTCACTTGAATATTACGAAGTACTACGACGTAGGTTTATCAGTACAATCCCGATAACATTATTATCATACAAAACTCAAGCGAGAAACAATTCTATTTTCTCGACGTGTAACACTCGACTCCTTCAGAGCTGCGGTGAGCATACTAAGAGAGCCTCATTGAATTGAAGGAAAAAAGATTAGCGAAAGTGAAGTGAAGCATTTTCACGAAAGTTTTCTGCACTGATTTCCTGGAAACTTTCGCAGAACCGTGAACACTCTCAACCGTACCGCTGTCACTTCTGTTTGCTCAACACTTCATGAAACGGTACAAATTTCTCCTACCTTTGTTCTTCTCGCATAAAATTGTAATATATTTTCAAATACAGCATACACTGTATTAGTTTTACGTGGTTTTTCGTTTATTAACCACATATTCACCATTTTGGCCCTAATTCTCTCACCATCTTCCATCTTTTTTTCGTGAATCGTGTCTTATGATTGTACACGGGGGTTTTTTGTAAGTGCTTTCCCCTCACTTGTTCATAAAGGTAATAAACCAGAGGTGACCGCAGTAGGTCCTTCAGTATAGTATGATAGTTTAAAATTGTTTATTTTCTCTTTATGACTGGTATGACAATTTTTTTTTTGATAGCAGCTTGTTAATTTTGAATTTTAATTAATTGATTTCAAAGCATTAATGCTTTAAAGTTAATTAAATAATATCAATAATCTTCAATGAAAAGTGTGAGATCGATTAAAAATTACGGATTTTAATAAGTTCCCAATGGCTGCATTGGTTGAAGCGTTACTACAGGATAGAGTAGATGATCCAAATTCGAGTCTCGGTTGTGACCATTGTCTTTTTATTTTCTTGATATTTCTGTTTCATATTTTTGTTGTTGATTATTGATGTTATTTAAATATTTTAAATATATAAGTTGATGTGTGGTATGGGGTGAGGACAATATATTTATTTTTCGAAATTATTCAGTGAAGCCTGTAGTTGGTTATCATATACCCCCAAAATGCACACATGAATGTGGGTATATCTATTTAGTGTTTCGAATGGTACCTAACATACAATGTTTTAGTTTTTAACGAAACAGATGGGATGGTGGTTTTTTTAGGTGAAAAGTGATGTTTTTATTGAATTCTACGTGTGAAAAATGATGTACATTTTATTAGTTATTTCACGTAATCACCGATGTTTCCAACAATTTAATCATATTTTAAGACCGTTGAGAAATTAGTTTTCTATTTCATGTAGAAACCAGTGGATAATGGAGAATGAGTTGGGGTTGCGAGATACTTGACAACGAAATGTGATTAATTTATTATGAAAAAAAATTTAAAGCTTACACTTTCGAACATGTGTACAAATAAATTCTCGCGAATTTCGGCTGTTCAATGAAAACGAAAGATAAATGAAGTAAGATGAATGTAGTGAGATGAATGAAGTGGGATGAATGTAGTAAAATGAATGTAGTGAGAATAATGTTGTAAAATGAATGTAGTGAGATGAATGTAGTGAGATGAATGTTATAAGATGAATGTAAAGAGATTAATGTTGTACGGTGAATATGGTGACATAAATGTAGTAAGATAAATGTAGTGAGATAAATACCAAGGCGTATGGGACCGAAGGTTTGAAACTGCGTTATGACGAATCTCTGCTGATGTCACCCAACTAAGCCATCGCGAGAGTATGAAGTTATGCTATTTTGCCATCAGGGTTGTTACGACAGTTCGGCTGTCCAAATTTAAAACAACGTAAGGGCAAATTTTTCAGGAAATACAAAATAAAGTTATCTCTTAGCTTCATGCTCTTTCGATAGAATAACTGTAAAACCTGTTTTTTTCATATTAGTTACTTGTACATAAAAAATTATAAAATACCCTATTATAATTTATATTCTTCACGACTTAATAATAATACTATTACTTTGATATTACTTAGGTATTTAAAAAGGTTTTTACAGACTATTTTAAATTTATCAATTGGTATAATTTGAATGGTTTCCGGCAGCGTATTATAACATTTCATCTCTTTATAAAGTAAGCTATTTTGTGTACCTAATAGTTTTATTCAATTTTATAAAACAAAATTTCAGCAAGAGTCTCTTATTTTTTAAATTAATTCATCGCATTATATTTCGTTGAACGGCCACACTAACTAACTTTGAAGTGAAACAAAATTTTTACCTATTTTGGTTCTAATATAAATTAGAAACAGGAAATCGATTTAAAAATATGCTAAGTTAAGGGTAGTTGAAAAGGATTTCTTTTTTCTAATCTTCGATTGAATCATTTATTGCACAATACTTTAATATAAATTCGGCCGCTAGTAAAGAGGGCCGTTTATAAAAAGGCTTCTTAAATGCAAAAAAAAATTGGCACTAAGCCTTTAGTAAATCCATACAAGAGTACCTACTTCTAGTTCACTTGTGAATATTTAAAATATTATAGAAAATGAGAGTTACTTGGTATTAAATACGTTTTTTTGAACTTTTTTGTGAGCTAACATATAATTACTAGTTTTAATTTACTAAATCATAATAAAAAAGAAAAGCAAAATTTTCACCAGGTATGTCGAAAAATTTAAAAAATCCTATTTCTGAAAAAAGTTTCTTTGCTTTGTTTTATGTTGGGACAGATAAGGCATTGTTTAAGACCATCATACTTGATAATCAACATCGCAGCAGCCAGATCTACATGCGAAAAGATACGTTTCAGTAAAATGTTGTGCTGCATGGAAATCAAACCCGGTACACGCAACGGAAACCGTCAGCGTACATTTTTATACTCACTGCAAGCTACGCGTTACGTAAAGCTGAGAGTTGCGAATAGGAAATAGCGAATAAGCCAGACAAGGTCTTGCATTTCTATGTTTACCTTTGTTGCTTTGGCTCGGTTCGGGGTAGGTTATTGGTCCTCTGGGAAGCCTGTAAGCACGATCCATGTTTGTGGTTGGAATGTTTAAGGCAGTAATCTCTACTCCTGTTTATACTGTTAGAAAGTACTTATAAACAGGGTGTTTGCTTTTTTTTTTGTTTCTTGAAGCTATGAGACGATATATGAATGTAAATGAAGTGAGAAATGTTTGTCAATACAGAGATGTATGGCGATTCATCCTCTCTGCATACTCCTGAGGAGAAACGGCATGATGGTTGGTGATTTAATTAGTGAAGAAATGAAAAAACAACTTTTTATAAGACTACGGATATCATTATCATTTTTATGACTGACCGGTAAAGGAATAAGGGTAAAAACATTAAAATAAAAAAAATAAAAAGTGTGAGGTTATATTTACATACAGAGGGAGAACAAAATATAAAATAAAATAACAGAACAATGAGAAAATAATAAAAAAATCAATTTAATTATAATAGAGAAACAGAGAGAAAAAAACAGATAATATGAATTAAAAGAGACAAAACGTCAATGAGAAGGTGATTAAAGAATAATGATAAATTTTATGAGTTTACAGGAAATATACCCAACATTGGACTACTGGACAAATTTACCTGATTATTAAGAATATGACTATTAACTTCAATGGCTTTCTTTATTTCTAGTGCTTCTAATTATTTAATCCGATGTCACGATCATTTTTATGAAGAATAATATAATATATTAAAATAATAACCGGGATCATTTAAAAAAATATTTTTAATTTCTTTGTATATGACAAACCACAAAGTGATCGCTTTCTACGAAAATTTATTAATTAAACTAACAACAAAATGTCCGGTTATTTCGTTTACTTACAACTCTAGAATAGTCGTTTCTATCCTCATGAATTATTCACTTACTTTTCTGTCTAAGATTTCTTAATTTACGCATTTTTGTACAGTACCCTTAAATGAAAATGTCAAAGTTTAAATGAAGATAGCTAAAAATAGCTGGACCTTCCAATTGGGAAAAGCTGTACAAATTTCACGACGATAGACCTCACCTTTAAAGAGTTTTTGTTGATTCAGACAACAGATTAAAATATAAAGTACACGTGAAAATGAAATTGTACAACTAACCTGCAGAATTGAAGTAAAAGTTCGGAACCCTTTACATCGAATATATTAGTGGGTACCTATATGCCTAAAATATTTTATCAGATTTAACGAATATTATTTTTGCCGTATACACTCATTCTACTTCGCCTACGCATTTTTTCCGAAAACATGTTCCCCTTACCGGCTATACGAATTGGTCAAATATCAAACGACATAATCGCCGACCGGTTCAAATTTACGACGTCGTATATTTAACACAACCGCCTGCGAAATTCTTTACCTTTCTTTTGGGAACAACTTTACCGAGCGGTAGACGGTAGATGGGCCAGCCACCGGCCGCTGTTTGCGACCCTGGTGGGTATGAAGCATCCAAGTACGAGTACATCGCATAGGTATTATGTGCGGCTTCGATAATAGTTGCAGAAGATTCAGAAAGACAATGATAAAAATATTTATAATTATCAGTGGCGTGCACAGAGCTTTTGATCGGGGTAGATACGCGGGTTATCGGGGTAGGCCGTAGAAAAACCAGCTGATTAATTGATAATAAAGATAGGTACCAACAGATGGCACTGATTGTTGTTGCATTTGTTCTGAAAAGTTCTGCCTAGACAATAAAGATACTAACAGAAACGAACAATTTGAACGCGCGCACAACTCACAGCATACATGTTTTGTGTAGTCTAGTGAACATAGACTCAGAAACAATGAATTGTTGTTCCTCAATCATCACTCTAATAATTATGGGTATCCTTCTCCACTGTCCAGAATGTCGAGAATTGTTAAGTCAAGCCATAGTCTTAAAATTTTAAGTACCAGCCCAAATGATTTTCGTCATTCTTTAAGACTCAACCAAAACTTTGACTTGACCTTGGCTTTGATTTGAATGTTCTTTTTAATGTATATTTTGTCCTATTTTCGTAATTGCTTCGTTCTAATATTACGTATGCACTGTTTTTTCTCTGTGGCTCTTTTTTCCTATTTCCTATTTTGTATTTTTTTGTAATTGGACAATTGTCTGTTAATTTATAAATAAATAGAATAATCTACTCTGACGTTGACGGCATTTGTGCATATTTAGTTGCTTTTGACACGTTATAGTAGGACGGTGAAGCGCTCGCGGCGGTGCGATTACGAACTTCACGAGTATTTTCGAAAGTGTGTGTGTTTTTTTTTGCAGTAATTTCAAATTATTTAATCCAATATAATTCATATTTGTATGGGAGTACGGCTGGGTAGGCAGTGTTTATGTGCCTATATGGAGTGCACGCTTCTGATAGTATAAGAAGTTTTTTAATCGATTGGTCTTAGAGATAAATTTTGACAATGTTCCAAAATATTTTTTAAATACAGACAAGCTTTTATTTCTAATTTTTATACTGTTAATTCGTGGTGGAATTGTATTTCACTGATTTAATAATATCAAATTTTTACCTTATAAATTGCATCTATAGTTTGAAGATGCCCGTTATAAGGTGAAACCGGATCCTGTCTAAATAGTAGAAAAAATTGAGGAATAATGTTTAAAATTTAGAATGAAGTAGAATGAATTCTAAATTTGTCATACCAACCAATTAACTAACCATTACACCGCTTTTCCGCAGAAGTAGGCAGAGAGGATGGACCGCCACACAAATCCGTCTTAGCACACACTCTTTTTTGCATTCACATTCATACACAATCATTTGATAATTTGTGATACCGGAATGAGAAAGGTTGAAAATATATTTAATCATGAAACTAACGTAATGTCAAGTGAAATTTCGCTGGAGATAACTGAAATGTAGAGAAATAATGTTTGCTACGGATGCAATAGGATAACACTTTTGAGTGACAGGTATTTGAATGTGGATGGGTGATGACTGACAAGAATCAGCTAGAGACTGATAGACTGGAGACATTTAAAGAAGGTAAACTTGAACGCCAGAAAACTTGTCGATCGGTTTCAATTGCAGTCATTTTATTTGTTAATGTTCATTTTACCGTATGTATCCGTACCGTTCCAATACATAAATAATTAATAATAAAAAAAAATCATTAGTTTCCAAGGAATTTTCATTGGTCTATGAACAATAAAGCATTGTTAATAAAAAATACTGTTACCTTTTAATTGCTACCCTATCTACTAAAGCTTTAGACAACTACGCATCGAGGTCAATTTTCAACTTTTACGATGAAATTCAGATCAGAGCATAGTTCAAGATGATTTCTGCAAAATAATACAATCTTGAAAACTTCAAAACAGTCTTAAGGATTTAGTCTTAACAATCTTCAAGAGAATATTCTGTGTATCAAAGCTTTCGGTCAGTTAAACCGCCATCAAAAGCTCGTGATTCACGACCTCGGATTAAACCGAATAAATATTATGACAAAAATGACGGGAGATTGGTATTTCATAGCTATTTTCTTGAAGTGACTCAGCGAATTCTCGATAACTCTTTCACCATTGATATATAGTTCGACCTTATGATTTATACCCTCGGACAAGAGAATATTCCCGAGTTCTGGAACACACCCTTGGAAATGGGTGTAGAGGCAAACAATTATTCAACGCCAAGGGTAGGTGGTTGATATAGGACCGGAGCCTCGATGCGTGACTTGAGAAAGGAATTTATATGGCGTGTAATCCGGTGTTTGATTTAAATCGTCTACTAATCGCACCCTTCGAGGCGTAATCATATTTGTATTTAATAGTGTTTGGGTGCCCTGTGAGTTCATCGTTCAGATATGGGCACACAATAGTTACCACACGGGGCATGAGGAATTATAAGACGGTGTTAATTTTACGGCCTGCTACTCGAGTTTATTACTTTAACCTTAGAACGTCCTAATTTATAATAATCTAAATAACGGTTCATGTAAATTAAAATTATCCTTGCCATCACACATGGACGAGTGTACTCAAATACCGATTGACAACAAACGTATTATTTTTTTTATATTTTCGCAGAAAACACTTTGTATAAGACCACAGATTTGTTATTTTATTTTATATTTTGTGCTCCCTCCGTACGTATATACTTATAACCGCATACTTTGTATTCTTGGTTTAGTTTGACTTTGTACCCCGATGATGCTTAGGCTAAGCAAAACCGGTCGGTCATAAAAAATAATATAATATCCGTGGTCTTATACAAAGTTTTTTTAAAATTTATTTTTATAACAATAATAATGTGTGTAGGTGTAGGTAGTGTGATCAATTAACAACGCGTAAGCTGTATTCAATTTGCAATTAAGTAAATGATATTTAGTTCAAGGAATAGATTAACAAATCGTGAAAACGGGAATCGACAATGCGTGTGCTTAATCTCCCTTTAATCCTGCCCGTTCAATAATTCTCATTCCTTTTTAAATTCTCCCTATTCCGAATTCAAATTTATTTACTTTCTGCAATAAACCCGCAGTAGTCTTTATTCTTTCACAATTTGTAAAAGTCCTGAAATCCTGAAATTGCGAAAATCCCGAATTTAACAGTGCCTTAGAGGGGATGTATACTTGGCGGTGCTGGGTGTTGGGGTGTTGGGCTTTCGGGTGTGTTTGAGGGTACCGGGGGTGTCCCGTGTATGTTTGCTCCCCCGGAATGATTTAATGGCCACGCGGGATGCTAAAAAATCTACGGGTAGCTGCTTGATGACGGCTGCGGGTAGTGAGGGGGTAGCAATAGTCCGACTGAGAACTGAGGCAGTAGCGGATTGGACAAATAGGTCGAAGACAAAGTTTTTTCAATATATTGTGCCATTAGCTACTACTTTAAATTAGCTCGAATCAAAAAAAGCTTTTTCCAAATCCGCTGAATTATTGTAAACAAACTCTAGTTATATATATCGTTGAATACTCGTAAATACATATGTTTATATGGTTTTTTGACGTGGTATAAATGTGAGGTTTGTTTGGTAAAATTTTCTACAAAGACCGTTCTTAAATAAATCTTATTTTAGATTGTGATACGTTTTTAATGTATGTAGAGATAAAACAAATTTAAAAATAAAAGCCTTTGAATTGTGGTTAAAGGGGATCAAGGTTTTTAAGGTTCCAATTACGGTAAGATTCTCAAAAACTCTGAAGGTGATGCTGCTGATATAAGTGTTTTTTTTTTTTTATTCATTATTTTAGTATTTCATATTCAAGGTATTTTTTTATGAGTGATAAAAATTATGATCAAATTTTATGGTCTTCTGCTTATTTGTAAAAAAGATTTAAAAAAATTGTTTTCTGTTTTATGAATGCCTTAACTTCGTGTAACATCGCTGATAAGGAAAACAATCGATAATGTATGGAACGTACATCTTACTTCGTACTTCTTCCTGAATCTAAAAAATATATTCCATCATTTGTGGTAGAACGCCATTCCTCACTAAATTGTTACTAACGTTATTAAGGGCTTTAATATATATAAATATATATTTGAGAAATAATTATTTATATACATATAAAGTACACATATGTTATTCAGTTCGAACATCGGCCTACTTGTAACGTGCTAGAGGCTCGCTGGTTGCCAATCCGTCCCTGAATAGAGACCGAAAATGAATGAGACGAGGCGAAAACATTGGCTCCCGGACTCGCTCGAGGATTTCTAGAGGGTTAAATAATAATCTAGCTTTATTCGTTACTTGTAAATGGACATTATCATGTTGCTGTACAATTTTTCGCGGCGGATTTTGTTAATGTTATCTACAAGAGTTCTTAGAACTGTTCTACATATGAAAACAAATGTTTTTAATGATACAATGAAATATGTTTCATAAACATAAGCCAACCTTATTTTGTTTTGCAAAATTGGTTCGAAGTATTTGCAAGTATTATTTTCATATAAATTGATAACATGTTACAAAAAACGTTTTTATAAGATATTATTCCCAATGAGTTCAAAAAAACTCATTCCGGGAAGGAAGAAAAAAATTACAAAGGTATGCAATTTTGAAAAGGTTGTACCAAAAAGGTACAAATACATTTAAAAATAGTCTTACAACCAAATTGAAAAATAACAATAAAAAAACAGTTAACGAAATATCAAATACAAAGGTTCTAAAGAAATGATGTTCACTAACTTTTTAAGCTGCTGAGAAAATGATGTATCCTTTAAGTGCTTTTGGAAATATTTTTTTGTTCACTAAGTTTTGATTCACCGGGTAATGCGTTGTATTGTGTATATACAATGAATAACAAGGATTTCATTCCAAATTTAGTTGTGTGAGTAGAAGACGATAACCGTATTTGATTTTGTGATCGTGTTTTCTACTGGTGTTAAAGGCTAGTTTAATGTTAGTGTGTAACTAGTGTTGAATTATTATTTGTGATAAGGTAGTTGTAATGTTATTATTGGTTTAATCATAAATGGAAATATTTGCTTCTGTATTATGTATATCTGTATATGTTGATGGTATATATTTTTATGTCCCTATTTTAAATTACCTGTATTTCAGAATTTGTTTCTTGGTAATGGTACTATATGTACCCAGATACTAACAACATAGAAATACTAGATAGAAATGAATCATCGCATAATATGTGGCCTGAAGACGAGATGTGAAAGCAGGCAACTATGTCTTACAATTTCTCAAATATTATTGATAAACAAGTATTTGTCGAACGCAACAAAACAAAAGTTTTCTTGAAAAATCGAAAGTGAATTTGTCAAAACGTATATTATATGCAAACGTTTCCGGTAAATATCTTTGTCCAGGCACCGTTCAGCGAATATCGAAGGATCTAGATACATGGAATAAATATCAAGCAATAGTTGAACATTCATGGAAAGGCCCGAATAGATTATCATAATCATAAATGATTTTATTTACTTTATTATTCTATATATGTTAGTTAGGACTGCATCGTGCATCTGCTGTGTTTGGACAAAATTTGGTGTATTGTTAGTAAATTGCCGGCTGTTGCGGACATCTCGTGTTTAGTGCTTTTTTATCATTTTCAACACTTATACACAATAATTTAAATACATTTTACTGCAAGTATAAAATTTAAATCGTTCATATTTATCCGACTTAAGATCATAAAACTCTAAATACAAATTGTGTTTACAGCACAGGAGCGCACTGAGTTTCCTAGCACCGTGAGGTGAAGGTTAAATACGTGTTAAGCATCTTAGTAACGTAAAGAAATACTAAAATCTTTTGGCCAAATATGCCCCAGACTCTAAAAGCGAGAGGAAATTATTAAAACAACACTTGAACACGCTGGAAAGCTTCCGCCTTTAGAAATATTTTAAGTGCAACGTTGAAGGCAAAACGTGTATACACTTAGACAGTGTGGAGTGCAGCTAGGCTCTTAGAAATACCGTTTTTTCTGTATTTTTCCAAGGGTCTGGGATTTATTTTTTTATATTCCTCATCACTCATCAGCTTCACAAATCTCTTATAAAATATATAACGTTTTTTTATATTACTGATTAAACCACACCTTGACACTTTTCTTAAGCACAAAATATTTAAGATCATGAATTGGATACTGGCTTTATGTTAATCAAACTTAAAGTGGTAGATACTCTCAGTATCGCCTCGATGAAAGATCACCATTTAGATTCAAAACGTTGCTTGAAATATCTTAATCCGTGTTTGGTGACCAGATCTAAATAGCCTCATCTCCATCTTCTTTCTGCGAGTCTCACAACCTACCCCAATTAGGGATGGATAAGCGTAGTCATTGGGAATATTCACTCAGAAGAAAGTTGTGTGTCATCTTCTTACCTACGAAAACCTTATAACTCACCTGTTTTAAGAAAAGTACTTCCCCATTTTCGATTTATCTAAAAAAAAGTTTACAATGCAAGTTGATATACCATAATGAATCTTCAACTTTTGATTTTCAATCAGAAACCTTAAAAAACTTGAATTATTCACGTATATATTTAGCATTTATTCACAAGATTTTTTACAGTTTCTTTCAATAATTAGACTAACAATTATTACTGATTGCATTAAAATAAAATATTATGGATACTGGAAATGGTCTAATTTCATTGCTAGATAAAAAGAATTGACCAAATAGAAGAAAGATCGATGTTCTTATAGAAAGCTTCCACTAATTCAACATAATTGATAAATTTAAAAAGCCTGTAAAAAACATTTAAAATACATTTGTAATATCAAGTAGTATATAAGTTATAATATTATTATTAAGGTAAAAAAGAATATGAATTATAATTAGATACTTTGTAAACTTTGATGTACATGTAACTAAAAAAAAAAAAAATTATATCAACACCTCCTGATTAACATTTATTTATTGATAACACTTGTCGTAAGTGATAAATCACTTTAAATTTATTTCAACCCCATTCTTCTCATGTTTTAGTTATTTATTTATAAAATCATAACATGACTTTTTATAAAGTAGTTCATACTATCAAATTGATTAAAATACCAGGGTTTTACAACAGGGATGTTGTCAACCATAAGGTGAAACATAGGTGAGCGGTCACCGATTTGATTGTTTGTTACTGTTAACTCGTCAGCGGTTGCAATATACGGCCGTCCTCGAGCGGCTGTCGGTCCATTAAAGGCCTTCTATGTAGGTAATGTTTTGAATTAACATTTCCAACCCTAATCGGGAAACCGTTGCAGTTTATTGAATAGAATCATTTACAGCTGTAACCGTTCATTTGTAATACAAGGCCCCGTCGCAATTAAATGTATGGTTGAACTGTGAAAGGGTGTAACCGTTAACAATTATTTTTTAAAGCTTGCTGTACACTGGCGATGGGAAAAACTTGAAAGTTTGATGAACGCTTCACGAACTACAAGTTCTTTAAAATGAACAGTTCAAGGCGAACACTTCAATCGAAGTAACAGTTCAATTGCTTAATTCGCACAGTATAACCAATTCCTCGCTAAAATAAAATTTCATGGCGGAGGAGGGGGGTTTCTAGCGATATTCTGAGAACGAAAAAAACTGGAACCGGTTCCTCGTTGGTATTTACCTCATTTCATGGGGGGTGGGGTTGCTAGTGATATTCTGGGAACGGGTGTGATTTTAGGTAGAGATTGAAAGGTATGTGTTGTAAGCTGAGATTTTCAATAAAAACTTCTATAATATAGTAAAAAAAACACAATTCTAAAACAAAATCGCCAAAAAACAACAAAACAACATTCGAAAAAACTAGTGTACCACACCAGACAAAAAAAGCACAGAAATCAAAGTTTGTAATTCTTTTAGAAAATTAAAAGCAGCTGTCACCAAAGTCAAACAAAAAAGGTTACAACAATAGTCCCGCACGAATCATGCACGAATAAAACATACCAAAACACGACAGAAATCAGTCGAATCCCAGTCATAATATAGACAAAATACTAGAAGAGACAGGACACAGGACTATTATGGTACATCAGTGTGCGTGTGTGTGTGCGTGGATGTCGAACTGTGGATGGTGCGATCGTGCGAGCGAACGAAGAACTTCAATAATTGAATTTTTGAACTATTTGCACAGTGAGAAATGTATGAAGTGTGAACTGCCCGAGTGTTAGCCGACGCGCTCGCCTCGCTGTTTTTGTGCCTGAATCAAAGTAATGGGTGAATTCAACAACATAACCAATGATAATCCAAGCAATAACTACACGATTCAAGGGATTAGAGGCGTATCTCTGGCTCTCGCATTCAAATTATAAATATTGTAAAGCGGGCGGTTAGTAGTGCCGGGCCTGTTTGCACCGAAACAGGTCAGCATTAAATAAAATATATTTTGACGAAAGAGTGAAGTAATCTTCAGCTAAACCGACTTGTAACTAAAACATAAATCTGAACTTTCCAAAATGATGTCAATAAAATAGGCTTTTAATAAGTAGGTAGGTAGGTATCTGCGCATTTTCAAATATAGAAAGAAACATATTTTAAAATAAATATGTACAAAGAAATCAGATTACAAAAAAATAATAAAACCAATACAGAAAACAGCTTACTTTATAAAAGGATGAAATGTTATAACGCGCTGCCGGAAACCATCCGAATTATGCCAATTTACCAATTTAAAATAGCCTGAAAGAACCGTTTAAAAAACATTAGTAATATTAAATAGTGTATGCTTTTTAATATTATTATTGAGTCAAAAAAAAAAAGAATTATAATTAAATACTTTGTAAACCTTCATGTACAAGTAACTAAAATAAAACTAAAACCAGCTGAAATATTCTACTTTTATAGTGAAAATATGATTTTTCGTAAGAAAATAAAATAAGCAACTCAGTATAACTCTCGGGTGGTGGACGTTTTTTAAAGGTTATTTATTTAGAAGACTTTTTATTTTAACTATTTTATTTAATATTATAAAAGACAAAATAATTCAACTCACGGCGAGACAGCAGCTCCAAAAATAAAAGCATTTTGCCGTCTGCCCCGCGGACGTTTCAAAACCCTTTCTTTTTTGTAATTTAAAATTACCCGCAAGAAAAATGGCGCCCCTTTCTCTTAAATAATTTGTCACCGCGTGGTCTTCCGTGTCTGGCTTCCGGTCCAATTGGACTTCCTCTTCCTGCCAGGAAAAAACAAAACGTCAAAATATTTTGTACTTCCAGTAAAAAAAATTGACGTGCTGACAAAAAAAAATAAGAATTCAAATCAGTGGCAGATGTTTATTTAATAATTCTAGGTCAGCTAATCTTTCAACATGTTGGTATTTTGTTTATAAACTTTTGATTTAAATTATTTTATATTTATTTTGCAAGACATTGTTTAAAAAGTATTTTCGCCTTTTAGTGATCATCCTGCTTGATGAGTGGTTAAAATCTATTGTTCCGGATCCAAAGGTCGCGTTTGGTGACTAGATCTGAGTAGCCAGGTACTTCCTAACCTTCCTCTTCTATCTTCTTTTCCTCCTTACTACCGTCAGCCTTACAACACACCCCAATTGTGTTGGGGATGCCATAGTTCCACTGGCTCCAGGCGGTTGGGAAAAGTTGGGACTTTTGTGCGCTATTCACTATAAAAATAAAATAAAAGCGTGTGTTAAATTCTAAGCAAAATGAGGATGCCTGAATTTGCATCGTTCTAAGGGTTTATAAAAAATAATCTAAGTCTTTCGTTTGTGGAAATAGTTTAGAAAAAAGCATTATTCCCATTTAGCTATCGATGTAAAAAAAAAAGCTTCGCGTCTAAGTGGGCCATAGAATAAAAAAACATTTATTATCTGTTTAGGGAAGGGGACGATAATTAAATAAAGCTCAATTATCATGATACTCTTTATAGAAAACAATTTTATTACGAGTAAAACAATAGAATAGAGAAAAACAAGGAAAATAATAAAGATTAAGGTGGTTTTTTATGTGAATACCGCAAAGGAGTCTCAACTGCTCCCAACCGTCTAGAGCCAGTGAGACCATGGCATCCCCAAATAGGGTATATTGTAAGGCTGGAGGTATTGTGAAGGGGATGGATATTGAGAAGAGAAGAGGAAGGTTGGAAAGTACCTGGATGTTCGAATCTGGTCACCAAACACGGCAAAATCCATTTCAAGCAACGTTTCGATTCTGAATGGTGGTTCTTTCACCAGGGCGATACTTAGAGTATCTACCACTCTGGAACGTGCCGAAAATATGCTTTTATTATTTTTGTGTGAATTAAATGTGTTATGACAGATATTAATTAAATAAAATTTATTGGCGCACGCCGGGTTTGAACCCGCGACCTTTGGATTCGTAGTCGAGCGTCTTACCCCTCGACCATGGAGGTCGTCAGATATAAAGATTAAGGTGCTACCTAGACCCGAACTTGCATCTACTGCTTGCAGGGCGCTCGTTTTCCTAATTATACCTCGTCGCCTTACGTTCAATTTGAAATTTATTCTATAAAATTAAAGTTTAAGTGACACCTTAATGTTTTTTCTATGAGGTTTTATTTTTCATTGCTAAAGCAATCATAATTTTTGTTAAATAAATATGTAATTGTTGATGGACTTCCCATTTAAGCAATTACGTTTATAATTTATTGATGTATGGTTAGTGTTCTTTTATTCTGAAAAAATAGTTAGATTAATATAGAGAAGTCGTTTAACTAATTTTAAGTATTATTAAAATATGCGTATTATTTTTACATTTACACACATTATAATAATATGTACCATGAAAAAAATTCACTTATTATATTATAACAATAACTATTAATAACATTTAAATAAATATAATGATAAATACCATAATAATAACATTTAAATAAATATAATAATAAATACTATAATAATAACATTTAAATAAATATAATAATAAATACTGTAGTAATAACATTTATATAACAGGTGAAAATCTACATAAGGAGTCAAAGTAAAGAAAAATAACAAATAATCGGGATAAAAAGAAAACTTAATGCGTTAATGTCAAAATGTACATATAATGTTTTGTATATTTTAAATAATATCTTCCTCGAGAATCTTTAAATCTTCTAACATCGTAAATTACAAACAGCGTAACGCGTGAAAGCGTTTGACATGAAACGCATATTTCCGAATTGATTTGCCGACTCTACTCAGAAAGGACCAGATAGACCCAAACTAATCCGGTGGAAAAATCCGGGATGACTCGTTATATCTCTATATCTTTCTTCCGTTCCTGTGATGATTACCAGAAAGGCCAGGAAAGGAAGGAAGCATGGAAAGAAGGGGGAAGGATGGGAGTCCACCTCAACCGACCAAAAGCCACTGAACAGATAATCCGTAGAAGTGCGATCCTTTCTATTTCGGTAGAAAACTGTGGTCGCCAATTCGCATAAAAACCCTTTATTTAACCTCTAGGCTTCGAGAAAAGCAAATAAAAATGATTTTCTGCCCGAGAAAGAAATTCTGATATTTGAAAATGTTTCGATCGATTTCAACAAAAGAAATGCTAAGTCGTGCTTACTTTGGGCACACAGACACGCCCACATCGCACTTCTATCTGTTTATCTCTTCAACGGCCAAAAGGAATGATTGACTTGATTGGATTACGAGCTACAGTTTGTTTGAGTGTGCAATTTTTCTGTAACCTCTTCCTTTTTAGTACTGGGTCTAGGCAGGTCGAGGGTTGATTACATGATTGAATCGAGAATCAATCGCGCGGGAGATCACTTGCTTTTATTACTAGCCTGCTTGCACCGGCTGATGTTCGTACGTTTGATTGTAGTTGAAGGTATTATCTTTATTTTTTATCTTATTAAAAAAGATCATACCTTCAATAAAAGCACCAGTGCTTATATTCTTTTAAATAAAAATGTTTTTAGTTTTAAGCCACTTTATTTATACACATATAACATTCGACCAGTTTCAGTTAAACTTAACCTTCTAAACTTAAACTTAAACTTAACCTTCTTCAGGAAAGTGGAAAGTTTCCTGAAGAAGGTTAAGTTTAGCCGAAACCGGTCGAATGTTATATGCGTATAAATAAAGTGGCTTAAAATTGAAACATTTTTTATTTTAATTATAATGTCAAGCTACAAAGTGATTGCTTCCTTCGATAAAGCTTATATTCTTCATAAAAATGGTAATGGCAACAGATTAAATTATTTAAAAGTACTAGAAATAAAGAAAGCCATCAAAATTAATAGTCATATTCTTAATAATCAGTTAAATTTGTCCAGTAGTCCAATATTAAGTACAATTCCCAGTAAACTCATAAAAATTCTCATTGTTCATTAATCACCTTCTCAGTTGACGTTTTGCCTCTTTCATTTCATATTGTCTGTCTCGTTTTTTTGTTCGTTTGTTATAATTTGAATGTAATTATTTTGTTTTTTTACTGTTCTCTTATTTATTTTATTTTATGTTGTGTTCTCCCTCTGTAAATATGATAACCACATACTATGTGTTTTTTGTTAAGTTTAAATTTCTTCATTACGATGCTTAGGCTAAGCGAAACCGGTCGGTCAAAAAAAAAAAAATTAATCTGTCGTCTTATACAAAATTATCGTTTTATTTTTTTATTTGTTTTTTACCACACAATAATAGTTAATAGTTCAACTCCTCGGCATTGGCCTCCTTGATTTCGGGTATTCTGTGAAGCAGATTTTTTGCTCTATGGCAAAACGGTTAATAAGAAGGAGTAGATGAATTGTTTTGATTCTGCATGAATATCTCTCACCAGGGTGATACAGTATTTTCTGCTTAAGAACAAAATGCAAATGTCATTTTTATTTACTCAACCCTGGCACATAAATTTATTATTACTCCAATGAAAACAAGAGTGATTGATTAGCTTTCTGTTTAATTTGCCAAAAGTTGCAATAAATAACACGCTTGACGAAGCACATTTTAAGTTCTGAATTCAATAAACAAGAGCTTTTTTTAATATTTATTTAAAAGAACTTCTGTTCTCGTTAAATGTATTGAATTGAAATCCACAGTTGGAGTATCTGGCTGCCCGAAATATCTAGAAACTTGTAATAAGTACGCTTGTTTATTGAACACACCCTCATGAATTTGACTTGAATCGACACACGAAGTTGTTTTGTTTTTTACGTTTATTGTGTGGGGTGTGATTTGGTTTTGTTTTTTGAATGTAGAATTTTTGTTTCCTTTGTTACATGTTTGTTTTGTTCTTTCGAGGTGTTTTACATTGTCTGCTTTTCTCTAATTTTATTATTTTATTTTTTCAGATGGTGCCTCGAGGAATTTTATTGTTGAAAAATGGTGAACCTGTTTTAGCGATATGAAAATATAACCAAACAGTGGGTTAAGTAACTAAATAAGCAAAAATACAACATGAGATTTAAAAAAATATTTAATTCGTTCGGCAAAAGTTCCGCATAATAGTGTTTTCAATAAAGTTTTTGAAAAGTGCAAATTGACGTGGCATATCATTTATTGAAGGTCAAGTCAAATTTGTGTGTTTTGTTCAAATGATGATAAGAAAACTTCACGTGTCCTAGTGCACAAAATTTAGATGTGGGTTTAGCCTGGGCTGCTGAGAAGCACTTAAATTATGCACCGTCTGCCAATGCAAGGCCACCAATTGGACCAACATGACCTCTACTTCCAGCAACCCCAAGTACAGACGCCATACCGTCAACTGAGTCAGTCTGCCACCTCACCAAACTCCAACCACGGCATTCACAGCCAGCAACACAACCCGCCCCAAACACTGAGTGCAACCGTCGACAGAAGGACGATAGGCAATTCAACTGTAAGCCCGCCAACGTTCTACAGACAGAGAAGCTTCGAAAGTTCTGCAACCAACTACAGCAGAAGACCAATTGACACTACGGATCAAATAGAAGCATACCCAAATAGAAGAAACACCTTGTCACCTAGATCTCAAAACCTTTGTAGGGTGTCAAATCTGAACTCTTCGTTTGGCGCATCTGCAACGTCAAGTACAGTATTGGCTGTTGATTCCAACCAAGCATTGGCCCATCTTCCCTCGAGTGCAGAACTAGACGCTACAGTGACGTGTCTGTGGATTCTGACTCCCCTGACGGCCACTGTGAGTGCTGTGATAGTCCTCGTGGCTATTACAACCAATCAGTGGCTTCACACGGAAGAGAAAATGAGCAACCCATCGTATAACGGGACAGGCGATAAGGACTACCTTTCAAAGCTGACGGTGTCGGGACTTTGGAAGCTCTGCTATACAAATCGTAAGTAAAACCAACAATATTTTTATTCATATGCTGTGTTAAGGTCTCTCAACCAGAGTTGAGGCTGGAATTGTACTCACACTTACTCACACAGATACATAGCTTACGTACAATGTGTTCCGTTTGAAGCTTCAATATTTTTAAAACAATTTCTAATTATTTCACACTTCAGAGATCGAAGCCAAAGCATGTTGAAGTCAGTCAATATAAAAGTTTTTTTAATATGTTTGTTATTTTAGTTCATTGTTATTAACAAAATGAATGTACTTAAAATATAGTTCTAAATAAAAGACGGAATTTAAAGCAGTATCAAAAAAATAATGCAAGATATCCAGTAATTCGTAGTATTCCCCGATTTAGGACATTCTCGAGCACGAGCATGGATGCTAATTACTGTTTCTTCAAAACAGATTATAATGTTATTTTCAATAGCACTGGGTCGAATTGCATGAATAAGAATAATGCACGCTGTAAGTGCACTTTCAATATACTAGAAGAATCATCGTAAACACTTGCTGTCCCTTTTCCACAAGTGACGATAAGTAGGTGTTAACAAGACAAAGGGCTCTAACTAAGCATGTATTTTTGTTTCAACTCGGGTTGATTTACCTATACCTAGTTACTCGATGTTAACGCATTTCTAAATAGGAACAATATATCTAAAAACAAAGAAATGTCCAAAAAATCAAAATACTAGAACGACACGATGCTAGAATAACAGGTAGTTCTTATTTATACATAACCTTAATAAAACTCATACGTAAAACTTTGGATGTATGATACTACACTAAGTCATGAAAGAATGAGGCCATCTTTTTATTTAATGTCGTTAGGTAAACAATGAAAATAAATTCCTTAATCTTAAACTTACGGCTTAACAATAATAACTGATGTTAAAATCCAACATACTTTTGCCTCCTGACATATAAAATATTCTTTTGCCCGTATAATCCGATTTGGACGTGGATAAATAAAACATCTCGAAGGTATACTTCAACCAAATATAGGTGAAGTGAGTCCTCGACAAAATATTACACAGAATTTAATATTGAAAAGAAATATGTCGTCGAATAATTTTGGTAATCGTCACTTTTAAATCACTTTGGCAGTCGAAACGGAAACCCATTGTTACGATGAAGTATCTCTCCGACCTTGGGCTACTTTGGTGGCCTGTTTTTTGCAAGTCCTGAGGCCTTAGCACGAAACATCGATATACATTTTACCAACAATGTCGGTAATTTGGAATTGTTCCCGAGCCTGACTGCAGATTGCCAACGAACAAATAACAACTCACGTCGACTAAACGTGGTTAATTTATTCGATGTGAACTGTCGTTTTGTTCGTTAGCGAACGGCATTCGGGCTCGGGAATGATTTCAAATTACCGACATTGTCGATAAAATCTATAACGATGTTTCGTGCAAGGGCCCCTACCCCTTTTAGTTCGGTCCAAACTAGTCAGCCTCAACACAGGATCTTCTGGTGAGGAGAACTAAGAAGAACCTCGTTATTTTTCCTTTTTTACTTTATGATCGATTATTATGTAAGAAAATCAATTATATTTAAACAAGAAAAATGTTACAGAGTCATTGTATTGGAATCCTTAGAACATACGATCTGAGTGTTATTTTTTTTTTTGACGAGCAGTAGGAGCTCGATGCTGAAAGTTGCTTGATTAGTAGAGCTTCTTAAACCGGTCGGTCATAAAAATTAAAATAAAATCTGAGGTCTTATACAAAGCTATTATTTCATTTTCATCTAATATAATGTGTATTCATTTTTACCTGCGAAAAATCACGGGAAGTATCTCGACTTATTAATTCCAATTTAAATATATGATAATGGCTGCTAAAATACGTTTTAGGCAGGTACTTTAAAAAAATATTTTGAACTAACTAACTATCACGCCGTTTCCCCGCAGGGGTAGGCAGATAGGACGGACCGCCATTTAACTCTGTCTTGGGCGCACACTCCTTGCTTCATTCACATTCATACACCGTCTCATACATACTCTTCTGTTATTCTGACTCTTCACATGACCCGATTCAAGTATTTGATTGACTTGATCGTGTCATGTCTTTCTCGGGCGTCCTCGACTTCTTCTTCCATTAATTTTCGCATCATACATTCTTTTCACACTCCTTTCTTCGTACATTCGCTCTACATACCCAAACCATCTAAGCGTCCCTTTCTTGATCCTATTCACCACGCTCACATCAGCCTTGCATTCTTTCCGGATATCCACATTTTTAATACGGTTATACATGGTTTTACCGCACATACGTCTCAAAGATCTCACTGCCATACATCAGGGTTGGTATAAGCACTCCATTGTGGACTGCTAGCTTCGCTTCTTTGGACAATTTCTTGTTTACCCCAACAGCGTTCAGTCCTCCATTTATGGAGTTAAACTGGAGGAAAACTACATAACCTCTAGTTAATTAGGCGGCTCGTTTTTCTCATATGATGTAAATGAAAATAAAATTACCAAAGATTCCGCTTTTTTTCCCTTGAAAAATATTTCAGGAATGAGTCATACCATTACCTCGTTGGGAAGCTTACGACGTATATATTATTTACAATATTTATTTTCAGAATGACTGCGGACCAATCCTTGTTTATTCCCAGGGGATAGATAGAGTAGTCTCCGTTAAAACCTTTGCCATTCCGAGTTATATAACTGAATTACTCTTTAAAGAGATTTTGAAGTTTTTCGTATGGAATCTAAGAACTCATAATATGTCGATATCAGAGCCGAGTCGAGGTAGTTGGGCGCCAGGAGCAATCCAACACGTGACATGATGTGATGGTTTTTATTAACATTTTTGGAATAGAGTTTTTGAAGATTGCTGTTTTAGTTGCTCCTCTTTTTCTTAAAATGCCGGTGTTGATCGTTACAAAATAATGTGAAATATGAAAATGTTGGTTAGAAAAAGATTTAAGCAACATATCACAAAAATATTTAAAAAAAACGAAAATCACAAAAGGTGAAAAGGTTCAAGATTCACAACTCTATGAACCAAATGCCGATATGAGTTATTGAAAAAAAATGTTTTCAATAAAATGGGTGTTTAAAAGCTCTACAACTCATGATGAACATGACTTTCAAGAAACTAAAATAGTTGTTTTGATTAAAAAAAAAAAAAAAGAGTGTAGGAAGTTTATAAAAACCTTTGTGGTTTGACATATTTTATAAATTGAAGCAATAACTTTGTAGAAGACCACAGATTTTATTTTAATTCTTACGACCAACCGGTTTTGCTTAGCCTAAGCATCATTAGGGTAAAAACTGTATTGTATGTAAATTTGTTATTTTTGTTTAGTTTCATTTTGTACCCTGATGATGCTTAGGCCAAGCGAAACCGGTCGGTCATAAAAATTCAAATAAAATCTGTCGTCCTATACAAAGTTCTATTTCATTTTCATTACGTTTTTTTAAATATTTTCCTAGTTGTTTTGTAGCTTTAGAAAAGAGTTTTCTGCATTACGGTAAAGATTTAGAAATTTTATCAACAATGATTCTTTGGAGGTGGTTTTTCCGTCATACATTTTTATGATCTTGAAGGGGTAAGCATAGCCGATGGGCCTTGGATCTGGGCCCACGCCGCGCTGGCCCAATACATTTTATGCTCGCACATAAAAAATGGGGGTCGGATTAAGTGAAATCGTAAAGTTGCCGTTTAAGCACATTGCCTGTAAAAACTTTGTGTACTTTTGCTCCGCATTTAATGCTGGAAATAAATTCAAAGTGTTCTCAGTGCTGCCAGACTGTTTGGGAATCGCAAGGTGGTTAAAAAAGTCTTAGCACGTGAATATCTCTCTTCCTTCTACGACTATTTCTTTATTTTCTTTGTTTGGTTCTTAGAGTAACAATATATAGAGCCCTAACTTTGAGAAATTTTGTCCCCACTTTTTGACCAAGCAATGACCAAAGGGTGTGGCCTAAACTCGGAGTAAAATCACTAACAGGGTTGTCACAAATTAAGTAAATTAGGTATTTTGTTGTGAGTAGGTAGTTGTAAATCATTAAAAAGAATGAATGTTGTATATTTTTTGTTTATTCAAATATACATTAATCAATAAGATTATTAAAATCTTATTTATAGATAAAAAATATAAACGAATTAAATTATTAGTACAGAACATTTTATAATACATATTATAAAATGAACTTCAGTTCCATCAACAAAAGTAAAATAAAAAAAATGTACGGTGATAACAGATGTTAAATCATTTTCTTAACCTTGGAGTAAGAATATATGGAGAGATCAATTTTTTTACCTATATAAATTTGCGATAAATCACTTTCTCTGCGTTTTTACGTCGTACACCATGAGAGAGAAAGAGACACAAAAAATTTCACAAAACATGACACCGCTTTTAAGTATTGTAGGGATGTTTTCCGTCCCGCGTTATTTTGTAAGGAAATTTCGAATGCAGATAATAACAGTGAACTTATATAGCACAGTTTTGTGATATTTCACGTCAAGTGCGCTTCATACTTAATCAATTAAGCTAATAATTCTAACTAACAAGGAGAAAATAATATATAATATGTATACAAAATTAAAACTATCTAGATGCATATCGTTATCATAAATCATCAGAGAACAGGTTCAGAAATGGGTACAATAGTGCATGTGCACATCAATAGATTTAAAAAAACAATATCTCTTCATTTAATGTAAGTGCCTGTTCTGACACAGGCGGAGGGGTTTTTTTTGGGTTCGATTTTATCTGAAAATTTTATTCTTATAAGTATTGGCATAGTCATTGAATAAAAAAATGGTAATCGATGTATTATAAATTCATTTGTTTTGCACCAAAAATTTTAATGGTGGTGTCAAAACTGGTCAAAGATGTGAAAAAATTACAAAAACCTTTTGTATTGCCGAAGGTACTATCGAATCATATTGAGGCACCGCGAAATCCTTAAGACGGATCTTTACAAATGTTTTGTCGAAGTGGTTATTTGGGGAAATGGACTGAGCAGATTGTGCTATGGTATTTAGGAGTCCAATTTTGCCTTCTCGTAGCACGAATCCATTTTTTCGGTTTTTTTCATCCTTTGGAAATCTAAAAATAATTAAATAAATAATAATATTCCAATTTTGGCATAGCCCTGAATCTGGGGACGCAACCGAAATTATAAATATAACTAAGAGATAAACACTATTCTGTCTTTATCTGTTTGCCAACAATTTAGCGCTAGTATCATGAGAAAGAAAGAGACCGGGATACTTTCAGAAGCCGTACAATATGGGTATTCCCCTTGTAATGGTTTCTTATGTGACATCTAGTAAATATCTCTAAGTTGTACGAATCCACTAAAACTCATTTCAAACGGAAGTTTATTATATTGGAACGAATAGTCCAAAGATTAATTACATATTGGTGTAAGTTACTAGTTGTTTTGTAGGTTAGAATGTTAAATATTTGAGATCTAACTAAAAAAGACGATTTTTATGGTACATACGTGTGAAAACTGTTTGTTTTTGGTCCTTTTGTACTTCGATTGAAGCAACCAAGTATAGCACATATGGCCATGATGTTTTGCTAGATATCGGACAAAAAATAACTCAAGTTTTTAACTATTTACGCACTTTTGACAGTCCGTTCGCCTGACACTCCAAACGTGAATGAAGTTCGTGCAGATCAAATAGTGGGGACATGACATTTAGCCCGCCCCAAATCGTGTATTGGTTTCA
This sequence comes from Drusus annulatus, assembly GCA_022651775.1. Lineage (NCBI taxonomy): Eukaryota > Metazoa > Arthropoda > Insecta > Trichoptera > Limnephilidae > Drusus > Drusus annulatus. Next base: position 545,221 of record JAGWCC010000094.1, read on the forward strand.
ACAATTGTTTGTCTCTTTTTCTCATATGCGTATAGAACCGAGCATAAAGAGAGAGCTATATTTTGCGAGTTTGTCAACGATTTGTCACAAATTAGTACGGTCTCTTTATATTGTTACTCTGAGGTTTGGTTGCCACATGTGTGGGTTATTTGCGAAACAGTCAAACGGAAGGCGGCTTTCGTAGTATTCGATACTCCCAACTTGTTGTTGGCTTTATCTGTCTACGATAAATATATTTATATTTAAAAATATTATTTATATAAAATCTATAGATAGCTATGGGTAAAATTATCGGTATCACATAATTTCACGCCGTGTTCAATTGGACACTAATTAAATTGCATGAGCATAATTGAGAATGCACTACTTTTGATTGGAGAGGGTTGTTAGTGGTTGCTTTTTTAATGGTTGTCATTATCAATTATTACATACGATTTGAATATTATAATATACATTTTGTTCTTAATTACAGTATATATATTTGTTTATTATATTTTCTATATTTGTGGACTCGATGTTACTATTAAATGACCCACTAAAACAGCAGTATAAATGTATTTTCAGTGAAGGCAGCTCTTATGCGGTTCTACAATACCGTATTATTATCGAAGATGATCAAATAAGACGTTTGATCGTAATAGAGTCTACACAACTCACCGGTTATAATACAGTTGTGCCTATATTTAAGGGGGCCAATCCAAGGGAAATTATTCGCCTGTGCACATATCTGTAATGTTAAAACAGCTTCATTCACTGATAGTTTAAACCAGATCGAGACGTGCATATTTTTTTAGAAAGTTTGTCAATTTTTATATTATCTTCATTTCGACGCTACCATCATTTGCCCTACCTATTTACGCTAGAATGTATAATACCTCATTAGGTATCTACTGCATCTATATATGTTTTGTTTACAACTGCACATTTCTTTCACTTTATTGAAATAATTGTATAGATGTACCCTCCTCCTCTATACACAACCAAATGCATCGTATAGAAGAGTTGTATGTAAATATTTTATCAAACATGTAATGTATGAATGAGTATAATGGCTTAAAATCATATTTATAAATTTTTTAAGCATTTTGAATTTCTTCCTTAACAACGAATAAAGAGTCATTTTTCGGTTCCACTTCAAACCAAACAACCAAATTTTTCACCTGTAAATGCATTTGTTGTTTTTATCCATGGGAAAATTTGTGAATGTGAATAATTATTCACATTATCCTTGATAAAGCCCATTACTATTTTGTATCATCTTTGGCGATGCTGTGGAGTGGGTCTTTCAGAGGACAGGAGAGGGTGTTGAAGAGACCCGTGTTATAGGAGGGAGGAAACACAGATGCCGGCGAATCATTCCACAGCCGATCTGTTAAACACAAGAACGAGTCGTAAAAATGACCTACCTTGGGCATATTCCATTAAAATGCCGGTAGAAGAGGGGCAGCATTCTTACCTGACTTCTGTGCTCCAAAGTTTACAATCCTTTTGTTAAAATTTGGGTAATATATCAAACGAACTCTACGTTTCAAGTCATAGGTTTTTTTCATAAATTTTGGGATTCCAGGCCATAGGTGGTTGCTAAACTAAACAGTGGGGTGGACTTGTGATTTGTGCAGGATCAGAAATTGTGTTATATTTTAAAGTATATGCTAGCGTCGCACACCACCCTCATGTTCTTCGATATGTGATTCTATTCTGCATGAGGGTATCACAAATAATAGAAAAACAAATAAAAAAAACAAGCTTAGACTTTTTTTCCTGAGTGTCACCTTGTGACTACCTTGGTACGCGTTCCTTCTTAGAACTTTAGCACGTTTTCGTGCATATAAATAACAATTTTTTTTTCGCAATGGAAATGATAAAGTTTACCAACAATAAAATATATTATGTTATAACTTCCAGACCTTCCATGACGGCCTCCATGGTCGAGTGGTAAGACGCTCGACTACGAATCCAAAGGTCGCGGGTTCGAACCCGGCGTGCGCCAATAACTTTTATTTGATTAATATGTGTCATAACACATTAAATTCATATAAAAATAATAAAAAAGTAGATTTGCGGCACGTTCCAGAGTGGTAGATACTCTGAGTATCGCCCTGGTGAAAGACCACCATTCAGAATTGAAACGTAACTTGAAACGGCTTTAGCCGTGACCAGATCTAAATAGACAGGTACTTCCCAAACTTCCTCTTCCCAATCTCCTTCTCCTCCCTACTACCTTCAGCCTCACAACATACCCTATTTGGGAATGCCATAGTATCACTGGCTCTAGACGGTTAGGAACAGTTAAAACTCTTGTGTGGTATTCATATTTAAAAAAATAATTACAAAACAAACATCTTCTGACCAAATACATAAACTACCAGAAGATAATGAAATTGTCCTTGAATGTGTATCTAAAATACGATGTAATTTTTGTAAGTAAAACAATTTTTACATAATTTCTGCACAATATTATATTCTTATAGATCACACCGGTCACTTCGCCGATCATCGCTGTAATTTTGTTTATTTTCCATCACACACGAAGTCTATGATAATATCAACTGGAATTATATTTGTAACATCATGAGGCTAGAATTGAGTCTAATCTATCCCAAAAAAACATTCAATTTATTTTTCGTGGAATTGAAATTGTCTGATATTCTATTTTTGGAGGAAACCCTCTATTTTTACATACAAGGAGTGTTGAAGGAAAAATGAATCATCTCATGTATGTAATGTTTGAATCTATTGTCTACTCTTTGAGCCTGTTTTTTGTTTGATCATTGAACACAAATGGATTCCGGAAATTTTCTTTGTTACATTACATCGCTGGTAGGTTTCAGAATATTAGGCTATTCAGGCGGCGTTCGCTATAAGTTTTTAGTGTTCCGAGCAGTGTTGTTTTTATTGAATTACTTTTGAAGGAAGTTTTTTTTTACTAAATTACCAAATAGTGCAAACCGCATACGCTACCCTTAAGCTTCTGCGTATTTTCATTCTTATAAAGCTTTTTTGGGATAATAATATGATTCAATAAAATAAACATTTACAAAATTTAAATTACATGATATACCTAGGTAGATATCAAATGATGAATTTAGGTATATTTATTTTGTATAAATATTTACTTTTAAAATTAACTCCTCACAGGAGGTCCTACTGCATGTAATTTTGATTTATTCAATGTACACTAGGTACATTTTAAAAGAATACCGATAATTCTTAAAAATATATTTTTAACAAAACTATTCAACTCAGTCGATAAATTAATTCTCGTGTTTGAGTTGGGGAGTAGCACCATTACTGTTTTAATAAGGCATTGAAATAAAATAAAACATTTTCCATTTTGATTGTTTGTCTACTAAAACACCCAAAGGTGTAATCTTATTTCTGCCTGCTATGAGCAAACATTTTTCATTGCTGCATTATTTTTTTATTCTTACTCTGTTATGAGTGATTCAAATAATAACATTGTTTTGGATATTTTTGTTTCAAAGAGAATGGGATAAAATATGTTTTCTCAGTATTCATTGTCAGAAAGTTTTATAGATAAATATTCAAACGATTCTAAAAATGCAAACAGTGTAAATATATCAAGTGACAAAAGGGCAATTTATCTATTTATTTATTTAATTATAAATTAACGGACTAAAGTGCAATTACAAAAAAGACATATAAAACACGAAATGGAAAAAAGAACAACAAAGAAAGAATAGCACATACATGATAATAAATGAAGCGATGACAAAAATTGGACAAAATAAAAATAAGAGAACATTCAAGCCATGGTCTAGTCAAAGTTCTGGTAGAGTCGCAAATAATGACAAAAATCATCTAGACTGCTACCAAAAATTTCAAGACCATGGCTTGAGTTAACAAGTCTTGACATTCTGGACATTGGAGAATTATACCCATAATTAGTGTTGTGGTGATTGAGGAACAGCAATTCATTGTTTCTGAGTCTACGGCAAGGAATATTGAGCTGGATAAGTTGCAACAGAGAAGGTGAGTCAATAAAACTAATTAATAATTTTGGAAATGAAAATTAAATCAAAGTCTTTCCTGTGCTTTTCTAATTGAAAATATTTTCAATAACTGTTCAATTTCTTCACATGAATAATTGCCTCTTTCTCGCTCTAATCTTCATGCAATATCGCGTAACAAGCGATGTTGTACGGATTCAATATGATGAATATGAACGCTATAGAAAGGGGACCAAATTACACTAGCATATTCTAGATGAGGGCGAACTAATGAGCAGTAAAGTATTAATATTTTATGACAGTGAGTATATGGTTTTCAGTAGATAGTGGGGACATTGAGTTTTAATGATAGAAGTAAGGAGAAAACCGAAACAAAGCATATACTCGTACTTTGTATATTTTACCTTGAATTAGTACCTTGATATCTACCGGTGTTAATAATGTTTTTTATTGCTAATAATAAACTTTTATGTTAAAACATTAATATATCTACCAACCTATTACGTACTTATCTTTTAACAATTTTATGAATGAGAAAAATTGCTCATATTTTAACATTTTATCAGCGTGGCATATAATTTGGATAGGTAACGTACGTAATATGTCACATACTAAAAATGTTTTATTTTTTCATATTCTCGTGGAAAGCAATCCTTTGAGGTTTGACATTTCGAATGGAATAAAAGCGAACATTGTTTAATGCCGTGGTTTTGAATGTAAACGAAGCCAACCCTTGGATGTTTACATCGGGAGAAAAATAAGGATTCGAGTAATAAATAAAATATCACATAGATGCATCGTCGCTGAAACGACAAAGGGGCTTAATGGTCGAAAATGAGTTAAATATGCAGTTTTAATCAGTTTTTTTCTCGTTTGATTCTTAAGACTTTTGTGAACCTTCAACCATGTAAAATATATTTAGCATTTGGGAGAAGGCTTGACTCAAGCGACACAAGTTTGGGACCTTTTAAAAACCTTTTCGTCGCTTCGAGTAACTTGGTAAGGGCATCAAGTTATTTGAGTTAACTTTTTTTTTTAATCCAACAATTTACAGAAGACTCATAAATTTTATTGTAAAACAAAAAAAGCTTTGAAGTACTCTGGCGTAAGCTAACCAAGATGGCGTCTCAGCCCTGTTCCCTTTCAGGCGATGATATGTAGTTTTTTAAATGGTGAAAAAAATACTACTAAATAAATAGGTAAGTACTATAAAGCCTTGATGAAGATTTAATGTTGATATGATGTCTTCTAGAGCGAAAAATTTACGGCCTTGACCATGAATTAAAATATTGCGTGTTGAAAATATACTTTTTATCACAATTAAACTGATCCACATAGCCCTCCTCACCAGCGACAAACTTCACGAAAACTACTACGAAATCCAATACTCAATTAATAATTTATATTTTACAAATCACAAAAAATAAAAATGCAGCCGTGTTTCCATTGACATATTTTTCTTTCGACTTGCATATTTTATTTTCTTATTTATTTCTAAATACCTAATAATGGTTATCTTCAGAAGATCTCCTTGGCCGAGTGGTAAAACGTTCGACTACCAATTCAAAGGTCGCAGGTGCGCCGATACATTTTATTTAATTAATTTGTGTCATAACACAATTTATTTCATATAAAATAAAATGAAATGTATTTGTGGCGCGTTCCAGAGTGGTAGATACTCTAAGTATCGCCCTAGTGAAAGACCACCATTCAGAATCGAAATGTTGCTTGAAATAGCTTTTTCCGTGTTTGATGACCAGATTTGATTAGCCAAGTACTTTACAACCTTCCTCTTCTCCATCTCCTTCCTTTTGCCACTACCTTCAGCCTCACAACATACTCCACTTGAGAATGCCATAGTCTCACTGACTCTAGGCGGTTGGGAGCAGTTGGGACTCTTGTGTGGTATTTACTATAAAAAATAAATATAAGCATTCTCCGGCTACCTCGGGAGCCGGCTGGATTTATTTATTTAATTATATACGCCCTCATGGCTTTTTTACATAACTGTGTAATATATGATATAAAACAATAGTGACTGGTTAAGACAATATATAAAAAAAAACAACCAGGTACTGTGCGCTTTACCTAAGATGTATAATGTTTAGTGTCAATAACAATAATATCTTTGTATAAACTAGACAGTTTCATTCGCTTAGAATAATACGTTATTTCCCTTCTCTAGACGCCTGTGCGAGTAATATCAAATATCAGATGAAACATCGCGCAATATCCGTCCAGTTGCTTGTTTATGCTATGCATCAAACATGCATGTATCACGTGTCGAGTAAACACAGTTAACAGTTGTTGTTATTCGAGGAAGGGAAGACACGTAACTGGATGGCATATCTGAATATTGTGAAATATATCTCCATTTGGTTGCAGAGTCGGTTCGTTTGTAACGATGGAGTTAAAAATAAGTAGTTTTGGTTAAAATAAGTCATTTATGTAACGTTTGAAAGTTTTTCTCAACACGCCTTTGTTCCGTCCAAATTCTATTTTATTCCCTCTCCAACCTTGGTAAGGTTATGTTAGGTTGTTAGTGGGCTTAAATAAAATATTGCTATAAGCACACAAAACACAGTCCACAAATTTTCACTTTAAGACTTATGTATAAACCAATATACAAAAAAGACCTTCAGTAGCAAAAAGCAGCCCTCTCATCGGATAGAAAAGATCATCTCCTCATAAATGCACCTATAAGCACAGTTGACACAGGAAGAGGGACAAATATTACCTGGTACTGTTAAAAATGTCTGCAACGCGATATATAACAAACTTTCGTTAAACTTGCCCTGAATAGAAAAACCGATTCGTTCGTGTCGAATCAATAAATTAAATCATGGGAGAATTTTGGCCGCCTCCAGAAACGCCTCGACTCCTGCTGTTTTCCTCCAGTCCTTAATTAGGTTATTTGATATGAGTTGCTGTTTTTGGCTTAGCCAAATAAATGTTAGAATATTGGAATTCCGTTTAGTAAGGTGAATGTATTTAAATGAAGTAAGGGGTAATATTTTATTTTGAAAAAATCGCCTTTCTTAAACCTTCGTAAAGTTCGGCTCGAATCAATAACCGATTCGTTCATTTTGGATTTAAACGGTTTGATATTTTTTTCATGCGTAACACTAATATTATGGGCTCGAAAAGATATCATCAACATAATATCACAGTAGGTTTCTGAGTTAATAAATCGCAAAAAAATACGATGCAACTTCTTAAATGGAGAAATGAAAAAAATACCCTAGTGCCGTGGATTGTTTTTTTCTAAAAATAACTTTTTCGTTTATGAAAATATATATTGGTTTTGAGAGCATAACTAGTTGAAAGCATGCGAATATTTTTATACATATTTTGATCTTTGCTTGGAAAATAACATCAAATAATAATATTTTCAAAGGAAAATCTATTTGAAATATCGAAAACTTAGTCTACGTAGATAGTTTGGACAAGTAGTGAACTAATATTTGCTATTCAGCAGGTACTGGCGATTGCGTCCGTTACTCAGGCAGCTACATCCGCGCACGTAAAGACTACACTGTTCACTGTTTACTGTTCACTGCACAGTGAACAGTGTACGGTGTACGTAAAGTGTCGAGTGTAGAGCCTTTCCTGTTTGCTCTCATTGTTCTGCTAACTAGCAGGCACAGGAGCCTTCCGTGGTAATGTACTTTGAATTATCCATCATTTTGCGCCTAGAATATTTTATGAATGAATAGATGAAGGTTTGTAAATAAACTAACTTCTTCTTTGCATGAAGCTATGTTCATAAAAATTGCCCTGATGCGTCAATGCAAGTGAAATTAAATATTTTTTCCTCGAACATTCAGAAAGGTTGATTTATCAAGAACAGGTTAGCCTGATGGGTAGGATGCTTGATTAGACGTGGGGAGGATTGAGTTCGATACTCATAGGGTGACTTTTACGACTTAATACTTATTTTTCAAAACAAGTAATACTTAATTAAAAGTCTGTGGTTTGAATTTTGAATCTAGTTTTTTTTTAATAACGTAACTTCGTCCTCTGAATACTAATAAATTATTAATATTTTTCCTTAGTCTCAATAATTCATCTAGCCTGATAATGACAGACATAATGTCTTGATGAATCTCTAAGCTGTCAATATTTAGAAACACTTCCGCTTAATTTTAAATAAGATAATCGAGAACTTTAACGAGTTCTCATTGACAGATATTTTATTTAATTTTACTTTATATTTTTCAGAGGGATACTCGTGAAAGCCCATCATTCAAAGGAAAAAAAATCGTGTATTTTTCAACTCAAATTTGATAATGTGACAAGTAGTAACATTAAAAAAATGGAGAAATGTTATAAAATACATATAAAAACAGTTTTGACAGAGTTCAGAGGCCTGACTTTTGAACAAAAATATCGCTCTTTTTTGTAAGTTTTAAGGGAACATATCAGTTAAGTTTTAAGACTCTTTCACTTATTTCCACCCCAAAAACTATAATGACCGTATGTACTAGTAGCAAGAAGCTCGAAAATCGGTGTTAAATAGTTGTGTTTAATAACGGTGTCCCACAGCTCAGTGTTTCCCGTTAGCGAAACCTCCCCGAGTTGAGAGAGAGAAGGAAGTGACGTCACGTACATAAAGAGTGACACCTGTGGACGTGCTTAGCAAGGAGACATTTTGGGAAATGGAAAGACCTTAAAAACCGGAAATATGTACGGCGCTCGTATGTGAATACGCGATGAACGTGGATTTGGTTTGAGTGGACAAATAAAGTCCTTTCTTTTGTTAGGGTGCCTTTTAGGTTAAAAATTTTCTGGTTTATCTATTGAATTCGGGATCGGAAAGATAAGAAAATCTCAAAAAGGCACGTTTTACTAACTGTCTTCCTAATGGTTTAAAAACTTTCGATCATGTGGTAGGAATCAATAGTATTAATTTATTAAAAATACAAGAACAAATATATCATAATGATTTATAAACAATGATATAATATACTCCAAAAAACCAAGCGATTTGAACACAGACCAAATGCGGTTGGAGTTGGAAAAAAATATACATAACTGGCAGGAGCTTTTAAACGTAAGAACTTATCAGCCTCAATTGTAACCGTGAGAATATTCAAGTCTGGTCACACAATATAATTTTATTAAATACTATAGCGACGCACCATAAGCATTAGCACAATAAATTTTTTGGTTCATCTTCCGTGTATTACCGTTTAGATATACATATCGTCGTCAGAAAGGCAAAAGGGCTAAAGCATCATTTTGAGAAATTTACACCAGAGCACTTAAAAGTTTTTTCACAATAAAATTTATAAGTCTTCAGTAGCTGGTTGGATTTTGAAAAATAAAGTTAACATAGGTAACTCAATGCACTCACTGAGTTACCTGAAGTGACAAAGAGCTAAAAATCCCCAAACTTGTGTCGCTTGAGTCAAGCCTTCTTTCAAATGGTAAATATATTTGAAATGTCTGAAGGGCCACAAAAACTTTAGAATCAAACGAGAGTCAAGAGCATTTGATGCAAAAAATGCATATTTACTCATTTTTCACCCAAGTGTGGCTTAAACCTTTTTGCCTTTACAGCGACGATATGATAATTCAAGTTTTAAATAATAGCCGTAGCTCAAGTTATTTGGCGGTATCACCATTACAAATATAATTTTAACTCGCTTATCAATTGAAGCGTAACACACATCTGAATCATCAACTTTCTTCGGCGAATCTTCTGATTGTACTCCACATTTAGACTTTATCCTATTGACACTTCCTCGGAGCACCAGATTCAGTTTCCATTGGAATTGGTGCAGTCAAGAATGCGGAACTGGAAAATGGCTCTCCGTTGAACAAGTTTACAACCGAACTAATTGGTCGTTAAGAATATTACGAGGCGGCCAGAATAATAGTGGCGGAATAATATTCCGCACAATGTATATTCGTACTAGAATTTGCTTTAATATTTACATAACATTGAAGTTATGTCTTTTGTTATTAACTATAAAGAAGAAGATCAGTTTGCGAGATATCTGGAGTAGCATTGCACATCTTGAAATTTGCATAACATTGTTTGTCTGAAATTTAGTTCATCGCGACTGTCGCAACACAAATATCGCTATTTCAATCATAAACAAGGAAGGTGTTAAGTGATACTTATCAACAAATAATACTAGATACCGTACCGTTCGGTACATATCGTTAAGCAATGTATGTTGCAGAAGGAAGGTAAAACACAGAAGATGACAGGTCGTTGGAAAACAAGCAGTCAAGCATAGGAACGATTCGCAAAAGCTTCTCATTTGTTTGTCGCAAATAAGTACGTGTTCATTCGTATCTGGTTGGGAATCTATGACACTTATTCCTAGGAGAACCTTCTTCCTGTTGAAATACAGGCAAGTTTTCCAAACTATATATCGTAACTGGCAACCCAAAAAGGCTTTAGTGACACTTTGGTCAAATATGAGTTAAACATGCAGTTTGAATAAAAAAAAATCTGAATCGAATGCTCTGACTCTCGTTTGATTCTGAAGACTTTTGTGGCTCTTCAGCAAATCTAAAATATATTTACCATTTGGTAAAAGGCTAAACTCAAGCGACACAAGTTTGGGACTTTTTTTAGCTTTTTGTCGCTCCAAATAACTTAGTAAAAGCATTGAGTTATCTGAGTTAACTTTTTTTTTTCAAAATTAAACCAGGTGCTGGTTATTGAAAAACAAAAAAACTTTAAGGTGCTCTGGTGTGAATTTCTTTTCCGGCAACGATATGTTTAATATAAAAAGTAAATTATTATTATTATTAAAGTATGATGCAGAAGAAGGACGAGAAGTGAAACTAGCAATCTTATTAGAAAAACTGTGAATAAAAATAAAACCATAATTATATATACATTCGAAACTTTTGTTGCACAATTAAAGTTTTAAATATCATAGTTCTTAATTATGACCACAATTTTATACAATTGATTATCATATAATAGTTGTACATATTCTGGAAGAAGTGGGTATTGATAATAGGCTATCAACTTTCTGCCTTCTTTTTATTTTAAACACGGCTAAAGTCATTTCAAGCAACGTTTCGATTTTGAATGGTGGTTTTTCATCAAGGCAATATTTAGAGTATCTACCACTCTGGCAATTCCCACTACGTATTATTTTTATACGTTTTAAATGTGTTGTGACACATACTCATTTTTAAAAATTATTTGCACACGTTGAGTTTGAACCCGTGACCTCTTGATTCGTAGACGAGCGTCTATCACTCGACCACGAATATTGTACACGGTGCTCGAAAAACTGAGAACTCAAACCTGGAGAAACTCATAGAAACTGGTAAAGACAAAGAAGGTGGAAGAAAGAAAAATTATCACCAATGCGTCGAAGTCATTATATTTCTCCAGCGTTCGGATCGTCGTGTCAGTGTCTCTTCATGAAGCGCAAGACCACGTGAAGTGGAGTGTATTTCACCAGGGCATTTTTAGTGAAAGTCACAATCCTCAGCAATAAAGCAATGCCTAAAGAAGAATACAAAGTGTATAGTCAAGTGCGAAAGACATTATGCAATGATATCCGTAAAAAAATTACTTAATTATCACTTTTTCCAAAAAATTTTGCAGTACTTCGGTAGGTATGTGTCCATTACCTTCGTTACAATAAGTGTATAACATAAATATGGATAGTCGTATTTCATTCTCTTTATATTTTATATGTCGGTGGTGTTTGGGAATAATATTTTTTACCTAAACCCAAACTAACCTAAAAATATAAACCTGTTAAGTGCAAAACGGTAGTTTTTCGGGGGGGGCAATTTAAAACTTTTAAGTGCCCTTCTAAATTACAGATTAAGTTTTAGCCAAACTTTTTGATAACATCTTGAATTTTAAAAATCTAGAAAAAATTTTAATAATTGATCGTTTGTTTTCTAACCACTTAACTTATACGTACCTTACAACTTAAAAAAAACTAAACTTATTCATGCTACATACTTTATTTTATATACATATTGAAGTTTTAATGAAATTAAATGAACAAATCTTTCTTTCTACTGTACTGTAATACTTTAAATATTTCGGCCATATAATTTCACATATTTTCAAACGTTATGGTGTCTAAGAATTAAACCACACTGAAACTTCGTAGAAACATAATTCTTTATTAATTTGATAGCCATGGAAACCGTCTTAAAATCCGATATAAAGGTTCTATGGGCCCTTAACACTCGCTATTTTAATGAGATGAATGAATTGAAACATTCATATTAAAGCGCTTTGAGCATTTTCCATTCAAGCTCTCCTTGAGAGATATTATTTGGTTGTTACTTTTACCTGCTCTCGCTAGATAATTATTTCGAATGTAAATACTCAACTTATTATTCGAATGAACGCGTGCAGAGTGTAATCTTTTATATTTGTTAATAATGAATGTTGTCTTTAATATATATTTTTTTTTTTTATTAAATACATAGGTATGTTGTTTTTATACATTTTTTATACACTTTTATTGTGGGTGATTTATCATTAATTGAATTGTACGATATATTATTAATTCAATTACAGTACACAATATCTTATTTATACATTTTGTTATAAACATATACATTGAAAAATGTAAATCGCACATACACATATTTCGTAAGCAAATTTACTACCCATATAGTTTTATAAAAAATAATAAAACCTATACTAAAATAAAACAACCAACCGAACAACGTGTTTTATAGCAAGATGTAACGAGTAAAGGCCCATAGTACTTTTGCGTTTTTTTAAAAAGACCATAACGATACGTACGGTATAGAAAATGAAATCTAATATTTGTACTGATAAACCCTTCATGCCAGAAATGAATAAAATCCAATATCGTTAGAGCCTTAAATCTAGACTAGATGTATTTGATTCGAAATCGATCATTAAAATTTATTATAAGTACACTGACTTTATTATCATTTTCATCCCCATTTTCTTGTGGGATAATATTTTATTGCTTCTGTATGGTGCCTTAAGCCTCATCACTCAAAATTGGCGCTCAACGTCCCTTTGTAGCTTTCTAATACAAGCAAAACTACAGATGATTTACCTGTAAATTCTACACGGGTAATTAGGAAAATGTATAAGGTTTCCAGTAAATAACTATTTTTAATAGTCATCTTTTAAATTCCATGAAAAACATACTAAAATGTCGGAAAAGGGTGCAGTTTGTAAACTGACGAAAGCATTTTTAAACGTTTTACCTAAAATTCCAGAATGCGTTTCATGAAGAATTAAAAGGATTACTGTTTATGAATTGTATTCACTAGAAACCTTAGACAATTTCCTAACTACCCATATAGAACAAACAGATAAATAATTTGTGGCATTTCTTGTATTAGAAAGCCAGAAAAGTGTTTATTTTTAGGTGCTGACCCTTAAAGCGTTCCTGCCTTGGACTAATTTGTAGCGTCGCATCTTAAGCATGATTTTCTGACGTATTCATGGAAACCTTAAATCATGAAACACTGTTCATATTTTCTAAAACAACCTGTGTAGTAGAAAAATACGGCGGGTCTGAAGGTTAATGTGATAGTGCAGTGGTTATAGCAACAACGACAGGACGTCCCGAGTTCAAATCCAGTTCTCGCCAATAACCTTTTTTATAAGTAATATTTAAAAAAAAAAAACTAATTCCCAAAGGTAAGCATGGAGTAGTTTAACACAAAACATTCCATCAATGTCAATGAATAAATCAAAATAAACAGAAAATATCCAATTATAACATATTTTAAAAATTACAAGGTAAAAATACAAAAACATAAATTATTGATAAAGTTTGCAAAATAGTTTCAATATTTTGTATAAAATCTTATTATTTTGCAGAAACGGAAATTCAAAAAAGTTTCCTTTTTGAAACACTTACGATGTTGATAATAAGTTTAGTCATTATCTATTCGTTTTATGTCTATCAAAAACCTGTAATGTTTGCAAATAGCATTACCAACGTTCCAGAAACCATGTTCAGTGTATAATTTTAAGAAGCGAACGATAAAACACATTCAGTTATATATTAATCTCTCACGGAACCTTTTAATCTCCCACGCGTATCTCGCAACTTATAATTGTGGGATGCGGTTAAACCTTTAAAAACAATAATCTACTCTCAAAGCGGTGATTTCAACCCTCAGGAAGGGGTTTAAAATTAATTATGCATTAATTCTCATATGACCGGCAGCATGAACTTCAATTTGACCCCATGGCATTCACGTATTATTAGTAGATAATGCCAGGATATTCAACAATTATTTCGTCAAATCTAAAACAAAATTGTCGATCTTCCAAATTTGTTAAGCAACGTTGTGAAGAAGAATTATTTCCAGAGCTGTTGACAAAAAGAAAGCTTTAGTCCAGCTTTACCTAGGTTTCAACACTATTATTAAAACAATTTTTCTAGTAGTACGATTGAATGATTTTTAATAAAAAAATAGCGTTGGTATAGAAATTCTGCACAAAATATGATTGTATATTAGAAAACGCTAGATGTCCATGTTATAAAGTTTCGTTGCTTCAAATAAAAGGCTCCGATTTACAGCAAAAAAACTCCGGAAAATTCATTTTTGACTCTTAAATTCGTATATTAGGTTACTTTTTTTACGTGAAAACTGCAAAATAGTCCCAACTACCTGGAGCAAGTAGGACTATGGCATTCCTGTGTATTTTGTAAGGCTGAAAGAAATGGAGAGGGGAAGGATATGGAGAAGAAAAAGGTTGTTAAATGCTTGGCTATTCATATCTGGTCTCCAAACAGAACTAAAGCCATTTCATGAAACCTTTCGATTCTGAACAGTTAAGTTTTGTAATTTTCATTTATTTTATTTTAGTTACTTGTACATTCACGTTTACAAAGTATCTAATTATATTGCATATACTTTTTGACTTAATAATAATATGATTACTTATATTCTACTTGATATTACTAATGTATTTTAAATGGTATAATATTTCAAATTTATCAATTAGCATAATTTTGATGGTTTCCGGCAGCGTATTTTAATATTTCATCCCTCTATAAAGTAAGCTGTTTTGTGTATTTGTTTTATTCTTTTTCGGCAGTTTGATTTATTTTCATGTCTCTGTATTATGTTTGTAAATATCCAAGTTGTAGTAATATGTCAGACAAATATTTTGGTAACAAGTTGTTCTTCTTTTTATGTTTAAATATCAATGTGTTTAATGTTAGCATCTGTTATACCATGGGTGGCCAACCTTTTCAGCAGCCGGGCCAGATTTTGGAAATGAGATTTCCTACCGGGCCGTACAACAAAATTTCTTCTATTAATAATAATAATAATAATATTTGGACGATTTTTATAGCGCCGTTTTTGTGAAAAATCACCTCAAGGGCGCTGTACAGATCTTACTTTCTATCGTTACATATTAATTCCTAGTTTAAATAAGAAAATATACAGGAACATACTTACCTGGCAGGTCCCATCAGATAGACACAATTATTAACTTTAAATTATGATTATTATTTTAATATTTATTTATCTTTTATTATTATTATTTATTTTCTTTTTTTTTTTTTTTTTTTTTTTTTTTTTCTGATTTAGGGTATGGGAGCGAACTTAAAAGAATGGACTTTATTATTCAATGCAAATAAGAAATATGTGTATTTTTTAAGAAAATATAACAAAAATGAGAGTCAAACATATTTATTAGATTAGAGTTACAATACAAAAAATAGCAATCCAAAAATTATCATAAAAAATAAACCAAATATAATAAATTTTACATACTGTAGGTATGTAAGATTATAACAAATGGAGACAGATTAAAGCAGGTTGTAGAATTTGTATATTTGAGAAGTATGTTTACAAGAGACGAAAATGTGGATAAGGACATTGAGAGAAGGGTTAGTGCCGGAAACATAGTTAATGGTGCCTTAAAATCGATAGTGGCAAATAAGAACTTATCGAAAGAAGCAAAATTGGCAGTACATAACGGAGTTCTGGTACCAACCCTTATGTATGGTAGCGAAGCGTGGTGTTGAAAAAAGAAGGATGAAAGTAGACTGAATGTTGTTGAAATGTGATCTTTCAGGCGAATGTGGTAAGATTATGTATGATAGGTGTACAAATGTCGAAATTAGAACAGAGTGGAAGGCTGAGATAAGCATTATTGACAAAATTAAGAAAGGGCTCTTACGATAATTTGGTTATGTGGAGCGAATGAGTGATGAAAGAACGGCTAAAAAAGAACCTATAATGCAAGTGTGTCTGGATGTAGAAGCCGAGGAAGGCCGAGAAAGACGTGGCATGATCAAGTACGATAAGTACTTAAAAGTGGACAAGTGAAAAGTTGAAATAATCAGCGTGTGTGCATGAGAAGATGTATGAATGTAGAGGAAGCGAAGGGAGTGTGTCAGGATACAGTGGTATGGTATTTTATCTTCTCTGCCAACTCTTACGGGGAAATGGCGTGATGGTTCGTTAGTTAATAAGTTTTAGTGTGACGTCTGATTTTGTTTGTCACAACTAAGTGCATCAATGTTTATAGCAATTGATGTTGTTGCTACACGCAAACACTTTTCCAAATGCTCATCAGTGATTCGTGATCTCATTTGAGATTTAATGTGCTTCATTCGACTGAAAAGCTGTTCACACGTGTAAGTGTTTCCAAATAGCGAAATCATCGATAGGGCATGTTTGTGAAATGCAGGATATTTTTCCTTGTCATAACATGTATGAGACAAAAGCCAGTAGTCTGCACGGTTAGTAATTTGGTTAGATTCTCATAATTAAACACAATACAAAAAATAGAAGTCTACAAAATGAAAGCCAAATATAAAATAAAAGCTGGGTTTGCTTACCTTCACTGCGCTTCAAAAAGTAATCAGGACTCGGTATAGTATTAGACAGGATACTCAGTTGCGGTCGGTAAAAGTCAATCTCAAAATCTCGCGAGATACAATATAACGCACACAATGGAAGCGACCACACGTCCTTCGGCGTTGCGAATCCACGCAAGATCAGCGTGTTCGCTTTACCTACCATAGAAGAAATTGTCACGTTAGTTGAATCAATGTACTGAGATACTTCCATAATATGGGATATGATACAAACTATGCACGATGGAATGTTCTCTTGGTGGTTTTATGTACACTATTAAATCACCCTTGGGGTATATTTATACGAAAACGGCGCTACATTCATTATCTATAATAATAATTTTTTTTTTGCATAATATGCTCCGCGGGCCATTAGCAGACACCCAGCGGGCCGCATGCGGCCCGCGGGCCGCGGTTTGGCCACCCTTGTGTTATACTGTTAGCCAATTTAGTTCCTCTGACATTTTAGTTTATTTTGAGTATCTATTTCGCCCAAGGATAATTCTCATTGCTCTATTTTAGAGAATTTAAAACTAGAAATATGGGGTTTTCACCATAGCGATTCTTCAAAAATCTACAAATCTATCACTTTCAGTTTATTGGCGATTACTTGTTTATGCACAACCTGATAATTTCGATATTTTCTGTGCTCCTCAAGTAAAAAAAACATGACAAGAACTTTGAATGCTCCCATCCAAATTCTGTTTTATGCTGGTAAATATAAAGTACCTATGTAGTAGCGATGGGAAATCACTCGTCGTTTCGTGAAGCTCTCACACACAGTTCACGAGAGTCTCGGAAGTGTTCACTCCGAGCAGTTCATATGAAGCGTACGCTTCACGAGTCACGAGAGCGGAGAGCAACACGTAGCACATTCGACACATTTGACACACTAGCACATTTAACACATCAACACAGTAACACTTTGACACTTTTGGCGCGTCACCAAAATGACTCCGGACGGAGAGAGATAAATTTATAATTTATGTCTAAGTATTTAAGTAGGTAGAAAGGACTAAAGTTCACAGAAGAGAGTAAGCTCTTTTATTTTTTATTTCAAGCCTGTAGCTTTCGTACTAAAGTCCTTCGATGTAACTGACTAACTAACCATCACGCCGTTTCACCGCAAGGGTAGACAGAGAGAAAGGACCGCCATATAACTCTGTATTGGCACACACTCCTTACTTCATTCACATTCATACATCGTCTCATACATACTTTTCTGTTATTCTGACTCTTCACATGACCCGATTCAAGTATTTGATTTACTTGATCGTGCCATGTATTTTCGGGCGTCCTTGACTTCTTCTTCCATTCACTTTCGCATCATATATTCTTTTCACACTCCTTTCTTCGTGCATTCGCATACATGCCTAAACCATGTAAGTGTCCCTTTCTTGATCCTATTCATTACGCTCACATCAGCCTTGCATTCTTTCCGGATATCCACATTTTTAATACGGTCGATATCTTGAAGTAACAATATATGGAGGGATAGCTAATTTGTTTTACCCAACCCATCCGAAATTGTAATAAATCACTTTTTCCGAGTTTTTACATCGTACACCATGAGAGAGAAAGAGTCAACAAATTTCTTGGACGGCTTCTAAATACTGTCGTAATGATCTTAAGCTGGTTATTTTCGCTGGTTAACGACGGGACTCCGCCCACATTTTTTATTTTGCCACTAAACTTGACACAACTAAACGGTTTTTTAGGTTAGATGCTATATTTTTGTTGATAAAAATACTGTGAAAAAGTGGCTATACGAATACACAAAAACATTATGTCGATATGTGATATGAATGGATGTATAAATACCGTAGCCTTAGTCTTAGCCACGCCCATTTACGCCGAGTCATGTAATCATCAAAAACAAGTCCAAAACTGACTTCACTGGCTTTGGCTTGGGCTACCTCTTGTATACTCTAAGGTCGATATAATATCTACATAACACCTCAATGTACATAACACTCGGCAGAGTTATAAGTTATTTTTATTAATTATATTCTTTGTATATTCGTTCGGCGCGTTCAATGTTTAAGCAAAGTAGTTTTTAGTAGAACTATTTTTTTGTAGTGGTTAATTTAGATGTTGGTGATAATTGTTATAATAATCGTATGTGATTGGTTTAGCGCTACTTTTTAAATCATATTATTAACATTTTTTGTGTACTGTGTTTTTGGGTTATATTTTTGCTAAAAAAGAAAGAGATTATCCGATAGCAAAGTGTCGAAGACAATATTTTTAAGAGCAAATTTATAAATTACTTGTGATAATTAGTTATATTAATTAGCCCTTAATAATAATTTAGTGGACGATTTTGTATTGCGCTTTATAGTTATTAAAAAATTAAATCACCTCAAGGACGCTTACAAGTTATTAACTATTTAAGTACATTGTACGAACAAAATATATTTTATTAATACAAATAATAACAGTGAATTTATATAGCGCAGTTTTGTGATAATTCACCTTAAGTACGCTAATTTTTTCAAAGATTACAGCAGCAGCTGTTTAGAGGAAAGTGCCTAATAACGTAAAAACTTTAACCAACTAACTAACTATCCATCACACCGTTTCTCCGGAACTAACTAACTAACAATCTTGCCGTTTAGCCTCAGGGGTAGGCAGAGAGTATAGACCGCCATACAACTCTGTCTTGGCACACACTCCTTGCTACATTCACATTCTTACATCATCTTATACTTCTTCTGACCCTTGAAATAGCCCGATCCAAGTATTTGATTCACTGGATCGTGCCACGTCTTCCTCGGGCGTCCTCGACTTCTTTTTCCATTCACTTTCGCGTTATATATTTAACAACGTATAATAATAATAATATTTGGATAATTTTTATAGCGCCGTTTTTTGTGAAAAATCACCTCAAGGGCGCTGTACAAATCTTAATTTCTAGCTAATATTATAACTTTTCGTAGTAAGGAACAGATGATGATAAAAATCTACTAATGAATTTAAGGAATGAGAGTCTGAAATTTTTTTCTTGGTTTGAACAGAAATTCTATTAATAAATAACTTAATAATAATAAATAATGTCCCGTTATCGCGATCATCATAATGCTTCGTGTTGTAAACAAAAAAGTCGATTATTCAAGTAATGTAAAAAAAAAAAAAAAGTAAAATAAAGGCACATTCACAAAGGTTAAAAAATATCACCCACGAGCGAAAGTGTTGTGCCCTTTGATGCTCGGTACTTCTTACGTATGCATTCATTTCATTCGTGGATACGGTGGCGTACTATAGTTCATAAGCGCTTGGCTCGCGCTGCGAGAGTCGGAGTTGTCGGAGTGACACACTAACACACGAAGCGTACGAAGCTTAAGTTCATACAGTTCATATGAAGCGCTCGCTCATAAGAGTCGGAGCGAACTGTGTAGCGCAGAGTGACGTGTGAACTGTACGAAGCGCTTCACACGTGAACGACTCATCGCTACTATGTAGGTACTGACGTAACATGTATTTTATCCTACCTTTTAAAACCTTTGTTCCCATTAAAAATAAATTCAATTTGCAAGAATTGTAATAAAAGGATCTTTTTCCGGAATTCATTATATGATTGAACTTATAATAAAAGATAAAACAGATTTACAAAGGTGGATTAACTTTTTCAACTTATACACGCATAAAAGAAAATTGGCAGGCGGCTTATGTGTGTGAATACGTAATAATAACCTACCTAGCGGCATATTACGTATGTACGAATAGTACGATTCTCATCCAATCTTCTTTTACGCCATCTCATATATTTCATAATATGCTTTCGCCTGTGGTACCAGCCTTACGCAACTTGGGTTGAATTGAATACCTAGTAATAGCGTGTTAAAATAAACTTTTTTTTACGCATATCAATTAAATTTGAAAGAGTTAAAAACTTATTAGTATATCAATTCTAAATGCTACATTTCTATACATTTTAAAACACGCTGACAAAAAAAAATATTTGTAGAAAAAAATGTTTCTGTAAAAATTTTTTGCCAGTCAAGTGTGCACAAAGCGTGAAAGTGTGGTGAAATTATGGAATATGTAACTGATATGAAATACCCAGGAGTAATATTATATATAAAACTAACCTTTAACAAGCATGCTGAGTATGACCTCTTCTTTGAGAAGATTTCTTTAAAAAAAACCAGAATAACCACAATTACAATTTACAACTCCATCATTGCTCCACATTTTTATCACTGTTCAACGATTTTTTTCTTGTGTAACGACTGGGAATAAAACAAGTTTCAAATTCTCCGAAATAGAGCAATGAAAATTAAACAAAGGTGAAATATATACTTAAAAGTAGCTTAAATGTTAGAGAAACTAAATTGGCTAACAGCAAAACAGATGCTAACATTAAACGCATTGACATTTATGCATGAAATGAAGAACAACTTGTTACCAAAATAATTTTCTGACAAAATTATTGACAACATGGATATTCACATACATAATACAACGTCTTAGTCTTGACCAAGACGTTGATCATACTAAATCGATACTTTACATTAACTGGTTTTAAGTAATGGAATTATGGTGTGCAAATTGTTAACGTTGCATTAGAGCTGCAGTTGCCATGATATATTTATACAATTAAAATAAATACGGGCATATGCAAAATATTAATGCATATGCAACGTTACAATTTGCATATTTAACATTGTTCGTTGTGACAGTCATTGTATTTTTTTTTTTAAATCACCATAATAATTACATGAAATAAACAAATAATCGTAGTTTATTTCCATCTGCGTTATCAAAAAATCATATCAATTATTTACAGGTAGTGGTAAATAGTCGTAGTATCGCCCTGGTGAAAGACAAGATTTTAAATGGCTTAAGCTGTATTTGGTGAATAGACCGGAATAGCTAGGTACTTTCCAACCTTCCTTTTCCCCATCTTATTACCCTCCCCACTACCTTCAGCCTCATAACTTACCCCAATTAGTAATGCCATAGTCCCACTGTATATAGACGGTTGGGAGCAGTTGAGACCCTGGTGCGGTATTTACTATAAAAAATAAAATGAAAGTCCATTTGGCAAGGAGATCTGAAATGCCATGTACCTTCTTTACAGATATTTTTTTTTTTTCCATTTTCTTCAGCTTCAGAAAATTTTCTGAATACGGAAACCACAGTTCCATTCGTTCTAGGCTTAATTTCAACTCTTGCACGGTGACACGTTAAAAACAAGTCGAAATCTGAGGACAACAATCGTTTTGTCTGAGTAAAATAAGATTTCAAACCGAGATAAAAGTTCCTGTTTATTTTTCGTATTTAAAAATATCTTTAAATATTTACGAAGAAATTCTAACACTCTCATAAGACTAAAAATAAAAATGTTGAAAGAAACAATACAACAGATTTGTTAGTTCAAGTTCCATTAAATTATTATTTTTTGAATGTCCTTTAAAGAAATATGAATAAATAAAATTAGTAAGAAAAGCTTATCCTTTGAATACAAAGTAAACATTATGAGAAATATTCTATCTTAAGTTTAGCATAATTTCTAAGTAATGAAGATCTCTTTGGTATCAGAAAGCTCTCAAACGCTCGATTCTTTAGTTGGTAGTAATATTGATGGATGGCTCGTATTTCCGTCAAGTAGACTTGCAGATGACAGCGAAGGGGGGTGACGGATGAAAGGTGTGTGGGTGCAGAGAGGAGGAAAGGGATGACAGAGGCTGTGCCGACAGCAAACAGTCTTGAAGTCTTCAAGTCTTGACATGGCTCTCCACAGCCATCGAACTTTTCGACAAGAGTCAACAGTTCTCGTCACGTGGATCAACAGCGAAAGCGACCTGTGATATAGAGCGTGTAAAATATGGCCACGCGATACTAAAGTTCCTACCTACTGTGAAATTCAAGACAGGAGGGACGTTTCTCGGTGTATATTTCATTAGTTTGTAGTCGTTTAAATGGTTTTTGAAATGGAAGGGATATGAATGTGAGTTCAGCCGAACTATTTAGGAGGGAAGCGTAAGATTTATGATCAGTTCAAAATGGCATTTGAAAAAGTATTCAGTTAAATTTAAAAAAATTATACTTTTTCTTCAAAATATTTGCTTTACGTATATTTTAATAATGTGCCGTATCATTTAAATCCTTCAAACACATTTTTCAGCAAATTAATATTTCTACTCGAATATTGAATACTCGTAGAATGTTCGAGTTTTGATTTTTGAATGGGTTGTCAGTTTTTAATTATTAGCTTTAAGTCATTAGATAATTGTTAAACAGGTTTTCAAAACGTAGTTTTAGGTTGATGGCACAATAATAAGTTTTATATAATTGCTGTCTAGAAGGGTGATTTAAAAAAAAAACAGCTCCTTGAAAATTGTTCACCTACTATTTTTTACAAAAAAACTTTTTTAAACTTAAAAACATCTCAATGATTTGTAACTTAATTTATGAAATTCTTATGATTGAATAATATTAAAGCTGTGTACAAAGTAATTTTAAGATTCTCAAAATTAAATAACGTTATGAAAGCGTATTGAAAATAATGTACAAAAAGTTACGATATTTGCGTAAGTACGAGTATATAAATGAAACTAAGATAACATCAAAATAAGATTATTGTTCAATGAGTGACACATAAAATTGGCTTGCTATTTATTTCTGTCGTTTGCAGGTAACTACACATAAAGAAAAATCGTCTCTTCCGTATATCCGATTGGTGGAAATTTATTTGGCGAGATAATGGCGTACCTGAACAGAGTGAGAGCTCCTCGAGACATATAAAAAAATAACAATGAAGAAAATCGATGAATACACTACATATTTTACGCGAGGTTAATGTGTTTGGGGTCGTGTGTCCTGGCTGCGCTGTGCGGAGGCTTTATTGGTCGTGAAAAGCCCTTTTATGGACTTCCTGACTGGGTGACACCTGCACATTATTCATCTCAAAAGTACCGCAGTCGGATTTTACTTTCTTTTAAATATTTTGAAAAGAAATTTCTTACTCGTGTTGTAAAAGAGTAACTACAGGTGGACCTGTTTTCGTTGTTAATTATGCTGAGGTAGTCTGTGAAGTAAATGGGGGTATATTTAAACTGATAATTTAAACATTTGGTTTTTTTTAAATACAGCATTAATACCTGTTTATGTGTTATATTTTAGCAATAACTGGCAGGAGAGTTACTAGAAAGTACCTGCCATATTATTGTGACAATTCTACTTCAACCTCACAATATTATGTTTCTTCGCGAGAAATTCAACATCTGGGAAACAAATAATCCGATGTTGTTGATATATTTAGTACACCAATATCACAATATAAGCGTCCTTAGCAAAAATTTTGTTCACCCAGTAGAGCTAATTTATTTGATAAAACCGTTTAACTCTGGAGGTACCTCCTATTCGCTACTATATTTTTTA
The DNA here is from genome assembly GCA_022651775.1 of Drusus annulatus. Taxonomy (NCBI): domain Eukaryota; kingdom Metazoa; phylum Arthropoda; class Insecta; order Trichoptera; family Limnephilidae; genus Drusus; species Drusus annulatus. Next base: position 569,402 of record JAGWCC010000094.1, read on the forward strand.
TTTCTTGTACAATATGTTTGCACTGCTTATGAGTATATTATTTTTGGTTAAATGTAAATATTTGTGTATTTTTTTTAAATATTTGTTTTTATATGAATACCGCAAAAGAGTCTCAACTGCTCTCAACCGTCTAGAACCAGTGAGACTATGGCATCTCTAAATAGGGTATGTTGTGAGGCTAAAGGTACTGTGGAGGGGAAGGACATTGGGAAGAGGAAGGTTGGGAAGTACTTGGCTATTCAGATCTGGTCACCAAACACGGCTAAAGCCATTTCAAGCAACGTTTCAATTCTGAATGGTGGTCTTTCACCAGGGCGATACTTAGAGTATCTACCACTCTGGAACGTATCGAAAATATACTTTTTACTATTTTTATATGAATTAAATGTGTTATGACACATATTAATTAAATAAAGTTATTAGCGCACGCCGGGTTTGAGCCCGCGACCTTAGGATTCGTAGTCGAGCGTCTTACCACTCGACTATGGAGGCCGTCATAAGTCTTTAACGGTTTAATCTTTTTAAATAAATAAATATTTAACCCAGATCTTGCAAATATGTTGCATAATTGGGCCAGGATTAATATTTTTGTTTAAGATTATTTGTAACTTTGTTTTATCAACTATAAAAGGAGCACTGTGGCAGTAGTTTTAAGAAACATTGACCTCCGAACGGGGTCAGAAGAACTTATTGTTTTTGGGTTTATCTCAGTAGTAAGTGAAATATCTCAAAGCTGCACTTTATAAATGCAACGTTGTAATTATTATTATAAGCCTATGACAAAAGGCTTGCGAATCAGCAGGGAGACAGCAAGATACAGCAGGACACAGCAGGACACAGCAGGAGCTGAGGCATTTTCGAAAGGTGACCAGGATTTTTCAAGAGTTATACTGCCCATTATTGTGTTGATCGATCATTCTCTTCGGTAAGTCACTTGGACGTAGGTAACGACAATATGTTGGGCCAGATTGTTAAAGTGGGCAAGTATTTCACACATTGAGTGTGCGCTTTCACAAAATGTATGTAGGTAGGTATTAATAACATTGTATTAATAATGTTGTCAGTCTGAACGAACGGTACAGACCAGACAGTATTGTGCACGATTTAACACGCCCATGCCGGTATGTTGACTGCGTATTCAAAATGGAATTACCAATAAATCACAAAAGTATAAAATCTGCACATGTTTGCTGACCATTTGTCTCGTCATAAAATTTATATTCATTTATCAATGCACCAAACACAGCTGCTTCAACACATGTTTCAAGATACATATTTTGTGAAGTATATAGGGAATACTTTATTTTATTTATGATTGTGATCCTAAAATAGGTAAAACATTAATTAAATGAAAAGTACGCCATTTTTCCTGTTTTTTTTGTTATGAATTTTTTTTTTTTTTACGATCATGTCCATCATCTGGGCAGATGTTTACCCCATAAATCAATCAACATAATACTCTCGTGAGAATCTTTAACATATATGATTGTCCGGAACTTAACAATGATTTAACGGTTTCCCTTACCAGTGAAGAAAGTTTTATAAAACGTATTGCATAATCTAAAAATATGACAAGATGGCAGATTTGCGTGATTTTATGCGATTTGTAGCTTAGATCTTCGATTGCATCTTAGATTGCGAAATGCTTTTAGAAGATTTTATTTGCTTGCAGAAATTCACAAATTGATTAATTTATTATTTTATACATTATTTTTAAATATATAATATATTAATTTAAATAATTGAATAATTTTAAATTTGTAAATGGAAATTATACTCGGTTTGCTCAGAATACAAGCTAAGAAATACATTGTACAACTTTCGAGCGTGAAAAGGCTTTGGCATGGTTTATGAACTAGGAAGTAACACTACCGTATTCACTTTGCTGCAAGTTTCTGAAAGCCTAGACATAAAGATTCATTTTACTAAACCTGCAGAAGTCCCGTTCGTGTTGTACTTTGGGTTTATAAATTTCTACGTGAGCTTTTCAAGTTTCAAAGCATAAGTTCCTCCCATCCATCATGCGTCAATACTCGTTCTCGAACATACTTATAGTTTATGTAGAAGAAATGCGTTTATTAGCTTAATTCTGTCCTATATTTATATCTTACATAAGGGTGCCGAAAAAAATATTATTTTTAAATAATTTTCCTCATTCAGCAAGCCTTAAAGATATCACAACGTTTATAAAGCTTTCTTTAGCTTTTTTTTAATGAAACGTGTACAAAAATACTAAGAAAGAAAAACAATGCTCCGTATTATAAATATTTTTTCTAAAAACAGGATGTTATTGTACTTAATCCATGGAAACATTAAAACGTATGGCCTTGTAAATAAATATAAATATTTAAGATGTCACGAATATTTAGCGTTTTTATAAGGTATTTTGACTCAATAAGTTTATAAAAATATTATATTATATTATTTTCGGGCCATGTGAAGAGTCATAATGAAAGAGGAGTATGTATGAGACGATGTATGAAAGTGAATGAAGTAAGGAGTGTGTGCCAAGATAGAGTCGTATGGCGGTCCGTCCTCTCTGCCTACCCCTGTGGAGAAACGGCGTGATGGTTATTTAGTTAGTTCCTTTAAGTTTATAAAATTAAAATATTTAATAGGATATTAGTATAATCAAAAACACATCTTATTAAGAAAAGATCATTGCTTCCGGTTCGGTGGTGGCTGATCTGATTTTTTACGAAATTTAAGAAAAGCGTAATTTTAATTTTTTATGAGAATAAAATGTCAATAAACATTTGTATATTATGTTTATTAAAAAAACAAAACACGCAACGTGAAAAAAAATCGATTTTGGTCTGGTAACATGGGTTTGACGGCATCCATGGTCGAGTGGTAAGACGCTCGACTACGAATCCGAAGGTCGCGGGTTCAAACCCGGCGTGCGCCAATAACTTTTATTTAATTAATATGTGTCATAACACATTTAATTCATATAAAAATAATAAAAAGGTATATTTGCGACACGTTCCAGGGTGGTAGATACTCTAAGTATCACCCTGGTGAAAGACAACCATTCAGAATCGAAATGTTGCTTAAAATGGCTTTAGCCGTGTTTAGTGACCAGATCTGAATAGCCAGGTACTTCCCGACCTTCCTCTTTCCAATCTCATTCCCCTCCCCACTACCTTCAGCCTCACAAAATACCCTATTTGGGAATGCCATAGTTTCACTGGCTCTAGACGGTTGGGAGCAGTTGAGACGCTTGTGCGGTATTCAAATAAAACAAAAAAAACATACATTTATGTGAGTAGGCAGCGTGGTCCGTTACGCTTATATCTGCCCGGAATATTTATCGCATATTTACGGAATTAATGGCATTATTTGAAAGAATTCTTCCTATTTAGAGCACACGTTTGCCAATGAAACCAACGTCACACGTTTTATACAGCATTGAATATATCGATCTTTCTACTGGGTACCTCAATACAAGCGAAAGAGTTTCAATACATCATTTACTAACTTCCTGATTCCATTAGAAGTAAAGACATCGATTCAACCGAAACCTGTTTAATTTCTGCACATCGCGTCAAAACGTATTTCCTCGCAAGTAATGTCCAAGCTCATGCAATCACACTTCTCCTAATGAAAGCTAGTGTGTTGTAGCATTGCGCAGAGAACCGCGGACGACTGGTATAGATTTTCCATTTGAACTGAAAGAGGCGCTTTGACAGTAGCGATGTCATCATTAATTTTTCCAGCTTTGAACGAGATCTCCCCCCGGAAAAAGACCGTGGCGCCTCTGTCGGGGAATGCATTTAATTAAAACACGTCCGCACTGCCATCTACGGACCGTGTATGTAAGTAGCACTGCAAGCTTTGATCCTTTGAGCCCGAGTGGAGCGGGGACGTTTGATCGAACGTGACGTCATGTCGAATGTGCCGATGTGGTCGTGTGCGTTGTTTTATCATATCACTTTATGTGGGAACATCCCGTCAAAGAAGAAATGAAAGATGGGGAGATGATTGAGTCAAAGGGATGCGAGTGTGTTTGTAGTGTTCTTGTATGATTGAACATGATTGCCTCTCGTTCTTGACGGGATATGGCATCTGCGGTATGAAATGGGGCATATTATTATCTTGTTTTCAAGAAACACCCCGCAATACTGAGACCAGTATCATTTTATCAACATACGACTTTATTAGCTTTGTGAATGTTGTTTTATCTGTGACTAGTTTTTGAATACCTAAAACATATTGAAGTTTAACACAGAGAAATGAATAAATAAGTTTGTATAAAACCACGGATATTATTTAATTTTTATGATCGACCGGTATCGCTTAGCTTAGCTAATCGCTCATCAGGGTACAACATTTAAAAAAAATAGGGTTGATTTTGTACTCTGATGATGCTTAGGCTAAGCGAAACCGGTCGGTCATACAAATTAAAATAATAACCGTGGTCTTATAGAAAGTTATTTTTTCATTTCTTTAAACATGTCAAACCACAAAGTGATTGCTTTCGAAAAAATAAATATATTAACACAGAGGTTTTAATATAAATGTCACCAACGGCCGCTTAATTTCTTAAATACTAATAAGTGGCTATTTAAGGTAATATGGCTAATTGTGTGTGATTATGTCGATCATGTTGGGCGATTCACATTACAAAAATTCACAGCTTTCGAAGTGGATTCAAATAATAAATAACTTTTTTGTAATTTGACACCCTGACAACTAGCTTCCGACAATAACAGCTAACATTATAAAATTATTATGGATTTCACCAAAACAGTAATAAATTAGAAAACTTTGACATAATTCATGAAATAGTGCAGTAGAGAAGGAACCAATTTCGACATACTTTAGCGAAAAACTACAAAAGACATGTGGCGTATAAATACTCGTACACCTGATGCAGCTATTATTCGTTACATCCGAACTGTACCAAACATCAAAAGAGTTTGAAATAGACTGTTGATCTATAATTTATGAAAAGAAACCCCTTCCCACGGAACTTACCACGAGAGTCTCAGGAACACCGGTTTTAAGTACAGTGTTCTTCAGGCAAACAGAAACGGACATAAATACTCATATCGGTTTGTATCTTTAATGACTCCAGAGCGTGACGAAAACGAGATGTTATTAACGATTCGAGGTGATCACCGCTAACAACGATTCAAGTCAATGAAATGAATGACGGCCTCAGTGGTGGAGTAGTAAAACGCTCGAGTGTGAATCCAGAGGTCGCGGGTTCAAGCCCGGCGTGCGAAAATAAATTTTATTTGCGTCATTACACATTTTAATCCATATAAAAATAAAATATATAAAAGTATATTTGCGGCACGTTCCAGAGTGGTAGATACACTATATATTAGTAATATTTTTTTATTAAATTTCTTATACATGACAATTTTTTTAAAATTTAATGCATATAAGATATAAATTAAATTTTTTACAAATTATAGTACCATATAGATACACAAGAAAAATAAAATATCAAAAAAATAAAATTTCAGGCAGTGGTGATGATCAGGTCAATAAGGAGAAACTCTTTCTAGAATCAATAGGATTTCACTTCTGAATCTCTCCTCACTGACGTGAAATAAGTCGATATCGGAAGAGATTTTGTTCAGGAGCAAAATACTTCTCCCCACCGGCAGAACCATTGGCAGGTTGGTCCTACAGTCAGGAAGATAGAATAAGCTATGAAGACGCTGTCTTAGATAGTCATCAGGAACATAGAGACTTACGCGCTCCAAAATAGCAGGGTTTACAATATTGCCCCGCAGTAGTCTGAAGAAGAGAGTGGCGGCATACCCCTCTCTCCTGAGCTGTAAGGATCTATTAACAGCTCAATTGTGTTCAGAGCAAAACTAAAGACTCATCTTTTTAAATTATCATACCCACAATAGCGCCAATTTCCTTAACTAGAGTTTTGATCACTCAGTCCGAGTGCTATACATAGTTTATATATATATAGTTAAATATTACTTACTCCACTTTTTTTCTACCCTAGGTCCTACAGCACGGGCAACAACCATTATAAATATGTGCTAATTTTAATATGTTAGTTGTAAGTCACCAGTTATAAGTATTAAGCATAAGTTAATATTAAGTCTTAGTTGTAATATTATGTTAATTATGATGTCAAGCGCCCTTGAGGTGATATCTCTGTCACAAAAACGGCGCTATTTAAATCAGCCAATTATTATTATTATTATATCGCCCTGGTGAAATACTACCAACTTGAAATTTTTTATATCGTTTGTCTTCAATAGCACCGGTGAACTTGTATAGTGAAGGGTATGATTTGAATTTTTATAAATAAACATGTATTGTTGTTAACATGTTTTCGCACCACCCGGTATCACGTAACATAAAGAATATCCCATCTTATTTGTCTACACGGAGGGCGGCTTTATACAAGATCTTAGTTAAGTCGCAGCTACCGGGCGTTCCGTGTTTCCAGCTATAATCTGCTATTCAAGCCGGCCGAGATGTCAATAACTTATTTCACCCTCGCACATCGTCTGCCACCCTGTCACGAATCTTGTTTATTTTGCAAATGAAAAGTAAAAGACACATGTTACACCTGCACACGTGAGAACATGGCGAAATGTGTCGGATGCAGAAGCTAGACTAAACATGAATTTCTTTCAACACAAAAGTCATGCATGTTAATTTGTAGTCGTTGCACCCGTCTTACAAATGTTTTTTTCTAGATTTGTTTTTTTTTGTAAATAATAACAGTTTTTTTTTCTGCATCGAATGCTCTGACTCTTGTTTGATTCTAAAGACTTTTGTGGCCCTTCAGCCATCTAAAGTACATTTACCATTTGGGAGAAGGCTTGACTTAAGCGTCACAAGTTTGAGACTTTTTGTCGCTTCAAGAAACTCAGGGAGAGCATTGAGTTACGTGAGTAAACTTTTTTTGAAATCCAACCACAAACTGAAGACTTATGAGTTTTGATGTAAATAAAAAATAAAAACTTTTAAGTGCTCCGGTGTAAGTTTTCCAAACAGGCGTTTCAGCCCTTTTGCCTTTACAACGACGATATGATATTAGTCAAGGGTAGGTACTTCTATTTCACCTCTAATTAATTTAAGGACTAGCTTAATCCAAAGATTAACAGAGAATTATCTATTTTCTATTATGAATCAACTCTTTAGTAAAAAAGGAACTAAGTTTCAGACAAATTTAACTACAAAGTACTCGTTAAAATTCATAGCACAAAGCACTATTTGATGAGACGGTTTTTTCTATCATAATCCTACGTTTTATAAAATTAAAAAAACAGATTTTTCAACCGTCTGCCAAGTAAAACTTTTCAGACGAGTCTTTATCCATTTGAATAATGTATTCTTGAACAAAACCCAATTTAATTAACCCGCTCAAATCTGCTCCTTTTTCTACCTGCAGTTTAATTAAATATTCAAAACGAAGAAGCTTAAAAATTTAAAAAATAAAATTTTCCAACTTGGAATTTAACGAATAAATAAAGGGAATTTTCGTACCGGTGAAACGATGATGAAATTTTCCACTTACCGTTCTCTTGAACTTAATTGTTTTCAACGTAAAATTTTAATTGTTTCGAACAGAGCTAATGGAAGATTGGCCAAATTGAAGTTACATTCAGAAATTTAAGTAAAATTTATGATTTCCATTTGAGTTTATCACAATTTTATTGGGTGTAATTAAATGTTGAAAATTTTGAACTCCATTTAACAACTTTGAACAGGGGGTAATGAAAGTGTACGAATTTGATGGTGTTATGGTGAAATACGCTGTAATTATGGTAGGAGATTTTACTTAAGGCTACCGTCGCCTAATGGAAATTTGAATGCGAAAGAAGAAAATTTATCTCTATTTTACGAATCTTGATTTTAATTTAATTTATTCTGCTTTGATCAAGTTTCATCACTAATTTTCGCGTTTATCCATGCCTTACCGTAAAGCAATTTTCTCATTATTTACAATTCGAATAGGACATAACTTCTCTTAACCAAACACGTGCAACTCGCGAAACAAAAGCTTTATTTCTTAAAGCAGCTAATGCAAAAATATTAATGATTGATTTGTAAATATTAAAAAAAACTAACTAACCGTCTCGCCGTTTCCCCACAGGGGTAGGAAAAATGGACAGACCGCCATTCATCTCTGTCTTGGCATACACTCCCTGCTTCGTTTACATTCATACATCGTCTCATACATACTCTTCTGTTATTCTGACTATTCACATCTGTCTTTCTCGGGCGTCCCCGACTTATTTTTCCATTCATTTTCGCATCGTATGTTCTTTTCACACTCCTTTCTATGAATGATAATATCAAATAATGTATTTATTCTAACTTGTACGTGGAATTATTATTTAACACTGTAGTTTATTATTATTAATAAACATACAGTCTGAAAAGCTCTTACAAATCCATCAACAACAAATGTTTTGCATTTTTAATCGCTTGACAACTACGTTAAATGCGACGGCACAGATCATGACCAATACGTTCAGTTTCACATGTCAAATTTCACCAACCATTTGTAATGACTAAATACCTTTTCAAATAATAGTTTGCTTTACCCGAATGTTACAAATAAATAAAAAGAAACATTCAAACCTAATTTAAGTCAGATTTTTCCGTAGATTAATATATTTTTAACGTGTATGTTGATATTCTTTGCAGCTGGAGACATCCACTTCGAGTGCAGCAAGATCGATTATTTCCCCAAAGAGGAGTACGCCCCTGACCCGAACGATTCCACAATGGCCATACCATGTAAGTTGGAAAAATTCAATCATACAACCTTTTTTTGCGATTCTTCAATAGTTTGAGAAAAACGAATTGTTGACCAGTGTACATATTTTCCGATTATATTTGAATTGTCGTGTATTTTTAGACCAATCTACACATTAAACTAAGGTAGTTATTTGTTTTCTGTGCAGGTTTGCTTGGAGAACGGGTCATTTTGATAATTCTATCGGATTTGCCAGTTTTTATGGTAACTCCTTCCCTTGGATATCGCTTGGCCCTAGATTGGTTTCTTCATATCCTAAAAATACTATTTGCAAAGCATTCCAAAATCGAAACCATTTCAAAGCTAAATTCTGAATTTGTATGGTCGCCCTCACCGAAAAGATTAATCGGATAAATTTGTCCAGTAGTCCAATATTAGATATATTTCCCGTAAACTAAAATTTCTCATTATTCTTTAATCATTATTTCTAATTTTGAAACTGTTAATTCGTGGTGGAATTCCATTTTAATGATTTAATAAAACAAATTTATAACTTTATTCCACTTTTATTTTATGACTGGACCGGTTTCGGCCTATGACGGCCATCTTCAGACTAGGCTACTAGTCTGAAGATGGCCGTCATAGGCTGAAACCGGTCCAGTCATAAAATAAAAGTGGAATAAAGTTATAAATTTGTTTTATTAAATCATTCTTTAATCACCTTTTCAGTTGACGTTTTGCCTCTGTCAATTCACTTTATCCGTCTCTTTCTCTCTGTCACTTTGTCATTCTTTTGTTTTCTCACTGTTTTCTTACTATATTTTATATTGTGTTCGCACTTCGTATGTACTATATATAACGCAGACTATGATTTTTTTTTATTAAGTTTAATTTTGTACCCCGATGATGCTTATGTTAAGCGAAACCGGTCGGTCATAAAAAATAAAATAAAATCTGTGGTCTTATACAGTTATTATTTAATTTTATTAAATTTTTCAAACCACAAAGTAATTTCTTTCTTCATTTTTTTTTTTTTTACTTTTTACATTAAGAAAAGTAGTAATATTTCTGTTCAAGATTATGTCACCAGAGAGAGACCTATTTCTAACTGCTCTGCCGCAGAGGTTCGCAAAAAATAAATATTGGTCAAAATAAAAAATTAATTCTCATGGGATCACGGCCAAAATATCATTCATCTTATTTTGCATGTTAGTAAAAAGTATCATTAAAAGACTAAATGAAACAATTATTTTGTTTGAAAACACTATGGATAATAATAATAATAATAAAGTTCTATTACTTAAGGTATGCAGGAGTAGTGCAATGCAATACCTTACATAATTGATATGAATATATTGTAATAATAATAGTTACAAAATAAAAAAATGAATAGAAATTCAAAGGAAAAAATAAAAAAATAAAAATAAAAAATAAATAATAAAAAAATTTAACAATATAAGTAAGAAAATATTAATGGAGTAAATTAGGCCTCATTTCTGCAAAACGCCATCAAGAGGGAGTCCATCCTGGCAGCGTTAAGATTGATGGGGCCAATAATTTACTCCAATGCGCTTTTATGCTTGAGTTCGGGATCTGACGGGATTCCATGATGATGTTATTTCTGGAGTTGTTAATCCTTTCCCGCATTCCCGCTACTCTGGTTCTCATAAGGGCTGCAAATCCTGGAACTCGCCCCTCGGTGAACATACCGGAAGCACTACAGTGCCTGGGAAGACTGAACATCATGCGGTAGGCGTTGTTGTACCGGACCCGAAGCCTTTCCATGCTACTCTTCTTAAAATTGGTACAGAGCTCGCACGTGTATAGGGTAGTACAGAAGGCCAGGAAGAGTGTCCTTTTTACTGGTAGACTACAGATCCAGAATCTTCTACTGAGCATGTTTGATTTCACACTGAGTGTTCGCCTTTGCCTGTCAATGTCGTCGTCATCCATTAGCTTTCTGGTGATGATGTGCCCCAGATATTTGGTTTCTTCTACCACCCTTACCCAACCTTACCTAACCTCACCGTTCAAGAAAGCTGGAGGAATGTTTTTCGGACCCTGCCCGTATCTGATAACCATCAGTGAAGTTTTTAGCGGATTGTAAATCAAGTTTGTTTCCTGAGCAAACTCTTGGTATATTTATTTGCACTAAAAACAAACTCGACCTAATCTAAAACAAATGTTTATAGCCACTAAACTGAAATGAATTTTGGTAATGCGGTGTTCTGAAAAACCCTCCCTGACACACTTGAACACTTTCCAACTGATAAAAACTTACCCACAATATACGTAACAATACATACTTAACACTTTGAGACCAAACGACATATAATATTCCGTTACCCATAAATAGGGCTATACAAAAAGTGATGTTTGTTCTGCGAAAGATTGAGAGGAAGAATAAACAAAGGCCGTTGGCTCGATCCAAATGCTCCAGTCGACGGTCCTCTCTATGAATTATGATGGGCTAGTTTTTCAAGTGCTCACAATGGCTCTTCATAAATAAGAGGCAAGACGGTAAATAATGACCAGTCGTGTGATTCGAGAGGACACTTACGGGCTCGTTTTTCTACTTGTGTTTGGTTTTTGTAATATATATATATTTTATTTGAGGGGCTTAGAAGCAAAGGCAGCAATCTCCAAATACGTTTCTGTAGTATTGTCAACTTTTGAATGATTATTATAAAGAAATGGAGAATGAAGTGTACAAAAATGTTAGTGCACATTAAACTAGGAACAATTTGAAACAAGTATCTCTAAATTTATCAACATATTCACAAAAGAAAAGTGCATTAAACGTTAAATCAACTTTCCAACAAAAAAATTAAAATGAAGGAGATTGCTGCCTTTGCTTCTACGCCCCTCATATTATGCCGTGAAGGAGTTTTGACTGCTTGGAGCTAGTGCTATTGTGCATCCCCAAAACGATGTGAGGTTAAAGCTGTGGGGCGAAAAAATGAGAAGTAGAAGAGAATAGTTAAGAAGTAGCAGGCACTTCAGTCAAGTACAGTTAAAGCCATTTCATGCAACGATTCGCTTCTGATTAGTGGTCGCTCACCGGGGCGATATTGAAAATATGCATCACTCTGGAATCATATTTATATTTGGTAGATTTCCAATATTAGGTATATTTCCTGTAAACTCGTAAAATTTATCATAATTCTTTAATCACTTTTTCCGTTGACGTTTTGTCTCCTTCAATCCATATTATCTGTCTTTTACTCTCTGTTTCTTTGTTATAATTTATTTTTTATTCTATTGTTTTTTTATTGTTCTGTTATTTTATTTTATATTGTGTTATCCCTCTGTATATATGTACATAACCGCGCCTTTTGTATTTTTTGTTTAATTTAGTTTTGTACCCTGATGATACTTAGGCTAAGCGAAACCGGTCAGTCATAAAAATTAAAATAATATCCGTGGTCTTATTCAAAGTTGTTTTTTCATTTATTTTACATAATATTTATTTCAGATATTTATGATTCCTTCTCTTGGTCTGCAACCAAGGAGCTTACCGTACTGCCGCGGAGGCAGGATGGTAAACTTATTTATTTATTTAACTATATACGTCCTCACGGGCTTTTACATAACATATGATATAAAACATAAAATAATAGTGACATAAAAAATAACAATGATTAGCACCCAAAAACATAATTTAATTGATAGAAATATTATAATGAAAATTAACACTAGTATTTTTGAAAGAGGTATGCTATTATAGCCTTCTTGTAACTAGATTCAGTGCAGTTGAATATATCTACTATTTCAGCGATAACTTGTTGCACTTATTTGTCCGTTCATTGCTAATGTTAATTTAAATACTATTTATATAGTTTGTCCTTCGTAAGAAATAAACATTTGTAAAAAAACGTATTGACTAATGAAACAAGATACAAAATAAAAAGTTTTTGTTGGAATTTTTTTTAACAATAAATAAAACTTTGAGTGAAATATAAAATAAATCAATTCACTTAAAATAATATTCACACTGCAATAATAATTCGATCACTTATAATTATTCAAACCTTTCCAATTCAGTACTAAAGTAGAGTTGTTTTTAGTAAAAACGATAATAGTAAATAAATATTTTAAACCTCATTGTTACTTTTGCTTTGACATATTATATTATTTAAAATGTTAGAAATTTACCTACAGCCAGCCAGTCTACAATATGTAGATGATGCTTTAAATTGATTTTATTATCACGTGGTTCGAATACCGGAACCCATCTACATCTTTGTAATATAGTCACTTTAGGAAAATTGACTCCAAAATTAATGTAATTATACGCCACGAGTCCTGCTCGCCTTTATGAAACGCCTCCACGCTCGCCGCGTCGGTCTCCTGTTGTCTTCCGAGAGTTCCGAACGCCTAAATTGTCTAAAGATGCGGTATTGGCCGTTTCTCCCTCTAGCTACCTAAAGGTGGGTCTTTCGATACTCCTCTTGCTCTGCAAGCACATTATAAAGAAGCCTCTTTCACGGTAGACTATCATACGGTATTACTTCACGAATACCTGAACACAACTGTCCCAATTTCTAATAAAACTCACAGCACAAATCTTTCTTTGTCGTGTTCAATCAGACTGCATTGAAAGAGTTTTGTCTACAGTTTATACACTGATTACGTTTGAAGAAGGAGGTGCAGATACTGTGGTAAAACAATATAATAGTATTAAATTAGAATTAGCTTTGAAGCTTTTACGCTTCTATTTTTATATTAATTACTGAAATAATATCAACAATCTTCAACATAAATTCAAACAGAAAAATGAATGGTTTGTCCAAGACACTATCTAGGTATATAATATGTGCTCGGGTAGAGCTTTATATACCATACAAAGATGGCAACTAAATCGGAAGAAAAATTGGAAAAATGATTGATAATTTTCAAATGAAGAATGGTAGATTAGAGATTCAAAGTTCGTGTCTCGGTCACGACCCTTACTTTTTCTGTTTCATATTTACGTTAAAAATTATTGTTTTTATTTCAATAATTAAAACAGTATAATAGTGTACATACATCATTTATACCGTGAGGCCAGAGACTCTTCTTCGTATATTCTCCCGAAAAATATTTCTTGCCCTTTTGCAATTCGTAGTGTTAAGCAATGGAAAAGACCGTAACTCAGCACTGGTCCGATGAAGAATGTTTTATAAAGATCAGGTTTGGTCGTTCTCGAGAAGATTCTCAAATTATTATGTCTTTCGGGACCGTGATAGCATCCGTTGATGAGGGTGATGTTTGTTGTTAATTTCTTGGCTTATGACGTTTCGCGGGCTAAGATTTTTTGTTAATTTTGACAAAGTATGACAATTGTACAATTTGCAATACAAAAATATTATATGAAAAGCTTGAATAAATCTATTTGTCGCCGCGCTAAGAAAATTTGCGAAACTTTCTTAAAATATTTATTTATTTTGGTAATTTGAATATGTAGCGCGAGCCCCTTTGAGACCCAGTGCCAACAAGCCCGAGCTTTGCTACGCTACTGCATAAGTTTTAACTTATATACATTCAATAGATATAGGTTTATATCTACTTATAAAACTATTAAAAGTCGTTTGTAGGTACATGTTTTCTAAATTTTATATTGCAGCAAGTTACTACCAAAAATTAATACGCAAACTAAAATCAATCTTACATTGTAAAAATATTCAACAGTAACGGAAAACTGAGAAGGGGATGTATCGCCTTTAATGTATTCTAGATTTATATATTCAAAGTTTTATATAGTTTAAGTAAAACAACACCATTTAACTGTTGCAAGCTTGTTTGCATTATACTGTTCTGTAAAATGTGTGTTTGAACGTATATGATGTTAAACATGCAAATTTTTAATCAATCCATTTATGACTTCATTAACTGCTCTTTATTTTATGTTAAAGCTACGGTAATGTTAACGGTTTTAACTACTATAACTTGAAACATATGTATCCTTATCCAGTTTTACTTTATTTAATAAAATAATATGTAACTACTTAACGCAATGCAAAAAAAAAGAATATCGGATTGATCCACTGTTAATAAAAACAACTATGAAATGGACAGATCTCTTCTTATGAACCCTGGTTTGTAAAAAGGGCTCATAAAAAAAAACTCGATACTTACCTTCTTCAAATGCTGTCATTTAAATAATTTGGCATCGCATCTTGCAGCATAGATAATCCCCCGGGAACTGGTAGAGTTGAGAGGCCGCAACAATGTGCTCTGTGAATTGAAATTGTTCACATTCGATGCTAATCCTTGTTTACACATCGTCTATACCCATTGATTGTGACTACACCGGGTGCAGTTTAATATTGACCATGCTTTTCAAAAGAGAGAGAGAACCCATACTTTTTTGTGGGATCCATAATTATTAACCATTAAGGCATTCAAAACTTCAATGGAAAATCCTGCCTAAGTCGCATTTCAAAGGCTTCCTAGCGTTTTTTCTGGAAATAAAAGCATTTTGCCTCCATTCCCATTTCCTGTACGAACTACTCTTAGCGGCGGAGGCTGTATGCTGTGGAATAGGGGCTGTACCGTAGCGTGTCCTCTCCCAGCCGGACAAAAAGATGCTCGACTAAGATCGCGGAAAAATTAACGACCTAAGAAGTGACTTATGACCGGGCTGACTAGCTGAAACGTGACTTTTATCCTTCATATGAGGGTAAGACGTTACAAATAAGAAATGTATTTAATAATTCGATGTATACAATATGTTGAAAGCGTAGGGGGATGTAGTGATACGGGCCGTGTGGGGTTGTAACACTATTTAATGGACTAGGGCCACTATAATGGTGAGAGTAACGATCGTTCAGTGTTTTCATTCATAGGTTAATGTGTGATTAAATAAGAGGTTTTTTTTCTCATAATGCAAGTAGCAATATTTATGTTTTTTAAAAGTTCGTCAAAGTAAAATTTAGTGTGAGAGGTCACTATTTATAGTACGATCTACCTACAAATCAAAATTCTAAGACTTTTTTTTACCTAAACACGGGTACAGACAATCTAAAATCTACTTCACAGGGGAACCAAATGGGATAAATTTAACCTGAAAAACTAAAGAACCGACAGTTAAATGTCACTCAATTGCGTTTGTAAAATAGTTTAACGGTGAGTACTTACTTAATCACTTGTTTGGATTTGAAAAGCTTGTTTTTTAATTTGATAATTTTCATCTACAGTTCTAATTTAAAAAGTCACATTCGTACGTACGCGATCATAAAGGAAATTATGTTGTTTAACTAGTTAAACAACATAATTTTAAAAACAACGGGATATAACTGGACTTGCCGAGAAAAAATATGAATTGTTTTAACCCACCCATTTCAAATATAGAATAATGTCTGCTCAAATACATTATATGTAGGTAGATACTTCATTAGATAGGTAGGGATTTAAAAAGATTATTTTTAATCTGTTAATTTTCTGAGTGAAGAAAATTATTTATATTTAATACTAATTTAGTAACATCATTTTTTGGTATTTTTTAATGAATGAAATAAAATAAATATTATTAATAATTGTTCAATGTCTCTGTACTGTTTTCGTTCTTCTAAAAATAAGCAATTGGATATTTACGCTCGTTTAGTTTTAAAAATATGATTATACTCATACCGTCTTACTTATTAGATTTTTACGCGCCTACGTAGCGTTGGTTTAGTTACACCGGACGTAGTAGGCCATTAAATCAGACAGATTAGCCGTGGTTTTAAGGCGAGTTTATCGCTATTCCGACTTTATAACAGGCGCAACATTTACACCTCGTTTATAAGTAAGGGGGATATACTTTAGGTTAACCAAACTTAAAACTAGTTAAATGTATATAATTTGACTGTAATAAACCAATTTGATGTGTTTGACTTTGTATGTGTTTCTTTGTCTTTGACAGAAATGACAAAAAACTAGCGTTGTGACAGTTTTGAAAGAACTGTTTCAAAGAACGACTTCTTTTTGCAGCAGTCCCAACTTCATTCATTTTTCATTGAACAAATGCTTCAATTGAAGTTGGTTATGTTGGTAATTCCCCTTGCCCGATGTATGGCATCTATTTCGAATTTCAATGTTAGCCTTTCATTTGTTCGAACGATTGAAGTATCGCATCATCTAAAATTCAATTGTTCTTTTACTTCTTTACTTCGATTGTAATTCGTAGTATGAATGAATGAATGAAACAATGAAGTATATTTTTAGTTATCCGTTCCCTCGCACGAACACGTGACAGTTGCTTTTGATTTCTTCGCTTGTTTTGACATATGACACTAGTTTTTACGAGTGTTTTTTGGTGATTATGAATTGTGAACGAATTATTTTGTTGAACTTTTTTACCTATACCTTTCAATCTCTACCTTAAATTATGGCTGGCCGTTCAACGAGAAAGAAAAGTGGAATATGGGCTTATTTTAAAGAAGTTGGGGTTTACCGGGCCAAATGCAACTTTTGTTCTAAAGTTATATCCATAAAGGGAGGCAATGCCTGTAATATGAATCGTCATTTGCGCAATATTTACCCTATTGCTAACCAAACTGTCAAACTCTGTACAGTAAGAAATATTCAAATTGTACCTCAAGCCCTGAAAAACGTTCACATCGCTCTTACAGAAACTGGAAATTTCGCAACAATTCAAACATATGGGCAGCTGTCATCAGAAACAATAGACAAGAAACTAGTAATAGACAATTCATCCACACACACATAGAAGAAAGAAAGAAGTAGTTTTCTACACGGTATAATTTTTGCTGTATAATAATGGAGGAGTGGGTTATGTGGTTGGGAGAGCTGTCCCGAATAAAACTATTAAGAAAAAAACGTGACTATTATTTGGTACATTTATCGCTAGCAACCCCCCCCGACGAGGAATTCTGCGATTGATCTGTTACTTCGATTGAACTGTTCACCGTGAAGGGTTCATTTTGAAGAACTAGCAATTCGTGAAGCATTCACAAATCTGTGAAGCTTTTCCCATCGCTACAAAAAACCGATAAAAAAAAAATTCTAATTTTAATGTGCAGCTTATCTCTATTCTAGCTTCCTAAAAATCTAAAATTATAATGAAACTACCAACGCAGACAAATGAGATGGCCAATACTTTTTAATGATACTTAGTTTCGGTGCTGCTTCGTGTTTTTTATATGAATGTTAGCCACCCTCTTAAGTCAGGAAGGAAGACTAAATAAGAAACGAAGTTGGATAATTTTTAATATACGTCCTGAATATTTCACGATGAACTCCGTGAACTAATGAATACCTTATTTAATATTCTTTTTATTTCAAAGTTAGTTCGCGTTACTAAAATCTTAACCTTTAAGCAAAGTGCGTTAAACTTCTAAAGAAATATTTTTAAGCCACGCTTAAGAAAATTTTAAGCTAGTAAAGTGATTTTTGAGAGTTTTTTCTGTTACAAAGCAGAATTTTTCACAAATGAAGTGTCAGCTAGAAAAATGGTGCCGACATAACAAACTTTTTTAAGTGAACTTTAAAAGTACTTAAAAAAAATAAAGAGTATTTTAATCTTTTTTAAAGTTCTTAAATAAAATATTCTACTGTGAATATAAACTCAAAGGCGGTTGGATCAGGTTTAGTAAGGACTTATAAAAATATATATATAATGTCGCCTTAATCTTATAATACAGAATTAAAACTTGACATAAAAATAATATAGGTCCCTGTCTTATCACAAAACTTTTTTTGGGTAAGTAGGGAATCGTTGTTTTAATCACGATTGTCTAAACACAACTAATTTCTCCAAAGGAGTTAGTAGGTTGAATGGAATGCCACAGCTTTGTTTTAACTCACACTCCTTGCTTCATTCACTATGCATGCACTTGTATGTGCACCTCTCGTATATACTCCGCTTAAGTCGAAATCGGGTTTAAGCCCACTACCTACTTGACTTGCTTCGAAGATTTGATTTACTTGATTGTGCCATGTCTTTCAGGGGCATCCCAGACTTCTTTTTACATTCACTTAGGCATCACACTTTCTCGTGACATTTCTTTTTCCGTTCACCTTATCTACATCTCAAAAATATATTCCTAAGCATTACTTAGCATTATTGTTTAATCTACTCATTCGTAATCTGATTGAATATTATATTTAAGCTCGTAAATAAATGCATATATATGTTAGTAATATATTTTCCTTATCACCTTGTTGTTTTCTTTATTTCAGACGCAGTTACAAAATCATCAGTTTTCCTTCTACTCGCTACAGCAGTCCTGTTTGCCGGATACGTGTCCTGTGCCATAGGACACTGCACAAAACACCGGCGGATATACACGTTCACTTCCGGGGTCCTGTTTATCGTATCAGGTTGGTAAATTCAACTAATTTCTTAGCATCGCTTATTTATGCCTTGTTTAAACAGGAAGTCAATAGCTCTTTGTTAATTTTGTAGCTAATCAGGGCGCTGAGAAAACGGCTGCAGCTTCCGCTCAAACATACCTGCTAGAATGCCTATTAAAGCAAAATAGCTGGAAATTAAATTGTACTAAAAGATACATTCAAAAAAATATTTCCTGTTTCTGCACATTTTGATTGAATTACCTGCAGAGAGAGATAATATTTCATTATTAATATGAAACAAAAAAAAAATGGAGGGGAAGGTTTTGGAGTACATACCTAGCTATTCAGTTCCGGTAACTAAACCTAAAGCTATTTATATCACTTTTTCACTGAATGTTGGTCTTTTCATTAAAACGATACTAATTAACGTTACTTTTTCATTGACGGATAGGCAAAAGGGCTGAAACGCCATTTTGCGAAGTTTACACCGGAGCATTTATAAGTTTTTTGTTTGTTTTTTTTTTTTGCAATAAAATCCATAAGTCTTCAGTACCTGGTTGGATTTTGAAAAAAAGAAAATTCAATGCTCTCACTGAGTTATTTGACGCGAAAAAATCTAAAAAAGTCCCAAACTTGTGTCGCTTGAGTCAAGCCTTCTCCCAAATAGTATATATAATTTAAGATAAGGCTGAAGGGCCACACAAGTTTTCAGAATAAAACGAGAGTCCAAGCATTTGATGCAGAAAAAGGAACTGATCAAAACTGCATATTTAACTCATTTTTGATCAAATTTTCGCTTTAGCCTTTTTTATTTTCAGCGACGATATGTTTTTCATTATATTGCAAGAATGTCAAAAATTGATGCAAAATGTATTATAAAATCTTGACTTATTCGCTCACTCCGGGATTTAAACCCGCTACCTCTGAAACCAAATTCAAGGAGATTATCGCTCTGCCAAAGGTCGTTAACTTCATTTGAAATTTCGTCATGTTTGACCTCCGATAGACTCGCGCGGCGTCAGATAGCATCAATTTTATACGTACAATCGTCCACACCCCCGAGAGCTTCTTCAGAACATTTTTCCTAATTTTTCGGTCCGCTGTACAAAATTCGTGAGCCTTTAGTTTAATGCATAGCCTTGGTATCAAAGGGTGACGCGTGAACTCGAATGGATTAATCGAGCATTTTGTATAGAAACCACAAACATTCCCCACCCTCCGTATTTCAACTGAGCTGGGACTCGGCTGAGCCGAACGCTTCGGTTAGTCCGTGGCCTTTGAACTGGTGCCAATATCTCTGCTGGCGAATCCGCCTTGTCTGAACTTAGTTATAAATGTAATTATTTCAATTGCTGAGAAAATCAGTAATCGCTTATTAAGATAATTTTGAATGTGAATAAAAACGAAGATTAATGTAACTACAAATCACTACAATTAATTGAGCTTTGATTCTATTACAAAGATGGTTGCCAAAAAATATGAAGAAATTAAAAATAATATTCATAATTTTCAATGAAAATATAAGATTGATTAAAATGCCACTTACTAATAAGGTCCCAATGGCTGAATTGGTTAAAGCGTTACTCCCGGATAGAGTAGAGGATCCGAGTTCGAGTCTCGGTTGTGACCACTGTCTTTTTATTTTTTGGCTTTTTTTGGAGCGCAGACTGACGTGGGAATGCTGTCCTTGTTCTACTGGTGTTTCAATGGAAGATGCTGCGAGGAACTTGCGTCATTGAACTCTTGGGCACCGGTGCATAGTGAGGAAACTCGCCAAACGCGCGTCCAACACACGTTCGACATTCAATAAATGAAAACGGGTCGCTTTTACGACTCGTTCTTATGTTCAACAGCTCGGCTGTGGAACGATTTTCCGGCCTCTGTCTTTTGTCTCTCATTTACCATGGGCCTTTTCAAGACTCAGGCTCATTCCTTTTTCTCCTTAAAAGACCCTCAACACAGCATCCCCAAAGATGACATAGGCCCTGAGGGAAATAATTTCCCTTAAGGCCTCCCATGTAGAGTTAATGTAAACAAAACAAAAGCAGCGTGACTGAAATTTAATAACATTTGATAAGATTAATAATACACAAACACTGTTTTTTTTACACCAACATTTATTGATTTTACTCAAATTAACACGTTTGATGCACAATGTTTTCTTTTAGCATACATTTAAAACTATTATATAACAACATTTCCAGCAGAGATAATAAAGACAATAAATAATACTGATATGAAAAATTAAATTATGCCACAAAATAATGCTGCGCTCATTGAAGAAACAATGTATTTTACCGGTTGAATAAAATATGGTACTCAACTATAGTCACATACCTACCAACATTTAAAAAAAATCCACATATTTCAAATAATAGTTAGGAAGTAGTTTACGTAGATTTCCGATTGTCAAAGCCAGTGAAACTATTCCGAATAAAATAATATTTAAGGTAGAATGAAAAATTTTAGTGGAAAGGGGGCGGAAAATGATGTTTGTTGGGAAGAACTTCGTTATCAGTTGAAGCGACTAAACCTGTTTCGGGCAACGCGCAATGCTTAGATTCTGAATGATGGTCCCTCACCAAAGCGGCAATAAAAGTTTTTTCAACAAAAAATAATATAAGTTGTTCGTAGACAGTAGTTTGACATATTTAAAAAAAAAATAAAAATATATTTTTGTAAAACACCATATATATATATTTTATTTTTTATTTATTTTTTACGACCAACTGGTTTTTCTTAGCCTAAGCATCATTAGAGTCTTATATTCTTATTTGTAAAGTGTGTAAAAACGCATAACTTATAAGTCTTTTGAAGTTTTACACGCTTTTCACAAGGATTCGAATCATCAGCCAGTTGACTCAAACCCAAAAGATCTTACAACACTCCATCCACAAATCATGTATTTTTTTAAGAAGGTACACATCGAATAGTATTAATGCAACAATTTTCTTTGCCTTATTTTGTTAAGAAGATCTTGTAAGGAAATATATTGATATAATCGTTGAAAAAAACCTGCTAAATTTATCCTCCTTTTCTAAAACCATTAGGGTTGTTTGTTAGATTCTTCGCCTCTGCAATTTTCTCAACGCAAAAGCAATTTCGTTCTTAGCATCCCGATAATGTCGGCACAGTGGCGGGTCGTATCTAGGACGCCCGGCCTTCCCCGATCTCCTTTCCCCTCCCTCCCGTCTTACTTATCTTAATGACTCCCGCACAATTTCACCGAATTACACCCCGCGCACCCTTATTGTGCAAGTTTTTCAAAAGCCGCGATATTACCTTGTTCTAAGGTGGATTACTTCCCCAAAGTAATCATTATTACTCATTGGTTCATTAAGACGTTTGTTTGGTGGTTTAAATTAACATTTATTTCGGGATCAATACCCTCGGAACTAAACAGAGACGATTAATAGGTAACAACACTGTTTATTTTTGTTTTTTTTTTCATAACAATGCTTATTACTAGAGAGTTCTGGTGAAAAATCACGGTTACCTACTTGGACAGTGGTTTTGAACTTAAAATTCTGGTAGGCTAAACAATTTTAGGGGCAAAAAAATATAATACCAGTTAATATTATTAATACTTTGAAACCGACGAGATCCGATTTCAATTCATTTTCAAAATGTTAGAATTTTGAAAATTATGCAAATAATGTTTTTTATTTTATTTCGATCTATAATAATGACATACGCAGAAATATTTATATAAATAATAATAAAGACAAACATTGCAGGTTACAAATAACCTAACAATATATGAATAACTCCTAATACAATCATAATAAAAGGAAAATATTACTTGTGCAATGATGGAAGACTTAACTAGCAGACGAATTAGATCTACGACGCCTGGTTGGGAACCCGACGCATTTGCTAACCCGGTTACTGACCGGTCTATGTGTAGTCTATTAACATTCAATGAAATTTGGCTATTTTCGGTTACAAATTTTTCGGATAGCTGTTAAATGAATTCAACTAAATTAAGCTAAGCTTTATGCGTGAGACATTTTTTTCTAATTATGATATTTGAATTAGTTTTAAAATAAATTAAGCCATTTCTGTTTAAGGTACTAAACACAAATCACTTTACAGCTCTTCAAATGAAGGGCTTAAAAGCAAAGGCAACAATCTACAAAAATTGTTCTGCGGCATTGTCAACTTTTAAATGATAATGATAAAAAAAACAGAGCGTTTTGTGTATCAAAATGTTTGTATAGATCAAACAAGGAAAAATTTAAAATAATAATCTCTAACATATACATAAAAGAAAAGTGTATAAAACGGTTTATCAACTTTTCAAGAAATAATTTAGAATTAAAATGATTGCTGCCTTTGCTTCTATACCACCAAATACGAGTATATCTGTTGTAAATAATAGTTTATTTTTAATAATAATATCGTAAGAGAATATGGGAAGAAAATCAACATAAGTACATATTTACAACCAAACAAAAATTCAAACTGCACTCAAATACTAAGTTTAACATCTTCTTTACAGCACGACAGAAGCCGCCATCTATCACCAAGTTTATAGAAACACTTTTCCAATAAATTGACGCCGAGTTTCGGGTTTCGACAACAGAGCGCGCCTCTTTCGGGACATTATAACATTTACACCCAGACCTATTTATCATTCCGAGAATTTTCAATGAATGCCAAATAAATAATGGTTCCCTTTACGCCTAATCAAAATCGGCGAACACCACGAGATGAAACAAACTAACGCCACACCCATTAAAGACGGAGGCTGGGGAAAAGAAGGCGGGAAGAGGAAGTGGGAGGAGAGAGATAAGGAATGGAGCGAAAACAGAAAATTTAATATCTACCAAAACAGTGGAGATCCTCCTTTTGTAAATGTCAACTCCGTAACGTATATTTGACAATATCAGACATTGACGTAAAATACTTTAAACTGTTTTAAAACGAAGACGATTATGTTTTTTAGTAATCACATCTACCATTGTAAGACTGGAAAACATAAATAAAAAATGTTGTACATTTACGGATTACTGGTGCAAATAATACAATGTTTGGTTACTAGTGATTTCATATAATTTTTTTAAGCTTTTGTAAAAATTAATGCAAGCTTTTCCATTTAAAAATACACACTTATTAACATTGATAATATTACAGAAAAGTGATAAAACATCATACAAGATAACGACCATTTTTGCGCTTTTTTCTTATTTTCTGGTGTTTTTTTCTCATATAAGGTTTGCTATCATCAGAGCATTCTTCATTCTGCAGTTTTCAGTCCACAGTCACTTAAAAAAATAAAATTATTTAGTTTTTATTAAGGTTAAAACTCGATTCATGGCTATCATTTAGCTTTTATTAAAGTGATTATTTAATGAATATAAGCAAAAATGGATTGAGTCTAAAAAAAAAGAAGTAAAAAAATATATTTTTGAGAAAAATTTCAAAAAATAAAATTAGTATTTTTTGCTTCCATATTATTACAATTCTGTCAGGAAATATATATGCAAATATATATTTTTTCACTATTAATAATCTGAATAAAGTGTATAATATTTACGGCCCAGAATTTTTTTAATTAGCTTCAGTAAGTTAGAAATAACACTTCTACTTTCGCATTGTTATTTGAATCTAGTACGAGCAACAAAAGCTATGTGTAAGAAAACATATTACAGATGGTGGGTGTGGGGTGAGAGAAACATATTTATACTTCTTAGAATTATAAAATGATTATAACAGTGATGAAAAACTTATCTTTATTTATTTGTACTCACAATTAAGAAAATAACAGCACACATTAGCATCTCACTAGGGTAATCCTGTGTGGAGATGAGCGGAATCGTAGTAGTAATTTAAAATCAGATTTAGTTTTATCGGTCTATTTATTAGTCTTAGCCTACCTACAGTTTTAATTTACATTACCGAATGACCAGAGTGTCATGAGAATTTACAACGTTTTTAGGATGGTACCACACTTCAGGAGGTGATTACGAGTATTAACGATATTCTAAGAAAAACATATAATTTCTATTTTAAACCGAGCAATTCTACGTCATCGCTATCAGTTGTTAGGTTACGACGATTTAGCGAATCAATAGTGGTAGATTACCGCCTATAGCGGGTGGTATAGTGCTTAGTATAAAGGATCGGTCACACATTACAGTAGCACCCTAAGCCAGGGTGTATACGCGCAAGTGAATTTAAGAAGAGTCGGGAAGGCCGAGGAAAACACGGTGCGGTAAATTGAGTTGTTTGGCGGTACATCTTCTCTATCTGTGACTTTTCATTAAAATGCGCCATCAGGTATTTTTACGGCTTCAAACAAACAGATTATTCACTATGCAATTAATTCGTATTTTTATGTGAGTATTGCAAAAAAATTCCAATTGCCCGGAGCCAGTGTGACTACGGCATTACCAATTGGGGTATATTTTAAGGCTGAAAAGAGTAGGGAGTAGAAAAAGCTCCCCGAGGGTATGAGAAAGAGGAGGGTTGATCAGTACCTGGTTATTCAGGTCTGAATACTGCGGTACATTTCAAACAACGTTTCGTTTCTGAATGGTAGTTTTTCACCAGGGAGATACTGATAGTATCTACCGCTTTAAAATTATAAAATCATATTACTATTCCTCAATAATTCAGAATATGTTATTTCCAGAAAAATATTCTCTCATTTCTAACATAGAAACTTTTTTCAAAGTTATCATTTTGCTGTGGAAATTGATTTTAGTTTAAAAGATGTAGTTAGGAGAATAGTTTACTTTCAAGGATCGTCGCCCCTTTCCTCTTTCCCCACTTCTTTCTGAGTCGTGAAATTTATTCTGTGGCGCATTTAGCCGGGATGGGTTTCCTGCGGTATTTTCTGGATGTTGACGATAGGGGTCTAGATGTCCCACTTTTAAAAGAAATGTCACCCTTTCAGAAATTTTCTGCGGATAAGTCCATAAACACGGAATTTATTGAGTTGCCCGTTAGCTCTAAGGAAAATATTTTTACCTCATTATTTATTGAAGTTGTTTATATAAGCGTATTTACTCGGGGTCGACTTTGAGATGTTGGATGACATGATTATTTTATTATAAAAATAATTTGTATTTCGATTTTCTGAGAATATGTAGGGCAAAATCTAAAAAAATATTAATTTTCTTATTTGTTGTCTGATTGTAAACTGTTATTCATTAATAACATTACATCACATGAAATGAGTGAAAATATAAATGACAAAGAAATTATAAGAACTCTTAGTCTGCTTCATATACTTGACAAGTTTAGGTTAATAAGTTGAAAAGGATAAACTGAAGATATTAATTATAGGAGAACTGTTATATGCATCAGTATGTGAATTTATTCAGTGAAATGTTATGGTTCACCTAGTGAGTCGAGTTGGCACATGTAAGTTAATCAAAGATAGCAAATTAGAACAATCAATTATTTAAGTAACAACTATGGAAATCGTGACTAAGTTAACAATAATTCGTCGACCACTTACACTAATTGACTGAATTGTTGTCATGAACAAGTTGTGATTAATCAGTTCTGACAGAATACCGAGACTAAAGTTTATTTGTATAAGAAATTTACGTTGAGCTCTGTCAACGGCTTTTTAAATATTATGAATATCATAATATTTAAAAAAAATAGTAACCAGATCTGAATAGCCAGGTATTTCCCAACCTTCCTGTTCCCCATCTCATTTACCTCTCCACTGCCTTTAACCTCACAACATACCCCCGTTGGGAATGCCATAGTCTCACTGGCTCTAGACGGTTGAGAGCATTTGGGACTCTTGTGTGGTATTCACTATAAAAAATATTTTTAAAAAAAGTTGAAATTTTCACCAAAATCATGCCTTTCCAAGAAACTGGGATAATATCAAAACATCGTGCCTCTCTTTGCCGTTAAGAGTGTTGTAATTAGAATTATTTCACATAAAAAAAATATTCTATTGATATTAAAAACATTTATTAATTTATATTTATATGAATACCGCACAAGAGTCTCAACTGCTCCCAACCGTCTAGAGCCAGTGAGACTATGGCATCCCCAAATAGGGTATGTTGTGAGGTTGAAGGTAGTGCGGAGGGAAAGAAGATAGGGAAGAGGAAGGTTGGGAAGTACCTGGCTATTCAAATCTGGTCACCAAACACGGCTGAAGCCATTTCAAGCAACGTTTCAATTCTGAATGGTGGTCTTTCACCAGGGCGATACTTAGAGTATCTACCACTCTGGAAGGTGTCGCAAATACACTTTTATTTTTATATCAATTAAATGTTTTATGACATATATTTATTAAATAAAAGTTATTGGCGCACGCTGGGTTTGAACCTGCAACCTTTGGATTCGTAGTCGAGCGTCTTACTACTCGACCATGGAGGCCGTCAAAATTTAAAGATATTCATTTGAAATGTGAAGAGTTGATTATGAACGAGTGATTGCATGAAGTCATGATATAAATGTTGAAAAAATTATCTACTCAATTCGAAACTCTTATAAACATCACAATTTTTTTCCGCCACATCGAGATATAAAAAAAACAATCAAACTCTCTGATGCATATTTTTTGATCTTTCATCAATGGGAAACAAATAAGGGTTTTTAGGTTGCCTAGGGGTGTACTTGGAGGTTTTATTAAAATTTTGTAATAGCAGACAGCCCGGGGTGAAAAGGGTGTGTGTTTTATCTTCCCCCATTTCTGGTTAACCGAGAATTTTGATGGGTAAATCAGCCCCAATTTTCCGAGTACACGAAACAATTGGAAGGCTTTTATTATATTTAAATTACACAAGGGGATGATTCTCCGAGTGATTGATCAAACATTTAGTATTCAAGGATTCCGCCGAGGATAAGGATATTGACGCGTTCGGAGCTCGAGGCCAACAATATATCTATATAAAACCTTTCAGATGTGAACCAGAAGGATGAAATTAAATAATCTGTTTTGCTTTTAACGAAATTGTTTTTGTTTTTTAATGTAGGAGTAGGCCGCTCAAAAATATTCCACTTATAGGGTTTTGGTATGCTTTTTATAAAAATTCATTTACCTTGTAAAATATTTGAGAAAAAAAGCCGCTCAAAAATCAATCATTTTCAAAAAAGTATATACACGTATATTTTAAATTAAGATGGTTGTAACGACTAACCATTTTTATATGGTGTAAAGCGATACAAATGAAAAAATCTTTTGAAATTGATGAAAAAAACAAATATTCTCAAGCTTTTGGCATTCATGGACTTTCAAAGGGGCAAAGATAATTTCTCGATTAAAACTTCATCAATAGAGGACTGAACCCTGCTGGCACAAAAAAATGACCAAAAAAGCATAATGCCTATACCAGCACAATGGAACACTTTTACCAACCCTGATGTATGGCGATGAGGCATGGAACTGGCAGAGGAAGTATGAAATTAGACTGAATGCCGTAGAAATGAGATCCCTGGGGCGTACGTGTAGTGAAACCTTGTATGACAGTGTTAAAAATGTATATATCCGGAAAGAATGCATAGAGAATAGAATCTCAAACTACAAAACCTTCCAAACGGTGAGTTTTGGCGTTATTTTTGTGCGAATTTTGTAGGTTACCACATCTACTTATAGCTCCTAAAGTCACTTTCATCAAGAGATATGGAGCTTTTAAATTTGTTTTTTTTTTCTGTAACATGAAACGGTAGGGTATTTTTTTTTTTTAAATTGGTCGATTGTAAAATAGATTTTGAAAAAAGTGGGGTTGAAGCCTGGGCTAAGCCGGGTGATAAATACTTGAAAGTTGTTCTTAAATGTTATTTTAAAGCATAAAAAATAATTATCCAATGTCGGGATGCTTACGATTTTCTCAGCGGTTGAATAAAGTAAATGTTAAATTGAATGAATTATCGACTAAATATATAAAGATTGTCCTGATCAACTACGAACTTGAGCACGCCTCTGCTAATTATAGCTCTTTTATTGAATACTAGTTAATACCGCGTCACGCCAGTTAGTAGCAGAATGAATATAAGATAAGGTGTGTAATTTTTAAATGTTTAGAAATAGATTTCATGCATTTATAGTTTTCATGGTAGTTGATATGTCAGTTAAAATAATATTTCTTTTTCCCATTAACTTGAAATAAAATAATAATTCCAATGGTGGTTAATATGATTGTTAACTTGATATTTACTCTAAACTCTAAATTGAACATGAAGTATAAAACTAAAGTTAAAATGAGTGTCAATACTTCGTTAACTGCCGAAGACCCGAATTCAGAATCATAAGGGGTTCGAAACATGTATAACAATATCCGAATGGTACTTTAAAACCTCTTCCATCTCTCATTACTCTCTTATTTGAGCCTTAGAAAATTCACAGTAATGGAAATATCATAGTCCTGATTGGCACTCTTGTGCGGTTTCTCATTAAAATTCGGTACGACGGACTGAATTTACTAACTACGCGTTTTTCAGCCTTATTTCATGCCTACGAGTCCAGTCTCTACGGCGTTGCGTAGCAGATGTAGCCACTGCAATATATGAACTGTATTCAAACCCCTACTAGGAGAAAGACCTTCATAAAAGTCTCCGATGCTCCCTCTCAAAGTGAAGGCACTACGGATAAATTCGTAGCACCATAACGACGTTTATTTGCAAGCGCGCGGCATCATACCGAAGCCGCTTTGTGAAACTGTAGCGTCCTCGTAGGCGGCATTTCAGCAATTTATCAGTGGAGTAGAAGATTATGGACAAAGAAATTCCGACTTTTGCAACTTTAAATAAATGGGCTTAGTGAATCACCTTGATGATGTTGACTTGACTTTTATTAGGTAGAAAATGGGTAAAGAATCTCGTAGAAAAATGTTTTATGTTATTTATTTCCTTCTTTCGTAATTCCCTCTTCAAATATGTTCGCCATCTTAAGCACAGTGTTCGTTTTTTTCGATAAGATATTGGAATAGAAGGGTTGTGAGTTCATTGTATTTTACTGTGCTATAGATATAAAACCATAAAACATTGCTTAAATAGTTCAATAGATGTTCGTAAATATTCACGTTTAAAAGGAACATTTTAAGAAAGATAATAGACCTCTTCAACTAAGCACAAGGAATTAGCTGGTAGACGCCGTAAGTATCGAACTCAATCTGTCGATAGCCGAAAATTTTGCTCTGGTGCGTGATCGACCCCTCTAATTGAGTGTTAATATGAAAAGATTGTGGAGAGTTACTTTTATATCAGGATTTGAAGATTTGTTTGTAGGCCCAAATGGACTTTTATACAATCAGATACACTAGAAGCGATTTTCTGATACAAACAGTACGAATGAGTTAGTAATCAAGTAGTAGAAAATATTTATTGAAGAGATATGATATTGTGGCCTTTTTGTATCTACATTCCGCCAAGTTAAATACACCAGCTACTTCTGCGTATATATTACGAACTGCATGACATTTAGGATCGTGAAGGTTCAACCGAGTATCTAAAAGACTCTTCATATTGTTATATTCAAACTGGGTTCCGGATCGAGTAGTTCTCGTTGGTATAAGTATAACGAAAGGCAGTTAGGTTAATTAAATCAGAGCTATTATAATACTTTTGAAAATGACAAAAAAAAGTGATGTCGGAAATTAGATAATTTTTAATTTTAATCTGAGAGATTTCATAAATTTAATTATGTCATCAAATAGTTATATTTTATGTTTTCAACAGGTAGAACGAGTAGATGTTTTGAAGCTGAAGGTAGTAGAAGAAAAGGAAACGAGTATGAGAAAGGTTGAAAAGTGCCTGACTTTTCAGAATTGGTGACCAAATATGTATAGTTATTACATCTTATATATTTACGTTGAGCTTTATGGAATCGGAGTGGATTTTAAAAGTAAGGGTGACTACGATCTAAAGATGTTTGCAAGATTTAGTTAAAAATATTGTTTTTTGCAAATTGAAGAGTCACGTCGATGTGTTAAATGTTTTAAAAACAATGAAAATCAAAGCAAATTAAAATAAGTTGAAAAAAAACAAATTATTATTCATATTTTTACATTATTTACGGTCATTATTAAAAAGCTTCTTTTGCATCACATTCCAGAGTAGAAAATACTTTCAGTTTTGCCCTGGTGTGAGTCCTGACTCGGCATTTAAATCTTATTTTCAATGACTTCACCTATAGACCTGACTTATTCATTCCTGCCTCTTCTGCCACCTATTTTATGGAATCAC
Organism: Drusus annulatus; assembly: GCA_022651775.1. Lineage (NCBI taxonomy): Eukaryota > Metazoa > Arthropoda > Insecta > Trichoptera > Limnephilidae > Drusus > Drusus annulatus. The sequence goes on from JAGWCC010000094.1 coordinate 600,537, forward strand.
GTCCGAATGAAAATAAATGTTACAGAAATCAGATTAGACATATCGTACATTATTATTTATAATTATAAAATTATAATTTTTTGCGAATAGAAGAAAATCATTTAATTGATTCTGTTTTAACGACATTGTGATATTATCAAAAGTAACCATGATTTAACTGAAAAAATAGTGCTTTTTCAGTAAGTATCTAACTTGCCTAATTTTGAAAGAAGAATCAAAAAAGGATTTATTTTTTCCCGTCGAGTCACGGATTATTATCTAGATAGATTCTAAATACATTCTACTGGGAAATAATCATGTGCCTCTTTGACACCCACATACTAAAACTTTAAGTGTTAATACCACTACTTACAATACTTCATTGTGTGGGTGTCAAAGGGGTAATATAACGTAACGTAACTAAGTACGGACGTACTGAATAACGAAAAACACAAAATCAAAACCCCGCAAGCAATATGACTTTTATCGAATAATCAGATTTTTTTTTATTTTCTCAAAGATATTATGAAAATAATATATCGTCGCTGAAAGGCAAAAGGACTTAAGCGACACTTTGGTCAAAAATGAGTTAACTACGCAGTTTTAATCAGTTTTTTCTGCACCGATTGTCGTGTGATTCTGAAGACTTTTGTGGCCTTTCAGCCACCTAAAAGATATTAACCATTATATTTTATATTGACGGTGTTTGAAATTCTGTAGAGCGGCAGAGAAATATGATAAACTACAACATATGTAACATAACCTGAAATAAAAATAGATTTTTTTACATTTAAGCATTTTTACTCTTTAAAAAAACCTTTTTTTTTAAATATTGCGATTGAGAAACTATTGGAGCTGGGTGTACACTTATATGCATTGTAAAATACAACATACAGTTGATAACAACTCCGTAGCGACTGAATATTTTGACTTTGACCAAAAACAAAATCTAACTTTGGACTCGATTTACTCGAAAACGAAAGCTCAATAGCATAAAAATATTTACCATTAAAACAAATGTGATGTAGATTCTTCAATTTTCCGCTTGTATCACATTTTTCCGGACACCGCGTATACTCTAGGAAAATGGTAACTTTTGGAGGTGAAAGTATATTAAGGCCTGGCACCCTAAAACTCTGTCTAATATTGAAGTTTTAATATAAATTCTTTAAGGTATTTCCAAATTGGTGAACTATTTTCATACCATTGACCATTGTCTGATTCCAGTTAGTATTTCAACTTGAAAGTAAGCCTCCAACCAAAAAAGTATGATTATTTTTTCTTTCAATATAAATCAAGGGATGTTTCTTAAATTGTCTTGAAAAATTAGTTCTCATTTCAAATATAGAAAAGTGACTGTTAAAATACACTACAGGTAGGTACTTTATTAGGTAAGTAGGAATTGGAACAGATTATTTTTAAAAATTTAATATTTTTATGAGCATATATGTTGGTTCCAAATTTGAAAAGTTCATAGTCGTACGGACGTATGTACTCTCAAAGCAAATTATTTATTGTTAAACATTTTATATTAAATCAAATTCAGAAGTTTTTCACAGAGATTGTTGTGTTCAATTTTGAAAATGTGCGTTTATTGTACGGGGCTACTTGTATTTACTGCTAAATATATGGATTGAATCGAATATAATAATGGTATGTTCTAAAATCATCTATATACCAAAATAATTTACACATATCGCTGCGGCTAAAGCGACATCTGGAGCGGGGTCTTTAGTAGATTCATTTTTTAATCTTAATGGGCAAAACATATTATTTAATTTAAATATTATAATATTGTACTCATAATAGTTACAAACGTAGTTTCAACTACTATCGTGAAATGTATGCCGTTTCATAATTAAATTCACCTTAAATTCAAGGTATTTTTTCAGGCGATTATAAAAAATAAATAAAAAATAGTTCTTGAGATGTTAACACTATTTTGAAGTAATTTATTTTTGCTTGCAGATCATGTCAAGTATCAGTGACACTGTATAAAAAATTGTATTTCGTTCCAACGTCAATACAGAGGAAACAATATCTTTAAGGATGGGTTTTAATGCATCTACGACTGCAAAAATCTCCAGTAATTTAATGTAATATAACCTTGGATCAATACCGAGGATTTTCCGAAATCCACTGTGATTCACAATCTTTTCACACGTTCAGCCAAAGCATCCCTTTATTCTCGTAAACCTAGTCCTTTTCTTGGGATATGAACACAATGTGAGAAATTGCGGGGCTTACTAAATCATAATAGTATCACCGTTAGGTTTTCAATAACGTGAGCATTGTCATCATAGGCACTTTCCTTGGATAAATTATTTTTATAATCAAATAAAGTACCTACGTTGAAAATTATTATTTTTGTTTAGCAAGTCATCTTACAAGCCATTATCGTTAACATAAAGAGAAGAGTAAAAAAATCAATGCTGAGTTTTTGAAGTGTGGATCCTCAAAATACCCTGCACAGAGAAGCTTATTTAATCTGGTTCGAAGTTTTTCATAGAATGGCCAACAAAGAGTAAAAAAAAACTCAAATATCTTGGTGACGTCATGAAAAGCAACAAAAAACCAGATTACCAAACTAAAAATCGAAGGAAAGATTTACAGAAAACGTAGTAAAAACGATTGTGAATTCCGTTGAATTGTTTCTATATCTTATCACTAAAAGTTAAACGTAAGATTACTCAACTGATAAACCAGAGTAAATAGAAAAAAAAACTCATTATAGAATTAACGTTATGAGCCAAAAATGCTTTCGATGATATTTTCAGTTCACCAATCTTAAGTTTTTAATATTTTATAGAAATTATTCAAAGATTTTCATTGATGATATTTTTTTTTTCGAATCGCAGACCGAATCTTTTTTTTATTTTAACCAACGTTTTATATCGACGATCACTAAACAACAAAAGTGTTTTATTTGTGATTTCAAAAGTTTTATAGTTGTAATTTGTCAAGAATGAAATCTCGGTTCTGCGGTAGAAATTTTCCATCAGTATCGGAAATCGTTCCCAGTACATAAAACAAAACAGTTTTAAACTACGTTCTTGGCTTCAAGGAGTCGGAAAGCACTAAGAATGGAAGTTCTTATTATTTAACATTCTTTGTCCGTTTTCAAAAGTTGTAACGTTGCGATATCTCGGGTTAATTCTAACGATATAGGTCCATTTTGCAAAAGAAATGGTCGAGATCGTGACCGAACGATCTGGCGCTATGCCAAAAGCGCATTTGTTACCATTTCTAGAAAACTGGGGAATATTATGCTCCAAATACACTCGAATTTTCTGTGTATTTACGAAAATCCAGTAACTCAATACTATATAGTGGTGAACTGGAAGCGAACTGAAAATTTTGGAATGGGAATGGGTATGATAAGATTTTAATATATCATCCTGTTATTAAATCATAAACCTGACAGTGAACCGGGAAATATAAAATTCAAAAAACAATAAATAATGCAAAAAACCCGACCACCGAAGAAGTGGCTTTTCTTCAATAAACATTCAATTGAGACAAATGCTTGTAGGGAGTTCTAAACTTGGGTGACTGGTTAGTGTAGAAATTAAAACCACTGCTTTAATCATAATAAACTGGGTAGGAAACCGACAGGAGTGATGGCGTTTCTTGAAAGCGGCTTAGGGTTCATGGTCGTGTGGTAAGACGCTCGACTACGAATCCAAAGATCGCGGGTTCAAACTCGGCGTACGGAAATAATTTTGATTTTATAAATATGTGTCATAACACTTTCTTTAGCCATGTTTGGTGACCAGATCTACTTTACAACTTTTCCTCTTCCCCATCTTCTTTCTCTCCCCACTACCTTCAGCCTCACAATATACCCCATGATTGGGGATGCCTACAGACTCACTGGCTCTAGACGGTTGGGAGCAGTTGGAACTCATATGCGGTATTCACAATAACAAAATCTACCGTATGTTTTGTAATTTCACCGACAGTCGAAGAGGCTTGTTTTTAATAAACATGCAGGATAAAGGAGTATTAAAAGGCTTTATTTTGTGGCTGGATATTGTGGAGTTAAATACTGCACCCTTTAACACAGGGAAGTTAAGGGAAACGGGCGGCAGGTAACAACGGTGTAGGAAAAACAGAAAAGGTATCCTGAAAGTGTAGCAAAAATTATATCTCTGGACGTAATTTGAAATTGATTCAACTATTTGTATAAACTTAAAAAAAAATAGTTTCTAAGTTACTACATAAATAACTTATTCTTGAGTTCATTTTTTCGTTTGATAACAAAAAATATGATAAGTTACGAAACTTGAGACTGCTAAAAAAAATTCATTTAATTTATTGAACGTGTAACATTTCAATGACTGGATAATTTATATTTATTATTATTATTATGAATACGCAGGCGACGAACTTTTAATGAAGCAATAACAAAGTTAACCATGTGAATAAAAAACTCATGCTACTGCTTAAAAAATAACCTAAAAGTCCTATAGGAAACAAGTTTAAATACTTATATAAACTGTGTAAGCGCCCTTTCTAGAAATATCAGTTAACGACATTTTACAAAGGTTAAAACGTAAGTGGGAACTCGTAAATAGATATGAAATGCTGTTTTTTCCAGCTGAGCTCAACAACGCATTTTAAGAGGACAACTTCATTTCGAACATGGATATGGGGCTCTGAAAAATATAATTTTACGGTCCAATAAAAGATGACGCTAACGGTTAGTTTTAACTTTTCGAAAGTCGCGTGAATTCTGCGGTTGAAGTCCTAGTTTAAAATTAAAGCATGGTTTTTCATTTGGATTCAATGCTTTCTTTTATCTCGTTGTTCAATTCGTTGTTTATTTTTATTCTTCGCAAATTAAGCTTTCTTAACATTAAACCATCAAAAATGAATTTTCTAATATTTCCTCTCATCGTTACGCTATTCATTCCCTTACAATAGAAATAGTTCAAAATAAATTCTTAGATTATAGAATGGGCATATTAAGGGAATGTATCAATGTTAATTGTCTTCTTTGTCACCTCAAGTTATTAAAATTATATGAGCTTAGAATAATTACCGACTTGACTTGTTTATATAAAATTATAAATTCAATGATTGACAGTCCTAAACTATTATACTTAATTGCATTTCATGTTCTGGCAGGGCAGTTTCAATACAGTACCTACCATATTATTGTGAAAATTCCACTTCAACCTCACAATATTACACTCCTTTGCGACGAATTCAACATCTGTGAAACAAATATTCCGTTGTTGTTGATATATTTACTGTGGATGTATTTGTTATTCAATACTATTTTTTCTTTCTTTTACAATATTTCTTGAACTGTTTATGAGGATATTTAAAAAAAATGTAAATATTTGTGTAAAAATCCTTTAAAGGCGTAAATATTTAAGTATCTGATGTGAAATTTGATCTTCCTGATACCATCCAAGTATGTTCATATATCCTTTTATATCTGAGTCGTTGAATTTACGAGATTACCAGTGTACGGTGATAACATAAACAATATTTTCGGTTCTATATAATATAGGCAATAAACTTCCGTTCAATTTTAAGACCCCGGAATATTGAGGAAGCAATTCATAACTATCTGTCAGCGTTGAGATTTATAAAATCGCATGTGGATTTTGTGCAGGCTCCAAAAAAATTATATTACAATCCACTATACGTACACTGCTATTTCCTTCACCGCATTCGATAGCTTTAATATACTCGTAAAACAGAGCGTATATCACTATACTACAACTGCGTTAGAGGATATACTGCCGGCCTTGTGTGGATAGCCATCTTTATAGGAGGCGCATATTTACCTAGTTTCTATGTTTATTTCCTACCCGCATCGCTCTAAAAGCTCCCCAGTGATCCATGGTGCACGTATTTTTGGCAAAGTGGTGCTTAACTCTATCCCCATCATAAAAAAATAACTTTTTTACCATCACCCAGTTTGCAGTGATGATAAAACAGTGTGTTCGCAAATTTTATGACTTTTTTGATGGCTTGGGCTTGGGGAATTTTTAATTTATTAAAGTTAGCAGCGAAAATGATGGGGCGATTGATAAGGTGCGCTGTATTTAAAAGTGGACTGTTAAGAGTATTAAAATTTTATGGTTACAATCAATCAAACCGTAGGACAAGGCTTCTCAGAAATAATGAAATGCTTTTGTGTCATATACATCATGTTTGTGATTTTCTAAGGGTAGTCAACAAGGAATGAATCATTCGATTCAATTTTCCCGGAATGTATTTATTGCAGTATAAACAAATAAAATTACAGATTTCTCAAATTTCTACAATTATTAATTATATATATATGATAAAATAAAAACAAATTTATTCCACTTTTTTATATTTTTAACTGGACCGGTTTCAGCCTATAACGGCCACCTTCAGACTAGTACAGGTTGTTCTTATTCTATGGCTTATATACTTTTTGGGATGTCAGGGGTAGTAAACCATGATTTTACTTTAATTATATTTATCAGTATTGATGCATGATTTTACTAGTTACAAGTTACTTTTAGTTTACTATTATATCTATCTGGTATGAATTTTTATTTAAGATGGGTTACAGTTGTATTTCTCTAAGTATGATTTTACGATGTATTTATATAATGCAAGGTTGGTGAATAGTGATTATTAATAAGTTTATTTTAGGTTTTTCCATCGTAATTGTAATGTCTAGATTTTCCATAAAATTTCCTAACTATTGGGTTACTCCCAGTATTATGGTATAATTATACGATTAAATTTATTACGCACTTTTACAGTAGGTTATTTTAATTAGTATCATTTATTTGGTTCATAACTTCTCGGTATCGAGGAATTTTCAAGTGCTATGCAATACCGAGAAATTATAAACCAAATAAATGATACTAATTAAAATAACCTACTGTAAAAGTGCATAATAAATTTAAAATAAAGCTTACAACTTACTTATTTAGGTTTAGATATGTAGCACATTGAAGTGAAAATCACATAAATGCGCCATTCAAATGTTATATTATTTAAATTTATACGGTTTTTCATGTCCACTTTTGTTCAACGAGTTTTCTGCTGGTGAAAGAATGGCTGTACCAACAAAAACCCCTTTTGCGCTCGGCGTTATAAAGTCGACAAGCAGCTACCGAGGATAAATAGTTTGGAAGCATTATTGATCTCAAATATATCAATCCGGGCCTCGGGGGAATTGATGCTCTGCTGATAGTTCTAACTTTAAAGGCACAACACACGAAGATTCTAAATATGTAAGGATATTTATTTTCTGATGCCATTTATTTAAATACATTAAACTGCGCATTATAGCGGTGGAGTTTTTTGTGAATTTCTTATTTAATAATTGTGCTTATCAAACTAATGTTCTTTTGAAGATAATAATTTAAAAAGGCGTGTTTTTTAAAATTATCATGACGGCCTCCGTGGTCGAGTGGTATGAAGCTCATCTATGAATCCATAGGTCGCGGGTTCAATCCCAGCGTACAATAGTTATAGAAATAGCTTTTATTTAATTGATATGTTTCATGATACATTTAATTCGTATAAAAATAATGTAAAGTACATTTATGATACCCTGGTGTAAGAACACCATTCAGAATCGTAACGTCGCTTTAAATGGCTTTATCCGTGTTTGGTGACCAGATCTGAATAGCCAGGTACTTCCCAACTTTATTTTTCGCTATCTACTCTTGTTCCTCACTACCTTCAGCCTCACAACATACGATTGTGAAAGCCATAGTCTCACTGGCTCTAGAAGTTTGGGAGCATTTGGGGCTCTTGTGCGGTATAAACTATAAAAAATAAAATAAATAAAAAATTAATGACACAAAAACATCTCCACATATAAATATTCACCATTTTTCGTAAATCAATATCCATCTCCCAAATCTCCACAAGGGTGGGCAGATAGGAATATAATTAAGTACATCTTGGTACACAATCTTTACTTTATTTATATACATAGCATATCTACACACCCTTATGTTATTAAAAGCTTTGACTTGATACGGAGCAAGTATTTAATTTACTTAACCCTAATGTGACTGAAGAAAACTACATCTTTTAATGACTGAAAGGGTACCCGAGTACCCTCATGTGTTTTGTATGGAATTTGAAGCTTATGCATTTTTCATAATCACTTTATTTTGTTTCAAGTGATAAATATGATGTACTGTTGTGTTCGGAGTATCCTTTATACTATTTTTGATTACCTTCTTAAGTTTAAGCCTCAAGAAAGGTACAATAAAGCAGGAAGAAATAGGTGAACAATGGAAGGCACCGTAACCATATTTATATAATGGTCAAAGGAAAAACCTGTATATACTGATAAACAAATGATAACATTCCTCAATTAAATCTTTTTATGGTAATTCCCAATATAATAATATATATAACTCTAAATATCGTTATTCATCCCTGTAGATATTACAAATGATTTTTCTAAATTAGTTTTTAAATTTACTTAGTGCTCTATTATTTACAAATAGTGCTCTTCTAAAGTGTTGTTTTACGTGAACATTAAAGTTTATCTATTATAATAGTTGGATTCCTCAACAATTTATACACAAATTGCTTATAACAAATATGGCTGGTACAGGAGCTAGTTCAAGTCGTTCTGGGATTCAACTTCGAAGGTAACATATTTTCTTATTCTTCAATACCATTATGTCAAAAAGCTTTGTCCAGCAAACTTCAGCAAATTATATACTGTAAAAGAAACCTTAAAAATCATTTTTATCTAACGAGATGCGCGATGCAAAAAAAAATGTGGATATCCGGAAAGAATGCAAAGCTGATGTGAGCGTAATGAATAGGATCACAAAAGGGACGCTTAGATGGTTTGGGCATGTAGAACGAATGAACGAAGAAAGAATGTGAAAAGAATATTTGATGCGAAAGTGATTGGAAGAAGAAGTCGGGGACGACCAAGAAAGACATGGCACGATCGAGTAAATCAAATACTTGAATCGGGTCACGTAAAGAGTCATAATAAAAGAAGAGTATGTATGAGACGATGTACGAATGTGAATGAAGCAAGGAGTGTGTGCAAAGACAAAGTTATATGGCGGTCCGTCCTCTCTGCCTACGCCTGCGGAGAAAGGGCGTGATGGTTAGTTAGTTAGTTAGTTAGAGATGCGCGATATTATTTTGCGAGAAACTAATCGAAAAGGACAAAAAGTTACCGATGAGTACAACAAAAGGCTAGCACGAAGTTTTCCTGACCCAAAAAAATGCCCACGAGAAAAAATATTCATATCATTCTCTGAAGAAGAGTAAGATGCATTTTTAGGTATCCTAATCATGGCTGGTGTACATAAATCAAATAAGAAGCATATTATTAAACTGTGGAAAACAGATTATCTGCCTCTTATACGTACATCCATTGCATGAGATCGCTTCACGATGCCACTGAGATTTATTCGTTATAGATATTCATTATATCAATGGAAAATAATCCAGTGCAAATAAAAACAAATAGGCTTAGAGAAATTATTTAAAAAAATTGCAACTAAACTCTGTATTCCAGCTTTAGTAATCGCAACACGATCCCAGCATAATTGGAAAACATTTAATTTGTACCGCTATGGAAGAGTTCCTTGGCCTTGAGTTTCACCCGCCACCCTCACCAGCTGTAGGAACATTGGATTAACCAAAGAAGGATCCTACTGGACGCATTGTCGTTATTGTTACCTGTAATGTTTGCAGAAATTTGGAACATAAACGTAGACAAACTACAATAGCTTGTGCTTTTTGGATAAAACCAATCTGCAAGGAACACCCTATTAGCAAACCAACATGCTTTAATTGCGAAAAAATCTTCTGAATTGTTTCTAACATTCATTTAACTATTTGGTTCATATTTACCCAATTAAACTATATTACTATTTCAATAAATAATGTTTTTAAAACATTTAATCTGATAAATAATTCAATATAAAACATATGCTGGTACCCAGGTACTCCGTCAGTCATTAGAAGGTGTAAATTTTACTTAAGCATTTTCCACTCACATAGCACCCTCTACATGTCCAAACTTTATTTTTAATTGTTCATTTCCACTATTGTTGAGATGAACAATTAAACAAAAATAAAAATAACCGAATTGGTACCCCTTCAGTCACATAAAGGTTAATCGGGTCCATATATTATGTCTTCGTAAGACGTCACCGATATCTTCTGCCTTCCACGTAGGCTTCAAACGGAATTAATTTCTCCATACATCTGCTCTAGATGTAAACATATAAAAATCAATTGTTTATTTATCATTACGAAAAGAATCTCATCTCCACTCTTAAATATCTTCGAGAAACCAACATTTTAAATACCTAATTTTAATAAATTACCAAAAAATATTGTTTCGTAATTTTTTTTATTAGTCTTCGAAAAATCATCATCCCGTTAAACTACAATAAAATATTTTGTCAACAGGATATTGAATACGAGGTAAATATAGGTGATATTATCAATTCTCAATATATAAAACATATTATTAAAATTCACACATCTTAAGAAATTGATATACTAGTACACCATACCATGATGCACTGTGCAGCATAATATAGTACAACAATACATCAATTTCTTTAGTACACATTATAGAAATGCCTAATATAAATTATTTCTACTGAGGAGCCATTTTTTCAGCATACTCGTATATCTGACTCTTGTACAATTCACATTTTGTGGTTTTGTGAAATGATTTGTTAAATAATCAGGAAAGGTACTTAACAAATACAATTACACAATTCATCTCATAAATGGGGGGGGAAAGCTAACAACAAATCACATAATAACACATTTCAGAATCACTCACCTTTAGTAAAGCAATAGTTTGTAATCATTAAATGAAGGAAAACAGATTTTTAAGAGTACCTCTCAGAATAAGAATGTGAAGATAATTTGGATTTTACCGTAATTAATAATTAAACAGTGAACTAAAATCATTTAATATGTCGTTTTGATGTAGCCTAACAACAGTTTGATAATGTTACTGAACGCTAAAACAGCTTTCACAAAAAAATAATGCTAAAACTACCTGAACCAAACAATAATATTATAAAATTAAATTTAAAAAAAAATATGGATTTATGCAAATTTAACATAAAAACTGTAAATAAAATAAAGGTATCGGAACATATCAATATCATTGCTAGAAAGGCGAAAGGGCTTATGCGACACTTTCTTCAAAAAATAGTTGAATATGCAGTTTTGATCAGTTTTTTACTTATGCATCGAATGCTCTGACTTTCGTTTGATTCTGAAGACTTTTGTGACCCTTCAGCCATAAAAAAATATATGTACCATTTAGAAGAAAGCTTGACTCTAGCGACACAAGTTTGGGGCTTTTTCAGCTTTTTGTCCCTTCAGGTAACTCAGTGAGAGCATTGAATTACCTTAGTCTCTTTTTTTTAGTGCTCTGGTGTATACTTCTCTAAATGGCTTTTCAGCCCCTTTGTATTTCCAGCAACGATTTGACTATTAATTTTAAAAATTATTATTTTTTTATATCTATCGTAAATCGAATCAGAGACCTTCGAACCAAATAAAAAGCTATTATCTACTAGCCAATGCGATCATCCATATTTTGACCATACATATAATATTAGAAACAATAAATTGGAGGCAACAAGCATGCTTCAATTAAAAACATTACGAGAATATTGCTTTCTTTTGGATGAACTAAAGGCTTGATTCTTTATATATAATAACATTAATACTTTTAATTTCAGCGAAACAAAGGGTGGGTGCAATACTCTATCTGCCATATAAATAATAATACATACAGGTATGAGTTAAATGAAAACAATGAAAGAGATACCATAAAAAATAACACAAAATGAAAATTATTCTAAAATCCATGTAAAACGTATTTTTTACAATAAAATATAAAACCCTCAAATGTTTAGGATCCCCGTAAAACTTATTAAGAATCCGGTCGGTTGGTTTTAAAATGCATTCTGCAGCATCCCTCGGAGATCCGATATATCTTCCGCTTAAAGTGATATGCAGTGCGCAATGCGCTGCTGTGCTGCGCTGACGGTCCGATGCCTGATGCCACGTGCATGGAATATCTGACATCCGACCGTGTTTCATGAGAAAGGAATAAACAAAGATGGTTTAACCCTCTGAATGCTAATGTTACCCGATATGATCAAATGTTATTTTTAGTGAAACATTGAAAAATATTCTAAAAATATTTTAGAAATGTTTCGTGTATCAAATAACCTTAACGGTTTTTGAGTCTAATTCTCTGTGCGAAAGGAAGTGATGGATGAGTCAATACACGCAGATATACAGGAGAGCCAAAAAAAAATTGAGGTTCTTTATTTTTTTGCATGTAATTATGCTATATATCACATGTCTTTTTTCAAAAAATAATAGCACATTATTTTATTTTCTGACTCATCTCATTTTTCCTTGGTAGATAGGTATCTAAGGCCCAAGTTGCATACTCAACTCAAAACTCATTTTTATTAACTCATTCCTCTTTTCCTTCGCACACAAAATTATACCAGGAGAATATCGTCGCCGGAAAGGCAAAAGGGCTGAAGCACCACTATGGGAACTTTTCACCAGAGCACTATAAAATTTTTTTGCTTTACTTTAAAATGTATAAGTCTTTAGAACCTGGTTGGATCTTGAAAAAATAAGTTAACTCAGGTAACTCAATGCTCTTATTTAGTTACCTGAAGCGATGAAAACCTAAGTAAGTCCTAAACTTGTATCACTTGAATCAAGCTTTCTCCCAAACGGTTAATATTTTTTAGATGGCTAAAGGGCCACAAAGGTCTTCAGAATCTTGTTTTTGACCAAAATGTCGCTTAAGCCCTTTTGCCTTTCCATTGACGATAGAATGTGGTGTATAAATTCACTTTTGTTACTTTTCAAATGTTTTATTTTGTTATGTAAATTAATTGTTTTATTATTTATTAATTTAATTTGATAATAAGGCCATTCAAACTGATGTTTAAGAGAACTTACTTTTGGTTGAAAAAAAACATGTCTAAACAAAAAATGTCTGTGTTTTTTTCAGTAAATAGTAGTTTTATTCCAGAAGGTATGGAGGAGTATTTCAATACAATACCTTCCATAATTGAATATAATACATAGTAATAATAATAATACCTGTAAAATATAAAGCCCATTCAACTCAAAAAGTTTCTATATAAGTTTAAAAAGATTTTTATAACATAAAAACATTGAACTTTTCTAATTTAATACCAACATACAACAAACAATAAATAATAACAACCATCCTTTTTGGAAATCAACGGAAAAACAGAAATGTTCTTCCATTAAAAAAAACATTATTTAGAATAAAAGAACTAAATTTGAAAATATTTAGTCTACAAACTTTTTTAACATGCAGCTGTTACACTCAGCAACTCATTTCAGTAATCGTTATTTTTCAATTTCCGCCAATTCGGAAATTCGCCCTAGTAAAAAAAGTTGCAATTCAGGTAAACCATAGATTAAATTTGACCCCAGAGAAAACTTGCGCACTCGTAGCTCTGAAAATTTGACACCTGACGCGTGTTAGCTCATGTTTCAGGATTTAAGGAACGGGATGCATGATTATCAAACGGTTATTGAGTTATGACGAATCAAAGGTTAATCCGAGTCTTTTTGACCCATTTATTCCGGTTAATAGTTATTTTCAATAGCAAGAAGTCAAATTTTTATGTCAAGGTTAAACATGTAAGCAACTTTGGGGTCCGCGAAGGATTGACAAATTTAGAAAAAATGAGGGTGGCCTATGTCCAAAGGTGGACGCAAGAAGGATCATGTAGAAATAGAAGACGAATTGTTATTTCTGTACTTTTAATAGATCGATAAGAAAAAGAGTGTTATAAATCGGACGAACCCCGACAATTTTACACTTCTTAGTTACAAATATAAGTTTTAAGCGTTTTATTGTCCTTAAAAGTCAAATCAGTTGTTATTCTTAAACAAAGTTTTCCAGGAATTACTATGATTTTTTTTTTACAAATTTCGTGACGCCACAGCTCATAGTTGAAGACTTTTGATATTTTAGCACACATATTTTCCTTTTTTTGAAATATTTTTTTCCTTGGGAAAACTGCATGTCACCGGATATATTATAGATACTAATGTTTATTAGGGTTGCATGTTTTAATTATGCCTTTCTTCTCTTTATTTTGAAAATCTCAAGCTAATCAATCCATGGTGTCAACTGTAACAATACTACTTTTTATCTACATGCATTCCTTAGCATTCAAACTCGATCTCATTTTAAGTTAGGGTATTGTTTTATCGCGCATCAATCAGCAAATTAAACTTTGGATGAATAAATCACACATTTCAATGCGCTCTCCACAGTCTAGATGGAAACGACCTCTAATAAATGACTGAAGAAAAACTCACGGAAATATAAAAAAATAAGTTTCCACATTTTCTTTTGAATAAATAACACAGGCGAAGGAAAAATGGAAAGTTTTAAAAATAAATTATTTAGTACGGCTACCTTCGCACAAGTGAATGTAAGAAAAACCTTTATAGTTGAGTTTCTCGTTTTTCGTTTCTAGAATAATATGATGAGAGTGGAGAAAAGTTTTTGAAAGGTTGTTTAGAAACTAAAAAAGTTCTGAGCCCCAACCTTCTGCCTAAGCCGAATATATGAAATGCCAACCTTGGAAGAAAAAATATTATTATTTCATTAAAAATATATTTTCAACATTTTTCATTAAACAGAATTCTAGAATAGAAGAATATTATTAAAAAAATACATACAACTCCTATTCACAGCATGAAGCCTGTATGCAACGGGAAATGCATGCGAATGACTTCCATAATTAAGGAATAGTTTGAAAATATTCAGGGTGGTGGACTTATGTCAAATTTACAACATAATTATCACGCACTAAGAAGAATAATGTAAAATTAAAAGTATAGGATGGTATATGCATAAAGCAAAGACTAAAGATAAAGACAAAGGATACATAATAAAGTAGAAGTGGCAAGTCAAGTCAAGACCTGGTAATAAAAGGAGTTTTAAAATAATCATTTAGTACCTAGCTTAAGCTAAAAAAATATATATTAAAATAATATTTGACAGATAAAAATCATATGGGCTTACACAAAAAACGAAGGTTTTGACTTGACTTGACCACTCTACATATTCGGGACAGTGAAGAATAGTAACTATATTTAATTGAGGAAAAGCAGTATTAAATCAGTAAATTATATTCGTTAAAACCTTAAAATCTATCTCTTAGCCGACTGAGTTAGGTAAATGCTAAGATGTTCACTCATAGTTATTTAGTGAAGATAAATTTAAACGATAAAAACGATAAAAAATAAATTATTATACATATATTGTAAATATATATGAAAGGCAAAAGAGTTAATGTGCCATTTTAGGAAGTTTACACCAGAGCACTTTGAAGCTTTTTTTTACAACCAAATTCATTAGTTTTCTGAAAAAAAAGTTAACTCAGGAAGTTAAATGTTCTCCACGAGTTTAACTGAAGCGACAAAAGGCTGAAAAAGTCTCAAACTTGTGTCGCTTGAGTCAAGCCTTCTCCTAAATGGTAAATATATCTTACTTGGTTGAAGAGCCACAAAAGTCTTCAGAAACAAGCGAGAGTCAGAGAATTCGATGCAGGAAAAAAACTGATCAAAACTGCACATTTAACTCATTTTTGACCAAGTGTCCCTTAAACCTTTTTGCCTTTCCAGCAACGATATGTAGTTTGGAAAACTTCGAGTATTTTGCTTGACTGGATTCGAGTAGTTGCTTCTGGGAATTCGCGTCATAGATTCCCAACCGGAGACGAATGAACACGTACCCAGACATTCGACAAACAAATGCTTATGCTTGACTGCTTGTTTATCAAACGATACAGTTTCTGTATTTTATCTTCTTTCTCTAACATGGATAGCTTAAATAACCAGGTTCACCGCTTTAAAATACCCTCACCACATAAAAAACGGCCTTGAAGTAATGTTTAAGGCATTCGGAGCGACTTTATATATTAAATTATCCCACCGATTGAAAATTGTGAATTTCAACGGATACTTTGTGGTCCACACGTTAACTAAGCCAATATTTATTTAATCACTGCATGTTTCGCACATTGACAATATTTTCTTTATCCCACATCAATAAAGTTTTACGACTACTGCAAAACAATACAATTATATAAATTATTCTCAAGCTACCTCTAGTTGCAAGTTACTCAATCTATCTCACAATGAGAGTATTTGACGTTCGACAAATATATGTGAGAACAATCTTCACTCATCTTTTTACAAACAAATATAAATATAACGAAAAAAGTCTATACACTCAATTCAACAAAGATTTACTCCAAAATCGATGTTATTGACTGAACAAACCACAGAACAAATATAGATTTATTCATATGTACCATTCTAACTTACTATTTATTTATTAATAATAAATTCACATTAGCAAGGAACAGCAACCATAGATTGAATTAAAGTAACACAAATAATCTGCAAAAATGACTGCCTCAACACAGGCGTATGAGAAGACAAAAGTAATAACTAATTTATACAAAACTAAGATTATATATATTAAGTGAATACGCATAATAGTGTATACACCTTTTTAATTACTGTGTTAACTATATAATATTTACTGTTTCCAATGTATCGTTCTATCGTTTAAATACGTATTTGAATCATTGTACTTGCACATTTATAAAACCTTATATGTTTATCTTTTTAAAAAGTTATTTTTGTAAACAATACTCAAATAAAGATTGTTGTAATTATTATTATTATGATCGAGCCGATGAGAGTAATATAAGTTTGCTAATTCATACATGTATAGTTAATCAACACATTAAACTACTTTTATGAAATGAATAGTTTTTTAGTAGGTTTGTCCTAATACCATAACCCCATCCTTTAACTTTGACATTTAATTTTTTTATACATATTCTTATCTTAAACATTTCAACACAATTTACATAGATGCGATTAATTTCCCAGTAGCCCTATACAGCATCAGTTAATTGAGGCCAACCGCCGCGAGCCCTTTCGCCCAATGGCCGCGCCTCAAGTACACG
This sequence comes from Drusus annulatus, assembly GCA_022651775.1. Taxonomy (NCBI): domain Eukaryota; kingdom Metazoa; phylum Arthropoda; class Insecta; order Trichoptera; family Limnephilidae; genus Drusus; species Drusus annulatus. The sequence continues at coordinate 617,558 of JAGWCC010000094.1, forward strand.
GTGCCCGTAATGTTGTGAATAGTTGGCACTATGTGCGGAGATCACGTGCTAAGGCAAAGAGCCCTCTGGTCGTGCACTGCTTTCCCCCTGGGGACACGGCTAATTCCGCCACGAGTTACAAACTTCCAAATATGGCTATTAATTGGATGGCGCTATGCAAAAGCCTGTTAAGCTATAAATTTAGGCGAAAATAGTTTAGTCGATTTTCCTTTGTCTAACCGATATTAAAAAAAACATCAAATCACTTCTGTGTGATAAATTTAACATTTTGGATGGTTGAAACAATTTTACTCATATTCTAAGAAAATATATTAGAAAAACATACAGGTGAGTAAAAAAAATAGGTGCGACCGTTTTCTGACCGAAGGCCGACAAATCATTCCACAACCGAGCTGTTGAATACAAGAACGAGTCGTAGAAGCGACCTGATCTCACGCGGCGAATATCAAGCGTGCATGAGCGTTGGGTGCGCGTTCGGCGTATTTCCCGGCTGTGCACCGGTGCCGAAGGGATCAATGACGCTAGTTGCTCGGAGCACCTTGCATTAAAATACCTGTACAACAATAAAAGCAATTGCTCTGTGCTCTAAAGACTGGAATCCGTTTGTTGGGATAAGGAAGTTTAAGGTTTTTTAGGCCAAAAAGGTAACTTCAGAGCTCACTTTTCAAGCGCTTTGAGATATGATCAGATTCCTGCTAAATAATTTAGAAACTAATCAATTTGAAAATGTAATTAGTTAATTAACCAATATTATTTCATTCGTTCCACTTACTAGTTAATAATAGAGATACTTTTAATATAGCTCTCTGTAGAAGAGCTCAGCTTTTGCCTCTCGTAATGTATTTTTCTTGGTTAGCAAAATTGAAAGGGTAAACTTATTCAGTGCATTAGAGTGAAGAGGCTCGTTCTTTTTCAAATGCTTTCGAAAAATATGAAGGATATTTTAAAATTAACTCTTTGCACACTTACTCTTTACACTCTTTCGATGTATTGGTTTCTACGAAGGAAAGTTTTATGGAAAATTGTTTTTTGTTTATATTTATTGACGCAAATTCTAGATTGAAATTCGTTTGAATCAGTTAGTTATATAAATAATTTTCGATCGCTTTTTAGGTAATTTCATTTTTATATTTTTAACACCATATTTTCAACCTCAACATTCAAATCATCATACCTTTCATGTAAGACAAAAAACAAGTCCGAAAATATTTTTTGAGTTATTACCCCTTTTTTTAAACATATTGTAGAACTAAGGAAATATAATGAATAAACGTAGTAGGTAATAGTCAAATGATAGTCTTTAAGGTTAGGTAGATCACGTTTATTTACGAATTAAAACACGCTGACGTAAGTAGTCACAAAAGAAGAGGTGTCTTCCGTCACGAAAGGTAAACCGAAGTGTCAGCGGTCAAATTCCTCCTTTCCCGCTTTAAACATCTTTTTCTGCTGGGCTGTTAGGTGCGCCCCGTTGCTGACCATGTAAATACATATTATAATAGCCTAAATAGGTGTTATAATATTTAGTTTAAATTTTGAAATTAACTTTAAAGCGTTAATGCTTATTTATTTTAAATATTAAAAAAAAAAATAATCTAAAACAGAAATGTAAGACAGAAAAAAGCCAGAAACAGAAAAAAATAACAGTCGCGAACAAGACTCGAACTCGGAATTTCTACTCTATCCGGGAGTAACACTCTGCCAATAAAACCATCAAGATCTTATTGGAATGTGGCATTTTTTAATTTAATAAATTTGTGTTCAGCTAGAACTAGAATATCACCAAAAGATGGCAGCCTAAAATCGGAAGAAAATTCAAATATTTATAATTTCTTATTATGTCTCGATGGCTTAAATAGCAAAGTGTTACTCCCGGATAGAGTAGAGATCCGAGTTCGAATCTCGGTCATGATCATTGTTCCCTTTAGTTTCTGGCTTTTTTTCTGTTTCATATTTGTGTTTTAGATTATTAACATTACGTAAATATTTTGTTTTATTGAACATTACTAACATTTTTCAATAGTAACAATAGGTAATACATAAATACAATTAAAATGTAATAGAGAAGTTGAGTGAAAAATATTATGACTTTAAAAAAATATGTGCATGTAGATCGAAAAACACAGATTCTGAATATATATGTATATTTCCATATTATTATTCCCAGAATTAATAAACCCTTCTTGAAAATTAGTTAAAACGCCATAAAATAGAAACGCTTCATATAGTCGAACGTCAAATGTACCGTTTTCGTACGATGCGATGCCGCGAAGTAAATGGCGGTGAACCATTTTTTACGTAAAATTTCATTTCTTGGAATGATTGTAAATTGCAGTAATGCTTGTATTTTTACACATTAGTACGATGCAATAGCAAGACGAATTATCTCCTGACATTTTATAAGGTTTTGTTAAATTAAAAGCGGTAAAATTGAAGAAAAAACACAAAATAACAAATATGCAACTGACAGCTGGATAACGACAATGTGCGATGTCAAATATAAGTACCGTGTGGTGCCCCTTCTGAACGTACAAAACGCGTCACGCACCCACCCCGCTCCTTACCTCTGAGATATTGCCGTTTTGGCGGCGTGTACAAAATTCAAACTTTGAGAATTAATTTAACTATAAAAACTAACTTTAAAAAAAAAAAAAAATAAACCTATATTTAAGTTTGAAGGTGGATATTGATAAAAAAATATTAAAAAAAATGGACTCAACTTCCTTAGTGGTGATTACTTCCCTAATTGAGAAAATTCTCGTGCTTAGAGACATTGGATCTGTTATGCTAATATCTATATATTTTCATAAATAAATCACTCCTATCAAAAACTGTCGCCGAGAAATCATTTAAAATTTTCTATAGAATTTAATCATTTCCTTCCCTTCTTTAATATTTGAGTTAGCCACAAATCACAGTTTTGTTTTTGTTACTATCGTTGTGTTTTCCAAACTTTTAAATGTTAATAGGTATCTCATCATCGCTTTTATGAACTTTTCCGTCTAGAAATGGTGTATCGAAATGCTTACATCGTGGAGGTGTAAAGGTTTAATGAATTTTACGTAAAGCGCAAAGCTGTAATTCTAATTTAGTCAAGGGTTCTAGTTATCAAGTTATGGTCATTCAATTAATTGGTCGGTCGGCATTGGTTAAATACAGCTGTAATTTATTATATAAGCGGTTGATTTTGAAAATCACTATTGTTTTCCGGTATGAATTCGGGAAGGTAAGTGCGGAGGTAATATTGTTTGATGTGATACCGTGATCTTATTAAAACTTTGATTGTTTTTACCCTTTCATGAGCAAACGTGGATCGTGCCGAACTTGGAGAAGAAAAGTTTTGCCTTCGAAGAAAGTTGATGTGATTTATGTTTAGTTTTTTTTGGATTAGCGCAGTGATATAAAAACCGAAATATTTATTTAATTAGAATTAACTTCAAACTTTCTTGGTCATTCTTTTGATATTAATTATTGAAATAATATCAATTATCTTCAACGTAAATATGAAACACGAAAAATATGGCAGCCAAATCGGAAGAAAAATTGAAAAAATAATATTAGTAATTTTCAAATGAAGAATGAGATCGATTAAAAATGCCGGTTTCTTATAAGGTTTCGGTGGCTCAATTGGCGGAAGCGTTACTCCCGGATAGATTAAAGATTCAGAGTTCGAGTCTCGGCCGTGACCGTTATTTTTTCTGTTTCACAAATAAAATAAATAAGTTAAAGATTATTGATATTATTTCAATAATTAATATTAAAATATTTATTTGTCGGTTGCCTTTTTGGTGTTTTTCCTTTACGAGTCCTTTATGAAGATTTTTGTACGTTATAAATCTTATTATCCTGGCGAAATATTCACGGCAAGGTGGAATATACCTATTCTTACATATTAAATTTCGGCAATGCTGGAATAATATGCAAGAATACCAAAATAATTTTAATACAGCTTACAAGCAAGATAAAGAAACGTTTATTTTAATTTCAAAATTTGAGCTTCTCGGAGTGTACTTACAGCGTAGAAAATAAAATCAAATTCTACCAGTTTATCCTACTTGCTTTATTAACATATAAATTTGTTATACAAGCTTTATTTCAAACGGTCTTTCCACTGTGAACTGGTGTTACATCTTTGTGTAAATTCAATATCATTGTTTCACTTTTTTACTCCAATATTTCCCTATATCTGAATCAATTTTAACGGCCTCCGTGGTCGAGTGGTAAGACGCTCGACCACGAATTCAGAGGTCGCGGGTTCAAACCTGGCATGCGCATGTTTTATTTAATCAATATGTGTCATAACACATTTAATTCATAAAAAAAATATAATGTATATTTACCGCACGTTCCAGAGTGGTAGATATTCATAGTATCGCCCTGGTTAAAAACCATAATTCAGAAACGAAACGTTATTTGAAAAGGCTTTAGCCGTGTTTTGTGACACGATCTGAATAGTCAGAAACTTTCAACCTTCATCTTCCCGATTTCCTTCCATTCATTACTACCGCCTTACAACAATTGGGGATGCCATAGTTCCTCTGGATCTGGACGGTTGGGAACAGTTGTGACTCTTGTGCGGTATTCACAGTAAAAAAAAAACTTTTGGAATAAATTTAATTTCCTGTAAAAAATCTTACACTTGTCACAATCAGACGGCCAGTAACCAATGTATTATCAGAACTGTTCTTATTCGGAAAAGAGAAAGCTTGAAATAGATTGCAATAGTAGGTAGTCCTACCTAAAATCTTTTGCGACGTTGTTACGGACAAATAAATCATATTTAGGCATCCAACAATCTTCTTCGTTTCTCTTTATCGGTTAAAAAAAAACGTGGTTTAAATTCAAATTTCGTTTTGACCAGTCACAACTCCAGCCTTGAGAAAAATTCTTCCATGCAAGGCAATACCTCAGAGGACCTATTTTATAATAACCAGGATCTAGTCTGTTTACCAGGACGACAGGACGAATTTTGAGGTTCCTGTTTATTGAGGTAAGGCTGGGTTGTGTTTAGGGACCGCTCGTCGTGTCATTGCGGACCGCTTATATTGTGGCTCCCCATACAAATAACAAACATTGACCGAGCGAGGCTGTGTGGGGTACTGCTCGGAGCACGGCCAGCAATCTGTGCCAACTAAACGATCCCGGATTCGGATTCCAGGAATCATTGCAACTCAGTGCAAAGGCGAACGTTGTCAAAGTACTCGATTGAAGCGAGAAATTTCAAAAAGTTGTCTAAAACATTGGATTAATTAAAGTTATCTAATATTAAATTCACTAAGAAACCGAAACTAAATGTTTCAATGTAGGTAGCGCGAAATAATCTCAACTGCATAGACCCAATGGACTTTGGAATCTTAATTTTTCGGGGGGTTGTTGTGAGGTTGAAAAAAATGGAAAAATGGGGATGAAGAATTTTAAAATATTATTTGATTTTTTTAAGCTGATTAATAAACTGAACTTATGGCATTTCAAGCAACGATTCCATTCTGAAATAAGGTGATTTCATCTGGCAATTTTGAGAGTATTTACTCTTATTTTTATACTCTTGTTGATTATGAATTAAAGTGCAAACATAATAAAAATGAACGTTTTCTAGATCAATTTAGTTCCGTTGAATGAAGCCAAGTTACCTACATAATATTCCAGATTATAAAAAAATAAAATAAACATTACATATACCATCAATTTTCGTACTTTCAATATGAACAAGTGCGTTAACTTGATTGTAAGAAATACAACGTTTAGATATACGTATATATAGGTACAATACAATTGATAACAGTAGAATTTAACATGATTTATAATATCAATTAAGTTTCATTTAATATGATTTCAAGTTACAGCTGAAAATGTCTATATCTCGTAGGCTATTGTGAGTTTTGCAGATACGTCCTATTAGAGTTTTGCGCGTATTTGGGTTTCAGTGTGAAATTCTAAATAAATCGTTTGAGCTGGTGTTGGGTTCAAAGGAACGAAATGCAATCCTTTCTAGCAGATATGATGAATCAACAAGACAGTTCACAAGTTTGTATTAGAATAAAGCATCCAAGATTTAAGTATCCAAGATTCAAGTATCCAAGTATCTACCACTCTGGAAACTATACAGCAGACGTCTCTTTACTGAACCTGTATAAACTCTCGAATAAGCTACGAGCTCTGGTGATTTGTAATTTGCACAGTTTTTTGAGAGAAATTTATGAATCAGCGCAAATATTTTTCATCCCTTTTGCGTTATGAGCTTTGGAATCCTGAAATATTATTTTGAATGTCGAATATCTTAAGAAAACGTCATCATATGCCTTTATGCATATTACCTAATAATATTTTTGTTTGATTCATATTTTTCAATTATCAAAAAAAAACTATTTCAAAAACACTGAAACTAGGGCGAAACGGAAAATTACCTGCGAAATTCACATTAAAATACAATATCTTCTGAAATTCTTTTAAAAGTGACTTCCATAATAACAACTTTTTCCAAATTTGGCATTAGAATATCGTTTTTGAACTCGCATTTTTAAACATAAACTCAACTTGAAATCGTAGTCTTGGGTAAAGGTATATATTTAGTAAGTTTATGTAATTTTCAAGGAACTATTTATAAATTTGATTTTCAGAAATAAAACAATTAAGGGGATAATCTTTATCACAGTACAGAAACGTGAATATATTCAAAATATAAATAAAACACATAAACTTTGTTTATAACCACTTTATTATTTAATATCACGTCTACCGGTTTCGAAAGTACCATTTCATCATCAGGACAATATTAAAATATAATATTGTCCTAATTAAATAATTTTAATATTGTCCTGATGATGAAAGAATGCTGAATTATTTAGGCACGTTATTACTTCATGGTTCGCTGCCCGTATTTATTATAATATTTTGGTACAATCAAGCCGTCGTTTTTAGTGAACTGAGTATTGTGCCCATGTTCCACTTTCTTCTTAAATTTAGAGTCCGATATATGTTGAAGCAATATCTTATACCACAATAAGGCCTGTTCCGGTAATATAGTTAAATTCTGATGCAGTAATGAAATGTTTCGTCTCTGCAAGAAAATGTGTTTTTTTAACTATTAATTTAACAAAAGAATTCTGAACTAATTGTAAATAACCTGATTACGGTTAGATGTGAAATAATCATTTGAAGAAACGAAATCGAAATAACCCACGACAGCTGTATCCAAAGCTAATAGTCAACCGCTCGTCAGCACGATTGAATAATTTTCTTCGTGTATTTTTTTAAATTACTGACAAATTTTACATAAGCCTCTCCATACAAATATTAATGTTTAGAGATAAGCGCCAATCCACCAAATAATGTACGTTCCCATATTCAAATAAATGACACTCACCTCCTGAATGTTAAGCTTACTAAATTATAGGTTCCCGCATATGTCTGAAATATTTTTCACTTTTCCATATCATTCAGCCTTTTTTAATCCGTCAAATCGCACCATTTGCCAAATCTTTGTCTCACTAATTTTTAAACCAAAATTAGGAAAGTGGCAAGGAAGCTTCAGGTAAACGCTACTGATATTTTATATCCACATAAAAGTACCTACTTTCATAACTCGAATTACAACGCCACGTTCAACGAGGAAGGTATTCTCGCATTTCGCAACACTTCGCATAAGGCATGGTATAAAGAGCCACAATAATAAACCTTCTCAAACAAAATCGAACTTCTGAACCACGCTGTAACCATTTGACGTTCATTTTAGTGGTTTACAATGTTATCATAGAACTATAATATTCATAATAACAAATATGAAAACTTTTGCCTGCAAACTCGACGTACGAACCTATTATGGTTATATTATCTTCTGGAAGTTTTGAATATCGTTTTCAGTGTGTTTGTCGTAAAACATGTAAATTGCAGTCGTAAGTACAAATGCGGGAAACATTCATTTAAGCACTCTCCAAAACTTACCCTTGTAATATTATTTGGTTTATTGCTAATGCTTTTGGTTAGGGGGGGGAGTAAATTGCAATGGCAAGACCAATCAGGGCTTTAAGTGCATTGGATCAATAAAGGAAACTCATATATTTATTTTATTGCAACTTTCGTGGAATTTTCAACTTCCGATTGTTAAAAATTCTTCAATTTGTCAGTTTTCAGTTGACGTTCATTGTTAAAATACGATGGTGATTTCTTAACAACTTGGGACTTGAAACTTAACGTAATTGACACTAATCCTTGATCCTTTATCCTCGATTCTTTATACTTGATAATTGATCTTTGATCCTTGAGTCAAAAGCCCGTTGAGATATTATATCCCTTGATTCATTATTGGTATAAGAGTGGTCCCATGTCCCCATTACGTATGCAATCTGATAAACCTACCTACTTAAAGGAACGCGCGCCAAATGTTGATGGCAGTGAATGCACAAAAGGAGCCATAAAACCCAGGAAGTCCAACAAGGAACCCAACGCTAACGACCTCCCTGTCGCTAGATGGCAGGGGAGATGATCTACTTAAGACAATGGCGAAAAGCGATAAAGCAAGTGCACAAAATAATAGCAACACATAAAATACCGACAAAATAAATATTATTTCGCTGTAGAATATTTTATTGACTCCAAACTATTATTATTTTTTTTTTTACAATAACTCCACACAGGACGCCTTGACGAAAACAATTTCTCTCAGGGCCTATGTCATCTTTGGGGATGCTGTGTGGAGGGTTTTTTTTAGGAAAGAAAGGAGTGAACTTGGGTCTTGAAGAGGCCCATGTTGAAGGAGGGAGGAAACACAGAGGCCGGAAAATCGTTCCATAGCCGAGCTGTTGAACATAAGAACGAGTCGTAAAAGCGACCCGTTCTCATGTATTGAATGTCAACCGCGTACAAATGTTGGGCGTGCGTTTGGCGAGTTTCTCGACTATGCACGTTTTCAGAAAACTGTTATAATTCTAAGGGACCTATATTTAGGTGTGAGGGATAATTTTGTTGTGCTTTGTTTTATTTTATTTTCTTACGTGAGTACTGCACAAGAGTCTCAACTGCTCCCAACTGTCTAGAGCCAGTGAGACTATGGCATCCCTGATAGGGGTATGTTATGAGGCTGAAGGTAGTGGGGAGGGGAAGGAGATGGGGAAGGGGAAGGGGAAGGTTGAGAAGTATCTGGCTATTCAGATCTGGTCACCAAACACAACTAAAGCCATTTCGAGCAACGTTTCGATTCTGAATGGTGGTCTTTCACCAGGGCGATACTAAGAGTATCTACCACTCTGAAGGATGTCAGTATTGTTAGGAATTTAGCCGGGAACCAGAGCTATATTTATTATTATTTAGTTATACCTACATATGAGTACGTGCGCTGATTTTCTGCAGTTAAACGAAAGTCGAGTTGGAAAAAAATATAACCTCGTCGATGTGATTTATTTTGGAGCGATCGGCTACAAATGATCCATTCCTTTATTTATTCATAAACTTATTTCCAATATGCAAAATACGAGGTTTGGAAGAACTATATGTGGGGTTAGGGGTGAAAGATATTTTGTGGAAAAAAATCTCAAAAACCAAAATGCTTATATTCTGCTGGTTCAGTGTTTGTTTTAGAAGAAGAAGTAGAAGAATTGTTTGACTGTATTATTTCAAATGTATCTACAGTATATATTAAGTTTTATTTTTATTCCGATGAACCTCTTCATGAGGCAATGTTACATTTTGTTTGCATTGTTTTTTTAATATAACGTCTCTGTATTTCTATTTGAAGCTTGTTTTATAATACATCAATATTTTTCATAAAGTTCTACATTACTTACGATATGTAAAGCTCGAACGTATCTCATATTGCCTTCCCTCACTGAGCTTTTATCGTAGCATATTTCAAGCCCAACAATTATTAAAACCTTTAATAGCTTGAGTCATTTTAATCCACTGGATTTAGGAGGCTGTATAATTCGCAGGAAATCCCGCGCAAATCGGAACACTTCCGGTGAATTATTGAGGGTGTTTACGAGCTATGCCGCCATGGTTGCGTCAGCCTGACGTCACTTCCGGTTAACGCTGGAAGGCTTTGCCGATTTCCTTTATTCATTCTAATCTTTAGTGCACTTTGTGATGGCGTATTTGGAAATGTTTTCTGAACGTTTGAGTTATTTTACCAATATTTCACAAAGAACTACATTATTTTACAAAATTGCGAAAATCACAAGTTTTGTAAAACAAGATTTTCAATGATTTCAATTATTTAAAACAAGGAACTAGGATGGTGTAGTTCCAATTGGGTTTTTTTTTTGTTCATATGAAATAGATACGTGGACACTGTGATATAGAAGATTAAAGCTCTCCAAACATTGACATATTTTCACATCCGCAAGATAGCATGGACAGATAGGGTAACAAATATAAAATTTCCACGACAAATGGTCGACCATTGTGCAATTGGCATGGGTTTGAGTAAAAAAAAACTCCAATACCTTGGCTCAATAATCAGGAGTGACAGAAACAAAAGGCTTCTAACCAAAAATATGATCTAAGAAAAAAATATGGTATTAACCTTATGGTTTTAATACCTTTGTGACAGGTATAAGTGCAGTTCTGCGTTGTTCCGTATAGGGTCTTCTTGGTTAGGATTACTCTGATGATAACCAACTTCTGATAGGAGAATGCTTCCGAAGAAGAATTTTAATCTTGTTGTTAGAATGCAAAGTTTAGCATATTGTACATTTCTTTAGATCTCTGAAATTTCGATCAAAATCTTCAAATACGTTTCCGGTTTCTGAGTCAAAAATATTTCGCCAAATTTCCACGAGATTCAACCAAACAATCCGAAACTTTTAATTGCATGAATAAATTTGTTCGTTCTGCGTTTTATTAGTTGAAAATTTCCCATAATATTAGTTAGAAGTAAGACTCGAGTGGGGTGGGAAGAGAATATCTAAATACATTATGACAAGAGTGTGGCTAAGACAATATGCTTTCTGGAAACAGGGTAGGACTTTGTATCAAATAATACTGTTTTAACAAATTTATAAAACCTTTTATTGGATTTTCTCATAATAAACCAATAAAAAAACAGCTTATTTATTATTTCTTAGTGTTTTCAAACAAAGACAGTATTCAATTTAAAATTACAAAGAAAACAAATATTCTTCACGATATATTTCTAACATTGATCGAATGAGGTTTTGATTATTTTGAGGTTAAAATAAAAGAGGACGGGAAGAATATGAGGAATATGAAAATTCATTAGTACTGGGATAGTCACATCTTATAACTAAAGCAGACTTGGGTTAGTAGCCGAGTGGACAAACGTGTCGGATTCCCATCCGGGCGTCGTAGATTCAATTCCTCTACTAGCTCCTCTATCATTGCACAAGAAAAAATCTTCCGCTTATTATGATGCAAGTAGGAATTTTCAAAATATTATTAAGTTATTCGTAAATCGGGATGTTTGTCTTTAAAAATAAACCATTTTTTAATTTTTTTTATTAACAAAAATATTTTTTTTTAGGTTTTTTATCTTTATTTAAACAATAATTATTATTATTTTAAATTTATAAAAACAATTTCTAGTCAAAAGTTCTGCTAGGTAATTATTTTTACGCGTTACAGCTGTTTCGCCTTCTGAGGACATAAATAAACTGTATAAAAATAATTTAAAACTATTTTTTAAAAAACTTAACCAGTTCGATGTCACTGGTTCCGATCGACACCGTTTAGTTTGTTTATGTCCTCAGAATATAGTGGCAGTGAACCTGTTACATGCAATAATAATATTTGGATAATTTTTATGGTGCCGTTTTTGTGAAATAACCTGCAAATTTCAATATCGATATTAAGATATCACAAGGGCTTTACGGGTGTAAGGGTTTAAGGGTGTCTAGGCCCATCTTGTCTTATTTTGGTGACCTTTTATCATCTCTCAATATGACTCCTGCAGTTCTTGTCCAGCGCTGCCTGGTGCGACCAATTGAGTACTCTCTGCGTTAGTTTTTTTTTTTCGATTTGTACGAGTACCTAAAGTTTTCCTAAACATTTATAATACATCTTAATTTTTACAATTAAACTAACTAACCATCTCGCCGCTTACCAGCAAAGGTAGGTAGAGAGGACGTACCGCCATACAACTCTGTCTTGGCACACACTCCTTGCTTCATTCACACGCATACATCGTTCCATACATAATCTTCTGTTATTCTGACTCTTCACATGGCCCGATTCAAGTATTTGATTCAGTTGATCGTGCCATGTCTTCCTCGGGCGTCCCTGAATTCTTCTTCCATTCACTTTCGCACTTTACATTCTTTTCACACTCTTTTATTCGTTCATTCGCTCTACTTGCCCTAACCATCTAAGCGTACCCTACTCATTACATTTACCTTTTATTGATATCACATTTTTACACAGTCTTACATGGTTCTACCGCACATACGCCTCAGGGATCTCATTTCCACAGCATTCAGTCTACTTTCATCCTTCTTCTACCAGTTCTATGCCCCACTGCCATACATCAGGGTTAGTAAAAGCACTCCGTTGTGGACCTAGCTACCTTGGCTTCTTAGGACATTTTTACACAGTCTTACATGGTTCTACCGCACATACGCCTCAGGGATCTCGTTTCCACAGCATTCAGTCTACTTTCATCCTTCTTCTGCCAGTTCTATGCCCCACTGCCATACATCAGGGTTAGTAAAAGCACTCCGTTGTGGACCTAGCTACCTTTGCTTCTTTGAACATTTTTTATTAGCGTCAACAGTTTCCTGTAATCCTTTATTAATGGTCAGTCTTCCTGCATTCACCCTTCTTTCAATATCCTTATCAGCCTTTCCGTCTCTCGTACACATATTACCTGAATACACAAACTCATGCACTTGCTCCAAGTATTCATCATTCACAACTATATTACAATTCCAGGTATATTCTTAGAAATGTAGGTCTCCACGACCAATCCACCTCTGTAAACGAAGTGCTCTTTTAATAATGCTGTTTTCTTGTTAGTCCTGTTAACAAGACATGTATGAATGGAATAAACTAGGTCTAGACTTGACTTTATTAAATTATACGAATATTTTGGGATGGAAACTCACACTCAAGGTATTTGCCGTGCTATACAAAGACTTGAGATCATAAACATATTAATAAGTGAGTTTTAGTACTAGTCTCTTGAGAAGAAGGTTGGATTTTATGATATTTGTTTTAGAGTTTTGAATCTGATAAGTAAAGAGAAGAGCTCCTCGAGCGAAAATTAAAGAAATGTTTTTTTTTATCAAATAGCACTTCCTTCATGCACTTTAATCGATATAATTGTTGTGCAATTAGCGTCTCGTCTTATTTTCTAGCAGTTGAATATATATTTCAAAGCTCTTTCAAACTTTTGTTCACGATGGTGATGTCTTTGCGAATAAAAAAATAAATGCAATAGTCAATATATTTCAAGCAGAAAAGAGGACGAAATTTCATGACGCCAGAGACACAGTTCAATGATTTGTAGTGTGGCATTCAAACTTCTTTTGCTTAATAGTAAAGAGTTTAATTATATTTGATCTATATATATATTATATTCAATTGATCGTGGCATGCGAAGAGTCAGAATAACAGAAAAGTATGTACGAGACAATGTACGAATGTGATTGAAGCAAGGAGTGTGTGCCAAAAGAGAGTTGTATGGCGGTCCATCCTCTCTGCCTACCCCTGTGGGGAAAAGACGTGATGGTTAGTAAGTTGGTTTTATTTTTTTTTCCTATTGATCATGTCACCGTCTTAAGCTCATTTTTCAATAAATTACGTGAATTTGCTTTTATTATGTGTTTTAATTTTTACTTAATAATCATGGTTGAAACCATTTCTACGATTTAAAAAAAAAAACAAATGTACTGTCTTCAAGTTTCATCAAAAAAATCATATGAGTTGAGCTATTCCCTTGAAAAAAATTCAAATTTTCAATGTGAAAATACAGTACGTTACGTGAAATGGATATGGACTGTGGATTTTATTCGTGGTTAAGTAACATGAACACATCAATGGAAACCCGCTAGTCTGCTGTATGTCCATCCGAAGAATATAAAGGGGAAATTGAATTCCAACCAAAATACACAGGTTTTGAGTGAGACGAATCAGAGGGTTTCTGTCAGTTTTGCGGATTTTTTCTGTTGTAAATATTCTTCAGAAATCAATTTATTTTTCGCATAAAGCATTCTAAAGCGTTTTGTAATATTTGTGAATAAACAAAATACCCTTCCAGTATCCTTTGAGATTAAAGTTTCTATAGGTATTGGTTAAAATGTCAGTTCCTCGAGACATGACATCCTCTGGAGGTGGAATATTATTTGTCAAAGACGTCAAAGAAAAGAAAGGAAATAAGAAAAAATATATTTTTTTTTTTTATTTTTAAACGTAATAAATGTATCGGCTCTATTCTCAACGTGATATTGTTCATTCTAAATATACTCGTAAATAGTAATATTTACGTTATGTAATCGTAAATAGTAATATTTACGTTATGTAAATTTAAAAAAAACGTGAGAAGGCTTTCAAGTGTTTTAAAAATTGGGTTTTTAATAAAAACAAAAAAAGAAAAACTCTAGCCCTGAATCTTTCACACCAGATTGATAAATAAAGTTCGAATACAATTTTCAATCCCGTACAACAGTATTGATCGTGTCGTATTAATTATGATGGTATTAAACATACAGATGATTTAATGGCGGAGCGATTTACGTATTTGGTTTTAAATCGGGAGGTTGTGGTTTAGATTTCAATAGTATTATATAGGCTCATGGACGATACATATATTAAGCTTTATATTTCTTGTTTTGATGTTTAATGGATTTAACAAAAGAAGATTCAAAACAATCGGTACTAACTAACAGTAGTATATTTTGGAATCTACGTTTTATCAAACAAGCAAATTGGTTATATCATAATAGATCAGAACTATTATTAAATTTGCTAATAACTCTGCGATGTGTGATTGACACTGCCGGAAATCTGAGTTTATAAAGTATAACCTATACCGTCGTTGGAAAGTAAAAGGGGCTTAAGCGATCAAAATGAGTTAAATATGCAGTTTTGATCAGTTTTTTTTTTCTGCATCGAATGCACTGACTCTCGGTTGACTCTGAAGACTTTTGCGGCCCTTCTAAAATATATTTACCAGTTGGGAGAAGGCGTAACTCAAGTGACACAAGTTTGAAATTTTTTTAGCGATTTGTCGTTTCAGGTAACTCAGTTAGAGCATTGAGTTACCTGAGTTAACTTTTTTTTCAAAATCTAACAACTGAAGATTTATGAATTTTATTGTAAAACAAAAAAAAACTTTAATGTGCTCTTCTGTAAACGTCCCAAAATGGCGCTTCAGCCCTTTTACCGACGACGATATGTTGAAAGACTCAACAAACTGCCAGATTAAAACAATTGAGCTCTATTCAACCTAATTCTGAACTTTTCATGTTTTCCTTGATGTTGCCGTCTTTATTTCTGCACACCTTTCAAATGCGTGATGATTCTAACCACCGAAAGCCATTATATTCATTTCATGGTAAAATTTGTAATACTCTTAAATATAATAATCATTTTGTTTGTAGGTCTTCTGATGCTGATCGGCCTGGTGATGTACATCTCCGTGTTCAAGGCCGAGGTAGGCTCCAAGCTGCGCCAACCCCCCTTCAGCCAGCCGCCTGTCTTCACCTACCGCTACGGCTACTCCTTTATCCTCTACGTCAGCGGCTTCATGACCATCGAACTAGCTGGCACGTCCGCCATCTTCCTGTTCATCAATTGGTACCAGAAAGACTGGCTGGTCAAACTCACGGAGAGAGCTCTGGAGAAGTACGCTGGCAGCGAGACTAACATAAGCTATACTAACTTAGAACAAAGCTCTGTGTATCCGTGTAAGAGACATCCGCAAGCTTTCTCTGTGCAACGGACGCAGCCCATTGGAGCTTGCGAGGCTTCTACGTCAGGTGCATATATTAGTCCTTCGAAGCAGAGGCGTTTCTTTTTTGATAAAGACACTCTTCCTCCTGTATCGCCTTCTTGCAGTTTGCATAGAAACAAGAATATTTACGTCTCTTCGTCTTTGAGAGATGTTTCTGGATCAAATCGCTACGAATTTCCCCCGCCTCCTCCTGTGAACGATCCTTCCTTCGGAGAGCCTTACAGTATCGACTACCCAGAAGTGCCAAGAAGTGCCACAGTTCCGTATAGGAATGACTCTAGTTTCTTAGCCAATGTAGGAAGCACCAAATCGTTACATTTGGTGGGGGGTGTAAACACAATGCCAAGAGATGCAACAACTAATACAGTGTCAACCACTGCAGATATTGTTAATCCAAACGATGATTTCGGTTACAATGATGCTGCTATGGGTCCAGTGTTTGATGATTACTCTCCCAGTGTTCAACATGAAAGGGATTTTGTGACTTTTGATCTTGATCGCCCGATGGAGCTTAGACCACCACCGGTATCTGGAATCGGAGTTCAAACAAATAGGAAAGATTTTAGCAGTGGGACAGATACTCCTAAGAAGAACGACACCTGTTTGAAAAAACCGACACCAATTTAAAAGTCTTTTATAAAATTTACTTTGGTATATTTAAATCACTACCGCACAAACCAAATAACTACTGATTTATGGACCAACAGAAGAAACTCGTTTACGATTCATTAAATCTGGGATTTAAGCATTATATTGACTAAATTACATTATAAAAGCTTTTTAAAGAAACTTAAATGAATGCACATTTTTTAGTTAAATATTTTTTTTTAGTAACGTCCAAATTAGGAATCCAAGTGTTTATCATCCTTTCCTGTAAAGTATGTAAATTTGTGTCAAAATACCAAAATATTTAGTTTATTTATGAATATGTAAAAAAAAAAACAATGTGTTGAATATTTATAAAAACTTAGTTAAACGAAACGTTCATTGATATTTTATGTTTTAATATATGAATATATATATGAATACATGTTAATCTTATATTCGCCGAATAAGACAAATCCTAAAAATACGTATTTACCAGTTTCGTGAAACGAAGTGTTTGCAAAAGTATATTTGAAGCAAGATACGACTTTGTTTTCGCAGCTGTGTACAAATCACGCAATATCAAAATATTTTGTAGATTTAGTCATATTTTCAAATAATACAGATGAATTTTGTTCACACTGGAAAATCGTAACACCACTGTCTTCTGTCAATTATTAAGTCAGTAAAGAGAAGAAAATTAGAAATCAAAAGAGAATAAAAATATTATTTGCACAAATAAAATCGATAGTTGAGAAAACTCCATACTAAAACATACTTTGTATTCTAACTCCTCAGACAGTGATCAAATTAATTTAAACTCTTCTTCTATAATGTAAGTAGGTACTATGTGAAATTGGATGTATGCCTGCCTAACTGTTTTCCATACAGCCTTTGACCAATATAAGCCAAAGATGCAAAGTTTCTCATCAGGATTTAGCGGAATCCACAGCCATCTCCCCAATCCCCTCTCAACCCTCCCTATATTCCTTCCCTACTCCCCAACTCAGTCCATTCCGTACAACTGTGTGATATTTTGACAAATGCCATTAAAATAATGTAATTCTCAAATTCACTCCACGATCCCAAAGAAAAAAAATAGCACTTACCTCAAATATTAAACACCCCCCCTGATATTGCCACTTCCCTTCCATGACATAAAACAATAGGAATTTTAAATTCATCCATCACTCTAACTTGTAATTTTATGGGCTCTATGAGGTAAACAGCTCTGAGTTGATTGTTTTGAAGTAGAAATAAAAATCAAATGTTGTGATAATAGCAATTGGATTATCATCCCCCGATTCAGAAAAAAATGCTAGGCTGAGCGAGGTGAGAAGGGAGAATAGGTAAGAGGGATGTTAGGATGTACCTGTCAAATTTAGAACTGATCGCTGAAATTATCTAAACCCAATTCACCCCTTTAGACGTCACACCTTCCCTATCTGGCTCAATTTATGCACTTATCGTTGATCTTATGGTCCTGTACAAAACGAAAGTGATTTTCAATTATTTTTTCCGTTTATTTAAAGGCTCTCCTTATCAGCAGGCGAATTCACGTAAAATAATTGCGTAATATGATGTTTAGTCAAAGCATTAATCCGTAAATCGGTAATAAATCACAATTGAAGCTCTGTCATACCAATAAAAATATTTATTTCTATCGATTTGCATGTCCTAATTCCTAAATTATTTATTATATGTATGTATTAATGGACTGTCCAATTCCGAACATAATTATCACAAGCTTAAAAGAATAGTTTAAAATAAAAAGTATAGGATGGTATATGAAGTAAAGACTAAGCCAAAGACAAAGTACATACACACATAATAAAGTAAAAGTGGCAAGTCAAGTCAAGACCTGGTCATAATAGGAGTATTAAAATAATTATTTAGTACCTAGCCTAATGACAGATAAAAATCATATGGGCTTATATAAAAAAAAAGAGTTCTTGACATTAGTTCTCTTGACCTGTCCACATATTCAGGACAGTAGAGAATGTTTACCATAATTAGTTTAGCGTTGATTGAGAAAGAGCAGAATTAAATTACTAGATTATATTCGATAAATACCTTAAAATGAATATCTTAGCCGACTGAATTAGGTAAATGCTAAGATGTTTATTATAAGTTATATAAAAAAAAAATCAGAACAAAGAAATCGATACAAATATATATTATCACCGGAAAGGCAAAAGGGCTGAAGCACCATTTTGAGAAGTTTACACCAGAGCACTTTCAAGTTTTTTTTTACAATAAAATTCACAAGTCTTCAGTAACAGATTTTGAAAAAAAAAGTTAAATCATGTAGCTCAATGCTCTCACTGAGTTATTTGAAGCGACAAAAAGCTATAAAAGTCTTAAAGTTGTGTCACTTAAGTCAAACCTTCTCCCAAATGGTTAATATATTTTAGCTGGCTGAAAGTCTTCAGAATCAAACGAGAGTCTTCAATGCAGAAAAAAGTGATCAAAACTGCAGGTTTAACTCATTTTTGACCAAAGTGTCTCTTAAGACCTTTTGCTTTTACAAAGACAATATGCATGTGAGAGTATGGTATAGTTGCATTTAAATGACGATTTAAAGCTTAAATCTTCGATTGAATCATATATTAGTAATACTTTTACGTGAATTTGCCTGCTGGGAAAGATGGCTTACTCAAAAACATTTCGTTTATATATTTAGAAGGTCCTAGATTATTAAATTTATACTCATTGATTTTTTTTTAAGAACAGTCTACCTGTGTATCAATTAACAAAACACTCCAATTACCTGACCACGCCGGGTCGGATCTGATTTCACTGTAAGTCTTACTGTATTATGATATAAAAATAAATATGAATATACTACTTAAATACATTTGGTAAGTCAAAAGCATAGTTTTTTTACATATCACTATAGATTTAATAAATGTAAAAATAAATATTAAGGCTGCGAAATATATGAAATAATGCATAACATAACAATTTTATAAAAATACTTGAATTTTAGATAGCTCATTGATTTGAAATCATGAAATACTTTACTGTATTATAATTTCCAACAACATTACACTGTTTAGTACTTTTCTTTGAATGTACATTATTTGATTAATTTAAGTATTATGTAAGTAGGTATGGATAAACCGCGATGTATCAATTTACTCAACGTGATGAAATATTGTTGATTTTAGAATACTTATTTTGAACGGATTGACGATGTATTAGTTTGAATATTTGGAATAAATGAAGTTTATACAGAAAACATTAAATTGTTTAATTTTTATTTTATCGAGATACAGTACAATCATTTATGACAATTATTGTAAAATAAATAAGTTTATTTTTCACGTAATAAACAAAAAAAAGGAAATATACCAAAATTTGGTAGCATCGTTATCAGCTTTGGTACTTCAACTCTTGTAAGTCCAGCTTTCCAATTCGCTTTTTGGAAATATCTTCAATCCTGCCGGCTTCTTGCAGTCTTTTTCCAGTTCTTGAAGCTAGTCACATGCATGTTGATTCGGCAACACTATTCATTTCGGCAGTTTCGGCATTTTTCATCTTTGTTACACTATTCATTTTGCCAAGCGGAGATGTAACAGCCTTATGCATCTTGATGCTGATGGTTTTTCGAAAAACTGATGTACAAGTCGACACACTTAAACGTGCAGTAGGGAGTTTTTGCTACTGTAGACATTGGGGCTACAAAAAAATCTAAAAAGTTTTATTTTTATTATTTAATTTTTTGTATTTTTTTAATAGTAAACACCGCACAAGAGTCCCAATTGCTCCCAACCGTCTAAAGCCAGTGAGACTTTGGCATCCTCATTTGGGGTATATTGTGAGGTTGAAGGTAGTGTAGAGGGGAAGGAGATGGTGAAGATGAAGGTTGGGATGTACCTAAGACGATACTTAGAGTATCTACAACTTTGAAACGTGTCGCAAATACACTATATATAATTAATATTAATCAAATGTGTTATTACACATATTCATTGAGTAATAGCTATTTGAATCCGCAACCTCTGGATTCATAGTCAAGCGACTTAACACTCGACCATGGAAGATTTCAAATTTAAATAAAATTAAAATGAACTCAAAAAATTAAGAATTAAAAAGTTAATTAATTTGTTGGTTTGTTAGTTTCTCCTTTGGCCGCCTACATACTTTAGAATGTCAAATAGCTCGTGGTTTAAGAGCACATAGCACTTCGGTTGGGGTTGGCTCAAGGCTCACTTTGTATTAGTTCTCATAAAGTTTTGAATGTCAGATTAACAATAGAACATGAATTTGATCAATTTTTAAGACTCCGTCCATTTTGCATAGGAACGCCTCTTACCGATTATTTTAGGGTAATGTGTCCTCATAAACTTAACACCAGTTGCAATTTTTGTAGATATATATTTTTTTTCCACAACAACAAGCTTTTATTATAAAAAATCTAATTTATAGGTGATATAACTTGGTACTTAGTTCCAAAATTTTTTTTAAAAATCAAAATGTCCCTTGTAATTTTCGGGCTTGGAATAATCTGACCATATTTGAAAAAACCATTTTCTTATAATAATAAGCGGAAAATTTAGCTTGTATAATGATGAAGTACTGGTAAAAATTTACAATTCACGAACGTTGCATTTTTAATCCTTCAAATTTACAATAATTACTTTTCCAAGCTCAAATATTAGAGTTGCGATTTTTCATTCAGCTGTGAAATTCACGTAAAATTATTGGGCAATATAAGATTTTAACTTTAAGCATCAACAAATCTGAAATACGATGAAATATGATAGAATATATGTATTTATTAATTGAAATGTACTAATTTATAATTCACGAGTATATTCGCTAAATACATTATAAATAACATCTTAATATTTTCCAATTTTATTTCGCTGTAACAATAACATCAGAACCGAGTCTTTCAAGACTATAATATCATATGTCTTTAATCAATAATAATTTAATGTATTCAAACACTATTTTTTACAACTATTCCTTATTTTGTTTGTACATTTATTTTTTCATATTTTCACTGTCGATTGTAAACCTTTTTATGTAATATACATATATATAAGTTTACAATAAAATAAATAATTAGGTCGGCTAAAGTCTTCGTTAACAAGATGTACATTTAGCAAATGCAATTTTTTTTTTTTTTTATATAATTCAATTGAATTAAATTTAATATTATTATTATTGAGTTCTGCTATTTTAAGATTTTTATTTTAGTTTTTAGTGACAGCTGTTTCGGCGTTTAAGGCCATTGTCAAACTGTCTTAAACGCCGAAACAGCTGTCACTAAAAACTAAAATAAAAAACTTAAAATAGCAGAACTCAATAATAATAATATTAAATTTAATTCAATTGAATTATATGAAAATTAAAATGGAGTTCTACAAATTAAACACAAAAACTATAAACAAATTAGAACGTAGAATTTGATTAACAATTACTTTTATTTTCGGAGTTAAACTTATGTTTCGGATTTGTTGACAATGTATCGCTTTGATTGTATATATTTTACAATACTCTCAGTTACATATCACCGCTCACAAGGAGGGGCGAAAGCTCGGGTTAACTTGTGAGGTGGCTAGTGCACAAACCTTATGTGAAATGGGAATTCTTCGCCAATGTCATTTATGAGCATACATCCAAAATCTGTCTAGCTAAGACAAAAATGTTTCCATAAAGAAAGAAAACTTGTTTTCTTCCTATGTTATTTTTTAACACCGAAGTTAAGTGTCTCCCAAGTAGCTTTTGTTCAAACACGTACGTGTCATATTATTTAGCAATGCAACAATTTAAAGAATAATATATTCTTAATAATGAGTTAAATTTTTCCAGTAATCCTTTATTAGGTATATTTCCTGTAAACTCATAAAATTTCTCATTATTCTTTAATTACCTTCTCATTTGACGTTTTGCCTCTTTCATTTCTTATTATTTGTCTCTTTCTCTCTGTTTCTTTGTTATAATTTAAATTTTATTTTCTTATTTTCTCACTGTTCTCCTATTTTATTTTATATTATTTTCTCCCTCTGTATGTAGAATATATAAGTGCACATTTTGTATTTTTTGTTTAGTTTAATTTTGTACTTTGATGACGCTTAAACTAAGCGAAAACGATCGGTCATAAAAATTATAATAAATCTGTGGTATTATACAAAGTTATTATTTAACTTTCATTAAATATGTCAAACTACAAAGTGGTTGATTTCTATGAAAATATAAAGAATAACAGTTCTGATTCGTCCTGAGAACACAACATATTTGTGATTATTGTTATACAAGCCATATTTTGGCAGTTAGTTATGTATACTGTGTATGCAATCAGGTGTTGCGTATGGAGCGCAAAAGCGGTATTTCTCGAAGATCTATGTTAAAAGCGGCAGCTACCCAAAGAGTTATGGAAAAGGTGATGTTGATACAGAAAAACTAACGAGAAGATAAGAAGTAAAATAAGGGTAGCCGACATTACTGTCACAATCTCAACTCTCAAATGGAACTTTGCTGAGAATATTGACGTTAGAAGGTCAATGAAAAACAGAGAAGAAACTGATTTTTTATGCTATACTTGGTGGTGGTTTTTTATACTGCACATGTATTGTTTGTTGTTTAAAATAGTTTTCTTTTTTGCTAGTGGTTTATTTAAATTATGACATAAAACCAAATTTAAGAATCAGAATATTTTATTGCTACCTCTTTTCTTGTATAAAGCGTGGAATCCTGAAAACTGAATCAAACTTTGACACTGTCTATAGACACATCACTAAGATACCTTGGATAGATAAAGAAAACCATCGAATTAATAAAAATAAATAAACTCAAATGCTATGGTCTCATCGCAAGGGGTCACCCGGCTTTGGAACTTAGGTGACTGTAATTACTGCAGTTCCAGTTCCACAAAGTTTTTCTGGACTGCATTCTGCAAGATGGAGATTACATCGATGAAAGACAGTATCCAATAACAGATGCCATCAAAATAACAAGTAGCATGTTTTTTACTAAAAATGAGTGAATTATTTGTTGAATTAGTGTCTCAATACGTTTCTTGTAGGCAGATCTTATTTATAAATTTATGATCATGGTGTCTCACTTACGCGAGACATTTCGTAAAACCTGATATAGCTCGCAATCTGTAGGTTTCCGAGAAATATTTCTAACTTTCGATACAAACATTTATATACGATTCTTCCTAAAAAACCAAAAACACCAAATTGAAAATCCACAAATAACTAACATCGTAGCTTCCTAACTTATTCTTGCCTACTACCTATATCTGTTTGGTTTGGTATGTACGGGTAGATATAATAATTAACGAGTAGGTGATAAATATGGATATTGTTACCGTCAAACCCTACACGTACACGTACACGTACACGTTTATGATAATATCATTATGTCGTAATTATACCTTTTGTGGCACATCGTCGAGACATCTGTGAAAATGGAAACCTTTCATGGTGTTAATTATGTTTTCAAACATGTGGGTATATTACCATTTCTATGTTTAATTAGACGAATTAATAATTATGGAGATTTGTAGAAAGTTTGGGATCCAATTATAAATTTTAACTCTTCATTATATTTTCTCAAACAACCGTGATATTATACTTTAAGTTCGTCGTTCGTACGCGAAAGTTTAAGGGATGAAAATTCTCACATTTGTTCAAGTAAAATAAAAACATTTTCGTCGCCTCTTTTTTTAAGGACAACCAATTATTCCCAGGTACGGAATAAACTGACTTAACTTGAGCTTTTCCTATTTCTATCATTATAAGCGTAAAATGTTTATTGTGAAATGAGGGAGGACTTAACTTGCAGATAATTGAACTCGCGACGCCTGGGTGGGAGCCCGACGCTTTGCACCACTCGGTCACTAACCGATAATAACTGAATTATCCATCACGCCAATTTATCAATGAGAAGATGGAGTGCAAGACAACTCACTGGAACACAATCGTTCTTTCATTCTCATGCATACATCTTTTCGCACTTACTTTTCAGTAATATCGATTTTTACCATGACTCCACTCAAGCAATTGATTAACTTTATCGTGCCATTTTTTTACGGCATCTGCTACTTTTCTCGTACAAATGTTCTTACAAATCATAGAACCCTTGATTGCCAAAAAAATTTCTTTTAATTATTTCTGAGAATGAACGCGGTAACATAAGTTCTTCCTCATTATAAACAACAAAAGGATTTCAAATTCAAGACTACCTCTAATTTTTTTCTTTCCATTGAATAGGGATACAACATATTTGAACAGAATCACGTGTCTCGTGTATTATATTTTTGATGAATAATTTATAGAATGATAACAGTTGTAGGTATATTCTTTGATTATTTTACTACCGTTTGTATACAGTGTCGCCCGTGTTTTGTTATCTCTGTTCTGAAATCGTTCTTCCTATAATTAGAAACCAACAAAAGATAATAAACATTACAACATACTGATACCAAGATAACAGTTAGCAAACCACGAAAATATTATTTCGCTTTTGAGTAGACAGTTAAAACATTATGCTTTTGTACGTGACACGGTACACGAGTCGTAATTGCTGAGTCAGTGAGACTGTGGCAGCCCCAATTAGGGGTATGTCGTGAGGCAAGAACAGCGGGAAGGGTAAGCAGATAGGGAACAGGGAGGTTGGGAACTAAATGGCTTTTCAGATCTGGAAAGCAAACACGGTCATATCAAGTAATATTTCGATTCTTTAGGCTCAGAGTAATTCTTTCATCTAACTATAAGTTATGGTTGTAAATAAGATATTGTTGACGGCCTTCCATATTAGCAATCACATTCTAGTACCTAAATTTATAATTTTATCAAATTCTCAGCTCAATATATCGTAAATGTAGCTTTGTTACCCTAAAATAAATACGTTTTGAATTGATTTTCGTGTTTTGATTTCTATTTCGTATTCACTACATACCTTATTGAAATATTCCCCAACCACGTCGGAGAGCTGATTTAATGAATAGATTAATTTTTAGTATATTAGATATTTTGCTTTTTGTAGCTCAAATCTTCGATTGAATTTAAGTTGTCGTAATATTTTTTTATAATTATTTGATCGCTAGTGTAGAGGACTGTTAACTCAAAAGCCATGAAAATTAGACACCAGGCGACAACAAAGCTTATTTACAAACTAATAATGATAATTCATTAATAATTTATGTAGCGCAATTCTGGGAAAGGGTAACAAAAAAAATCTCTAGTTAAAATTACCTTGAAAACTTTACTTTGATTAAATCTAACAATGAAATTTTCGAGAATAATCAACATTTACATAATTTATTACTAACAATGTTGAGGGCTGTGAAAAGTTTCGAACTTTCTGTATGGCAGTAGATCGAGAAGTAGTAGATTTGCGCACGAGTGATTGAAATAATATTATATACTCGTACGTGACTCTAAGTACTAACCGGCTAGCCTGGCTATGCAATTAAATTAGGTGTGCAATTATACCACTTATAGATGAGACTTTCTGAAGAGATGAGCTTTGAGTTTCTCTCTTAATACCAACGAGTTTTTAATTATTTTTAGATCATGTGGCAGTTTGTTCAAGGCTTTAGCACGTAACTTTCCGAAAGCAGGCTCTTCGAACTTATTATTTAGTGTGCGCTTTGTTTCTTTCAACCTTCCGGTTGTGAGAACGCTGCTGATCTAAGAGTAATTTTCAGAAATAGCCAGTTTCAATAGATCCTTGACTTTATTGACTTTAATACTATCCAGCCCAAAGCTTGAACCGAATGCTTTCTGGACATTTTGAAACAAGTAATAAGTCCTGCCGCAGTGTTAAAAATGGATTGTACACGCAACGTACCAGGACCGAGTGGTGTTGTACATTTCACATACCAGTAATTAATCGACCAAGACCTGGCTTTTACTAGCTCGTTTCTGGTAAAAACAACTGATGGGATAGTGTTCATAGAAAAGCATTAATAAGTAGTGCTAAAAAGATTGAGATTGTTGAGTTCATCGAACATATTCTTCTATTCGAGCGTTGCTATATCAGCCTGGGAAAATATTTATTTTGATGTGGACACAACACAAAAGTTCTACAGACCAAAGCTAGTTTCCACGAGTCCCCTATGTCAAGGAATGGTGTAAATAAATATTGCAAAGGAACTGTAAAAAGACGACGATGACTCTCTACCTAACTTTCAGTGGAGTTCTTTGACTTGTTTCAAATTGTTTGTGATTTTATAGAGCAGAGGTTTCCGAGCTTTTTAGACCACGGAACCCTAAATGGCGGATTGAATGTTGGCGGAACCCCATGGGGCTCTATCGCGAGACTGACTGCTTTGTCAAAAGAACAATGGAAAAGTGGTCAGCGAAATTTGTTTCCACGCTTCTGGGAATTTTCCTAAACTTCCTCTCACTCTGGAACCATCTATTTATCCATAAGCTAGGTGTGACAGCTACAAATATAAACTACAGATAAAGTAGATACTGCCAAGTATAGTCCTAGTGAAAAACCACTATTCAGAATCAAAGATTGCTTAAAATGGCTTTTATCTTGTTTGGTGACCAGAACTGAAAAGCCACGTATTTCCCAACCTTCTTTATTCCATATCCTTCTCTTTCACAGTCCTTTTAGACTTACAACATACCCCGATTAGGGATGCCATAATCCTACTGGCTTCGGACAATTGGAACTCTTGTGTGGTATTTATATTTAAAAAAAAGCTTTACTACCAACCGTACTTGGGAATTCATTAAGGATGTGGTATAAATTTGACTAAATTCTCTTTAGTAACTCACCGAGATGGAATAAATATCAATATCATCGCGGAACCTTGGCGTCCACCGCGGGACCCTCCGGTTCAAATATCAACCATATACACATCAAAAACATCTCTAGTTCATCACACGATTCGATGCTTTGAGGTTCTCGGAAACCGTCGTGGAACCCACTTCGGGAACCGCAGTTCTAGAGCAAACGTATTATGTTATGTAGTCATATTATGAACACAAAACATAGTTCTTGGGATGAAAATCGATATATACGTGAATAAAAAAAATAAGATTTTTTTTTCCAAAATAATCAATTAAAAAAACAATGCTAATAAATAAATAATAGAAATTACATGTTTTGATTTTCGCAAGTACTCTTAATTAACCTTTACAATATTTACCTGTTCTTACTAGGGCATTTTAAAAATGCCTTTTATTTAAGTCGATAAGCATCTGGTTTTGAACTTAAAATATTTCATTGTATAGTATTTAATATGTGTGAAAATTCAGTTCAATTTTTTAATAAATTATTTGTTTTGTTCTCATTTTTTTTTTTTTCTCATGAGATATTAATATAATATTATCTTATGAGAATAAAAAAAATATTTTCTTGCCCCTTAGTTTAATCACTATCATTACGTGATCAGGGCAGTATAAAGAAATTCAAACTAAAACAAATAAAAACAAAATATTTTAACTTCTTACATTTGATAAACCATGATAATATTTTTCTCTTACGGATCATAAATTATGATAATATTCCCGCGGTAGTAAAATTATCATAATTTATATTAATATCAAGGGAATGTACTGAGTTTTGGTTGAATTTTTGATTATTTTGGTAAAAAGTCTTACTGAGGATAACGTAAAAAACTCCATATATTTTTCTTTTTTCTAAAAAAAATATGTAAACCCCTGTTGGCTTTATAAATCATAAATAAATTATAATAATTCCGTTACATAAGTGTGCTAAAGCTCAAAACTAGCTCTTAACGACACAGGTGAATTCTTATTGAGAAGAACATAAAACGCTACGTACATGATGACTCGACGGCCTACGACTTCGAATCTAAAGGTCGCGGGTTTAAACCCGGCGTTCGCAAATAAATTTCATTTAATTAATATGTGTCATAACACATTCAAATGATATAAAATAAAACCTAGTGTATTTTGTGCACGTTCCAGAGTGGTAGATACTCTAAGTATCGCCCTGGTGAAAGACCACCATTCAGAATTGAAACGTTGCTTGAAATGGCTTTAGCCGTGTTTGGTGACCAGATCTGAATAGCCAGGTACTTCCCAACCTTCCCCTTACTCATATCCTTCCTCTCCTTACTATTTTCAACCTCACGGAACACCCCTATTAAGGGTTGCCATAGTCTCACTAGCTCCAGACGGCTGGGAGCAGTTGAGACTTATTTGCAGTATTCACGTAAATAGAGTTAAAAAAATGAAAAAAACTTCACAATTGTTTTTTTATAATGACTTAAGCTATACTTATAAAGTCAAGTACCTCCCAACCATGTGAGAACGCCCTGGTTTTACTGGCTCTGGGCAGTCTTTGGCAGTCTGGGCATTTTTTAAAACTTTCTTGGCATTCCATTGTATTAATGCAATTCCATAGATAAACGTTATAATATGTAATAATATAACATAAACAAAGGTTTGGAAAATCTGCCTCTAAATATATCATGTTGGTTAGTTGAACCGCAATTGGTTTAGGAAAAATACAAATAAAGAGATAAAAAGTCGGCCAAATCTCTTTTACTGAAAGGGTTGTTTCAGATTATTTTAAGTTGCCTAAATAATTTTATTTATAAAAATTTAACTAAATTCTCCGACCTTCATCAAAATGTTTGGAGCAGAAAAATATACTCATATTTATTTTTTGTTTGATGGTGCTCTGAAACCGCACCCTCGGGATGAGTGCTTTGCTGAGATCGTTCAAAAGGAAATTATTTCGTTTTATTTATGGAAGATTTTCACGCTGTGGAATGTCAGTACCTAACACATAAGTATGAAAACATTACACATTTTACTGGGTACAATATTAACAGTCATCAAATTCAAACTGCTTGTTTAAGAGGTGATCAAAATCCTCTAAGCCACCTGTCAGACTTTCAGAGCCGTAAACTGGTAATTGCCGTTGCGATTCGCGATTTTCTCTCGACTAACGCGATTTTCCAAACGCGAGAAATATTATAAAAATATCTAATTTACTAAAAGAATGGATAACCTACTGATTCCACTCAGACCTTACCTTTATTGGGGCAGTATGACCTCTTTGACGACCTCCATAGTCGAGCGGTTAAGATCCTCGACCACAAATCCAAGAGTCGCGGGTTCGAATCCGGCATGTGAAAAGAAGTGTTATTAAATTGAAATGTCATAAATGATAATTCACATTATTTTAATTGATTCTTCTTCTCATCTCCTTTTCTTCTCAGTTCCCAAACATATCTCAATAAGGGATGTCATAGTCCTACAGGCTCCAGACAGACGAGAGCAATTGGAACCCTTGTGCGGTATTCACATAAAGAAGTACTTTATAAACTGATAAAAAATACACTCGATTTTTTTCCCACCCATAACATCGTCTGTAGTTCTACTCGTGTAGCCTTAAGCCTCATTCACACCAACGTCCGGTTCCGCTCAGTGCCGATATTGGTCCGCAAGAAAACTTATTGATATGGTATGAATATCAATCAAGGAGTATGTGCCAAGACAAATTTGTGTGGCAGTATATCCTTCTGCCCACCCTTGTGATATTTAACTACTTATTTAGTTAAATAATTATTTTGAAGTGTAAAAATACTTACAACGCAGATTTTTTTTTTAAACCATTTTTTTATCACTAAATAATATTTTTAATAATTAATAATTAATAAAAATAATATTTAGTGGTAATAAAATGGTTTTTTGATAAAAAAAATCTGCGATGTTAGTATTTTTACACTTCAAAATAATTATTTAACTAAATAAGTAGTTAAATATCACAAGGGTGGGCAGAAGGATATACTGCCACACAAATTTGTCTTGGCACATACTCCTTGATTGATATTCATACCATATCAATAAGTTTTCTTGCGGACCAATATCGGCACTGAGCGGAACCGGACGTTGGTGTGAATCAGGCTTTATTGTTCCTTGTTGTTCTCTCCCGTACTTAGTTTATTATTTATGTTCGTTTTCTGACTGTATTCTCGTTGGTTATACATATATCGGTACCCACTGCCGTGATAAGTGTTGTGCTTAATGGAGATTGGTATTCGATATTTTCATTATATTATATTATACAGGTATTCATCATTTTTTTCTGGTTCACTCAAATGCAATGTTTAATTTTTTTAAATATCAAACTCCCACTAATTACTTCGTACGAAGACAGATTTTAACGTATTTTTCTAC
This sequence comes from Drusus annulatus, assembly GCA_022651775.1. NCBI lineage: Eukaryota > Metazoa > Arthropoda > Insecta > Trichoptera > Limnephilidae > Drusus > Drusus annulatus. Next base: position 648,173 of record JAGWCC010000094.1, read on the forward strand.
CGGTTTGCGACTTTTTCTAAGTTTTGCCTTCTTGTGTGGAAAACAATTGAATACTGGAATTAATTAAGGCTCTAAGTGCCAAAAAATTAACAACTTTTTTTTTTACAGAATCGTATTTTATGATGGAAATAAAATACGATTCTTTAAAAAAAAAAACAGTTTTTATTTTTTTGGTATTTAGAGCCTTAATTAATTCCAGTATTCATTTTACAAAAGAGCTTAAACGATACTTTGTTAAAAAATAAGTTAAATATGCAGTTTTTTTTCTGCATCGAATGCTTTAACTCTTTTTTAATTCTGAAGACTTTAGTGCCCTTAGCTATCTAAAATATATTTAGCATTTGAAGAAATGCTTGACTCAAGCGAGACAAGTTTGGGACTTTTTTTAGCTTTTTTATCAATTTAGGTAACTCAGTGAGAGCATTGAGTTACCTGGGTCAACTTGTTTTTCAAAATCTAACCAGGTACTAAAGACTTATGAATGTTATTGTAAAACAAAAAAAAACTTTGAAGTGCTCTGGTGTAAACTTCAATAAATGGAGTTTCGCCTTTTGCCTTTCCGGTGACGATATTGTCTGCAGATACCTACCTCTTCTAGTCTAAACGCATTAAAAAAAAATAACGAAACAAAAATAGAGCTTGAGAAACCCTGTTTGACTTTTGTGAATCTGGCAAAAATTCAGTTCTACTCAACAGTTTCTCCTAATACGGTGAAAGTATTATACGTCCTAAAGCAAGATGTTAATTATAACTCATACTCAAACTCCATACTTGTACATGACTTTATTTTATTAATGCGGGAACTTCAACGTAGCGCATGGAAACCAACATGTTAGCCCAACTTCCGAATTTTTATAGCATTAACCTTCAAGTCTTCAAATACTGGGTACATCTACTGATGAGCTCACGTAAATGTCAACCTTGCTTAATCAGGATGCTGATAAAGTGAGCAAAGCGTGGCAACTGTAATAATATTTACGTCTGTCTGAAAACCTCCTAGTGCGATAGGTATAGCAAAAACCTTTTTAATATTTGTTAACAAGATCAATAAAGAAAAAAATATACGGTGAAAATGAAATAATGACTTTGTATACCACCAGAGATTTAATTTTTATTTTTATTTCCGACCGGTTTCGCTAAGCCTTAGCAACATCAGGGTACAAAATTAAAGTTAAAAAAATACGTAGTGTGTGATTCAATATACTCATACATACAGAGGGAGAACACAATATAAAATAAAATAAAAGAACAGTGAGAAAACAAAAGAATAACATTTTAATTTAAATGAACAGAGAGAATAAGACAGATAATATAAAGTGTTCATTATCAATAAACATGTCAAACCACAAAGTGACCACTTGTAATTAAACTCCTACATTGGTAATCACCGTTAATTGTTATTCGTAAATGTATTTTTTTTTTTATATTTTGTAATAATATTTTCACTGGAACTCTTTATTCAAAATTCGGACAAAAGATTTTTTTTCCGGGAAAACACACCAAACAAAAATTTTTTCTTTTTAAAAATCGAATAAAAGTGTTGAACAAATAATTTTAGTCGTATTTTTCGAAAATGTGTGTCGATATAATTTAAGTGGGCAAATATTCTCCGGTTTCATTGCACATAAGTAAAACAACAGCGACCGCCTATTCGTATTAAAATGTCAAAGCCATCATAAAAGAGACATTGTACACAAGCCGAGGAGTCGCTTTACTAGCGTTATTAAGAGACCGGAGCGAACAAATTTAAAGACGCATAAAAAGCTGATTATGGAAAAAGTTACTGTGCGATAATTATTAAGGGTCGTCATTCTCCGATAATTACGTCTTTCCTCTTGATGTGCAGCCATAAAGGAACAATTTCATTAATCCCAAAAACGTTATCTGCATCCTGACCTCCATGAATGTATGTCACTTCAGTTAATCGCGCCTATAAAGGGAAGGAATTTATTGTCCCAAGACAAAAGCAGAGGTTTTATAAAAAAAGGAAACAAGCTTTTTGGAGATCTGTTGAAAAATCCTACAAGATACAAAACGATGGTATCTTCAAACCGACTCACCTAAACTTTCCCGTAAATAACACCCTCTTTAAAAAAGGGTGAAATCAAAACCTTTAAGGAATATGTTCATCAAGCATTTTGGTGTACGTTTTTACTCGGGTTCGCCTGTCTTACTAAAGTTCTGGTTTAAGTTGGGAGCAGATTGTGAAATTTCTATACTGCTGAGTACTGGGTGTAACAAAAGAGAGATAAACTCTCAAGTGGATTCTTAGGTCCACTTTTATTTCGTATTCCTCTTCTTTAAGTTTCGGAAATGATCAAGTTGCTGAAAGTCGTGTGGCACCGAGTTAAAACGGAATCCCGCAAACTCGATTTTCAAAAAGAAAATCTAAGGCCCAAGATTTGGAGAACAAACGAATTTAGTGAGCAAAACTTTTTTTCTGAAGGAGGTGTAAGTATGTCACTAGTCTATGTACGTGTCGCACTCGATCTGTCCGATTTGATAAGTCAGTTTGTTACAAATAGGGGTGAAATACTTCTTCAAAGGATAAAACTTTTAATTATATTAAAAAAAAATTGTTACCTCAAGGTGTATTTAATGGCTGCTCAGATATTTCAAACAAATTGAGTCGGATAGTGTGGTCTTGATTATGAAATCAACACATCGTTTCTTGTTCTGAGTTTCTAGACTAACGTCAGGTTAGAAATATTTTCCGGTTTATTCCATATTTTTCTAAAATTGAAAATAGTGTTGAATCTTTTGTGCTCCCGAAGGAATTTGCAGGTACTAAAAATAATTTTAAAAAGATTTAAATGTATTAAAGTCCAATAAATTTTTCAACTAACCAGTAGAAATTATTCAAACAATCATCAAAAATTTAAGTTCATTAATGCCTTCCGAACGCGGGGCAACCGAAACTCAAACCAAAACTGCTTAACGATCGCAGTTGCAAACTGGTTGACGATCGAGCTTTTTTTTATTTTATTTTTTTGAATACCGCACAAGAGTCTCAACTGCTCCCAACCGTCTAGAGCCAGTGAGAATATGGCATCCTGAAATAGGGTATGTTGTGAGGCTAAAGGTAGTAGGGAGGGGAAGGAGATAGGGAAGAGAGAGGTTAAAAAGCACCTGGCTATTCAGATCCGGTCACCAAACACGGCTAAAGCTATTTCAAGCAACGTTTCGATTCTGAATGGTGGTCTTTCACCAGGGCGATACTTAGAGTGTCTACCACTCTGGGACGTTTATATACTTTTTTTATCATTTTTGTGTGAATTAAATGTGTTATGACACATATTAATTAAATAAAAGTTATTGGCGCACGCCGGGTTTGAACCCGCGACCTATGGATTCGTAGTCGAGCGTCTTACCATTCGACCACGGAGGCCGCCATTGCTATGACTTTAGTCATTATCTCATCTGGCAGTGCACGATGTCACTATCATAATACGTTAAAAATGTCTATAAGCCTAAAATTATAAATTCTTTTTTTTCCAACCTTCTTATCAAATTTTACGTTTTCTTACTCAGACATGTTGCAAATTTCTCGAAAATAGCTCGCAAATCCTGCGCAACTAAAAACTGTAACGCGCAGGCGATTAGCACGGTGAGTTGCGAGAGACTGGGTACGTTGGCGTTGAAAACTAGTTTCTTAGAAGTTGCGTCATGTGTTGGATCGCTATTGAAATGCACAAGAGAGCAATTGGAGTTGAAAACTGTTTTTTTTTGCTACCCCGTGTGCGAGAAGCCTGTGTAAGGTTTTAATAATATTTTTAGATATTAAACTGTAGTTTTCGTTTGGGAAGACATCCTACGCGAACAAAATATTCCTTGGCAATGAAAATTTTGAAATGGGTATATATATATTTATTTTATCACTTTGTGGTTTGTATTTAATAAAAATGAAATAATAACATTGTATAAGACTACAGATTTAATTAATTTTTTAAGAACAAATCTTCAATGTTTAAATAACCACGGTTTTTCAGAATTCGCCAACTATCTTTTGTCCACAAAAGAGAATTACCTTCACGAAAAAGCATCGATTTATTTTATTCTCCATAAAAACGGTCATGGCAGCAGCTCAAATAATTGTGCCAACTTAGAAATGTTCAAAAACATTTAAAATAAATAGTCATATTCTTAATAATCAATTAAGTTTGTCCAAAAAGTCCAATATTTCTTAAACTTTTTTTTTCCATGCATTTTAGAGAGAGAGCAAATACCCCTTTGTTATAATTTAAATGTTTTTTTTTTTAAAACTCAAACGTTCTCTTTTTTTTATTTTGTGTTTTCTCCTATTTTGTATGAGTATTCCCTTGTATATATATATTTTTATTCTTTTGCTTTTTAAAAGTGTATGCAAAAATTGCTATATTCCTACTTCTCTGATACTTATTTCAAGATTTATATATTCATATATATATATATAGTGGACGTCAATTAAAATACTTTGTGGTTTTAAATATTTACTTAAAAATGAAATGAAATAATAACTTTGTATAAGACCACAGATTTTTATTTTTTTTAAGAACAAATGTTGGGTTTTAACCCTAACAATCACAGCCAACTACATTAAAAAAACAAAAATACATAATTGTGTGGTTTTTATATTCTCATAAAACGGTCATGGCAGCAGCACAAAAAAAAAATGAAACAGTAAGAAACAAAAGAAATAAATTTAAAAATAAAATAGAACAGATTCTTAATAAACAATTAAGTTTGTCTAAAAGTCCAAAACGTCTACTAAACTCATAATTTAATCTCTTATGAGTTTACAAGAAATATTAGACGTTTTGACAAACTTTTTAATTTAAGATTATTTGACTATTTATTTTATTTGCTTTGTTTATTTTAGTGTTATTATTTTTGAGCTGCTGCCATGACTGTTTTATTTTTTTATTTTGTAAGCACCGGTGCTTTTATTGAAGGTATGAAAACCACACAATTTTAGTTTTGTTTAATTCGAAAAACCGTGGTTATTTAAACATTGAAGATTTGTTCTTAAAAATTAAATCTGTAGTCTTATACAATGTTATTATTTCATTTTTATTAAATATTTCAAACTTCTAAAGTGATAAATATATATTTTATATACGTATATATATATATATGAATTTAAATATATATAAATCATATATATATATATTTTATCACTTTGTAACAATAAAATAAACATATATATATACATAGGGATATACTCATACATACATAGAAGAACACAAAATAAAAAAAAAGAGAACAGTAAGAAAACAAAAGAATAACATTTAAATTATAACAAAGAAACAGAGAGAAAGAGACAGATAATATGAAATGAAAAAAGAGTTTACAAGAAATATTGGACTTTTTAGACAAACATAGTATGGACAAACTTAATTGATTATTAAGAATATGACTATTTATTTTATTTGCTTTCTTTATTTCTAGTGCTTCATAATTATTTGAGCTGCTGCCATGACCGTTTTTATGGAGAATATAAGCACCGGTGCTTTTATTGAAGGTATGACATTTTACAATAAGATAGTTGGCGAATTCTGAAAAACCGTGGTTATTTAAACATTGAAGATTTGTTCTTAAAAAAATTAATTAAATCTGTAGTCTTATACAATGTTATTATTTCATTTTTATTAAATATTTCAAACCACAAAGTGATAAAATAAATATATATATATACCCATTTCAAAATTTTCATTGCCAAGGAATATTTTGTTCGCGTAGGATGTCTTCCCAAACGAAAACTACAGTTTAATATCTAAAAATATTATTAAAACCTTACACAGGCTTCTCGCACACGGGGTAGCAAAAAAAAACAGTTTTCAACTCCAATTGCTCTCTTGTGCATTTCAATAGCGATCCAACACACGACGCAACTTCTAAGAAACTAGTTTTCAACGCCAACGTACCCAGTCTCTCGCAACTCACCGTGCTAATCGCCTGCGCGTTACAGTTTTTAGTTGCGCAGGATTTGCGAGCTATTTTCGAGAAATTTGCAACATGTCTGAGTAAGAAAACGTAAAATTTGATAAGAAGGTTGGAAAAAAAAGAATTTATAATTTTAGGCTTATAGACATTTTTAACGTATTATGATAGTGACATCGTGCACTGCCAGATGAGATAATGACTAAAGTCATAGCAATGGCGGCCTCCGTGGTCGAATGGTAAGACGCTCGACTACGAATCCATAGGTCGCGGGTTCAAACCCGGCGTGCGCCAATAACTTTTATTTAATTAATATGTGTCATAACACATTTAATTCACACAAAAATGATAAAAAAGTATATAAACGTCCCAGAGTGGTAGACACTCTAAGTATCGCCCCTGGTGTGAAAGACCACCATTCAGAATCGAAACGTTGCTTGAAATAGCTTTTAGCCGTGTTTGGTGACCGGATCTGAATAGCCAGGTGCTTTTTTAACCTCTCTCTTCCCTATCTCCTTCCCCTCCCTACTACCTTTAGCCTCACAACATACCCTATTTCAGGATGCCATATTCTCACTGGCTCTAGACGGTTGGGAGCAGTTGAGACTCTTGTGCGGTATTCAAAAAAATAAAATAAAAAAAAGCTCGATCGTCAACCAGTTTGCAACTGCGATCGTTAAGCAGTTTTGGTTTGAGTTTCGGTTGCCCCGCGTTCGGAAGGCATTAATGAACTTAAATTTTTGATGATTGTTTGAATAATTTCTACTGGTTAGTTGAAAAATTTATTGGACTTTTAATACATTTAAATCTTTTAAAATTATTTTTAGTACCTGCAAATTCCTTCGGGAGCACAAAGATTCAACACTATTTTCAATTTTAGAAAAATATGGAATAAACCGGAAAATATTTCTAACCTGACGTTAGTCTAGAAACTCAGAACAAGAAACGATGTGTTGATTTCATAATCAAGACCACACTATCCGACTCAATTTGTTTGAAATATCTGAGCAGCCATTAAATACACCTTGAGGTAACAATTTTTTTTTAATATAATTAAAAGTTTTATCCTTTGAAGAAGTATTTCACCCCTATTTGTAACAAACTGACTTATCAAATCGGACAGATCGAGTGCGACACGTACATAGACTAGTGACATACTTACACCTCCTTCAGAAAAAAAGTTTTGCTCACTAAATTCGTTTGTTCTCCAAATCTTGGGCCTTAGATTTTCTTTTTGAAAATCGAGTTTGCGGGATTCCGTTTTAACTCGGTGCCACACGACTTTCAGCAACTTGATCATTTCCGAAACTTAAAGAAGAGGAATTTCATTTTTATTAAATATTTCAAACCACAAAGTGATAAAATATATATATATATATATATATATATATATATATATATATATATATATATATATATATATATATATATATATTTTACTCACTTTGTAACAATAAAATAAACATATATATATACATAGGGATATACTCATACATACATAGGAAGAACACAAAATAAAAAAAGAGAACAGTAAGAAAACAAAAAAGAATAACATTTAAATTATAACAAAAGAAACAGAGAGAAAGAGACAGATAATATGAAATGAAAAAAGAGTTTACAAGAAATATTGGACTTTTAGACAAACTTAATTGATTATTAAGAATATGACTATTTATTTTATTTGCTTTCTTTATTTCTAGTGCTTCATAATTATTTGAGCTGCTGCCATGACCGTTTTTATGGAGAATATAAGCACCGGTGCTTTTATTGAAGGTATGATAGTTTTCAATAAGATGGTTAGCGAATTCTGAAAAACCGTGGTTATTTAAACATTGAAGATGTTCTTACAAAAATAAATTAAATCTGTGGTCCTATACAATGTTATTATTTCATTTTTATTAAATATTTCAAACCACAAAGTGATAAAATATATAAATGTTTATTTTATTGGAACAAGGTATCTCACCAATATTTTACATTCGAATCGTAAGTAATAACTCCTTTACCAAATTACATGCAAATGAAATGAATTCAGAGCGTACAAACATCTCGCTGTTTCCATTATTATTTGTCCCCTTTTCGTGGAGTTTTTTCGCCGAATAAACAATCACACATCTCCTCGTCTTTATTGCTTTTCCGACCATTTTACACTCGGCGTATTATTATGCAACCCTCCCATTGTTGGCGAGATACTGCCCGGCTCCCAATAAAGGGTTGTCGACTTAGGTTAAATTAAAATCACTCAGGAGAAAACACGAAGAAAACGGATAATATCTGCTACCCAGCATCCGTGGGATCGGCTAAATGGCTTTTACTGTAATATTTTATTATTCAAGGTATTCAAAGTACAAGGCTCTTGAATAGAAATACGAAACAATTTCACAACAATGGGCTACAATGAAATAAAAATATGAAAAACATACATTTAGATCTTGTATATGATTTTAATATAAGAGAACTCCAACATCTTTGTTGGATCATGAGAAACAAGGAAAAAATTAAGTTATTTTTTCAATTTTACCCACATTTTTATTTGATTAATCATGAACAATGTATTTTTGAAAACCATTCTATTCAAATAAACGTAAGAAAGAGAAAGAAGAAAATTTAGAAAATTTACCTTGCTATTCAAATCAATTTGTTGCTTGACCACGTCATGCAAAGTGACAAATATAATATTTTCGTAGAAAGCAATAACTTTGTGGTTTGACATATTTAATGAAAATGAAATAATTACTTTGTATAAGACCACAGATATTATTTTTTGCCTAATCTTCATCAATGTAATTATTATAATACAGGTACGTTTAATTTTGTACCCTGATGATGCTTTAGCTAAGCAAAACCAGTCAATCATAATAAATAAAATAATATCCGTGGTCTTGTACTTAGTTTTTATATAATTTTCATTGACAAATATAAGATCAACCAATCGAAAATCTAGAGGACGGTTGAAAATAAATACGTTATAAAAGTAGATGCCGCATTTTAACGCTTCCGAACCTGTGATTGAAATGAGTGCAGTCCCGCTAAGTTATGTCGGGTTAGTTTGCAAGGTGAATACTATATTACTAGATGTATCTGATGATAGTCAACCTCTGATAGAAGAAGGCACTAGGAGAAGAAGATTTTTCACTGTTTCCCGTTTTGCCAAACGGCACGCCGCTTGGCTTGTTATCGTCAAATGGGAGTGCCTCATTTCTATAGTAGTGTAATGACACTATAAATTAATAATTGACATAAATTTACCTATTTTTTGTAGAAATTTATGTCAGTTTGTGTATTTTTGGGTTGGGCTTTGCCTTCGTAATTAAATTGTTGGCATATTTTGTGGACAAAAGCTTGAAAAAAAAACCTAGGGAACAGAATGTAAAGAATGTGAATTAATCACCATTAAAACAAAACAATGGAATACTTCAGTGAATGTCTAAAATATCTTCGAGCAGCAGAGAGCTGAAATCAAAACGTTTCGGTGTACAAATACCAATATAAAAATATCAATATGAAAACAATAACAAAAATAGTAGTAAGTAGGAGGTACATCCAGATTTAAATGGTTTCATGTAATAAATATATCAACAACATCGAAGTAATTGTTTCCCAGATGTAGAATCCATCGTGTAGGAGCATAATATTGTGAGTTTGAAGTAGAATTGTCACAATAATATGGTAGGTACTGTCTTGAAACTGTCCTGCCAGGTACATGAAATGCAATTCGTGAATTAAAAGAAAAACCATATTCCATCCAATAATTCATCATTACTCTGTGATAATTCTTCAATAATATCGTATTAGTATATCTATTTTACAAGTATATCTAGGAAAAGTAATTAAAAAATTAATTGTCATCAATCTCTTCGGTAACAACTTAACAAAGTGATTTGTGAATGTGAAGATCTTTTATTGTTTGTGTAAAATGTAAGCGAGTCTCCATACATTTTATTTCCACAAAGACAAGGATCAGAATTATTCAAGATGTGAGGAAAGTCACACGAGAGAAAGATGAAAAGATCGCCCTTAAAATACTCAGAGAACCTGAAATAACAGGCCTCTTCTCGTCGCTGCGTAGGCTCTTATTGTTTGTTCCCTTGCTTCCAAATAATACTCCGTCAGGTTAGTATATCACGTTTAATTGATGTCATGAACACTGTATTCGTGATATCAGATCACAAGTGTTCGTTAAAACTTTTGAAGGCCTACCCAAAATCAACACCAATTTTGTGATAGATTTTATTTTAGTGTAAATGATATAGTTCACACAATCAGAGTTAACCCAAATAACACAAACTTATTATAAAGAAATGGAAAAAATAATTTTGTAAAAGACCACGAGTATATTTTGTTTGACCTAAGCATCATCAGGGTACAACATTAAAATAAACAAAAAATACAAAGTGTACGGTTATATATACATACAGAGGGAGAATTATTATTATGTATATTTCCTGTAACCACATAAAATGTTTGATTATTCTTGAATCACCTTCTCAGTCGTCTTATTCAATAAAAGCACCGGTGCTCATATTCTTCACAAAAATGATCGTGGGATCAGATTAAATAATTTAGAAACACTAAAAATAAAGAAACCCATGGAAATTAATAGTCATTTTCTTATTATCAGGTAAATTTGTCCAGTAGTCCAATATTAGCTATATTTCTTGTAGGTACACTCACAAAACGTATCATTATTCTTTAATCACCTTCTTAGTTGATGTTTTGTCACTTTCAGTGCATATTATCTGCCCCTTTCTCTCTGTTCCTTTGTTATAATTTAAATATGTCTCTATTTGTTTTCTCATTGTTTTGTTATTTTATTTTATATTATGTTCTCCATCTGTATGTATATGCACACTTTGTATTTTTTATTTTGTTTAATTTTGTACCCTGATAATGCTTAGGCTAAGCCAAACCGGTCGGTCATAAAAATTAAAATGATATCCGTGGTCTTATACAAAGTATTTTTATTATTTCTCTAAATATGTCAAACCACAAAGTGATTGCTTTCTACTAAAATACAAAATAATAATATTCAGTATTATTTTTTCTCGTTTTTTGAAAAATTTAATATTGCGTTTGACGCAACCCTATCCGCACTGCTGCAAGTGATATTATTTGTGCAAGCAAGCGCATCGCCAAGTACACGGAAACGCATTCGTACCTACTCCGTGCAGCTCCGACAAGCCACGAGGAAGTGCGCTTTCATGTTTTCTCAATTTACAGCGTTATTTGAGTCGAATAAATGTTGTTGTTTTGCGAATTTAGTCCAATATTTATCTACCCATGAAAGTTGTGGCAGAAATTTTAAGACTAGTTAAACTCAAGTTTTTGTTTGGACGCTAGCTATGAAATAAAAAGATTCTGGTTCCTAGATCTTGTGTTTGTCCCTAAACACATATCTTTGTTACACTTTTGCGAGTTTGCGTAACAATTAATCCAGCTAAATGGTTAAAATAAAAGTGTAATAAATGTTTTTTTTTTTGCATGTATTCTACACAGGACGCCCTGAGGGAAATTATTTTATTCAGATCTTACGTTATATTTGGGGATGCTGTGTGGGGGGTTTTTTTGAGGAAAGGAAGGAATGAATCTGGATCCGAAGAGCCCCATGTCTTGGGAGGGGGAAAACACAGAAGCCGGCAAATCATTCCACAGCCGAGCTATTGCACACAAAAAAGATTCGTAGAAGCGACAATTCTCATCTGTCAAACGTTAATGCTATAAAAAAAAGTAAAAATGTTATTGCCATGAAAAAATTATATTAATTTTATTGTTCCATATTTTTTTTAAATCATAAGTAAAAGCATTTTTTGTTTATGCAATAAAGTTGACATATTAATTTCTTTTTGGAAAATTAGTTGTTACGGATGCAAATTACGGGATGTACCACGACTTTTCAAGATGAAAACGGTTTTTTTTGTTCTACAGACCACAGATTTTATTTTAATTTTTAAAACCGACCGGTTTCGCTTAGATTAAACATCATCACGATACAACATTATAAAATTAAAATAAAATCTGTGGTCTTATACAAAATTATTTGTTCATTTTCATTAAATATATCAAGCCACAAAGTGATTGCTTTTAACGAAAATACAAAAAATATTAGTTCATTTACCTTATTTTACATTAGTTTCACTTTTTAAAATGGCCTGCAAAGTCATATGGACGCATATTTCAATCGCTTGGCTAAATTTAAAAATATTAGTTTAATAATTCATAATTTTCTGATTGGATTTTGAAAATAAGCCACACTCATCCGCACATGGAATTATACTATTTATTGTGTTATTAATGAATTTGCCTTTTTATTTTTATGACCTAGTATTACTTTGATTGTATCATGTGGAAGGTTTTTAGTTTTTTTGATGATATATCACCATTCAACATAAACCTGTTATTTGAAAGTGTTTTAACTTTTATTCTTGTAAATAAAATGTTTGGAAAATTTATTTCTTTTCTTAGTGAAAAAAAAATGCTTTCGAGATAATAAATTAAGTTTTCTACAACGTGTCCTTAGAGAATGTTAAGATATTGCACGTCAAACCTAACCTAAATTTAAAATTTATTCTCAGCCCAAATTCATAACCCTGATGTGGCTCGAATCCCATAGTGGGCAAAATGTTATTGTTTTTTATGTTTACATGGGTTTTTCACAAAAAAACATATGCAAATTAAAATGTTTTAAGCTTAAACCTCGTTTCAGAATGGAAAATACTCTGAGAATAGCCTAAGTATGAGACCATCATTAAGAATCGAAACGTTTCCTAAAATAGTTTGTAGCGTGCATTTTGACAAGGTATGAACAGCCTAGTACCTGTACCTCCAAACCTACTTATTCCCCTTCTAGTTCAACTCTCCTACTTACTCTAGGCCCGACGACCTCCGTAACAGAGTAGTAAGTACCCTGGCTTCAGATCTACAGGTCACGGGTTCGAAACCCGACAAAGCAAATTAAATGATTTTGTTTTCATTATTTCACATACGAGTATAATGTGATTGTGACAATATGTAAAACATTTTCACCTCATTCTAAAGTTGTAGAAACTCTTAGAATCGCCCTTGTAAAATACCACTATTCAAAATCAAAATGTTACATAAAATGGTTTCATCCATGTTTGGTGACTGGGTCTGAATAGCCAGGTAATTCCAAACCTCCCTTTTATCCATCATCTTCCCCTCCTCACTTCTTTCAGCCTTACAACATAGACACCTCAATTAGGGATGCCTTAGTTTCACTGGCTCCGGGCTATTGGGTTGCGTTTTCACATTATAAATAAAATATCGAGAATGCCATATCCCCACTGACTCCGGGAAGAATCACATTAAACAAAATTAAATCTCTTTCCCACGAAAAATATGTTTTTTTTACGTGTCATGAAAAATATCTGTCGTAAGATTGTGCGTCATAGGGTACCTACAGTTTTTTTTTTAAATAGACTGAAAAATAATTTTATTGTTTTCTTTATTTAACCTTATAATGATATTCTCTCGTAATAATTTGTGACTTTTTTAATCAAAACACGCCAATTCTCTGGGCATATTACGTTCTTTCAGAAATTCCATATGACTCCATGAATTTATTTCAATTAATTACTTGGCATTCTTGATAATGACGCCATCGTATTTCCATTCCGCTTTCTATAAAGAAAATAATATTTCATGTAAAGACGTGCCGGCATTTGTATGATATTCAGGAGGCCTGTTGCATGTTCGGGTAGGTACCTAGTACCTACTCGTGCCCTTTTTGTTTCGTAAGCGAACACCCTACCACAATGGATGAACTTGCAACAACAAGTTTCACTAAAGAAAAACTCAACAAATTGTAAAAAGTGAAAATCATTTCCTAATTGTCAGTACATAAAACAATGAAGTTGACTATTTTATTTGTTCCGTGCCTTCTAAGCTCGGTATGTTTTTGAGGTTTGGATCCAGGCTATAACGTGACGTTCCTTTTTCTAACGAAATAGACGCTCCAGTGTGGCGGGAATGTTTTGCGAAAACTGGACGCGTTTCGTTGAATGTCAGATGAATTTTGCTTTTATTTCGTTTAAAACTATATTTAAATGTTGTTTATGGACGGTATTTCCGCGGAGAATTGAAGTTTGAAGTGTTTATTACATATGGCGTGCTTTGTCTCACTCGGAAACAGAGTTTTGAGTGTTTAAAGTGTAATAACTACTAACAAAGTGTCTCTTTCCAATGACATGTGAATATTTTAATAAATATAAAATTTGTAATAACGATGATTGAAAATTCTGCAAATTCTTCACATTGAGTCTGGACTACAGATATTCTGGTAAGTGAATTTATATTATTTGATCGATTGTTTATATTTTCACTGGCTTATTTTGACATTTGACAATAACACTGAAAGTAATTTAAAACGTTATAATATGTAAGTATAGATTGAAGATAAAACGATCAATTTTTTTTAACAAATACTTCTTCGGTTTATTGACAAAATTAAAAGTATTATTTTTTTATGTTCTTTAGCTAAGAACATTTTGAACTTTTGCCTGATGATCTCTGAAATGCCTTTGACTATTTTTCAAAGGAAATAGATTTCATGTCTGAGTTACCCGTTACATTTGCTGATTATTATGCTAATAGATAACTGACTAACTAACTAGCCTGCACGCCGTTTCTCCGCAGAAATAGGCAGAATGGACTGACTGCCATACAACTCTGTTTTGGAACACACTCTTTGCTTCATTCACATTGATGCATCGTATCATATATACTCTTCTGTTATTCTGACTCTTCACACGGCCCGATTCAAGTAATTGATTCACTTGATAGTGCCATGTCTTCCTCGGGCGTCCTTGACTTCTTCTTCCGTTTACTTTTGCATCATATATTCTTTTCACAATCTTTTCTTCGTTCATTATCTCTACATGTCTTCTGTCTAAGCTTCCCGTTCTTGATCCTATTCATAACGCTTACATCAGCCTTGCATTTTTTCCGGATATTTAATTTTATGGTAACAGCAATACATATGAAATAAAATAACTTTCTGAAAATGTATTTAAAAAAATAAAAATTATATGAGTATTGTTTTTATAAATTTAAGTACAAAGCAGAGTATTTGAAATTCTCACAAAAAAAACCATAAAAATTGAGCTCCAGCGTCGTGAAATTTAAGAAGAGATTCTTTTCTTTAGAATTTTTAGCATGGCGCAACTTTTTTCAGTAACCAGTTGTATTTATTTTTTTTGAGTAAAGTTCATATTCTTCAATTATTGATTATTCAAATTATGCAAAAACAACCGAGGGAATAATATTTCTTGGACAATGAAACAACATCGTTATAAAATAAGCATCCCTACGTAGAATAAAAATTAATTGTTAAATTTATTAAATTCCTCAAGAGCGAAATTTGAATATCACTCAAATATTCATTTGGTGTTTTCTCAAATAAAGTTTTGGCCCCACCCACGAATTCAGCTCGCATAATAATACTGCCAAGCCAAGCGGTTAGGGTTAAACTGATGCTCACTCAACGGGGAAATATACTTTATCATAATATTGATGGTGGAGCCATTCAAATTATGAAAATTCCATACTATATTGACGATGAGGGCAATCATTTTGGTAACTCATTATTAGTGTGATTGGCGATGCATTAAAATTGTGATTATTAAAATCATGTTGATAGTTGAGTTATTTCAATTTTGAAAATCTTCCGTGATATTGATTGTTGAGGTTTTTAGATTATTGTAATGCGTTATTTTTCTTGGATTATTAAGCAACTTGTTTTATTCTTTGGGGCCAGTGTCGTTTCAGGGGAGGAAAAATAATAAGGTCATGAGAATACTTGCGTGTGGCTTAGATTGGAAAGATGATTTATGGATTCAATTTGCCTGTAAAATTACTAGTTAGTGGAATTTTTATTTCATCCTGGGCGTTATGAAAAATACTTATAGAGTAATCTACCAGAGTGGTGGGTAATAGTATAAAATAAAACCACCATTAAAAATCGAAACTTTGTTTGAAATAGCTTTAGCCGTCTTTGATCACCAGATTTGAATGGCCAGGTTTTTCCCAACCTTCTTCTTCCCCATCTCTTTTTCCTTTCAACTACCTTTAGCTTGACAACATACTCTGATTGGGGATGCCATAGTCCCACTTGCTGCATGCGGTTGGAAGGAGTTGGGTCTCTTGTGCAGTATTCAATTTGAAAAAAATGTCTTTTTCAAATTGTTTATCAAATTATAATTATAATTTATTGCGTGTGTGTGTGTGTGTGTTGGATATTATTATATTATTTGAGATGCTATACTGTATATTAATAGAAAAAAAACTCATACACGCGGGTTTCAAATAGACTTAAAGTGTCAAATAGAGTAACTTGTCAAATTGAACGTACGAGACCAAGTCTAAAAAACTAAAAGTTTGAAACTACGGAGTAGTTGTTCCAAGGTCCTAAAATTTTGGATAGATGAAATAAACTTTTAAGAATAATAATATTTGAATAATTTTTATAGCCCATTTTTGTGTAAAATCACCTCAGGCGCGCTTAAGAAGGCTAGAAAATAAGTAAAAAAAGTATTAAGTTAAGGCGTAAAGGCGTTAAAGCCTTCAACGACACCCCTGTGCATATCTAAAGGTTATATCTCTGGTTATTTTGGTAGCTCTCCGTTACACAATAGAACATTTCCCTCTGGGACGTTTCAGCTTCCCGAATACATTGGAATAATGTTATTTATTTTTATGTAATTTAGGGATCGTTAAAAGAAACATTTATGGACGGACCAATTTGCTTCTAAAAATAGTTGTGGCATTGCGGTTGGGATATTAAAATGGAACGAGCGATACTTATACTCTTAGTATTGCCCTGGTGAAATACCACCATTCAGAAATCGAAACTGCTAACTGCCAACTGCTCCCAACTGTCTGGAGCCGGTGGGACTATGGTGTCCCCAACTGCGGTATTTTGTGTGGTTGAAAGGAGAAAAATAGAGATTAGGAAGAGGAAGGTTAGGAAGTACCTGGCTATTCAGATCGGGTCACCAAACAAGGTCAAAGACTATACAAGCAACGATTCTGAACAGTGGTCTTTCATCAGGGCGATACTTAAATTATCAACCAAACTAAGTATTATAATTATTAATTATTATCAACCAAGTATTAGTATTATTGAAAGAAATGAAAAATAAATGTACAAGACCACGGATAGTATTTTATTTTTTTATGACAGACCAGTTTCGCTTGGCCTAAGCATCATCAGAGTACAAAATTAAACTTAACAAAAAACACAAAGTTTGCGGTTATTTAAATGATACAAAGGGAGAAAAAAATATAAAATAAAATAACAGAACAATGAAAATACCAAAAAAATAACATTTAAATTATAAAAATATTCAATTTTGTACCCTGATGATGCTTAGGCTAAGCGAAACCGGTCAGTCATAAACAATTAAATAATATCCGTGGTCTTTTACAAGGCTATTTTTTCATTGCTTTAATATGTCAAACTACAAAGAGATTTCTAAGAAAATATTTTTATTATTAATGTGCCGAAATTTAAAAATGACGCTGAAAGTCATTAAATATGTTAATTTAATTGTGATGGCTTCGAAACACCCCAACCTAGACACGTTCCGTTAAATTTAAATCCTCGACCTGAGAAAATATATTTTTGAAACCCTTGCCTTAAAAAAGCACCAAGCTAACTTCCTCGACAAGTTTGACATTCTGCAGCCCCAATACAGAATACGTCTCATATAAAAGACATTATTCATCGGGGGTTGTTTGGTCGGATGAAGCAACTCCGCGAGGGTAAGTCGTGGTGATGTAACATGGCCGTTAACATCCATCAAAGCATTAAGCGTCGTCTAAGTGATCTGCCTTCATGGGTAGTTGGCTTCATCGCCTGCCTATTTGGTATGGATATGGATGTTTAATTTGTAGGTATAGGACGGTTAGAAATTTGTTTTACAGAAACAACACCAAATTATTAATCAGATGAAATAAATTATAACAGCTGAGGTAAAATCGCGTATTGCTTTTTTTTAAAACCGTTTTATTTCATTACTGAAAGAACATTAACAATCTTAAAAGAATATGATCATAGAAAAAAAAACGCAGAAAAAAAAAATCGGTTGTCAGCGATACTCGAACTTTAATTTTATCTTGGAGCAGGGCAATAACCAACTTTTCCATCCTAATCATAGAGTTGGTAGAGTAGTATCTATCCAAGGCAGTGAAGTCAGTTTTTGATGATTTCAACCTGACTCGGCGCACCTGGGCGTGGCTAAGATTAATGCTACGGTATTTATACATCCATTCATATCACATATCGACATAATGTTTTTTGTTTATTCGTATAGCCACTTTTTCACAGTATTGATATCAACAAAAATATAGCATCTAACCTAAAAACCATTTAGTTGTGTCAAGTTTAGTGGCATAATAAAAAATGTGGGTGGAGTCCCGCGGTGAACCAGGAGCTTAAGATCATCCTTACAGTATATAGAAGCGGTCTATGAAATTTGCTGTCTCTTTCTCTCTCATGGTGTACGACGTAAAAACCCGAAGAAAGTGATTTATCGCAAGTTTGTATAGGTTGGGTAAAAATAATTAGCTCTCCCTCCATAAATTGTTACTTCAAGATCCTAATCAATCAATTCACCGTCATATTTTTTATCGAGTATATTGCACTGTTGAAATTTTGATACAGTGCCAGGGAATATTTCTCCCTCTTCCTGTGTCAACTGTGGTTAGAGGTGCATTCATGAAGAGATAATCTTTTCTACCCGATGAGCGGGCTGCCTTTTGCTACTGTAGGACTTTTTTGTGTATATGTTTATATACAAGTACTTAAAGTGAAATTTGTAGACTGTGTTTTGTGTGCTTATAGCGATCTTTAATTTCAGCCCACTCATCGAGGTTAGGGAGAAAATAAGATGGAGTTAGGACGGAGACCAAGAGAGTCCGTACTGGAGGTCCAGTGACCAAGATTGGAAATGGAAGGATTCGGCTTTGAATCTAATTTGGAGTAAAATGTTTTAACTAAATTTATTATGTGTTTACAGAATGGAGAAATTTTAGAGCCCGTGTTGATTGTGATATTTCTGACGAACGAGGGACGTGTCGAATGGTGAATTGGCGAAGCAATGCATTCTGAAATGATTTGACGAGTCTTTTTGTATTTGATGTAGCCCATAGTCATACTTTTTAAAGACTATGATTATTCTTAGTTCAACTTTACGAATTTCGGAATAGATCTTTATAATCGTGAGCAAAGTTTTACCCGAACACAATTGCACACGTAGATAGACTTAAGAAGATTGTTAAATTTCTTTCATTAATAAATATTCGAATAATCAATACTCCAAAAAGTGATTTTTGTTTTTCCAAAAGTAAAATATCATCTGTATTATCAAAATGGATATTCTATATATTTTAGTTCAAACGTTTTATTACTCTGAAGTACATTTCTCAAAAATTACTTTGATTATTTTCTAGGGACACTGTACAAGCCAATGTCCAGGAATTCACCGTCATCTTGGTCAATAATGAAGGCGGTCTCATTCCTAGATGGTGTTTCGGGAAACCGCCCTACTTCCGATCCATCTGAACCATATATCCAATACATTCGAGGAAATAAAATACCTCTCTCTGTAGTTGAATAATGAAAACTGGCTTTTATAGATTTTCAATCTAAGTTCAATAAAATCGCACTATGAACTAGAAATGTTGCTAAACTACTAATTGTGGTTAAACGGAATGATAATTTTTAAAGGACAACGATTAGTTATATAAAGTGAATGAGTGACATATTTGTATTACGTGACTTAACAATAAAGCTACCTTGATACAAACGGCATCAACGATTGGTAAACGGGGAAGGAAAGTTAAAAACCTTGCCTTTTCATTTTTACATGTTTCAAAATCAGATTTTATTTTGAGGCTTAACCGTAAACTCGAGTTTATAGCTAAAGTTACAACTCTTACTGTCATATAATAAAATTCACTGTACAATCAAAAATGTATGGTATTTATTTATAAGCCAATTTGACCGGTCAAACTAAGTGACTGCTGATCATAAAACTAATATTTTAATTAAACGCACTGGCATAGTGGTACCAACTTGGACAGCATATCGTCGCCGGAAAGGTAAAGGGGCTGAAGCGCCATTTTGGGAAAGTTACACCAGAGCACTTTAAAGTGTTTTTGTTTTACAATAAAATTCATAAGTAGCTGGTTGGATTTCAAAAAAAAATTTAACCTCGGGTAATTCAATACCCTCACTGAACTTTAAGAAAAGTCCCCTATTTGTGTCGCTTGATTCAAGCCTTCTCCCAAATTACAAACATAGTTTAGATGGCTGAAGGGCCACAAAAGTCTTCAGAATCAAACGAGAGTCAGAGCATTCGATGCCGAAAAAAAAGCTGATCAAAACTGCACATTTATCTCATTTCGAGCAAAGTTTTGCTAAAGCCCTTTTGCTTTTCTAGCGACCATATGTTTTTATTTAAAAAAATCTGAAATTTAAATCATCTTTTTGACCTCGTAAAACCGAATATAGTAAAAATTGTACTCATTTTTTTACTTTGGCATATCACCAAATTAAGAAATTATTAGAACCTAAATAATATAGTAGCAAACATTAAATTTAAATTTAAATGTGTGACTAAATTCTGTCTTAAAATCAAATCGAAAATTTTATTCAATATATATTTCTCGACACCTTGTTTTCAGAACATCTGCATCAAAGCAAAACCAAAGTATTTTTTTCCATTACAACTTCCTCGTTGACTGTATTAGTTCAAAAGTCTGTTAATAGCGTACACAGAAATGTCGACTTCTAACACCTTTCCATCAGCCATGCGTTCAGCGCAAGTGATCCGCCTTTACAGCTCTATTCAAAGCATCGCTAACTAAACAATGTAATTTCTTTGATGGGCTCAAATGAAACTCGATCTAAGCCGTGGGTCGAGGTTCGAAAGGACCGAACTGGAGCAGAGTGGCCCGAGAGCTATTGGGCTTTTCAAACTTGACGAAAAATATCGTCAGTCTATAATGGGGGAGGTGTTTACGTTTTACAGCTGAGAAATTATATTAGAAATGTTTTTTGTTAGTTACACGTGTTCTTAGGACATCTTTGACTTTTTATCATCTTCGGACAGAGTTAAAGCACGTTCTCATTTTATCAATTGGCTCTTTTTTATTTGATTTTATGTTACATACATTTTTTAAAAAGAAAACATTACAAAAAAACAATGTTTAGCAAAAAAAAATATATATATATAACATAATATTATAAATATGTTTGTAACATAAAATCAAATAAAAAAGAGCCAATTGATAAAATGAGAACGTGCTTTAATATATGTATACTTGTGTATAATATAGACATAACAAAAAATCCCGCACAGGCTAAACCAGTGCGTGAGTATACTTTTGATCACTCAAATAGTAGTGAAAAACCACCCACCATGGAATGCACATAACTTATATATTTATATAAATATATATTACTTCTACAAATCAACAGTAAGCTCTCTATAGCAAAAAAAAATAAATAAATAAACAGTAAATAGGTGTCAATGAAAAAAAATATAATTAAATCAAAAATACAATTTTATCAACTTCGTATTGCAGATAAGTTGGTTTAAAATTAAGAATTTACTTAAAAATTAACATTTTATTTAAAAATCAAGTTTTTTTCCCGGTTACTTTTTATCGATTTTTTTCCGATTCGCCCCTGGATCAGACCGATTAGGAAGATGTTAAACTGAAAGCTTCAAGACAGATTTGTCATGTGCCCCGGAACGCTTTGATCATCTGGATTACGCGCGTATCTAATACTCGATTTATCTTCTCTAGTCTCCTATACTTTCCGCAGAATTATACATTATAACGTGAGTTTAAAATTATCCGTTCGTCTGAATTAAGTATCTCACGAGGAGAGCAGGAGCTTATAGGCAGTGGCGTGCACAGAGCTTTTGATCGGGGTAGGCAGTAGAAAAACCAGCTGCGTAATTGATAATAAAGATAGTTACCAACAAATGGCACTGATTGTTATTGCATTTGTTCTGTGAAAACATTTTCTAGACAAAGATACTTACTAACAGAAACGAGCAATTTGAACGCGCGCACTACTCACAGCATATGTTTTGTGTAGTCTAGTGAACATAGAATAATCTACTCTGACGATGATGGCTTTTGGACATATCGTCGCTGGAAATGCAAAAAGGCTTAAGCGACACTTTGGTCAAATATGCAGTTTTGATCAGTTTGTATTTCTTTATTGAATGCTCTGAGTCTCTTTAAATTCTGAAGACTTGTGGCCCTTCAGCCATCTAAAATACATTTACCATTTGGGAGAAGGCTTGACTCAAGCGACACAAATTTGTAATTTTTTTAGCTTTTTGTCACTTGTCGTCCCCAATCGGAGTATGTTGTGAGGCTCTAGGGAGTAGGAAAGGGAATATGGAGATGGAGAAGGAGGAGGTTGGAAAGTGTTTGGCTATTCAGATCTGGTCACCAAACATGGCTGAAACCATTTCAGGCAACGTTTCGATTCTGAATGGTGGTATTTTTCACTAGGACAATACTGAGAATATCTCCTTCTGTGGAACGTGTAATTCCTAACCTTCCCTTTCCCCGTCTACTTCTCATCAGCACTACCTTCAGACTCACAACCAGTGGCGGCTCGTGACTTTTTGGTGTGCTAGAGTGGTAAGATTGAATAAAAACGTCATCATTGATGTTGTTGTAACCGAAAACATTTTTTATTTTTTTTCGAAATTTCAACTTTTTGTATGAAGATTTTTCAGAAATCCGTGCGGTGCACCACCAAAACTGAAAAATCCTGAAAATCTTCATACAAAAAATTTTATTTTGAAAAAAAAAAAAAATCATTTTCGGCTACAACAACACTAACGATGTCGTATTTTTCAATCTTAGCACTCTAGCACACTAAAAACTCACGAGCCGCCACTGCTCACAACATTCCCCTATCGGGGATGCCATAGTCCCACTGGCTTAAAAAAACTCGTAAAAAATGCTTTTTCGTGCCAAGGTGCTTAATTTTTGTGATTTTCCCGAATAACTAAGTCTTTATTTTGTTTTATGATCCCAGATTTTTTGTAATTTTTTAGAAGATCAATACATAAGCTTTGTTTTCTAAAATGTACTTTTCCAAATGTCGTATATTAATAAATTGATAAAAATTCATTGAAAAAAAACGTTTTTGTGTACTTGCAACATTTCTATTATTTTGAATAGAGAATCAGTTCTTAAACAAGTTATATAATATTTCACCGAAGACATTTTAGAGCTGTTCCTTTTATTGAAAAAAAGGCTCTCCCTACTGTTTTTAATTAATCATAATTTGAACGCTACCGTTTTTTGTAGTAAATAAAAATCTCACTTTGCTGCAATCTTTAGTTTTGTTAATTATTATTATTAAAAGCTAAATCGACGCTTTCTTTTCCGTTATTAATTCTAAAACAGATCCAAAGCGTTTTAATAAATCTTGCTAATACTTAGTCCTGGCTTAATGACAAATCCATTTACTCACTCAATAAAGCACGCCCTGCTAAAGTTAACGAGTATTTTTATCATTCGAACTGAAAACGGATTTAAGGTTTTTTTTATCAGTTGTTAAAGTCTATTGGATAAATTACAAACTTCATCAATTTTCGTCCTTGATCTTTAAAAAAATAATAGTTAATACCGCACAAGAGTCGCAAATGCTCCCAATCGTCCAGAGCCAGTCAAACTATTGCATCCCCAATTGGGGTATTCTGTGAGGCTTAAGGTAGTGGGGAAGGCAAGAAAATAGGAAAGAGGAAGATCAGGAAGTACCTGGTTATTCAGGCCTGGTTACCAAATACGGCTAAAGCCATTTCAAGCAACGTTTCGATTCTGAATAGTGGTCTTTCACCTGGGCGATATCTACCACTTTGGATCGTGCCGCAAATATACTATATACAATTTTTATATGAATTAAATGTGTTTTAACAGATATCAAATACGATTTATTTGCGTACGCCGGGCTTGAACCCGCGACCACTTGATTCGTAGTCAAGCGTCTTACCACTCGAATACGGAGGCTTTCTAAAAAAAACAGATGAGCTCACAACTAAACTCAGCCCATGGCAATTTTACCTACCTTACAATGCTTTGCAATGTGTAGTGCGCAGTGTAAGAAACTTGACAGTTTTTACGTATTTACATAAGCTGGTTAATCATGTTGATCGAAATACTTACGCGAATAGATAAATTAAGTCAATTATTTGTATTATTTTCAAATTGCTTCATAATTACATTGCTTGATTACTTTGGTATGTTTCCGTAAACTGTTCACACCCCATATCAGATGATGGTGAAAGTTGCAAAGATTTGTCAAATCTGGAGTTTGGAGAAGGCCTATGGCCAAGTAAGAAAACGCTGAAGAAGCATAATAAAGTTTATGACAACAGTAAAAAGAGAAATCTGAAACTTTTGATTAGAGAGCACATAAATTTATTTATTATCACAGCATGATAAAGTAAAGGTTGTTGCAGTTTTTAAAACGACTATCCAGGGTGATATAAAATACGTTTGACCCAGTTCTGTGAGTATAATTAATGTCCAACTAACATTTTTATTCAGTATGACTAATTAATTATTTACTGAGAGATAACGAGCGGTTCCTTCATTAGCTTAATAATTCTGACGACGATAAAAAACAAATTTGCTCAAAAAGATTGGATTATAAAATCATAGTAACAAACTTTCAGATTATTATTTTATTTTTAATTAAATAAATAACATAAATATATTAAAATAAAAATATTTGCTCTGCAACAGTGCTTGTGGGTAGAAAATTAATCAAAAATGATAAAAAAAAAAAATTTTAGAAGAGGGGGTATAAAAAATCACCACGTTTTATCACGAAACCGAAGGGTTGGTTTTATTTTTTTACTTATATATACCTGTCAAAAAATTGGTAAGTTAATGTCAGCTGAAAGTGTAAGTTACATCGGCGACAGGTAAAGATGAAGGGGGAAGAGAAACGCGAGGGTTTAACGGGAATATGTTTAGTGCGGCCTTGTACCTTAGGTGTACTTATGATTTCAACATTATTTAAGGGCGATATAATATTAAGCCTTAAAATATAACTCTAGGAGTTTTTTTTTAATTATTAGCCTTTTTGACTGGATTAATTTTGTAAAACTAATATTTGGAACAAGCATGGGTTTAAATATGAAGCAATTCAAACTAGTGTTAATTAATCTTTTTAAAAGTTAATAATTTATAATTGTATTAGTGTGAATACCTCACAAGAGTCACAACTGATTTCAAATTTCCGGAGCCAGTGAGACAATGGTATCCCCAATTAGGGTATATTATGAGGCTGAAGGGAGTGGAGAGAGGAAATACGTGAAAAATTCAATTATATTTTGGAATATTCCAAAATTGACAGATCAAGGCAACAAAGTTAGTAAGGGTGTATTACATCGTACCCAAAAGTCACAAATAAAAACAATCAAACAACCCAAAAAAATAATCAATTTATAATACGAAATAATAATTATGAATTCGAAGGAACGTAAATTAAAGACAAAAAGAAAAGGAATTTTAAAGATATATTACATAAAAATGGTGTATAAAAAAACAAATGTATAATTAATTATTTGCTGCAATATTTTAGGTAAATTCAAAGTAAAATTACACATATCAATACAATTAGCATAAGCTACTATATATATGTTATGATTAAGGTTTTCACGGGTGTAAGATGTAGAACAATTTTCTCGGTTTACCCGCGTAACGTAGTCCTTAAAAGGACTTTTTAACTCCTGACGTTTCGGACAGATCACACTGTCCATCTTCAGAGGCCTTATGTCACTTAAGTTTTAGCTTCTGGACCAAACAGACGTGCGAAAGCTATCAGTTTGAGACAGAAACTCAAGACATAAGGCCTCTGAAGATGGACAGTGTGATCTGTCCGACACGTCAGGAGTTAAAAAGTCCTTTTAAGGACTACGTTACGCGGGTAAACCGAGAAAATTGTTCTACATATATATATATTAAATAAAGATTTGTTTATTTACTAAAAATAATAGTAGATAATACAAAACCGAGGTAATACAAAATATTGTAAAGTGTTAAACTAATATATTATGTTTGATCTCAATTTCATTAAAAAGATCTATCTTCGTAATAAAAATGTGTTTGAGTGTATAAGGGAGTGTAATTTATTTAGTTACTAAGAAACTGTGAGAATGATTTTTTTTTAAATATATATTTTAAGTTTTCAGTGTATTTTTTCTTGTAAACTATTAAAGGGTGTTATTCCTAGATATTTGTACCTTTGCTGACCCATTGATTTTTTACATATCATGTATATTTTTTCATACATAAATTAATTAAAAAACTCCTCTGGAAGGTAAAAACACATTTTTTTAAATACAATAATAAGACCATTACAATCAAAAACTGTTTCAAAACTACAAGCAAGATCTAATCCAGAACATTTTTTCACCACCCTTCCTAAAAGAAAAACCCCCCTTGATTAGAGGAAATTCATACTCGCATGACCGCTTTCCATTCTCGTTTATATTAATTACAGTTGCTAACAAAAAAATCTCAGCGTCTAATATCTCGCATTAGTCCCTTTTAATACTTGGACATTATTACATTTATTCTTCTACCGAATTCTCCGCAATGTACCTTATACATCCTGCTTCCCACTACTACCTCCAACATACAACATCCCTTAGGTCTAATAAATATAAATCTCTTCTGTCATACCTTCACCTCTTTTTCTCTTTTGGAACCCTCGCCTCACTTCCATCCCCTCGGCACGGTTCACAAAACCACCCCACGGATATTATTTTAAATTCGTGATTTCGCCAGGCGTGGAAACTAAGTATGCGTGAAATAAATCTGGATATGAAAAAATGATAAATCTCGCGTTTGTCTAGGATGGGTGTAATAAAACACTGTTAAAATCGGTTAGAATATGTAAAAATGAAATACAAAGTCATCCATTTATGATTAAGCTAATTATTATAGAAGACAACACCGTTAATAAATATATTTAAAGTGTTTTGAGCGAGATCAAGAAAGAAAATAGCTTTTAACTAAAAAAAAAATCGTGTAAATTCACAAGCGTAAGTTTATAGCAAGCTATAACTTTAAAACGTCTTTAATAATGGTTTAATCATAAATACAGAACATTGTTTTATCTCGAGACACTATGTTATGAAATTAAACCCCCACTTTACGAGAAAATTACCTTTTGTTGAAAGGAGACAATGTAAAATATTTTATTATAATATTTTCAACCTAAATGTGAATAGTGCCACTGAGTGGGGTAGGTCCCTACTTATAAAAACTCAATCTTTTTTGCGGATTGGATGTCTTTCAAATGTGATACTAAAATACACGACACTGCTTAGCAGATGTTTTGTGGAAATTAGTAATTATGTACTACCCATGCTTGTTTTAATACACACGTGTATTTTTGATGAAAGAATGCAAACTTGGGAATAAACAATGTAATATTATGTTTTCTTTTACAAACAAAAGGATATTGTAACACTCCATAGAGCATGATTGAAATGACTTACAGTTTGTATTGCAACATTTGCACCGATTTTAAGCTTCATTTAGAAGATTATCTAGTAAAAAAATAAACCATGCACAGGCTGTTAACATAACTCGAGTGTATAGCTCACTATTTGCCATCGTACCCTTTGCTGATTATTATTCCACGGAGACGTAATTAGTTTCATATTTTGTGTAATAACCTGTTCAGATAGCGCGGAGGATGGATTAAGTGAAATTTAATTCAGATTAACAGGATCTGGTATCTGGTGGCTGCTAGCTGGTAGCTGGTAGCTGGTACCTGGTATCTGGTACCTAACTGCGAGGGCTGTGGTAATTGCTAACGGGTTATCGCGAAACCTTCCGATAAAATTTGAATAATATACAAACTTTGTTTATTAGTAGACATTTCGCATGTTTTTGGAAAAAAAAATCGGTGTTTTGTTCGTGTTTTAGGTGTTACTAAAGTGATAAACTGATAAAATTTACGAAAAATCCACAAATAATTTTGAAGAAATGTTTGACAATGTACACATCCCTTCTGAGCCATATATGGTTTGTTACGAGTATGCCCAAGAGAAAATCAGTACGATAAAGCCACGGATACTATTCTACATCTGATTCGTCCTAAATCAATGTTCTAGGCTTCCTTCACGTTCAACTTAGCTGCAGTATTAGGATTTAGTAACGGAGGCTCATTACTATATACGGAATACTATATGGGTCGCTAATGCATTGGCTACATCCACTCCTCTAACTTCCAGATCACCATGCATTATAATGTCCGCTATACCACCATCCTTGCGTAGTGATTTTACGTAGTTTTAAAATGATTTGGGATCATTCCTGATATCGCGCTCTATAGAATTGATATATCGTCGCTGGAAAAGCAAATTCGAAGGGCTTAATCGATACTTTGGTCAAACATGAGTTAAATATGCAGTTTCGATCAGTTCTTTTTTCTGCATCGAATGCTATAACTCTCGTTTGACTCTGAAGACTTATTTGGCCTTTCAGCCATCTAAAATATATTTACTATTTGAAAGAAGGCTTAACTCAAGCGACATAAGTGGGGGACTTTTTTAATATTTTTGTCGTTTCAGAATTTAGTTATCTGAATTAACTTTTTTTTCAAAATCTAATCAGGTACTAAAGACTAATGAGTTCTATTGTAAAATGAAAAACATTTTAAAGTATTCTGATGTAAAAATCCCAAAATGCGCTTCAGCCCTTTTGCCTTTCCAGCGACTATATGTTCTGAGTTTACTGAACATTTCACACTCTTATCGACCGCCAGTAGCTTTATATTTTTTATGGTGAGCATGTTTCACTTTAATATTCGCGATGGTATCTCTAGAGAACCACTTCGAATATCTACGTCCACCTCTACTGGGAGGTTTTCTAGGAAAACAAACATTAAAAACATTACATATACTTATACAAAAATGGTGTCGCGCCTTATTCACAGTGTTGTTAAAATCTGAAACGGACCGACAATCAGCGCTTAGAAAAAACCGTTGAAATGTCAATAAAACAAAATGGCGCTAATCATTGAAGCGTGACGATGTCAAATGTGACGATGTCAAATGTGACGAAAGTTTGAAACCCACTAACCTTTCTCTCAGATTTTTCGGGAATATATTTAAAATATTTATCTTAAGCAGAACTGAAAACAATGAATATCGAGGAAAGACTTAATGACACGCATATTAGTGTTGAATGAACTTAATCCAGAACTGTTTGAATTGGGGGAGAAATTTTTGGGAGGACATTTTTCATTTTGGAAAGCATGACATTTACCTACTCCATTAGGATAGTCTACAGTCACCGAACCTAAAGAAAGTAATATGTTTTTTTCGTAGAAATTAAAAAAATAAAATAACTTTTAAAAATAACTTTGTAAGAGAACACAGATTTTATTTTAATTTTTTGAGTGACCGGATAAGCTTGGCCTTAGCATTATCAAAGTACAAAACTAAACTTAACACAAAATACAAAGTGTGCGGTTATATATACATTCAGAGGGAGAACACAAAATAAAATAAGAGAACAGTGAGAAAAAAAAGAATAAAATTTAAATTAGCACAAAAGAACAGAGGGGAAGAGATAGATAATTTGAAATGAAAGAGGCATAACATCAACTGAGAAGGTGGTAAAAGAATATTGAATTTATGAGTTTAGAAGAAATATACCGAATATTGAACTACTGGACAAATTTAACTGATAATTAGGAAAAAGATATTAAATATGTCAACCCACAAAGTGATTGCTTTCTACAAATATATACATTTTTTTATTCATAATATTTCAATGTACGAACTCGAACAAGAGTACTAGGGAAAAACGGTTCGCTAAATAGTGCAAAGGCAACAGCTACCCAATTCGATGGGAAAAGATTATAAAAACCATTGATGCGTTTTAACGAACTACGAGATTAAAGCGCACTTGAAATGAAGCAACACTAAATTGCGCAATATAAATTGAGTGTTGGACTAAAGCAGTACAATTAGAGCATTCCTAAATAGGAGGGGGGGGGGTGTTGTGCGGCTGATTAAAGTGGCGGAGGAAGAAGAAGGGAAAGAGTCAGCTTAATAAATGTACGAGTACATCACCATCATATCTGATTATTAAACACATCTATAAAATGTTCTAGTAATACGTTACGATCAGTGGCGGCTCGTGGCTTTTTAGTGTTCTAAAGTGAAAGACCGAAAAAACGTCAATTTTGATGTTGTTGTAGCCGAAAACCATTTTAATTTTTTTTTTTCAAAATTTAAATTTTTTGTATGAAGATTTTTCAGAAAACCGTGTAGTGCACCACCAAAACTGAAAAACCCTGAGAAACTACATACAATATATTTATTTTTTTTTTTTAATAAAACCATTTTTGGCTACAACATAGCACTCTAGCATACTAAAAAGTTATTACGATTACGATAGGTGACTTCTCCCCTGGTTGAGATTGAGATTGTTTTCTAGTCAAAACAAGTTGCAAACATACGTTTATTTTATTTTTCACAGTGAATAATGCACAAGAGTCCCAACTGCTACCAACCGTCTGGAGCCGGTGGGATTATGTCACCTTCTATCGGGGTATTTTGTAAGGTTAAAGATAGTTGGGAGAGGAATGAGATGGGAAAGAGGATGCATAATATATCGATATCTAAAGCGGCGGCCTCCATGGTCAAGTGGTAAGACGCTCGACTACGAATCCAAAGGTTGCGGGTTCAAACCCGGCGTGCGCCAATAACTTTTATTTAATTAATATGTGTCATAACACATTTAATTCATGTAAAAATAATTTTAAAAATTATATGGGTTGTGAAGTACCTGGTTATTCAGATCTGGTCACCACACCCGGCTACAGCCATTTCAAGTAACGTTTCGATTCCAAGTGGTATTTTACCAGAGCGATACTTGGAGTATCTACCACTCTGGAACGTGCCGCAAATATACTATTTGTCATTTTATATGAATTCAAATGTAAAATAACCCATACTAATCAAATAAAATGTATGTACGCACGGCGGGAATTGAACTCGCAACCTCGTGGTTCGTAGACAGGTATCTTAACCAGCTTACCACGGAGGTCGTCAAAATCCTCATGTTTATGTAAACGACCCCAGTTAGTTTATGTTTTATTAGCCTTCGTTTAATTTTGAACCTGTGAGCTTTGGGTCTAGCACGGTTCTACTCAACGCTTTGCCACGGAGATGTTCATTGATTTTAGAGGTCGTGGGTTCAAGCCCTGCGTGCGCAAACAAAAAAATATTAAATTAATATGTGTCATAACACATTTAATTCATATAAAATAGCATGTTATATTTGGCGCATGTTCCAGAGTGGTAGTAACTTTAAGTATCGCTCTGGTAAAAGACCACAATTCAGAATCGAAACGTTGCTTGAAATGGCTTAAGCCGTGTTTGATGACCAGATCTGAATAGCCAAGTATTTTTTAACCATCTTCTTCCCCATTTCTTTTCCCTCACCACTATCTTCAGCCTCACGACATACCCCAATTGGGGATGCCATAGTCTCACTGGCTCCAGACGATGGGAGCAGTTGGGACTCTGGTGCAGTATTTACTGTAAAAAAATAATACGGAAGCAGTCCAATTACCCGCTTTTGCATCCCAACCAATTCATTCACCGTCATATTTTTATTAAAATTACAAAAAAATGACCCTAATATTACGAATAATTTCTAAAAAAAAACGATGTTTTAAAACCAACAAAGTAATAAATCACTAAATATTCTTCGATAAATTTTGTATAAAGGAAGCCTTACTTACACCGAACAAAACCTTTTTTTCTTTCTTTAAACACATTGAGGCATAATCGATTTTCAAATATTTTGTTTTCTCATTGGTAACGTATTAATTATAATAACCCTTTCGCGTCAAATTACCCACATCTCTTTGATCATATTTTGACTAAAATCAAATCATCTACAACTTCATCTCATGGTGAATACATCGTTTATTTTGGTTGCAAACTTTACCCACAAATGCAGATGAGAGTAAAATGAAGCATATGCTTTGTATGAAATTTCCAATGAATTTAAAATGAGAAAGGTTTGAACCACAGTTAGCTAAAAACTTTATATCTACCGACATCAAATAAACCACTTTGCAGTTAGATTAATATTATAGAGGCTAACTTCAAAACCGCAGAATTATATATGGTGAAATAAGGTGTTGGGTTAATGTTAAGCATTCAATGTTGCCATTGCAGACTATTATTTATTTGTTAGAGGGGAAAATTAGTTTGGTTATCTAGTAAACTGTACTTAACCGCTTGACGCGTGGTCCGAATACCTTCCCTAGGAATTTCAGGTTAGAATATAAATACCCACGTAATTATCGTTGTTTTGCTGACAAAAGATGGTAAGTGCATAAACGTGGTATATATAAATAAATTAAATATAACTATTTAAGCTCAGCATATACTACTTTGCTGATAATGTTTTTATTAAATAAAAAATCGCAGTGATAAAAAATATGAACATTAAAAAAATGTGGATCAACTTACACCGATTTAAAAAAAAAAATAATAATTCTAATGAAATGAAACAATAACTTTGTATAAGACCAGAGATTTTTTTTTTTTTTAATGTATAACCGGTTTTGCTTTGTCTAAGCACCATCAGGGTACAAAATTAAACTAAACTAAAATACATAGTGTGCGGTTATATATACATACAGAGGGAGAACACAATATAAAATAAAATAAGAGAACTTTGAGAAAACAATAGAATGATATTGACATCATAACAAAGAAACAGAGAGAAAGAGACAGATAATATAAATTGAAAGATGCAAATCATCAACTGAGAAGGTGATTAAGGAATAATGAGAAATTTTATGAGTTTACGTGAAATATACCCAATATTGGACTACTGGACAAATTTAACTGATTATAAAGAATATAAAAAATAAATTATAACCGCACACTATTTATTTTTTGTTTAGTTTATTTTTGGACCCTGATAATGCTTAGGCTAATCAAATCCAGTCGGTCATAAAAAAAATAATTAAAGCAGTGGTCTTGTACAAAGTTATTGTTTTATTTCATTAAATATGTCTAACCACAAAGTGATTGCTTTCTACGGAAATAATAATAATTGTCCTTGTATGTGTGAAGTCATAAGTTGATATCGTCATTTGGTATCCCCGATCAAACCAATACTCGTTAGTAGGATGTACGAGTATCTGCAAAACTCACAATACCCTACAAGATATAAACATCTTCAACTGTATCTTGAAAGCATATGAAGTGAAGCTCTCTGAAATTATGCCAAAACTATACTCATTTTTGGTTTGTGGTAGTATGTACATATACTTAAAGTGCTATACTGTTGTTTAAACTGTTTATTTAGGGAAAAAAAGCTTAAATAATTTACATTGCAAGAAAGAACATATGTTAAGCCAATCAATTAAACTTAATTGGCTTAAAATATGTTATTTCTTACAGTGTTAATTCTTTTAAGCTTTGGTTTCCTTAATTAAATAAATAATTACTAAAAATAATTTATATTCTGTTATACTTTTTGTACGTTGAAAAATAAGTTATTCTTGATAATCAACCTACCTACATATATTAACAAAACACTGTTTGTTTTATCGAGGAGTTCTGACGTCATCGGGACCCACGCCACTAGCTACGATAGTTGGCAACTGATTTGGAAATATCTGACGATATGCTTCCTTCCCGCCACATAGAGCAAGAAATTGGGTTGTTTTGGCCGGCTTAAAAAAATGTCTTAAAACTAATATTTCGGGGAACATTTTTTTTTTAATTGTGATATTATATTTAAAAAAGATATGGCACAGATTTTTAAATAAGTGGATTTTTTTAAGAAATTGATTAATTTTGGGAACGGTTCAATATACATTAATATTCCCGTGAATACACTTTTTTTTCATTGCTGTTTATTTTTTTAAATTTGGACTTACTAACTTTTAGCAGTCACCCCACGGTATGATCATTGCTATTCGGAGTTGATTGTTAGGTTCAGATAATTACAAATTTATTCAGAATGTATATTACAGGTATTTCGGTATGTGTGTGCGTATTTAATATTATCGTGGTTCTCGGTCTGTAAGTGGAAATCAAATATTATTTCAGAGTTTTGGAATATTATGTATTTATAAAGGGTAACATTAATTTTTGATAGTTGAATAGTAAACAAGTAGGTAAAAGATTTCGCAAATGTAATTTATGTTTTGAGTAGGGAGATTTTAATCCTATCGCATCGGTAAAGATATGTTGACTTTGATATTTATCACTTTTCCAAAAGTGTTGACTTAATTGTTTTTTTAAATTTATTTTTAGTTTTGTTTGAGATTGAATGACGTTAATGTTATACAAACTTAAGAAACCTATTATCCTTCAAAAATGTGTTTAGTTTTAACTTAACAATTTATCGGTTTCAACTTATTGTGATATGCATGCAAGTTTAGGAATATAAATAAACTTAATTAATTATTAAAATTGGAATTAATTTTAAAGCATTAATACTTATTTATTATTAAATAATATATTTAAAATCTAAAATAGAAATAAATTAATCAATTTGCTCTCTGCTGAATCATTGCTCTTTGAAGTTTCGGGCTTTTTTTCTGTTTCATATTTGTCTTTTAGATTATTCATATTATTTAAATATTTAAATTCTATTAAATTGAGCTTGAGTTTTTAGTTTCCCATTCTGACTAATGTATTTGTTTTAAATGTTTGTTGTGAAACTCACTTGTTCTACCTTTGTAACATCATCGCACCTAACGGTTTGTGAGCTTCTCCTCAATAATGAATCAGCCACATCAAATTTTAGTTAGTACAAAATATGTTTTAAATCATTTTTACCCGCGTATTTTAATTTTAATTGAATCTTTGGAGTCACAAAAGGTCAAAGAGCCTATACAAGTCACTGTTATACAGGTACTTCGTGAAATATTATTTATTCAGTGGCGCAGTCTCGTAGTAGACGGCCCCCAAATATAATTGATTTCGATTTAGCGATGGAATTAATCGTAATTGAGAAAACAATGTTTTTTAAATATTCATTTGGCCGCCTAAATAACTGCAACAGCTTTCATACTGATAAAGTACACATCCGCCCTATCGGCTGCACTTATTCAGTTCATGTTTATCGTCACAGTTTGGTAAAAATAATAATTTATCAAATTGAGTAAATTAATTGAAATTTTAATTTTTAACCACTATCGTCGCTGGAAAGGCAAAAGGGCTTAAGTGACACTTTGGTCAAAAATGAGTTAAATACACAGTTTGAACAGTTTTTTTTTCTGTATCAAATATTTGGACTCTCGTTTGATTCTCAAGGCTTTTGTTGCCCTACAGCCACTTAAAATATATTTACCAATTGGGAGAATAAAGTGAAACAAAAGTTAGGGACTATGTTAGCTTTTTGTCGCTTCAGGTAACTCAGTGAGAGCATTGAGTTAACTTTTTTTCAAAAATAAAAAAACGTTTATTGTTAAATTCCCAAACTGGCGCTTCGGCCCTTTTGCCTTTCCGGTGACGATATGAGAAATTTGATTAATAAGAGTCGTTAGTTCCATACGTACGTAATCAAGTTTGGTCTCTAGAGCTTTTAGTATGCTTCTAGGCAAAAACCGTTTAACCAAATCGCTGGGCTACATTTCCATGTGAACACTCCTGTCCGATTTTATACAAAATCAGGACGGCTATAATTAAATCACGCTATACGCCATATAACCCTTGTATGAATAGGGGTTAGGTATACAGTTAGATTTTCCCCAAATATTCATACACTTGGTGCATGTGTAAATGATTCTGACTTCCAAAACCGGCTACTGGGCCATCACCATTCGAAATATAAACATTACGTTGCTTGAAATAACTTGAGCTTAGTTCAATGACCAAATTAGAATAGCTAGGAAATTTTTGGCCATTCTCTTACCCACCGCTTTCTCCTCCCCATTCCCTCCAGCCTCATAACATATCTTCCCAAATGATGGTGATACAGTTCCAGGGCAGTTGGGACACACATTAAAATACTTAATGCGGTAATATGAGATTACCGAATTAAGTATGTTCATGTGTGTACTAGACGAATTTCAGTTTTCACAGAAATTATATTAAATTTAATTAAAATGACATAGTATCTTTGGACAAGACCACAGATTTTGTTTTAATTTTCATGACCCACCGGTTTTGCTTAGCCTTAGCATCATCAGGGTACAACATTAAACTTATCAAAAAATACAAAGCGTGTGCGGTTATATATACATACAGAGAGAGAACACAATATAAAATAAAATAAGAGAACAGCTAAGCGATACCGGTTGGCCATAAAAGCTAAAACAAAATCTTTGGTCTTATACAAAGTCATTATTTAATTTTCATTTAATATGTCAAACCTTTCTAGGAAAATTAAAAAATATACTTTCTACGAAAATTAAAAAGAAAACATATTTTTAAAATAGCCTTGTGAAAGCCCATTTTTATAATTATTACTAAAAAAACCACTTTGTTCATTTTATTTTTTTATTCATAAAAATAATTGATGTGTTGCCTTTTGGTTATATTACACGTGTGAAACATTTTCATCGCAATAAAAGTATTTTATCTATAAAATAACTAAAATATACAAAAGATACATAAGTGCTACTGTAATGGGTAGGAATGTATTGTAGGTTGTGTGCCCCTGCAGCTGCGTCCCCAAGCGACTGCCCATTCTGCCCAGAGGTTCGTACGCCGCTGCCCTTGTTCCCCGCCTTGGCAGCAAAACGCCCGTCAATTGAAGGTCTGCCAGAATTGAATTTGCCGGCAACCCGACCTGCCACTCAATCTTTTACCTTCCACATCCGCTTTCCAGATAATCAAATTTCGAAGTGCTGAGATTTTTTCACGCCTTCCACTTAGCTACTTTAAATGATAAATTATTATTCCGAAATAAATCGAAGGTTTTAATATTTACTTCCATAAATAAATCCGCGTTTAAATATGGCTGATAAATATTTAATTATCAATCATTTTTATTACAATTTATAACTTATTTTTGAAGAACTTAATTTTTTTCTTTGGTAATATATTTTTATTTATTCATTATTTTTTATACTGACGGACCATTATTTAATTACATAAAATATATAACACGAAATGAGGAAAAAAGAGCAACAGAGACAGAACAGAACAAACCTAATTTTTTAATGAAGCAATGACATAAATAGGACAAAAATTTACATTTGAAAGAACATTTAAGTCAAAGCTTGAACAAGGTTTGGGTAGAGTCGTAAAGAATGACATTCATAAAAAGCTATTGTTTATGATTTCTTTTCACAAGTAATGCTTTAATGAAATGAAATTAACTTAACCTGAAGACTAACCGACTGTTAAAAATATCACGTCAGATAGTGCTGTTGAAATAACAGATATGATAAAATAAATGATATTATGTATGTAGTATTGATAAACAAAAATATTATTGTGTTTCTTAATGAAGCGAAATAATAGATCAAGGAAAAAATAACAAAATACGATACAGATTGACATACTTATCTACGCAGTCAGGGATGTCGGTACTGTAAATATTGTGAATAATAAAAAAAATGATTGTTTTATTTTGGCCCCCTCCAGGGATAACCTTGTTAGTAAGAAATCATCACGGAAATAACAATACAACCGCAACGAAGAAAACCGAAGTTTTGAAATGAAGGCTGATTAATTAAGTATCTACTTATTAATTCATATTATAATTTTCCTTCACTGTAGCGATGTAACGCTCTGTGCGAACTACTTAATTTTGCAGCAGTTCACACTTCACACCTTTCTCACTGTGCGAATTACTATCAAGAACTACTTCATTCTGGCACTGCGAATGCTTTATAGTGTGGGCGACACGAAATGAAAAACGAATTAAATAGTGAAATAAAGTGCGAACTGAGCAATTGAACTGTTAGTTCGATTGAAATTTAGTGAAGGGTTCATTTTAAAGAACTCGCAGTTCGTGAAGCATTCACAAAACTTTGAAGTTTTTTCTATCACTACTTTACTGTTTTAGTTCGTCAGCAGGTAGAAGATAGTGCTCATTTATCGTGTACTTTTTTTCCCCTAAAACGAAGAAAATTATCGAATTTCCTGAAAATAGTGTACTAACGCATAACTGTACTCGTTGCTTATAATGCCAAAGAAAGATGTCCATATATCGGGTACCATGCCTGCCATATGTCGGGTACCCGATAAAGAGTAAAAAAATTGTACAAAATATAATCCTTCGCTTATAGCGCCATTTCTGTGAAATATCAACTCAAGGCATACTTTGAAAATAATATTTATTTGTAATAAAACGCAATAAATTTAGTGTTAAGAATATTTTTTATTTATGTTCTGAAATAACATACTAAAATAAATGAATGAATGGATGAAGTGTTAGGAGAATATTTTAAGCGAATGGGTAGAATAATTGGGGACGCCCGAATAAGACATGGCATAATCCAGTGAATCAAATACTTGATTTGGATCATGTCATGGTCAAGAGGCATAGTGATAATTAAGTTTGTATGAGACGATGCATGAATGTGAATAAAGCAAGGAGTGTGTACCAAGACAGAGTTTTATGGTTTTTGAGTTTCTCTACCTACCCCTTGCGGAGAAATGGCGTGATGATTAGTTAGTTTATTTAGTTATTTACATATTGACAATGTTTATAATTGGATACATTTTAAGATATCTACAAATATGTGTATAGTCATGGCAAAATTAACAGTTGTAAGGGTACATGATACTTTTACATTTGCAATGGTAGAAAACATAGCAAGTACCTACAAGGATACATAATATTCTATATACTAAATTTTACAATTAAGGATATTTATCAGTACAACAAAGGATATACTCATATTTACCAAGGTAGAAATAATATGAGAGCAACGAGGTGTTAAGACACATAATACTAGGATTAATAGATATACGAATAAATGAGGCAGGATAAAATTGTGAGCCGTAATGGAATATTCATTAAGCAACACAAGATCATTTGGGCATCAATATGTATATAATAGTCACTTTTTTAGATTAATCACGACTTTGGGGTTAAATGAAATTTTTTTCACTTTCGTTGGTATTTAATTTATTGAATATTTTGAGAGAGATAATTTTAGGTTCTTTTGCCTTATATAATTATATTAATAAATTTAGGAAACACCAATTCTTCATAATGAGTGAATCTTGTATAATGAATATGGTTAAATTTTTCTTTACAAGGAAGCAACCAATATAAATATGTCGACCCACAATGTTATACCATAATATTCCCCTAACAGGCAAAACATTAAGAAACTTATTGATTAATTTAATGGTTTTTTTTTCCATGCGTAAGTACTACTATACATTAATAATTTGGTAGTGTTTGTATGTAACTAACATCAGTTTTACTTGCAAGTCCCCAAAAAATAAATCCATGTCGAATTGTGAATTCAGCCAGTGATGAGTGAAATATTTTTTTTTGTGCTTGTGGGGACGAAATATTTTTTTAATTAACTCTACCCATGATATCCCATGGGTGTGTACAAATATGCCTTACTAGAAATTAAGTTTTGTTACGCATTCTATTTTTAATGATTCATGGAAACATTAATTTTAAAAAGTCACAGTTATTTATACGAGATCAAAAAAAATCGTGCCAATCTCGCACATTCGGGAGGTGGCGGGAGCGCCCGACGACCTCTCCATCGAAAGAATTTACTGTGACTGAACAAAATGGTCAACAAACACACTGACAAAAAAATTCCCCCGGCCTCATGAGTCCTGGTAAACTTACTTTCTGGATTCGTAGCTATATTATTTTTATACGATGACATCAAATTTTTAATTTTTTATATTGCTTACAAGTTGATGGTGGCTGCATGGGTATGATCAGTTTATTAAACCATTCTATAGCGTACAGCGCCGCGTCGTTCAGCATCGATTTAGCACCAGGAAAATGGTGGAGTGGACATTCTTCAAAATGGACTCTTTGTCTTGAATTCGTTCAAATCCAAACAGTGCCATTTTTAAGCGCCTATCAAATCGTCACTGAAAAGGCAAAAAGAGCTTAAGCGACATTTTGTTCAATAATAAGTTAAATATACAATTTTAATCAGTTTGTTTTCTGCGTCGAATTCTCTGACTCTCGTTTGATTCTGAAGATTTGTGTGGCCCTTCAGCCAACTAAAATGTATTTACCATAAGGGAGAAGGCTTGACTCAAGCGACACAAGTTTGGGACTTAATATGCTTTTTGTAGCTTCAGATAAATCAGTGAGAGCATTGAGTTAACTGATTTAACTTTTATTTCAAAGTCCAACCAGGTACTGAAAACTTTTGAATTTTATTGTAAAACAAACAAAAAAATTAAAGCGTTCTGGCATAAGCTTCCCAAAATTGCGTTTCAGCCTTTTTACCTTTTCGATGACGATATAAGCACTTCGGTTTGACTGCTTCGAAAGCGGTCAAAAGTAAACCAATGGATGAAATTTATTTTTTTCCACTCTTTTCGAGAAAGGGAAAGAAACCGGAAAATTTTAAATAAGATCCAATGCAAATAGTTGGTGATGTTGTACTTGGGTAGTTTTCCACAAATCTTCAGTGTGGTATTCTGACGGAAAGACAATTGCGCAAATTTCCACTGAAGCGTTCAAACAAGATTTACACAAAAATTCCATCTTCTTAAGTATGTAGATTCTATTTCTAAACTAACTAACTAACCATCACGCCGTTTCCCCGCAAGGGTAGGCAGAGAGGACGGACCGCCATACAACTCTGTCTTGGCACACACTTCTTGCTTCATTTACATTCATACATCGTCTCATACATACTCTTCTGTTATTCTGACTCTTCACGCGACCCGATTCAAGTATTTGATTTACTTGATCGTGCCATGTCTTTCTCGGGCGTCCTCGACTTCTTCTTCCATTCACTTTCGCATTCTATTTCACCCCAAGTAAATACTCACCCCAAACTTATAATTAACATATGTTAGTTTCATTCTGTATCCTTTCTGTTTGAGCTTATTTGATTATGTATATTTATTTAATTAATTGCTGCCCTTTTTCATAGGAAACAAAAAAGTTTTTTTGTATATATTTTGTAGAGATATTGTAATTGTATTTTGTCGTTTGCCAAATTAAGAATGTATGCTTTCGAATAATCGAAAGCAACACGTTGAAAACTCGTATTTACTATTCATAATATTTTATCTTCCATTTCATCGCATTTTCTTCACAATCGCCTCAAATAGGCAGTTACAAAGAGATAAAATAACATAGAAGTAGAACTTTAATGATTTATTGTACCAAGTTTGTTACAAATACATAAATTCTGTAGTGTTTACGAGTATACCTACATGTCATGTACGTCATATTTCACTTTCTTGACAAAACTAACCGCTTTACAAGAAACTAAAAACATCACAAAAAGGGACCGGTATTATTTAGGATGACATCTTAATAATTTATGTTTTCAAATACTTTTCTGCTCTGGTTCTCCAATTAACATTCCACAAAACTAATTTGCTGTCATCTTGAAACTGGGAACTTAATGGCCCGTGATGTGCGATGACATTTTCTAGCTCCAGAATTAAAACACTCTTGGTGATGTAATGTTGGATTCCAAGTTGAGCTTTGCAACCGTAGCGGTAAGGGTGGGATTTCCTTGGAAAGGATCTGGACGGAATGTATATAGCTGTGAAGTAATGTAGCTACGATTTAAATAGCGCCAGATTGTTCCACCACAAGCGAACCAGAAATGGCGCAGCGATAACCAGGGTGGTTAGAAATTAACTCAAATCTTACACAAAATTAAATTTGGGATAATTTTTATTAATGTTCTTGGAAAATGATATTACTTTTGTTGGGTAGAACTGTTCTTTACTACATCGTGCTTATTGTGAAAACTAACCAAATCCCTACAGAACCAGTGGGACTAGGGTAATTCTAATTATAAATATGGCAGTAGCTTTTATTCCTTGACCTTTGTTCCTATTTCCTAGGTGTCAGCAATGTTATGTAGTTTTAAATAGAGAATTTTTTTTTTCTTTTTTGAAAAAAAACTAATTTTTTGACATTTATTGTAAGGTGCAAGAAAATTAAATGTTAGTTGGTACCTGGCTGTTCAGATTTAGAATATAAATTGGAGGTTGTTACAAAATGATTATTCAAAGCATCATTTTATTTTTTCTCGTGAGCGATCTCCGGGGTGATAATAAAAATCTCTATCATTTATTGGCTTTTCGAGAATATTTTAATTGTTTGATAGCTTAATTTGTAAAATGGTAGGAATTTATATTATTTTATCGATTTTTTTCCGGTTACCTGGTCTGAGGGAGAACAAAATATAAAATAAAATAACAAAACAATGAGAAAAAATAGAATAACATTTCATTTATAAAGAATAATATAATTGACGGCCTCCGTGGTCGAGTGGTAAGACGCTCGACTACAAATCCAAAAAGGTCGCGGGTTCAATCCCGGCGTACGCCAATAACTTTTATTTAATTAATATGTGTCACAACACATTTGATTCATTTAAAAATAATAAAAAGTATATTTGCGGCACGTTCCAGAGTGGTAGATACTTTATGTATCACCCTGGTAAAAGACCACCATTCAGAATCAAAACGTTGCTTGAAATGGCTTTAACCGTGTTTGGTGACCAGATCTGAATAGCCAAGTACTTCCCAACCTTCCTCTTCCCAATCTCCTTCCTGTCCCCACTACCTTCAGCCTCACAACATACCCTATTTAGGGATGCCATAATCTCACTTGATCTAGACGGTTGGGAGCAGTTGAGACTTGTCCGGTATTCATATTTAAAAATATATATTAAAAAGGGACAGATAATATGAATTATGATTTAAATGTTATTCTATTGTTTTCTCATTGTTTTGTCATTTTATTTTAAATTTTGTTCTCCCTATGAATGTATATATAACCGCACACTTTGTTTTTTTTTTTGTTTAATTTAATTTTGCACCCTGACAATGCTTAGGCAAAGCAGAACCTGTCCGTCATAAAAATTAAAATAATATCCGTGGTCTTATACAAAGTTATTTTTTCATTTCTTTGGAAAATATATGTTCGTTTT
The DNA here is from genome assembly GCA_022651775.1 of Drusus annulatus. NCBI lineage: Eukaryota > Metazoa > Arthropoda > Insecta > Trichoptera > Limnephilidae > Drusus > Drusus annulatus. The sequence goes on from JAGWCC010000094.1 coordinate 691,242, forward strand.
TGTAGGGTTTTAGAATTCTAGAAAAAAATATCCCAGAAATCGTCAAATTCTTTAATTGAGAGTTATAGAAGCAAATCCATCAATCTTCATCAACTTAAGCATACATAGAAAAAAGAATTGATCTCACCACAATAATTCTCAATGAATTATTGTGGTGATAAATTCTGCGTCTGCAATTGAACGTGTATTTTTCAAGAGAATTTGTAATAAGTTTTTTTCCCATGTGCTGGATAGAAATATTGTTTGTGAGTAAGCCTGTACTTGGGATGAAATCCTCTTTCAGTAGCGTAACTTAACTACAGGTGTCTCGAAGTGCATTGGCCGGGGCTAGCCGTGGGACGCGTTGGATTTAGTATTAATGCTGTTTCCCCAGCTGTAAGTAGCGACTGGCGACCTCCACACTTTACGGGCTCCATGTTCTCTCGTTGGGGAAATTCAATTATTGCTGATTACCTGATTATTGGAGGAAATTTAAAGAATTAAGGAACATTTATGATCGATAAGATTGGCAGTGAATGTTTTATTAATTAAACTCATAGAATGAAAATATCAAAGGGTAATGTTTCATCTTGTTAGTTAAAATCTTAATCGGTTTTTGATACCGCCCTCTAAATTATATTGAAAGCACTGTTCTGGTTGAAGAACTTGGACGAACTTGGACTCAGAGAGCGAAGAAACGCTGTGGTACGTTGATCGCCTCTTTGTGCAATTTGAACACCATGAAGCGTATCTTAGAATTGGAGGCTCGATATCATTAGATATAGATTCATTTTGCAAACTGTAGACATATCAGCGGAACTGCACTTGCATCAGTTACATAAGTTTTGAAGCCTTTTTCTACTACGTCTTCCGTCATTCATCTCCCGGGTAAAGAGTTGAGTTATCTTATATTTGTTGCTCATCATAATTTCACCAATCTAGTCTTTCTTTCTTTGTACCTAGACGAGTAATCGGGAGTATATCATCGGATAACTTTCGACGAGAAGCAGAGTTCACCTACAGATGAGATTGGCTGGAAAGTTCGCCGAATCTGGACAAAATTGAGGGAGGCTCGTGCTGGACGACAGAGACTCATGAAAAAATAGTATTTCGCAGTGGTCATTTGAGAAAAAAAAATTAAGAACATATTCATGCACTCCGGGGGTATACTGACTCCAGCACATACATAATTTAAATTGCAGATCTCATAGGTAGTATCAGAAATAACGATTTATAGATTTCTAGAACGGATTATTTTCAGTAACTTTTAAACGTTCTGGTTGAACGGAAATATTTAAGCAGTCTGTTTCTTAGAAATGTATCTCTTTTTATAACTTTGAATTGAACCGGATCTAAGTTGGATGTTGAGTTCAAGGATTTAAAATATATTTTCTGAATATTTTGATTCTTTATACAGGTAATAAGCCTTTGAAATGTTTAGTCGGTAAAAATAACCCAACTGAGGTTACCTGATAATTAAAGAATAGGAATAAATAACGTATTTATATTATTGCCCCTTTCTTCTGAAGATATTGTGTAAGGAGAGATTATTTTTCTACACTTAAATGAAATGGATTACATACTGAATGGATATTAACAAACTTCAAAGAATATGAAAATTGAAAAAGACACACAGAATTAAAAGTTTAGATGCCTAGACTCGAACCCGAAACTTCCACGCTATCCGGGCATGGCGAGTCTACCAATCCCGTCATTCCAACCAATTCACATACCGTTACTTTTAACAATCACATAATTCATGAAAACTGTTCAGATTTTTATTTTTACTTTTTCCCGATGTTTTTTGGCAACCATTTTTATAATCGTGAGCAAAGTTCTATTCGAAGACAATTACAAATATAAATGGTGTCTTGGAGAATAATCTATTTTTGTTTTTACGGAAGATCTTCAACTTTCTATTTCTATGATAAGATTTTAAAATAATTAAGCCGAGTATTTAGTTAATTATGGGATACAATGGGTTAAGACTCTTTCCACTCTCGTGGCTGGCAATGTGACAAACATGTTTGAAGAAGTAACGTCAGACTTACTGGCGCTGATGGATCCATTCTATCATTAGGGATCTGGTTGACGTGACAAAAACTTTAATTACTAGTGTCTCTAAGCTTATAATTCGACCTTTCTTCAACCTCTTGCTAACTTATATCCAATTATATGTAGGTACGAAGATTTCTAATAAATTTGAACAATTTCTAAAGTTGCGGAAGCTTAATAATACATTTTACATGTCATTCATAATCTAGTTACAAAATGCTATAGTGCAATCTTTACTTCAAAATAATCTAAAAATGGTATCTAATGAATTTATTGAAGTTATGCTGATTTTTAGATTTTACTAAGTATTTTCGTAGAAAACAATCACTTTGTGGTTTGAAAAATTTAATGAAAATGAAATAATAACTTTGTAAAAGACCACAGATTTTCTCTTAATTTTTATGACCGACCGGTTTCGCTTAGCCTAAACATCATCAGGGTACAAAATTATAGCCATTATTATATTCGTTCTCTTATTTTATTTTATATTGTGTTCTCCCTCTGTATGTATACACACTAGGTGTTTTTAGTTCAGTTTATTTTTTCCCCTGATGATGCCTAGGCTAAGCGAAACTGGTCGGTCATAAAATAAAAATTAAATATTTGATTTTATACAAAGTTATATTTCATTTTCGTTATTTTATTTAGTGTTTTTGTGTTGAAGGCCATTATTAAACAGTGATTTGGTTAGGTTAAGTGAACGCTGAAATAGCTGTAGCTCTAAAACAAACTAAAAACTAGCTGAACTTTATAATATCTCTACTAAACATATATATATTTTTATAAATGGACTTCAAATATAACATAAAACATAATTATTAATTAATGAATTGTCTAATGTTTATTTTTTGCTTACCTTTTTTTAATGCTATTTTTACTTTTTTCTAGACTGTTAACTTTGTTGTTGATTTTCAAAGAACTATATATATTTTTTTAATGCTGTTTTTTTTTACATACATTAACTCCACACAGAAGGCCTTGAGAGAAATAATTTCTAAATATTAATAATGCTGTGTGGAGAGTTAAATTGCACTAAACAACCCCTGCACAACCTTGCCTTGTCAATTTACAAATGTAACTTTTCTTTCAAAAGGACCTGCTTGACTTACATCAAATCAAAACCGCTCATTTACTTAGACTTTGTGTTTATTTGTTGTTCACTATTTTTTTTATAACACCTCTGTACAATATATTCATATACCTATTTGGTATAATACGAGAGCTTAAAATATATCACATTCAACAATACTATTATTAATCGTGGTCTTTTATTTGCTTATGCTATACAAATACATTTAATGCAGTGTATCGCATTAATGATTAACAATAAGAATAACATTTTATTTCAGCGGAACAGAGCGGCGGGTGTAATACTTTGTCTGCCATATAAATAATAATACATATGAGTTAAATGAAAACAATGAAAGACATAACATAAAATGAAATAAAATAAAAATAAAAGTAAAGAATAACATAAAATTTAAAGAAAATAGCATAAAATGATAATAATAATATTAAAGCATGCAATTACAAAAATAAACAATAGTGTAAAAGAGAAAAGAACCATTACTTTTACTTATTAAAAGTGTTGCAAAAGTTTTTAGATGCAAACAAAATCACACTTGTTACAATTTACGAGTATATTCATTTTTAACTATGTGATGTATCGTATTATTTGCTCTTTGGGCTTGCAGGCAGGAGTGGATATGAGTTATTACTTGGAATTTGAAATTGTAAATAATGCTCACGGCTCGCTTACATCATGATAATATTTTGTATTCTATGAAATCAGATCAACTGACTGTTTTCACAAAATTAATAAATATTGTTGGTTTAAAATCATTATATAACTACGGCTTACAAATGAAGACCTGCCGGTAAGAACCTGTTAATTAACTGTCGAGTCAATCTGAGGTATTCAGTCTTCTGCGTTTTGTTAAAAAAAAGTGGGGATCATCACAAATCCACTAACTATTTTTCATGAAAGTTATAGCTAACATACTAAATTTAATATATTATTTAGCATTTTAATGCATTTCTGCAATACAATGTTATTGTTTCAGATAATATGTTCTTGCAATCAAAAAATATTTCAGTTAACATATTGATAGTAAAAATATTTGAACCCTTTTATTTTCCATGTCCATGCCATTTTCATGAACTGAAAGTGTGTTCATTGGATAGAGTGTACCATAATTAGTTTATTGTGAATACTAACTCATTTTTGACAAAAAAATGTAAGTTAACAGGTTCTTGCCGTGGGGACCAATAATGAACTTGGAACTAACTACCTAATTCCAAGAAAAACGTACACAAAACTTTATAAACAAATTCATTGGAAATAAACAGACTAAAAATATAGGTTTTGAATGACTTTTTCTTCTTTGAGTATCCTCTCACATCGGAGGTTGGCTCTGATCGGACTAATTTGCACTCGGGAACTTTAACCCGAAAAAAACTCAGAGAGACCAAACTCGTACCAGTAACGTCGCATTTTGAAGTATTTTTTTATAGTTAATACCGCACAAGAGTCCCAACTGCTTCAAACCGTCTAGAGCCAGTGAGACTATGGCATCCCCGATTCGGGGTATTTTGTGAGGCTGAAGGTAGTGCAGAAGGGAAGGTGGAGGTAGAAATGGGGAAGAGGGAGGTCGGAAAGTATCTGGCTATTCAAATCTGGTCACCAAATACGGCTTAAGCCATTTCAAGGAATGTTTTGAATGGTGGTCTTTTACCAGGCCGATAATATACTATATATTATTTTACATGAATTAAAATGTGTTATGATACTAATTAATTCAAAAAAAAATATTTGCGCAAGCCGGGCTTGAACCCGCGACCTCTGGATTCGAAGTCGAGCGTCTTAGCACTCGACTACGGAGGCCGTCAAACAAAAAAATAACTAAGTACATTTCAAAGTTTGGTAATCAATTTTTTCAGAAATCTCTCAATAGGCAAATAATAAACCTATCAATTTGTTGATTAATGTTGTAGCTATATCATAAACTAAGTTTTACGAGATAAGTATTCATTTCATTCCAAGAGCAATTATTATATTATTGAAATGTAAAAATACTAACGATTTGTCGATATTTCGCAATCCACGCGCGGCGTATTCCATTTTGTGAATAAATTTACACGAGCGATAATAATAACTTCTCAATTTTCATTTCAAAATCAGTTATATATTGAGCAGTTCGTAGGCCGAGTGGTAATTCAGTTCCATCATTTATGCAATTTTAATGATTTCACATTTGAGCGCCGTATAACCGTTTTTGACGGTACCGGATTAGGTGGAAATAGGTACGGGGTAGGAACGATTTGTATTTAAACTGCCATACTGTTTGATTTGGAGTAAAATAGTCACATTTGTTCACACAGCATAAATTAATAACACCTTCAGTAATTCGTAAAAAAATACACCACAAAATAATATTGACAGTACTTACGTAATACATGAAAAATATATCACTGAAATGTCATGTAATTTTTAAAATAATTACTTTGTATAAGACAGATTTTGTTTTCATTTTTATGACCGACCGGTTTTGCTTAGCCTAAACATCAGGGTACAAAATTTAACTAAACGAAAAATACAATGTGTGGACTTATATATACATACAGAGGAAGACCACAATATAAAATAAAATGGGAGAAAAGTCAGAAAACAGTAGAGTAACATTTGAAAGCGACAGAGTGAAAGCGACAGTTAACTAAAACGGGGTGAATTTTTACAGATCTGGATAGATAGGGAGAAACATCTATAATATTTTAAAGGAGCTTTAAGGAAGCAGTACAGTGTTATATATCCTGTTTATGAGAGCTTAACACAAAAAATATACCCAAACAATTATGACATTTTATTGTTTTCTCACTGTTCTCTTATTGTATATGTTGTGTTCTCCTTCTGTATGTATATATAACCGCACACTTTATATATTTTTTTAAGTTTAATTTTGTACCCTGATGATACTTAGGCTAAGCGAAACCAGTTGATCATAAAAGTTAAAATAAAATATTTAATCTTTTAAAAAAATTTTAATTCATTTTTATTGAAACATATTTTATTCACTCCTTATGGGCATAATCAAAAGTTTTAAAAACATTATTTAAAGAAAAATAAAAAAATTGGGCTTAAAAAAACTTGTTTTATAGTTTTTACAACGCGTGACAGCTGTTCTGCCTTCTCATGATTGAAGCGATCCATCAAAGGGTACTTGCTCAGAATAACACTCATCTCTATCGCTTCAGCAATATAATATAAAATAGCTTGTTTACAAAAAGACATCGCCCAAGCAAAAAACAAAAAGCAGGATCTAAATTACACAGCCACCTCTGCAAGTTTTCCACCACAAAATCAAACAATTTCGTTAGGGCACTTCACAAATAACCACCCATTTTGAATACTTCACCCTTAATTTACCATCGTACAATCTGCATGCATTACACCTACATATAATTGTCACTATTGAGTTAAGCCAGGCGCGCAGTTTTTTCAATTCGTCAAACGAACATTTTAATTACGATTGTCGCCGCCGCAGAAATTAATTCAGGTTTCCATTCTATCAATGTTGATGGCAGGCAACGCAAACACGATGACGGCACAATAACACCGACGAGGGAGCGATATATTCTGATTGAAAGCTGTGGCTGCGACGCGTGAACAATGTTATATTGTTTCTCACAATATGTTCCCAATATAAAAGGGGAATTCTTTCAATGTATGAAAACAAATTATTCGTTTGAGGAATATCTAGTGATTGATGGACCGTGTTTTCGATTGGTAAAAAGGATTGTTTTCACGATATGTTTGAATGGTTTTGCACGATACTGTAATGGAATATAACATATTTTCGCCGAAAAGGCGAAAGGGCTGAAGCTCCATTTTGGGAAGTTTACACCAGAGCACTTTAAAATTGTTTTGTTTGTTTTACAATAAAATTCATAAGTCTTCAGCACCTGGTTGGATTTTGAAAAAAATAGTTGACTCCGGTAACTCAATGCTCTTATTGAGTTACCTGAAGCGAAAAAAAGCTGAAAAAGTCACAAGCTTGTGTCGTTTGAGTCATGCCTTCTCTCAAATGGTAAATATGTTTATGATGGCTGAAGGGTCACACAAGTCTTCAGAATCAAACGAGAGTCAAAACAATCAATGCAGAAAAAAACTGATCTGCATATTTAACTCATCTTTTACCAGTGTCGCTTAAGACCTTTTACTTTTCCAGCGACAGTTATTACAATTCCAATGTTTTATTGAATTTTCTTTTCACTTTACAAATCTACTAGTTTCGTCAGCAGTGCGAAATCTTAAAGGAAAATTTAAATAAATAAAAAATCAGCACTTAGCTTTTCCCAACAGACAAAGATTCTCGCTTAATATTCTCCTCGTTCCAAAGTAGAAGATACTTTTAGTATTGCTCTGGTGAAAGACCACAATTCAGAAAAACAACGTATAAAATGGCTTTAGTCATACTTAGTGATATGACTCGAATAGTCAGTTACTTCCCCTTATCTTCCTCTACTCGTTGCAGGCTCACATAACATTCTGTCATGGGTAATACCATGGATACATCAACTCCGGGCAGTTTATTTTGTATTCTTGTGCGGTATTATTTTATCCCAGTAACTTATTTAAAATCATCGTATTGGATAAAGTTAGCATCTGCAAATTGCAATATATATATATTTGAAAATGGAATTAACTTTATGGTAAAGCATTAATGCTTCGGTTGTGACTTTTGCCTTTTTTTTATTATCTGGCTTTTTTCTGTTTCGTATTTGTGTTGTTGATTATTAAAATTACATAAATATTTTTAAAATTTATATATTTTTTAAATTAAATTACAAAAAACATGAATACTGTACATTTATCCGAACTGTTATTGAAATTCTTACCACTGAGGTTTAGCTCAAAAAAACTATTTCATTCGATTTGCAAATTTCAATTAAACCAATTTCACTTTGACACGTCATAAAAACTGACATATAGCGTGTAGGTGTTTATATATTTAATTTAGTTTTATTTTAAATATCTTTGACTTTTCAAGTACCTAAGTGGGTACTTTTTTGCTATTCGGAATGGATTTATTTAAGTTCGTCGGTATGCTGTAAATTAATATATAAAGCTGTACTTATTTGTCCGTGGCAACTCTGGAGCAACTTTGTTTTCCGAAAAAGCTATCATTGCCACGGGTAAATCATTCTGCAAAATGTATCTGCGATAATATAAAACCTTGAAAGTAATATTTAATAAAAAACAAAAAAGCAAAAAAAAAACATTTAATAAAGTCAAGAAACAAATAATACTATTTGACACGCAGCAAAATCTGGGCTATTATCAAAACTCCATCTACAAGGAGTGTCTGCTGGAAAGTAATCCTCACAAAAGGCTCATAAATACTTCAAGCAAAGACATTTCACGGAAGTTCAATACGGTGCTACATCCCAGGGTGAAGTGTGGTCCGCTCCACATTGTTGTTAACACTGATTACGGTCCCAAGCCATTCTTCTTCGGTCCTCGGCTCTTCTCACCCTACTTCAATCTTCTTCGACGCAGTCGGTTTACCCCACTTTTACTAAAGCGCCTATTTTGTCATGTTGTTCAGCTTCCTATCGTCGGGCAATCCCTTAACTCGTCCCCTAGCACAATTCTAAAATCCAATGAAGTCTTACATTGGTTTCATATTCATAAACGCATTATTACACACGCACTGTACTGATAATTTGGTTACTTTTATAGGGAACTACAACTGGCAACTGTGGATCTAGTGTGTGCCACTGGTCATATTTTAATTTTTCAAGTGATCAATTTGCTTAATTTACTCTGTATTTTCAGTTTCGGCAATCTTTAAGAGGTTTCGAAGCATTTTATTCCAGTTAGTAAACGATTTTTTCGTCTAATTTTTTAGTCCGGTAACGTATTTAAGTTGGTGCCTATCTAAAATCATGATCGTTATCATAAACCTTTAGCTAAAAAGGTTCAAATATTGTTACAACAGTTCTTGTGTACATCAACAGATTAAAAAAACAATTTATTAGAAGTTAAGGGTCTAAAAATCTAGATGAAACGAATCAATTCATATTAAGAAATTCGTTAAAGCAAAGAAAAGGAAATTATATTCAGGAAAGTTAACATGTTGGTTTTTAAAAACATTAATATTCTAGTATTATAAGTAGGCGATTCTAACACTGTACAACAAGTAACAAAAGAAAGGTAATGGAAATATTTTATGGCAGTGAGTATATGGTTTTCAGTAGACAGTAAGGACATCGAGTTGTAAGGATAAAAGTCAATAAAAAACCGAAACAAATCAAATTAGGGACGTTTTCAAAGAATTTAAATTTTAATAAGTTACGTTTCATTTGTAGGATTTTAAAACAACTTGTTTTTTAAGATCCGTTGAAACTCTGCTAGGTTCTGTATGTTCGCAAGTTTTGGGGAAGCTTATTCCACGCTATACAAAAACAATAACCTAATAATATAATGGAGGTTAAATTCACTGTGTCACTGCAAGCAGTAAACCTATTTGGCAGAAGAAACTTTTCCTACCAGTCTCAGAATATAGAAGAGGAAAGTACTCGTATACCAGCAAACTGAACAAGCAAATACAATTATGAGGTTTGAATCTACGTGTTTGATGTTTAACACGTTATACTGTCTGTACTTGACGAAGCGAGCTGAGCGTTCAATAGAGTTTATTATGTTCTAATGAAATTGATGACTGCATTGTTTATCGTGGCATTAAATCCCACCCATTTGGCAGCAGCACGAGACTGGTGGACCGATGTTGGCATTCGGGAGAATGAACTCTTAAAGCCACTGATTGTAGTCGACGATTTGTTGGAACACTTTGTACTACTGAAATAGAAGTTTTGCGATTGAACGATTTTTATTCTTGTTTCGATCGTATGTTTTTTTTCATAGCATGAAAACCAAACATGGTAAGTTAGAAAAAATAACATATTATATCCATATATCTATATAAGCTAAAACTCTAAAATAAACATTTTCATCAATATTCGGAAAAAAACAAACGAGTGTTTACAGACAGCCCCCAAAATCACAAAAAAAATAATCCCAGATTAATAAAAAAAATCGGCACATTATATAATCTTGGTTTTTGATTTGCAATTATTAAAATATTGAGTGTTTTGGTACCTGGTATGAGGATATTACAATCAAGAAACTACAGCTAACTCTTACATTTCTTAAGTTAATAATTTATTTTTCGACCGCTTCCAAAATGGAATATCATAATAATATGATATTACACAATAGTCTTAAGTGGTTTTTTTATTATGAATTATTTTTAATATTATATTATACTAGTATAGTATAAATTTGAACAAATTTTTATTTCACATGAAAAATAATATTATGCCGCCTCAGTTAGAAATATATATATATATATATATATATATATATATATATATATATATATATATATGTAATATATATTACACTTTAGATAATACCAAAAACGTTTATCAATATAATATATTACTTTCCTCGAACGTACTTGCAAGTGTTCAGCTTCCCACCAGCTTTAAACATTATTTGAGAGTCACAGTAGACTGAATCTTTGGGCCAGGTTTTTCATAATGTTCTCTAAGCTTGGCCTAACTACGAAGTTGGATCATAATCTAAGGTAGACGGTTTTTCATTCGATACTAACCCTCTACAAAGCTGTGGGTCTTTAGTGTCCCGTTTGTCGTTGCTTTTATAGAGGAGCTTTGCGTATTATTGCATTTCTTATATTATTATCACATTTGGCGGACCTGATGAAAACACATTTTTTATTTGACATCAACTGTCAGCTATAAAAACAACGACGGCAAATTGCCAGCCAGATACGTTTTGGCTACAGCACTTTAAACTGAATTGCACTGTTTAAATTTACCTTGACAAACAATCTGTCTTTTTTCTCCGTCTCTGCATTATTTCTTATTGTCTGTTATTTAACATTGTTTCTGAATTTATGTCTCATGATGTTAAGTGTCATTTTTTTATATTATGCTATTTTTACTCTGCTTGAAATGTCTTTTTCAGAGCTTCATCCCATTTAATATATCTAAAGTTAAGGGTACCAATGATTATGGCAATTACAAAGCCTTACATGAATAAGTATTCAACAGACGTGTTCTGGTTATGACAAGTGACCTAGTGACTTTATGCTGGATAAAGACTTTGTAACATTTTCTTCAGGTGGTTTGTCCCATCGGAGTTGGCTATAATTAAGGCAATATTCACCTATCGGACTGCAGAACATCTCGTAAAGCGGAACTACATCCGTACTGGGCATATAAGTTTCGAAACCATGTGATGCATTATCTTGCTTGTCCCATCTTCCATCAAAACTTCCCTTATGGTGAAATTAACTACTTTCTTTGGCAAAAAACCCCAAGCTTTCTGACCAGAGTATTTTGTGAACGCTGCTACGGGACCTCATTTCCACATTTTATATACTCTGTCAATCCTCAGACAGTTGGTACAGAAAATACAGTTACAAAATAGTGTATCTAAATGCAGGCGCTTTTGGCCATTTTCTTCGCAAAGTAACTTTAGGTTTATGTATTTGAGTATTTTAACATTGGTTCCAGTTACCTTACCAAAGATTCACATTGTTCTCGACATGAACTATGTGTACGAACCCTCTCAAGTTGTGGTTAGTAGTTAAGTTTTCATTCAAGATTAAGCTCGTGATGAAACACCGAGTCTCGAAGTTCAGTGTATTATTAGCAAGTCGTAAGTTGAAATCTATTGACAAGTAGAAGTGCCGCATACCGCACGAAGCTCGCCGCCAGAAACAGGTGGTTGGCACTATATCACATATCGACACGGTCTGGCTGACGCGAAACAATATATTAGTTGTTGCCCTTTGTTCAAATCGAAATACTAGATTATATTAGCTGATCATATTTGGATTGGACGGTGGAAAACTTTGTTGAAAATGATTGTACCTATTGGCTCGCAACGCACTTATTTCAGAGTTCATACGGTTATGTTTATTCTTGTGAGAGTTTTTGATTATTCTCAATTTGCTTGCTTGCAATATAAGTAGAATTAATAAATATAATATATCTGATTAGGTGGTAGAAATCTCGGCTGTTTTTTTTTTATTTGACTTGAACAACGATGAATTTAATAATAAACCAAAACCTTAAAGAATGTTTCTAGTCATCTTTCACGTAAGACTTTGAAATAAATCAGTAAGAACTGATAAATATTTCTCAAATTTTTATGTACATAAGATGTTGAAAAACTTTACTGGAGATGAGTTTATTGGTTAGAAATAAAACGAATAATTTAGAAGACAATACATTAATGCTTCCAAAATATCTTAGTTTTCTTCTGCGTGATTGAAACGATTTCTCATTTTAAATTAATGTATCCATTTCGAAATGATTGATTGATTGATGTTTAAAGACAAAATGGAATTAAACTTCATTTTTCCGCCAGCGTCATTGTATTGGAGTGATTTTTGTATCATTCATTATTGAAATAATATTAAAAATCTTCAACGCAAATATGAAACAGAAAAAGCCAGAAACTAAAAAGAATAATGGTCGCAACGGAAACTCGAACTCGGAACCCCAACTCTATCCGGAAGTAACGCCATTTTTATTTACGGAAGATCTTTTGACTTCTTACAGAGAATGAAAAATATAGATGGTTTATTCAAGACACATGTGTCTATACAATATGTGCTCGGGTAGAGCTTTGTTTACCATTACAAAGATGGTCGCGTATGTCGGAAGAAATAAAAAAAAATGTATAAACAGTTGTCAATGAAATGCCGGTTTCTAATAAGTTATCGGTAGCTCAATTAGCAGAGGCGTTACTCCCGGATAGAGTAGCGGTTCCGAGTTCGAGTCTCAGTCGCGACCTATATTCTTTGTAGTTTCTGGCTTTTTCTGTTTCATATTTACGTTGAAGATTATTGATATTATTTCAATAGTTAATATCAAAATAACACATAAAGCTTAAAAGTTTATTCTAATTTAAGTTTTTTTTTTTGATTGTCAGAGGAAAACCACAAAATGGTCTCAAAATCTCTGGGGGCGAGGAATTTTTGAAAGTAATAAAATTTAGAGCTAACAATTCGAAACTGTATTAGGCTATCAAAATAATTCAATATTTGGACCCATCGCTAATTTGTGGTAAGTTAATTAAATTAATATTCATGGCTGTCCATAGTTTAAAATAAGGCACCCGCGTCAAATATTTAGGAGCTCTAAAGGAATTTCATAGATTTTTTTTTTCAAAGTAGTCATTTTCTTAAAACTCTTCCGTTGGAGTCATAATGATTCTTGATTAGTTGCATTCCATTTTTGTTAGTTTTGTGTTATAGTTAGTTTAGTATTGTTTTATGGTATATATCAGCTTGCTTATGTTTACTTTTATTTATTTTATTTCAGCTATTTGTGCATCAAAGTTTACAAAATAACTAACTATTACTCGTGTACTTTTTGACTCGATAATAAAAACTTATATACTACTTGGTATTATATACTAATGTGTGTTTTCTCTTTCGCGGCTGGCGAACTAAAGTGAAAACGGTGTCGACTCCAACAAGAGTAAAAATAGAAAAACTGCAAAACGATAATGTGAGAAGTAAGTATGAGAAATGTATGGATATAAGATTGAATGAGAAGGGAATGGATGGTCTAAGCATAGAGGAAACATGGAACCATATAAAAGTGAGTCTATGCGAATTTGCTAGAGAGGTTTGCGGAATAAGCACGCAAGGTAGGAAGAAAGGTGACGCATGGTGGGATGACGAGATTAAAGCACTGGTCTCAGAGAAGAAGAAAGCTAGGTTATGTCTGATAGCGACTGCCAGTGCTTCTAGCGCGGAGAGGGATCGAGCAAAAGAAGTATACAAGGAATGCAAGAAAAGAGTAAGTGTTGGAGTAAAAGAACGAAAGAAACGCCTGGAAGAAGAAGAGGGAATTAAAATGACAAATCACTTCCAAGAAAACATTAAATTGTTTTGGAAGGAGGTCAAGAGGTCCCGAAACGGCCCAGAAAGCGGATGCGTGAAAGTTGTAAAATCGAAAGATGGAAAAATGTTAACAAATGAGGAAGAAATAAAAGAAAGATGGATGAAATATTTCGAAGAGGTTTTTGAAAGCACCCCAAGTAACAGTGTTCCCAGTGTCGAATCAGGTATGAATGATGATGAAGTGAATGTTGTCGAAATCAGTATGGATGAAATAAGAAGATCGATTAAATGCATGAAGAATGGTAAAGCTGTTGGATTCGACAATCTCGCTGCTGAATACTTTAAAGGAGATAGCCGTGTAGTTCTCACATGGCTGTGCAAACTTTTTGACCAGTGTTTATAGGAGGGTTACACGCCATTAGATTGGAGAAGGGCTGTGATCATGCCTCTGTACAAAGGTAAAGGGTCACGCATGGAATGTGGGAACCATAGGGCTTTAAGCTTACTAAGTTCAGTTGGAAAGCTGTATGGTAGAATATTGATTGAAAGGGTAAGAATGAAAACAAAAGACAAAATTTGGGATATTCAAGGTGCTTTCATGAGTGGAAGGGGGGGCATGGGTCAAATTTTCTCATTGCGGATGCTTATAGAGAAGTTTTTGGCAAAAAACCAGAAACTTTTCTGTGCTTTTGTCGATTTGAAAAAGGCGTATGATCGAGTTGATAGGAACAAATTGTGGAAGGTATTAACCATGTATGGAGTTAACACAAATCTTATACAAGCAATCGCGTCCTCGTACGAGGGAAGCGTTGCATGTGTTAGAGAGAACGGTGATTTTACGAAGTGGTTTAACATCACAAAAGGTGTAAAACAAGGCTGTGTAATGTCACCGTGGTTGTTCAATTTGTACATGGATAATTGTAAGCAAGAATTGAAAGGTGTGGGCTTGGCACGAAAATGAACAATGTGAAAGTATGTTGCCTATTGTATGCGGACGATGCGGTGCTGATTGCTGACAATATGGAAGATCTACAGTTTCTCGTGTCTAGGATGAACCAAGTATGTATGCAAAATGAGTTGATGATGAATGTAAGTAAGTCCAAAGTGATGGTGTTTGAAAGAGAGAGTACGAGAACAGCGTGCAATAAAGTTGTGAATGATGAATATTTGGAGCAAGTGGATGAGTTTGTGTATTTAGGATGTATGTTTACAAGAGATGGAAAGGCTGATAAGGATATTGAAAGAAGGGTGAATGCAGGAAACTCCATTAATGGAGGACTGAACGCTGTTGGGGCAAATAAGAAATTGTCCAAAGAAGCGAAGCTAGCAGTCCACAATGGAGTGCTTATACCAACCCTGATGTATGGCAGTGAGGCATGGAACTGGCAGAGGACGGATGAAAGTAGACTGAATGCTGTGGAAATGAGATCTTTGAGACGGATGTGCGGTAAAACCATGTATGACCGTATTACAAATGTGGATATCCGGAAAGAATGCAAGGCTGATATGAGCGTAATGGATAGGATCAAGAAAGGGACGCTTAGATGGTTTGGGCATGTAGAGCGAATGAACGAAGAAAGGAGTGTGAAAAGAATTTATGATGCGAAAGTGAATGGAAAAAGAAGTCGAGGACGCTCGAGAAAGACATGGCACGATCAAGTAAATCAAATACTTGAATCGGGTCATGTGAAGAGTCAGAATAACAGAAGAGTATGTATGAGACGATGTATGAATGTAAATGAAGCAAGAAGTGTGTGCCAAGACAGAGTTGTATGGCGGTCTATCCTCTCTGCCTACCCCTGCGGGGAAACGGCGTGATGGTTAGTTTAGTTAGTTTAGTGTTTATATGGTTCTCAAAAGTTGTTTTAAATTTATTATTTGGGATAATTTTAATGGTTTCTGGCAGCGCATTTTTACATTTCATCCCTTTATAAAGTAAGCTGTTTTGTGTATTGGATTTATTATTTTTGACAGTCTGATTTATTTGCATGACCTTGTATTTTATCTATGATCAATCCACGTGTTGAATACTTTTTTAGAAAAATATTGAAGTAAGTTTTTTTTTAATTTATCTATAAAAATCAATGTGTTTCACTGTTGGTCAATGTATTATATATTACAATAAGTAGGTAACTTTAGACTGACTTGGAATGAATATACTATAGTAAATATATAAAGACGAGAAAAAGTACTTTGCTTAATTAATGAACAGTATGTTAACACTTGGCTTTCTCCCACAGCCGCTTTGCCAAGGAAGTCTTATTCATTCTAAATATAACTTGGCTTTTCTGTAATCACATTGTCTTGTCTGTTTTTTTTGTTTCCTTTGACTTTAATGAACTGAATTGTGTTTGCGACATCTTATCAAATCGTTGTCAGTACGTTGTTTTAGTCAAAGAGAAAAGTAGTTTTATAATTATCTTTGTTTTTACCTTAAGTCCCGCCAATACTACTGACTAACGAATGTAGGCGGTTTAACACAATATGGATTTGGCACAAAAATAGTTTACGATCATTATTAAAACTTGAATGACTTACTTGTGTGTTTTCGCGAAATAAAGCTTTGGGGAGGAAGGAAAAGATTGTATCAATTATAAATTCAGTTTGGATAATATAGTTTTCCCATTACTATTTTTGGATATGAAAAGAAATGTCTCATTCAGCTCAAATTATATTTTATATCAAAATGAATTTGTCCAATGCGTTTTGTGTTATTTATCTACTCTCCCAACGAATAATGTCTGGTGTACAAATTGGTGACGTTGCATTAGAGCTGTAGTTGCCACAATATATTATATCGTCGCTGGAAAGGTAAAAGGGCTAACCACTTCATGTTAGGGTTTTTTTTTCGCAAAAATAGAACTAAAAACATCAAGTTATTTTATTTTTTATTTAAAGAGTTAACATAATTTAAAAGTTGTCTGGTTCAAAAAAACAAAACCAAATCAATAATGGTAAAAGTCGTATAAAATTGCAATTTATCACCAATTTTTGACATATAATAATACTATTCCGCCCGCGATCACTGCTCGTTCAAAAGCATGAAGCGGGCATTTTAAATCATATCGTCGCAGGACAGGCAAAAGGCTTAAGCGACATTTTGGTCAAAAATTAGTTAAAAATGCAGTTTTGATCAGTTTTCTTTGTGCATCGAATGCTCTCGTTTATTTCTGTAGACTTTCGTATCCTTTCAGCCATCTAAAATATATTTACCGTTTGGGAGAAGGCTTGACTCAAGCGACACAAGCTTGAAACTTTTTTTAACGTTCTATCACTTCAGGTAACTCAGTGAGGGCATCGCGTTACCTGAGTTTTTAATATTTTTTTTACACTTCTGTGCCCTTTAGTCGTCTGAAATATGTTCAGCATTTTGGAGAATGCTTAACTCAAGCGACAAAAGTTTGGGTCTTTTTTAGCCTTTTTAGCTTCAGGGAACTCAATTATTTATTATGGAGTTAATACAACAACTGAACACTAATTTGAAAACAAAGCGCTGTGACAAGAGTAGAGGTTCTGCAAGTGTCGATTGAAATGAGCGATGCGACTGCAATAGCCATGCAAAACTCAGAGTTCAATCGTCGCTACTGATCTTCAAGTGGCTGCAATTTTACCAAAGTGGAATATCTACTGGCCTAGATTTTAGATTAATGATTGCTTTCTTATTCTTAAACACAATTTAATGTGTGTTTTGAATGAGACATTAATATATAAATTCATTAGCAGCATTGACCCACATCGCTCCTTCCACAGAGTAAATATTATCTCCGGAGGTTATTTTATAAAAAGAATGAATGAATAGCATATTTTCACCAAGTTCCAAAATGGTGGATTCCCCTTAGCATTGACCTGGTACCATACGAATATATACCACTATGAATAATAGAAACGTTGTATTATTTATTTGTTTTAAAATAGTGCATACATTAATAATAATACATGTGCTCTAATACAACCATTGAAGATCTCCTAGCGTAAATTCATAACACATTTTCTTCATTAACTTAACTTAATTTTTGAAAATTATTCTAATATAATTTGTTGATTCGTCAATATCTTTATAGCTCCGTACTTTGATGACTTTTGACTTTGTGACATTTTTCTGAAAGGTGGTTTCATTTGGTTTATATTCCCAGACCTATACTTTTTTATTGATTTCTTTCATAAATTCAGGTTATTTTTTAGATCAAAAATATAGTGTTGAAGTAAATAATTTGTTCAAATAAAAATACATTTAACTCCTTGACTTTTAAAAAACAATTTTTCTTCAACTTATTTTTCATAGTTCTCTTTTGTAGAATTTGCATTTGTTTAATAAATCAACGTTGCTCTAAATAACTTGAGGCACGTTTAGTAACCATCTTTGAATAGTCAGGTACATCTTCTCAACTGTCAGGCCGTTGGGACTCGTGGTTTTCCAACATATTCTGTTTTTTAAAGAAGAATAGAAAACCTCAAGTATTTTAGCGTAGTAGTAAAAATTGCAAATTTCTTGCACAAAGCTGTCTCCGCATGAAATAAAACCTTTTTTTTCAATTCGTATTTATTCACGGAAACCTTTAGTTTTCCCTCGCAGAACGCTGGTCTAGAGGCATTTTTGTATTAATTTCCTCTTGGTAAATGAAATCTCAGAATTGAGTGATGTTTTTTTTTCTTTTCAAATATGAGCGAACTATGCAGGAATTACATTTATTCTTCGTTTACAACCTCTGTTGAAAAAATACAAATGCAGAATTTTGTTGAACTTCAATGAAATATGTATTTTATCTTTCAGAATTCATCCTCGAAATGACTTTAGCTATTTGACGACCCGATCTCAATAGCCACGTACTTCATAAGTTCCCTCCTACACCCTCTTTTTTTCGTTCTTTCTTTTGATCCTTTCGGCCCCTCAACATTCTTCACATAGGAATGTCATAGTTCTACTGGCTCCGGGCAGTTGGAACTTTTTTGCGTTATCACATAAAAGTTGAAAAAACACGACAAATAAATTATTACGAGCGATAATTTCCCATTGATTGTCTCAATAAGCTTGGAGTGTGTAACTTTTAGCCATGGTTTAGCCATATTTGTACTTTACCAAAACGTCCTATTTTGAAATGTTACATTTACTTTTACATTCAAAAATATTATTTGGAAAGTTTGCCGCATGCTTTGTTTATGGTGGTTTTAATGATAATTGGCTAATCTATATCTGAAATTTGAAACAACGCCACTGTGGTAAAATAAAGTACAACTCAACACGCTTAACTTTACAGACGACTAATATTGAAACTAACGAACGAACGATATTTTTATTTCGATCGATTTTTTAAATCTACAAATCTACACTTGCGTTGCGACACCATCGCCTACAAAGTTGACGGTTCCAGCAGCATTATTTTCCGATCTAGTTACACCTTGAACGCCTTAACTCTTTGAACCCTAATGGCCTCGACATCTATCTTTATTTCACTGCGGCCCGGAATATCGATCTGCGAAAAAAAACCGATACGATAGTTTTGACTCATTAGCGACGTCATCGCTATGACATCATAACGAAATACAAGCGGCCAAAAAGTGCAAAAGAGAAGGATTCGCCAAAACGCAAAAACCGTATACTGGTGCAAATCATGCGAGGTCTTCCTTTGCATTGGATCGGGATCTGAAAACTGTTTTGCTATGAATCTTTCCAAATTTGAATTCTGGAGATAAACATTGAAACAGATGCTAACATTAAAAACATTAATATTTACAATAAAAGTAAAAATAAAACTTACAACCAACTTATTACCAAATTATTTACAACGTGGATATTCACAGACATAGTACAAGGAAATGCAAAGAAATCAGACTACCAGAAAGAATAAATCCAATAAACAAAAACAGTTTACTCTATAAAGAGATGAATTTTTACAATGCGCTGTCGGAAACCATGAAAATTATACTAAGTAACAAATTAAAAATAGCCTGCAAGAACCATATAAAATACACGAGTATGTAGATATGCAAATTTTACCAAATCCTGTACTGTATGACCAATTCAGAAAGTCCATTCGTTTAATTTCACTCCCATGCCCTAAATCGGAAAAAATAAATACAAAAATTCAAAAAAAAAATAATTCAAAAAATAATAATAATAAAAGTTAATAATTGTGTCTATCTGATGGGACCTGCCAGGTAAGTATGTTCCTGCATATGGTTTTTATTTAAACTACGAATTAATATGTAATGATAGAAAATAAGATCTGTAGAGCGCCCTTGAGGTGATTTTTCACAAAAACGGCGCTATACAAATCGTCCAAATATTATTATTATTATTATTAAACATTATATACACTTATCATTGTTACATTATATTCACGTATTATTGTTAGATTTATACAAGCAAATACATTTTTAACATTTCTCACTTTTTTTGCTAGAGGAAGTTTGCAATTATTATGAACCAAAAAAATAGTATCTTATTGACAATTGATTCTTGATCGAAATTGCATTTTTAGTCAAATATTTTTTTTTGGTCGAAAATTACTTGGTGCTCGGGGATATGGTGCTAATACAATGAACGCCTCAGGGTTCAAAGGGTTAATGAAATTTTGCTGCAAGAAAACGTTTGCTTACATTTTTATTTTAATTCCACTTATTTACTCTCGTTGAAGAATCATAACAAATCGACTGAATTATCCTAAAGTACCTCAAAACATATCTTATGCAAATTACTACTCAATTTCGACAGGTTAGTAGCTGAGTGGACAGACGCGTCGTATTTCCACCCGGGCGTCGTGAGTTCAATTCCTCTGTTAGCTTAGTCCTCCACCATTGCTCAAGCAAAAACTTCCGCTTATTACGATGGCAGTAGGAGTTTATCAAATATTGTCAGATTAATCGTTACCCGGGAATGTTGGTCTTTCTTTAAAAAAAAATGTTATAGTAAAATACCTTATTATAATTTCTACCATCCAGAGGTCTCTTGCTCGACGCTCGGCATGCGCAAATAAAATTTATGTAATTTGTTTATATTTTTTTCACATGTTCTTTAAACAAAATAATAATTGTATATTTTTGTGGCACGTTTCAGAGTAATTGATACTTTAAGTATGGTCCTGTTACTGAACACCATTCAGAATCAAAACTTTGCTTGAAATGCCAACAGCCATTATTAGTCACCAGATCTGAATAGCTAGGTTCTTTCTAACCTTGCTCTTACCTACTTCCTCCCTCTCGCCACTCCCTTCACCTTCCCAATTGATCCCGATTGTAAATGCCATAGCCCTACTGGATCCGGTCAGATGTAACTATTTTGCGATATTGACATTTGTAAAAAACTTAGGTACAACGAAATTATTATGACAAAATTAGTTTTCGTTAGCATCGTCTTCAAATGAAATGAACGTTCTTATTTATTTGATTAAGTTCCATTTCGTAGCTAGTTCCTAGGATATATTCCCGCCATGGCGGAAAATTTCCCTATTCTGTTTAACGGAATAACTCTACTGCTGATATTTCTACTTCCCGTTGATTACGTGTTCACTCTCCAACACCTCGACACTGACATTATCACAGCGGCGGGGAGTGCTTTCTGGAGGAGGAGGGGGAAGTTCCATTGTTCTATCGGTAGATTGCGTTGTGGAGTACCTACTTTGTAGATGGTCAGAGACAGTATTTGAAGCAAATTGTGCAAAGGGGTCGTTTTTAATACAAAAGGAATGAAGTATATAAATTATTAAATTTGAAGAAATATGTCATTTACAAATGAACGTCGTATACTAAATAAATATTGTAGAAGTCCTAAGGTTTCACAAGCGGAAATCAGTAAGTTTGAAATAAATGTGACAAGTTAAATTGGTATACAGATTTTTAAGGATATACGAGTATCTGCCGGCGACCAAAAAGGGAACTAAGAAACGAACGATCTTTTTTTAACTCGATAGAATAACGGTAGACAAAACTTAAAGTAGTATAATTTGTTTAATATCAAAATAATTCATCTACCCATCGATTTTATTTTTATTTTTACCGTAAGTACCTAACTAACAAACTAACTAACCTACAGGCCGTCTCAGAAATGGAAAGGCAGAGAGAATATGACGTTAGACACCTCTGTTTCTGGAGCGTCTTTCAAAGATCTTCATCCACTTCTTAAAAACTTCGACCCCGACTCTTTGTTCCATCCACCAGCGCGCCACTTATTCTTCTAATACTTACTAATAATAATAAATGGATATCTTTTAAAGTGACATTTTCGTGAGAAAATCACCTCAAGGGCGCGAATTCGTCTTTACGTTGTAGGAATATGTCCAAACCATACATATATACGAGTATATATACATATAGAGGCGTCTCTCTCTTGTTATTATTTACCTTTTCACTGACATGACATTTTAATTGTTTCTCCGATTTTTTTTACAATGTATTTATATCGTTTAATATATGGCCTGTTCAAAAAAAAAGGTGAATTTTTAATTTTCGCGGGCTGTGTACATTCGACTATCGATTTTTTTTATGTTGGTACACGTATGTTTATCATATGTTAGCATTATCAGGCATTTTGGATTAGTGGTTTGCTTTTGACAACTGGAAAGGTTAGTCGCGGTTTTGTGTGTTCTTCGATATTTTACTTTTGAAAAAAAATGGATCAAAGAATAAAATCCATGATTTGTTTTTCCACAACTCCAGGACGCTCATCGTCATTAACATCTTATCGGCCTTCTGTAAAGCGCTTGTGTCACTTATAAACACTTTTTTGAGACAAAGTAGACTCGCCGAATGCCACAGTCAACATTTTAAGTGCGTTGGAGCACTTTATTCCAGTGTTAACGCAAAATTTAATACATATTCTTTGATTAATTTTTTTTCAAAAGTAAAATCGAAGAACACACAAAAACGTGACTAACCTTTCCAGTTGTCAAAAACAAAAGAATAATCCAAAATGGCTGATAATGCTAACATATGACAAACATATCTGTACCTACATGACAAAAAAAATCGATAATCGAATGTACACAGCCCTCGAAAATTCAAAATTCACCTTTTCTTTCGAACAGGCCTCGTATATTGTCTTCGTGAACTTATTTTAATTGAATGTTAAATAACATAATTTCATTCATTTTTAATAATTAGCCAGTTTGGTGGAGATATAAAAACAGTATCCCGAGCTGGGAAAGTAGCTCGTTGTCCGTCCCACAATGTGGAATAGAACCAAGGCCAGCAGATAGCCTATCGATTTTAAAAAGAAGAAACTAGTATTTTGGGTGACACCATAAAACCAGCTTATAGAGCAGAATTCGCTGTATTGAAAATAAATAAAAATTTAATACGGCATTATTACGCGACTGCCGTAAAGTTTCCAATAACAAAATGGTGTCATAAAATGTCGTTCCCTTCGTTTGCTCCAATTCACGTAGCTTCTCTATACTATCTCCAATAGCTATACTCGTGTCGGCTGAATATTAGGAATGTATACCGTATACCCAAGGTTTACTCGGGAAAATGGATATCCCGTACCGAACTTTTATTATATTCTGTTAAAATTGCAGTGCTTGTGTAAGCGCAATAAATGAGATAAAACTAGGAAAAACTCTAATAGCATTTTAATCAAAAATATTTCTGCATAATAAAGGTAATAAAAAATCTCATTTACGATTTAGGGCGCACTGCTTATAGCCCAGTTGTAACGTCTACCTCCGTATGTAACAAAAAATGGGTAACACGGAACTCTCAGCGGCAGAACAATATATTTTTTTCTAAAAAAAACATTTGTGTAAATATTTTTCTTTCCGCATGTATCGCTATATAGCCAAAATAAAACCATTTGAGTTTAAATACTATTCAAAGCTCTTAATTTCTTCGGTACCACAAACAAATTTATAGTAAAAAGGTGTTTGGATCCGAAACTGCGATAAAACACCAAATGTGTTTTATGCTTCAGATGAATTTGGAAAATAGTGCATTGTAAAAGATAAACTACACTACTTAATGAAAGTGTCTAATTGTAGCTTGTGGAAAGATTATTGGAATGACGGAAAAATGGGAAACCATTCGCTCACCGATGTAGTTGAAGTTTTCGATTCTTCCTACATAGTTGTGTTATTTACGAAACGAATCACAACAAAAAATCGAACTTTATTTGATTCTACTTGGGCACAAAGAACCACTGTATGTAATATTATTTGGAGATCAAAATAACAAACCGACGAACAAACGAAAAACCAACGAGTAACACGTTTTTTCACATCAAAACTCTTCTGTTTGACTGTCAATTGTTTCTAACACAGTGTTGTTTTATATGGAAATCGAATAGCGAGATTGTTAAATAGGTGGGGAACTTGGGTAAAAAAACATCAAGGTAAGAACCTAACAAATTATAACTTTAGAATTAACAGGATACATATATTGTATTTTGGATCAATACAATATATGTATCCTGAATCATAAATCAACGACAGCTAATCTGCAGATTTACATATTTCAAATGTAAGGAAGAAAGAGGAAAGGGTTATCTCCTACTTAAACGAGTGATCCCTAGATTTTTCTTCATTATTTTTTAAAATATATTTTTTACGGTTATACAAACAAATAACAAACCAAAAACTTCAACTTATCTTTAAATTGTAAGTTAAATCAAACATTTTCATAGATTATCTACAAATCTGCATTTATTAACTTGTGTTGTATAAATATTACATGCATTTATTGCCAACGGGTTTATAATAATTTTATCACTTTATTTAATTCACATTTTCATTATATATTTTTAATTTAATATTAATTTTTAAAAATACAACTTTTTTATTGTGCTCCGTGACATCTACGCGGAAAAATAAAATAAAAAATAACTAACGAAAAATTAAATTACAAATGGCACTTTAGAAGGCTTCTACAGGGTGTATGGGGGTTTAAAATGTTACACCTCGTAAAAGACTTAAGAACTTATTGTATTTTTTAAAATAACATTAATAACGTTAATTAAATTAAAATTGTCATAATTATATATATATTCAGAAAAAATATCCAAAACAAACAAAGTTTCAATGTTTCGTACCATTGAGAAAACAAAAGATTTATCTAGATTTTTTCTCATTGAAAAGGTTGTCCTATAATATTTTTCAGGCTGGAATTATAAAATTCTAACCATCTGCACAACGGTATGTATTTTCTAAAAACAAACCATAACGTTTTTATCAAGATTTATTAGCGTCGGTATTCCTCCTTATATTCATTTAGCCAACTACCTACTCGGGTAGGTACTAGATACCTACAAAGTTCCTACTGTCCTACCCTACGAGTACGATTTTGGGCAGCCGTAAATTATGATAAGCGAGCCTGGCCCGGGCTAGATGTGTAGAGAATAACCAAGCAGGGGATGATAACTCTCGGGGCTGGGGGATGATATGATGACGAATGAAATAAGGTCTGAATTTCACGTGTCAACGAAAGTCTGTTATTCTGCGGGACTTGGAAATGGTAAAAGAAGATTACCCTTCATATCAAAGTATATAAGTTCTGATGGCCGTGGTCGAAAAAAATATATCTAAGTCACATTGCCTAATATGGGTAAGAAAAAACGATAACGATAGTGTATTTTCGCCAAAGACTAAATTCAGCATTTTATAACCTATTTCAATGTATACTTTCTTACTATTATGAAACCTATTTTGTTTTGTCAAGAAATGATAAAATCTGACATGTCTAAGTTAATACGCATCTTTGAAATGAGTTGATTTTGAACGATCGTATAACTTATTCATAATATAGACAGGCAGCTAAATCGATGAAATTATTGGTAAATATTGTTTTATATGTCAATTCGTATTATAAAAAATAACGTTAATCTTAGCTGTTAATTGTGATTTTTTTTTTTCGTAATACGATATATTTACGTCAAATCACTGTTGAAAGACGCAATTTCATTACATTTAAAAAATATATTACTACTCTGGAATCGAATCCATAAATTAATCTTCATTTAAAAGCATTAACCTGTTTGTAATATTACGTAGGTAAATATATATAATACTCGTTTTGTTGATTTTTCGTGAAAGTTTTTTTTTAACTACTTGTATGTTTATTATATAAATAAAATATTTCACAATATTAATCGTTTAACGTTCTACGTCCACTAAATTAAAGAAAGTTTTGTTAATCTAAGTACTTAAGATTACTATTATTTATAATTTTAAAACTGATTATTCGTGGTGGAATTCCATTTAATGTGAATTTATGATTTAAGAACTTATCACTGTTTTCCACTTATTCATGTTTGAGCGGATTGGTTTTACCTTAAAACAGGTATATATGGCACCTTGCACCAGTTTAAAGATGCTTGTTGCAAATCAA
The DNA here is from genome assembly GCA_022651775.1 of Drusus annulatus. Classification (NCBI taxonomy): domain Eukaryota; kingdom Metazoa; phylum Arthropoda; class Insecta; order Trichoptera; family Limnephilidae; genus Drusus; species Drusus annulatus. The sequence goes on from JAGWCC010000094.1 coordinate 717,533, forward strand.
AACTAATCCGGTCAAACATAATGTTTCTAGAAATAAATTGTAATGGTTTTTTTTTGTATTTAAGATTACTAAAAAATCAGACAATATCATTTTAAGAGGCCCAGATAGGTATTCGAAGAGGGGGATTTCTACATATATAATATAATATGCTGAATATAGCCTATACACATTCTTATCGTTTTCACATCTACCTATTTTTCAATGTTATATTGTGATCTTGTCTTATATGAATAAGCAGAAAGTATTTAAAACAGGAACGCAGGTCTATTATCCCAAGCTCGCCTTATGACTTGTGATGATGAAGCTGTGGAGATTCATGGCCCCTTGCTTGTGATTAATAACGTTTGCTGCCTTTTGTCTTGCTTATAAAATTTCAATTCAAATGTCGCTCATAGCCCGTTAAATTACCTTGCTCATTTCATTACTATGTCACATTGAAATATATTTTCCAAGGTTCACCTCTTCTGTATCAAAATGAACTCAAGTTACAAAACAACCGCGCCACAATTGTGTCCTCACGAAAATATAATATCAGTGTTATCTTCGTGAAATGTGTTAAGAAAAATTCTCAGAAAGACAGAATTTTGTAATCGCGCCTGATATCATTACATTTACACATTACACCAAGTTCTGGCAAAATATAAGCATGGGAAAAATAATTGTCGTGATGGATTTTTGAACCAACGTTTCGACAGCCTTGCAGTCATCCTCAGTCCATCATCAAAGCACACAGTATCCATCACATATCTTTCCTGAGGATGAACACAGCAAGTCTGTCCGAACCTTTGATGCAAGGAGTAGGAAACGCAGTAGGATATAATACCCTAAAAATCAATAACGATATTTTTTTGGTCGTAAGAATCTTAAATCACCACACAGAAATAAGTTTATGATTTTTCATAGTGGATGGTTGTATAGCCATTCTAAAACATATTCATTCCGGGCTAATAAAACTAGGACATGACGAATGGTAAGCCTTCTTCAACTCTGTTTTAAAATATATTATGTGTTTTTTGTCGAAGAGACTACCAAAAATGAACGGTCGCATTCTCGCACTTACATCTCATTCACACTCGTCGCATTTAAATTGAGATTTTCAATTACTAACAATTAAAGTAATAAATAATAAAAATAGTCACCGTAATAAGCAAATTGTTTCAAAGCCTATCTGGTGTTTTCGTTGTCTTTGCCACATCGAAACTTTTCTCATCGCAGTGTGCGAAGAAAAAAAAGAAATGGGGTCTGAGAGCCTAAACAAAATTTGCATATTAATGGCGGAAGGGGTGGGTGGGCGGGGGTGGGAGGTAGGTTGGCAAACCAATCTTTTCTCTCACTTGAGGAAGTTGACGGTGCCGAGTGACCGGCGCGCGTCGCGGCGGCTAAAGTTATTGCGAGCGGCGTTGGGTTGATTAAAAAGTGTCAATCACCGCCGAGGAAACACTTACAACTTCTTGTTAAATCTTCAGGTTGAATAGGTATTATGAGATGCTGGTGTATGTTATCGAGAGTTTGCCCAGCTACTACCATACACACAATTATATTCTTTAACCTGATTTCATTAATTATTTCCTTGCCCTTAATTAATTATTCGGGCATTTCAAATCGACCAGGAAAGTATGTATCAGCTGTAAGAAGAGCCACAATTATTAGAGTGATAAAACTGGATGATTTTGCTGGGAGGATGAAACAAGAGTGAAAGATCCGAAGAGCTGTGAGTTTTAGAAGAACCACGCCTGGGTGAATTTCGCGGTGTGGAGAGAAATATATATTTTTAGTATAATTATTAATTTATTTTTTCGTAGAAAGCTTTGTGGTTTTAGTCAGTTTGATTTTGTACCTTGGTGAAGCTTAGGCTAAGCGAAACCGATCGGTCATATTTAAAAAAAAAAAATTCCGTCTTTTTAAACAAAATTATTTTTTCATTTAATGAAATGTCTTTTATTTTTGCATAAGGAACTAGAAAAAGACAGACAGGTTAATTATGAAAACCTATTGTGTATGTGGTATGTTTACATATAATCTATATAAAGGTATTACGTAAGCATACCACATATTAAAATACTTTTTGAATTGATTAATGATATTTTTCACATTTTAATGCTTATATAATAGTGATTCTTTCTATAACCACTCCTAGGATCCTTCCCAAGACTTCTATATTTATTTGAAATAAAATTTTAAAAACTTTGTACAAGACCATAGATTTCATTTTAATTTTTATGACCGATCACTTTCGCTTAGCGGACTTAGCTTAAGCATCATCAGGGTACAAAATTAAGCGTAACCAGTCGATCATAAAAATAAAAATAAAAATCTTTGGTCTTGCAAAAAGTTATTATTTCATTTTCATTAAATATGTCAAACCACAAAGTGATTGCTTTCTACGAAAATATTTTCTAAATTTATTTTAAAAAAATTGTAACTTTGGTTATAAATTTATTTCCCCGATTCAGTACCTACAACATCTCATATACCAATCTATGGTACGAGTATTTAAACAAACACAATATTTCATAGTGTTATTATTTCAACAAACGCCTTCCTATGTAAACCCTCCAATTTTAAAACCACATACAAAAAAGTTTGAGAATAAATACAGTCAACAATTTATTACAATTAACACATTATTTTGAACTACATCCTGCAGAATATTTATTTTATTAGCAATTGAATTTTCAGCAGACCACAAGTCGTTCACTTAATACCGATCTTATACAATTTTTAATTTTCTTACTCCGCAGTTTCCATAACACTTTTTTTTTTTAAATTTTAGTATCTACCTACACTTGAGTTAGTCTTTGAATATGAATAATGTTTTCCGCTTGTCTTTAATTTATTTCCAATGTTACATGTGTCGTAATTTCCAGTATAATTTTCCATAGGCATCCTGCTTATCTTGAAATTCTAATACATTATTTTATGTGCTACTTAGCCTTTCCATGTTGTTTTCCCGCTCAAACTATAATGTTCACATTATGCATGAATGAATGGGCCTAAATGTACTCGAGTCAAGTACATCGTATTCACATTGTAAGCATTTTGTTAAATTTCAAATATTCTTTGGAATATGAAACAGAATATAATGTAAGCACATAATATTAAGATCAGGTTCCCACCGATACTTAAACTCGAAACCTCTGCGCTATCCAGGAGTAACTTCTTTGCCATTTGAACTACCGAAACATTTTTTTTATATATGTACTGTCATTTGCACTAATACTATAATTATGTGTAAACCATAAATGTATGTAAAACTCTAACCGAGCACAGTTTCTCACGTAGATAGTATATTTTTACTATTTTTTATTTATTTTTGGTTTCTTATATTTGATTGAAAATTATTGATATTTTTTCAAAAAATTAATATAAAAATCAAGCACAAATTTTCAATTAGTTCATAAGAATTTATATAAAAAAATATATGCATATTCTAATTTTCAATGCACCCATTGTTAATAAAAAAACATTATCATGCATTGATGTATTCACTGATTGATGCCTTAACATGGTACAAGAGGTGACTGTTTATTCCAACGCTATGTACGCGTCAATTATTAGTTGCTAAAATATCGAGAGATCATAAATCTACTGATTGCATGCTGACTGCAACGTGAATTCGAACTCGACAATATATTGATAGTGGATTTCGTACAACGAATTGTATACGAGAACGATGAAATAGTGCGGATAGAGTTTCTGCCATAAATTTATTATTATCATTGACTTGTTCTAGTATAATATTGAGCATAATCTAAAGGAACCAAAGTCCAATAAAGTTTTTTATGGTTTTAAAGTTTATTTTGTAGAACTCCGTTTTAATTCTTAGGTTTTTTTAATTTTATTGAAACAATAATTACTATTATTTTAAATTTTTTTAAAAACAATTTTTAGTTAAAAGCGCTGCGATGTAATTATTTTTACGCGTGACAGCTGTTTCGCCTTCTGAGGGCATTATCAAACTGTCTGAAACAGCTGTCATGCGTAAAAATAATTACATCGCAGAGCTTTTAACTAAAAATTGTTTTAAAAAAAATTTAAAATAATAATAATTATTGTTTAAATAAAATTAAAAAACCGAAAAATTCCAATAAATTTATTATTTTAAGACATGTGATTACTCAAACGGTATACAAATTAGAATAAATTTGCAATTTAGTGATAAAGTAAACGGTACGACATTAACTGCCGTTAAATTTTTTTATGAAATATTTAATTATTTTTTCATCGATTCACCAGCTTACTATTTCGAAAATACAGGTATGTAGGTACCTACCTTCACTTTACAATTTCCACAGCTCTCACCTATTTCCAATCTTTTACTCTTCTGAAACCCAGGTTTTCGTCATTGAATCCGCGTTACCGTTAACTTTTTTTACACATTATGACATTTTTATTGTGTGAGAAAAAAATGGATGGAGACGTAGCCGCCTATTCTCATCTGCTAAACTGAGTTTTTCTTACAGTGTCACATATTTTTTGTCGAAACCAACTATAGTTGCTATGTTCAATACTCCATTAAACTGGAACACATTCAACTATGAATTCATTCATTTGATGACTTTCATGGTCGAGCGGTTAAGATTAATAACTACACATCTATGCGTCAGAGATTCGAATTCCACCGAGAAAAAAATATTTTTAAATATACGATGTATTCGTATATGTAGTATATATTTACGGGACTTTCCAGAGTGGTTGATATTTTCAGTATCGCCCTGATCAACGACCGCCATTCAGAATCAAAATGTTGCTTTTTAGCGGTATTTGGTCACCAGATCTAAACAGCCAAGTATCCCAATTAGGAATCCAACAAGCCCACTGGCTCCGGATAGTTGACATTCTTGTACGGTATGAAAATAACGTTAATTTTTTCTGTGAGAAAAAACCCACTGAAAAAACATATTATTTTACAATTTTACCACTTATATCAATAGTTAAAAAAAAGCATCCCTCATTTATTAAAATGGATCTTTGAAGTTACCCATTTCGTTGAGTTTATTTAAATTTAGAAAAGTTCCCCGAATAAATAATTTGAACATATTCAATCTACGCACACAACGCCAAAATGAACACATGACAGCAATTAAGGCCTGGATCATTAATGAACGTAGACTCGGAGGTACACTATATTTTCTCCTAATTAGGCAAAGTAACAGAAATCTGATTGCACGAGGAAGAAGCCAGCCAACTATTGTAATAAATAGCGTGAAGTTGTAACGTGATCCGAATAACGTAAATTCACAGAGACGGAGTGATTATCAAGAAAAGCCAAACTTTTTTAATATAAAATCTACAATAGAATTTTACTTTACAAGATAAAACTTAGAAATTTCAATTCTACAGAATCAAAAAATATTCGCTGTTTCAATTCACATACACTTATTGATATGATACAAAGACATTGAATAATTAAAATAATTTTCTTAAAATCTAGCAAAATATCTGGATTTCAAAATTTCTTTTTTTTTTTTATATATTTTACTCCACGCGTACGTAAATTAAAATCTAAAAATTGACCTGCAAAAGTAAGCCAAACGGACCTACATTTCAAATACAGAATAAAAATAATTGTAGGTTAAAATATATTGTAGGCCCTTTATCGCTTGCCTGGAATAGAAAATATTATTTTGATTTTTTTTAACACATATATCAGTTTCAATAATGAAAATTCAACACTCGTGCGCGTGTTAGTACGCACAAGAAAAATGTATTGTTTATTACGCGTAGTGAACAAGCGGGGTAAAAAACAAGATTTTAAAACGGTCCCATGCATTTTTTTGATTCGCAGAGCGGATGACGGAGAAGTGTAAAAAAGTGAGTAAAAATTAATTCTTCTTACATATCGTGATGTGCAATAGAATGGAAGAAGTCGGGATTTTCTGGAAAGGCGTTGTGATATTGCGTGAATCAAATACTTAAATAGACCATGTCGATAGTCGAAGTACAGAAAATAAGGTGTGAGATGGCGTATAATTCTGGATGAAGCAAGGGGTTTTTTTTCATGAGAGAGCCATGTCGGTTATAATCATCTTTCCCTGCCACTGAGAGGATATGTTTTCTTTGTTTTTAAAGCTATAATCCACCATTCAGAATTAAAACATTCCTTTAAATGGCTTTAGATTATTGGGTGTTTGGTGACCAGATCTGTATAACGAGGTATTGCCCAACCTTCCTCTTCCTCATCGCTCTCCCCTCCCCCTATCTCCAATCTCACAACATACCTGATTGAGGATGCCAAAGTATCACTGGCTCTGGAAGGTTAGGGGCAGTTGGGATTCTTGTGTGGTATTTACTATAGAAAAAAACCCTATAATGTTTAGTACATAAAGACTTATAAGTATAATATATTTTAAAAAGGAAGTAAGTAAGTTTGTGACAGTTTTGAAAGAACTGTTTCAAAGAAGTACTTCTTTTGACAGCAGTCCCAACTTCATTCATTTTTCATTGAACAAATACTTCAATTGAAGTTGGTTAAGTTGGTACTTCCGCTTGAACGATCTATGGCATCTACTTCGAACTTCAATTTTTCATTCGTTCGAAAGACTGAAATATTGCATCATCCACAGTTCAATTGTTCATTCCCTTCTTCTTCGATTTTAGTTCGAAGAATGAATTAAGCAATGAAGTATCTTTTTAGTTATCCGTTCCCTCGTACCCGTGACAGTTGCTTATGATTTCTGTGCTTGTTTTGTCTATAGGACTATATAATCTCTACCTAAAGTATGGATGGCCGTTCAACGAGAAAGAAAAGTGAAATATGGGCTTATTTTAAGAAAGTTGAGGTTTACCAGGCCAAATGCAACTTTTGTTCTGAAGTTATATCCATAAAGGGGGGAAATGCCTTTAATATGAATCGTCATTTGCGCAATATTCAGCCTATTGCTAACCAAACTGTCAAACTGTGTACAGTAAGAATATTCAAATTGTATCTCAAGCCCTGAAAGATGTTTATATCGCTCTGAAACTGGAAATTTTGCTAGTACTTCATTTGCTTTTTGCAAGTTCCTTGTGCATACTCATTGTACATCATCCATTTTAAGTCATGATACACTTAGCAATTCAAACCTTGAATACTTTTAAGATTCAAACAATTTTGACAACTGTCATTCCGTAAACCATAGAAGAGAAACCAGTAATAGACAATTCATCATCGTTTTTCTACAAGGTATAATTTTTGCCATAGAATAATGCACATACATACGTCAATTTATGTGGTTGGGAGAGCTGCCCCGAAAATATTATTATTTAACCCCCCCCCCCCTCGGACGAGGAATGCTGTGATTAATATGTTACTTCAATTGAAGGGTTCATCGAGAAGGGTTTATTTTGAAGAAGTATCAATTCGTGAAGCATTCACAAATCTGTGAAGCTTTTCCCATCGCTACTGCACACGCTGTTAGTATTGAACTGCATCCGTCCTACTAGTAATCGAGTATCCAACACACAAAAATATTAACTACCACGTTACTACCATACTGGTTATGTGATACAATACAACAATCGTGATTGCCTAGAGCCTGTGGGACTATGTATTTCCAATTTGGGGAATGCCGTTGGCTGAAATAATTGGTGAAGAGACGGAAATGTGGAAGAGTTCGATTATGACTTGTGGTCTCTCTCATTCTAGAATGGTGTGAGAATATACAAGTTTTACTGATTTCCATTCAACGAGAAAAACCCATTCTTTACCCACGCTTGGACTTAAACTCGTGACTTGGGGGTTCAAATAAAAACAGTCTACCACTCAGCCACGTTGAGTAGTTGTTTGTTAGGTGAATCCGCCCCTGTTAGCCCATATTATCAATAATATAACTTTCACATGTAGGGAGGTACTGAATATTCAATTCAATAATGCGACGCTAGATGGGGCTGGGGTAGCGGCGGCAGCCATTTTGCATCCAAACGACGTGCTTAAGACGAGTTGTTAACAATGGCGGTTTTCAGTTTTGCGTATCGCGGTTATTGTCGTAACGGCCACGAAATTTCGAAGAGATGAGATATTACTTGGCTCCTATTATGTGTAATCCGCCCAATAATGGGCTAAGGGGTTGAAAGATGATTCACCCCAGTGAAAATCGTTAATGGTTTTAATCTATGTTAGAGTTCTAAAGTTTCAGCATTATATATATATTTATTCTGGTTAACTTTAAGATAACGATTATCATATTGTTTCTTCCTACATAGATAATTGATGATAAGGTGTCGTCGAAAATCATATTAACTTTTATACTTTTTAGGTATAAAACGTAAACATCATACATCAAAAAGCTGTTGAAAATTATTTGGCATTAATTAAGAATCCAGAGAACTGTCATAAGTCTGATAATTAACAATAAAGTTAAATTATATGTTTTTTTACAAGCTCGCTCTAAAAGGATTAGTTTATGTATTAAATCTTTCACGTTTTTAACATGTGGCTATGTTTTATTAAATAAATCACGCGTAGGTAGTTGTACATGTATGTTATAATATATTTTTCTTATGTACAAAACCTTAATAACTAATTAAAATAACTAATACACATTTAAAATAGATTTAGTTGTTGGCGACCTTCATAATTGAGTGACCAATAATTGCTATCCAGAAAATAATAACATATTTCATGGGATAGGAAAGCGCTTCCCATTCACAAAGGAATATTTTAAGCGCTGTAAATTAATATTCTCACTAAGTTTTTTTATTTTTTTATTTACGTGAATACCGCATAAGAGTTCCAACTGCTTCCAACCGTCTGGAGCCAGTAGAACTATAGCGTCACTAAATGGGGTATTTTGTGAGGCCGAACGTAGTTGGGTAGATGTGAAAGAAGATGGTGGGAAAGTTCCTAGCTATTCAGATCTGGTCTCCAAACACGGGTAAAGTGATACTAAGCAAGGCTTCGATTCTAAATGTTGGTATTTCACCAGGGTGATTTTGAGAGTATCTTCCTCTAATATACCATATATTTATGAAAATGAAATAATATCTTTGTATAAGATCACAGATTTAATTTTTATATTTATGACCAACTGGTTTTGCTTAGCCATCAGTGTATAAAATTAAACTAAGCAAAAAATACAAAGTGTGCGGTTATACGAGTATATACGTACAAAGAGAGAACACAACATAAAATAAAATAAGAGAACAGTGAGAAAACAATAGAATAACATTAGAAATTATAAAAAAGGAACAGAGAGAAAGAGACAGAAAATATGAAATGAAAGAGGTAAAACGTCAGTTGAAAAGGTGATTAAAGAATAACGTGAAATTTTACTAGTTTACAGGAAATATACCTAATATTGGACAACTGGACAAATTTAACTGACTATTAAGAACATGACTATTAATTTGACTGGCTTTCTTTATATACTATGTATTATTCTCAACCAATAATTTATAAAATAACACACATTAATTGAAAACCGGTCGGTAGCTGAGTGGACAATTCCCACCCGGGCGTCGTGCGTTTAATTCCTCTGCTGGCTAAGTCCTCCATCATTGCACAAGAAACATATTCCGCTTCTTATGATGGCAGTACGAGTTTTTCAAATATTGTCAGGTTATTCGTAACCCGGGAATGTTTGTATTTCTTTAAAAACAAAAAAAAGATTTGCACACGCCGGGGTTTGAGTCCGCTACCTATAATAAAACAACCTTCACCGTATATCTATTTGTGGGATCTAAGTTTTGTTTCTTTTTTCTATGGTTAAGTATAAAACCATATATTTTAATTTTGTATTCTCAGCTCTTACCTTTTCCAAATCCCTCGACAATAATCGCCGTACGTTTTGTCACTCACGTAACTTTCCTTGGGGGACTGTTACTGCGTCCACAACGTAAGTAATGTATATTTGCCCAGATATATATATATAAATATTTGTATGTGTGTATTTATTTCCAGTGTGCATTCAGGCCACGTGCCAGCGAAATGGTGACGTAAAAATAGTGACAGATCCGACCTATTCCAGGCTCTCATCTTGTTCAAGGACCACTCAGAGAAAGGGAAGATTTCCAGACATGATGCGTCAGCTATTTTAGTGATGTTTTCTTTTTATTTCTATCTTCTGACTGGATTTCATAATGAGTTGACGATTGATACTTAAATAAGTAGAAAGGGCTTTCGTGTATCATTTCGAAGACTTTCAGATTGTCGATCAATATTTAGTACTTATTCTCAAAGCAGAGCTTAAAAGTAGTCCCGACGTTGATTGACATATACGAGTAAGATCATTAAGGAATACCTGCTTTGTCAAATGTTTTATAAAATAAATCAAGAAATAAAATGATAGCCTCAAAAAAAATTTTCGACTTCAACTAAGAAATGATGGAAGTAATCGATAGTCCGGTGGGTAGGATACTAGACTAGTAGTCAGACGGATCAACTTTGATACTCACAGCGGGTAAGCAACTTTTTTTTAAATTTGTTTATATCAAAAGAGTGGCCATTCAAATCTGGGCACTAAGCCCGTATAGTGCCGTTCCAAGAAAAGTTTTAATTATAAATGGTTATCTTTCACCAGGGAGAAACTGGTAGTATAAATCACGCTAATATAAGTTTAAGCATTGTTAAGAATTTTAATAAATGCTATCTAAGTATGTATTTCAAATAAAACACACGACGAAGTTAAACTTCCCTGAGTTTTTAACCAAACTCATTATAGGACTGTACATTGGTACATGTTTGGTTTTATTAAAACATTTTTTTAATGCAAGTATGTAAAAATATAAAATAAAAAATAATTTTTTCACGCCGAGATTCGATCCTGAGACTCCGAGTCCGGATCCTAAAAGGCCACATAAACAATTAAGAACATTATGCATTTTTTAGTATTATTATGCAATCAAATTAACCGAGATGAAAAACCACAACTTTTTCAAACTTTACGTTTTATTTACTATTTTGGTCACACTTTAATCAATCGACAAAATAATGGATGCTTCTTATTGGATGTTATTAAGTATAGAGTATAAAGCTTTCATGGCACAAAAGGAAAACTAAGTTCTCAAATATCAAACCCTGACGGGATACCGCTTCGGTGGCAGGATTCGGGATGAGCATAGCCATGAGCAAAGGTATTGAATTTCAAACAGTCACATATTTGCATGCTTTGCCGGAGGGCTCACGTTCACTTCCTAACGCCTTTGTCTGTCCTTAAAATAAGTTGGGGATTTGTCATAACTGCACTGCCCTTCCTTGAATATAAAATTCGACAAAAATATTTTTGAGACCCTAGGATGGCCGCAGTCCCTCTTGAATCTCAGGTTCGCAGTAAGATTGGGTGTATATATTTTTTGGGGCCGGATCTCGGACCATTTGTAAAATAGACACGTTATCAAATGCGCGGTCTCAGTACCGGCACTGCTCGACGACTAGCTCATGGTGATATACCCCACAACTTAACACATGTCAGAGGAACTAAATTGGCTAACAGTGAAACAGATTTTAACATTTATTGATATTTAAACATAAAATGAAGAACAACTTGTTACCAAATATTTTTCTGACAAAACTATTTACAACGTAGATATTCACAGACATAATACAAAGATAAGCAAAAAAAAATCATACTACCAAATACAAAATGAAACCAATACACAAAACAGCTTACCCTATAAAGGGATGAAACGTTATAATGCGCTGCCGGAAACCATTCAAATTATAAAAAATTACATTTAAAATAGCTTATAAGAACCATTTAAAATACATAAGTTAAATCAAGAAGTTTGTATGTTATAACATTATAATTTTATTTTTTTACTTTACTGATCTACAATTTCACTTATGAGAACGTACGTACATACTACAACGGTGAACTTTTCAAATTATAAACTGACGTAAGTATTCAAATAATTATCAAATGAACTGATTTTAATTGAAATTATCAAATTTAAAAAAAAACTTTTTGAATCCCTACCTACCTTATAAAGTACATACTTACTCATTGTATATTTTATTAGACATTATTTTATATTTGAAATGGGTGGATACGTTTCATCCCGTGATTTCTCACGGGTAACAACTAGTATAAAATCTATAATGAGCGTTGCCAAGTTTGTGTGATAAGGTGGAATATATATATATAAATATGTTTGATGTTAATTTTTAAATTTAACAGCTTTACAAAAAGGCTTTTCAGTTGAGGTAAAAATAAAAATAAAAAAAAAAAACCATTTGAATCTCAATAATAAAAATATCTATAATACGTAATCTTAACATACAGGTACGTCTTAGTTTGTCTATTCTTGATCTAGTGACATATACTATTGAAGGTTGGTTAACACCAGCATCCTCCCCACTCCAGATTAAAATGCGTCATCTTTCTCATTCGTGTACCATATTTTGTCAATATTCCCATGGATTTGTTCGCGTCGTGTATTTTGATGAATTTTTACCTTGGTTTCAATACATTTTCTACATTTGAACATTGCCTTTGAAGCGATATTTAAAAAAAATCAACCGGGTACGTACTCAAATATGTTGAAATATTAGAATATTTATGTAAATGTTGAATTATATGGAAGATCTGAATAAAAAAAACAGAATCCTTACCCGTTCTACATAGCAAACAGCTACGTTTTCATTCCTTCATTTCTTCTCTGACGTTCATGGCTTTATTTTTTTACATTGATTAACGAATTCTTTTCACAGTCCTTCATTGCACATCGCGTTCCATTGTGGATGGCTCTTGTTCCTTTTTTGATTGCTTTTTGTTCTAAACCACGTTGCGTGAATTAAAAAAAGTTTCAAAATGCTTTAATTTGCGAAAAAGCCACTTATTTTTTCTTCCAGGAATAGGAAACGGAATGGGGTATCCGCAGATTATAAAAAAACAGAAATGATAATTGCATAATTTTTAAAATTATACCTAAATATAGTGCTTTTACATTCGGTTTTAATTGATTTTACTATATTATACCTATCTTGATTTTATAAAAAAAAGTATCTTGTGAAATATTTATCATTTTTAATTTATTTTTTTGTCATATGTTTTAATTTGAAAGTATTTGTTCTTTCTACACAACTTATTATTTATTTATGTACACATTATATCGAAAACCGTACACAATGCTGTTGTAAGCTGTTATAGCACACTTACATAAATTAGGTGGGTATATAGAAATGATACAACTTTAAAAAAATTATGTACACAATATAGAGTAATTCTTTTAGTTAAGAAAAAAATAACATAGAATAGCAAGTTGCCAGTATCTGTAAATAGTCCATTAGTTATCTTTTGTTCAAGTATCAAATAATATCAATAATCCACCATACAAATATGAAACAGAAAAAGGCTTAAGATAAAAAGACAATGGTCACAACCAAGACCATTTACTGTATTTTCATTTATTTCACTGTCATTTGATATTATTTAAATATTTTAAAAAGCATTAATGCTTTAAAGTTAATTCTAATTTTAATATATTTTTTTCGTTTTCTAACCGGTTGAATTTGATTCTGAACCAATTAGGAACTTTGGGCTCCCAGGAAATTCCATTTGCAATAAACAAATTTATAGCATAAGATAAACATTAGTTAAACAGCAATGTTTAAATACAGCTTTCTTAAAAAATACATTTTCTTAATGATTTATTTATTAAGTTAATTATACTAATTTTGTAAGTGCATTGTAATCGTATAACATAAATTTCCACATGGGTATAGTGGTCCCATAATATATACATAAAATTACCAATTTTTAAAATAACCAATTTGGTGGAAATAACGGCTCTTTAGTTAGGTAGGCAGGTACTTGATAGATCTTTATTTCCATTAAAACTGAAAAAACGTCCATACCTGTTTTATTTATAGTAGCCTATAGAACATCATATTAATATTCAGAATATATATATATAGCATTGAACGGGTTAAAACTTCCATCTCAATGTTGTAATATGTGGAGGAAAAAAAACATATATCTCAGTTTTTTTAGATCAAATAAGTGAACAAAAAAATGTGTTTTTTTTTTCGTCCCCTATTCACATTGACATAGAAACAATTAATTTGATCTTCATAATAAATAATATAAGCGTCAGTAATGATTTCTCTAACAGTATTCGAAATCCATAGAATTTCTTGGAAAATTTATACATCATACCACTAAAATCTGTTATTATGTAGACAGCAAAACAACACCGCAATTAAAACCGACAAGCATTGTTTTAATAAAATTGCTTTGTCTGTTTTATTATTTTATAACTACGTTCATTACGAAATTCGAAATGTTTGTGATTTGGCCTTTTTAATTGTTATTTTTTTCCCTATTCTAACCGACCATTGTGTCGTTTCAAATAATGTATAGATTTTTTAGTATTAAAAAAGATTTCCGAGTTATGTAAAACATTTCTGTGGCTTATTGTTATTTATGGGTACCGTTGACCCAACCATCATAATATAAATTTGAATAAACCATACAATATTATCTATTTGGATTTTTGGTTTATTATCAAGGCCCTGATGATGGAAACTGCAAGGCTGGCGCATAGACATAGTTCTTGCAGGTATATTTCAGTGCTGCGTATGGCGTATACTTTGTTAGGGGCTCGTTATCAAATAATAATAATAATTTTATTCCAGAAGATATGCAGGTATAGTGTAATACAGTACATTTTACAATTAATAATAATACAATAAAAATAACAATACATAAAACAAAAGTAAAATTGTGCAATAGGTATCAGGAAAAAAAATTTTTTTTTTTTTTTTTTTTTTAAATGAAACATAATAATAAAAATAATGTATATGAAATAATAACTTTGTAAAAGACCACAGATTTTATTTTATTTTATTTTTTATGGCTGACCGGTTTCACGTGGCCTAAGCATCATCAGGGAACAAAATTAAACCAAACAAAAAAACATAGTGTGTAGTTATATATACTCATACACATAGAGGGGAACACAATATAAAAAAAAAAAGAGAGCAGTAAATAAACAAATGAAAAACATTTTAATTATAAAAAAGGAACAGAGAGAAAGAGACAGATAATATGAAATAAAATAATATGTTATAGTTTAATGTAAAATAAATAAAAGTAAAATTACATATTCGTAAAAAGCATTTACTCAGTGGGTTGCCATATTTATAAATAAAACACATGAACTTTTTTTATAACCACTTTATAATGTAATATCACGTCTACCGGTTTCGAAAGTACACTTTCATCATCAGGACAATATTAAAATTTAATAATAATCAATTTTAATATTGTCCTGATGATGAAAGGGTACTTTCGAAACCGGTAGACGTGATATTAAATAATAAAGTGGTCATGAACAAAGCTTATATGTTTTATTTACAAGAATAAAATTGATCTTCATACATTAACGGCTCACCCCAATATATATTTACTACGTATATGTATTCAATATTTGTTTACGATATTGCTTTCCCACTGTTGTTTGATGTGGTAATTTTGTCGATAAGCCATTGTTACGGCCAATAAATGGTGTTAAAAGGGAAGGTGGTCACATTATTCACCGTAACAGAATATTGTGATATTAAACCAGTTAAGCCATCAAGGGGTTATGATTCAAAATCCACTTCCAACATTATTGAATTGATTGAATCTTAGGGTGTTGGGCCGTGTTTTCCTGCCTCACGATAGACAAGAAAAAAGAGCCATAATTCAATACTCAAAAGTCAAATAGCGTGAAAATACTTCCCAACCATTTAATATACATGCAACCTTGGAGTAGCAATATACATGGAGAGATAGCTAAATATATTTACCCAACCAATACAAGTTTGTGATAAATCACTTTCTCTGGGTTCTTACGTCGTATACCATGAGAGAGAAAGAAACAAAAAAGTCTTCACATAATATTCAAGCACTTCTAAGTATGTAAGAATGTTCTCCGTCCGCGCTAACTTCACATCATCGTGTCACATAAATTACGTCAACGGATTTTGAGGTTATTTTCCATGTGTGTTGATTAAAAACTTGCAGTGGTTGTACAAATAAATCAAACATGATGGTGAAATGTGCTATGCAAGAATGTTTAAATAAGACCAAAGAAAGAATGTAAAACATAACTTTTTAGAAGTATGTCAACAGTTTTAAATATTTTTGACCGAACTTAAGAATTTGTCTTTTTTAATGATATATTATAAATTTTAAATAAACAATTTCTTAGGTTCTCACCTTTTTGTTTTTCATCCAGTTCCTACCTATTAAAACTTCATCGGTGAGTGAATTGGCTTAGTGAATCCTGAATAACATATAAAACCACACTTCCATCAAGTAGTATTAGTTTATCGTTTTTACAGTTCATGATTATAAATTTATTCGAAGCTGAAAACACATTCGGTGTTTATCGCAGCTTCGGATGCAACAAATACATAAAATCAACAAACAGCTACTATAATTATTTAGGCAAACCTTCTGTTATTAGTTTTTGTGTGATACCATATTTTGACTATGTAAATCATTATAATGGTGTATTGATATTGTTTTGTTTCATGTCATCAAATGGGGTTATTTTTAATGGGCGGTAACTAATAGGCTATCAACTTCCTTTAACATATATTTGTCTCTTTCTACGAGTCAGTATTAAGTCAACAATACTGACTACACTGTTTCGCAAAGGTACCTCTCCATGTATATTTTTACTCCAAGCATGCAACATACTCCCCACAGGAGTGTGCATGCCATAGTCCTAGTCCGGGCAGTTGATACTTTTGTGCAATATTAAAAAAAATGACAAAAAATATATTTCTTAAAGTTAAATTTTACGCGGACCTCTCGTTAACTGCCATTATCCATGTTTATTATCCGTTTTCGGCGGTTAAATAACTTCCCCATAAAGCTTGAAATTTTAAAAACAGAACGTGGACGTTTAGCATTTGTTTCTTAGAATTAACGGCCAGGTTCCCGCCCAAAGATGGCGATTGCGGCAATTACCCGCCCTTTATGGTGGACCGTTTGCTGTTTACTTTTATCAGCCATTCGAAGCACGAGCCTTCAATGGGTCCCTAATCTAAAACAGCCACCAGTATTGGCAAACAAGCCTTAGGACATCACCCTTTGCTGTAGTTTTACAAATATGGATAAATTATTACAGATGGTTATCATGCCATTAAGATCCTCCACTAATTCAAAGATAACGGGCTCAAATCTCGGGTGGCGCAAATATTTTTTTTTATTTAACAAACACTTCACATTTAAGT
This sequence comes from Drusus annulatus, assembly GCA_022651775.1. Taxonomy (NCBI): domain Eukaryota; kingdom Metazoa; phylum Arthropoda; class Insecta; order Trichoptera; family Limnephilidae; genus Drusus; species Drusus annulatus. Next base: position 734,679 of record JAGWCC010000094.1, read on the forward strand.
AACATAAAATAATAAATCATACTTTATTTGCGGCACATTTTTTTTTTTATATAATTTGAAATGGCCGAGCGGTTAAGATCCTCGGCTACGAATCCGGTGGTCGTGGGTTCGAGACTCAGCGTGCGCAAATAAATAATGTTAATTTTATATATGTTCTTAAAATAAATAATATAAAATATATTTGGGACACGTTCCAGAGTGGTACATACTCTCAGTATTGCCCTGTTCAAAAGCACCATTCATAATTGAAATGTTGATTGAAACGGGTTTAGTCGTGTTTGGTAACCAGATCTTAATATCCATATACTTTCCAAACCTCTTTTTCAGTGTCTTCTTTATTTTCCCACTCTCTTTAGCCTCACAACATTACCCAATTAGGGATTCCATATTTCCACTGCCTCCAAATAGTTGGGACTCTTGTACTTTATTAAAATAAATAAATATATGTTTTTTAATACATATATACATACATTTGCGATAGTGCAAACCAAATAATATGCTTATCTTAGTGAAATTCTCTTCGTATGAACACCCTCGAAGAGAAGACCTTAATTATTCTCTGTTAGTAGGATGTGCTCTTTTCTACAGGGCTGGTTATAGGGAAGATGACCCAACTTCTGTTGGCGTTGATAATTTTATTTTATTTTTATAGTTGATACCGCACAAGAGTCCTAACTGCTCTCAACCATCTAGAACCAGTGAAACTATGGAATCCCCAATTCGGGTATGTTTTTAGGCTAAGGGTAGTGGGGAAAGGAAAGAGATGCAAAAGAGGAAGGTTTGGAAGAAGATTTAAAAGAGGAAGGTCGGGAAGTACCTGGTCATTCAGATCTGGTCACCAAACACGGCTAAAGCCATTTCAAGCAACGTTTCAATTCTGAATGGTGGTCTTTCACCAGGACGATACTTGAAGTATCTACCACTCTGGAACGTGCCGCAAATATACCATATGTAATTTGAAGCCGGACTTGAACCCGCGATTACGGAGGCCGTCAATGATGATGATTAGGAAGTGATCGGTGTTAGGAATTGGGATGCTGTAAAGCGTAATATCTTCTCCAGCTACCATAGCAATAGATTCAGATCATTTCGGTATTCAGAGTTAAGCAACTGTCAAGTTGTTTTTTTTTCAGAGAGGTAAAGTTTTATTGAAGATTTTTTTTCATCCACTTTCTATTAGTCAAATTGCATTTCGTTTTTTAAGGGGTTGGTGTTTTGATTTATGCATTGCTAATTGAATTCATTATATCGTCGCTAGAAAGCCAAAGGGCTTAAACGACTCTTTGGTTCAAAATGGATTAAATATGCAGTTTTGATCAGTTTGAATCGAATGCTCCGAATCTGGTTTGATTCTGAACATTTTTGAGGTCTTTCAGCCGTCTAAAATATATTTACCATTTGAGAGAAAGCTTGTCAAGCGACACAAGGTTTCGACTTATTAGCTTTTTGTTTCTTCAAATTTTCCGGATTTTTTTTTTTGTTACCGGAGTTAACTTTTTTTTTTAAATCCAACCAGTTACTAAAGAATTGTGAATTTTATTGGGAAACAAAAAAAACTTTGAAAGTGCCCTGGTGTAAGCTTCGCAACATGGCGCTTCAGGCCTTTTACCTTTCCGGCAACGATATTGGTATTTGATTTTTTTATTAATGCCTTGCTGATTCAATTCATTATATGCCTTAGAAACTATGAAGATATGGAATCGTCATCTATAAGAAGTAATCATTTGTGTACTTATCACCTTTAATTGAATTCTTGATCGTATTGTGTAGCTGAGATCTACAAGATTGTATAGGTTAGGTAAGATTAGGTAAGGTTAGGTAAGGTTAGGTTAGGTTAAGAGTTGTTTGAATAGTACATTGTAAGTGCATACATTTTTATTTTTTATTTTTTTTACAGTAAAATAGAAATAATAAAGATACGTTCGTAGTGGATATAAATTTTAAAATGGATTTAATTTAAAAAAAAAGTAGCATCCTTCACACTAGAGTTAATTGATCAAAAGTTTTTTTATTGCTTTGGACACAAATATTCACTTACATATTAGTAAAGTTGAACACATTTATGTATATCTATTTGTTAATACATAAATGTGTTTAATTTTATTAATTTGAAGGTTACTATCGTTAATGCTTCAATTCAATCTGGTTGCCAACAAAGTAGGAATGTCCGCCAAAGTGTTCCCTGTTTGTTGTGGTGTCACAAATGAATGTAGTTTAGTTACAAATGGAAACGGCGTATTTAAGAATACAAAAATGACTAACTGTGGAGGAATTTATCTCTTAAATCCATTAAATTCACAAAACAGGGGTTGGGAATACTCCTTATTCCTTAAAGTAACGAAGATTAAAAAAAAAACTGTAGACTTGATAAGATGATAACTGTAAATTTTCAAAATGAAAAAAATATTAGTTGCTTTAATCCACAATTAAAATACTATATATATATATATAATCTTGAATATAATAATTTACTTTTTCATAGCAATTTATCATAGCAAAATGGTTGGATTTGAATAAAAGTTTTTTTAATTTTTATATAAATACCGCAAGAGTCTTAACTGCTGCCAAGACTAGAGCCAGTGAGACTATGGCATCCCCGATATGGGTATGTTGTGAGGTTGAAGGTAGTGGGGAGGAGAAGGAGATGAGAAAGAGGAAGGTTGGGAATTATCCGGCTATTCATATCTGGTCACCAAAACTAAAGCCATTTCAAGCAACGTTTCAATTCTGAATGGTGGTCTTTCACCAGGACGATACTTAGAGTATCTACCACTCTGGAACGTGCCGCAAATATACTTTATTTTATTTCAATTAAATTTGTCATGACACATTAATGATTAAATAAACTTTATTTGCGCATACCGGGTTCGAACCCGCGACCTCTGTATTCGTAGTCGAGCGTCTTACCACTCGACCATGCAGGCCGTCAAATAAGTAATTGTATATTTTATGCATACATTTTTTCCACTTTAAATGAAATTGCCCTCTCAAGAAAGTCATATAAACCCACATTTATATTATAGGACAGAAATAATCGTTTGTAAAATATATAATTAGTAGGCGTCTTATATTCTTATTATCTGAATTTTAAAAATATTTTTTGACAACATTTTTTTAATTAGTTTCAATTTTGAAAATGTTACACTCGTAAGTTCTTTCGCACATAGAAATTATTTGGTAAAATGTTTTGCATCGTCTTAAATTTACAGATAACCGCGATCCATTCGCTAAACTCAACAGACACGATTGTGTCATAAATGAGATTTGATAACGTGTCGCATGCGCGGCTGCCCCTAATATTAAATTTAACTATTTTTTGTTGTTGTCGATATTAGTTTGACCTCCGTTCAAATCATAGAAATAATAATAATATATAAAATTGATATCGTGTATATAAATAGATATTAGGATCCTTGAGTATTCCTTTTATCGTCTCTTGTAAAGTTTTCATTTTGTTGTTTAAAAGGTTTTACCTTTATACAGTCGATATGCAGCAATAATGTACACTCGAATATATATAATCGTCGCTGGAAAGGCAAAAGGGCTGAAGTGCCATTTTGGGAAATTTACACAAGAGCACTTAAAGTTTGTTAAAAAGCCTTCAGTACCTGATTAGTTTTTGACAATAAAAAGTTAGCTCAGGTGACTCAATGCTCTCACTGAGTTACCTGAAGCGACAAAAAGCTTAAAAAAAGTTCCCAACTTGTGTCGCTTGAGTCAAGCCTTTTCCCAAATGGTAAATATATTGCAGGTGGCTGAAGCGCCACAAAAGCCTTCAGAATCAAACGAGAGTCAGTGTTTTTAAATGCAGAATAAAAAACTGTTCAAAACTGCATATTTAACTCATTTTTTGCTTAAGTGTCGCTTAAGCTCTTTTGCCTTTCCAATGACGATACACTCGTATATAATCGTATGAAGCATAAAAATAATTGTTTCTAAATCTGGGCAGAAAACGTTTAAAAGTCATTATCCAATTGAGCGAAATTTGATCAATATTATCAGAAACAATCTATCCTTGCTCGTGTGTCATCGGTTCTCTATCCCTACTCTAGAACGTCGATCTTTTTGAAAAAGTTTAGAAAAATAATGTCGCTTCCTAGTAAATAAACATAATGTTGTTTTTTATTTCAATGTCAAAGCTTTAATTCAAAAGCATTCCACGCATTTCAACGATATCGTTAGTACCCATAAATCAGTGAGTAAAGCAGAAAACAACGTTTTTTTCGTTCACAGTTTAATATCGCGAAATCTCCCGTTTGCACAATGCAAAAATGTTGTCATTTGAGTGGAGACAATTTGTTTTACGATGGGTTTTATTTTATTTTTAAAATAATTTATGCAATGATGTTGGTATTAACACAACTCGACTTTTTGGCTAGCTCCTACGCACGGCTTAACAGGCCAAATTTAAATTTTGCTGTAATGATCTGCTAAAAAAATTCAAATGCATTGTTATGCGAATATTTTTTATCGGTGCGTGATTGGGATAGAGTGGGCTATGCTTAAAAACAAAATGAGGTCATCAAAAATATTGGATATACAGATTTATTTATTTCACAAACCCCATACTTACTATTTTCTAATCTCCCAACTAGAACGCAAAACTTATGAAAGTAACTCATGAACTATCACGCCATTTCTTTGCAGAAGTAGGCCAAGAGGATGGACCGCCATACAACTCTATCTTGAACCACACTCTTTGCTTCATTCATATCATACATCGCCCTATACATACTCTTCTGTTATTCTGACTTTTTACATGACCCGATTCAAGTATTATTTACTTGATCGTGCCATGTCTTTTTCGGGCGTCCTCGACTTCTTCTTCCATTCACTTTCGCATCATATATTCTTTTCAAACTCCTTTCTTCGTTCCTTCTCTCTGCATGCCCAAACCATTTAAGCGTCTCTTTCTTGATCCTATTCATTACGCTCACATCAGCTTTGCATTCTTTCCGGATATCCACATTTTTAATAGGTCATACATGGTTTTACCGCACATACGTCTCAAAGATTTCATTTCCATAGCATTCAGTCTACTTTCATCCTTCCTCTGCCAGTTCCATGCCTCACTGCCATACATCAGGGTTGGTATAAGCACTTCATTGTTGACTGCTAGCTTCACTTCTTTGGACAATTTCTTATTTGCGCCAACAGCGTTCAGTCCTCCATTAATGCAGTTTCTTGCCTTCACCATTCTTTCGATATCCTTTTATTTATCTTACTCATTACGCTTACATCAGCCTTGCATTCTTTCTGGATGTCCACATTTATAACACGGTCATACATGGTTCATCCTTCCTCTGCTGGTTTCGTGCCCCACTGCCATATTTTAAAATATTTTCTATTTAAATAAAATTTTATAATATAAAAAATACAATAGATTTACAATGACAATAATACTATAGTTTTAAAAATTATAGAGATTTAATAAAGCCAATAACAAAAAAGGTTTTTTAACAAAAAAATACCAAATTCAGTAAAGCAATCACTTCTTATGTTTCTTATTGCTTGAAATTATTTCGAATTTGGTTTAGTTTATGATAAATTACCTCCCTTATAGTGCCTAAGCACTTCCTAAGGAGGGAGAATATATTTAATACATCATGGTTGGTATCAACGCACTATTGTGGTTGGCTAGCCTTCCTTTTTTGACAATTTTGTTAGAGAATACCGCATTCAATCCTCCGTTCATAAAGTTTCCTACTTTCACCTTCTTTCGATGTCTTTATCAAACTTTCCATCTCTCGTGAACATACTTCCCAGATACACAAACTAATCTACTCAGTCTAAATATCAAAGTAAGCTATATATATATTCTAAGACGATCCGTTTGTAGTTTGTAGTTTGATGTTTCACGTGAGATGAAATCGATAGCCTGTGTTATGTTTAAAAACCACTTAGTTGTAAAGTAAGTTCATTGCCAATAAGTTTTGTTTACATAATGATTTATTTTAAAATTAAGTAATATGTACGAGATGAGAGAGATCAAAAACACTTTTATATATTAGATCTTTTATTATAGACTTCCTAAATAGACAAGGTCACGGACCAAAGTGCCGTAGCAGTGTCGCAACCTTAGGCAACTCCACACAGGTGGCCAGTAATATCAACATAATGCAGAACACAACATGCAAATCAAGCCGGTATTTTAGCATTCGTATCTATTTTCAAAATGTTCAACTTATGTTTTTTTCATGCTCGTCAAATTTTTGGTGTCTAAAACAAGATTTTTTGAGAATTGCTCTGTTTGAAAAACTTAATTTGCATTTTTTTTTAGAATATCGTGAACAAAGTGGGAGGCGTTATTTTAATTTTTGTTACAAGCAGACTTAGGTGTAGTGGTTTGAATCACTGCCACATTTTACACTGTGCAGATCGATTATTAGCGCTAATATGTTTTTTTTACCCACTTAAATTAATCCCCCCCCGTTAACCACCGAATCTCATCCTGTTTCAGAATTTGATCAAATTATTATCAGGTGTCAAGTATAACAGTATGACCGTCACGTTATCACTCAGGTCTAAATTTCCTTCCAAACAAAAGTGGAATAACGCCATTTACCTAAACACAGCCGATATTAATGAAAAGTTGATTTAAATAAAAACTCTTGCTTACATTAGTTTGACTTTCCATTTTGGTTTAATATCGTCACATCATTTTCCTTCAATGTGAAGATCGTTGTGAAATTCTGTCTGGTCCCTTTACCTTAAACCCACGCTGATTCCATTGAGAAATTTAAACATAAATTTCTAAGACCTAGCATGAACACTTGTTTATAAATAACATGCAGTTAATTTATATTAACTACAAATTCGGTATACCTATAGAAACCATTAATTACAATGACTTAATGAAATAATTATGAAACTCCAAGAGAGAAGGCTTATTTCTGATTTGATTTTTATTTTTAAAATTGTTAAAAGTATTATAGAGAGCTCTGGTTTCCTTAGCTTAATTACCTTTTATATACCTAACGGAACTTCTCGATCTAAAATTATTTTTAAGTGTAACAATAATATCAGGACTGAGTCATTTAGACACTCGCTTGTACCTAGATTGCATGCAGTGGGTAATTCCTTCGCAAAAATAGTACATACGAGTATATTCAACTGCAATGAGTCTAGCTACAAGAAGGCTATACTACCATACCTCTTCCAAAAATACTAATGTTGATTTATTCTACTCTAATATCTCAAGTAACTTAGTTATGGTTTTGTGTGTTAATTATTTACCCCGTGTTATTTCTGTAGCACTATTATTTTATATCATCTTTTGCAGTTATGTAGAAGCCCATAAGGGCGTATATATAATAAAATATATATTTAAAACTGGATATCTTCCGTATTCCCCAGAGGAATACTTAGCCCACATTCAGGCGCCCCAATCGCGTCACTTAGGTTGAGATTCACGAAAAAGTCATTCGCTTCGTTAAAAAACCGTTTGATTCTATTAAGGCGTGCAGGCCTATACGGGAAAGGGTCGCTCTCACTGAAGAAGTAAGCCGATAGAAGCTAGTTGTGAGCGTGTCTGAGTCCCAGAAGTAACATCAACTGTTACTAACTTCTGCTGAAATCGATCTAGCACTTTATTTACATTCATTTTTTTTCTTGAGCCAATAAAAAAATTGATTGACCCGTCTAGGGACTAGAATTCAAAACGTCTTGTGTAAATTTGCTATATATGCAATATTTCAAATCTTTGTTCTTCACACTAGTTTAAATGTTATAGTTTTATGACTATTCAAATGATAAAATTGAACAAATATTAAAATTTTCTTCATTAGAAAAGGGTAAGAAAGATTTAATTTGCATTTACAAAATTATTAATTGTTTTATTGATTTACCTTATTTGTTGCAATTCGTTTAGTTCAACACTCCTTGCCGTAGACTCAAAAACAATGAATTGCTACTAATTATGGGTATCATTTTCCACCGTCCAGAATATCGAGACTTGTTAACTCAAGCCATGGTCTTGAAATTTTTGGTACCAGTCTAAATGATTTTTGTCATTCTTTACGACTCTACCAAAACCTTTTACAGACTTTAACTTGAATGTTCTTTGAAATGTATATTTTGGTCGTTGCTTCATTATGTATGTGCTGTTCTTTCTCTGTTGCTCTTTTTTCCCATTTCGTGCTATGTATTTTTTGTAATGGACAATGGTTCGTTAGCATATAAATAAACAAATTAAGGCATATTACAGTTGGGGAAGGAAATAAGATAGGGAAGAGGAAGATTCGGAGGTATCAGACGTTTCTGATCTGCTTACTAAACACGAAACTTGCAATTACATTGTTTTTTTTCAGAATGGTGGTCTTTCATTAGGGCGGTTCTTTGAGTATCTACCACTCTAGAATATGGCAGCTGCCATAGACAAGCTTAGCTGCAGGTTCTAATAAATATATATCATCGTCATTATCAATCTTGTTTATTGACTCTTTATTACAAAAATCATTCATGATTCCATATTTTTTTTAATTTAGATTTATCCACGTTGACTGTTTATTTAATAACCACAAAATTACCATTTTGGCGCAGTGTTTCTCATTTTCCTCCAATACAAATGTATCAGATTTATTAACTTCTAGGGATTATGTGTTCAGTGGAAGGCATTCCAGATACTCCCTTTGCGAATTTTACTTTAAAGGTTCGTGGAATTCCCCCTCATTATAATTGCGTGTTTTGAAGGCGGAATCATTGAATTCTTTTACACTAGTGCTTTAGCATGAAAACGTGTTTTATGCGACTGTCGACAAATTTCTTGTTGTTTCGACGAAGAAAGTTAAGTACACACCCTTAAGAAAAAACAAATAATTTATTTTCAAAGCTTATTTTTATCTATTTACAATTAATATTTCAGATAGGAATATTGTTTGAAAGTCCTTTATTTATAACCAGAGATCGATTAGTTCTAACACGTTGTCAGAATAGGCTAGATGTGTTTATTTTATTTGTACTACGGAGGAAATTAACAAGTTAATACAACTATGTTTCTCAATTCCAGAAGTGTCTCATATTTTTTTCTTATAGAGTTACCGTCAAGAACAAAACAGGGCTCGTTTATAAATAATATATAATATAAATAATACTAAAAAATACGATTACTAAAAATATCCACCAAAATACCTACACAAATGAACAAACTGTTAGAAAAGTTTCAATGCCTATAACATATTCATAAGAAGCACTTCGTCGCACGGCAAGCAATTCCGCGAATATGACAATTCTTTTTTCCGAAAGTGATATTTTAATGCCACTCGATTCGTTATCATTTTCTCCGAGTATGTCTACCAACAGAATGCCAAATATATTTGTCGAAATGTTCGTTTTTTTTGGACAGTTTGTAATACAGGTTCTAATAACAACACCACATATGAGTTGTGGTTTTTTCTTCTCACCTGAATTTTTTTTTTCATGTCACATTTTTTTTCATGTCGTGGTTTTGCTTACCGAGTGACAACTTAGTGGTTTGGGCTTAAGATGCGGTTTTTAGAAAGTGGGTATTTCATAATACCACATAAATATTATAAAAGAATCATTGGATTCAACAAATCAAACACTAGTGGCATTAATAATATCAGTTTTGTTCTGATTAACAAAAAGCCGTTCAAAATTATCTCAACACTTCATCATTTTTGGAATTTTCGGCTTCGCTACGGCCTAGTGACCAGAATATATTAAAAATATTTCTAATAATCATTTTTTATTTTTAGTTTCACGCAATATTATTGAATAATTGCGATACTTCGTAAGCCATAAGTAACATAAACAGTCGACATAATTAAATAAATTTATTATGATTTCGATTAAACTCCCCCTTTAATATTGTGATTACAACATGATACTTTTTGAAGTACAATAATAAAATTAATGTCATTTTCTTTGGATTTCGAAAGCTCCTACACTCGCGTTTACACTTTATGCGATTGTTATTCTGATAGAAATTAGACTTTTTTGTGATTTTTTTTCAAAATAAATTCTTTTCAAAACAAAAACTTGAATAAGAATAAACGTATCATGAATAAAGTGCTTTATTTCGATTTTCCCACTTAGCGGACTGTTCGTCTTTTATTCGACCATCCTTGTGCTTGAAAGATATATTTTTTAAGCCATTTATAAAGTTAAAGTTTTTATTCTTATTCTCAGCTGTATCGTATGCTTCAATACTTAACCATATACAGTTCATTTTGTCATTATTTAGTTTCTAAAATTATAAAGTCGTTTTAGTTGCTTAAATTTTAAATAACGTTTTAACTACGTCACTGTAAAATTTACACAAATTACAATGGTAAAGTAGATCAGATAGTTTATATTAAACAGCTGCTGGTGGACGCGAGGCTGCGACGAGAACTGCACTGATTTTTTGGAAATATGCACCCATTAATGAAGTACTATTTTCCTTCACAATTCAATAGTCGACTTCATGTTTAGAGTCATGTATCAGTCAAGTATCATTTCCTCGATCCGAATGTTTTTTATAAGTAATATGAATACTTCATCGAGCCAAATATTATATTTCTGTTTTAAAAAAATGCAGCACATTTTCAAAAAGATATATATACGAATATATATATATATTTTATATGAATACCGCACAAGAGTCTCAACTGCTCCCAACCGTCTAGAGCCAGTGACACTATGGCATCCCCAAATAGGGTATGTTGTGAGGCTGAAGGTAATGGAGAGGGGAAGGAGGTTAGGAAGAGGAACGTTAAGAAGTACCTGGCTATTCAGATCTGGTCACCAAACACGGCTAAAGCTATTTCAAGCAATGTTTCGATTCTGAATGGTGGTCTTTCACCAGGGCGATACTTAGAGTATCTACCACTCTGGAACGTGCCGCAAATATACTTTTTGTATTATTCTTATATGAATTAAATGTGATTTGACATATATTAAAATAAAAGTTATTGGCGCATGCCGGGTTTGAACCTGCGACCTTTAGATTCGTAGTCGAGCGTCTTACCACTCGACCATGGAGGCCGTCAAAAGAATGAATATGAAGAAAACCAACATCGATTTTTTATGTGAACAGGGTGCATGAGTCGCAAGGTTGGGAGTGTCTAACGTTTCTGATCTGGTCACTAAGCACGGATCTTGCAATTACATTGTTTTTTTTTTCAGAATGGTGGTCTTTTACCAGGGCGGTTCTTTGAGTATCTACCACTTCAGAATATGTCGCAAATATACTTTATATTATTTATTTTATGAATATGTGAAATAACACATAAAGCAAAGAGCCTCGAACCCGCGACCTCTGTATTTATAGACGAGGAACGTAACCGCTCGACCACGGAAGTCGTCAAACCACGAAATCAAAATGTGAACATCTGATTCTAAATAAGATAACATTACAAATTATATAAATAAATATACATATATTTTTTTTTAATTATTTTTTTTTTTATAAAATAAACAGTATATAATGTTCTTTAAACTATATTTTATATATACATGCATTTTTAACAAGAGTACCCAGCCCAGGAGAGAAATCAATTCTCGTGTTTGGGTTGGGGAGCAACGTTATTATGTTGTAAATACTCGTACATGTAGGTAGATCACAAAATTATACAATACAATTTAAATCAATAAATGTACAAATAGAGAGTTTGGTTCATTTTCGAAAAAAGATTAATGAAATTTTTAGGTTGTGTCTAAATTGTATTAATTTTATTTAATTTTTTTAATTATTATTATTATATATATATATATATTTATATATATATATATATATATATATATATATATATATATATATATATATATATATATATATATATATATATATATATATATATATATATAAATATATATATTTATATATATATATATATATAAATATATATATATATATATATATATATATATATATATATATATATATATATATATATATATATATATATATATATATATATATATATATATATGTATAAAAATATATATTTTCATTTTTAATTATTTAGAAAACGTGTTTACTGGTGGAGTTTTCCAATATTTTTTTGATATTTGATTTAAAGTTACATAATTTTTTTCCAATTTAATTTTCAACGGGAGAGCATTAAAAAATTTGATACCTTGAATAAGAGTAATGGTGTTGTGAGGCACTTGTTTTTAAATTAGGGATTTCTATGTTGCCAATTGATCTTGGTCGGACACTAATTTTGGTGGAAATTGTTGAATTGAAATGGTCTTTGTGGGTTTGTAACAACGCATTCTTTTTGAAAATATTATTTGAACTAAGGACTTTAAATTTGTTAAACAGTTCCATAGTAGGAAAGAACGATGGTTTGCGTAGTATAACGTTAATAATTAATCTTTAAATTTTCTAAAGTAATGTTTAAATTTTTTTGTATAGTTTCGACAAAAACTCTCTGAAAAAATATATTTAAACTTATAATCTTACATAGAAAGAAGAGCTTGATAGGAAATATATAATGTAACGGTAAGTGGTAGATTTTTTTGGGGTTATAGTGATAGTTTTGCATTTTATATTGGTAAAACAACCCGTAATATCAATATTAGAATCAAATAACATCTTAGATGTTTAAATAACCACGGTTTTTCAGATTTCGCCAATCGTCTTATTGATAAAGATCATACCTTCAATAAAGGCACCGGTGATATTCTTCACAAAAATGGTCATGGCAACAGATTAAATAATTTAAAAGCACTAGAAATAAAGAGAGCCATTTAAATTAATAGTCGTATTTCAATCAATTAAATTTGTCTAGTAGTCCAATATTAGGTATATTTCCCGTAAGCTCATTAAAATTCTCATTATTCTTATTATCGCGTTCTCAGATGACATTTTACCTCTTTTCTTTCACATTATCTGTATATTTATCTTTGTTTCTGTGTTATAATTTTAAATTTCTTTTTCATTACCTATAAAATTACTTTGTAGTCTAATTTCGACAAAAAATCTGTAATAGAATAGTTTAAGCTTATAATCTTACATATTAGAGACCAACTAACTAACTATCACGCTGTTTCCCCGCAGGTGTAGACAGAGAGGACGAACCGCCATATATATCTGTCTTGGCACACACTCCTTGCTTCATTCACATTCATACATAGTCTCATACATACTCTTCTGTTATTCTGACTCTTCACATGACCCGATTCAAGTATTTGATTTACTTGATCGTGCCATGTCTTTCTCGGGCGTTCTCGACTTCTTCTTCCATTCACTTTCGCATCTTATATTCTTTTCACACTCCTTTCTTCGTTCATTCGCTCTACATGCCCAAACCATCTAAATATAAATAAGAGCTTGATAAGAAATATATAATTTAATGTACAGGTATATGATAACTATTTATAGGTCCAGTCACTCACTGTTTGTTTTGCTTTATAATTAGTCTAGAAAGGTAAAAACTATTGATTCTGAAAACCATTCCGTTGCATGTAAACGCAAACGTCCGCCTAATGGCCGTATATCGTGAATTTATGTAATGCAGGGCTGTCGACATTAAGTCGCAGAGAAAACGGGAAACGGAGCGATATATGGGACGAAATGCAGCACAAATAGGCTGCAAACCGCCACCGCATACGGGACACAAACATTTTAAATTAGATTAAAACGGCAAGCACCTCTGTTCCGCCCCCGATTCAAATTTATTTCTTTAATTTATTTTTTGTTGCATACTTGGATTTGTATTTTATTTTTATTCTCGAAGCGATAGACATCGAATAACTTTGTTTTTTTGCATAATAGACTTGTTGAAGCAGCTTTTTCATTTATTGAGGTAACATCTAACAAAATAGCGCTATAAAAATAGCCAATATGTTTTTTTTTTCATCAAATAAAAATTGAATAATAACTTTGGGTAAGACTTCAGATATTATCTTAATTTATATGACCACCCGGCTCAGCTTAACCTAAGCATCGTCAGGGTACAAAATAAAATTATTTATTTTTATTTTTTAGGTTTTTTACTTTTATTTAAGCAATAATTATTATTATTTTAATTTAAAAAAAAAACAGTTTTTAGTTAAAAACTCTGCGATGTAATTATTTTTACGCGTGACAGCTGTTTCGCCTTCTGAGGGCATTATCAAACTGTTAAAACAAATTAAAAAAAAAAAACTTATTATAAAAAAAAATTACTAAACAAATTTTTAAAAAATAAATATATATATATATATATATATATATATATATATATATATATATATATATATATATATATATATATATATATATATATATATATGTATATTTATTATTAATTATAAGTCTAATTTTGTACCCTGATGACTATTAAACTAAACGAAACCGGTCGGTCATAAATACTAAAATAAATATGTGGTCTTATACAAAGTTATTATTTCATTGCCATTAAATATATCAAACCACAAAGTACTTACTACGAAAATATAATTTTATTATTATTATCGCACAAGAGTTCCAACAGATCTGAATAGCCAGGTACTTCCCAACCTTCCTCTTACCGATCTCCTTCCCCTCCCCACTACCTTCAGCCTCACAACATACCCGATTTGGGGATGCCATAGTCTCACTGGCTCTAGACGGTTGGGAGCAGTTGAGACTCTTGTGCGGTATTCATGTAAAAAAAAAAAAAAATTCTGCCCGAAGAAAGCAGAACAATGACATCCTTTAATAGGGCTGGGCTTAGAAACTAAAAGAAGTGATATGGAGAAGGGGAAGGTTGAAAAGTACCTGGCTATTCAGATCTAGTCACAAAACACGGCTAAAGTCAATTTAAGCAATTACTTTTTCCACCACTTGATACCCCTATTAAGAAATGCATCATCGGAATAAATTCGAGCAATTTTTTTTTTTAACCCGTGATAAACTAAGTTATCTCTCTTTTCTCGCATCTACTACATAACCAACTTGCGTGACCAAGGTGACTCCATTACAAATTACGAAACATAGCATCTGTTTGATTTCAATGTGGTAGGTATTATTTTTAATCCTAAGAAATTGTCTTGTGCGAGTGAATCGTCGTCTGAAGACATGCCAAAGCACACGATCATAAGACTAAATCATTAAACTCTCGACAAAAGCTTAACTCAAGTTCTTGATGATTTTAAAACAGACACTCCGTTCTTTGATAAAGGCTTATCCCGGCGTTTACTGAAACACATGAACATCTCTGTTTATTATTTCTTAAGCAGAATTCTATTCTCGATAGCTAAAATTATGCTCTGTGTTCATTTTTCAACAAAACAAACAAATTTGAAAAGAAAACAGCTCTCGAGTAAGTTTGTTGGGTTGGTCTCAATATATTCACTAACGTGAAAATGGTTTTCCTTAAGGTCAAGCCTATTTTTACTAAACAGACTTCCATCATAATTCATGTTAAGTTTTTGAAACGTAAACAAACAACGGTGCAAATCGGTTACTTATTTTGTAGAAGCTCTTCTTTTGTTCACATTATAAGTGAGATATTATACATTATTAACAGCATCCTAAACACAGCTCAAAACCAGGTTCATCGCGAGTGTATCAAATTTCAAGAACAGGCAGATAATAAAACTAGAAGATCGATCACATCCGTTTTTGGAAATTTCCAAAAATCTTTTTATTTTCTTGAAATTGAATACATTTTCAGACCATAAATGTAAATAAATACAATAATCATTATATTAAATGAAATAATACTTTGTTTTAAAACCACAGAATTTATTATGATGAAGGCCAACCGGTTTCGCTTGGATCAAGCTTCGTCAGGGCACACATAATGACTGACGTTATATCTTCCATGACGAAGCTTGATCCAAGCAAAACCGGTTGGCCTTCATCATAATAAATTCTGTGGTTTTAAAACAAAGTATTCTTTTATTTAATATAATGTCCAACCACCATGTGATTGTTTCTTACGAAAAAACAATAATCATTGACTGTCGTGCGTAATTCTCTAACAGCTCGTATTCATTTTTAATTACCTACGTCACACTGAATATAGATGTAATACGAATTTACAAGCGGCAGAAAAGAATTTAATGTAAGTTGAGCTATACTTAACATCTACAAGACACTAGAAGTAATAACAATGATGCGGTAATACACACCGAATATTGACAGTTTAAATTGAGTTTTTAAATTTATTAAATGTATTTTAGTTATTACATGGTAACAATCAATTTTTAAGAAGGGTGGTAAAATATGATTATTAATTAATCGTTACAGTATTTTTTTTATTACACTCTCTTAAATTTAGGTCACAAACCGTCACTGATTAGATCAGTGGTCCAGAAACACCCCTCGCTAATAAATTAATGTAAAAGTATTATAAAACATGTCCTTCTAAAATCTGATGAATGTCGGCGCGTTATTACTGAGTGGATGATTAAAACCAGAACAAATTCTGCTTTCCTGTTCATAAGCAAGTTGAGTAGACGAAAAATAATCCATTTGGGTTATAATTATGACCCAATGGGATTATTTTACCACTCCTGGAGGCGTGAAAAAAACATTTATTATCTTAATGAAATTAATATTCCTTTGTTATAATTTAAATGTTATTCTTTTGTTTTCTCACTGTACTCTTATTTAATTTTATATTGTGTTTTTTTTTTATTGATTATTCCTTTGATTAATTACAAGATTATACATTATTTTAACGAAATACGTTTGGATTTTTCATTTTAGATGATTCAATTCACAGATATCGTGGTCACCGCTAGGCGCTTTTTTGAGAGGAGTTCCTGGAGGTCAGCTATAGCAGCTTTCAAAATTATTATTTTTACAAATAAAAAAGTTCGAATACAGTTAAAAATTACAAAAATGTGTGTACAATTTTTTACATTAATAAATTCAAAGGTCTTCTCAGGAAAAAATCTTGAAAAATCGCTTTTTTGGGCCTCCTGACTGTATATAACCCCTTAAAGTAATTTCTACAAAAATATTTATTTTATTATTTACTTAGTTTATGCCTGCAATACACATTTTTTTGAGCGTTTTGCTTTGATTCTTCGTTGTCTTGAGTGTGCCGATTCAGGGTACGGGGTATTCAGGGTATATAGGTGCGAGTAGAATAACAACGGTACCACAGTACTGGTCAATAGTATTAAACGACTTTCTATTCTTTAAGTCGAGAGACGAGTAGTTGAATTCATTCTTCAAT
Source organism: Drusus annulatus (assembly GCA_022651775.1). Classification (NCBI taxonomy): domain Eukaryota; kingdom Metazoa; phylum Arthropoda; class Insecta; order Trichoptera; family Limnephilidae; genus Drusus; species Drusus annulatus. The sequence continues at coordinate 751,781 of JAGWCC010000094.1, forward strand.
GCTTGCCTATTTTTTCCAACCTTCTACAAACTGTCTATAAGCGCCCCAAAATATGTAGACTATTAGCTGACAGGTCAAACCGAAGGCCTATTGACACAAATGTTCCAAACCTCCATCCCTTACACTTGCCTAATCGCCTTTGCAAGTTATTTGGCGAATACTTTCAAATCCCAATCTGTTCACTTGTTCAGTGCTCCAAATACAGTCATTTCTCCTTTAAAATATTATATCCCATAGGTTATGGCTGTTTGTCACTCTCTGTCTAATATCTATCCAAAAATACCAACCCAAGATGGCGAAATCGAAAATGCACCACGACGCACTAAAACGCACGGGGCGACGAATTTCGCAACTCAACCTTTTGAAGTCTGTTTACATAGTATTTTATAAAATTCCAATATACGTTAAGGATCGGCACTCAAGAATGACGCTAAACGTTACTTTGTAGAATTCTAATACAACCAATACTACAAAAGATTTATCTGCATATTTTTTATTGGTAGTTAGAAAAATCTCGGAGGTTTCCAGTGAATACATTTTTTTACTGTAATCCTTTAAATTCTGTGAAAAGCAAACTAATAAGTCAGTCAAAAGTGCAGTTTGAAAACCAGCAAAGTTATTTTTTAAAGTTTACCCGAGATTCCAGCATGCATTTCATAAAGAACTTACTGTTTAAAAGATTACTATTCAAGAATTGTATTTACTAGCTACTAACTACCTGTATAGAATTAATAGATAAATAATTTTTAGTTTTGCTTGTACTAGAAAGCAAAAAAGTGTTTATTTTTCGGTGCTGACTCTTAAGTATTTCTTTATGTGGGCAGTTAATTAATAATATTTGGGGCATTGGTCATTATATTTTTATCTTGTGTATATGGACGAGTCGTCTATGTGATGGTTTTTAAAATGTCTGGTAAGCGTAAACCTTTATTTTTCAATCCTTTTTTGTGCGTCCTTGCTCATAATTGCCCATAAGCCAATTGACGTATAACATATTGCTATTATAAATGTATTAATCTTTTTGTTTACGGCTTTAAGCCAAAGCACGGATTTTGAACCGTGGTAGTAGGTATATCCACTCTCGACCACATCAAACGTAATCTCTAGACGACTATTTGAGCTAGGAGCTACTTAAATGCTGCATCATTCATACGCATAGCTTTTTAGAATCGTAAACGAATATTCGAATATGTCTTCATTATTTTGATTTTGTTTATTCCTCTCGGTTTTTCTGTGATCGCGTATCCGAATTAAAATGGATAGATTTGTTTGCACCAATTGTTTATTGAACTATTTCGGAGAATTTTAGAAATGAATGATTCTCGGTAATCGTTTCGTCAGTTTCAATCACAAATCTATTTGCATAAACGATGTTCTTATTATAAGGCCTGCAGACGTATTTTATTGTGTTTCTACTTCGTTCAAGAAGGAGCTCCCGAATAGATTTAACAGCCGCACGTTTTGATAGATACATGATGATCAAGAAAAGTGGGTTTATCTTTTGATAGTCTCCTCCACTTGTTTGAAATATCGATATTTGTTGAAATCAAGGAGTATCAAATACATTTAATTCATATTATATTGTTTACTACAATAAAGGGAAAACAATAACCATAATGTTTGTCCCATGAACGATGGATGCCTTCAAATTATCGTATTGACATAGAATATTCAGGAAACCACTACAGATATTAATATATTCAACTAAAAAAATAATCAAAACAGCTCTTTCACTATTTTCAACGATCGAAATAATTATTTGCATGTGATAAAAAAATTAGACAAATTCGGATACCGTCATCGAGAGGTTTTATATTCCCCCCTCCCCCCTCCCCCTTAATTAATAGGTATATAACGTTTTCGCGATTTTTTTGAACAGAATATTTTTTACTCTAAATTCTAACCGGAAAAAAACATGAAAAAGTAATTTACACAAAGTTTTTTTTTCTTTTATAAATAAATCTTTCATCACAAAGTTGATCATTTCAAAAATGCATTATTTTTATTGTATCATATTTATCTTTCAGAATAGGGGGTGGTATGTAGTAATCCCTTTCTAAGCACGAGGATTTTTTCAATTAGGAAAGGTAATTATCTCAAACTAAAAAAATAAGAAGGAAATTGCATATCAATTGTATTTAAATATTGACTATTAAGTATTAGCTAAAAATATTATTATGTACAATAAATTCAATAGATAAATGTCACGCTACCCAGAACGCTATTGATATCGCCTAAATAAACTTAATATTTCGATTCTATTTTTGAAAGGTTTGTCATATTTCGTTATTCTATACCACGAAAAATAAGTGAATACACCTTTTACTTTTGCACTTTGACAGTGGGTAATTAGCCGAAGCACTTAATTTCAGTTTTGTAAAATTTTCCGGTGCTAAAAATGTCGTAATCCTCACCTGTGCAATTATATCACTTGGCGTTTTAGCATAATTATTTTTGCTCTTCCTACCGCTTCCAGATAAATTCTACATTTCACTTAGTCTCTGTGAATATTTATATTTTGAAAGCTTGCATGCTACAACAGCATTAAGAAAAACAAAATAAATTCCTCATACACAGCTTATCTCGAGGAAGGTGTTATAAAATCTCAAACCGAAGAGACTATTTTCATCTATTGACTCATCAGTTGCATTCTGAATCCGAAGCGTGTAATACTCTGTACATCGACAAGAAATCGTGGGTAAACGGAAACAATAGATTTATCATATTAAATCCGTTTAATAATTTTCAATTGAAGGATTTGTTTTTCTGCCTGCAGTTTTTTGTTTACTCGATAACATAATATTATTCAACATTTACGTTAAAAATGTTGTTGTTTACGACACATTTCTTAACTTGTAAGATCCTCTTATTTGCATTTACAGTAGCTTCTGATACTTTTGTAATCAGGCCGTAAAGTACCTACCAAAATATTAACTGAAGTGATACTTCAATACCGTTTGGTTTTTGTATTTAAATGTTCTGTACCTGCCCTCTTACGTATGCAATATCTATCGACTATCGTTAATCTTCAATACTATAGATATATTTATTGTATAACCTTATGCAAGCACACAGGAGAGACAGGTCGCTTAACGAATGTATTTGGTTCCTTGATTGAATTGAAGTTCCTTGAAATATTATTATTTTTAAAACAAATGTTTATTTACTGCTGTGTTACTTTCTCAAAAATTGTTTATAACCAAATAATAACTAAAAAAACAGTAAATATATAATTTAAACTGCGAGTATTCGGTGTGTATTACCGCATAATTATGGCTCACCTTACATTTCATTCTTCTCTGACGTTTGTAAATTTGTATTACATCTATTTTCAGTGTGACGTAGGTGATCAAAAATGAATATGAGTTTTTTATAGTATTAAAAACGCCATATTAATCGACGCATGTTTGCCGTAAAGTTCTTTTCCATAATAATTCTGTAAGTATCAACTAAGATCCCTAATAGAGTTTTTTTACACAAGCAGCCCAGAGATTTCCCTTGAGACTTAAGTCATATTTGAGGATGCTGTATCAAGTTGAGAAAGAGAGAAGTGAACCTTGCTATCGAAGAAGCCCATGGTGTCGAGGGAGGAAACAGAAAATTCAGTATATCGTTACAAACCGAGCAAAAAGAAGATATAAATTGAAATCTTAGTATGTATAAAAAATCATGTGTTTTTCTTTACATATTCAGCACAAATCCTACGAAAAGTGCCATGACTCGAGGTTTCTTTTAGGGATTTTGGAAAGCTATTTTTGTTTTTGACCTTTATAAAACACGCTTTCGTAAGACTAGTAAAATAGACAGTGAGTTGATTGAAAATGTAAATAAATAGTTTTTAAATGTGGAAAATAATTTACCCGCGGTGAACAGAGCGTACATTTTTAAATCGAGCAGAAAACAATAAATTACAAAGCATAATTTTATTGAGTTTATTTTATCATTCATTCAACAAATGAGTTACGAGTGCTTAACTTAAAGGGGAGGCCAAACATGTTCCCATGTATTGAGTCATCAGTTTGAATCCCGTAAAGTCTGGTTTTCCTGTTCAGGAAAAGCTCAGCTGCAGTCTCGTTCCAATTCCCCGGTCCGCGGCGACAAGCAAAAGCAAAGCTCGGTAAAGCTAACGCCACTGGTTTATGGAGTTAACGTTAAAAAGACAGCTAACACGGATCTAGGAATTAAAGCTCCGGGATTAAACGTGTGCCTTCTGGCTCGTTTAAACTTTATTCGATGGCTGCTTTAAAAGTTTATTAGCATCACCTGCACTTGTTTTAAAAGTTCACCCAGTTTTATGTATATTTTAAATGTCTAAAATATAATTATAAATCGTGCTTAAATATATAATACCCTTTGTTTGTTTCTGAGACTCCTTTAATTATTAAATTATCTAAGCAGTGGTCTCTAGCGGTATGAAATTCAATCTGTATTTTTTTCTAAAATATTTTGGTACTGGCCAATTTACATAAAATATTCGTCGAATTTTTTTTACTTATATAGTTTTTTTTGTGATTCATTTCTTTAATAAACAACAAATAACTTTTGTTTTTTTTTTAAAATTATTTTGCTTAATTTAATATGTTAGTAATTTTTTTCTTAAAAAGGTCTGTTTAGAAGTATTTTATTTGGTGATTTAATAAAACAAATGTATAACTTTTTTCCTACTAGTTAACTGTAACTAGTAAAGTCATGCAACGATACTGATGAATATAATTAAAGTAAAATCATGGTTTACCACCCCTGACATCCCAAAAATAGTATATAAGCCATAGGATAATAACAACCTGTACTAGTCTGAAGATGACCGTTATAAGCTAAATCGGTCCAGTCAAAAAATAAATAAGTAAAATAAAGTTAAAAATTTGTTTTATTAAATCATTAAAATGGAATTCCGCCACGAATTAACAGTTACAAAATTAGAAATAGTATTTAATAAATATTTTTATTATAACTTCCCTGGATATATATTAGTATTTTACGAAAATGCTTTTTTTTTCAAATACATTGTTTTTAAGTAAGATTTATATGGTTGATATCCATTACTGGAATATTTTCAGATGGTTTAATTAGATCTTAACGATCGAAACCTTAGATGAAACATATAATAAATACAGTCAGTTCGGTTAATATACTAAATTGGGGATTCTAGATCAATAAAAATTTGAATAAACTGCCATATGAACTAAAAAGGAACGTAGTAATATCATATTCTTATATAAGTAATAACCCTTTATTTCATATAAATCTTTTTTGCTTTATCTTATACATCTAAACTGTTTCACAGTCCACGACATCAATAAATACAAGTTATTGTTTGACTAATTTATTTAAAGAGCTCATTATATTTAAGAGATATATAACTATTGTTTAAGACCTTTTGTTTTGCTTTATGAAGCATCCATAAGTTGATAGTAAATTTTACGAATTGTCACAATAAAAAAACAAGTATTTTTATTATTATTTCATATTATATTATAATAAGAATCGATTAAGATTTACTCTGTGTAAAAAATCCCAGCAGGGCTTAGTATTTTATTTCTAGGAAAATTTGCCCAGAAATCTTACGTTTTATTTAGATGGAGTATTATTTTTTATCATTTAGTTACAACGAAGATTTAGGACAGGCTTATCCCAAGTTTTAAAATAATATTATGACAGTTTACTAAAATAGTGTTAATGATTATACTACTAAAATAATTTTCAAATAATACTCCGTATTAATTGGGTTTCCAATGTTACACTCAATATTTGTAACTTTTTGATTGAAAAACTTTCCTCGTTTTGGGTTTTTATAAAGATTTAGGTCATCACACCTGTTTGATTGAAATTTGATTTGACGGCTTGACGTTTAATTAATATTTTCCCGCGGTGGGAATAAAATCCGATTTTTTAAGGCTTTTTTTAAAAAGAAATGGAAATAAAGTAATTAATTAGTTGGAAAACAAATTATCTTAAGCGTTTTGCAATTTTTAATTTGATTTGACCGAAAGGAAAGTCATCGGATTATATAAGATTCGAATATAATTCAGCATTATGACATCACGATATTAGTGTAACAAAACATTCAGATCTCTTCACCCCCTATTGAGGAGGACTAAGGTCAACCTCGGCACAGAATCCCCTGATCTTGTGCGGAGGCAGGCTAGGTATAATTCGATAGTGATTGTTTTAAAATTTCAAACTCCTTGAAATGTTTTTTGATTTCCATGTTTTTCTTCAACGCTCACCCTCTTTCAAAATTAAAAATAGAATTATAGTACCAATAGGGAAAGCGTCGCAGGCGATTTTTTTCCGTTTTTTGGTTAAATATTTTTTTAAGTGAAGTTTATACGTTTATAAGGGAAAACTCACCATGCGTTTGATCCCATTTCAATGTGTTATAACGATGAATAGAATATTTTTTAAATCAATTAATTTGAATTTTTCTGTCTTTTTTAGGCCCCCTTGTCTGTGTGGAGTTCTACTCCTGCCAACATTTATATTACCAGTTAATGCACCTCTGATCAACTGGTAAGTTATTATAACGAAACATAGTTGGGAGTTATCGCCAGTTTTAGGAATCACTGACAAATTTATGGATGAACAGCCTGTGAATATAGAAAATATAAGAAACTGATCTGAATATTATATTCATTGAAATTACTGCATTCATTATTATCAATGCCAACCACACTTTCTCTTACAAATATACCTTTTAAATACACGCCTTAAAGATTCACATAGTTATATTAAAAAGTGTTTTGGCTTCGTTTTTTTTTTAGCCATACCGTACTTATTTAGATTTATAATTTAATATTAATGCATGCATATTTCTGCCATCATAGAAATGAGAAATTACCTCTAATTTACATATTTCAAAACACTATTACTTTCATCAAGTCAGTTGCAGTCTTGAATTCAACGATAATTATACTGAAAAAAAACTATTTGCTGCCTTCAAGTAAATAGAAAATATAGCAACCATGTTTGTCAAGCACATCTAAAGAATGTTTCTATATATAATCTTCAGGTAAAAAAATGGTTGCATTTTAGGTACATGTATATTTTTGTTTTCATTTCCTCTTTTAAAATAATCAATTTTGATTTTGGCACACATTATATACGTTTGGAGCTCGCTCCTGAACATTGCAGCATTGTAAAGTAAATTACTAACTTCTTGTCCGAAGCAACACTGAATTCTCCACAGAATTATTCTTGACTTTCATTTTCACACTCATATTTGTGGAACCTCTCCAAAGTAGTATTTTTGAAGATAATATTTCTTGTAGCTGCATGTCATGCATTTAAATATTATTACAGTATACTCACCGAGAAGAAATCAACGAAGGAAAATACGAACTATTTACATGACAAGTTCCAAACAATAATAATGTTTGTTTCCAGGTGGCTAGTACTTTGTAAGATTTATTATAGTGTATTCCTTGTTGGCGCTGGCAATGCATTACAAAGCAATATACTACTTTGCCTCTCTTATTATTTTATATCAAATCGGTTTCAACCTGCTACTAAAATATTCTAGCTTAGTTGCGTGCAGTCTATAAAAGCTGAAAAAACTTGCCTGAAATAAACCATAAATAAATTAAAAGATAATAAACAAAAAATCTAAGTTAACTTTTCCATAAATTTGTGAAGATTTTTAGACAATCCTTCTTGTAAATTGTTTGTATTTGAAAAATGTATACTTTTTAGTTACAACATACATTTCTAGAGCGGAAGATACTCTAAGTATTGCCCTGGTTAAAGACCACCATTCAGAATCGAAACGTGGCTCGAAATGACCCAGTCGTGTTTGGTGACCAGATCTGAATAGCCAAATACTTCCGAACCTTCCTCTTCCACATCTCTTTCCTCTCCCCACTACCTTCAGCCTCGTAACATATCTCAATTGAAGACGCCATAATCTTACTGGCTCTAGACATTTGGGAGCAGTTTGGACTTTTGTGGGGTGTTCACTATATAAAATAAATTTAAAAAAACCTTTGGCCATACATTTGTTTTCCTCAATCTAGTATTTTAGATCGGGTTCACCTTGTATTAATAGTTTTAAAAACAGTCGCCAGACCTACGCATAGACTTTGAGGTTTGATGTTTCAGGTTAGATTAGAGCTCAGACCAAAATATATTTATCTCCTTTTTTTAACTATAAGTATGTTAAAACCCTTACAAAATAAATACTCAAAAGTAGCAAAAATGTCAGAGGAACTAAATTGGGTAACGGTGAAACAGATGCTGACATTAAACACGCATGGAAATCGTAAATTAAAAAAACAATTTGTTACTCTAATATTTTTCTGACTAAATTATTTACAATATGGATATTCACAGGCATTATAGAAAGATATGCAAAGAAATCAGACTTTCAAAAAATAATAAATCCAATACACAAAACAATTAACAAAGGAATTAAATGTTCTAATGCGCTACCGGAAACCATCCAAATTACACCATTTAATAAATTTAAAATAGTGTGTAAGAACTATATAAAAAAACATTAGTATGTAATATCCAGTAGTATATTAGTTATAATAATTAGTTGTATTTAATATTCTCAAAATATAAAAGTAATAATGAGTTATTTTATAAGCTTTAATGTACAAATAATAAGTTTTAAAAAAACTAAAACTAAAAAGGCCTAGCGTAAGAATCAATGAAAAATAATTTAACATTGATCCACTTTTAATTTGTTCCGTGAGGTACTTTTGGTATTTATTTTTTATATAAATTAGTTGAAAAAAAATGTTTTTCATCTGGTTGGACGGAGTAAAATAAGATAATTTTAAAATAAAAAGAGTGGTTTACACATGTATTTTTTGACATTGTAGTTAGAAGGGGAAACTTTTAGACAACTTACGAAATGATGTACTTAATGTTGGCATTCGTTTAGAATCCTTGTAATGAGATGACACTCAAGTTGATGGCTTAATTCTTATTCGTATTATTTGAAAACGCATAACTTCATTTAAGTCGTGTTTTTTTTTATGACTACTTAGTCACTAACTTTTTCCGTCTTCTGCAGAACGAAGGCACTTCCTAATGATGAAGTTTTAAAAATATATTAAAGTCGAAAATGCCTGTAGAATCTTCACGTTCTGTTTCCCTAATCAGGAATCGATTTGGATTTGTAATATAATTCCACGAAGCGTTTCAAATTAATAACGTTTATAAAATTATGTGGTGTGACTGACTTAGTAAAATATTTACCGAAAACATCAGTTTAATTTAGGAGCTCTACCCAAATAAACGCTTGATTTTTCTATGGTGAGATACCGGATACCTATAAACATAAATATTTATGAGTACCCAATAAATTAGCATTTCATATCCGTCTTCTCAGTTTAGTATCGAAAGGTGAAATTGTTTTTTCGTTCTTATCCTTCTGTCATGGAAATAATATCTCTCAAATTTACCTTTCTTCTTTGAATTCGTAAAGAATGATGCCCACGCATTTCAAAGATAACAGAATATACAAAGATGAGACAGCCCAAAGCGTCCAATCATCTATTCTTCTCCCTCCAAAATCAAAGGCTTGAGTGTCTACTGCTAGGTTATACGAATCCTTGACCTTTGGGCTTGTAAGTAAGAGTGGCAGCCATTAGTCACGTTCCTCTTCCATCGAGTTGATAAGATAGTCTTATCCTCGGCGTAAATTTAACGTTTCAGATTTTTCTAAAAAAAAATGTTGATTTTGGGTTGAAGCTCCAACAAAATTCTCAAACAACTACCGTCAGACTATTGAAAGCTAAAAAAATACATTTAACAAGAATATTTTATTTTTTTAAATGTAGTATGTAGTACTACTTTATTAAAACAATTGTCTCATATTACCAGATTTAAATTTCCATGCTGGTTCAATATAAAATAAGTTGACGAAGACAAAAAGTTTTACTCATTAACGAATATTATCAAGAGTTCAAGCTGTGATCAGCTTTCGCCTCGCAGAATTCACCATAAAGGCAGTTGTGTTAAATTTAGAATACAAACATACAGCTGAGTGAAAAAAGTAAACCCTCCTATGTTTACCCTTCACTGCTTCATTTTTATATGAAAGCTCCATGTTACAAAATGATCAGCGATAATGAGTCGAAATCAGCCCTAGTTATTACGCCCGTTAAAGGCTTTTACACATTTTTTTACATTTAAAAATAATAATATATTTATAAGCAGTGCAATAAATATTGCACAGGAAATAAAATAAAATAGTAGTGAATAGAAGGTACCTTCGGAGTTAAATCGTTTCATCAAATGAATTAGCTCTACTAGACGAAAAAAACTTTACTAAGGTACGCCTATTTTGTGATATTGATGTACTAAATATATCTACAACATCGGAGTATTTGTTTCCCAGATGTTGAATTCGTCGCATAGGAGCATAATATTGTGAGGTTGAAGTAGAATTGTCACAAATGGTAGGTACTGTCTTGTAACTGTCCTGCTAGCAATGCAATTAAATTTAAAAATTCAGGGGTATAAAACATTGAAGTAATAATTTCAAACAAGCAATTAATGCCTGCTACAGGGGTTACTTCTTGGTTATACCGGTCAAAGGCTAATACTGGGAAGTTCACATTGTCAAACCATATTTTCGGTTAACAGAATGAAATGATGAATGCCTCTTTAATTGTGCGAACTCAATAGGCTTTTAGTCTTATCAGTAAGAACTTTCTGATTAAATTCAAATACACAACGACAAATGTAATAAATGTTAGCCACCACGGACTTGTTCGGTAGTTCTGTTCAGTCCACCTTCATTCTGAACAATTGAGTTTTTGACTTCATTTATTTCAAGAGAAAAATTGTACTTTTCCCTTGATAGTTTATTTCCCTATTCCCTAGCCTTGATGCTGTCTTTCCAGGCAATTAAGTCAACTTTACGAATGTAAGCAAAAAAAGTGCAACCATTGAATTCTAGACCAGGTTAAGGCTTGGATAATACTTGCGTACTTTATATAGCGCCATTTTTGTCAAATATCACCCAAGGGCGCTTTTCCAAGACGCCAGTTGAGTTGATTAAGTTTTTACTATCTGCTTCATCTGTCCTGTTGGGTCACCGTCCGTCTTTGCCAGTGGTTCGCTCAAAAATCAATTCTTTTCTAATATCAAAGCTCTTCTAAATTATATTATTTTAATACGCTTAAAACAATTCAAAATATACTTCTAAGAATCTTACTAATTTCCGAAACATAATTTAGAAAAAAAAGATTAAAAAGGAGGATTCTATGGAGCAGGATTTCTACCAACGTATTTTTAAAAATATATAAATATAATAATTGTTTTTAACTATAATACTTGTCTTTTTTTATTATTTTGTTATTACTTTTTTTAATATGGTTGATTGAGTATATATTGGCAGACCAACCACCCAGTTCTGCTGGTTTAAAATCTTTAAATAAGTACCATACCACGTAACAGGCTTTTGAATAGAACGCGGTAAAATTTAAAAAAAATGTTACAATTTTTCATATCTTGCCACGGTCTACATTCAGAAACCATTGTTGAAATAGAGGTATATGTACATGCCAAAATACAAAAATACTTGAGCAGCGACAGGGCACGACAGGTTTCAAGTTTAATATCAACACCGACTAATTTGATGTTATATCTCAGATATAAATTAGACAAAGTAAATGAACATTCTTATAACGTTATTAATTATCGTAGAACTTTACTGCGTCCATTTTTAAACACAACACGTCTGACCGATGCTTTTATAAATATTTACACTAAGCCGTCTGTTAGATTAATTACGTAATTTATACATGTTTTCTACGTTCAATGTCAGTATTTATTAGTTTTTTTTCCATCCAATGTCAGGGGATATTATTATTGCGTTTCTGGGTCATTTGGTTAAAATGTTTCCTGGTGTTCGTTGGCTCCGATTCGTCTTCTAGATTTCAAGAAATAGAAAATCGTCGAACGGAATTCACTTTTAAACACCACATTGACAACAAGACAGCGTTATGCTTTCGTTGACACCAACATGGCGGCAAGGCGGCTCGTGCTGATTGGGATAACGACGAAACCAATTTAAATAAAGAAGAAGTACGATTTTCATTTGACGTATCCGAATAAAACGTGTAACTATAAACGTGCTCCAAATTTAATGTCTGGTTTTCGTAACATTTTTGTAAAAATCTGGAAAATATAACAACAAAAAACATGTGAACCAACATCATAAGAGAAGTATAATAGATTAATGTAAAGTGTTTATTTAAATTAGTCTTATTATTGCCAGCTACGGTGTTTTTACCCAACTTTTTTTTTTCGTACGTTCAGAATTCAGCTTAGATTTTTTTTATCTTACTTTTTATTTTATTTTATTGTTTAATATAAGTTTTTTTACTAATAAGATATAAGATTATTGTTACATATAAATTATTCCACACCATAAAGGACAAGGTTCTTGTGTTTGGTGAGGGAATTTCGCTCAAATAATAAAATGGTGTTTAGTTTTTACAATACAGCAGAGAAATATATTAAGTGTTTGTGTAAAATTAGTAATAGTAATAAATGTTAGTATATATTGATAACACGAGGTTTTTAAAATAAGAATTATGAATATATTTTAACAAATGTTGTATATGTATTATACGCATATTGAATATTTGTAGTGTCCTTTAATATATTTGTGAAGGTGTAATAAACTGTTTTGTATGATTTGATTAGTATTGAAAACAAAGCTTATAAAGTATTTTATAGTATGTAAACACCACTGTAAGAGTCATTTTAAGTAAGAAAAACAACGCTGAATCAAAATGTGAAGTAATTACATAGTATTTGTTGACTTAGAGTTCTACGCACTTAGAATGAAATTTGTCTAAATTGCGATATTTATGTAAATATATTATTATTGGTGGAAATCTAGATTTTCTTAAAATTTCGTTAACAATGTACGATCAACTATTCGTTTGAAACAATGTATCCAGTTCATTGTTCTGTTATATTCCCCAGTATAAATAATTTCAAATAATGGAGACTCTAGGAATACCCACAAAGTCTGTCTCATCTCACTTTCACATAATACACTGGATTCTAAGCAAAATTTGTTATGCGTTTTGTTACCATGGCTGTTAGCGAGAGCATAACCTACCTATAAAAGGTGATAGATATACTTGCTGTTCATTGCTTTACAAAATTCAGTTGAGACAGAATGGTACATACTTTCAGTATCATTCTGGTGAAAGACAACCATTCAGAATCAAAACGTTGCATTAATTGACTTTTGCCAGTGTATAGTGACTAGTTAAGTACATCCCAACCTTTCTCTTCTAAACTCCAACTGTTTCCAGGCAGTTGAGACTCCTGTGCCGTATTCAGTTTTTTTTTTTAAGTTTTTGAAATTAGTATCAACTTTTATTTCCATAAAAAAAATTGCCTTGCAAAACCCATTTTAAAAAAATAAAACGATAACGCTGATTTTCAAATTCATAATAACGTAAACAGACCCTTTTATTAACCATTATTTGGTTTCAAAATGGAGTTGTAAGTCAGTTACGCGCTGTGAGTATCGACCTTGGCCCATCCCACTGCTAGTCAAGTACCCTACCACCAAAAGATTGACCACCTCCAAATCTTTACAAATCATTCTCAAAATAATTACTTTGTTTAATACGGGAACAACGGCTCTAAAACAGAGGAGCTCTGTAAAAATAAAACAGAAGGAAAGGAGAACAATAAAATCCGTCTTCGCCACTGCCCCGGCCACGTTAAAATAAAGAATCGGCCTATAGTTCCCCGCACATCCGTATAATAATAGAAGTCCCCGAGATGGGACATTTTTTGGCATCGCCGCCCGGCGTCGCAGCGCCTCGATCCGTCGCGACGCCGAACACTTGTGGAATGGACGCCGCCTTCTAGTGTTGCCGTGTTCTAGCAATACTGGCACTTTAGTTCGGCGGGCACTACGGCTGTTGGCACCTGCTAGCGCTGCCTTAAAAGCGCGCATTCACGTCGCGAGTGAGACGCTTACGCTTTCCTGTGTTACGTTCATCGGCGCAATCGACGTATCGGACAACCGAGACATTCGACCAGTGTTGTGTGCTTTCAAAACTTTCAACTTTTCTTCCGCTTCCGAATTTAAATGTAATACATCTCGTTGTTGTTGTTTTGTTTCAATGTCATCTGTGTAGATAAATAATCTATCGGTATCAATAGATAACAACCTTATTCTAAGAAGTTGAAGATTTTCGAAAGAAATTCGACGAAATTCTTACGAGTTAATTAAAACAAATATATTAGATTATTTTAGTCAGCATGGTGTTATTTTTCTAACATTTTTTGAATCTTTGACCTTTTTTAAAGTTGATACCTATATATATTTTTTAATGATTAAGCCTTTACGTTAAATATAATCACTAATCAAGACTATATAATTTTATATGAATACCGCACAATGGTACCACTTTCCCGGAGCTAGTGTGGCACCCCGGATTGGGACACGTTGTGAGCTTGAAGGAAGTGAGAAAGGGAAAAAAACGAATTGGTTATTTCTATTACAAACAAGGTTTCGATTCTGAATGGTGGTTTTTCATCAGTGCGATATCTAGTATATATACTACTCTGGAACGTGCCGCAAATAATACATACAAACTAAATAAAATTTACTTTCGCGCGCTGGGATTCGAACCCGCGACCTCCGGATTCATAGCCGAGGGTCTGATCAACTTGGCTACGGAGGTCGTCAAATATTTAACATTTGTATTGTTATTTTTGAAGCGAGGAGTTTATATGTTATTAAATACTTACGTGCACTAACAAGTTCTTTTGATTCTTCTTTAATTTATCTCGATCAAAAAATTGTTTATTATCCTCAAAATATACATTTTGAATATTTTTTTAATAACTTCCCTCCCCAAAAACATTTTCCTCGTAATATTCTACCTGTTAAAACCAATTTGATCATAATACATATACACAAGACAATATTTTGGGAAAGGTACTAAAAAAAATCCCACCATAATTTCCCAATATTATGATTATTTTATTATGTACTTGTACATTAACAACACTGGGTATTGTGAATTAGCATCGCTTAGAATCAAATATTTTTACCTGTATTACCAGAGCAGTTAGATTCATAACCTTTGAGCAAGTTTGTCCAAAAGCTGACTTCACTTCATGAATATCTCATCCCTAACTGAACTGACGCAAACCTAACCTCCGTCAACAACTGACTGCAACACAGCTAGGGCATTCACCGTAAAATGAGAGAACGTTGACCTACCTCATTTATCAAGAGATTGTTTTGTTTCACCGTATTTTGGGTAGTGATTTCTTTACTAAGCATTTTCAAATTAATTAATTCAATAATAAATTTTAAATGACAATATTTTAACGAAATGCAAAAATTAATGTCTTCTGAAATATTAACGAATAGCAATAACCTACATTGTTTTAAAAAAATCTTTTAATTAATCTTTTAGATGCTCACCAGGATTCGCATGCATTCACGCTTTGTCAAACTGCAGTTTTCTTAAGCGTTAGTGAAGCCTGGATATACATCTACATGCTTCTACATAATATTATTAGTTATGACGTTAAATTTCCTTGCTGCTGAAAGATTGGACAGAATTATAATAATTTTATACATTTTACTAATTAATAATGAAAGTGTGTATGTGCTTTAGAATAGCTTTGTGCAATCGCCTCCCCACTCCCGCCATTAGTTTATCTAATTAACTTCGGAAGATTCGAGTTTTGTTTCTGTTTAGTCTCTTCCCCGGAATTATTATTTCTCATCCTACCTCGAAAATGACTTTATTATGAAATGATTTAAAAGCAATACCAAAGCAATTAAAACATCAAATTTGTTTATGTTCTTGTTATTCTATTGACAAAAACTTTTATTATTTGCATCTTTCACGAATTCTGATAAAATTCCGGATATTTTATTTTTGTTCAAGTATTAATTAACAATGTTTTGTCAACAATACGACTTTGTGAAAGTGTCTACATTATTTAAAAAAACTGTAAAAGTACGATAACAAAAAAAATCATAGTATTTTTGTATCTGTCCCAGGGCAAAACAGTGGTTTCTGTATATTTCCTACATTCATTAGCTTAATCTAAATTTACATGTTCAGTATTCAAAGATGACGCTTAACGTTACTTTCTAGCATTCTAAAACAAGAAATACGTCAAATGATTATATCTGTAAATTTTCTATGGGTAAATAAATGTGGATATTAGAAAAATTTCTGAGGTTTCCAGCGAATACAATTTTTTTTAACTGAGATCTTTTAGATTATATTTAAAACATACAAAAATGTCAGTAAAGGGTGCATTTTGAAAACCAGCAGGGGTATTTTTGAAAGTTTTTCCAAAAATTCTAGTATGCATTTCGTAAAGAATGTATAAGTTTACTGTCTAAGAATTGTATTCCCTGGAAACCTTAGACATTTTATAACTTCCCGTGTAGAATGAACAGATAAATCATTTTTAGTATTTCGCGTACTAGAAAGCCAAAGAGTGTGTGTGTTTTTTTAACTGTTCCACCCTTAATTTTTTTTAATGAAAATTTAAAAAAAAACTTTTTCTTATCCTTATCCTATCGAATGTTAGCTTTTATCGGGGAAATCTTTACCGTGCAGGCTAAAACTCGGATGGTCAAATGCGATTGTGTTTTATTGAATGTTGTTAAATAATTTAAATCTATAGCAATCATTATTGGATCAAATTTAGAAAACACATAGCCGGAAAATATTTGGAAAACTCCTACTACTATTAATATGAACGGAAAATGTTGCTTGTGCAATTATGGAGGACATAGCTGGCAGAAAAATTTAACCCACGATGCCACGCATTTATCAACTAGTTTTCTAACTTTTCATTTGTTGAATTAATGTGTTTTGAAGAAACGATCGTGCTCATCTCAACACTAGTGTGAAAGTTTAAATAATATAGGATAATAACCAGCTTCCGCCTATTTATCGCTAGGTAAGCCTCCCCCAGCATAATCAATTCCACGTGGTTCGTTGTTTATCCACGTGTTTCCGCCTAACGTTTTTGTTTCATCAATCCAGTGGGATGTAGGGCGATCTTGAGCCCACTTGGTTCTTCTTAAATGAATGAATTTATAAATTCCCCTGAATTGAGCTAATTTGAATTTGTGAACTAGTTATCTAACCATTTTTAAAGACACATAGAACTTACTTTCGTGCTTCCTGATTTTTTCTTATTAACCAACGCAATGACGTTTTCACAGTTAACTTAATATGTTTTTAGAACGTGGTGGATTTTTCGGGGAATTGAATAGAGTGACGTTGCCTAAAAAAATCAACAGAAAAGGTTTTTATTTTATTTTAACTGAAAATTTTGTATTTTCGCTGAAAGCAATCACTTTGCGGTATGACAAATTTAATGAAAATAAAATAATGACCTTGTATAAGACCACATATTTTATTTTATTTTTTATGACCGGTTTCGCTTAGCCTAAGCATCATCAGGGTTCAAAATTAAACTCAACATAGATTTCATAGTGTGTGGTTATATACATAGCCTGTTCAAAAGAAAAGGTGAATTTTGAATTTTCGCGGGCTGTGTACATTCGACTATCGATTTTTTTTTGTTATGTTGGTACACGTATGTTTATCATATGTAAGCATTATCAGCCATTTTGAATTAGTGGTTTGTTTTTGACAACTGGAAAGGTTAGTCACGTTTTTGTGTGTTCTTTAATTTTTTTTACTTAAAAAAAAAAGGATCAAAGAATAAAATCCATGATTTGTTTTTCCACAATTTCAGGACGCTCATCGTCATTAACATCTTCCCGGCGTTCTGTAAAGCGCTTGTACCACTAAAAACACTTTTTTGAAATAAAGTAGACTCGCCAAATGCCACAGTCAACATTTTAAGTGCGTTGGAGCACTTTATTCCATTTTTAACGCAAAATTTAATACATACTCTTTGATTCGTTTTTTTTTTCAAAAGTAAAAAAAACGAAGAACACACGTACATACAAATTTCTATAGCATTTCAATAGACGTTTTAAACGATAATTTCAAATTGATTCAATTTAAATTGAAACCACTTATATCTCCATCAAAACGCTTCAACGATGAAATAACATCGAAGAGAAGATTGCGTATAAAAATAAAAACTCTGTGTATCTAATGAGACCACGTTTGTTTAACTTTCCCCGAAAAGCTGAACAACGGACGCCTAGCAATATCACTATTGACTTTCGACACTCTCGTGGTGCTGTGTCGCCAATAATTTCCCGAAATGAAATAAAATGTGCGCAGCGGCAGAACGAGATTCCATCTCTACCAAGCCTCAGAGGTGCGGTTATTTAATCACTTCAGAATCGTTCATATTTTCTTTTAATCATTTTACAAACGAGACGAAAGTGAATACTGAAATTTGTATTTGTGTCAACTGAGCTAGTATTTATGTTTTTCATTCTGCGGTTCGTTGAACAAATTCAAAGTTTCAGTGTCATAAATCGGTTCGTTTTTTGTATGCATAACTCCAGGAGGTGATTATTAACGACATTCTAAGAAAAAATATCAAGTTTCCATTTCAAACAGTTTTTAATTCGAAAAAAGATGTTATTCCCATAAGCGTAAAAATTTGGTACGTTTTTTGGAAGGCTCATGTTTATTTTAAAGAATTTGAATTACTTCGTATGATTTACACTTAGTTTGCACATATTTTTTGTATTTAAAGCTTTTTTTTTCCAAGACTATAATATTCTTTCAAATGCTATTATGTTACATTAACATTATTTAGAGAAAAGGAAAGGGTTTTGTTCAATAAAATTATACTTATTTTTTTAAATGTTGCCATTATTTAACTGAATAATTAATAAGTGTGAAATTAGTCCCTAAAATGTATATTTTTTATGAAATATTTTTTAAATGACAAATATTCAAAATGGTAGAAAATAAATATTTATCAGAGAGAATACTTAAAGAAGTTGTCAGGCCGTATTGTTGATTCTTCTAATGCAATGTTACCATTTGTTGTGGCCCATTTTAGTCAACCAGATCTTAGTTCTTTTGTGACACGTCTATTTTACAAGTTTTTAGTTTACTCATCGAATCATGCATCGTATAGTTATTTGTCCACAGTTACAACAAAATGGTGTCGGAAAACATTTTTTCAAACGACTTTTAGCATTTATCTTTTAAATATACTTTTTTTTTGTTTTTTTCTTGTCATTGTTTCAACATATCGCTAAAGCATTAAAATACTCCGTCTATATTTTGAATATATTGAACTGTATTTTCCCTTTCGTACAATATTTGCCGTGGTACATGTACATAAAATATAACATCGCACTAATACCACAGTCGCATGTATCTTTATTCGGTAACATCTTAATCGTAAATGATAAAAGATGGAAAAAATAGGATAGCGGAAGGAAATGGAAGTGCTTGATAATAAGGGGGTATTTCACTACTTCTAAGTGAACTGTTTAGTAATTACTCGTCAAGTAACTTTTATCATCCAATTAACATGGTGATAAAGACAGAAATTTACTTGACGGTTAACGCTACTCAGCAGTGGTGAAACATATTATACACTGTGCTAATCGGTAGTTTACACAAAGGTTATGAAATACCCCCTAAGGATAGTTAAAATTATTTCTATTTTCTTTTACATTCATTATGTTTTAGTCTCGCTATGAAGATATTCACTGAAAGTATATTTTTTCATTTGATGAAGTTCAAATAAATAATTTTTTATTCGTTTTTAATGGTTTTGTAAAAAAACGAATGTTTACTTTTTGCGCTTTAATTAGCGCTACGATTCGCCGGGTTTTTAACCCCCAACTTTGGGCTCTGAGCCAAGTCGGTTACACTTCTTCCATGAAGGTCGTTATTTCGTCATTTTCACAATATTTTTAATAAAAAGTAATTTAAAAAAGCATATTTTGGATTTTTTCGGTCGTTGTTCCAAAACAATTCCAAGGGTCGGGATATGCTCAGAAAAACAATGTTAGTTAATGGTTCATGAGAGAATAAAGACGAGCATCAAGATGTCAAGATGATTTATGGCGAGCAAGCCTGTCGCCTGGCGCTTTGAGTTATTCAAATATTCTAGTGTATCCTCCGTTGCGTCAAAAAGCTTAGAGATCTCACGTCATTTGATCCTTTCTTTATTCGTGTGGCAACTATTCCTTTTTTTATTTGCAACAATCCGTTTTGGCAGACATTTGAGTGAACACGATTATTCAATTGCAGCGTACATAGTTTTAAAACTCTACTGTAGAGAGATGCGGTTTGAAATAAGTCGAAAAATAATATTAATTATGTTATTGTGTCTTTTGCAGTTCAAACTTAAAAGTTTGAAAACATTTGTAACAAGTTCTGAAGTGTCCTGAAACAAGTAACAACTTCATTAAACGCTGATTTTACGTTCTGTCAGGTCTTGAATCAATTATTATTATTTTATTTTTTTTAGTAAATAGCGCATAAGGGTCTCAACTGTCTAGAGCCAGTGAGACTATGTCACCCCCAATTGGGGTATGTTGTAAAACCGAAAGTAGTGGAGAGGGGAAGGAGATTGGGAAGAAGAAGGTTGGGAAGTATCTAGCTATTCAGATCTGCTCACTAAAAACAACTAAAGCCATTTCAAGCAACGTTTGATTCTGAATGGTCAACTTTCACCAGGGCGATACTTAGAGTATCTACCACTTTTAAACTTGCTGCAAATAAACTTTGTATTATTTAATATGAATCAAATGCTTTATGACACATATTGATTGAATAAAAAATATTTGCGCACACCAGGTTTGAACCCGCGATCTTTGGATTCATAGTCGATCGTCTTACCACTCAACCATGGAGGCCCTTAAAAAAAATATGATCGACTGAAAATCAAAACGGATTTATTTGTATGCTTGTTAAGTGTATTACAGAATAAAACATTATTATTTCATGAACTTAACTTTTTGCGAACTGGCAACCGAATTACATTTTTTTTTAATAATGTATTTTCACACGTCGATGACAGTCAAAGCTACAATAACAGGTTTAATACTTGTAAAAAATCATTCCGAGGCGGTATATGTTTTAAAATAAAACAAAATGTAATTTTTAAATAACAATTTCTGAAAATAAGGTCTTTTATTTTTAATAACGTATTAAATTCCATAAATCCAAATATTGTGTTTCCAATTTTTCAAATTTACCACTTTCCATATTTTCATAAAACGCTTGCATAATATCCCACATTTACATTCACGGTACTTTTCTATGAAACCGTTCCGAGCATTTGAAAATATAATCATTCAGAATATTAAGTAGGAATCAAATTATTTATACAAATATTTCTCCAAGCCCTTGGTTATCGAACGAATTGATAAATACCTAAAATGGAACGTTTTTTGATTTACAGCCTTCCAATAACACTTCTGGCTGTTTTGATAAATAGGGAGAAATTGAACGATACCATGAAACATAATAATATAATAACATTAATATCTCGGAGCTTTCAGTTTGTAAGGAGAGATTAGAAACGAATTATTTCTCTATTATAAATCCATTAACAATTAAAATATGCTTTGAGACCCCGCCTGAAAAATAATCTAATGACAACCTTTTCTAAAGAGAATTTGAAAAAAAATCCGTTCCTCTACCTTTATACTCTTACCTCAATTACTATAAAAAAACATAAAATCTTTGTTTTTTTTAGTTTAGACTTTGTATTTTGACCAGTTTTACTGTCAAATCTTGTACACTAACACAACTGATAATTATACTTCTGAGAATAAAATATGTGAAAATAAAATAAAGAGGATTTTTTTTGCATAGAAACATTTTATTGCATCATTTTTGGTTTAATCACAAATCTAGAAATCAACCAAAACTCTTGGATGAATGACCTGGTAATATTAAGATTATAAACGAAAACAAATCTTGACACAACTCTGAAAAGCCGTCAATGATGAAATTTAGTTTTATAAACGTTTCTTTTTAATAATTCACAGCTTCGTTACTTTATCATAACGTCTTCAGGATGATTACAAAATAAAAGTTTTCTTAAGGCAACGGCGTCCAAAGTACATATTTTTAAGACATTTTGCATTAATTAATAAGCCACTTTTACCGACTTACTTAGCAAAAATTTAATTCCAACGATAATAACTATGGGAAAATAGGTTACATTATGTACATACCTTCTTAGAAGTAAACATTACGCTTAGAAATACAGATATTTTTTTTCTGAAAATGATTAATTCCTCCAAACTTTCGGGCTGAAATATTATGGTGAATTGTGATATTTAGCACTCCCACAAGCAGACTGCCATAAGTCTAAAATCAGGTATTTTTTAGTCAATTATCGACTAAATTTGGGAGTTTACCTTTGAAAAAAAGGCCAATATTAATACTAAGCCTCAAACATACGTACATTGATACACAATAAATCAACTAAAATGCTTTTAAATATATTATTTTCTAGTCTCGAAATCTGTTACAGTACACATGATAGCACCATCATTTGTACATTCACATTAAAGTATGTAGATTAAAACTGTTGTCATGTTAATACTATGTTTAATCCATATGTCTACCGTAGCATGTTTTGACATATGGCAGTCTATCTTCGAGAGAGCGATTTCAGCGTAAAACAAAAGTCATTTCTTATCGGAATCAACGCATGTATTTGATATCAAACAAATCATTGCCACCTGTTTGTTGGGAGAAATTTACCGATTTATAAAATATTTGCAAAAAAGTTCAAACATCAATAACAACTTTTGACAGGCTGTATGCAAACAGTTGTTGCTTACTTTGGAGTTGATCAACTGAAAAATTCCAAGAAAAGAAATTAAGTTTCTTTAGTGATTCGCTTCAGACTAAATATATTTATCGAGAAAGAAAATTATGATATGATTCCATATTCTCTTTGCATTCTAAAGATACTCGGAATGTCTGATTTTGATTTTACAAGTTTCGAAAATGCTTGATGAAATCGTGATAATTATACGAGTAATAATGAGTTAACGTTCCTCCGCTGTTTGCAGAATACGAGTACATTATACTTTATATTTGCTACAAATATTTAAAACGGTAAGGAATTTGAAGAAAATTCAAGCCTTAATAGTGATTACAGCTTTTTATGATATGAGCGAATTTATATCTATGCTTAAAGTTTAAGTACTATCCGGCTTCCAAATAAATACATTTTAAAATACCGAAAATTTAAAAATAAGACACAAATGAGAATAAAGCAAGAATGTTATATCAAGACATAGTTTTATAGCTTTCCTTTTTATTTTAACAAGTTTTCACAGCCTATTGAAAATTGTCTTTCACCTACAAAAATGGCTTATATGTTCCTGGATTTTGAATGATTGCTTAAGCAAAAACTTTAGAAAAAGGGGTTGAAAATATGTATTTTAGTATTTTTTCGTTACAGTGATTGTATCATGAAAGACATATAATAATTAAATACGTGATACATCACTCTACGAATTGCTACTAATAACGCTATGAGTTTTTAAGATTTGTGCGATTTCATAGAAAAATAAGTTTTTGGTTGGTATTTTTACACCAAAATATTCTCTTTTCCAGTAACGATACAAAATTTGAAATAATATTTGTTTGTTGTAAAAATTCTACCTTGGTCATTTATGCAAGCACCTCTCTTATTATCGAATAAAAATCGACTAAGATTTTTTCAAACTCTTTTTAATGTGATAGATTATCTACGTAACAGTTCAAAGCCAGTTTTATTTGTAATTTTTATACCTTGCAATTTGTTACATAACCGTACCAACGACAATACGTTTTTTTCGGGAATGAAATCAACTAGGTACCTGGATTTTTCTTCCGAAAATTGGAAAAAAAACCACAGGCCTTAGAAAGGAGTGACTTTACGAGTATGTATAATCTTAATCATGAAAGATTCGTTTTAGGTAATATGGTATTAGTCTAAGAGCATAGAAGAGAAGCCTTTCTATGATTATATTATGATTTGCGATTGGATTACAATAAGTTGGACGCAGCCAGAAATCTGTGATTGGTTTTTTGCTGTCTTTTTACGAAACATGTTTTTATTTACTATTTTTAGTTACCATAAATAGAGTTCACTTATACATTTCAATAAAACTAAAATTTTTGTTTTTGTTTTTTTTTATTACGGTTATAGTGTTATTATATACCATATAGTATTATTATGTTATTAAGTGAATGGAAACAGAAGTCGGGGACGCCTGAGAAAGACATGGCACGATTAAGTAAATCAAATACTTGAATCGGGTCATGCGAAGAGTCAGAATAACAGAAGAGTATTGTGAGACGTATGAATGTGAATAAAGCAAGGAGTGTGTGCCAAGACAGAGTTATATGGCGGTCCGTTCTCTCTGTCTACCCCTGCAGAGAAACGGTGTGATGGATAGTTAGTTAGTTATGTTATTATAGACCATGCGTAACTAGGTATCTGCCAAGGTACTGAACGTTTGACCTTAAATGTTGTTTTCCTACGTTATGAAAAAAATATACCTTTATTAAAATATGTAGGTACCCATATTACATTAACATTTTTAATCAGCAAAGTGTTCGAATTTTGATTTGTTTACGTTTGACAAAAGCGTTTGAATACAAAAAATGGTTCGTTCACCATATATATATTTTTAGTAGCCTGCCCAGAAAAGTTTTTAGATACAAAAAAACAAGTTATGTTTTTTTATACATACATATATATTCCATGTACATGCTTATTCTCTTAAGCTGATACTTAGATATAACGACAGAATGATGAAACAATCTTTGATTAGGTACTTCCTTATAAAAATTACACCATTTTATAAATGAGTACTATTTCTAATTGCGCCATCTTAAAGAGTATTAAACTAAATTTAAACAATAGTTTTTATCGATGAATCGATGAAAGGTAAACAGACCTGGCATTATTAAAACTTTTCAGGATTGTTACAGGTTAAAAAAATGTTCTGAAATTTATCTAATAATAATCTTTTCGGGTAAAATTAAAAAAAAACGTTAAATTGTTATTATTTTACCTCTTTTACATTTATTAAAATGTTGTAAAAATTACATTAAATGCAAAAAAAATACAGCTGTCAAACATGCACGTTATTGAGGCATGCATTTTTGAAGTAATGTACTTTTAAAACATCTTCTTAATGGTGGTTAAAATTGTGTAGTAATAAATATCGAGAAGAAATAAGCGAAAGGAAATCGCGTAGATTAGAAATAACTTTGTTTTGAAATAGATATTTCAATAAATCTCGAAGAAAGATGTTTCTTTGAAAACGAAAGTGTCACATTTCACAAAGTCTGGGAAAATAATATTACGATAAGCCTGAATGATTTAATTTGACAAATAAAATATTTTTGCTTTGTCGCCATGGAAACCATATCGTTGTGAAGATTGTTTTTTGAGAAAAAAATATCCGATCCGTTTTACTTTTGTGTACTTAACTAAAACCAACTAATGTCTACCTCGATAAATAGTTTTAACTTAGTACTAATAAAATACTTATATCCCGTAATAACACCCGTGGTCTTTGTATTATATTATGTTTCACTATTGCTTTCAAAAATATATTAAAGCCAGGCTTCATTTCCTATTGTGAAATTTTCGTTCTAATAAAGAGTAACGAAATTGTTAATGCTTCGAACCCCTTGAATTCAGATAATATATTTTTATACCGTTGAATATTTTTGATATGAAAAACATCACCTTGAGAATATTTATTTTATGAACTCCGAAGTCGAAATATGCAAATAATGTGTTATATTATTTTTGATGTGAGGATTTTTTTATTCACAGATAACACAGTCTATTCAAGATGTCGACATCCACAATCAACATGGAGGAAAGGAAGCCCTTGATGGACCAGCTGATGTTTGAGAGGAGAATGCTGTTCGGCTGCACGGCCCTCGTAGGTCTGGGCATCTTCGTCTGGATCACGGCCATCTCCACAGACCACTGGTTCGTGGTGCAAGGGGGACATGGTAAGTTAAAATTAAAGTACGCTTCGGCTATATGGGCCCAGTACTAGATCTCCGAAATTTATAAATGAGAATGCATGGCGAGTGCCAGAAATGTATGCATTATGAAAATATGCTCTCAGAAACGCTCTACCAAAGCCTCCTAGTCAAGAAGGAGTGAAGCCCGTAAAGTAACAGAGTATAAAATTATTAATAATTTGATAGACAGTCCATACTTTCTGGAGTGCTAAACGTTGTTTCCACCAAACAACTACTGCCAGGGGCGGCACCGTGATGTGTTTTGTATTCCACATGGTAGGGCAGACGTGTTGACTCAGTACAAAGCACTAAGTAACATCTCAAGGGCTATTGATATCTTAAACATAAACCTTGAAGGTTTCAAGAGGCATATGAAAGCTCCTTAATTTCACTTTGTATTTTGTAGACAATATTATTACTAATGAAAATGAAATAATCACTGTGTGTAATACCACAGATTTTATTTTATTAAAATTTTTAAGACCGACTGGTTTCGTTTATCCTAAGCATCATCAGGATACAAAATTAAACTTAACAAAAAAAAAAGTTTACGGTTATATATATACATACAGAGGGAGAACACAACAAAAACAAAATAAAGAGCAGTGAGAAAACAGTAGAAAAACACTTAAAATATATTTTGCTTATTTTAATTTTGTACCCGATGAAACTGGCTAAGCGAAACCGGTAGGTCATAAAAATTAAAATAAAATTTGTGGTCTTATTCAAAGTTATTATTTCATTTTTATTAAATATGTCAAACCACAAAGTGATTACTTTCCACAAAAATATTTCAAAATATATATAATATTACTGTGTGTGTGTATTGTAAATGGATGCAGTCTGTAATATCTACACAAAAAAGATAGTAAAAAAATTGTAATTCTTGTAGCTTTCAATCTTTGAATTAATCAATTCATTCAAGATTTCATAACTCACGATTAACAATGAAATCAAACGATGGTCAAACTCATACATCGACATTATCATACATCCAGCCATCTCAAAAGAGTTTGGTTTTCCAAGAAAGCTAGTATGCGTTTTAATGGAATAATTGAAAATTTCTAGTTCTTAAACGAAAATTCTTTCATAACATTACATACACCATAAAATATTCAACAAAACCTTATTTCATAAAATCATTTTATACCCAAACATGTTCATTTATTTGTCGAAAAGACAAGTTTTTCAACTGAAAACAATTTATGAACTTTGTTGTTTGTCTTCTCACTTTTTTTATTTTACCTTTGTAGGTATAATATGTAAACGCATTTGTATTTTTTATTATGTAATAGTTATTCAAAAAAACAATCACGTTTGACAAAAATATGCTCATCAAATTTTACCCCGTATTAAAGACCCCTTCTTTTTTAAATTTGTATTGTACAGTATTATTTTTGCACACTGGGAATTAGTATCAGCCATGCTACTGCAAGTAGCTTGTCAGCGAGAGTTTAAAAATATTAGGTTTACGAGGCCTGTTCAAAAGAAAAGGTGATTTTGAATTTTCGCGGGCTGTGTACATTCGATTACTTGTTTTTTTTATGTTGGTACACATATGTTTATCATATGTTAGCGTTATCAGCCATTTTGGATGAGTGGTTTGTTTTTGACAACTGGAAAGGTAAGTCACGTTTTTTGTGTGTTCTTTGATTTTTTACTTTTTGAAAAAATGGATCAAATAATTTGTATTAAATTTTGCGTTAAAAATGGAATAAAGTGCTCCAACGCACTTAAAATGTTGACTGTGGCATTCGGCGAGTTTTCTCATGAAAAACTAAAAAAAATCATGGATTTTATTCTTTGATCCATTTTTTTCAAAAGTAAAAAATCGAAGAATACACAAAAACGTGACTAACCTTTCCAGTTGTCAAAAACAAACCACTAATCCAAAATGTCTGATAATGCTAACATATGATAAACATATGTGTACCAACATAACAACAATAAAAAAATCGATAATCGAATGTACACAGCCCGAGAAAATTCAAAATTCAACTTTTCTTATGAACAGGCTATGTATAGTTAAAAAAACGCAACACAATGATAAAACAACATACGCATGTTGTGACATATGTACACGAGTTGAAAAATAATTAAAAACTTTTAAGTTTTGTCACATTGAGAACGAACTACAATACAATGAAAGCAAATATTTGTTTTTAAAAATATTAGTAGCGATTAAAGAAAAAATAGCACTACGTATCTCATTGCATCAGGTTACTTCCTGAGAGTCAAGATTTTAGCATGAAGGAAAATTTCATAATTAAGTAAGATTTATTTAATTCGTTTGCCAACTTGCTGAAATATGAAAAATATAGTGTATCAAGGGTTCGTTGACCATATTTATTTTGAAATATAAATAAGTACTATTTATCATTACTTTATTTAGTGTGAATCGTGTATAAATAAATTGTCCACTATTGACTAATACGAACTGTCAGATATATGTTGCATTACATATTTTATGCCAGCTTAATTATGCTTTATCTTATCTTTATCGTTTATAGTCAAATGTTACTAGAATTATTTTTAATAACGTTAAATGATAACTTTTGATTTACTCAGTCTTGATAAAACTTTGGAAAAGTGTCGTGGGCGAAAACTATACAACTCAAAAGGGTCTTAAATATATGCATATTATGTAACAGGAGAAGAAGAAAAAGGAGAAAAAGGTTGGCTCCAACCTAAACTAGTTGACCCTTGTAAATGTATAATAATAAAGTAATTTCATACTCAAAATAAATATATATATATAAAATATATATATATATATATATATATATATATATATATATATATATATATATAATGTCAGGCCACAGCGTGTTCGCTTCCTTTGAAAATTTATATTGTGTATTAATATATTTATTACAGTGGAGATTCTCTGTTTTTTTTTTAATATTTAAAAACAATTTAAAATAAAAGAGAATAAATCATTTAAAAATTTATGATATTTTTATCTGTCTTGCGGCATGATAACTGTACGAACTGTGCTACTAAAAACGACATCCCAAAAAACGATTTTGTCTTGAACATGCATTCAAAGTGTCGTTATTGTCTTGTTTTAGGCATTTTCATTCCACAAACCCGAAGATACTTCGTCAGCAGCCACTCTGGTCTGTGGAAGGTTTGCAGATCTGTCCTAGTCTCGACTCCAGAGATGCTGAGAGACAGCCAGGCAGGGAGACCCTTCATCACGACAACCAATAAACCTACTTCTCCAGCGTTCCCACCGCCTCCGGACCTTAATTCAACTGAAGATGTTGTTACCACTCCTCCACCTGCAACCGCCTCCTTCGACGAATCAAATCCTTTGGCTTTTAGCAACAGTTCTTCTTCTTCTAATTCCACTGCTTCCACGACTGATTCTGTATTGAAGACTCTACCACCTGATAACGTCACAGTGGCTCCTACTTTAAGAGGATTTCAAAATAATACATTACGTAATGGCACGTCTCACACCACTCCAATACCAAAGCTTAATGCTTCAATGGCGGCAAAGCTGATACCATTTCGTAAGTTGAATTCAATTATTTTTAGATTTTTCGTTTTTTATTATTAGAGTGACCAGGTCTCAGGCCTTTTATTCCGTTTATTTAAAAAAATACGCTAGTTGTAGTTTATTTAGGGAACAATGACCACGCCAACTAATTAATTAATATGCCTCCGGGTCTGGTTCAGGGCATACATAAACTGAAATCTGGTCACCCCCTTTATATTGATGGTTTTAATAAAAATGTACCTTGATTTAAGCTTTTAGAAGAGCTCCACCCTCACTCTCAAATGTTTAAAGGACCTTGCGGACTCATCCATCAATTTCTCTTCAGACAACACAATTTTTTTTCAATAGCAAAAAATTATGTACTTGTTTTATTAGACAAAGCAAGACAAACCGGTGTTATTTAATGATACTTACTACCTGCGTACATACAAACAATAATATGTAATGATAAAATGATTATACGACTGAAAACGAAAATACAGGAGTTGGAGAAGGATAGGTGAAATTAAAATATGTAGGTACTGAATATTATTGCGATTTCCTGACCATACAATGGTTTATCTTCAGAGTTACGGAATTCAGAACATAAATTGGATAAATTATTTGATTCAATGTTTTTTCCAATTCTGTTTTTGCAAAAGTTACAAAATAGCGCTCTACTAGGAAAATACACATTGTTTCACTAGTATACTCTCTATGTTTTTTTTTAAATATTATATGTATTGTGTTACTGTTCTAGAATGACTGAATGTATTTGTTCTTTTAAACATCCAATTTGAATGACCAAATAAAAGGTCATACCATTTTACTTTAGGAATTACAGAAGATCGAATGTTTTTAACTGCCTCCGAAGCATTTCAAACTAAAATTTAAAAAAAAAAAAATGGACGTGACCAACAAATCAGCAAACAAAAGCTTTAAAAAATCTAATATCGCTAGTGTTATTTTGAAATAAAAATTCGTAAAACGGGGTCTTTCATAATTCGAAACTTTCCTCAGGCAGGGCTTCGATAAGTTTAAGATTTTAACTTTTCTTTTTCGCGAGCTTTTAGTGTAGAAACAGCGGAGAACAAGGGAAGATTCAATATAGCAAGACCGAAAGTTTACGGTCGTGGCCAACTTTACATTTGATTACCGTTAACTTTGATGTTTCTCATTTTTACGTGAGATTCTTCGCAACATTCAGAGCGTCTTCTCTCGGAATCTCGCCCGAACACTGTTTTTTCTCGTCTCAACTCCCAGCTATTTTCTTAACTTTTGAGTGACGACTTTTGAGTGATGATTGATATTCCATATTGCACTACAAAAGTTTCCAATTCACTGTGATTGTAATTGAGGCCACAAGCTTAAGAGTGATGCAATCCTAAATTAGAGACATTTGCAATTGAAAATGTAATGTTCCTTTCAGCAATGTTTTTAAAAAAATTATTTTCAAATGGGTTAGAATCTCATTTTGCAGTCAACCTTGTTTGTGTTGTATCTGATGTCTTAGAATAGTAGTTCGAAAGATTTAAAAGTATTATGTTTAAACGTGTGTTTAATGGTTAGACCATTGTTGAAAAAGCAGTGTATTTTATCATTATGATTTTGATTGAAGATTTTTTTCGTATGAGGTCACAAAGAGGTGTAGATTAGATCAATAACTCGAATTCTTAAAAATCGAGGGTTAGACCAATCAATCTTGCCTTCAATTGGACGTAGTTATGCAAAAAGCGTCCAACCCCGAAAATATGAAACGAAGAATAAGGCGTTTGAAAAAATGGCGTAAAAAAGCATTAATATAATATAATTATATATATATTATAATATATATACATATATATAATAATATAAAGCGTAGTCGGCATTTGTAATGTGAACTTCAAAGTTTTTTTTTAATGATCAATATTATAAATAGGTAATATCATAGGTCTATCAATGTGTTTTAAAAAAAAATGTATTTCTTGTGTTATCATACATTTATGATGTTGTTCAACTTTTATTCAAGTCAAATATCTGCAACGTGCGTTAGTAAAAAAATTAAATACCAAAAATCTATTTGCATTCGGAATTTGGATGTTTTCAGCAGATATAAACCACGTATTCATCTAAAGCAGAGGTTCTCAAACTTTTTGTCCCGTAGACCACTTGTCGATTTTTTCTGTTTTGTATAGACCCCCTGCTTTCCTAGTATTGATTTTTTTTAGCGTTGGGAAAAACTTCAAAGTTTTGTGAACGCTTCAGGAACTGCTAGTTCTTTGAAATGAACCCTTCGCGGTGAACACTTCAATTGTAGTCGAACTCGTCAAAAAATCGTACTAATCGGCAGAGATCCCAAATCGAAAAGTGCTAGCAAATCAGCAAAAATAACTCTCCGAAAAAAAGTACTAGTCGGTAGAGATTTGAAATCGAAAATTACTAGCAAATCGACAAAAAATCCTGGTAGAGATTTGAAATTGAAAAGTACTAGCAAATCGACAAAATATCTTCCACGAAAATTATTATTGTTAGTATAATTAGGGAATTAAAGTCCATTATAAGATAGTATACATAGGTACTATCTGTGAGGTGGATTATTACATTTTCGGGAAGCCAACATTTTGGTGACGGCCTGCTTAAATGGAATCCACTCCCGTGGACCCCCATTTACGTCTTATGCACCCCCAATTTTCTCATTGACATGGACCCCTTGTAGGTCGGAATCGACCCCTGGGGGTCGATATAGACCACTTTGGAAATGACTGATCTAAAGGAACACCTTGTAAAACTCGATTTTGGCAAATTCTGGGTTGGATGCTTTCTGCATAACTTCGTCAAATTGATAGAGTACTGAGTACTAAATTAAACGATCCACTGTATCAAAAATGTTTAAATTTGTATTTATCGAGAACATGCGAGTATATCAATATATTGGTGTGAATAGAATAATTGAAAAATATTTTCAACAATTTTCCATCATTTAAGCAAAAGCGTTATCTCGAATACAGGCGAGACGAGCATTACAGGTAATTACTTCGCCAAGCCATTGTCAACCCGTTACTCATCGTATGCAATTTTTCATAAATGAATTATTGTGCGCGTTCCTGTCGAAACTCAGGGTTGTTATTTTCATTTTTTCCAAACTCTACCAACGAAAATGATGCGTTGACCAATCTGTTTCTAGATTCGGTTCTAATTTACATTGAAGGGAGTTCGATTATCATTGTATTATGTGTACGATGGTAAAGTGTTGCAAGGTATTCTGAAATTGAAACCTAAAACTGCCAACCACAAAAATTATTTTCCTAGAAGGAAATTCTGGCAAATTTTCGTCTATTAAGTGTTGATATTTATGCAAGAAATATGCTTTCACCTAATATCGTAGTGCCTAATAATAAAAGATCATTTTTTTTGAAGAAGGGTAATTTCACCATAAAGACAGTAAAAAAAAAACTTGTGCACTCACTCGAGAGGCTATCGTGGGATGGGTTAGATGAAAATTCGTAGTTGGAAGAACAAAACTTTTTCATCCCATTTGAGCCCATCAAATTTAACGACTCTGAATTTAACATTTCCTACCAAGGCTCCGGTCCCAAACCTAGTAAATCTCAACCTAACCGAAGTTTACCTCACTCTAAAAACACGGGGTCTTTTTTGATCGATTTCTTTACACAGAACCAAAAATTCGTTTTTTCATTATTTTATATTTGACATCCTCAGAATTCAATAATTAGCTTGTTTTTTTTTACACTTGCACGGTCCCCGTCAACCTAATAATATTTGCCGATTTTGAATAAGGTATGTTTCTAAAACATCACCTCATAGTTAAAGGCGCTTTACGAAACGAAACAAAAAACTTTTGACTGCAGTTAAAAAAACTTCAAAATGAAATGGAACGTTTCTTTGATTTTTTTTAAATACTGTTAACCCAAATATTATATTATGCCATCTAATTTAAATGGATAATTACTACAGACTAGCTCTAAAATATGATTTCAATTTTATTTAAGGATATAACTTTAGTATTTTCTTTCCTCTATATTGATACTAAATTTTCTTGAGTAACTTTTAGGTACCATACGATGCCATTTCCTCCTCATCCATTCCAATCAAAGTCTTTATAATATTCATAAATATTATTTTTAAACCATTTTTTTCGTGGAAGATATTGAAGAATGAAAATATTATTTTATTTTCACGATTTAACAAACTTTATGATATAAAGTTAAGAAGTATTACATTTAATACTTACAAATAAATTTACATCTTTAAGGCTATAAGATGTTAAGTTTTGTTGAGTTAGAAGTCATTAAAATGTGTATTCATATTTAATGCTGTGTATTAAAATCAGTTCAATCTCCGAGTTTAGGGATAAATTTTTGGGTTTCTTTGGCTAACGTTTCTCGGACATATTTATCGTATTTTCCAATACATATTTTTCCGATTAAAGGCTTTTTCATTTCTACCTCTGAATATGTTCCACCGAAATTTAACTTTAATTCGTTCCACTACATTTGGCCACCCCTCATGCAGTCGAATACAATGTTTTACGGCGTTACGATCAGGAAATGCATTTAACATGCATAGTGTGTGTTGCACACTGAACATTGCACACTGCACAGTGCACCGTGGACACTGCAAACAGTGCGCATTGCACATGGATTCACACTTTTACGATAGCAATCGCTACCAAATTGCCTATAACAAATTATCGCTTAAATGGATCACATTCCGTAGATGCACGAGCGAATGAAAACCGACAGAGTGAAATTGATTTTCATTGAGACTTCACATGTATACGAAAATTACAAAATTCATCAATATCGACACTATTTGTTAATTTAAATGATGCTGCGTACCAAATTTCTATAGTTGTGCAAGATAGAGAAATTAAAGTTTATTTTATCGGTTAAATCGAATTTGAAAAATTTCATTGATTTCTTTTGAATATTTGATGAAAATACTTTGAGGTGGTCTTTCACTTTAAAAGTTAATTTTTTATATGTTAACCCTTTCTTACGATGATGCACACTGCAAACACCTATGTATTTTATGGTGGGTTCTGCAATACGTTTGCACGCCTTACACTATACTCGTGTTAGTTACGCTGCTACCTAGCAGTGGGAAATATAAACTTTGTACAAATTTAGGTTATTTTTCTTATTCAGATACAATTATTAACAAAAAAAAAACAAAAGGTTTGAATCTCGTGTCTGAAATGGTTAAACGGAAAGAGTAAAATAATTTTCTCAGTGAATTGTCTGAAATGGTTAAACGGAAAGAGTAAAATAATTTTCTCAGTGAATTGTCTGAAATGGTTAAACGGAAAGAGTAAAATAATTTTCTCAGTGAATTGTCTGAAATGGTTAAACGGAAAGAGTAAAATAATTTTCTCAGTGAGAAAGCCATCCAAGTGCCCAAGAAATATAAACCTAATTAAAAGATTCTAAAAAAATGGTTTTGTACTATATTGCATTAAACATCCATAGTAAACCACAAATATTAAAATTAAAAATACATTTCAGCCACGAGGAATATTTGCAGGAAACTAAATTAAAACAACGTTCTAGTTCAGAGCACCGAAAGTGATCACTTTGCTATCTAATTATTAAAATAAATAAAACGAGTGCACTCAAATGAACCCCTTTCTATATGAAATAACTGGCGGCAAGTTAAAATGTCTCACTCAACAAGGACAGCTCAAACCACCTGCGCCAAAGCCGAGTAAGAGAACAAAAGTAAATCTAATTAACTTGGCTAAGGCGAGGGTTATAAAAAAATATTTTTTGTCGCAAATGCGCTTCGCGAAAAACAAAAGCACAATTTCCATAAACAGTCATTACTTCTGCTTCTTATCCCTATCAGTTGTATTTCCGCCCTGCTAACCCTTTCAAATAAACAAAGGCGAATGATTTTCACTCGTTTTTTGCCTCCTTCAAAATATTATCCGTTTTGTCTGAAATCCGTCTGGTCTGACCTTTATTATTTCATCTGCTCATTATTTTCCGGGAACAATGGACGCCGGTGCCGGGATAAACCTTGTAGCCGGGATAAACAGTGTAGCCAGGATAATTTGGCGGGAAAGAGGGTCTGCTTACAGCTTCCAGATCTAATTAAGCGGGAACCGGGTTCCTTCCTTTGTTTGCAGATAAAAATATACTTCCATAAGTCTTCCTCACCGGCGCCCAGGCAGAGCCCACCAACAATAATTGTAGTAAATTAGGTTTTATTGTTTTTTTTTCATATTTGTTTTGGCGAGGAGATCTGTCATCTTGCATCTTGTTAGTTTTTTTTTACTTCCCAACAATTTAGTTTTTTAATTATTCATGCTTGTGTGTTTTGTCTCCATAGTCCTGTTGAAGAAAAATAACTGCACGAAAATATTTATTTTGTAATACCGTTTTTAAAACATCATCATTTTAATATGAAAATATTTTTTCATATTAAAATCTTCATCATGTTCCCCATAATAATTTTACAAAAAAGTACTACGTGTAATTTCTTTTTACAAACATGATAAATAAATCTAAAAGACAAAAAAATGGGAACTTTCAGAAACGTGTGTGGGTAATACAGAGTACAATTGAATTAAAAATAATTAACTTACTGGTTGATATCCAAAAATATCTGCCTCTAAGCGTAAAACCACATATTATTTTTTTAAAGTTCTATTTAAAAAATATATATTTATGAAGTGAACAGATATAATTAAACATAATTATCTCAATTGGCCATAGTAAAGTAAATAAAATAGAAAGAAGTTTTCAACAATTACGTCATTCAACCATATTGTGATATTTTATTGATTTGTTTATTTGTAACTTTTGTGAAAGTTCTTTATAAATGAAAACTTAATAACATTGTCTATTCTTTAAAAGAAAAAACACTTTCATGGTTTTTTTTTGTTAGTTATGTCACTTATTCGTGACACCTTCATGGCAAGTACAGAAGTACAAAATTTATTTAATTTAATTTCATATTAAAATTATAAATAAAAATCAAAATTTAACGAAACAAATTATAATTTCTTACATTCATTTGGTGTTGGTGTGAGGTTGGTTGGTTGGGTCGGTTTATTACTAGTTTTTTTATATATAGTTTTCTGTCACACAAGTCCCTTTTATTTATTTTTTCTTTGATTCCGCAAGAAATTACGAGCTCCCGCAACCAATGGGGATAGATTCAAAATGTGATTCTCAATTCAAACGTTATGAAAAAGTTATGTGAAAAGATGTACCCGCTTATTCATAGATGATTTTTGAACCTGGACAGTTTCAATCGAAATTTCGTTTCTGAATAATGGTTTCTCACCGGCTTATTTCCCTAATTTTAATGAACCAATAAGAAATGCATTAATTTTGCTCTCGCTGGGTATTGTAACCTGTGACTCTTGGGGTTACAGCTAGTAAGCTTATCGCTTCCTGATAAAAAATAGCAGTCCTTAAATGCTTAACTCATTAAACCGCAGTCTAAGCTAGGTAAGTTTGAAGTAATGAAAAGCTAAATATTATAAAATAAATGAAAAGTTTAACCTTCCTGCTGCATAGAAAATATTCATACAAATCCAAGTAGTATTCTTAGCTAAGTGAACACCTCCAGACTACTTGCGCCAAGTCTAGTAACCTACGTGGCTCCCCGCTCCACGGGCTGCCCCACTTGCAGCCCGAATTCCTGCTCCACTAGCAGCCCTACAGCTCTTCCGCCTGCTTTAGCTAGATCCAGGTGTTACTGACTTTTCATTTTATTCGGTCGCTTTTTATTATCTAGAATAATATAGCTTTTTTAGTGTTAAGCTGTCTAGAAAATGACCGAAAGAAAAAATATTTTTATAAGGGTACAATTTAACGGGACTGGAACTCGACATTTTCTCATACAATTTCATAAATGAATACATACGTTATTGAAAAGTATTTTGTAGAATTTCGTAAGTGACTAACCGTAACGCTATTTCTCTGCAAGGGCAGGCGGAGAGGTCATATACGCTTTCGACTTTGTCACATTATCGTTTCATACATACTATAAGGTTATTCCGATCCATGTCACGACCCAAATCAAATCTTTGATTCACTTGATTTTGCTTACACAATTTCAGTTGTTAATTTTATTTATTTCCACATACCCAAATACAAGAAATTATTATCTTTCGTGTAATGAAAGATAAAATATGTTTTAGTTAAAGTAAGTTATGACTGGTTAGTAGCTGAGTGGTCAAACACGTCGTATTCCCACCCGAGCGTCGCGGGTTCAATTTCACTTCCAGCATATGGTAGTCCTCCATTATTGCACGAGCAACATATTTTGCTTATTATGATGGCAGTAGGAGTTTTTGAAATATTTCCAGGTTATTCATAACACGGGAATGTTTGTCTTTCTTTAAAAAAAAGAGATTTTGTACATAAAATAAGCAACGCGCAAGTGAGTCGTCCATGGAACAAGCAATCGACACGGACACGAGGGGGACACGATCAAGTAAATAAAATTCAAGAAAAATGTCAGGTCATAAATGTGAATAGAAGATAACTTATAAATCAAGAGTATTTAGGAGACGAAGTAAGAGCATGCGAAGACCGCTAGAAGTGTGTGCAAAGACTGAGCTGTGTGACACCCCATCCACTCTTCTTACCACTCTGCGGTGATCCGGTTTGATGTCCCCATCTTTCAAATGTCCGTGAGACTATTTTTAACAGTAAAACATCGAATTAAAAATGGACACAAATAAAATATGTGCTTTAAACATAAATATAAAATTACTTTTCGCACGGCGTGTTGAATTTATCAGAAAGTTTCCGGAATGAGTCCGCTGCTCGTGATTTAATTGGGGATATTTTTTTGGTTTATAATTACTCAATTATTATCCCTTATTACGAGAGTTTTGAAATCAGCGTCCATACAAATTTTAATTCAGGTTTTTGGCCAAAACTTCTTCACACTAAGCATTTTTTTAATTACTGAATAACAGGTAGTAATTTTCTTGGTTTTACATTTCCGGCTTGCTAACTAACTAATTAACTAACTAACCATCGCACCGTTTATCCGCTGGGGGAAACAAAGAGGACGACGATACAACTCTGCATTGGCACACACTCCTTGCTTCATTCACATTCAGACATCGTTTAATACATACTCTTCTGTTCGACCGATTCAAGTATTTGATTCACTTGATCGTCCCATGTCTTCCTCGGACGTCCCCGACTTCTTCTTTCATTCGCTTTCGCATCATATAGTATTTTCACACTCATTTCTTAGTTCATTCGCTCTACATGCCCAAACCATCTAAGAGTCTTTTTCTTGATCCTATTCATTACGCTTACATCAGCCTTGCATTCGTTCCGAATTTACATATTTTTTAACACGATTATGCATGGTTTTACTGCCCATACGCTTCAGGGATCCTTTGCACAGCATTCAGTCTGCTTCGTTTTGCGAAATACATAATTGTTTGTATATATGTCTTGTTGGTAATATAGCGTTCTAACATTGAAAAGTGCTTTAAAGCGGTTTTTCTCGCAAAGCCAATGTGTTTAACTTGTATTCATTATTCGCGGGAAATCGTAGGATTCTTCCGCAAACAATTAAGAGAAACTTATTGTTGACTCGGCTGCTTATTTCACCTTCTTCTGTAGACATTATAAGCCGGGCCTGTTTACTCTGAGCACTGCTCCTTTATATTTGGCTTATAGCTCCAACATGTATTCGAATACTTCTCCGTAAGTAAACATGTCGGGTATAATGACGCGTTCATTTGTACGAACACAAGAAAAACATTAGAGTTCAAGGTTTTCTCATTCCCCGACTTTTGTATTGCAATGAACTCGTTCATTTGTAAATCTATGTTGTAATTCTACTAAGAACTTTCAGTACTAAGTTGTTGATTTTTTGTTAAAATCATTGTAAAAAGGTACATAGCTTTAAATAAAGATTCTTCGCGGCCATCAATGGAGTACGTTAATAAAATTTTACTTGTTGGTTTTAATTAAGAATTTATTTATCTGCTTTAAATCTGTTATTCTTTGTATTCCATCTAAGAAGTTGGAAGAGATGTGGTCCAACATCATGTAATTTGAGAAGAAATAATGTATGGAAAAGTGACGAAAAAAGGGAAAACTAAAAAAATTACGAAAATCTTTGACGACCCCTTATAATTTTGTAAATTTATTAAATATGATTTTTCGTCAAAATATTAAGCTATTTTTTATGGTGTGAATATTTTATTATTGAATAATAATTGTGTTACCCGAGCTATTATTCAATAAAAATGTTCCGTTTGTTGACCGGGTGTAAAAATCGTTTCTTATTAAAATAAACTTCAAATAAAGCACATAAGTTTTAAGAGAAAACCGGAAAAATATTTAATCTCAAAACTGCAACTTACAAAATAATACAAATATAATCTAATAAAATTATGCATTTTTCTTTTCAAGAGACCTCAAAAATACATTTTTGAATATTTCTATTTTTGAAGCTGCCGCACTAAAGTCTCAACTGCTACCAACTGTCTGAAGCCAGTGGGACTATGGCTTCCCCAATTAGCATATGTTTGGAGATTCAAAGCGGTATAAAGGGGAAGGAGATGGGAAAGAGGAAGGTTGGGAAGTACCTGCCTATTCAGAATACGAATAAAGCCATTTCAACCAACGTTTCAATTCTGTATGGTGGTCTTTCGCCAGGGCGATACTGAGAGCATTTACTACTCTGTACCTATAAATACACTGTATGAATTTTATGTGAAATAACACCAATGAATCAAATAAAATTCAATTACGCACGCCCGGATTTGAACCCACGACCTCTGGATTCGTTTATCTCTGTTGCACTGTTATTATTGGTAGACCGTAACAGGGCGAAACCGGTACGGTCTACCAATGAACAGTGAAAGAAAGTTTAAATATCAATAATATAATTATTAATATAATTATTCTCCAAAAGATTTAAGAGATAATTGAAATTAGAGTAGATTTTCTTTTTACAATTTTAGTTAATCATTAAAATTAACATACGTGTATGAAACGAGTGTGATGATGTAAATATACAGTGCGATGATTAAAAATCATATTTTCAAAAGGTTGTGGTGTTTTTTTTACCGAGAGCAAACAACACTTTTTGAAAGTAGCTTTCAGAAGGGTTTTTATTCTCGATTCGCCGACAGCGGTAGGTACTATTTCGACTGGAAAATTTAAAGCCGGCTGTATAACTGTTGTTTGTTTTAAAACCATATTCCCCAAGTTGGTGTAGTAAAAATCTAATAGGTTCCTCGTATCTGCGTTTATTTAATTTCATTTCGTAAAGATGCCGTAGTAAATTTTAAATAAATTCATTGAACGTATATTTTTGGGTACTCTCTCAAATATTACAATAATCTGGTTTTAATCTTTACATACATTTGCTATGTTAACCTTATACGAGGCCTGTTCAAAAGAAAAGGTGAATTTTGAATTTTCGCGGGCTGTGTACATTCGATTATCGATGATTTTTTTGTTATTTTGGTACACATATGTTTATCATATGTTAGCATTATCAGCCATTTTGGATTAGTGGTTTGTTTTCGACAGCTGGAAAGGTCAGTCACGTTTTTGTGTGTTCTTTGTTTTTTTACTTTTGAAAAAAATGGATCAAAGAATAAAATCCGTGATTTGTTTTTCCACAACTCCAGGACGCTCATCGTCATTAACATCTTCTCGGCCTTTATATATATATTTATAGGTTAGTTTATATTATATTGTCCTGAAGAAGGTTTGTCTTTTGACCGAAACTCGGTGATTCAAGTATATGTTTACCAATAAAAAATATTCATATTAATATAATAGCATTACCTAAAAATTCGAGACTAGCTAAACACATTTCATGAAACCAGAGCGCGTGATTTAAAAGTTTGTTGCTGTTTAGATAAACTGATGCTTCGTGGATAAGACAACGGAGAAACTAAATATAACGAATAAAAAATACTTTTATTTCCTTAAACGACAACCAATTGATGGATAGTCTTCCTAATTTCTTTATATTTGCTCATTTATTCAGCCGTATGGAACAAAGTTGCGTTGACTTAAGAAACATTACATTACATTACATTGATTGAAAAAGCTGCGGAAATCGCATCACACCTCAGCTAACCGTTTACGCAAATTTTCTGCTTTCTCTAAAATGAATAGTGTTGTCATTGCAGAAACCTGCTGCATTTCCACACTGGCCAGTGCTGCGAATAATGGTAAGAGGGGGATTCTTTTGCAACTTGCAACTGAAGATGACTGTAGCAACACTGCTACCATCAAATGCGCTTAATGTTGCACCGATAATTTAGGACTTAAACCAATTTTATTGTTTGGAATAAAAGTCTTCAGTAAAGCAGTACTTTTTTTTTTTCTTTGTTCTGTTGTTTGTGTTGTTTGGTGTCGTATTTTCTATTTTATGTTGCATTAGGTATTCTTGATTGCTTTTCATGTGGTTGTTGATATTTATTTTTATTTGCCTGAATTTGAGATAGCTCTTTAGTTGAAATTTTTTTTTTCTTTCTTTTTAATTTAGGGTATCTTATTATTTGTTTAGTATATTTAATTTGAGGTATCTTCTTGGTTGTTTATTGTATTTAATTTGAGGTC
Organism: Drusus annulatus; assembly: GCA_022651775.1. Taxonomy (NCBI): domain Eukaryota; kingdom Metazoa; phylum Arthropoda; class Insecta; order Trichoptera; family Limnephilidae; genus Drusus; species Drusus annulatus. The sequence continues at coordinate 793,777 of JAGWCC010000094.1, forward strand.
TCTTTTTTTATATTTAAGTGTTTTCAATTGGGGATTTTTCTTAGTTGTTTGATGTATTTAATTAGTGTACCTTATTTATTTTTAAGTGTATCTGTTTTTTTTTTTAATTTAGTTTCGGACGTTAAGGGTATCTTATTCATCTTTTCAAAATTCAGTTCATCGAAAAATATTCGTTTTTTTATAAATAAACAAACGAATATCTATAGGAATTCCCGACAAAATTGATTACAAATTTTAGTAAAATTATTTTTATTTCAGTAATAACAACAGTAATAATATTCACAGAATATGAAATTAAAAAAAGATACAGTAAATTTTAAAAACTTGCTATGTATCATATTGCTTCAGTCGCAGTGGAATCTTTTTATTTTTTTAAGCTTGATTAAATTTCAATCATCCATTCTGGATTTGCTTGGTGTGGCGTATTCAGATTTGTCACAATTCAACGATTAAAGTCATTTTATGTTTCTGGCATTTTAATGTTCACCGTAAAACGTCAATTCTAAGCCCGTTTCAGCTTTTGAACAAATATTGATTCATAACGACATGACCGTTCCAGCTAATCACATTTCGACCAAAGGCTGAAATAGACCGAATGAATCGACGCTTAACGGGACCGTTTAAATGTCACCAAAACAAAATTGCGCTATTCAATGAATTGTCAAATGTGACGAAAATTTTAAACAAGCCGCACTAAGTATTTTTTAAAAATATTTATTTTAATATGCATGTATGAGGTTAATTTTTCAATTTTTATCCACGGACAGAATCTACGTAAATAAGTTATTTCAGCTTTACAAAAATATAGGGATAAAATTTTTGGTGTCAGAATGTATTCGTCGCTATCAGCTTTTAATGTTGTGAGTTACGACTGACATCATTTAGTTTCCTTTCATTGTCTTTATTTTTCATCTGCGAACAGATGCTTTTTATTTTAGGATTAGGTTCGTCAGTGTTCCCAACTGAAATAAACTGTTGGTCTCCGTTCTTCTCTTTTCTTTGACACGGAATTATTTTCACCTACTCTACAATTTCCTAATATTAATTTTATGTATTGTGTAGCACAATTGAGTTTATTTTAATAAATTTCTGAATATCGACGAAAAAGATTATTTTTAACTTATTTTCTTCGTTTTTCAAGTGCTATAATTTCTTTCCTACTTTTTTATGGGGCATATTGGTGACAAACCCACGATGCTGTTTTTGCGAATTGGTATGTAGCAATCACAATACCCAGAACGTCCTGAATAATAGAAAATACATGACCAAATAATGGAATCTTTTCTCTTTTAAGAGAATGGAAAATTTCATATGATTATGAATGCTTCTGTTTATTTTTAAATGACTGTCGGAATAATTCTTCAGATAATATTGCAATAAAACTTCGATTTTATTTTTCATAATGTCCACAATGGAGTGTTTATACCAACCTTGATGTATGGCAGTGAAGCATGAAACTGGCGGAGAAAGGATGAAAGTAAACTGATTGCTGTAGAAATGAGATCTCTGAGGCGTATGTGCAGTAAAACCATGAATAACCGTGTTAAAAATGTGGTTATCCGGAAAGAATGCAAGGCTGATGTAAGCGTAATGAATGGGCTCAAGCAAGGGATGCTTTAGATGGTTTGGGCAAATAGAGCGAATGAACGAAGAAAGGATTGTGAAAAGAATATATGATGCGAAAGTAAATGGAAGGGAAAAGTCGGAGACCCCCATGGAAGACATGGCAAAAAAAAAACTTGAATCGGGCCATGTGAAGAGCCAGAATAACAGAAAAGTATGTATGAGACGATGTATGAATGTGAATGAAGCAAGTAGTGTGTACCAATACAGAGTTGTATGGCGGTCCGTTTTATAATAATAATAATTGTCTGATTTATATAGCGCCGTTTTCGGGACGGAATTATCACCTCAAGGGCGCTTTACAGCATAATTAACATATTATTAAAACTAAGACTTAATATTGACTTATGCCAAATACCTATAATTAGTGGACTGAGTGATCAAAACTCTAGTGAAGCAAATTAACGTTATTGTGGGTGTGATCATTTGAAAAGGTATGTCTTTAGTTTTGCTCTGAACTCAGTTGAGCTGTCGATCTTTAGCAAATGTGAAGGGAGGTAATTCGAAGCTGTGAGGCCTGCTACGGCAAAAGCTCGGTCTCCAAAATTGATGTTGGAATTGCGTTTAGGTACAGTAAGTCTACCTATGGCCGTTGAAGATGCTGATCGAAGAGTAACTTGTCTCGTATTAGTATCGCTTGGAATGCACAGTTCCGACAAGTAAGGCGGCGCCATGTCATTTTTCGCCATTAAAATCATTCAGGATAATTTAAATTACTTTGGCATCTTATCGACAGATAAGTAATTTAAATTTCCTGTGGGGAAACGCCGTAATTGTTAGTTAGTTAGTTTTTATCATAATATACGAGTACACAAGTTTTTACTATAAACGTAAACACGATATACCTAATAAAGAATCGGAAAACACATTTTGGAATTTTCACCGTTTCTTGCAAAATGTTACGAAATATATTAGGTTATAGCGTAGTTTATGGTTATTAAGTTTTGTTAGTTTCGTAGAACATTGGCAGTCTAAAATATTACAAAAATCAGACAGCTCCTTTACTCAGAAAATCAGCTCCATAATATCGGGAATGATATCAATGAAAAGTTAACGTCATTGCTCGCTCCGGCGTGGTATTAATACGATCCGGGTTTATTCCTACCACCTGTCGGGAGGGAATCATCATGGAGAAATGGGATACTTATATTTAAGCTGGCTTTTAAGAAGACTACTTACTATTAATCCAGTTCCCTGCTGTTCGAGAGAGACGAGTATTTTTCCATGTAGTTTCTATATTCGTGTAAGTTGCGTAAACGTATTTTCTTTCCTTTATTTAGTTCGCCACTGCGGGTTGATTAGCAAAACTTTTCCAAAGTTTTTTTCTCTTTTCACACCATTTCATTTCTGATTTTTCTGTGGCAATAAAAATAAACTCGCTAGTCAATACGTCTTGAATGCTTTTTATCACTTTTTTTAAAATTCATTTATCAACAAAATGTATTCAAATATAATACTACATACCAAGACAATACATGTAGGTATTGTTAAATTTTGTACTGATTTATATTTTTTACATCTACGAGTATATTTTAATTGTACAGATGTACCCTTATAAAAAAGCTGTTAAACGTATAAGGCCGTGTTTTTTATTTTATTTAGTTACTGTGAAACTATTGTTATTTATATTATGTTATTTGTTTGTGTTTTTGGTGTACCTATTTTGTAAATCATATTGTAATCTATTTAAATTCTTAATAATACGTCTATTTTTTGAGGTAATCTATTAAAACATTTTTATACTTGAGAATTGCAATTCTACTGACCCGTTGCGTTTTTACATTTCGGAAACGTTAACACTTATTTTTCCTCATTTTTTGTGTGTCTGAATAGTGCGGGTTTATTTGAAATATTTTAAAATTTTATTTATTAAGGGTCAGAACCTGAAAATACACACTTTCTGGCTTTTTGGTACCAGCAATATTACAACTGATTTATCTCCTAATTATATATATATATGTAGTTTGAAAAATGTCTAAGTTATCCGGTGAATACAATTTTAAAACAGTAATCTTTTTAATTTTTTTATGAAATGCATATTGAAATTTTAGGTAAAACGTCTTGGCTGGTTTTTAAACTGCGTCTTTTACTGACATTTAAGTATGTTTTTATTATAGTTTAAGAGATTATGGCTTGACATTTTATTCAGTAGAAACCTTAGACATTTTTCTAACTGCCTATGTACGATTTACAGATAAATCATGTGCATTATTGCTTGTATGAGAAAGCCAAAAGGTGACGTTTTGAGCCATTTTGGGTGCTGAGCCTTAAGTAGCTTGAAAAAAAAAATTAATATATTTATTTTCTGACTTTAATAAATTCACTTCATTTTTACTTAATTCTTTAAATATAAGTTCTGAAGGATGTAAAAAATAATTATTTCAAATCATTTTAATTTAAAAGTTCTGTGTAATGTAAAACAATTGTGTGTGAATTTTATGAGTGCCGCTCCATCTAATAATGGAACCACAACTAGGATTGATGTTTTTCATATGTTCACACTTCCATAGAAGTTTTTTTTTATATATGGCAGTGTAAATAATACTAGCAAAGATAGCGCAGGACATTGAATACAAATATTAGTTTGCCATTTGATGCTAGCTTTGGAGATCCTTTAGAAAGGCTATATTTACTTCTGGCCCGTAGAGCCGACACTAAACGTTGTCAAATAGTTTCTATTATTTGCATAAGTTTGCTTAAAATATTTCTTATTCATTGCAAAGGTCCTTTCCCATCCCTTTGCCTTGATATTTACAATGCCACATGTATGTCTTCAGCTATACTCGTATATTGTTCAGATTATTATTACGGTTCATATGTTTCGAGTTAATTTTTATTCTTAAATAATACTTTCTGGAAGGCAAACGCTCTTTGGAGTGACATAATTATTTATATTAAATAAGGTAACCTTATCTTAACATTAAATTTATTAATAGTTTTGACTTGTACCTAAGCTTGATGGTGGATAGAAGTTACACTTGGTCGGCGTATAAAATATTTTAAATGATTTTTACGTCAACGATAGTGTTTTGAAAAAAAAAATACATGGATATTTCGCACAAGAATCCCAATTATGGCACCCCTAATTAGGGTATGTTTTGAGGCTGAAAAAAGTCAGAAAGGGAAGTAAATGGGAAAGAGGAAGGTTGAGAAATACCTGGCTATTCTAATCTGGTCACTAGACATGGCTTAAGCCATTTCAAGCAATGTTTCGAGTTTGAAAGGTGTCTTTCATCGGGGTAGTACGAAAATACAATATGTTATTTTATACTCATTATTTTGTGAATAAGACAAATTGCTTAAATAAAACTTGTTTGAGCACGCCGGGTTTTGAGCCTGCGACCTCTGGATTTGCAGTCGAGGATCTCGAGAGCAGCTCGACCGCTCCAATAATTTGATATGTTAGTAAGGCTGTGAATTTATTTTTTCAAATTAGGTGAACGTAATAGTATTTTCAGTGAAAAAAATACCACGAAACCTATTAGTTTTTTTTTAATATTATTAATGGATTATGTAAAGTGGATTCAATATATGTCTAACAATGTTTTTAACAGAAACTAACTTTCGTCAAATATTTTGTTGATACTTTTAGTTACGCTTTCGTAATAACACTACTGAAGTAATGACTTAAAAATACTACCCAAGAGTTCAACAACTTAGAAACATTAGGACTATATCAGCTCCAGTGTGTATAATTTGTGGGGCGGATTGACGTGTGAAAGAAGGAGCAAGGGAAAAGGAAGATGGCTACCACCAAAGCATTGTGATCTAAGAATTGAACTTTGAACTACAATGTTATAGGTTGGATCTCCGCCTCATCGTTAAAATAAAATGTCGCGACTCAAGCCACCAATTACAATTGTTTACTGTTTTGATTTTGACGTTCGTTGAACCTCAGAAAATGTCTATCTAGATTTCGTAAGGAATATCGATAATATTAAAAATATACGAAATTACCTGGATATTCTTAGTTTGTTGCCAAGCGTCGTTTCAATGAATTTTTTTTGTCTCTTGCCAGGGCAATACAATGAGTTTTTTTTCCTCACTGGAACAAAGGAAAAATATTTTAAATTTAATGGATGTGTGCAAATCTTACGAATTAATCAAAGAATTTTTATTTGCACTTTTCCGGTTTTAGAAACCTCAATCAAGAAAAAGCTTAAGCCGCACTGTCACGATGTACATCATTCGCTTGTTATTTATGTTTGTAATAAATGAAAACGTCAAACTTCTACTTTTCGTCAAAATTGCCGATAATTACAAAGACAGAGGAGGGGGGTATTATAACAAGCGACTGAGAGGCTGATAACGAGTGTTTCTCAAGTAAACCCAACGATCACAGCCTTAATTATTAATTAACGTGGCATATAATATTAAAGATGAAAAGCGGCCTTGATTATCGATGGATAAATTCCTAGTAATAGTACCATTAAATTTGGATTTATTCTTCATGTCGATCTAATACCTAAATTATAATTTTAGATTAAAACATAATATTAGGATAGTGACAAAGCTAATATTATACTGACGAGTATTTTATTTTTATTTTTCACAATCGCATTACTTGAATATTAATAAAACATTTGTGAAATATTCTATAAACCTACTTACATTTACTTGCTTGCTGTACGACAATCTATTCATGGGTGCATTCTTAACTGAAAATTTCTTCCGCAGTTGTGTTTATATAGTATAAACATTCATATTCAGCAGTGTTTTTTTATGTTTACATTTATAAAGGCCAGTTAGTAGGTAAGTGGAAAAATGCTTCTCACCCAAATTTCGCTGGTTCAATTTCTCTACTAGCTGCTAAGTCGTTCATCATTGCACGAGCAATAATTTCCGCTTATTATTATGGTAGCAGGAGTTCTTTTTTTAATATTGTCAGGTATCGTGATATTATATGTGGTAAATGTAAAATATACCTAGAAACCAACAAATATACATACATATCTTCAAAGAGTAAACAGCAAAAAATATAAATGACATAATGACGGTATTATAGTAGGTTATGATGAAAAAATGTTTTAGAGCTATTAATACCATATTTAGTTTTGTGTTATTTGTAAAAATACATTTCCGCAATTTGTCACATTACTTACACACTGATATTTTGTTTCAGGAAGGTGCAAGTATCACGAGATGTTCCCCACTGATAAGTTGATAAGCACTGATCCTTCTTTGGACGCTGCCATTATAAGTAAGTTTGTTTTTATGTGATGACCACATAAAGTTACCGACTATTTAGAGCTAGTGGGACTATAAAATCAATTAAATGGGATTGTTTTGAGGTGGATGGAAATGGAGAAAGTGACGGAAGTGAATACAGGAAAGAAAGAAATAGACAAAGGAGAAGGGGGTTTGGAAATATATTTCTATTTAATTCTAAATATTAGTTATCTATTATTAGTAGGGCTCCAGTTTGAAACACCATTCTCTCACCATAATGATCCTGAAAGTATCTAATCACGAATTGCATTTAAAAATAACATTGAATGCACTGTATTTTATGTTGACACTAATACGAGCGCTGATACCAATTATTTAATAGATGCTTATTTATGCGTAACCGGGTTTCTATTCCGCAACCCCTGGATCCATATTTAAACCGTATGCCGCGCAGCTTTATTTCTAAATGTTGTTCTGTGACTGAAACTATGTATCGTCGCTGAAAAGACATAAGGGCTAATGCGACACTTTGGTCAAAAATTAGTCAAATATGTAGTTTTGATAAAAAATTTTCCTGCATCGAATGCTCTGACTCTCGTTTATTCTGAAGGTTTTAGTGGCCCTTCAGTCATCTAAAATATATTTACCATTCGGGAGAAGACTTGACTCAAGCGACACAAGTTTGGGCCTTTTTTATCTTTTGGTCTATTCGGATAACTCAATGCTCTCTTAATGAGAGAGTATTTTTTTTGCAAAATTTAACCAAATACCGAAGACTTATGAATTTGATTGTAAAACAAACAAAATACTTTAAAGTGTTCTGATGTAAACTTTCCAAAATGGGACTTCAACCCTTTTGCTTTTCCTCCGACGATATGTGCTTACGAGCGTGACATTTTCACAATTGAAACTGACGCATGTGTCAAGAAAAATAATGAAATATCAAAATAATCTTTTCAGAATCAGACAAGCAATAAAGTACTTAATTATTATGTTTTTCCAGAAAATTATATTTATTCTGTTTTTGCAATGAACGTCCACGTCAAAAAAAATGTGTAAATATTTTGAAACATTCAATGGGTCGTGTTATTTTAGACTACAACCGAACGGAGGTGTCATTTGCCATCATCAGTCTGTTTGTGATGAGCATGGGCTTCGGCTTCTCCATCTACACCTTCCTCAACCCACGCTACATGTTCAAGCGGCTTGCTGGGGGCATACATTTCATAACAGGTGAATATTTTTACTTTTGTTGGTTTTTTTGTACGGGCGCACGGATTGATAGTCCCTACAAACCTTTTGTTAGAATACAACTTCAGTTAAAAACGTTATTAAATTTGTCCCCGATTTTTAATTCAAACTCGATTCGTTCGAATTCTAGTCGAGCATCCTACCCGCTACTGGTTTAGTTTACTATTTCACTACCACAATTTGAACTTTTTACAAAAATTTTGGCAACAGTCATTTAACAATTTTACAACAATCATAAACACATTAAAAATAATATTGCATATTTCAATATTTTTTTCTAAAATGTGTCGACTATACACGGCATCTGAAATCTCGAGGTAAATCACAAAAATGAGATCATCTGCAGCCCATGGAGAAACCAAACAAACAAGTTTTTTTTAGATTTGAGCATTTTTACTTTAGAAAAATACTTATTTTCAATTTTTTCGGCCACTTTAAGGTTGGAAAACTATTGAAGCCGGGTCTACGCTTGAACGGATTTTAAACGGCAATAAACAGCTGATAGTAACTCCATAGCGACCGAATATTTTGTATTTTTTCCAAAAAACCTTCTTTCAACTTGATTTACTCAAAAACGAAAGCTCAAATCAAAGATGTTATACGCAAAATGGACTCGTACTCGAACGTAAAGTTCTCACATGTTTCGCGAGTTTCCCGCTTGTATCACGAATTTCTGGTCACCATGTATGATAAGATTAAATTTATTAATGTTGACGTTTTTGTAATGTAATTTTTTTTTATTTCACAATATATAATATTAATTTTTGCTTCTATTTCCTTTTGTTAATTTCTCTTATTTCTCATTTTTCAGTCGTTTTTATTTTTCATCAATTATTTATCGTTTAACAGGGTTTTTATAATTGGATTATTCTCACTCACTTGTTGACGATCTGCGAAACCCAGTTCAATAAATAAACACGCAGTGCAAGTCTACAGTTAAATGTACATTCAAATCATAATTACACCAAGTTCTTTAAATGTACAAGTTGTTTGTACGAGTACTACTAGCTAACAATCGCAATCAATCATTTATTTTTGTATTGTTAAATAAACACTATCAACGTGGAAAACTAACATCGGCAGATCAATAAAACATGTCAATCAATTCAATCGAATCTCTTACACAGTCCACAAAAACCTAAACAGAGTTTGATTCGACGCATTTGATAACGAAACGAGTAACTTTTTATTTCTATTTCGTATAAAACATCAGAGCAATCAATGTTTTACATATTTCAGTCGCAACTACGATGGTGGTTATCCAAGTCCTCATTTCTTCGGTGGATTACGAGAAGCAATATTTACAGTATACACATCCCAAAGAAGCGACGCATTCGTAAGTATTATAGATTTTATAAATTATTTAATAACCCCACCAGAATTTTAACTACCGTAATGAGGATAGGGGGAAGGAGAGGTAAAAAAAAACTAATGTTTTTAAGCTTTTGAGCTTTTGATTTTTAGCTTTCGAGCTTTGAGCTTTGAGTTTTTGAGCTGTAACCTTTCGAGATTTGAACTTTAAAGCTTGAAACTTTTGAACTTTCGAGCTTTTGACCTTTGAGCTTTAAGTTTTTGAGCTTTCGTGCTTCGAGCTTTCGATTTTTTTAGCTTTGAGGTTTCGACCTTTTGAGTTCGGTCAGAGGGAGGTCAGTGTAATCTCATTAGTTCAATCTAATTAGTATGATTCCATAAGATTGAAAATATGTAAAATGGACGAATAGCAATAACTAAACATGGAAATATATGCCCTATAAAACGGTTCAGAATTTCCACTAAAGACCAAAAAACTGTATTTGCATTATGTATATTATTTAGAGTATTAAAAAAAAAAAAAATAAAAAAAAATATATATATATATAGATATATAAATGTATACATATATATGTTTAAGGAATTACTGTAAATTATGTTTTTATTCTTTGTATCTTGCGCCATCGTAAAAAAGTTCAAATTATATCCGGGGTCAATTAAATTTTTACTAAAATACAATATGCGAAAACCCTTACAACTCAACGTTCCTTAATTAACCTAGTCGATCTTAAAGTTATGTTGCAAAATCGTTATATCCGCCGTTTAACTCCTACTTCAAGAGATGACAAAACAATTGCACAGTAAACAAAGCATACACAAAATTCAAAACTGCGAAAGCGAAATAATTTCACGGTTTTGTAATTTTAAACAGTCCTCAGTGAAGCAAAACCGCAACTTTTAGATATACATAGATATACCAATACCCCGATGTCGTATAATGAATTGAGGTTATTTCACTCCACATTAATATACGTAATTTTCCTTTTACATTAATCATCACCTGTGTCTTATTTATTTTTTTTTTATGTGTAGGTTTTGATTAAGTTTACCCGCGTCATTTATCGAAAGCAGAATCACCAACATTAAATCAAACATTTACAACAACGAATAGTTGTTGTAAATGTTTGAACGACAAGTATATTTGCGGCACGTTCCAGAGTGGTAGATACTCTAAGTATCGCCCTGGTGAAAGACCACCATTCAGAATCGAAACGTTGCTTGAAATGGCTTAAGCCGTGTTTGGTGACCAGATCTGAATAGCCAGGTACTTCCCAACCTTCCTCTTCCCGATCTCCTTCCCCTCCCCACTACCTTCAGCCTCACAACATGCCCAATTTGGGGATGCCATAGTCTCACTGGCTCTAGACGGTTGGGAGCAGTTGAGACTCTTGTGCGGTATTCATGTAAAAAAAAAAAAAAAGTTCAAAACACACAATATTCCTTACAAAACAGCCTGCAACATTTAAATGTATAACAAACACATCGACTGACTGGGTGAATTTTCAGAACTTATCGTACACCTGACGGTTATTTGGGTGATTTTACCTGTTTGCAGATATGGCTTCAGTTTATATTTGGCGTGGGCCGTGCTCATCATGAACGGATTCGCCGGCCTCTGCTTCATGCTCTACTCTCGCAAGAGGAAAGGCAACAAGGCGCTGACAGAAGAGCTGGGAATGGCAGACGAACCCATCAACATCGGACGATGAGAAACGCCGTCGACCCAGAATCGATAGAACCACGGAAACCAGGATCGATTCGTTGAATAGGAGGCGATTGAATTATTGACCATCAACAAATGGTTCAGTCAACAGCCATAAAACTATTCACTGTTAGTTGAACAAAAACAAGAAACGATAATTTAAAATTGGAAACTACCGATTCATTAGAAGAGAGTCGATTCACTAAACACCAATATAACAGAACATATAGTTTGATTGTATTTTGCGAATCAGTGAAATGTCTTCTCTGATTGTGGTAAATAGTGACGTCTCCCGTCTGTACATATCACGGGAACTGAAGTACATTTACTCGTATATAGTTCCATGAAGTTGGCCTTGCATTGAATCAATCAGAACGTAAGATTAAATGAATTTACCTGTTTAATTCTTGTCTAAGATTTGTGTTCGTTGAATAGATTGTACATGCTCTACCCTCACGGCGAGATGGTGTTTTGTGTCCCAGCCACAGAACGTGAGGCGAATCTTCACGAAAAGGGTACATTTTGTAATGGGGCACTGTTAATGCGAAAATACAGCTACTCCACAACATGTCATAGAACAAGCACAACTGAGTAAAAGGTGGCACACGGACTTCCTCGCCCGAGACATGTCCGAGGGCGTAGCGCAGGCATGATGAATCGAACTCATTGGAATTCGTGGTGAATCGATTCGTTGTCACCTTGAATCTGTTGCTAAAACTGTCTAATTCCAACGCGACGCAATATTCAAATTGACTCTCCGTCGGCGTGACTCGAATGAAGGAATTGACTTTTTACTGGTTAATTGATTTTAATGAATTGGCTTACTCAATTGACTGTAATTTTGAAGAATGTATTAAATAGACACTGACAACTGACCAAGAAATTAATAAAACACTCTTACCTATAAGTGACATAGATACATCAAATTTTACTATTTTATAATAAAGGTGTGTGTTAAAAAAAAGTGTAAGGGTTATTAAACATTTTTATGGTGAAATAAAGTAATTTATTTCGTGGTTTCGAAGATTTGTTCGAAACAAGTGACAATATTAATTAGTGGGATCTCTTAGTATTTATTAAAATTGTTTATTTAGTTAGGTTATCAAATAATTATTAATCCATTAATTAATATAAATATGGCGTTATCAAAATATAATGTTATATTGGTATTGTAGTGTTGAATAAACGAGGCATATTTCTCAAATATTAGTTAATTAACAAGAGACACCTATGGGACAAAATCAAAACTAAGGCGATTGTGACTAGATTCTTTAAATAAAAATATTTTTTTATTGGTACGAAAATTAATTTGTTCAGATAAATAAAGTTGTACGCTTCTGCCTTATAATCGTGACTTGCATTATATGTTTTTTAAATTGCTATAAAAAAATACGGTGTATGGTAAATGTATTTTTAATTTCCATTGGATGCATTTATGCTATCCTGCCATCTACCAATTTTTGTTCTAAAGCAGAGAGTTAAAAATCAAATCATTTCGTAATTTGACTGTAATTTAACTCTTTCAAAATTTGTTTTCATCATTTAAAAATAAAGCATATTTTAATATATCTTTCCCCTATGAACATGTGTACTCAAATATCAAATATCGATATTTTTTTAGAATGTATATGTTGTGTAAATATTATATTTACTCACATTTTTTTTACTATCATCTTTTTTACTATCAAAGCACCAAAACGTTTATTTCATTGAAAAAATAGTTTTACCATAATATGGCAATCTCATTCCTTTCAATCTTAGAGGACTTGTTATTTGTCATAAATTGTAAATATATTATTATGTCTATGTTATAAAATAAAATGTTCAATAAGATTTAATTAAAAATACTCTCACGTTATTTAATTGGATGGAAATATTGTATTATTTATTTTCATATATATTTTTATTTTAATATTTGCAAAAAAAAACACATTTCAAGTAGTATCCAATGACAGATACTTTTTCAATCTTCTTATCATAGAAAATAATTAATATCCATATTCCACTGTACAAGGCTGATTATAGACAAATATATCTCTCGGACGCGATGACGCGTCTTCCTGAGAATACAGACTGCGCCAGCTTAAATCAAACAAATTCTCCATTGAAAGAGTCGTTTGACAATTTTACCGGCCGGTATAAATTAAGCAAAAGTTATATATATTATACTGATATCTACTATCATCTGCATCGCTACATACCCCTTATTCAGTTCCTGATTAAATGTTATTTTCCTCTAACAACCCCGTCATAAACATCACCACGGCAACCATCAAATACTATTTTAATCGATTATTTTACATTTGAACGTCAGAAGTGATTTTTAAATAAATTCAAAACAACTTTTGACATTTTTGAGATGCTTTCTAATAAGCTCTTAAACTATATCGGTTGAGTTACAAAGAAGGCAGTTAAACAGAAATGAGTGAAGAAGAAAAGACAGAAGACGTCCAGCAAGAAGAAGTAGAAGTAGTCAACGAAGAAGTAGATAGAGTTAAAGAGGAGGAAGTAAAAGCAGTGGTAGATGAACATGCTGACGTCAAAGAAGGTATGAGTTTGAATATAATAAAAAACAATCATTATATTTAATAATATTATTGATACGGAGACGATCTGCACAGCTCCCTTAAACACACAAGCTACTCATAAAAGCTCATGATGCTATCTCCCATTGTTTTATCTTATCCCTTGGACACTAGTTTAGTTATTTTTAAAAGTTCAACGGTACAATCATTTATTTATAGTTTTTGTGTTCAATTTGTAGAACTCCGTTTTAATTTTTTTATATAATTCAGTTGAATTAAATTTAATATTATTATTATTTAGTACTGCTATTTTTATTTTTTTGTTTATAGTGACAGCTGTTTCGGTGTTTAGTGCCATTATCAAACTGTTTGATACTGCAGTTTGATAGTGGCCTTAAACGCCGAAACAACTGTCACTTCAAAACAAAAAAACTAAAAATAGCAGAACTAAATAGCAATAATAATAAATTTAATCAAACTGAATTATATAAAAATGGGATTATCATTGATTGATTAGCGATGTCTCTTGGTTTCACAACGTGCCTCTCCAGATCTTTTTCCTCTACCCTCTTTATATAGCTTTTTCTAAATGTATATTTTGTGGCTTATTTTCTACTCTTCTCATAAATATTTTATTGAATTTATCAGAAGTACCAAAGGAACCCATCAAAGTCGAAATAACAGCAAAAACAGACATTCCAGAAGAATCAGAAGATACGATTCCAGAAGAAGGTAATATCTTTATTTCGTGTTTTCGTTGAATTGGCTTGAAAAAGATTTGAGTAGTCATGTCCATTATTTTGTCAAACAAAACATTTTAAATTTAAAAAATCTTTTAAATTCTTTGGTAATAGGAGAAAGCAATTCCGAAGAAGAATATGAACTTGAACAAGAAGGCTCTGAAGAGGTGAGTGATTCTATATAAATACTCAGGTGTTTCATAAAATAAATTGGGAAACAATAAGCAATTCAATTCTCAGAATTACAAACATATATATATCATTTTTTCCCTCAGACCATAATTTACAATCTAAAATAAAATTGACACAATATTTTTTTACTAAAGGAGGAAACTGAGGAAGGCGGTCCAACTGAAGAAGAAAAAAATAAGGAAATACAAAGACGAATACTGGCACAATTTGCTGAACTAGAAGCTGAAGAAGTCGTTAAATCCGAACAAAGTGAAAAAGGTAAATTATATTTATCAACTTTTTAAAAACTTTATTACAGTTTGATCGTCAAAACATACCCGAAATCCACTTTTGTATTATTTAATTTCAGAGTCTGAAGTGTCAGTCGCACTGAGTGTATTTGACCGCGATGAATATCTAGAGAAGTATAAGACACTCAATGAAGAAAAAACTTTCCTCACCATGAAGAACGGCATCCTACAAAGAAAGATGAACGAGTACTTTAAGAAGAAAAAGGTCCCAACTTTTAGCAAAAGATTTAATGATAAAGTCATCATAAACAATTTAGTATTGTAGGTTTGGATAATTAATAGAAGATACTTATTTAAGTTGTGTAAATTGTCAGTAGGTTTGTGCTTAAATAGTTCGGAAAAGATCGGAACACTAAAGTAAATCTGATAATATTATTTTATCTCTGATATTCCAAATCAATTCATTTCGGAACGAAACTTTTTTTAAATTCATGTGATAACTCAACACAGGAGATATTTTCTTTGGGGATGCTGTGTGGGGGATAAGCGTGAATTCATGTCCTTGAAAGACCCGTGCTATAGGAAGGAGACAAAAGTAAAATTCATTTTAAAGTTTTCTAAGACGCCTGGTTCTGGCCAGTATACAAAAATCAACGTGACGTAAGAATCCATGTGCATATTATATTGGTGTTAATAAGGCTCTGCATTTATTTTATTTCCCTACAGATAGTACAACTACCCAACCTGGATACTGAAATGGATCCTGCGAAATTAGAAAAGAAATACCAAGCCTTGCTTCTTGTGTATGATAACGCTAAGCAAGAAAACCAAGCGGCAGAAGCACTTGTAAGTGCCGTTCTCCTTTCAAATTTCACAACTTGTCGTATTTTCCATGTGGGTTCATTTTCCTGACTTGTGCTGGAAATAGATATGATGAAACTTCTGATTTTGACGATATTACTCTGATTTTTTTTAAATTACATACAAAATATGGTTGTTACTATATTTTAGAGTATTTTTTTCGCCCGCCATGCTAGGTGTTCCTTAGTTATGACGGACGAATAACGACTTGATACATTGTCCTCTTTGTGGATCTCACTTATCTTTCTAATATATTTTTCAATGTTTTGAATATATCACCAATCACACAATTACCAATGTTATTTATTTCAGTTAAGACTCGATCTAGAAGAGACGTTAATAGTGCGAAATTGGGAAGCTGAAAGCTTCACTGAAGACTTTTCGAAATTCATAGAATTTGAAAAGACTTTGTCAAAAAGTCTCATTTATGCTTCCAGTGGCAAACGTATTCCTACTGAGGTAAGAGTTTTCGTGCTTTTGAAAAAGCTTTATTGCCTGTTTGTCGTCACGATCATATTGACAATAGACGAGATAATTGACAAGTGACTAATAATAGTTTTGCAATGAAACGGCTTAATTGTATAACTTCGTATAATAATACGGCCTACATAGTCGAGTGGTAAGACGCTCGACTACGAATCTAAAGGTCG
The DNA here is from genome assembly GCA_022651775.1 of Drusus annulatus. Taxonomy (NCBI): domain Eukaryota; kingdom Metazoa; phylum Arthropoda; class Insecta; order Trichoptera; family Limnephilidae; genus Drusus; species Drusus annulatus. Next base: position 810,031 of record JAGWCC010000094.1, read on the forward strand.
CGGGTTCAAACCCGGCGTGCGCCAATAACTTTTATTTAATTAATATGTGTCATAACACATTTAATTCATATAAAAATAATAAAAAGTATATTTGCGGCACGAGTAGATACTCTAAGTATCGCCCTGGTGAAAAGACCACCATTGAAATTGAAACGTTGCTTGAAATGGCTTTAGCTGTGTTTGGTGACCAGATCTGAATAGCCAGGTACCTCCCAACCTTCCTCTTCCCAATCTCCTTCCCCTCCCCAGTACTTTCAGCCTCACAACATACCCTATTTAGGGATGCCATGGTCTCACTGGCTCTTAAACGGTTGAGAGCAGTTGAGACTCTTGTGCGGTATTCATATAAAAAAATAAAAAAATAAATAAATAAACTTTAGAAAGACGACAAATTTTTCGAACAGATTCGGTGACTTTTAGAATACGGCTCAAATATTTACTTTTCGTGTTTTGTTTACTACCTGTATATCATTTATATTTTTTTTTTGTATTTGCTATCTAGTATCTATCTAGTACCAAATTTTATCTTTTAGTACGTCGACCGAATCATCTCCAGACAACGTATGAAAGTAAAAGAGATAGCCGCTATGAGATACAAATACATTAAGTGCCGAAATATTGTCACGCTTTCTGAAAATAAGCTGGACGAAGTGGAACGCCTCAGCGAGGGACTGCAGGTTAAAGACTACGAGAAGATGGCCGAAGATAATGATAACTACTTAAAAAGATTAGAAGGTAAGCCGTGCACATATTATACTCTATATACCTATACACCTAGCCTTTATCAATCCCTGTACCTTTCTGTTCTTCGCGGCATCAAGACCTAAAAATCCTTTTAATACAGCCCCTCGTGATTAAAAATCACAACAGGTTTGTAACACATCTGTCTTGATATGCACTAGCTTATTCTGGAATGTAAATAATGGCCATGGCTGGATCCGCGACCTACTAAGGATACCAAGAGACCGAATATATGCTATGTCATACGTATGCGAGTCATAAGTCTGTTCCTATTGAGGATGAGTACTGTTGAACATGTTTCAATAGAGATTTTTATAATTGCTTTCTGCATAGTTCAAACGTTGAGGTTATTAAACTGAAACACTTTACAAAGAAGGTAAATAATTGGACTGCTATTTAATCATTCGATTTATCTCTGCGGTGACTACAATGAAAAATAAATATACAAAAACATTTCACTTTTACCCTTGTGGTTTTACCCTACTCAAAACAGTCTATTTTATTATTTTTCTTATTTAAAACATACCTACATTATGTTTGCAGAACGAGATGTGGACCTTAGAAAGCAAAGAAATATCTGTTCTCAGTACCACGAGATGATAGCTCACATGAAGGAGGAGATTAACTATGAGGCAGAGAAGTGCATAGAGGCAGAGGACAAACTATTATTCATAGAAATGGACTGCAATAAAGTAAATATTCTTATCACATATTTATACTTGAATGTATGTACAGAAAAAATATAATGGTTTAATTACAAAAACACCTGTCTTGCTTAAAAATATTCAGTCTTACATTTTTTTATTGTTTAATTTTGTTTTAGGCAAGGGAAGAATTCGGTATTAAAAAAGACAAATTGAAGGTTATTCAAGCAAAATTATTGAAGGAACGTAATTTGTCTGGTTTGCTGGCCCACCCGAAACTTCACCAAGATTTCAAGAAGACTGTCAAAATTGTAATTATCACCAAAATAATAATTATTAAAACCTTCATCTCTTTGGAGGTTTCCTTTTTTATAAACAATTGAAATTTCCCCGCTTCAACACCTCTTACAAAGTAGCCATATGGTGTAATTGCTAAATACAGTTACTTTTGTCAACAACAACAGTACTGCCGTGATCTTTTCTACGCTGGAATAGACAGACACTCCACACAGCAACCCCAATTTTTTTAAATTTCAAATTAAAGTTAATATAATTGTTTTATTAGAACCTCCATGTAGTATAATTAAAGAGTTTTGCTTAATACTTATCTTAGAGTTGTGAAAATGTACTCGTAATTTTATTGTATTCCACACTACACCTGTGCAATAATAGTACCTTTGATGTTTTCAGGTTGAGAAAATGAAAGATGAGCAGAGAAAAATCCTGGAAGATCTGGAAATGACCAGGAAGAGGCCAAGACCACTGCCCCGTCCAAATACGACAGGTGCACTTGAAAATCACCATGCGCGGACAAAACCCAAGTTTCATCGGTCGGTAAACCTTGGCTCATCGCGATGTGGCTGCTAAACTACAAAAGGCGTTCTGCAAGTTTTGTAGCTTCGTTGTAACTTCACCTTCTTTCTCATGAAACTCCATTAATAAATACAGCTAAAACTGACTTAGCAAGCACGAAGACGAGCATGCATAAACTTCTTTGTGTTTTCCTATAGCCTATCTTGTATTTTAATTTGACCTTACAAACGTGGAAGACCAATTTTTCAAATCTTTACTATTTCGAAGCATATTTATTTGTTATTTTTATTCACACACTTTTAATAATTATTCCTTTTTGCTTTCACTTTCGCTTCTGCTTTTCGTACTTTACGTATTTTATATTTTTTATGTTTTTTAACCTTTTCAACACACAAACCCTATTCGTAAATAAAAATACGTAACAATTTTCTTATTGTGGCTTTAACAACAATAAAAAAAAAACAATTAATAAAATTGTGTGTCTTTTCTGGCTTTCATTTCATTCTTCCATCGCGGTCACCTCTTTTTCTTCTTACCCCCTGCCTAACCTGATATTTTTCGAAATTTTCTGCTGAATGGTTGAAATCGTAATTTTTGTCAAATTAAATCTATCTCTTAGACATGGAATTATTGCGAAAAATACCAGGAGCACACAATGCTATAGAGGTAAGCAAAATCTACATTTTTATTAACATTGCTTAGAGCTAGACTGTCGAACTAGACCATCAAATGAATAATTTAAACATTTTACCAAAAGTACAAGAGCTTGGAGATATAAAACCATACTGAAAATATACGCCTGACGTATCTCACTTTTTTTCGTGTTATACGGCACAACATGCAGCATTACCATATAAGTATGTAGTAAAAGAAGAACAATAAAAGTTTGCAAGAAGCGTATGTACACCAATATAATTTATATATATTTTTAAAGGTCCTGCTAAGTAAGAGTAAAGCAGAAAAAAATAATTAAATAAACTACCAGTACCATCAGTCGTGTATATTATAATATTGTGGAATTAATGATAATGAATTTGTAACCGTTTCAAAAAGATTTATATTATAGTGGTTGTGTGTTGGTAATAAAAGAATAATAATACGAAAAAAAAACTTAAAAGGTTCATTATCGACGTGGTAATCTTAATCAACATTTAACAAATTAAGTGGAGGCTTATCTATTGATTCTTTGAGGACAAACTTTATTTAATGCTTATTCTCTATGTTAATAGACTTCCACAGACCATAGCGTCATATTTTATATACTCGTATGGGAATATACCTACATTGCCTAATCGATGCAGGCGACAGATTATCGAATTTGGTTCTGCGTCCTTATTGATACAATAATAAGGTGACTGGGGGCGAGTAAATCTACCAGGTACGTGATAATTTATTAACGAAACTAATTTGAGTGCATCAAACCTTTAATAAATTATTTGATTGAGGACTATACGCGATCGACGTCAAATAAATATGAGCCGTTAAGGTCTAATATTCCTAAACTTTCTGCAATATTTGTGCTTTATAGTTTAAGGGCTTTTGAGTCTCAGAACTTTTGAACTTTTAATCTTTGAAATTTTGAGCATTTTAATTTTTAAGCTTTGAAACTTTTGAGCTTTGGAGCTTTTGAGCTTTTGAACTTTGACTTTTGGAGCTTTTTAACTTTGGATCTTTGAGCTTTTGAGCTTTTGATCTTTGAGCTTTTGAGCTTTGAGCTTTAAGCTTTTGAACATTGAGCTTTTTGAGTTTGATCTTTTAACCTTTTGAGTTTATGAGCTTTTGAGCTTTGGAGCTTTTGAGCTTTTGAACTTTGACTTTGGGAGCTTTTTAACTTTAAATCTTTGAGCTTTTGAGCTTTTGATCTTTGAGCTTTTGAGCTTTGAGCTTTAAGCTTTTGAACATTGAGCTTTTTGAGTTTGATCTTTTAACCTTTTGAGTTTATGAGCTTTTGAGCTTTGGAGCTTTTGAACCTTGGAGCATTTGAGCTTTGGAGCTTTTGAGCTTTGGACCCTTTTGAACTTTGGAGCTTTGGGGCTTTGAGCTTTTGAACGTTGAGATTTTCTGACCCTCGTCTGACCTTTCCTCGCTTTATCTAGATTTTTTGGAAAATTTACCACGAGTACATACATAATTCTGCAGAGGTACATATTTCTTTTAATATTTTTAGATCTCACTTGGTAAATGGAATTGTTGGAAAGATACCAGGAGCACATAATTCTGCCGAGGTGTATTTTAAAAAATATTATTTTTAATATTTTGAGATTTTTCAGTTGGTAGATGGAATTATTGCAAATTATACCAGGAGCACATAACTCTGCCGAGGTAAATATATTGTTTTAATATTTCTAAATCTTTTGCTAACCAATAGAAGAAATTACTGCAAAATATACCAGGAGCACATAATTCTGCCGAGGTAAATATTATTTTTTAATGTTATTTTTAATATTTTGAGATCTTTCAGTTGGTAGGTGGTATTATTGCAAATATGACGGGACGACATAATTCTGCCTAGGTTTATATATTTTTCAATATTTGGCGATTGTCTGTCCCATTATTAAATTTCTCTAAAATATCTACCAGGAGCAAAGGAGATTGAAGAAATAAAACTCTCTTTAATACACTTGCAATCTTTACTACTCTGAAGTTATGTATATTGCAGATTCGTATTAAACAGGCGTCTAAAATGAATGAATCTTGGCTATCTGTGTAGATTCGGAGACGGGTGGATTGTGATATTTATAAGGCCCTTAAAGAAACATCGAGCTTTAAGCTGTTAATTTCCAGCTGTGATACTTGCCTCGCCTTACAACACTTGTATAATAATAATTATTTTTATCTTCCTAATTAAATAAGTCCAATCAAGTTTATAAAATATTTATTTTACACCAATAAATAACAATCAATCATTTTCACTGCGCATCTTTGCTGGCCTTCCTTCCATTTGTTCCATTGTGGTCACCGCTTTCTTCTACTGCGTACTTCCCCCTCCTCCACCCCGGCGGGTACCCGTTCTTCGCAGCGTCATTCCACCACAACTCTTCGCCCTGTGCTCCAATCAGGTAGACCACGTTGGTGACGAAGAGGACGGCCAGAACTATCCAGAAAGCGTTGCGCCACTGGACTTGAGTTTGCTATAATAAAATGATTAGGTTTTTTACTGACAGTACGAAAGAAAAAATAAAGAACAAATTGGAATACTTTGTACAGGGTTGAGCTAAGAAAATACAAATTATTGACAACAACACTGCTGTCCACGATGGAAATCCACGGAAAGAGATAAAAAAAACTCTTTATCTGTTAGTTATAGGAATCTTTTTTTGATTTGTTTAGGTTTTTCTTCACAGTAGTCAGTGCTTTTAGTATATTTGTAGCCTGCAATTTTTGATGCGAAACATGTGGCAATCTTACGCTTAAGCGATAATACTAATAAAACCGTAAGAAAGTGGAATATCTGCCAATTCTATCTCCTTTAAGTTCCTAATTGAAGACCCCGCGGCAAGAATGAGTTAGTATTCTCACTGAACTAATTATTTCTGTCTCCCTCTTATATATATTGTATCTCTTTCTGCCATTCATTACTGTCCATATGTATCTCTCTGCATGTAATTCTGTCTCCCTTTACTATATCTTGTATATCTCTCTCTTTCATCACTGTCCTACATATATGTCTGTATGTAATGTTATTTAGTTGATGTAAAAGCCCTGAAGAAGCTTGAGAAAAGCGAAACCTGGTTGGCGGTTAACTCTAAATAAAGTGGTGTTTTACAAAGTTTATTGTTTTATTTAATATACAATGTCACACCCCCAAGTTTTAGTTTCGGTCGAAAAAAACTAATTCCAGTACGCTCTATCCAATGAACACACTTTCAGATCATGAAAATGGCAAGGACACGGAAAACTCAAAATGTTGAACATGTTAACTGCAAATTTTGTTATAACTGAAATATTTTTTAATGGTAAGAACACAGTATCTACAATAATTACATTGTATTGCAGGAACGCATTAAAATGCTAAATTATATATTAAATTTGTGGATTTGTGATGGTACACACTTTTTTTTTTCAATATAACGCCAAAGACTGAATATCTCAGAATGGCTCGATGGTTAGTTAACAGCTTTTTGCCGTGGGGTCTTCAATTCTCATGCGATGTTTCCCTTCACATCGTGTCCAGCTGATGTTTAGGCCTCTCAACACTCGACCTGCAGGCTTACTACAGCGTATTTGATGGTTGGTTAACTTCCATCGTTGCTATTACGTGAACAGCTTTGCAATACTTACATCAGGAGTAAGATACCCCACCAGGTAGGGCGTGACTATCCCCGAGATGGCTCCGACCCCGTTGATGAGGGCCGTGGCGGTGCCGGCGTAGTTGGGCGTGATGTCCAGCGCGTTGACCTTCATGCCGCAGTAGTAGGAGCCCATGAGGCCCATCGCCACGCAGAAGAGGGCCACCGCGGCGGTCGTATCGCAGCCGGCGTAACTGGCGGCGAGGATGAATATTCCTGGGCCCATGGATGCTGAAGAAATATAAAGCGAATTGGTCAAAATGCCAACCTACGCAAGGTAATAGCTTTTTCTAGACTCCACGTGGCATGCGACACATGAACTAGACGAGTACTAACCGGTTATCAAACCTTAGTTGAACATTAATGGAAAGGTCTGGATATAAATACAATCTGATATATAACATGCATATCAGGTTGGAATATTATCTTTCGCCTACCGGTAAGTAAATATGATGTGTTCTGAAGAACTAGCGCTATGTTATTTGATTCCTACGGAACAAGTCGTCTTTACGACTCGTCCTTACATGTATACTCAACATGACAAGGATCGTGTATACAAATCACGATTCACACGAAATAAAGAATGGTCATTATATATTTTTTTAAATAAATTTGGTTAACGATCCCATGAATAGACTGAAATTGACTGCTTTCGTACATTTTTTTTAAATCTCTTATTATTAAAGGCTTGGCTCTTCAAAAGTAACCTTTAAAATCAACCATTAACTTGTTATTTGTTTTATCTTATGTTGTCTTAGAGAAAAACGGTAGTCTGTTTCTTTGTTTGGTGCAAATTAATATTTTTTAAGCATTTAATTGCTATTATTGTATGTTCTCACTATAACAATTTGTTTCTACTGTTTTTTTTACTATTTTTTAACTCGTGTACGAGTACATAGGTCACAACATATTGTATATTGTTTTATAATTGTGCTGCTATTTTTGTGATTATTTAAATATATTGTATTTTATAATTTGTTTAACTTAGCTACTTTTGACAAGATACTTTCAGTAGCTTGGACGGTATAAATTCCCATTATAAAAATAAAATAAAATAAAATTTTAAAAAAATTTTAAAAAAATTTAAAAACATCTTATCTCCCCCTACACCATTTTCATCCTCACTTTTCTTTTGAAAAATCCTTCCACCTGACATCAATAAGGAGTTTGCCTGAGGGAAGCCACAAGATAGCCCGAGGAGAGCCGGACAGCTGTGTGCAATTAATATATAATATAAGTAGAAGTAACCCGCTTACACTAAGAACATATTGTTAGGATTTTTTTACCGATGGTTGTAAATATCTTTCTGGCGTTCTTGATGGAGAGCCAGTCCTTCTTGATGCACAGGTCGCAGAAGAACCCGAAGCAGAAGGAGGACACCCACATGACGAAGTAGGGTAGAGCAGACAGCATGCCAGTCTTGGCGATACTGAATTTCAGAACATCGTTCATATACTTGGGCAGGTCCGTTACCATCGTGAAGTAACCCCAGTCGTGACCAATCTGTAAAAAAATACAAAAAGTTTTACTTTTTAAAGAAAAGATCGTTGTCAAGTCGTCAGCTGAATTTTGTAGGACAAATATAATAAGATACATGTACCGAACTGAATTTAATCAGAGCTTCATGTAAAACCATGATAATGTATTCCTTGGTATGAAGAAGGCTGGAGAGTGAATCAGTGATTTGGAGTCCGCACGAGGAGAAATTACTCCCTCATGTTGGAGAGGGTTCAGAAGATATTTCTGAGATTTATGTACTTGAGGGAGTACGGTTACTACCCGTGGCTCTATTCAACTGACTTTCTCTTGGGTATTCTCAGAACGAACCATCTGCGGGTCAGAAGGATCTGTACATTGATACCTATTTCTTCAAATTGATACGTGGATGTTATAAAAACTTGGCTATCATGGAGAACATTAACATTTATTTTCCCGATAGTTATCGTTGTCATCGACAGCATATATATTGTTTGATCTCCCTCGGCCTGCAAGACTAACTTTCCAATGGTCATACCGATGGGGAGGGTGCTCTTGCTGTTGAATCGAATCGCTTCAGATATCAACATTTTTTGCGCCAGTAAAATTTCCTTTAAACAGTAAGCTTTATTGCTGCTTGCTTAACTACTGTATATTATTTATCCACCTTGTTTATTTATAAAATCTTAGAAATGTTTATATTTTTCATCACTAATTTACCTCTCTCTTGCCTTAGTATATATGGTTTATACTCAATTTTTTGTACACCTCATATGCTTTTTTTATGTATCTTGAAAAATGCTTTAAAGGTATATTTTTGATGTTTTTAAAATTAATATTTAATTTAATGGAATTGTAAGATTTAAAGAAAGATTTAATTCAAATGATGTAAGTTTTTAAAACATGTATTACCGCAGCAATGACCAGTGACCAGATGGCGAAGGAAGACAGCATGGCTCTCCACGGAACGGACTTGTCAGTTTTCTTGTCAATTCTCTGTTCGAGAAACTCTCTTTCCTCGTCAGATATGTAGGGGTGAGTTCTCGGGTCACTGTAGACGAGGAGAGACTATAACCAAAAATAACACAACCATCCATTCAAACGCGACCTCAGTAAATTCTGTTTTCTTCTTTTTTTAAAAGAAAAACAAACGTTCCGGGTCATGAATAATTTGCCGATATTTTAAAAACTACAACTACCATAATAATAAGCGGAAAATGTTGCTTGTGCAATGATAGAGTACTTAGCTGGCAGAGGAATTGAACCCACGACGCACGGGTACGTAAGCTACTGACTGGTCGATTGCTCAATCTGTTACTCCAATCATCATTCCTCGTCTCGCCTGTCTGCCTCACATTGCCTCCCATTTCCTCACCTCGTCGCGTTAGCTTGTCTGCGCTCCGTCCCTTTTCGTGCCGGAGCGACAAAGGTGATGACATAATCATCGCTGTGGGTGTAATGGGATTGATATGTAGGAGGTCACGGTTCAACCATACACAACTACTAGGCAGCAAATAAATACCTCAAGTAAGAACTGTGCGATACGATAATGAAAACGTACCACTCGTGCTCCCCGCCTCGTCTTCCTGAATATCTCAGATGGAGGCTCGCTAGGGGTGTAGGGTAGGCATTCAATAATTAATATTATGAAACTGAAATAATAACTTTGTATAAGACACAGATTTTATTTTTATTTTTATGACCGACCGGTTTTGCTTAGCCTAAGCGTCGTCAAGTATGCGGTTATATGCACATACAGAGGGAAAACACAATATAAAATAAAATAAGAGAACAGTGAGAAAACAAAAAAAAAACATTTATTGTATGGCAAAGAAACAGAGAGAAAGACCCAGATAATATTAATTGAAAGAGGCAAAACCTCAACTGAGAAGGATGAAGTAAAAATGAGATATTTTTAATATACAGGAAATACCTAATATTGGATACTGGTCAAATTCAACTTATTATTAAGAAAATTACTATAGTTTTTTAAGACACCGGTCGGTCATAAAAATTAAAATAAAATCTGTGGTCTTTTACAAAGTTATTTTTTAATTTCATTAAATATGTCAAACCACAAAGTTTTTCTTTCCACGAAAGTACGTTGTACTCACCCACAAAACGAACCAAATGATCCCTACGCCTCCGAAGATGTAGAAAACGTTTGGCCAGTTACCATCCTTGGACATGACCAGCCCGGACACCACGGTGCCGAGGATGTTGCCTATTTGGGAGCCGCCGAATATGAGCGAGCCCATCCTGCCTCGCTCTGTCTTGGGCACCCAACGGGACATCAGGGCGGCTAGGGCTGGTGATGTGGGACCCTGGAACATATATAGTGTTTTAAAACATCAACTTATAATTTATGAAATTCCTTCAAATTGAATGTGTGTCTATTTTCGAGCTTAGGTAAAAACACTTTTATCAGGCAAAGTAGCGTGAATGAGGTTTTATGTGATTATTTTAAAACCATCTTCCGCATTTTCCGCAGCGAAGCTAGCAGTTCACTTATACCAACCCTGGTGAGGTATGGAACTGGCAGAGGAAGGATGAAAGTAGACCGAATGCTCTGAAAATGAAATACCTTGTGCGATAAAACCATGTATGACCGTGTTAAAAATGTTGATATCCGGAAAGAATGCAAGAATAGGTTATTTATAATATATCAACATATTAAAAAATAAAATGTATTTCCTATATTGTCCAAGCTTTAATTTAAGTCAAACATCTGCAGAGTGAGTTAGTTAAAAAATGAAATACCAAAAATCTATTGCACTCGGGATGTTTTCAGCAGATAGAAATCACGTATTTATCTATAGGAAAACATGTAAAACTCGATTTTGGCAAATTGTGGGTTGGACACCTTTTGCATAACTACGTCCAATTGAAATTAAAAATTGGTATAGCCAAAAATAACTGCTCCAATAAATCGCATAGTAATTATGTGAGCGAAAGGAAGAGAGGGATAAGTCAATAAAACCAATTTTTCAGTGTTGTTCCTTAGATAGAAGATACCTGCCAAGGAAAAATTAGATTAGTCAGAAAATAAATTAATGTGCTATTATTTTTTTGAAAAAAGACATGTGATATATGACATAATTACATACAAAAAAATCCTCAATATGACACAATTACATAAAGAAAACAAACTTCCTCAATTTGACATTTGACATAATTACATACAAAAACAAATTTCCTCAATTTTGTTTTGGCTCTCTTGAACATCTGCGTTTATTAACTCATCCCTTCTTCCCTTCGCACACAGAATTGTCATATGAAATAACGATCAGACCAATAATTTTAGGATGAAATACAGATAGAATTAAAAATATTTTTCGAGATGATTTAATGAAAAATATCTTACCTCTGCGAGTCCTTCGATGACTCTCACTGCAATAAGCCCCCCGGGGTTGTCACCGCCGGCCCTGACCACGGCTGGCGTGGCCAGAGTCAGGACGGCCGTGATGAACACTCCCACGCCGAGGGTGTGCTTGGCCCCATACTTCTCGGCTATCAAGGCAGCGGGGACGTGTGTGAATACGTAGCCGTAGTAGAAAGAACTGAGGATAACACCTTGCGTTACCTCGTCCCAGTTGTACTGCCCATGGAGCTGTACAAAAAATCAACGATTTATTAAATAAATAAATTACCTTTAGTCCACGTTTTAGTGGTATACCACTGAAAAACATTATTACTATTTTTTTATTTATTCAACCAATTGTACAAAAATGAACATTTTTACTTAAAACTAACAGTAGGTATAATATTAATAAATAGAACACATACACTTTGTTTTTAACCACTTAAAAAAATAAAATAAAAAAATAAAAATAAAAAAAAAAATAAAAATAAAAAAATTAAAAAAAATAAAAAAAATAAAATAAAAAATTAAAAAAAAAAGTGTTCTATTTATATTTATGGCAAGCCACAAAGTTAATGCTTTTTACGAATATATGGTATAATATTCATTCACTTTATATATAATGTCTAGTTTCTAGTTAATGTTAAATACCTCCCTAATTGAGAAAATTCTTGTGCTTAGGGGGGAGTACTATCATGGGTTTCTTGAATTTTATTTTATTATTAAAAATGAATACCATATGAATATAATACATTTTAGATTATTTTATTGAAAAGTGTACTTTGAATTTTTTTTTTAATTTCGTAGTTGTTAACATCTATTATGTCTTTGGGAAGTTTGTTGAAAATCTTAATTGCCGAGTAGGAATAATGATGTTGTGCTGTTGTTGTATTGAGTTTCGGGGTAATTATTTGGCCTAATGTTCTTGGTCTGGTGCTCACTGAATCCAAATTGCTTTTTTCTTTGTGAATTTGAAGTAATGCATTTTTTATATATATTTTGTTCAAATCTAAAACTTTGAATTCTGTAAATAATTCGTTAGTAGAGTAATCTAATGGCTTTTTTAGGATTATTTTTATTAGTCTTTTTTGTACTATTTCAAGTGAGGCTAAGTTAGTTTTACACGCACCTCCCCAGCCTATTATTCCGTATTGCAGAATTGATTGGGCCAGTGCGTAGTAAGTCTTTAGTAATAACGGTTTGTAAAATGGTTCTTAATTTTAGGAAAATGTAAAATAGTTTACGTATTCTTTTTACAGTTTGTGTAATGTGCTCAGTCCACTTAATATGATGGTTTATTGTAATACCTTGATATTTGATATGTTCCTTTTTTGTCAGTGTAGACCAATTATAAGATTTGCAATTTTCAGGTATTTTTTTACAAGAGTTATAAATAATAATATTGGGATGTACCGTTGGAATGTTTTTGTCAGATAGTGTAAATGTCATAAAGTAAGTTCTGTCGGAGTTTTTAAGGATAGATAATTATCGTCAATTTTGACACTTAACAACTGACACTGTGTCCTTGTTGAATATTGTGATTTGTTGGATTGGCCACACTGACATCTGGATTACAACAATAAAAGTCAACATGCAACATCTCGAACCACTAGACTAGCAGAATTCCAGTAATGACCAGAAAAACCGAAAAGGATGCAGACAGAAGATGAAAGAAAAACATGAAATACTTAACATCAGTCAAGTATAAAAATATTTATTAGTAACAAGTTCAGAACTTTTGTAGATCTTTTTCAAATTTTCCTTAGGGTTTTTTATCCAGTTAAGACATTTTCCCTAAGAACTCACTAATGTAAACTTAAATTCAGTCAATTAAATACAACCATCAGATGATGATCGTAATAAGGCCTAATGACTCGCAGTACTAGTTAGATAGACATTACGAGGGGTATTTGAAGAAGCCCCAGATAGTTAGCAGAGAATTACGAAAGAATTCGTAAAATCTACAAAAAAACTAAACATTATTGTAAGATTTGTAATTACACCCTTAGATGTATTAAATAATGTAGATACGTTACTGAGATAACGCGCGTGAATGTACTAAGCCGAGTCCGAGAGATATATCTGAAATTTACTGCGTTTAGTATCACACAAACATTCGTTCGACAGACAAGCTGTCACGGGAAAACGGGAGCTTTTCAACCGAAATAATGTGAGATAGCGAATGCAGAAATACACAGGTGTGTGGAAGACAGCCGTTTCCGTACGTCGTACTCTACTTAGCTAGTCGCTCAGTAAGTTTGTCGGGGAAGAGTGATTATAACAGTAACGCGGGACGTTCATATGGCTATCTCATCCGTACACACACATTCTGTTTAGTACTGCTATCCTTTTTATAAGCGTTATGAGCTTTGAAACATAAATCAAGACCGTGCCACATTTATCGTTCGATTTGTATGAATATGACGTGTCTTGTATTTTATGTCTATGATTACACCGACACAAACAACGATGATTCACAAAACCTTCAAAATTGTTTACATAAAAATAATTATACTTACTAGCGGAAACTTCACTGGTGAATGCAACATACTTATAACTTTAACTATTAAAATTTTATGAAATGTTTTCTTAAATAAATAAATAAAATATAAAAATAAATAAATAAAATTAATAAAACTAAATTAAAACCAAAATTAAAAATTAAAATTAAAATTAAAAATTAAAATAGCACTTGGTTAATGCATATAGCGCCACTTTTGTGAAATATCACCTCAAGGGCACTTAATCCACCAACATTTCAAAAAAGTTCACTTTTAATTTTTTTTTTAAAGCAGCAAATTCTGCCTTTCTTAACGGCCCTCCACAATAACAACCAAATTCTTGTTATAGTATTGCACAATCTTTTAAAAAAATCTGTCAATCTCCATGTTTTCATTTTTTAGTTTATATTCGCCATATACCTTTTAATGAATATCTTAACATTCGCCTGATTCGATATTCAGCATAAAGCATTTAGCGATTATAAATTATAACTTTAAAAAAAAATCGTATTTTTTTCAATTTATAATCTAGCTGGCTGCCTCCATAGTCTAGTGGTAAGACGCTTGACTATGAATCCAGAGGTCGTGAATTTGAACCCAGCGTGCGTAAAATAAATTTTAAATAATGAATGTGTGTCATAAAACATTTAAATTCAAATAAAGTAAAGGTACATTTGCGGCAAGTTCCAGAGTGGTAGATACTCTGGAACATTCAAAATTGAAACGTTGCTTGAAATGGCTTTAGCCGTGTTTGGTGACCAGATCTGAATAGCCAGGTACTACACAACCTTCCCCTTCCCCATCTGTTCTCCTCCCCGCCACCTCCAGCCTCACAACATACCCCAATCGGAGATGGCATAGTCCTACTGTCTCCAGACGGTTGTGAGCAGTTGGGACTCTTATGCGGTATTCACTATAATTATTTTTTAAAAGATTAATGATTGAATATCAGGTTTCAAAATACTTTAACAAGAACTTGGTAGCTAGTGCGGAGGGCCGTTAAACAATAATTGTAAAATTGGTGAAACGTACTCAAACATGCCACAAAGAACATAGAGAACCGATATATAGTTAGAGTTTAAATCTGATTCATGATTCATTCATGTTGTAGTGGATGTAACGGCTAGGGGTTATTGTGCCACTTACACTAGTGGTGTTTCCAGAGGAAACGTCTAGGTCAGGGCAGGCGAGAGGGTCGTGAATCACCCCGTGGTTTGGACCTCGGCTGACCACCATCTGAGTGATGGCGATGTTCAGACAGACCCTCAGGGTGTAGGCCACCATGATGCAGGAGAAGCCCATGATGCCGATTACCCATCTTTGGGGAATCAGAAAACCTGTCCAAAATAAATAAATTAAATATGTGTTTATTTACATAAGTTTCGGATATATTATAATAAAGTCCCGTTAAACTGCTACAACAACAGTTTGTCAACAGGTTTTTATATATAAACAATCTATATATCGCTGTTCTAGTTCAATAATATAACAAGTAAAAAAAAAAATATTTTACTTTTTTTTTACTTATTGTTGTCTTTGATTCCTTGGAATCAGAAAACACAAATAAAAAAAGTAAAAAATTGACTTATTATAGTATTGAACTGGAATCTGGAAAAGCAAAAAAGCCTACACGCGAAACTTGGGTAAAAAATTAGTCAAATATGCAGTTTTGATCAGTTTTTTTTCTGCATCGAATACTCTGGCTCTCGTTTGATTCTGAAGACTTTGGTGACCTTGAAGTAACAATATATGGAGGGACAGCTAATTTGTTTTACCCAACCCATCCGAAATTGTAATGAATCACTTTTTCCGAGTTTTTACATCGTACACCATGAGAGAGAAAGAGACAACAAAAAATTTGTCAAATATGCTGGTTATTTTTTTAACGGATCCACATTTTTTTATTTTTTTTCTGCTAAACGGTTTTTTAGGTTAGATGTACTGGCTATACGAATACTGTATTATGTCGATATGTGATATGAACTTTAAATACCCTTCAGCAATTTAAAATGTTAAAATCATCAAAAACAAGTCCAAAAACTTATTTGGGGAGAACTCTAAGCTTGATTCAAAATACGATAACCATTTGACTCAAGCGACACAAGTTTGGGACTTGCTTAGCTTTTTGTTCCTTCAGGTAACTCAGTGCATTGAGTTACCTGAGTTACCTTTTTTTTCAATATCTAACCAGATACTGAAGACTTATGAATTTTTTCCCAAAATTGCACTTCAGCCCTTTTGCCTTTCTGTCAACGATATGAAGTCTTCGGTGTTATCGCACTAGGCAGTTGTTTGCATCTCTCATTTAAATCAACGATAGTCAAAAATGATGTTTTGATCAATGAAAAATGCATGTGTTAAGTGGCTGTCACATGATTTTAATAAAAATTATAAATATGTTCTCATGATCTGTCCGATATTGTATTTATCGAGCAGATAGCAAAAAAAAATCGTGTTTCTGTATTTATCTGATCAAACTGTGCAAGTTTAAGCGGTTTATAATTAATGCACTCTTATCTTATAACATATTGTATATTTATTAGAGTATTCAAAATAAATAAATTATCAAAACAAGTTAGACAATCATTATTTAAATAAATTATCAAAACAAGTAACAAACAAAAAAATATTATTTTGTCAACAGCTCTTTCTCATGTCGTTAAACTTTACGTATTTTATTTATTTATTGAATGACCAAATACCCTTTCTATGAGAGTATCTCAAATATTACTTCATGGAGTTTTCCATCGGAAAACAAGGAATAATCTTATTTCTAACGCCCAATATAATGTTCCAGAATCAGTAGTGATGTTTTTGTCAAAGAAGTGTGTTCTTAACCGCTTTGAAAGAAATCTGATGTCGCCAAAAATACCTGTCCACTCATTGGCCCTAGATTGACGAATTATATTGATTATCTGGTAAAAACAAATTCGGTATTTGAAAATGTTTGATCCATTTCACAAGTAAGGAAAAAAATGTTTAGTTTGGGCAGATTTCCATTGGTTTGTCTTCAGTGACTATGAATGACATCTGTTATTATAATTAGGAACTAGACATTTGATTTAAATTAAAAATGGTTTGAAACATAGCTAAACCATACATTTATAATTTAGAGCTGAATGTTTTTCCAAAAAATTTTCAGGGTCTGTTTCACTATTTCTTTTCCATTAAATTATTAATTTGTCCCTCTGCGCAGTATCCTTAAAGTTGTCATAAGCCTTAAGGGGGGCCTGTTAATATTTGAAAATTCCATTATAAAATTCATGTATAAAAGAGAACACCTGTTGAGAGTTCTTCGCACCAAATAATGGATTAGTCATTAAAATGATAATATTTTCCTTTTTGACCGACGCACGACATGGTAATTAATTCATGTTATCGTTTGTTTGATGATTGAATCGTGATTGATGTGTTTTTGTGTTCTGGATTATTATCGTTGTAAAGAATAGATAACAGATTCAACAATAAATTAGCAGTTTGATGCTGGTTTTGATAATGCACTAGATTAATAAGATAAAACTGTCTATTCCACTGAATTTATGACCAACGTTTAACGACCTCCGTGGCAAAGGCATAAAACTTTTGTGACTAGTCACAGAATTCACAGGTTCAAAACCGAAGAAGAGTAGAAAAAACTCACATAAGCAATAAAATAATTCTAGAATGAATGATAAATAATGGCAAAGTCGGTCAGCATCGAAGTGATGCATGAGATAGCTTTAATATTTTTAACAACACGATCTGACAGACCAGCCAACCATCCTCTTTCTCTTTTTTCAACATCACAACAATCCCCCTGTCGGGGGTTCCATATATCCATTCGCTCCGCATACTTGGAACTCTATTCGAAATCGCATTGAAACTTTGACTGGAAAAACAACGAAACGTCAGATATGAATTTATTTCGTATTGAAAATGAGCATAAATCTTTTATTACGATATTATTTTACAGTTCTGTCATACAAACTTTCCCACTAAAATATTGCATCACACAAACTAGTGGTATTTTCATAGACATAAAATACAAGACACGTCATATTCATACAAATTGAACGATAAATTTGGCAAGCTCTGATATCTGGTAACGCGTGAAAAGGATAGCCATACCAAGCAGAATATGTGTGTATGAATGAGATAGCTATATGAACGTCCCGCGTTACATTCTCCGCGTTACAAGCCCTCTCTTCCCTAACGAACTTACGAGCGAAGTAGCATGCGACGTACTCGTGTACTGTCGCTAGGTTGTCTTCCACCAACTTATGTATTTCTGCATTCGCTATCTCACTTACCATTTGGTTTGTGAACAATTGTATTAATTGAAATAATAGGTGATTTGTGTGTACTTCGCATGAAAAGAAACTCCATGAGATTTGTTTTTTGTTCCCGAATGATTTTTACACTTGTCAAAAGCACAGGAAGGCATTTTATCTCAGAAAAGAGCTTACAGCGATGCGTTTGTGGCAGCTGGTGACAACTTGTTTGTCAAACGAATGTTTGTGCGAGACTAAACGCAGTAAATCTCAGGTATGCCACGTCGGCTTAGTTTCGCGCAGTAACGCGCGTTGTCTCAGTAACGTATCTACATTATTTAATTCATGTAAGGGTATTTTCACAGAAGTGAATAATTTTTTCATTTCAAAGTTTGAAGGAATCCAGAATTGCTTCACAGCTGTAGTAAATTAAAATTCTACATGTAATATTAACGTACTGCAAACATCAATGGAACGATCTCTCAGTATGGCGCGTAGTGATCCATCGTACGGTAAAACAGCTACAAAAAAATGGGCACTGTGCTACACGGCTATCGTTAACCCTTTACCGCATACTGTTCCAAATTTGGAACATTAGAATGTTATCATCATAAAGGACTATGTAGGCCATATATGTATTTTATTTTCAGCTCATTCCTTACTGTGAGCTCTGCATTATTATAAATTGAACAGTGCTACCAGTTCCGAGCTTTCAGTCGCGTCAGTAAGTTGTCATTTCGGCTATTTCGTGAACAAGCGTGGTTGTGATTGTTCAGTGTGTGAATTATTTTGTAATATTTTAGAAGTAATAATACATATTAAGATATATATTTTTTCTATTCTTTGGTGTGATTGGTATACCTTTTATGCATAGTGTGACAAATTTAGGAATATTGTATTTACTCGCCATATTGCATGTAGTGCCAAATATGAAATAACACATTTTTAATAAATGTTTTGCAATTCTTTAAAAATATATTATAATATATGATTCCACCAAATACATTTCTATACAAATATATTTTTTCTGGAAATATTTTTTAAAAATCCATGCGGTAAAGGGTAGATATGAACTGTACAAGATACGTGAAAATAACCTTTTTTAGAATGCCGGACAACAGTCCCAACTGCTCCCAACTTTTCGGAGCCAGTAAGGCTGTAAGGAGTGGGAAAGGAAAGGATGTGGGGAAGATGGGGGTTGGGAAGTATCTGACTATTCAATATTTTGCTGCATTGGTTCAGAACTAAAATATATCACGTCAGTCAAAATAATGATATTTCCAAGGGAAATTTACCCCTCACAGTTTCATGCATTTATTTACTGGTCAAATTTTATTGAAACAAACCTTTACGATACGTTTTTAAAAAACTTTGTTACTATGAAAGTAGAATAAATTATAAATAATTTCCTTTGTGAGTAAATACGACCGTACGAAGGAGAATTTTTCAAATTTAGGACTGAGGAATGCGTTTGAGAAAATTATCAAATTAAAAAGAATCTTTTTAAATTCCCATCAACCTAATCAAGTACCTATCTCTAATGTACTTTAGCAGACATTATTCTATATTTGAAATGGGTGGATTAAAGCAACTAACATTTTTTCTTGTCAAGTCAAGTTAAAACCCGTAATTTTTCACGGGTAACAACTAATAAATTAAAATTGGTACATATTATTTGAACTGAATCGGAGACGCTAAAAAACATAAAATGTTAAAAAGTATTAATACATGTCAGGTTCAATCGGGGATCTAATTTACAAAACCCAAAAAATCTAAAATGCAGATCTGCCACCCTAACATTAAAGCATTTTTCTATCGATTTTCAAGATAAAATGTATGATTTATATTCGCTAAACAGCATTTCATTGACATTAATTTAGTCGGCTCGCCGAGGTAGCCGGAAAAAGTTAAGATGTTTAGCAAATACGAATTAGAATGAAATATCTGGAAACTAATTATGACGCCGGTTCCCCGCAGGAGTAGGCAGAGAGGACGAACCGCCATACAACTCTGTTTTGGCACACGCTCCTTGCTTCATTCACATTCATACATCGTCTGATACATACTCTTCTGTTATTCTGACTTTTTAGATGTCCCGATTCAAGTATTTGATTCATTTGATCGTGCCATGTCTTCCTCGGGCATCCCTGACTTCTTTTTCTATTCACTTTCGCATCATATATTCTGTTCACAGTCCTTTCTCCGTCCATTTGATATACATGCTCAAACCATCTGAGCGTTCCTTTCTTGATCCTATTCATTACGCTAATATGGAAATCAATAAGAAAATTAATGGGTTCTCAGAGGAAGGGGACCGTTGACATGGAAAAACGTTCAATGCATTTTGTTTAATGCAATGCGTTTGCCCTATGCAGTTGATTTTAAAGATTTCATATAAACATTTGAACATTTTATTTTTTTCCACAAACAAAAAAACACAAACTATGCAAGTATTTACATATTTCAATAAATTACTAAGCCTAACTAACTAACTAACTAACCATCACGCCGTTTCCCCGCAGGGGTAGGCAGAGAGGACGGACCGCCATACAACCATGTCTTAGCACACACTTCTTGCTTCATTTACATTCATACATCGTCTCATACATATTGTTTGTCTCTACATTCTGACTCTTCACATGACCCGATTCAAGTATTTGATTTACTTGATCGTGCCATGTCTTTTCTCGGGCGTCCTCGACTTCTTCTTCCATTCACTTTCGCATCATATATTCTTTTCACACTCCTTTCTTCGTTCATTCGCTCTACATGCCCAAACCATCTAAGCGTCCCTTTCTTAATCCTATCCATTACGCTCATATCAGCCTTGCATTCTTTCCGGATATCCACATTTGTAATACGGTCATACATGGTTTTACCGCACATCCGTCTCAAAGATCTCATTTCCACAGCATTCAGTCTACTTTCATCCTTCCTCTGCCAGTTCCATGCCTCACTACCATACGTCAGGGTTGGTATAAATATATATATAAATATAAAATATAATATAAGTATAAATGTATAAATTACTAAGCCGACCTATGGAAAACGCAAGTACCGTACTACGAATATACTCACAACTGATCAATACACTGCCACTATTATAACGTTTGGTGAAAACCAAAAAAAATACATTTACGACCAAAAGAAAGCACTTACATTTCGAAAGAGATAATCGCCACCCAGTCAACATGTTTCGGAAAATTGTTTAAATATCTTTAAAACAACTCGCACGTCTCTATTGAGCTACTTTGGTCACAGATTTTAACAAATGCACTGAAAACTAAGAATCATTATTACGTCTGAACGTAAAATCTAAAGCATTAAGTAACAGCAACGCTTGTAACGGTTAATTAGTTTAATGCAACCATTAAAATTGCATATTTACACCAACATAGCTAATTCTAGAAGAGCTAATACTATGAGTTTGTGAGAACGTTTTTTTTTAAATGTGTTTTATACGAAACTTATCTAAAACCTCTCTTTCCTCGTGTCATTGTGAATGTGTAGTAAATGCAAGGTTCGCGATCAAATATAAACCTAAAAGAAATAAGAACTGCCGCTATAAAAAAAATCTACCTCATTTCGGTGTCAAGATTTGCTCACAGGTCTCCCTCAAGTGTCTGCAGTGTTTTCTGTTTCTGACTCTCATCTATCCGTAGCGACAGTTCTCGTTATATTGTGAGCTTATCTTATTTGTGGTCAACATCTGTATCTGTAATGCGTAAGTCATAATACGTGCCTAGGAGATGCGCGCACTCCATCTAGGCACATACGCACTGCCTACCCTGCCGTACTCGCATAAAATATCAACTATATTGCATTAAATAATATGAAATCATTGCAAAAAATAAATCTACCTTAAAAAATACGCGTAAAATTAAGCTAATTGCACCGCCGCGAGCGCCCTGCCGACCGTCCTACTATACCGTGTCAAAAGCAGTAACTACATATGCCCAAACGCCGCCAACGTCACAGTAGATTATTCTATGTTCACTAGACTAGAGTAGCTATGTACGGGTTCAAGTAGCTCGTTTGTTTTAGTATCTATGTTAGTGTTTTTACAGAACAATTTCAATAACAATCAGTGACATCTATTAGTCCCTATCTTTATTATCAAGTAAACCGCTGTTTTTCCTACTGCCTACCCTGTTCACGAAAATTCCGTGAACGCTACTGGTGCCCAGCATATCTCACTAATGGAGTTTCTGATTTGTCTTGTATTTGACTGGAGTATGACGTGTTTATAAGTGGTATAAGCGCTTTACAGAAGGCCGAGAAGATGTTAATGACGATGAGCGTCCTGGAGTTGTGGAAAAATAAATCATGGATTTTATTCTTTGATCCATTTTTTTCAAAAGTAAAAAATCGAAGAACACACAAAAACGTGAATAAACTTTCCAGTTGTCAAAAACAAACCACTAATCCAAAATGGCTGTAAATGCTAACATATGATGAACATATGTGTACCAACATTATATAAAAAATCGATATTATCATGTGCACAGCCCGCGAAAATTCAAAATTCATCTTTTCTTTTGAACAGGCCATGTATATGTTAATAATAGTTATAAAAACAAATGTGCCTAGATGAAGTTCAATTCAAATTGAGGAGAAAGATTTTTGACCATCTCTTTGGGATCATATTTTTTACAATGACGATATTATTATCGATGTTTATTGAAATCACACGGAAAAAAAACTACAACCATAATATTTTCCGATTCACTACTTGAGAATGCATTTCTGAACAAATAGTAATATCAATCTCGTGTATCAGCTGTGTTCTATTTGACACGTGAGCATCACTCCGAGGATGGAATAATTTATTTTTTTTTTTGTATCAGCTAAATAATTTATTGAATATGTATCCATAAAAAATTATAATAGTGACAAGAACACAATATAACACAATGGCCATTCAGAGGTGCAATCTATTCCAGTGTTAAAAGTTATTTCTCTTTCACCGATATTTGTGCAGTTGCTTTTCGTCGTAGAGTTAATTTTATTTTAAATAAACTTAACGGCCGTCCGCACTAGCCATCTGATTCATGTAAAATAACCTAGATACTCATTTTAAAATGCATGATTCAACCAAAGTTTTAAATTAAATGAATCGCCAAAATATTAAATGCAACTCTCATACCTTAACATAAAAACATTTTTTTCTCTATGTCTACTTTATAATTTATTTTCGCAAAATACTTTAGTCGACCGAAACAGATAAATAACTATAATTTAGCAAATTAAGTAAGAACATAAAAAATCGACAGGAAACTGCTTTATATTATGTTATGATAAAATATCAAATTGTTGGTGATTTTATGAGATTTCGAAATACCTTTACGTAAATATGGTCGCTAGTGTGGAGTGACATTTACTTGTGTTAACATGTTTGGTAGCTAATCACACGGATAATAAGTGTAAAATAGACAAGGTTTACCATAAACCAATGATCGTAAGCCAATCAACTATTTTATTCGGAAAAAGTGTAATTTGTATGAAAAAGTGTGCTAATATTTTTTTTTGCAGATAAATTATTTTATTTCAATCAAATTTTCACTTCAAGAATCCATCGATCGTGATGGAAATGGCGTTGAGAGCCGAAAATAATTTTCGTCGACGTATGACTTCTATCAAAAAAAGCTTTGCAAACTTAGAGTATACAAGAGGTAGCCCAAGCCAAGGCAGTGAAGTCAGTTTTGGACTTGTTTTTGATGATTTTAACATGACTCGGCGCAAATGGGCGTGGCTAAGACTAAGGCTACGGTATTTATACATCCATTCATATCACATATCGACATAAGGTTTTTGTGTATTCGTATAGCCACTTTTTCACAGTATTTTTATCAACAAAAATATAACATCTAACCTAAAAACCCGTTTAGTTGTGTCAAGTTTAGTGGCAAAATAAAAAATGTGGGCGGAGTCCCGCCGTTAACCAGCGAAAATAGCCAGCTTAAGATCATTACGACAGTATATAGAAGCGGTCCAAGAAATATGTTGTCTCTTTCTCTCTCATGGTGTACGATGTAAAAACTCGGAAAAAGTGATTTATTACAATTTCGCATGTAATTTCGGGTAAAACAAATTAGCTATCCCTCCATAGATTTGCCGGCCTCTGTGTTTCCTCCCTCCTTCAACATGGGCCTCTTCAAGACCCAAGTTCACTCCTTCCTTTCCACAAAAAAACCCTCCACACAGCATCCCCAAAGATGATATAGGCCCTGAGGGAAATTGTTTTCCTCAAGGCCTCCTGTGTGGAGTTATTGTAAAAATATATATATATATATATTGTTACTTCAAGTTTGCAAATGTTATGACGCCAGGGCTCACAGTAAGCGGTTTTTAGTGAGACGTTCTACAATATTTTCTACTTGATTATTATGATTCTTTGATAAATTATTTCAAGGACTAACCAGATATTAACAATTTCTAGGAAACACAACCCACTGCGATATTTACAGTACCTAAACATAATCATTTTATAGTTCACATAAAGTTTTTAATACGTTTATTGTTTGATTATGTTGGCAATGATATGGTTCTAACGAATAACAAATTATAATAAGTCAATTGTGAACGTTAAGTTGTTAAACGTTTTTTTTTATCTTATTTGCATAAAAAATACATAAAATGTAAGAATTCAGCTACCCACAGGTAGGCATTTTTCACATTCTTTGTATTCTTCGAGTGAGTGATAAGGTATTATATTTCACTACCCACAAATAGACAGAGATAAAAACAAAATAAAGTATAAAGAAACAATACCATAGTATATATTTTGCTCGTGTATTCAGTAAACGGCTCGGTTTGACTTTAATAATGCATAACATATATTTTTTTACTATACTATACTACCGGACAGACATAATATATATATATATATATATATAATACATAAATACGCTTAGTGCGGGTTGTTTGAAACTTTCGTCACATTATTTGACATCGTCACAATTCAATGATAAGCGCCATTTTCATTGTTTGGCATTCAAACGGTCATCGTTAAACGCCGATTGTCGGTCTGTTTCAACTTTTGAACGAATGTGTTCAGCTGAAAAGCATACCGGTCATTTTTTGTTGGTCAGATGACTACTAATTGCATTGAACTACTCCTGCATACCTTCTGGAATGAAAATTATTATTTTTATTATTGTTTAATCTGTGCAAAGTTGGGAAGAGAAGTCGCAGCGTGCCGACGACGCCCACTGCAACCATCCGCTGTTGCAGCTGGACGACACCCTACCTAAAAATCCTCCCACCGACCAACGACGCTATAAAGTTAGTAATTCCCGAACAATATGACAATTTTGATTGAAAATTTAATTAATAAACCCTTCTCTTTTCTACAGCGATAAACTTTTAAATTTAAATTCAACCCCTTCTTCCGAAGACATGCTGAAAGGTGAAAGAGCAGAGTGACGAGACCACCGGAAGTACGTGAAAAGGTAATTGTATGAAATTAAGTTAGTAAGTAACCGGAAAACGAGCACCGCATCGTCACACCTTACAACATACCTCAATTGAGAATGTCATAATCCCTCTGCGATTTGGGAAATTTACACCAACGCATTTAAAGTTTTTTTCATTTTACAATAAAATTCATAAACCTTCAGTGCCTGGTTAGATTTTGAAAAAAAAGTTCACTCAAGTAACTCAATGCTCACATTGAGTTGCCTCAAACGACAAAAAGACTAAATAGTCCCAAACTTGTGTCGCTTGAGTCAAGCCTTCTCCCAGATAACAAATATATTTTAGATGACTAAAGGGCCACAAAAGTCTTCAGAATCAAACGAGAGTGAGTATTCGATCCAGAAAAAAAAACTGATTAAAATTACATGTTTAACTTATTTTTCACAAATGTGTCGCTTAAGCCTTTTTGCCTTTCCGGTGTCGATATGCTCCGGGCAGATTGTGTTTTCGCGAAATATTCACATAAAAAAAACATTACTATAATTCAGAACCCAACTAACAGATAGTGACACAAGCACGACGATCAGATTTTACTTTCAATAATCAGTTTTCAATTCGTGAAAAATTAGAGTGGAGTCAAACAAGGAAGTGATAATGTCGAATGGCGAGGAGGCAATCCAAGATAAGGTTTGATGTTAAATAATGTATTCATTTGTTTAGAGAGGATAACAAAAAAAACAGTGTTAAAAATTTCTCAATTCTAGACCACAGTAAGAAGGTACAATCCGGAAAGTCAAGCAAGTGAATTTTTAAAGGGTAAGAAGGAACTGAAAAGAGTCATATTTTTTTAAGCTCTGCTCAGTTTCTGGCTTAAACTATTAATAGGCAGCGGGAATAAATAGATTAAAATAAATGAAAGTGGACAAAATTGTATATTTTTAGAGTTTTTAGTATTACATTCTGACTATCTGAACCTGCGGAAGACATTTTATCATCTAGGATGTTACAAGAGGCTACTACCGCAAAAAATTCCTTCATTTCTTGTAACTTTGGAAAGCGGAAGTTAAAATATCACAGTTTGGTTTAGAATGTTTATAAATACCTGATCTTTCAGCGAAAAGAAGTGGATCCTTAATGTCAAAAGGGTAGAAATATCCTTAAAGAACAACAAACAACACTTTTTTTAGAGCAGAAAATAGTTTGAAGTAGATTTTAATTGAATATAGTGAGGAACACAAACAATATGACCGGTGACAGCTCAATGTTATTGTTGCGAATGTTTACAGTATATTTCTACTCGAGAATAATTTTGTAAAATGATATTTATTTAATTTTGTGATTTACCTTATTTTCTTAAACAGTAAGTTGCCATTATGATAATCTATATTAAAGTATTTTTAGAAATCTGTTTTAACAATTAATTAATGCATTTGTACAAATTTTGATTGTCGTGATGTGTTTCTAATATCAAAAAATCGTTTGAATTGCAAGACTGGTTGGTTTTTAGGGTGGATACGGTGGCTGCTCCAATCTTCTTCCTTCTTCTGCGTAGTGGTCAACCTCTTCCTTAGTCTGCCTCTAAATCGCATCCCTTTGATCGTGATTTTCGGTGCTAGGAGAGTTTTATGCTTGACAAAGTGCCACTGCAAGAAAAGCCGGAATTATCCAATTACCTTCAGTGAGGCTTGTGGGGATGGAACATTCCAGATCAAAATCTTATCTGTATCATCCAACCTTACCTCCAAGCTGATATGAACACGGTGAGAGGATTTTTCCCTCCAATCCACTACAGTGGCTTCCTGCCCTCTCGGATACTGCACAGCCCACTGTAAAGCTAGGGATAGCAACCCTCGATAAAATACGGAAATGCTGATAGTAAAATTTCACTTGAAGACGACCATCTAAACCTCTCAGCGATCTGCCAAATCCATGAAACCTTTTTGGACTGCAGGCGTATGTCTGTTTTATCATGTGACTCCCGATGCTTTTGATTGACTGAATAACCTCAGAATTCCATCACCACCTCCACTTACTCTCCTCCATCTCACGAAGAAGAAGTCAATATGTTATGTTATCTGATTCAAAATAAAGAGGGACTGGATTTTTTATTCTTATATTACCAGTTAATCAGATTTCTGACAAATTTATAATAAAAAAGATAAGACGCAAACATTCAATTAAATGCCATCAAAACTGATCCAGCACTAAATCATCTTATGACACAAATGCATGGATTAATGTTTCAAAGTGATTATAAAAAGGTATACACGGCTTATTCAGTCAAACATCGTAAAAGCAGCTAACTGTCAAAAAACAAATCTTCATGTGACGGCTATCAGCGGTTTATTGGTTAATTCTTGTTGCCTGTGTAATAACACTTGATAATTATTATTACTGATAAACTTTAAACGATTATTTGAACAATGTCTTTAATCTGTGACATTAGGCTGTTGTATCTATTATGACTTATAACTTACCTTAATTAGTTAAGGTAGTTTTCTGCTTTGTAGTTAGTTAAAAACACACACAATTTTTTGTTTTAAAAAGGAGGTAAAATTCTCGACCAGAGAATATTTTTTTCCATCTGGAATTTCTAGGTCAACGTAACTATTTTCAGGTCCCAACATAATTCCATCAAAAGCAATAATTTTTTTGTCAAAAATTAGATGTTCACGTTTTTTTTTTCCATATTTCTCAGCTATTTAATTAAACAAACGAGTGATGAAACTGCAGCCAAGTCGGGCATTTAATAGGCTGTTTATTTATAAATTATAAAGATTGATTTTGGCATCAAGTTAAAAGGGCATGAAAGTAAGATATTACATAAATCAACAATAATTACACCAATCTCTAAGGAAAAAAAAGACGCGGTTGAGTCAAGACATTCAGCTAGAAACTTTTGCTAACCTGGCAAAGCAAAGTTGCAAACTTTTGAACTCAATATGAACATTTCTTTTTATCTTTCTAGGTCAGAAGTTATTTTTTAATTACTAGATAAAGTAAGTTTTAAAACTCTCGAATTGGGTATTTGAAAATAAATTCGTCATCTAAAACTAACACAAGTTTAACCAACTATAGGAGAAAAATAATTATGCAACTTTTGAATAAATTGTAATGTTAGTACCTACTTGGGGAAATATAAAGGAAGTAAACCTATGCATTCGTCTATGCTGTTAATGTTTCTCCTTGAGTAGTAGTTACTTGTACCTGGCAGACCATGCTCTTGAACCAGGAGACATCGTCACACTTGCAATAACAATCCTAGCGAACTTCATCAATGATACAGGTCTCCTGTTGACAAAATAATGTAAATAATGGGAAAAACGAAAGTGGGTCTAAATTTTCACAAAAGATGTAATGATAATTTTCAGAACCTGGTTTAAAAAAAAAAACTTTAATTGTTTTATTTATCACGACAGCAGGACTGATATAGCCAATAAGTCAATTTAATTAAACAGGGGCGCGTATTTAAGCAAAATTGTATAATTCGACGTTTCAAAAGTTAATCCAACTTTCAAATTGAGTTTATCTTATTCTGTTTTTTGTTAAATATTTTTTTCCTGGTGTGAGACAAGACTAAACGAGCAAAGATGTATCCTTTATCCTTTACCCATTTCTACCTCTAATTATTTTAGTCTTAATGCAGTCCCTAATATATATATATATATATATATATATATATATGCATAGTTCCACGATCTTTATTCCAATAAAACAAAAAAGCTATGAATAAATTCGTTTTTTGTATAATAATTACCCTGAAGATATTTAGCTGATTCAAGGAAAAGTGAATTTTCAATTCGTAATAATTTGCATATTCACGAAGAAAATAATAAAAAAATATATATTTTCGTCGATAATTGTCAGTTTTTGGAAGCAAATACAAAATGCAAGTAATTTCTTAAACATTTTCGGCTGACGTTTTTTTAAACTACCTGCGATGATTAAAACGTTAAATTGATGTTGTCTAACTAGATCTTAAAGTATTATTATTATGTAGGTATTCTTCATATGCAAGTAGTTAAATCAAGCAAGTTATATTTACAAAATTAAATCACTTTATTTACATACGTAATTTGCTTATAAAATAAATTCACTTATTTATATACAACATTTTTTTAAATACACATTACTCAATAATTTCGTGAAAATAGTATTAGAAATAGTTAATTCGGTAAAGGGTTTTTTCAAGTGATTCGTGTAGGAATTGTAAAACATAATATAGATAGTGTACTTTACAGAATGTAATAACTTAAAGAAATTCTGTACAAAATATATATTGTTAGTTCCCTCTCAAATATATTATATTTCACTTATTAAGATTGGTAATTATCATAGTCTATACTAACTGCAAATATAGTTTATAAATTATAGTAATTATAAAGAGGAAAAAAATATTAATAGCTTCAGCTTTAGTTTATTTAAAATATTCCACAGGAAGGAAACTTAATTGTGTTGTCATTTATTTATTACATATTTTCCTTGAACAGTCAGCTGTATAATATAAGAAACACTAAAAAAGATATTTATAATTTCCTCATGCAGAATTTTATAGTTATCTTTATTTTAATATCCTATTTAATGTATTTTATTATGTATTCCGATTTTCTCCAGGATTGTAATGAAGTAACGTTGAGTTGACAATCCTTTGACATTTTTAATGCAATACTCAATACAATAAGTCAAGTTACATTCAGAAGATGATATAAGAAATAAAAACATTAAACCTATTACGTCATATTAAAATAATTAACTAACTTACAATAAAACGAGTTAAATTTACTTTACAATCACAGCTAAAGTATAATAATATGCATGTACGTAAAATCGATTTGTATGGCTTTGCCAGCATTTAAAACTGAAACATGCTTATTTATAATAATATGATAGAAACTCAATAGTATAGTATGTACATGTCTAATCCGTAGCTAAAATCGAGAAAAAAGAAATGCACATACATAACATAACCATTGACCGGTCGGTAGCTGAGTGGAGAACGCGTCGGATTCCCACCCGGGCGTCGTGCGTTCAATTCCTCTGCTGGCTAAGTCCTCCATCATTGCACAAGCAACATCTTCCGCTATTTATGATGGCAGTAGGAGTTTTTCAAATATTGTCAGGTTATTCGTAACCCGGGAATGTTTGTCTTACTTTTTAAAAATTAAAAAAAAAAAAAAAATAATAGTGCATCAATGCCCCTTTACAAAAGGAACATGAACAAGAAATGAAGACATTCAATTACGATATAAGGATATACATACATAATTCGATACATCCTATTTAAATTACTGCATATGAAAATGTGTTACCTTAGGAGAGTCTACTCTGAAGTAAAAAATTTCATAGTTTTGTTAGAAAATTTATCTTGAAGAACTGATTTTTACAACAAGTACTGACCACCCGGCTTCACTCGGATTGTAAATTTTAAAATCGGAACAAACAAATTGAGGTAATTTAATTTTTTTACAGTCGAATTGATTTTTCAAAGCTACATAGGTCATTAGAGAAATAAGCAATACAGAAAGAGTTGTGCAAATTTCATTACGCCATAGCTCACAGTTCGAAAGTTTTTGCGACTTTGTACAGATTTATGCTTATGATGATAGGTACAATGTACTAAAAATAATGATAGTTTATGCTAATTTTTAACAGAATTACGTAAATTTTTGCTTCAAAGTTCGCTTATCGGCTCCTTAGAATAATAAGGTTCCATCTGACATAGCAATGTCATACGATAATAGGCTCTAGTGAAAGTTACCTAAGAACTTATTATCACATAAAATTCCTGTGCTAGATAGAACCTTGTTTTTCTAAGGGGTCGTCATGTTGATCGAATATATAATGATTATTTTAGGGCTTGTGGTAAAGGATGGTCATTTTAAATAAAGTACAAGCATATGCAGGAAAAAATAGAGTATCTGCAGAATAAAATTTAAATACAATATAATCGTATATGAAATAATTGGTTATTCACAGAAATAAAAGTTTTGTGCAGATTGATAATACCAAGACCCCGGACCTTGTTTCTAAATACAATCTAGGTATAATAATATTTATTGTATCACTGTTGGTTTGTCTTTTGTGCCTAGCTTATTTTACTCTTAGTTCTATTTTAAAATCTAGAATGGAATGTCAAATTCTATTCTATTCTATTCTTTAAATAATATTATAGATCCTGATATTTATAAATGAAATAGGTGGTTAACATATTATGAATACGTTAATTAAAAAAATTAAAATTATGAAAACAATATTAGCTAAATAGTTTATAAGTTAATTTTTTTATTAAATCTCATAACCCAAGCAGATGAACTCGTAAGAGTTATGTGTTTTATTTAATTTTCTTCATCTATATAGTGACTATTGATGTGTATTTCAAATTCAGTCCGACGTCAACTTTCGAGTAAAATAAATAGAAGATTTCTACAGCTATAATCTTCACAATCAAGGATTAGCCGAGAATGTAGCACTGTTAACAAATAACTTTTGGCATTCCAATAGCAATGGTTGGGGTCCAGGGAATAGAGGTCGCCCAAACATGAGATGGGTAGATGACCTACATACAACTGCCGACTTTGAAAGCGCAGGTGTTTGAGGAGCTCTTTTCCCCAAGCGGGACAACAGAAAATACCTTAAGTTTATGCACCAGGACGACTCTTATCATAATGTTAATTATCTGCTCATCAGTTTGTACGACATCGAGTTAATGTTAACAATAGTATAAATAATTGTATCACCTGTATTTATACGCTGCAGACCCTGCGGCCACGAAGGCAAAAAACATTATTTACTTTTAGGTTATTTAAAATACGGGATGAACACCACGAAACACCATCATTCTGGACATCGACTGCACAATCATTCGAGTCAATTGTTTAAAGCGCGGCTCCACAAAACCTCCCTTAAAGAGAGTGACAGATGACCAGCCGTAGAATAGAGGTATCCGTAAATCTATCTTTGTGTATCTCCCATTTTGATATTACTCGTCTTTCTGGAGATCGCTAGGGGGTGTTATTTGATCTTCCATCTTCACCGAGTCTTTTCCTCGTTCCATCTGGACCGCCTCGACCTCGATGGACTTGTTGTGTTTCCAGTTGGGGGGGTAGCCGAATTTGGGGATGTCGTTCCACCACTGCTCGTCTCCGGAGGCCCAGATGACGAACACGCAGTTGGTGACGATGAACACGCCGAATACAATCCAAAACACCGTTCTCCATTGCTCGAGGGTACTCTGAAAAGGAAAACAATAAAATCAATTAATTATCTAAAGTGGCAAACATTTATAAAATCGAGAAAATTTGGTCAACGCAACGGCAAAAGTCCAAAATATGCAATTGTTGTACATAGCACATAGATGGTTGATGTAAAAAATCACCAAAAATATACCCGAATAATAATCTTACTTTGAACAAAAGTTTCAATCTCAATATTCATAATACTCAACTTTCATGGCAATCGAAAATCACTCATCTACTGGCACTAAAATATAGGATAGTGTAAAAATTATTAAAATGTTCGTAGTTAATACCTCAGAGATATTTGTTTTAAGTCAGAGGTACCTACATCTTTTCAACAGTCCTAATATTATCCTTCCTATAAGACCATAGATTTTTTTTTAAATTATAATGACCGAACGGTTTCGCTTAGCCTAAGCATCATCAGAATACAACATTTATCTTTAACCCTGATGATGCTTAGACTAAGTGAAACCGGTTGGTCATAAAAATCAAAATTAAATCTGCGATCTAATACAAAGTTATTTTTTAATTTCATTTAATATTTCAAACCACAAAGTAATTGCTTTCTACGAAAATGTATAAAATAACTTCTCCGTTAGTTTAAAAAATGAACAATCCTTAACTTTGATTATAAATTACAAGTTAATCACTTAGAATTTACGATAAAAAGCTTTATCATTAAAAAAATAAAGATTGATAGTACTGACTAATCATCATAACTTATTCTAAAATCAATACACTTCAGTACCAGTTGTGAGTCATACTCGAATTAAAATGGTTTTCTCCGACTCATAACTAAGCATCTCACCTTAGAGTATACTAGAGGTAGCCCAAGCCAAGGCAGTGAAGTCAGTTTTGGACTTGTTTTTGATGATTTTAACATGACTTGGCGCACCTGGGCGTGGCTCAGACTAAGGCTACGGTATTTATACATCCATTCATATCACATATCGACATAATGTTTTTGTGTATTCGTATAGCCACTTTTTCACAGTATTTTTATCAACAAAAATGTAGCATTTAACCTAAAAAACCGTTTAGTTGTGTCAAGTTTAATGGCATAATAAAAAATGTGGGCGGAGTCCCGCCGTTAACCAGCACCTTAAGATCATTGCGACAGTATATAGAAGCGGTCCAACAAATTTGTTGTCTCTTTCTCTCTCATGGTGTACGATGTAAAAACTCGGAAAAAGTGATTTATTACAATTTCGGGTGGGTTGGGTAAAACAAATTAGCTATCCCTCCATTAGACTCTTACTCTGAGCATCTCACCCTCATGGCGATCAACCACCTCAATAAAAGTTTCACCAGCCGAAGCCCAAAAACAAAGGGAAAAGTGTAAATAATAAAAATGAAATTATTATCATTCACTCACATCAGGTGTCAAAACCCCAACTAGGTAAGGCGTGATTATTCCAGAGAGCGCTCCGATACCGTTGACGATCGCCATCAGGGTTCCTGCGAAGTTGGTGCTGAGGTCCAGCGCGTTGACCTTCATGCCTGGGAAGAAGGCGCCCATGAGACCCATGGACACGGTGAATAGAGCCACCACGGCGAACTCGTCGTTTCCGGCGTAGGAGGCCAGGATGATGCAGATTGCTGGTCCAATAGAGGCTGGAAGGAAGAAATGCGAAGTCAGTTAAAAGGATCGTGTTTTTGGGTTATTTAATTAGGTGCTTCTAAAATGGCACTGGTTTTTTAAATTCAGTGAAGCACATTCTTAACATATTAGTATAACGTGTAAGGAAGGTATCCCACTGAAATAAAAAAAAAAGTGTCATTTCAGAAGCAGCCAATAGCAGGAATAGGGAAGAAAAGACCAACGAAACTTGGTTACTGAATATACTCGTATAGTAAAAGATAAAGCATCAATATTTTAAGGCAACGGCCTGTTTTGGCTACTAATTGCCGCAGATTTAGAAACAATGAATTGCTGTTTATCACTCTTCTAAATATGGCTATCATTCTCCAATGTCCAGAATGTCGAGACTAGTTAACTCAAGCCATGGTCTTGAAATTTTTGGTAGCAGTCTAAATGATTTTTGTCATTCTTTACGATAATAATCTTCGAAGAATACTATTTATTATGTCTAACATCATTGGCTTTGACTTGAATGTTCTATCAAATGTATACTTTTGATCTATTTTTGTCATTGCTTCATTCAAATATTATGCATGTGCTCTTTCTCGGTTACTCTTTCTTCTCATTTCGTATTGTGTTTTTGTTGTAATTGGACAATGGTCCGTTAATTTAAATATAAATAAATTAACTGTATTATAAACTAGTAATTGCTACCTGGCTATGCTATAAGTGTGTTGTGGACATATTTGTGTGTACAAAAAATTCTCACGTTCTCCTTACTTCTTGCGGATTTGATTAAACCTTTTCGAAAATCGAAATTCTTTTCGTTAATGGGTCATTAAATGCACTGTTCTTTCTGAGGTCTAAGAATTGGGAAATTCTGCTTATTCTCTGATGTTCTGCTTCATCGT
This sequence comes from Drusus annulatus, assembly GCA_022651775.1. Lineage (NCBI taxonomy): Eukaryota > Metazoa > Arthropoda > Insecta > Trichoptera > Limnephilidae > Drusus > Drusus annulatus. The sequence goes on from JAGWCC010000094.1 coordinate 845,253, forward strand.
TAAGAAGATGCTGCTTATATATTTTACCGAGGAACGAAATCTTTTTTTATTTAAATGAGTGTAGGTATTGACTATTTACAGTAGGTACATTAGTAGTCTTGATAGCAAGTCGCTCGTTTAAAACATCTGTTTTTCGCAAAGAATTATCTACTACGTACCTAATAATGATTAAGGTAGGCGATAATTCAAAAAAACATGTCGGGGCTGCGAGATGGCGTTCTGTGGTTACAATTAAATAAGACATTTGAGGTTATTCCGTGGCTTTCATTAGTGTTAATTGTGATTAGATATTAATCTTTTGAGAGTCTGTGGCTTAGTGCGCACTTTTGTGTTGTTCTTCAAAGAATAAATTATTGGAAACCTTCTATTGAATCACAAATTATTGTAGCATTTATTTTAGTAAATGTTTTTATCGAGTGCATAAGCGCAAACGTCAAAAACGCTGTGTTATAAAAACTGAATTATTTGTAACCATGGACACAAAATTCAAAAACTCTTTCCATGCAAGATTTTAGAGTATCCGTTTTTCAATGGACGCAAACATTATTTTGGAGAACATGGCTATAAGTCATACACCGCATAAACGTTTAAAACGAACTGTGGTGACGTTTTAGCAGCAAATAATTTATATTTACGAAAACATAAAAATCATTCGCGTCCATCCGCAATAATTACTAATGTGAAAGCTTGAATGGAAGCAAGTATATGTTATTCAATTTATTTATGTTATTTCGTAAATAATTTTAAAACATAAATAGGTAGTTTACTTGTGGCACGTTCCAGAGTTGTAAATACTCTTAATTTCGCCTTGGTGAAAGACCCACTATTTAGAATTAAAACGTTGCTTGAAATGCCTTAAGCCGAGTTTGGTTATCAGATCTTAATAGCAAGGCACTTTCAAACTTTCCCCTTTCCTATCGCATTCCCCTACTTACTTCTTCAGCTACACAACATATTCCATTTGGAGATACCATAGTCCCATTGTCTTTGGGCAGTTGGAACTCTTGTAATTTCTAAGTGAACATGTTTACAAAAAATTCAGTCATCACATCGTATTTTTGACGTTTGGGTTTACGCAGACCTTTAGTGTCGTGGTCTATGCATTTGATTCTGAGTTGCATTCGAATCCCGCCGCAGTGACAAAACTTGATACATTGATGATAAAGAAATATGTTTAATCATACACGTAGATTACTTAGGCAATTCACGGTAGGTTTACGTGTTGAATCGATAGTTCATTCGCCCGCTAGCAAAAGGTTCTACAGTTCAAATTCGGTAGGCAAAACAAAACCCTTTTTATTGTTTTACTTAAAAATAGGTAATTGAAATCGATTCAAATCATAAATGTTAAGTGTTATTGTGTTGTATTTTTCTTTTTGTTTCGTATGTAAATATGGGTTTTGTCGAATTGAATATTATAGCGTATTGGACATTACCAACTGTGTTTACAGTTGTCGTGAGAAATATTGACAAATGCATAATTTTCTGCGGGCTCTAAGTAAGAATTAGATAACTCACCGATGGTTGTGAAAGTTTTCCTGGCATTTGTAGTGGTGATCCATTTCTTATCGATGGAGAGATCGCAAATCCACCCGAATCCGATGGAAGTGAACCACATGACGATATAGGGTAGGGTGGCCCAGATGCCGGTCTTCAGGACGTCGAACTTGAGCACGTCCCTCATGTACTTGGGCAGATCCGTCACCATGGTGAAGTAGCCCCAATCGTGACCAACCTATACACAACGAGGAATATTAATCATGGACATAGAAAATAGGACAAAATACAACAATTTAACCTTAAAGGCTGATTCACACCAACGTCCAATTCCGCTCAGTGCCGATATTGTTCGGCAAGAAAACTTATTGATATGGTATTAATATCAATCAAGGAGTATGTGCCAAGACAAATTTGTGTGGCAGTATATCCTTCTGCCCACCCTTGTGATATTTAACTACTTATTTAGTTGAATAATTATTTTGAAGTGTAAAAATACTTACAACGCAGATTTTTTTTTATACCATTTTTTTATCACTAAATAAAATTTTTATTGATTATTAATTATTAAAAATATTATTTAGTGAAAACAAAATGGTTTAAAAAAAAAAAATCTGCGTTGTAAGTATTTTTACACTTCAAAATAATTATTTAACTAAATAAGTAGTTACATATCACAAGGGTGGACAGAAGGATATACTGCCACACAAAATAGTCTTGGCACATACTCCTTGATTGATATTCATACTATATCAATAAGTTTTCTTGCGGAACAATATCGGCACTGAGCGGAACCGGACGTTGGTGTGAATCAGCCTTAAAAGCATTCATCATGTCTACACAATCCTAAACTTACAATTTCTATGATTTTTGGGACATAGATTTAGGCAGTATAGATAGAGCATCTATGTGTGCGCAAGAAAGAACGGAATGAGTTAATAAACATAGATATTCAGGAGAGCCAAAACAAAATTTAGAATTTTTGTTTTTTTTTAATTCCATGTCCTTTTTCAAAAAATAAAAGTACATCATTTTATTTTCTGACTCATTTATTTTACCGTTGCTAGACATGTAGGTTGTTAAGGAACAATTTTGATTATTTAACTCAAAACTTGATTTTTTTACTCATTCTGTTCTTCCATTCGCATTCAGATATATTTTCACAGTTATTTGTAAACATATTTCGTTATAGCCACAATACTTTTTCAACTGTCGACCAGTTCTAGAATCCTACGTTAAGCTAACCAAAGGAAATCACTCTATTTTCTCCACACACCACTTACCCATTATTTCTATGCTATTTTAGACTCATAATGATTACTTTCTATATTTTGTGTTTGTTTCACTACTGTTCTGAAGGAGGAAAAAATCTTTCAACCGCTTGATTAAAAAAGTTGTTAAAGCAAATATTTTTCTTGAATACATTATGGCAAGTCGCAGTGCTTCAAATGAAAATAACATATCGCGTCTGAGGAGAATCTCAAAAACTCTCGAGAACTTTGTTTTCTCTCCCTCAACATCATTATTTTTAGACAGGAAGGAAGATTACTTAGAATATAAATAAATGGATTGTCGGTAGTACTAGAGGATCCTATGAACTCGAAAACTATTGGGTAGAATTTACAAACTGTCTCTACGGGCGATCAAAGGAGAAACTAACGAAAAAAAGAGCTTTTTTTGCATTCACACCAGCTAAAGTAACGACGACCAAAAATATAGAAATAAGTTTTTAGAAATCTTACGGGGTGTTAGGGAACTGAAGGTACAAGTTACCTGAGCACAGATCAGAGCCCACAGCGGCACGGAGGTGAGAATGGCGATCCATGGAGTGGGGATTCCTTTAGGTCTTCCCCCGCCCAGAGCTTCTTCCAGGAATTTCCTCTCACTGTCGGAGATATAGGGGTGAGATTTGGGGTCGTTGTAGCAAAGGATCACCTGAAATAAAAAAAATAAAACATAAATATACTTGACTCTGTCACACCACAAGTGCGCTCACATTGAATGTGAGTGAATAATATCGACTGTCTCAAGCCGAAATGGCTTGCAAATCGTATCCTCTCAAAAAGTGTGAAAACAGTGAAAAAAACTTCAAAATGAGAACAACTATCTTATTTTTCCAAAAATACACACTTTTTGGCTTTCTAGTAGAAGCAAAACTACAAACTATTTATCTGTTAATTCCATGAGGATTATTAGAAAAATGTCTAAAGTTTTCAGTGAATAGAAGTCTTAAACAGTAATCTTTTAAATTCTTTGTGAAATGCAGGCTAGAATTTTAGGTAAAACGTTCAAAAATGCCTTTTGAAACCGTATCTTTTATCAATATTTTAGTGAAATTTTCATAAAATTGAAAGTATTACAGTTCAAAAATGGTATTCACCGGAAATTTCAGATATTTTTCTAACTAACTAAAAAAAATTCAGATAAATTATTTGTAGTATTGCTTTTATTAGAATGCTACAAAGTAACGTTTAACGTCATTCTTGAGTGCTAACCCTTAACATCTAACTAAAAGTTTTTTTTTTTCTTCAACAAATGTTAACAAAAACTTTACACTGAATCAGCTGTCCTATAAAGAAGAGATTCGTCGCTTACGCCCAGCTTAATTCATTATATATTATGTATGTTTAGTGCCATTTCGTTAGTTGAGTAGAGTAAACTTACCCAGAGCACGAACCACACCAATCCAATGCCTCCGAACAAGTAGAACACTCCTGGCCAGCTGCCGTTGTTCATGATGACCCCCGACAGTAGGGTCCCGGCTATGTTCCCGATCTGCGCCCCCCCGAACACCAGGGAACCCATGCGACCCCTCTCCTCGAGGGGCGCCCATTGAGCCAGCAGGGCGTTGAGGGCGGGGAATGTTGTGCCCTAGAAATAAATATAACATCAGATATATGAACAGATTAATAATATCTCAGAATATATAAGAATTTTTTTTTATTTGATGAGGAATTCAACACAACTTTTTAAAACAATAGTCACCTAAATGCATTTTCATGGTAGAATTATTTAAGTAAGTTAGATTTTTTTTTTTTCATAAAAACGGTACCGACTTGAAGTGTGAGCTCCATTCGATTTTAAACAAATGACGTCACAATAATTTCCTTTTTATACAACACTCCGCAATGGCGCCGTGAACGGGATCGATTGACTTAAAGATGATTTGTTTCTTGTTTTTTTTTTCATTATCATTTTTCAAAATCTATGTATTAATTGTAAGAATAACAGCATACAGTTAAACTATATATTATCAAATTGATGTCTGTTAATCTATATGATTGTTTTCATTGCATAATATTTTTACTGGAGCTCATTATCGTTGATATTCTTACACAAGGAAGTAAAGAAATTAGAAAAAAACCACCTCTATTTAGGAAAAGTTGCAAATTAACGTTATGTTATGCAGTGAACTTTCATATTACGCCTTTAATACGAAAAATGCATATTTTTGGTTTGGTGGCATTGCGCTTATAGCACTGTAGGAAAATGTGCTCAAAAAAAAGAATCATAATACTAGTAATTATAACATTGAATCTTTAAACGTAAACGGTTTCATCGAGTTAGTCTTGATAATTAAAAAAAAATGGTTACAATATTATTTGTCTTTGAAATCATTGAGGTCATTTAACAAAATCATAAACAAAATAATTTTCATGAGTGCTAGTAAATTTCTATTTATCTATACGTTGCTAGATTTATAAGCAAATTGATTATATCTAATGTATTCTGCAATATTCTTTTCATTAAGTTATTCCTCGATTAACATTACCGTTCACCTTTAGTAAGATATACGAAAAGTAAAGTGTTTTTCCTTAATGTTATTTTATTTTTCTTCGAGAAATCAGAGGTCAACCGAATGTTTGAAGAAGCAAATACCTTTACTGGGACACCGTACGACGATACACTAAATGACTGTAACGAACTGTTGACAAACTGTTATTGTAGCAGTGTTACGGGACTTCTTTGTAATATTTATGTAACTTTTAAAATATATATATATTTTTTAAGATTGACGGATGATATTATGTGGTTTCCACTATATTAACAAGGGTAATCAGAATGACAATAAATCATTCCCCGCAGTTGTTCCCGCAGAAATGTGTCAAGTGCAAAGATTAAAGTAAGACGAGAACCATAAATGATATCTTATCTTAGTACCACTCAGGTAATTAATATAATTACGTGCAGTAATTTGCCCAAAAAAAAAACCATACTTGAAATAATGTCATAACCTGTCCATCAATGACGAGCTGCATTCCTAGACAGGTGGCTGGTCAACAATATGGTGAAGTAATTGTTTCTTTCCATGCATACAATTTGCACTTGCCTCGAATGTTTGCATCGTTTAATCGAACACGAATAATTATATGCAGTAGCCATGTACACATTGTACAGTGCATAAGAAAAGTAATTCATACGAGTAGCGGTTTGTGAAGCAACATTTATTTCGTAAATACTTCATTGCTACTGAAGAATGAAAAATTAGAAGCTGCTCGACCGGTCAACAAATAAAGGATTTGAACAGAGGCCCCAAACAAGCATTTCAATAAAGTTTTATCGACAATTTCGGCTAATTATTAAAAAAAAAACCACAAAATAGATCAAAATTCATTTGCTTTCTTAACTAACTTTTTAAACTCTTTATTTGAATGTTGAAAGTTGTAACTTTCGAGAAATTAAATGAATTTGAATATTTATCAGTAAAATAATCACGCGGTCTGAGATTTTTATTGGTTGTTTTTGTTTGTTTGTGAAAATCCAGCCACGATATTTTATTTATTTTAATTTTATTAGGAACACAAACAAAATATTTACAAAAACATGTTTTTAGTACGAGTATTACCAAATAAAATATAAGTGAAAATATTTCAAATTAATGTGTTCGCAGCATACATAATCATATTGTAATTTACAAAGTATAATACACAAACGCTGCACTACGCGCAGCATTGTGCCTAGGTAATTAACACCTGATGCACACAACAATAATGACATGGTGGCCAAACAAATAAAATATAAAATGATTAATGGAACATTTACAAAAATACGAAACAACTTACTTCGCCGAGTCCTTCCAACACTCTGAGAGCGATGAGCGCGTTAGCACCTCCCGTCTGGATGACCACCGGGGTAAGCAGGGTGAAGATGGCAGTAGAAAGGATTCCGAGTCCTAAGGAGTACTTGCCCCCGAACTTCTCGGCTATAATGCCTCCTGGTAGATGGGTGATAACGTAGCCATAAAAGAAGGAACTTAGGATTATGCCTTGCGTTTCTTCAGACCATAAGTAGTACTCCCTCTGAAAAAAAAATGATGTTAATTTCTCCAGAATAATTTAAAAAATGACGACGTTTGTAAACTCATACCGCTGAGAGCTCCGTTCTAACCCCTCAATCTTTTCCATGGGCGAAGCGTGTAACAAAAAGTAAGGTTAAAACGGAACTCTCAGTGGCAGGGATATTACACTGTTTCCATAAAAAACCAGATCAAGTGCGCTATCTATGTTTTTAAATTTCCTGTATGTACCCGGAATTTATTTTGAGATAGAACAAATATGTTTTGATATGCTTTTCCACAATAATAGCATAATATTTTGTTGTTGACGACTGTGACAATAATTTTATATATCATGCTTTATCAAATAGCCACGGTTATTCATCTAGATTTGTACTCCAAATATCCATAAAAAATAAGTTTCGCGTTTGTCAATCGCCTGTTTTATCGCAAAGTAAATATTGTGTGATTTTGTACATGAGATTGAATGTGTATCTGAATATTTATTTGTTTCTTGTATATTTTATACTTAAGCATTATAATGTAATGTTTCAAATAAGTCAGTTTGGGAAAACTTTTTGATAACATAAAACACAAAAAAAATTATTGATGATTTTATTGCCTTTCTATTCTCTTGTAATTATGTATCAAATAAATACTTTGACGGGGACAGTAACTATAATTAAAATTGTTACATTTATTTAAATTAGAATAAACATATTATACCATTATGTTCTGTTTTAATATTAATAATTGCATCAATGTAAAAGAAATCAACGAAATATGAAACAAAAGAAGACACAGAAAGTAAGAAGATTAAGTTGTGACCGAGACTTGAAAGAAGTAACTTCTCTACTAATTAAGCTATCGAAAGCCTAATTGATTGGGATTGATCCCACATTTATTTGAAATTTATAAAAAAATGCAATTTCTTCCGATAGAGGCTGTATTGGTAAGCATAGCTCTAACCAAACACAGTTTTACACCATGATAGTGTGCTATTTTCTGCAGGATTTTTTTGTTGTTGCTATTTTCCTCTTGTTAACTGTAATATATTTTATCGATTTTTAAATATAAAATACAGATCACCATAATACGATCATATGCCTAAATTCAGGGGTTGTTATATGTTTTGTTTTAATCTGTCACCTAACAATAATTTTGTAAAATACGAAAATAAGATAAATAAATAAAATATAAACAGGACAAGTTTAGTAGTGGCCTTTTCCGGAGTCCTTGCGAATAGTACAAAAAGGCGGCAGCTAGAGCTGAATAGACCACCAAGATCTGGCACTATACAGAATCAAAATTTCTAAGCAAGAAAACAAGACTTAACCCTTATGTGGCTGAAGAAAATTACATATTTTAAAAATTGAAATGAAGGTTTCTTTTACAGTATGCTGAAGTTTTCTGGACCACTTTTATGACGTAATATATTTTGACTCAGTTCAATACTTGGGTAAGTGGATAGAAATTTCTCCCAGAACCATCTTTTCTTGGGGTTTTTAATTAAATAGATGATTAAAAATTGTGTTAAGGATGCAGGTACTTTGAACACAACAGTACATCATATTTAGTATTTAAAATAAAATAAAACGATTAATAAATACGGACAAGCTTCAAAAAATTATATAAAACACACCCGGGTAGGGTACTCTTTCAGTCATTAGAAGTTGTAAATTATACTTATTCGTTTTCCGCTAACATACCACCCTCCATATATCCAAAGGTTATGCTCAATTGTTCATTTTCACTATTGTGGAGAAGTCAGGAAGTTTCAGCCGGATAGACCTACCGGAACATTAAAAAAATCTATGTTGAAAACCGAAGAAGGTACCCGGGTACCCTTTCAGTCACATAAAGGTTAAGACGACTCTAGGTTATAAAATATTTTGTAAACAATCCTACAAAGCATTGCAGCAGAAAATGCAATGAAGTTTTTAATGACATTTGCACATCGTATAATACATTCTGGTATTTTTTATAATTTGAATTCAAAACGGTACTTACATCTCCTTTCCAACAGCCATCATCATTGCAGATTATGTCCGGGTCTTCAGTCTGAAAAAAAATCAATCAATTAATAATCCAAATCCAGATACAAACTTATTGAGGGTCAAAGATAAGTAGATTCGATTGTATATTTATATCAAATATCTTATTATCATTATGTTAGCGAATTTCATATTATCTAACATAAGATACTTGGATCAGACATGTTGACAGAAATCATTATTTGTCACATTTCAATCAAGCTCAAAAGAAATTGAGACTTTTTGGATTTTCGCAATTTTACTAGTCTGGTCTGTGTATGTGAACGAAATTGTTTTCAGCTCTCATCGTAGTTCTTATTATGAGCTTTAAAACTTTGAAATATTTATAGAACTATAATTAGTCAGAGCTCCAAATTTTTTGTAAATAATAATATTTTTAAAAAGGGAGTTCGCCAAAGTTGGACTACAATTATTAGCCATACAATATTTCAAATAAAGAACTGATGTTAATTGTAATTTTAAAATTTATTTTTTTTTTTTTCAAATCTACACCTACCTAATAAAGTACTTACCTTAATGTATTTTAGTAGACATTATTCTATATTTGAAATGGGAACTAATATTTTTTCTTTGCAAGTCATATAACATTCCGTGATTTATCATGAGTAACAACTAATTATTAATACAATTGTAGCAAATATGGGTTTTTGTGCTTCTTGCCCTTAAGCATCAGCTCCCAAAAATAGCATTAAACGTCACTTTGTACCTACATTCTAATACAAGAAATACTACAAATGATTTATTTTTTAACTCTGTATTGGTAGTTAAACAAATGTCATTCCAATGAATATTTAAAAAAAAAAACTGAATAAAATTTCAGTATGCATTTCATAAAAAAATTTAAAGATTACAGTTTAAGAATTGTATTCAGAGGAAACCTTAGACATTTTTTAAAACCTGTATAGAATTGACAAATAAATCATGTATAGTATTGCTTGTATAAGAAATCTAAAAAGTGTGTATTTTTGGGTGCTGACCCTTAGAACATTAGTGTCCCTGAAAGATTTTAATCTTTTTCCGCTTTAACAAATAAGTTTGAAGATTTATACTGTGATAAAGATAATCTCGTCCGTAAGTTTTGTTATTCGATCTCGAAAACGAGACGTGTGATCTCGAGAACGTCATTCGTTGTAAAAGGATGTCGACCACAAAAGATCACTTGACCGCAACATTCAATGATAGGAATCGCACCATAACTTGATAGGATCATGTAAGATAATTTATTTATTACGTTCATCGTTATGACGTCTTTATCGATATTAACTAACTTAATGATTAAATCTAATTATTTTGAATTTAGATTTGTCTTTCAAGACAATTGATTGCAACTTTTTCTATTAACTTATCTGTTTAGTGAAAAAAACGAAAATCTACAGGATATATCTCATTTTTAAAAAACATGAATTTTGAATCTTTGGGAAATTTATACTTATCATTAAAAATAATATTTAATTAAATAGCGTTGTAAATAATTAATACAAATGTGAAGAAAAGATTTCAGAAGCAAATTATTAAAAAATATGACAAAATAACGCACTTAAAGAATAATTTCTACGGGACTATCTAAAGACGTGGATTATATCTTTTTAATGCCCTTGCAAATGTGCTTTTTTGTATTTTATTTTCGAATCTGTTTCTACTTACATTTTTTCAGTATAAATTTGTCATGTAAAACATTAATTAAATCTGTTTTTCAGATTGATGTTCTTGTTTAATGTGAATACCGCACAAGAGTCCCAACTACTCCTAACTGTCCGGAGCCAGTGGAATTATAGCATTTCCAATTGGGGTATGTTGTGAGGCTCAAGAACTTGGAAAGGTAAAGGAGATAGGAAAGAGAAAGGTTCGGAGGTACCTTTGTAGTTATTCGGTTCTAGCCATCAATGACGGTTAAAGCCATTTCAGACAACGTTTCGATTCTAAACGGTGATGTTTCACCAGGGCGATACTGATAGTATATAACACTATTGAGTGCTCTTTCCAGATTAAGTTCATTATTACTCATTGAAAGAATATTATAAAATAATTTAATTTACAAAGTAACACAATATTATACAAACAATAAATTTAAATATTTCATACAGCAAACAAAACAGCTAGCACTATGAACAAACACTGTTTTCTGCAGGTTAGTCCGACGTTTTACTGTGTTCATAATGGATGTTTTATTGTAGACTCTGCATTAAATAGAGGATTGAAATATTATAATATAGATAATGAGTTAATTCTATTCCACGAAAGACAAGGCTAATGCTTCATTGCACTACTTTCACTTTGTGTTTAGTTTATTATCTAAATACGTAAAATAGTGAACATGATATTTAAACTTACGTCATTTCTGTATACCATCTCTGTGATGGCCAAGTTGAGGCAAACTCTCATGGTGTATGCGTTGGCTATGGCCAGGAACCCCATGATGGCGAACACCCATCTTTGCGGTATTATAAAAACTGAAACAAATAAAAACACCATCGTTAGCAGCTGCGATATACGAAAACAAGATGATTTTATATTTACCAACACACAGTATACCTTTATTTATATCTAGTCACGCAACTCCAAACAACTTTTAGAATTATTTTATCCTGTTTTGATGAAGGTGCAACTTATTGATGAGGAAAATGCTATTTTTGAAACCATAAATCTAAATTGGACGTAGTTATGCAGAAAGCATCTAAACCATAATTTACCAAAATCCAGTTTTACTTGTTTTCCTATAGATAAATACGAGGTTTATATCTGCTGAAAACATCCAAGCTCCAAATGCAATAGATTTTCGCACATTGCAGATATTAAACTTAAATTGAAGATTAAAATCACCATAAAAAGTACGATAACATAAGAAATACATTTTTTTATAAGCACATTGATTGACTACAAATTACCTGTTTATAATAATGCTCATAAAGAAAAAAAACACTGTTTTACAAATGCCGATTACGCATATTAATGCTTTTTTATCGTCATATTTGTTTTATTGACTCACCTTCTCTGTTGCAACTTATCCAGTTCAACATTCCTTGCCGTAGACTCAGAAACAATGAATTGCTGTTCCTCAATCATTACAATCCTAATTATGGGTATAATTTTCAATGTCCAGATTGTCAAGACTTGTTAACTCAAGTCATGGTCTTAAAGTTTTTGGTAGCAATCTAAATGATTTTTGTCATTCTTTACGACTCTACCAAAACTTTGACTAGACCATGGCTCGAATGTTCTCTCTTATGTTTATTTTGTCATCGCTTCATTTATTATTATGTATGTGCTATTCCTTCGCTGTTGCTCTTTTTTCATTTCGTGTTTTATATGTCTTTTTTGTAATTGGACTTTAGTCCGTTAATTTATAAATAAATAACTATTTTCAAACGCCCTTTTCTCAGTTTCATCTTTTTATGGTTGGACGTTTTCTGCATAACTACATCCAATTGTATTTACATGGCTGTGTATATTTTAAGAATTAAAGATATTTGAGGAATCCTTTTTCTTGCTTTATTATTGTTTCTTGATCTATTTTCTGGCAATTGGAAGTACAATCATTCAACAGCATTTTTTTCTAAATTTGAATGATAAATATCGCTAAAGGAGTATATCTACATATGTATATAATTGAATTTAGTTATCGTCATGGATTTTTATTTTTATTATCATATAATTATTTTCTGCTTTAATGTAGGTATCCACAATTTTAACAGCGCTTTAAAGTAAAATCTACGATTATCTTAACAGTTTGTAAATATTATGAACAAACATATTAAAGATCTTAATTTGTTTGGCTAGCACTCCCTTAAAATACACATTCGATTATTTTTGTTTGCTGGGTTGAGTAACTAGCATTTATTACTTTTAGTCAAAGTTAAATAAAGGCTGAAATTTTTAGCTTGCAGCAATTAAGGTTTACCAATAACCAGTAACCTAGTAGGTAACCGATAACCTCTTATCATATTCTTTACTTTGTGATTAACTAAAACGACTAACCAATAAGTTAAAGTGATCCTAATAAGCTGTCGAAATAATTACGTTTTAAAAATGTGTAAAGCCAACGTAACATTTTATTTTCAATCGATTTGAATTATTTGTCAAGAAAACATCCAGTTTAATAATAATACATACCAGATTTTGGATATTTATTTTAGAGAAATCATCGATGGATTATGGAAATCTTTAGGGGATGAGCTGTCCATGCATAAAGTGCACCAGATGACAGGATATCGATATATAAATCATGTACAAGTGAGTGCCCCGGGGGAAGCGACCCAAAGGTAGACCGAGGATGAGGTGGAATCCTTGTCCGGAAGAAGCTTTGAGCATAATGGGAAGGCTTGGAGATTGAGGACTGTAGAATGGGAATATGATTTATACATTATATATCTTCATAGAGATAAAATAATTTGGAAGCACTAGGAATAAAGAAAGCCATTCAAATTATTAGTTATATTATTAATAATCATTTAAATTTTCCAGTAGTACAATAATAGATATGTTTCCTGTAAACTCATAAAATTTCTCATTTTTCTTTTATCACCTTCTCAGTTGACGTTTTGCCTCTTTCATTTCATATTATTTGTCTTTTCCTCTCTGTTCCTCATAGAGTCACTTTCTCGCTATTCCTTTGTTGTAAGTTTACATTGTATTCTATTGGTTTCTACTGTACGTATAACCGCACACTTTGTATTTTTCGTTTAGTTTAATTTTGTACCCTGATGATGCTTACGCTAAGCAAAACCAGTCGGTCATACATTTGTAGCGAAAAGTAGAATAATAATAACATTAAAATAAAATCTGTGGTCTTTTACAAAGTTTTTATTTCATTTTCATTTTAAATTAGAAATAGTTGTATATTTTCTTAAATGTAGATTTGTATGAATTTTTAAAGTATTGGAAAAAACTGTGTATTTTTAACTACGTTTCAGGCTTTTGGGAGAATGACACCACACGTGTCATGTATTTGAAATATTTGTTCAATCACCCAACTTGTACAACACGATAACGCTTTTAAGGCGTAGATATCAATCAATTTCTTATCGCACGAGCATCATTTTCACACGGCTTAGAAAACATTGGACTAACTACTCTTATTATGTGTAAATGTGATTACATTTGAAAAATTCCAAGAGATAATTATTTGCATTGTTTAATTAGATCGTCACTCAGAATTTAATCTGGATCATTTTGAAGTGCTCCAAACATATTTTAAATTTAACGTTTTGGGATTAAAAACATATCCTACGTCAGAACTCGTGATCGATGATGATAATTGTGACATTTATTTTTTAATAAACAATCTACAATATTTAATCCCCTGGGTACCCAATATTGTGGTGAACAATCGATACATCAATTCAATCAATCAAAAACACAATCAATCTCAAAATAAATCCTTTAAATTAAACACATTACAAACATTTTTTTTTTATAATCCATTAATTGAATTTGTTGTCATGGGGGTAAGAAAGATTAATTTATTATTACCAGCTGATTTGTGTATTAAATCTTTTTGAGCTATAGTTTTTGGTCTATACAATACTGCTAATGGCGATATTTATATTTGGTTGGTGAATATAATATATTGATCGTTTTACCGGAGCCCTTCAAATCAATATAGTTTATTAAAAAAAAAAAGTTTTTGTTCAAAAAATCAGTGTCAAAATCAATCACCTACATATTACACTCACATCAGTCATTTTGCGATCTCAACAAACTCTTCGATAAAGGAACGATTGGTGAAAGTCAAATCCAATCATTTTAAATCCGGTCACAAAGGTACTTAAAAATGAAGAAGGAAGAGATGTCAGTCTGATATTGACGATAAAAGTACATATGGCTGGCTACACGTTCCGTGGGTACACAATAAAATTGCAAGTTTTTTCGTATCTATATCGTAGCACTATCGTATTGTGCGTGCCAACCTTAAACTAAGTAAACATAACATTACGTAACTTAAGGTGGGTTCTTTCCCATTTGGTCAAATCCTCACATTAGGTTAAGTTACGTCAAGCGGCGTGCAAAATGCGATCATGAGCATCTCGATACAGCTATTCCAAATAAACGTTTTACTTTCGATTGTATTATATTGTACATATATATTTTATTTTATTTAATTTATTAACTAATACATGATTTTTTTTATAAAGCACATTGAGTAAAAAGAAATTCACCTGTAATCTAAGCATATTACAACAAGCATGTACCGTTTTGTGTAATTTAATGTTTTTAATATTATGTTTATGAGTTGAAACTGCTTTGTATTTGTCCTGTATTGATAAAAAAATACAACACGAACACAATATACGTCAGTAGCTTACCTTTTTAACTATATAGGGAATACCCATTGGCCACAAAAAGATAATTACAGTGATTTTACAATTTGCTTAATTACACATTCAGCACATACCCCAAAAGCTGACAAGAGGAAAAAAAACAATTGTTATTATTTTCCTCATTGACGCGTGTCTTCATACTTTTGAGTGCATTGTTCCCCAAAAACCCTGGCCATGAAAGGAGATCCCCCGAAGTTAATTATTGATTCGTACGTCTTGAATACTTATTGGTATTTATAACTGCTCGGAGCAAATCCAATTCAATGGTCAATTTAGGTTTTTCTAGCGTCGATTCTGAGAAAACTGATTAGCCAATACGTGGTTGTACGTAGTTAGAATCCCAAGAACTTAATATTAGGCATGGGCTTTGAATTACAAATATTGGATCAAGGACATTTTTTGACAATTATTGGAAACTATTTTTTGCCAGTTATTCATTTATAATAAAATTTCCGTAACAATGTTGGCAGATTTAAAAAAAAGTTTCAGGTTTAGAGAACGTTAGAACATTGGTTCATATATTTGCTAACATCCATGTGTTTCTGAAAATTATGACAAAAATAGAAAAATTATGGTTTTTCAGAAAAGAAGTGTTTATAGATAAACTAATATAATAATCAAGAAAAAATATCATTAGCATCCTTAAAGCAGAAAAAACTCTCAAATAGTAAGCTCTTGCATACAAATTGCGGCTTAATTGTTTACTTAGAAAATGTTAAATATTTTGAGTTCCTTTATTCTACTCGAGTGGGTGAAGGTGTTCCTTTCAATTTTTCAAACTTTAATTCTTCTTGTTTGCGGTCAAGTTATTTAAAAAACCTAAGCCACATGATTACATCGTACGAGTGAATTTAAAACGATTTCTCTTAGCTTTACTTCAATAGCTTAGAAAAATTAACTGTATATTTTTTGATATCCTTCATTTTTTTGTAATTCATAAAATTATTTTTCTTATTATGTATTTGACGCCACAAATCAATTTTTGTTTCTTGGAATTAAAAATTACTGTATATCAGTAAAATATCACTCATTTAATAATTGTGTATTTTTCTAAAGTATGTTCTACTTACAAATTTCTAAGGTCATTTGAATGACTTTTCATATTGAAAGTAAAAAAGCGCCTCGTGATTTTATCCAGCAAACAACAGCCAGTAAAAAGTTGAATTTGTTTCCCCGATAGTGCGATAATTGGCAACACTTCTTATTAACTACAAAAATAAAAAGCCGTGTTGAAATCTCGGAAAAAACTCAAACTTTAAAAAAGAGTTAAAAACCTTTGAAAATATTATAAGTTATATACTCGTACATCTATAAAACGGGGGCGATGGAAATAATTAGTATTTGATCCCATAAAACTTTACTTCTTTATTTTTTTGAAAATTAACAGCAAATCAACAATTAATGCTATAATAATAAGAATAACAAATCATGCCAATTATAAATTTTCCACTGCTGATAATAAATATTATAAATAAATTGTGACAATAAACAGTTTTATTTTAGTAACTTAACTAAGTTGGTGGGGAAGAGGAAGGAAGAAGGGAATATGGGAATAGAATAAAGTGAAGAATTACGGGAGAAGATGGAAAGTTAGTTTCAGTCAGGTTATAGATTTAAGTACAATTAATGTACGAGTATTTCCAGGATATACGTATGTAAATGTTATACTAGTATTTAAAATTATTTTAAAAGACATCTCGTGCGTATCATTTTTAGGTTCTTAAAAAGACGCACTCACCTTGACTTGTTTCATTTAAATATTTAATGCGTTTAAACGTGTTCAGACTACACAATATTTTAATCAAATTTACACAAATTTTCGACCAAATATTGATCATCAAAAATATGATAGATATATACAAAAGTGGGCAAATACATAGTTAATCATTATTATTTAAAAAATAACAGATGTATTTATTAGGTAACCAGCATAATCAATTTGCAAATAGTACGCAAATAAAACTAAATTCTTTTAGACTTTCTGTGTTTATTCAATGTTTGGTTATTGATTGTGTTTGAAAAGGTGTTGCAAATCGTCAGAACAAGCGTCAGATTTGTGGAAATGGCATTTAGTGTAGGTATATAACGAAGAAACAGTACAGTACACGAGAATATGCCACGGAATGTCTGCACAATAAAATTCATATTAAAATGAATATTCAATTATTACACGATTTAAAAAAAAAATACAATATGTTTTTTTTTTCATAAAACATAATAAATCTGTGTTTGTAAAGAATAAGTACAAATAACTTTCCATTTGTTAAAGTAGTCATCTCCATAAAGTGCCTTTTAAACCTGAGATTTGTTACCATCTGCCAAATGCTTCACTCGCAAGGTCGCATTTTAATATGTACTGGCTTTGCCCAGGAAAAGATATCGGTATCAGAAGAATTCAACATTATTTTTTTATCTTAGACATTTGAATATTGATGAATTTAATAATATGGATATCTTTTAAATATCGGTAGTTTTGTTGTGAGTTAAAAACGGTTGTGCGAAAAAGGCCGTGCAAATTTTATAACACGAGAGCTCACCGTTCGAGAGTTTGCGTTGCTTTAGCACACAGATTTTCTGATTAACACCAAAGATTTCTCCACGTATTAGGTAATTAATGCTTGATGATGCCTACTCTCGACGATTTCGACAAATTTCCTCAAATCATTCTGTGCAAACCGTGACACCACATACAACCTTTGCAGGCTTTCGGTGCCACTACCCATCGACGATTTCGACAATCTTGATCTGAATTTCCATTCCTCATTAAACTGTGTATTCATATGAAACAAAGGCACAACTCCATCAGAAATTTATTTGTAAAAAAAACATTTACTGACTGTTTCAAATACAATTAAAGTATTGCTAATAGTTACAATTTGCAACGGCTAATTTTATTTCGGTGAGGTCAATAATCTAGTCAAAAAAACCTTTTTCCCTTTAATTTTCTAACGCAGGTATACAATTCTATGTCCAGGTAAATATCTCATATGAGCTGCAACAACTGTCATGAAATCAATAAATAAGCTAACTTTTTGTTGTCTATGACGTTTTTTGTGTTAATTTCGCACAAGAGTCATATCTGCTCAAAACCAACGGGAATAGTACATCTCCAATTAGGGTACGCTGCGTGACTGAAGGTTGTTTTAGAGATGGCAAAAAGATGGAAAAGAGGAAGGTTGGAAAGTACCCGACTATTCAGATCTCTTTACCAAACACGGCTTAAACCATTTCAAGCAACGTCGATCGGTGGTGTTTCACCAGGGTGATACTGAGAGTATATACCACTCTGGAACGTGCCGCAAATATACCTTGTATCAATTCAATGTGAAATATAACGACACACATTATTGAAATATAATTTGTTTGCCCGTGCTGGGATCTCAACTACTCTGACACGAAAATCGTCTTAAAGTTGTTCATCTTTTTTCTGTTCCGTGTTTTTTTTTTAGCCAGGAGAGGAATTGAACCCACGACGCCCGAATGGAAATCCGACAGGTTTGTCCACTCAGCTACCAACCGGTCAAATCCTTACCCTTTTCGATAATGGTTGTAAGTATTGTAGTTCAATTGGTGGCAATCAACATTATTAAATGTACCAGGAGACAAGAATGTTTTAAGAGATTGTTAAAAAGCTTGCTAACCTTGTTGGGTGTTTTAAACTTGAATTAAGACCTAGTATGATTCGGTACCCTACTGCACTTTACTTCAAAGACAACTGTTATCACTACCTGCTTCGTTAACTAGGTGATACATACAAACAATTCAACAAGGGCACTCGCAAATGTGCCCTACCCAAACAATCGAAGAACTATGTCTAATTTAATACTTTAAATGCTGGGCAATTTTATCAACAAAGTTAAGATTAATACATCAAATTAACTGCGTGTTACATGATTTATAGTTATATAAATTACTATAATTTGTTAACTGTTGACAAGTTTTCAAAATGGAAATATTGTCGCTGCCCGTATTTAGTTGATCTGCGCGTGCGCTCCCATTTCTGCATTAAATGATCTTTAGACTAAAATTATTTTAATGTTAAAACAATAATTAATTTTTACACAATCAAGTGTTCTTCTAACAAAGTACGTAATACTATTCTCGTTAAAATAGTTTTGTAGTAAATTATATACAAAAGCTTATCAATGCACTTCAATCTTCATAAAACATATTTTATCTTATCTTGAGAATTACTAATGCTTTTATTTCATGTCGTAATATCATTGTCATTTATCACCGCTCCATATATAACATTAGTTTGAATTGTTTTTTTATGTCTCCACAACTGTGTACGAACTACGTACTCAAATTTATTATTTCCCAACAATGTACAGATTAGATTAACACAAATCTTTTAAACACTCAAGTACTGAGGGGCCCCTTAATTGTCATTTTTAGTGATACACATACTCAACAGATCGTAAATATGTACGATAGGCAGTAAACAAACAATGACACCTTACGAAATATTATTATTTAACGATGACTTGTCCAATTAACCTTTCAATTATTTATAACTTTGTTCTCTGGATAGTATTGTTAATTATTTTGCTATGAAAATCGACAGTTAGAAAATTTATTTGAACCAAAAGAATTATGAAGAAATAGGAAAATGACTAAAGGATTGAATGTACTCATTTACCTTCATTTTCTTTTTGCACTTTTATTTTTGTCCAACACAGAAGTACATAGCCTGTTCAAAAGAAAAGGTGAATTTTGAATTTTCGCGGGCTGTGTACATTCGATTATCGTTTTTTTTTTGTTATGTTGGTACACATATGTTTATCATATGTTAGCATTATCAGCCATTTTGGATTAGTACCTATGTGTAACAACATAACAAAAAAAATCGATAATCGAATGTACACAGACCGCGAAAATTCAAAATTCACCTTTTCTTTTTGAACAGGCCTCGTACATAAACTTTTCTGTACCACGAATCACTTTTTACATTCCGACAAACTTTGATACCCACCCACCTTTATTATAAGGCGATGAGTTTTCATTTGTTTCGTGAATGATTTTCAAGACCTTAGTAGTTTTGCATATATATTTATTTAATTATTAGAATTTTTCATTTATATTGTTCCTATCTTGCCACTTTTTTCTGTGAGCATTTATCTTAATATTTTACATTTCTCATTTTAATTATTGTATTTTTGGCTTTTCTTCAATGCATTAGAACTCTTAAGGCATTCCAATTTTGAAAACAAAGGTGGAAAGCGCTATTTGTTTTCTGATTGCGTCAGAATATTTTTACATTATTTTCGAATCAATTTCAATCATATTATCACTTTCATGTTGAAGATCGCGTAATCAATACAAACATACTATTGGGTGTATTTGTATACACTTCCGACATTGATTCCCTCGACAAACGTCACTGAGAAACAGCATATTTATAGCTTACTCCTACTTATTATTATAAGCGAGAAAATGACAACAAGTGTACATTCGCAAAGTTTTACAGTGTGTTCTCTTTACTATATTAAAAATGAACTTTTATTGGTATTTTATTTTCTGAATTTAAATAACAAATTTAAACCATGCGGTATGCAAGCACTGCTCTGCGTGAGTACTGTGCTTGGCTCAACTCTGGTTACTTTACATATAATCTGAAATTAAATATAAATATTCAAAGTTTTAAATTATTTTCATAATTTGCTGATCAAAATAAAATATTTAGGGATTTGTATAAGATGTTAGCAGTTATGGCTGTATTTATATTGGTATTTTCACTAGTTTACGATAATTACCTTCCTAATAGAGAAGTTTCTCGTGCTTATGGAGACATATAGAATAATAGTATGTTATAATATATTTTTTAAACTAATTATTGTAGTGATGTGAACACCACAATGTATTTTTGTTATACTTGTATTCGTGTTTACATACAAAAATAAACAAAACCATGTATACCTACATATTCATTTTACTAAAGCCACTTCGCAATGGTATCTTTATTTAGCATACGTCTTACATCTGTCCACATCATGGGACGCTTTAAAATACTTCATGTTTATGTATGAAAACAGGATTATTTTATTACTTCGCGGAATTTGTCTGGTATTTCATAGTATTTTAAGATTTTTTCGAATGAAAATACGTTAACAAAAGGTGCTGAGACCCAGCTCATATACAAAATGTTAATTTCGTAATTTAACGTCAATTAATTAAAGTGTCCTGGCGATTGCCCGGCAGCCCAGGTACATAACAGGGGGGGGGGTGGCGAATACCAAAGAAGCCCACCAATACATCGACAATTGATTAAATTATCTACGTTACGTATTAGGTTAAGTTTCAATCTGTATTTTTAACCCCTTCAAGTATTATATTAAATTAATTTTAAATTAATCTATATAACTTTAAGGTAGCGGGGTTAGGGTGTATTACGTTAGGCCACTGGTACTGACCTAAGACCTTGAATTAATTAAATACCTTTTTTTAACAAGGTTCCCTAATGACGAAAACAAATAAAGAACTTGCGTCCTGTTATTCGATACCATAGTCTAATTCATATTTTGCACAGACTAACTGAAATTGCGAACTAACTCAAAAAATTGTAGGCAAAAAGAAAACATTTTAGGATTACCGAAAACAACTCCATAATGTTACAATTTTATGTTGGAATTTTGCTAAAAGAACATCGAAAACACTATTATGTACTGGTAGATGAAAATGATTTAAAAAACACATTCGCTAACTGTTGAAGAATAAGATTTAAACGGGAACAAAAAACTACTGTGATAAAAACACACGTAGATACAAATAGAACAAAAAAAATTTACGGTTCTCAAGGATTTGTTCTAATAAATAACAAAACCACTGTCATATTATTGCTGCGTGCATTGATTAATTGACCGAAACATCGAACTGTAAATATATTAGTTTTATTTGGTTACGCATTGCTGAAATGCAACATTTTACGTTTGCAAGGTCATGTAACCGTTAAAAATGCATGGAAATATTTTTAAAACACATTTAATCAATTGTCATTCTATCAAAACGTCATTTAATATATTTCCACTAGTAAAAAAAAAAAATGTAACCAGTTTTAGATAAGGTGGTTTTAATTTATTTTAAAACGTGTGTTTAATTAGTCTTAATGCATTTAATGTACAAAAAGGCTTTAATAGCTTACCTCAGGATTAGTTGTATGGTAAATAGATGTTCTGTAAATTCAAATAAAAAATCCTCTCTCATGTTTTTCTACCCTCAATGTCAAAAAATGTATTTGTTACTTGAACCCCATTTTTTACCATCCTGTAAATAAATGTGATGTTTTTTATTATTTTAATATCATGTACTTATACTGTGTAAATTAGAGTGGTAGATACTCTCAGTATCACCCGTAACTTTGTTCGAAATAGCGTGTTTATTGACCAGATCTGAATAATAATAATAATAATATTTGGATGATTTTTATAGCGCCGTTTTTGTGGAAAATCACCTCAAGGGCGCTGTACAAATCTTAATTTCTACTTAAAATATTAATTCTTAGTTTATATCTACAGCAACATACTTACCTGGTAGGACAGAATCACCATATCATAATAAACTAAGAATGTACACCTCTCCAGTGACGGCTCGTGACTTTTTAGTGTGTTTTAGTGCTAAGATTAAAAAAAACGTCATGATTGATAATGTTGTAGCTGAAAACGTTTTTTTTTTTTTTTTTCAGAAAGTTTTTTTGGAGAAAGAATTTCAAAAATTTCAAAAAATATTTTCAAGTTTTTTCAGTTTTTGTGGGTCATTGACCCAACAAAACTGAAAAATAACACAGATGATAACAATGAAAAATAACAGAAGCCGCTGATTGTGTGCGAGGTAGGGACCAAAATGGTCAGTAGTCAGAGTCAGGAGCCAGTTACTTTCCCATTTCCTTCCCATCTCCACTCTATTTGGTTTCATTACCTCCATACCCTAATTAGAAGATGCTACCGGAACACAGATCAGGACAGTTGGGACTGTGGTGCGGTATCTACATTGACAAAAAACCAAAAGCGAATTATATAATTATACACTAATCTCCATTTTTTAAATAAGTAAGTTTTAGTTTTATTTTTATTGTTGAATTAGCTAACATTAATAATGCAATGATTATTATTCGTTGTTAAACATTCTCAGAAGTGTTTCACATTGAACCCGTAGTTATTAAATTTATATCCTACGCGAAGCGGAAGATCGTTGGCTTTATAAATAACATTATTATTTTTCAAAAGGTTAACGAACGACCTTCCTATCCAACAATAAAATAATCGTGTAATACACTTGATCCATCGTACGCTGTATCAATACATAGTATCACCCGTGGTTCTAGCAAGGATGCTTAGAGTTCAAAAAACTCTAAAGTTCAAAAGAGTTGATTACAAAATAATTTGCATTAAATTTTTTTAAGGCTAACTTTTTTTTCATCGTAATGATTAGAAAATACCATATATTTCAAATAATGTTGTTATTAATATTCTTTCATGTTCATAAAACAGTTGCTAATAGAAGTTGACAAAGTTGTTTCTCAAATCATGAAAAATTAAATCTTATACGGCCAAGATTTTTTGATTAAAAACAAAAAATAATTGAAAAACAGAAGAGCGTTTAAGACATATGTCATACCTTTGAATAAAGAATTAAAAAAATATTTTCGTAGAAAGCAATCACTTTGTGGTTCGACACATTTAAAGAAATTAAAAAAAATAATTGAAAAAATATATATTGTACCCTGATGATTAAGCATCATTGAAGGCTAAGCGAAACCGGTCGGTCATAAAAATAAAAATAATATTCGTAGTCTTATACAAAGCTATTTTTTAATTTCATTCATTAATATATCGAAAAAAAAATCGCAGGCCCTGCGTGTTTTTCTCTTTAAAAAAATATCCATGCAATTAGTTTTTCATTAGGAATTACCCTATAAAATTTCGCTGTATGAGCGTAAAATACTGCATATTTTGAATGGATTAGCAATGAGTGCGTACCAGGATATATCCCTGTGGCATTCCATCCTCTTCAATCATCCTCTACAATCAATGCAATCTAGTAATTCAAATTTAATTAATATCCATCTCTCCAATAATAACTTTTTATAAACGGTTCACAAATATATGCAATCATCACAAAAAATATATCCCAATTATTATTATGATTATTTTACAACAAATCTCAGCTCAAAGCTGCAGTCTAGAAATAAACAATATGCTAACTAGACACTAGTGACGAGACTACTAGGTCAATGGAAATAAACAAAACATTATTCATTATTTCGTTACGCCTGTTTGAAGAGTAAAATATTAAAATACTTGAAACGTCCTTGTTATGTTAAAATGCTAAATATATACGTCTTATTTGAGTGATTTTATTAATTAGGAAACTAAGTGGAGGATCGAAAAGGTGAAATAAACGTCTTGACTACCTTCGTGGTCGAGTAGTCATGATCCTCAACTACGAATTCAAAGTTCGCGGATCGGATCTCGACGGGCGCAAATAAATGTTATGTAATTAAAATGTATTATTTCACATGCAATGAATGTAAAATGATATATAGTATTGTATGTTTGCGACACGTTCCAGAGTGGTAGGTACTGTCAGTATCGCCCTGGTGAAAGACCACCATTCCGAATCGAAACGTTCTTTGAAATGGCTTTGGCCGTGTTTAGTGATCAAATAATCAGGTACTTTCCAACCTTATTCATCCCCATCTCCTTCCCCTCCCCACTCCATTCAGCCCCATAACTTACCCCAATTGACCGGATTAGGGTATGTTATGATAATTGGAGACCAAAGTACCACTGGCTCCGGACAGTCGGGAGCAGTTGGAACTCTTAAAAAATATATTTATATCGGCATAGAAAAATGAATATTCAATAAATCCTATAAGTTGCTAGGATTTTTTTTCCAATTATTTCAAAAACATGCGTTTTATTTTTAATTTGTTTAATATTGACAATTCATTTGTGAAGGTTAATTTTACTTAAATACTTCACAACTTAGTTTCGTTAACTTAAAAAATAAAAATGAGTCATAAAATAATATTATTTTTTTTGTCGCCAACTACGTCACATGTTCGTGACATCTTCAGGGCAAGTAAAAGAAAATCAATGTTTGAAATACCTCAACCTTAATCTGGAAGAGATCACACTGTTTTATATTGAATATAAACATTATTTTTTTATTGCCCTGAAGATGTCACGAACATCTGACGAAATTAGTTGGCAAATAAAAGAATAATTTATGTTCTGAATTTTTTTGCTTTTTAAGTGAACAAAACTGAATTATTTAGAATCAACTTTTTATTATCACCTTCTTATCACAGAAATGATATTATTTTTAATATCTTGATATTAATAAATAATGATATTTGGATATTTTTTCTAGAACCGTTTTTATGAAAATCTACTCAAATACTTTGCATCACTAACAAATCGTTTCACTAGAGTTGAATGCAGCCACTAAATGTATGTATGTAAAAGACACGGAGGTTTCTTAATAAAAATCCTATGAAAAAGAGTTGTAAAAGTATGATGATCATTCCTCATTTCCCAAAAAGCAAAAACTGTCGAACGGTGTGATGAAATGTATACAGCCTTTTCTATAATTTCTAGATCAACAGAACTATTTTGAGTTTGGGAAGCAATTTCCATCACGAGTTATGAAACTCTGAAATATCGATCAAAATAGTAAAAAAATGCCTTATTATGTTTTTAGTACGCCTGCCAGTGGGTTACTACGATCGGAGGTCTGAAAAGGTGTTGTTATTGTTTAAAGTTGAAGGTGTATTTTTAACTTTATTTTTGTCTTAAAAGTTCATCGAAATTCTGGCAACAGGAAAATTAATGTCTTCTTAGATTTATTTGAGTTATGTTTACCGCCAGGTTTTTCCCATTCCAAAGCTTTTATAATTTATACTGGATATTCCAACGTCAAATCTAGATTTATTTACCGTTACACAAGTGGAGAGTTTTTAACGTGCACAAAAAACACCATCACTTTTAATTTGTATTTACTAGGAGCAGTCTACAAACATCGCCTAATGACTCGAGGATAACTACTACATGTAAGATCACCCTCTAATTTGTGGAAAACCCAAGTGAAATCGACCCATGTTTTTTGCAGACAAGTGTTTTTATATATTCTGATTCGACATAAAAAAATTGAATTGTACTTTGTTTTTTTTTTTAATACTATGTTAGACACGGCCATCGGATTAATAAAAAATATATCTTTAAAAATCTTATTCAATGCTCAATAGAGTGTGGCACGAGAACAGGAAGGAACCTTCGGCTGATATTTTAGCAGCAGCATAATGAAAAGTGAAGTCTCGCTTCTGCTATTCGAGTTATGAAACAAATCACGTGCTGCAGTGTTGCCTCCGTCTTTGATCCAACGCCTTGTGGATATAACGATACGGAAGAGTGTGGATGAAGAGGTGTGAATTGTTTGTTTTAAGCATTGACTCCGAAGGATTATGTAAACAGGCATTTGCACATATTTGTATAGTGCCATTCTACTGACACCTTTGGATTGGAAATGCAAAACAGATAGTTTCATAACATTTTCGAACTATTTAAAAGACCTGTGTTTGAAATAAATTAATAAATTTCTTTCATGTATGTACTCTTCGTCTGTCTCAACACAGGTCTATCCTAGCGAGACAGACTTGGACTGAACCCTTATTTTTTATATTTCTTAATAAGAATACAGAATTTAAAAAAAATAAAATAAAATACTTGGGGAGCAATTTTAAAAAAATCCAAAGGGAGCGAGACAAGTAATCAATAATGGACGGAGAAATAAGTATCAGGAAAATGTTATATGACGCGAAAGTGAGTGAAAAAAGAAGCTGTGGACGCCCGAAGAAAATATGACACGATCTAGTAAAAATAAATGCTAGAAAAGTTGAAATTAAATTTAAAAAAAAACCAAAATATTAAATTGTTTTATATTTTTACGCATTACATTCACTTGGAGTAACATTTAATGATATCTTTTTTTTAGTTCTTGCTTTCAATGAGTGTTTTTTTTTGCCGTACCAATTTGTATAATTCCACTACATGTATAATTTTATCACAAAAATGCTATTAAAATAATAAAAAAGTGAACAAAATAGTTAAGTCGGGTAGTGTCAAATATCAGAATAACAAAAAAGTATATATGAGGCGATGGTAGAATTCCCATGATGCATGGAGTGTGTGCCAAGACAGGGCTGTGTGGCAGTCTATCATCTCTGCCTACCTCTGTAGACAATGGCGTAATGAATTAGCTATGTAATTGCTGTTGCTCCCCTTTTGATTGTAGGTACAGTATATGTAATGTTTGTTTATGATTTAGCTCAACACAAGAACTCCATTTTGAGAGGTAACCGACACTTCAGTTATTTTATCATTAAAGTACCCCCTTTTTCTCAACAATTTTAATAAAAAATGACTTTATCGTTTCTTTACTTCAAAATCTCATGTGTGTCAAAAAGAGAACAGAAAGCAATTTTAGTTATGACATAATAAACAAAAAATAATTATTGCAAATATTCCAAAATTATACTTGAGAATATATATATTGACAGGTCTGATGCAATCTCTAACTCTGAAATGAATAGTGTTATTCTATGTCATAAACCTTACATATTATTAAAAGCCAAACGTTGCCATGAGCGTACGTGACGATGGTCTAACCTGTCTATATTAATTAACTTGTGCAGAGATCTTTCTTATTTAGCATCTAATCAAAATTTACAGAAACAACCTTCGCGATTTTTTTAACACTATTTGTGTCACACCTGGGACCCATAAACAGATATATATATATAAGGAAAAGTGAAACTTTTGACATGTGCATTGATTTTATGGAGGTATATATAAATATTTTTAATGCAGCGACTTGGTTTAATGAAAAAATATATGTCATTTTGCAAAGGCATTCGTGCGTTTTTGCCACGAAATTAAATATTTCAGATATACTAATCATTTTGGATTGATGTTTTCAGTAAGATATATCATGAAGACTACATATTTTTAGATATCTAACAGAATGCATACAATTCAAGCAAAATTAAATCGATATATATAAATGCAGTGTATGTTTTTGTGTGAACTTGATCCAATCTCGGCTTTCTTGTCTTCTGAAGTTCAAAAGTACATGCATACAATGCGACAGTTTTAAGGTTAAGTCCCTTCCATCTACGCTTTCGTATTAACTAATGTTTAACATTAGGTTCATACAATGTAATTACATGTGTTTATTCGGTTCCACCTACGTTTTTAAGTCAACGAAAATGTATAATTACTGCCATGCAATGCAACAGTTTTGTATGAACGAGGTCTCACCTACACATTCGTGTCAACGAAAGTTCAAAATTACATGCATACAATTTATCAATTATTTATCACTTATGCCAACGCATTCATTTTAACTAATGTTTACAATTACTTCCATATAGTGAAAAACAGTTTATGTGTCAACTTAGTTCGACCTCCGCCTTCAAGATCTAAATTATGTCCATTTTATGCCAACTTTGAGGCCGATGACTTCACTTTAAGGATGCGACAAGCGAATATAATGAATATTTCTGTGAATTAAATAATAAATATGTAATGAAAACGCTTAAAACTACACGTTTCCTTGCGAAACAAGGCAAATCACGT
Organism: Drusus annulatus; assembly: GCA_022651775.1. Classification (NCBI taxonomy): domain Eukaryota; kingdom Metazoa; phylum Arthropoda; class Insecta; order Trichoptera; family Limnephilidae; genus Drusus; species Drusus annulatus. The sequence continues at coordinate 874,030 of JAGWCC010000094.1, forward strand.
GTAGACCTTCGATGATAGAGCGCACTGAAATCTGATTACGCGTTTATATCGCAATAGACAGGTGTCATTCCCCCCGTTTGCCTTCGTCTCTGAAATATTTCTCCAGAGGTCAACTCATAGAAGTTTGTAAAAATAGAGGTCAACTCATAGAAAATTATTTGTGGAATGCCTGTCGTACTAGTTATTATCGAATTATCTATTTTTTTCTGTTTCGCAACCGGCTTGCATTTAGATATATTGACACTGTTGCCACTGTGTAGATTTTTAATATATTTGCTTTAAGTAAATGTTCCAATGTTATGGACTACATAATGTAAATTGGTGTGATTTATTGTGCAGTGTTGTTCTTATCGCGAATGGTGGCTGCGAATGCAAATTTGTAGATACTAACTATTCAGAAATTGCGACACTTTTGCTAGAGGCAAACTTATCGGAAAGGCGAATAGAATTTCAAGTTCGATTAACGAGGATGGATCAGATTGGGTTAAATCAAATTATTTCTATACTAAAGGTGTTTATTTATATTGGAGGTTGAAAATTGTTTTATAATCACATGTTTCAATTCGTATAAAATAAAATATAATATATTTGCGGCACGTTCTAGAGTGGTAGATACTTCGAGTATAGCCCTGGTGAAAAACCACCGTTCAGAATTGAAGCGTTGCTTGAAATGGCTATAGGCGTGTTTGGTTACCAGATCTCAATACGCAATTACTACTCCTCCTTCCTCTTCTCCATCTCGATTTCCTTTCCCTCCGCCTCACGAAAGTTATCAAGAAAATGTATTTGATATATTCATACGCATGTTAGGCTCAATACAAGTAGACTATTAAGTCTAGATAAATAGATGTTGCTAATATTGGCAGATGCCTGTATTAAATTTGTTATACGAAAAATTATTGATAAATTATGTTGAAAACGAATAAAGTTTTTTGACAACAGTGAAATAGCTTTAGCCTTGGTGACCAGATCTAAATTACCAGATACTTCCCAACCTTCCCCTTACCCATCTCATCCCCCTCCCCTCTCCTCCCAGCCCATAAAACGCACCCTTTTCGGGATGCCATAGTCTCACTGGCTTCGGGTCAGACTAAAGCCATTTCAAGCAACGTTTCAATTCTGAACGCTGGCCTTTCACCAGGTCGGTCGTCTTGTCCAGCACTTGAACATGTTGGAGCGATGGAAATAATTTATAAGAGATGGTAAATTACTTTTTCAATATTCGTAAAAGTACTTGGTGGCACTATATTTAATAAATAATAATAAACACTTACACAGTTTTAATCATTGTTTTAAGCCTGATTCACACCAACGTCCGGTTCCGCTCAGTGCCGATATTGTTCCGCAAGAAAACTTATTGATATGGTATGAATATCAATCAAGGAGTATGTGCCAAGACAAATTTGTGTGGCAGTATATTCTTCTGCCTACCCTTGTGATATTTAACTACTTATTTAGTTAAATAATTTTGAAGTAAAATACTTACAACGCAGATTTTTTTTTTTAAACCATTTTTTTATCACTAAATAATATTTTTAATAATTAATAATTAGTAAAAATATTATTTAGTGGTAAAAAATGGTTTTTGATAAAAAAAATCTGCGATGTTAGTATTTTTACACTTCAAAATAATTATTTAACTAAATAAGTAGTTAAATATCACAAGGGTGGGCAGAAGGATATACTCCCACACAAATTTGTCTTGGCACATATTCCTTGATTGATATTCATACCATATCAATAAGTTTTCTTGCGGAACAATATCGGCACTGAGCGGAACCGGACGTTGATGTGAATCAGGCTTTAATGGTAGATTAATTTAACGAATCCTAATGAAATACTTTCTTTCAGTTTTCAAAGAATGTTACGTAAATAAATATAATATTTTCTGAAGCATAATCTTTCAACACGTTCTACACAAGTCATCAGAATATATTTAACCATCGTCCGGATATGTATTACAATGTACGAGTACTTGGAACATTTACAAAAACGGGTTCTCAATTCAAGAGTTGTGAACATCGCATTGTTTTCGCTATCATCGACACATTGATTGGCAATGAAGGCAAATGATTCTAATCGTCATAAGATTTAATAGCATTAAGAAAACACGTATCATAAAATCATCACTCGAAGGCTTCTATCATCTTTGGATATTGAAGGCATTCTCGCCGTCAATGGGAACGTACTACAGGTGTCTTCGGAGAAATGAATGCATCATAAATGAAAGAAAACATGGAACATGTATGTCACACCAAGAGCCTACTCTTATGTACGTATTATTCTTAATAAACATATCTTCAATGTACCTGCACCGATGTTAATATGTATTTGGTATCGTCTTCAACTAGATTCATCCAGTAAAATCAAGATTATTTTCGATTATTGTTATATTATAACTTGTTTCAGATCGTGAACAATTTCTAAAAATGTTTTATTCATTCCATTTGACTTCTCTACTAGGTCTTAGTCTTTTCACTCTTTACACTTGACAGTTCTGTCCACTATTTACTGTACGTTTTTTTGTTTGTTTAAAGATAGTCGAAATCAATTTGAAGTTAAAAAGATAATATTTTTGTATAAAACAATCACTTTGTCGTTTGACGTATTAAATGAAAAAGAAATAATAACTTTCTTTAAGACTACAGATTAAAATAAAATTGACCGAAAATTCAAATGAAATTTAAATAACTGTTAATTTAATTTTAATGATCATAAAAATAAATATTAAATCTGTGGTCTTATACAAAGTTATTATTTCATTTTCATTAAAAAGATAATTTGACAGATTTGTCGAAGTCCTCCCCAATGGAGGATCGTGTCCTAAGGTAGACCAGATTTGTATTTATTAATGATTTTTTATTTGATGTTTTTAAGTTTTAAACTCCTACAAAGTTTTTTTCAAACTACTGTTTAAATCCTCTTCTTTGGTTTTTTTAAGCCAGTCATTATTTTATTTTATTTTTATAATTTGCACGTCTGTTTTCTTTATCCTTGTAAAAGTGAGTTATAAAGCTTATCGTAAAGGTGTTCATAGTTTATTTGTCCAAAAGCAGTTTTAAATTATGGTATGTTCATGATTTAACTCCGGCTCTTGTGTTGTGAAGTCTGTCTTTTCCGTTTTTCTGAGTTTTTTTAAATGTTTGACCAATAACATATATGAATGATATTTTGTATGTTTGGGTCTACAAACCACTTGAAAAATTCTTCAGTAGACGTATTTATATAATTAAAAACACAATCAAATTTATTTTTATTTTTTGGGATCATCAATATTGTGTTCTTAAGTTTGTCAAATACATATTTTTCATTTTATGAGTTTATGAATATTTTATCCTAAATACGTTTTTTAATATGTCTTTTAAATCAACATAAGTTTGTAAGGAAATACTTATTTATCCTCGATAATGCAATTTTATTTGAGATAAGTATAATAAAACCATTTATAATTTCTCGACAATATTTAGTATATTTCTGCTTTGCATCGTTTCACATGCCAGTACTTGCTTAAATTGCGTTGAAATTTACGCAATATATAAAGTAATCAAGTGAGGCACTGACGCACTGCGTAAAAGGTTAATTTAACATGAATCTTATAAGCACGTGCGCTAAGGCAGGCGCGCACTGTAGTGAGTTAGTAAGTATATGAGCAACAAGGTGTCCAAAGCGGCCTGCCAGTCCTAGTTATGTCTTCGAAACTTGGTACGAGTACTTACCTACAGTATTTTGAAATTCAAAATCTCTAATTATACGGCGTTTAGGGCTTTACGCTTTCTATTTCGATCAAGTTTACCTATCAACAAATAAACTACATTAAAATATTTTTACGTAATTATTGAAACAATTGTAATAAAATTCAAACAATTAAACAATCAAATACTCACCATCATGCTGTTTCCCTGCAGAGGTAGGCAGAGAAGACGGACCGCCATACAACTCTGTCTTGGCACACACTCCTTGCTTCATTCACATTCATACATCATCTCATACATACTTTTCTGTTATTCTGACTCTTCACATGATTCGATTCAAGTATTTGATTCACTTGATCGTACCATGACTTCCTCGGGCGTCCCCGACTTCTTCTTTCAGTCAAATACACAGAAAATAAAAAAAAGATTGCCGGTGGTATTGGGATTTGAACCCGTGCCTATAGCTTGCCGGGTGTCCACGCTAATAAAAACATATTAATATCTCTTCTCCAATCCGTCATTTGCTTTTTTTTCTTTGAAAAACACCGGAGAGGGTTACGAAAAACCTGGTTATATTTTAAAGAACTCCTACCACCATCTTTATAAGCGGAAATTTTTTCTTGTACAATGATGGTGGCTAGCAGGGGAATTAAACCCACGACGCCCAGGTTGGAATCCGCACGTCTATCCACTCAGCTACCAACCGGTCAAAATATTTCTCAATTACAATGTTTCTTTTATAAATCAACATTGTTCCATGTTTTTTTTCGATGGAGGCATTTATACTATTTAATCGAAGATTCGACCTGACGTCAGGTTAGTGTGTAATTTATTGTAATAATCTGAATAAAATGTTGGCGTTTAAATATGCTGTCACATCACTCATATTATATAATGTTTGGCATTTGACCAACCGTTGCAATCACGCGCTTAACAATCTAGGCGCACCGTAGTGCGTAAACATACTAAATGAATAATCATTTAAATTGAGTAATTAGGAAATAGACCAGCAGCCTTCGACTGCAAGCAAATTAAGTTCGACCCTGCTGTGTTACTATTATATCTACGTTTGCCAAAATAACTCGCAGGTACATTTTGAAATGTTTGAATGATCATTATTAGTCTCCCGAAAGATGATTGAGTGACCAGTTTATTTTACGTTAAGTAGTTGACGAATTTGCAAATTGTGAATAAATTACTACGATTTGTCCTCGTTTGTATCAGACTGGGATTTTATACACGATGTGGTAGTCAATCTCAGTATCGCTCTAGTGAAAGTCTACCACTCAGACTCGACACAACGAATAACATTTGAAACAACAGAGCATCATTATTTAAAATGGCTTTAGCTAGTTAGTAACTATATCTGAATTACCAGGTACTTTGTAATCAAATATTTAAATTATATTTTAATCTAAAACACGAATATGAAACAGAAAAAAGCTAGAAACTAAAAAGAACAATGGTCACGATCGAGACTCAAATTTGGAACCTCCACTCTATCCGGGAGTAACACTCTGCTCATTAAGCCACCGATACTTCAATATAATATGGCATTTTTAAACGATCTCACACTTATATTGGAAATTATAAATATTTGAATTTTCTTCCTATCTGTTTTATAATTTCCAATACAAGTATGAAATCTTTTAAAAATTCAATATTCTAATGAGGTCTTGGTGGCTTAGTTGGCAGATAGTTACTCCCGGATATAGTAGAGGTTCCGAGTTCGAGTCTCGGTCATGACCATTGTTCTTTTTAGTTTCTGGCTTTTTTCTGTTTCATATTTGTTGTTTTAGATTATTAATATTATTTAAATATTTAATAAAAAATAAGCATTAATGCTTTGAAGTTAATTCTAATTTTAACTTTATAGTCATTCTATTTCCCCACTTCAATTTGACAACTGAAGACAGTTGAGTTGATCTAAAAATTTCAGAAAAGAATCTGTCAATTTCATGATTGCAGTGTTCAAGAGAATTGCATGAGAAATACAACCAAATGTTTGCTTTATTATTGAGATGAACTGTTCAGGACACTCACCACTCGATGGAATACCTACCTTCCCCGTACAAAAAACGAACGCAACCTTTTTATTTAATGGGTCCAAATACTATTTACGCATGCACGTGATTTTTTTAAAATCGCAACCCATTGATCGGGATTCGCGTGGAATTGGCGATTTCTCTTGCAACACGAGCGGTACGAAATACGAATTAGCCAAATATGAATAATAGCCAGCCCCGCGCTATTGGCGGCGTTCGCCTTTGTGTCGAAACAACTAAACGCCGATACGAAATCAATACAATCTGAATAGCGTAATGTTTCGCGTTTGACAATGCGCTTTTTGTCAATTGTACAATATGTACCCGTAGCTACCGCAAGTGCGCGAAAGTCATACTCGGTATTTGGATGTTAAAATACACGCGACAAAAAGTGTTGACTAACAATCACTGTGTTTGTGACATTTACAGGTTAATAATGTTATTTTACACTTGTAATTTAAAGTAATTGCTGAAAATTATGATTGACCTTAATGAATTGCAAAATTCTAACAAGAACATCTTTCAACATAATATTATTACCATATCAAATAACAATCAACACAAAAACAAACTCGCCTGTGCAGTGGTGACATCCAATTTCCGTATAAACGGGATTCCAACAAAATATATTCCAATGTAAAACATTGAAACCATTTACTGGCATGTGTAAACTATAATAATTGGATTAAGGTGTTATAAATCGGTCGCTGGAGAAATTTATGTGATCGGTGGTGGCCTCAGGGAAACAGGGTGGCAGTGAACGGAAGTTAGGAGGCGGTGAGGGCTATAAGAAGGAGCTTAAAATATTGAATATACTTAAAAAGTTATCATATTGCTTAAAATATTTAATACACTTACTTAAAAAATTATCATATGGCTTAAAATATGTAATGTACTTACTTAAAAATTATCACTATTTCTCTTCATCTATATTCATCATATCATAAGTACGTTTATGCATTCTAACAAGAATTATGTGTTTGAAACATTGATGTACGTTTTGACGATTAATATGATGTATTTTCCAAGAAAAGGTACAAAATGCAAATTACAAAAAAAAATCAAGACACTTTAATTGCTCTTTTGTTGATTTATATTTTGCTTTTTTCAGTGATGGTTTTAGCAAAATTCAGTTCCAAAGCGTATGAGAATAACTGACTATATAAAGGGATGAAATCTTATAATGCGCTGCCGGAAATCATTAAAATTATATCACTCGAAAAATTCAAAATAGCCTGTAAAAACTATTTAAAATACACATAAATCAAAATAATAAGTAGTATATAAGTTAAAATATTAGCAAGTCGAAAAAAAATAAATAATTAGATACTTTTTAGACTTTAATGTACAAAATTAATATAAAATAAATAAAAAAACTGAAAAACTTTATTGTCATGATATGATCAGTTAGTAAAAAAGACTTGAAATTTAGATTGGGGTGTATCCAACTTTCTTTACAATTGATATCGTCTCAATTCATCGATTGGCGTAATATTTGCGTTAAACACATTACGTTTCTTACATTAAATTCCGATTCTGGGCTCGTTTTTGCTTCAAGCCGTCTCATAACGGTTCAGCTGTTATGCTTGTCAAGTGATCACAATAATGATAAAAGGTTGAAACGGGCCTAGAATCGGTATACAGTAGTATCGCTGTATCTTTAAGACCGTTCAAATGTTTAAAATAAAATGCGCTATTCAATGAATCGTGACAATATTAAATGAGACTAGAGTTTGAAACAACCCAACCTTACTAAAAATTTAGAGGCTTCAGAGCAATAATATACCAGGAAAGATAGCTTTACGAAACAGTGTAGTCAGGGTTGTAGATTTTTTTCCTGAATCGGACGTGGCTAGGGTTTTCATGGATACACCTTTTTAGATCCATTCATAGCACATGTCGACATAATGTTTTGTTTATTTGTACAACCACATTTTCACAGTATTGTTATCAACAAAAATAAAGGATAAGACCTCAAAAACCGTTGAGTTATGTCGCATAAAAAACGTAGTTAGTGAGTAGTTACCTAAAAGTGGTGCGATATTATAAGACAGCTTGTCTTATCTCTTTCTCTCTCACGGTTTACGACGTGAAAATCCGAAGAAAGTGATTTATCGTAAATTTGTATATGCTGGGTAAAAATATTTAGCTCTCTCTCCATATATATTCTTACTTCAAAGTGGAGGCACTATTGAGAAATATATGTCTTCAAAAAGAGGCCGGTGGAGAAAAACACAAATAAAAAAAATATATTGAAAGGGAACGCTGGTGAAAAATCTCATCGAAGAGGGAGTACTGTTCAAAAAAATTTTTTGAAAGGGGTCAATGAGTCCATTGCGTATTAAAAACTTCAGATCAAATCATCACACCTAATGAATGATATTCATAAACCTCAAAAGTAATTACGCAAGTCCATCCTTTCAGTACAGCGAGTACCTCGAAGATCAGTCAGCGCGTGCCCTGGCAACGGCGACGACCACGTATCAGGTAGCAGGTATAAGGTATGCCCGAGGAATGCATAATGCTGTATGCGTGTCAAGCGTTCCGATTTCATTGTCTTTCGTCCGGTTCGCGGACGGTTGCGACATCTTTCTACTTCCGCTTGCCGGTTGCTGCTTGACAGACAGTATGGTGCACTGTCGCTAATGTGCTGACAGGGTTGTGCCCAGATTTATTGGCGGTAAGAGGCATACGGGATGTGATAAGTTTTTGCTGAAAAAATTACGACAACTTTACCACAGTGGGCTGGGCATATAAACGGCGAACAGAAAAAACTGTTTTAATAATTATACCCTTAAATTGAAAACTCATTAAAACGCATTATTTTTAAATTTGCTAAAGCAATTGATGCATTCATACTATACAACTCATCATTATACCAAATAAAATAACTAGTGATAATAATAATTTGTTACACTTTAAAAATGTATGCAAAAAGAAATTTGTTTAAGATGTTAGTAGTCAAGGAATGAATGTGTGATATATATATCACACATTCATTCCTTGACTACTAACATCTTAAAAAAATTTCTTGTTGCATACATTTTTAAAGTGTAACAAATTATTATTATCAATAGTTATTTTATTTGGTATAATGATGAGTTGTATAGTATGAATGCATCAATTGCTTTAGCAAATTTAAAAAATAATATATATATAAATATATATATATATATATATATATATATAGACAAAGTAAATCACGATATACTATTAAATAAACTCTGGAAGATTGGTGTTTGTGGAAATCTATTAAGATGGTTCTCCTCGTATATTAAAAATAGAAATCAAGCTATTGCCTTAAAAGGTTACATGTCACAGATTATAACCCTTCCCTCAGGGGTACCTCAAGGCTCCCATCTGGGACCTTTATTATTTATTTTGTTTATAAACGATATGAAACATATCATTAGTCATTCTTCTTTCCTACTTTATGCAGATGATATGAAATTATATAAATGCATTAACTCCATAGATGATTGTAACAAGTTACAAGAAGACTTAAACAATATTATGGAATACTGTAAAAACAATCAATTATATCTGAACATAAACAAATGTAATGTTATAACTTTTACACGAAAAAAAAATCCAAATAATTATACGTATAAATTAAACCATGTACCCCTACAAAGAGTAGAAACAATAAGAGATCTTGGAGTGTTACTTGATTCCAAAATGCTTTTTAAGGATCACATTGAATATATGTTAAAAAAAGCTCATAAACAAATGGGCTTTATTTTACGAATTACAAAACCTTTCACTAAGCCGAACACTCTGATTCTATTATATATGGCATATGTAAGGTCGCAGCTTGATTTCGCCTCAATAATTTGGAATCCTCAATATCGAACTTTTATAGATCGTATTGAAAATGTTCAAAAGAAGTTCATTAAACACCTATCGTATCGTTTTAGTTATTATCGGTTTAATCCCATTGCTCTATATAAACGTAGAAAAATCTTGGATGCTTTGTTCCTATACAAATTTGTGAACTGTCTTGTTGATTCATCATATCTCCTAGAAAGGATTGCATTTCGTTGGCCTGAAGGCAATACAAGATCAAACGATCTGTTTAAAATACCTCACTTTAAGCCTAAAAGCGCACAAAACTCGTTGATAGGACGAATCTGTAAAACTCATAATACCCTGCGAGATGTAGACATTTTCAACCATAATTTGAAATCCTATAAAATGAAACTTACTGAAGTGTTACTTTAAATGATACTAATTCTACTGTTGTCTATCTACTGTACTTAATTTAACATGTTATGTTATACCTAAATTTTCACTTGTTAATATAACCTAAATGTACTTATTAATGGAACTTGATTGGTCGAAAATATGTATAATTGTAACTATATTTAAACTTATATGACTGTTTGTTTCCTAAATAAAGAAAAAATATATATACATATATATATATATATATATATATATATATATATATATATATATATATATATATATATATATATATATATATATATATATATATATATATATACATAAATAAACAAACTTTATTTTAACTCAAGCCATGGTCTTGAATATTTTGATACCAGTCTTAATGATTTTTAACATTCTCACAACTTTCACAACCTCACAAAAACCCTGTTCAGGCTTTGATTTAAATATTCTTTTAAATGTATGTTTTAGTCCTATTTTTTTCATTGCTTCATTAAAATATTATGTATGTGCTGTTTTTCCGCTGTTGCTTTTTTCCCATTTCGTGTTATGTATTTTTTGTAATTGGACAATGGTTGGCTTGTATATAAATAAATAAATATCAATATTAATTATAAATAAATAAATATCAGTATTAATTATAAACAAATATAATATAAAATTTAAGTAGAGTAAAATCACCCATATTTGTTTACTTGTGGATTAATGATTCTTTAAAAGGATGGCTAAAGTATGTATGTCATTAATTAAATATAACGAAACAAATACCTAAAATTGTATACGTTTTTGTGTGATTCTTAGTGACGTAATAATAAAATCATGAACTTTAAATGTGCCTAACAAAGCCGGCCTGATCGTGCCTTATAAAATCGCAAGTAAAAAATAGTGAAAATGACGTTACGAACTGAAAATATTTGCATTGACCTAAAAACTTAACTTGGAAAAAAGGCGTTAAATTAGGCTAGAGAGATATTATTTTTATAATAATACATAGATTGGCAACCCTGTATTTAATTACACCTGTTCAGATGATATTCCCAACTTACGATTCAAGCCGCGTACGTTCATATGTTATTATTATGACTAGGTGCTTTGGGTTTTTCTCTCGCATATGCTCTTGATTAATATTTCCATCCATAAACAGCGCATGTAATGAATCGTGTACTCAGAATAATGAGGATATTCAACTTATTACAATGCAATCTTGCTCGAGACGGATCGGAACATCGGAAGTAGCATTGAATTGATCCTAGTGAAGGTTTACTAATAATTTCATAGAAGGTTTATAGTATGCTGCCTACAGTAAGTATAAAGGCGTAGGAAATAATGAAACAGTGTGTTTATTGGCACTTGTTTTTTACTCATGAAAAACCATAAGAAAACTTTGATTAAGATCAAAATCAACATTGAAAATTATAACATGTTAAATGTTATCAATTTTTCGTAGTCAACATGTTATAGAGAATAAACCAGCTTTCTTTGTAGATTTTTTAAAAAACTTTACTTTTTCTTGGTCAATGCAAATTCCATATTTTGTTGCTAAAATAAAGTGGAAATATTTTTGTATGAAAACATATACTTCTCATTTAAAAAATACAACCCACACACACTACCATTAATTTCCGTTTCTACCTTACTCCAGATGACGGAAAATAGATGGTATTAGTTCCCCCATAACTCCAAAAATTTCGTATGAATGAATAAAAATGGTATTTAATTTTTAACTTAAACCAAAGTGATAGATACATCTTATAATATTAAAAAAAAAAAACATTATTTACTTTGGTGCATAAAAGAGCACATATTTCATTTTACGTGTCGATGAACATCTTCCCTTTTCATATATTTAGTTTTAACTTCGTTTTTTTTTTTAATTTTTGGATTTCATTTGTTGTTTTACTTTGACAGATAAACAGACATTCGAAGTATTGAATAGATTATTACCTGACATTTTCTGTAATGTGTTTATGTAATGTAATATTTGCAGGGAAACTGTTTCATCCACCGATCTAGGCCAATCAGCATAAACATGTTGTAGAAAAAGAAAATACTAAGTGATCCGCGTATCCGTAAACAAGAAAATAATGTATGATTTGCCTAACTTCTGATCGAAATGTTGGTAAACAACAACATTCCATTTGATATGCAAACTATAGTAAGACAAATTCAACAACGGTTTTTGCGCCTATTTGGAGTATTAAATTTGGATGGAATTTTGGACTCCGGTAACATTTTTTTTTATAAAAAAAGTATATTTTTATCCCAGGTTGCAACTTTAAGCCAGTACATTAAAGGTCCGTTTCAACCCTTGCTATTGAATGCTACGGGAATGAGGCGGTGCGTACCACATAGTACATGTAGTGTAGTTAATTATTTCCAGTAGCAATATGTGAAAGAAATATGTTAGTAGTTGAAATAAAATTTGACCGGATAGAAAAATGACATCCACATTTTTTGCTCCAAACAAGCCAAAAAATCGCATTACGGCCTGGAACTGTATAAACATTTATAATCAACTACTTAGATTCTACCAAGTTACCTCAAAACATTGGCACGTATCGAGTCGCTCTTATATCATTTAAAATGCAGCTAAGCAAATTAGTTTTTTTGTTCTTTATCTTACTCAAATCAAGACTAATTATTTGTCTCGTTATATTTGACAGTATTTTATGGGATTCAAAATCTTAAAAAAACATTAAAAGTAACAAGTGCACAAAAAAGTTACACAGTGGATTTTATAATTCACGTTTTAGACGATAATTAAAGCCGAACAATAATAAATAAATCGCAACAGTGCAAAACCTTTTCGAGTGATCGTATAAATTGGTTATGATTTGTTTCAATGGTTTTAGATTGGTTATTATGTCATACGTAATGTACACTGTCTGATATTAAATAAATTTCTATTAAGTATACAGTAAACACTCGCAAAAACGAGTGAAAAAAGTTTAGGCAGTGGATAATTGAAGGAAATAAAGCGTACAGCAGACACTAAAACAGAGATGGGTGAAAATCTGGATTAAATTCATGGTAAAACTTTAAACTCTCCTCTTACGTCATATCCATAAATAATATCACAATGTAGATATCAGAATTGCACTTTGTGAGTTTAATTTGTATAATATTTTACCTGTACAATTTAAAACAGTAAAAAAATATTATATTTGTCTACATCAGAATACAATATTTAGATTGTGACATTTTCAAATAAGAGTTGATCAATAAGGAAAATACCCTAAAATATTTACGTAGAAGGTTAGTTTTTTTGTAATGCTGTGAATGATGTGCACTAGTATCCTGATAGACTTGTTCACATTATAATATTTTTTTTATGAAAAGATACCTGTTTTGAAATTTCAAAAAATCAATTTTACTGGAATGTTTCAAATTTTTGACTTTTAAATGAGCAAGTCTCAACATTCCTTTCTTATTATTTCTTCTAATCGCACTATATTAAACAAACAATATGGTATCATAATTTTCTATAGGTAAATTTGTATTCCAAAGCTCCATAGCTAATGATAGATATTTTTACGAGAGCTGAAAATAGTTGTATTGACTCAAAAATTGGAAACAGAAAATGCTAAAAAATTTTTTTTACTCCATTGCTCAATATTCCAGTGTTTGTGAGCACAAAACAGATTTTATACTTACATAGTTAATTCAAGGATAATTATGATAGTAATATTGATATTTTTGATAAATAATAGTAAATAAGAGACCAAATTAGTCATTTATACTCGTACATGATAAAAGGTTTCGGTTGAAGTTTCAAAATAGTTTTTAAAAACACAACACTATGTAACAGCGGGTAATAAAAGGGAAATGCTATGTGCATAGAGCGTGAACATAAGATTGTCATTATAAAATTACCAATAGCAATAAATGCATTGCTAGCCCGATCAGATCTTATGTAACCGGGTGAAAAAGTTCGTTTTTGTGTTTCGTGAGTTCAGTTTGACTTTATTGCTCTCTATGAATCAAACTAACTAAAAACTTTTATACGAGCACAGTGAAAATAACTAAGTGTGCCAACTTACTTAAGCGTTGTTAGCAAAAAATGTCTTTCTTGTCCGTTAACGGTTTATTGGAATACCTTACCTATAAAATAGAAAATTTATTATCTGAACAAAAAAAATTACATCGATATTCGGGAAATTTGCACAGTTTACTACCCACTGATGTATAAAGTACATGTTTTAAATAATCTAGAAGCAAAATCTTAACAATAAAGCAGAAAAATGATTGTTCGAAGCAATAAAAAGGGTTGATGTTCGCGGTTATGAAATTTCGACAGCATTTTCTGTATGGAATTTCTAGGTAAACACAACTATTTTCAGCTTTCAACGTCATTTCCACCATGAAACATGCTGTCTTAATGTGTCTACTTAACTGTCGAAAATGAAATAGAATGCCATGTTCCCCATATCTGTCAAAATTGTCCGTTAAAAAATAAGATTTTTAAAAGAGTGTTAAAACTCGTTGACTAATAGTATTATAAAAACCGTAAATAATACTTACGTGTTGTGTATTCTTTTTTAAATAAATAAAATGTGAAATAATCATTTTCTAAATGGATTGAAAAAGAGAAAAAAAACAGACAACATAACATTGAGGTTAGAGAGAGGTTTGAAATTGGTTTTATGTTAAAGTAACGTATACTGGGTTTTACCATCATGAAAGGTGTTATTAAATAAAATCACGGTGTGAAATTTAACATATGGATTAATGGAGGGAAAACACAGTGAACAAGTTGAAAAACATTGAGATTAGAGAGGGGTTAGAAGGTAGAGTAACATGTTCTGGGAATTACGTAATGGGTAATAGTAGTTAAGGATAATAAACAGTAAAAGGAAAAGGAAAAGAATTCATGGAATTATCGTTTCAACCAAAATAATATAAACAATATCAACGCATAATTGAATAACTTCAATAAGTAGGTACTTCAATGTAAGTTTACTCAATAAGCTTGGCACATAAAGACAGACTTAACTTTACGGTCGAAGGCGTTGCCACACTGGATATTTGTATACAAAAAACTATGGATTCAAAATATGTCTGTTCGTTCGTGAGACTCTTTTGGTCGCATACAAGGTAAAGTCAAACTGTACTGTTTTTAAAATGACGTACTGCTTACTTAAAATACATGAATAGTTAGGTTCTGCTTACTTAAATAGGTAGGTACAGATTATTAGGTCTGATCATACAGTAAACTTTACCACGTTAGCACTTTGAGGTACAAATTATTGTTTTCACATATAGAAAATGTATAATGTTTTTTTTTCAACGTTAATTTTGGCCTCAGAGGGTATTTTTTTCTTATTTTAAGATAAGATATCGTACTTCTTAGTAAAGTGCAATAAATATACATAACGCACAAACTGTTTTATTAAAACAATCACAGTGAAGTGTGAACATATATTTAAAGATAATATAAAATAAAAATGACAGCCGAGGGGTAAACTGCCAAAATATTATCGGTTTTTGTGGCGGGAATAACGACAGCAACCTAGCGAGAAAAGTTGACAACATGAAGGAAGATTTGTCTCAATTTAAATTAAGACTGGGTCTCAAAGAGAGAGAATTTTCAATTATTCATGTTTTTAAACATCTGTACTTTCATCATAAAGGTAAGAGGGTCTAAGGTTGCAGTCACATTTGGCATCATCACGATTGAACGATAAGCGCCATTTGGTTTTTGTGACAGTTGAATAGTTTCCGTAAAACATCAATTCTTGGCCCTATTCAGCTTTTAAACAAATGTTGATCAGTTGGCAAACATAACAACACAACCGTTATGCTTATCAACTGAACACAATTTATTAAAAAAGTTGAAATGGGCCTGGAATCAACGTTTAATGAGAAAAGTCAAAATGTGAAAGAAAAAAAATGGTGCTAACGGTTGAATTGTGACAATGTCAAATGTGACGAAAGTTTGGAAAAACCCAAAGTAAACTAATCATAAGTTTTGAAGCAAACAAAAAACATTTTTGATTCCTCAAAAAAAACCAATTCGCTCAGCTACTATCATACGAAATCAACTCAGATAAATGCACTAACCACCGACCACCTGTACGAAATGTCAACAATATCATAATGTTTGTTTAGTTTTTCAACGAGGTTTGTACAACTTCTGGCAATTGAAGTAATTTCGAATAAACGCTCTGTTACCCAATTTTATAACAGCTAATGAGACTATTCACAAATATTATTATCGCTACGGAAGGGTTTTCCCTTTCATCATTTTGCCATACTATCCGCTCCTGCTAAATTATTTGAAAAATTCATTTATAAATTTATTTTGCCTCAAATTGACGCGTACATTATACCTGAACAGCATGGTTTCAGAAGAGGAAGATCCACTGAAACCAATCTGATGGTATTCACTGATTATGTTGCTAGATCCTTAGACAGTGGATACCAAGTAGACTGTTCATATAACGATTTTTCCAAAGCCTTCGATACCGTGAATCATGATATCTTGCTCGCCAAACTTGCCCAAATAGGCTTCTCCTTTCATATGCTTCAATTTTTCAGAAGTTACCTCGAAAACAGAAAACAATTTGTCACACACGGAATCTTCCAATCCGCTGAGTTTTCTGTTCTTTCTGGTGTTCCCCAAGGGTCAATCTTAGGTCCACTTCTCTTTTCTATTTTTATTAATGATATTGCCGAAGTCATCCGTTTTTCTCGCTTTCTCCTTTTTGCAGATGACCTTAAAATATTTCTACAAATAAGAAGTATTAAGGATTGCCTGCTTCTTCAAGCTGACGTCGATAACATTTCTGAATGGAGTCGACAAAACCAGCTTCATTTCAATATCTCGAAATGTGTAGTCCTTTCTTTTACCAGAGCATTTAGTCTCACCTACCACAGGTACACTATGCTCGATCATAATCTCAAACGCGTTTCCACTATAAAGGATCTTGGGATTGTGTACGAAAGTAAGCTTGCATTTCGTGTTCATATTGAAGGGGTGTGCCAGTCGGCATTGAAAATGTTAGGGTTTGTTCTCAGAACCGTCAGAGTTTTTAGGGATACCCGAACTCTGAGAACACTCTATTTCTCTTTGGTCCGCAGTAGGCTGGACAGTGGTTCAATTATTTGGAATCCTCATGAGGTGGGGTACTCCCTCATCTTGGAGAGGGTCCAGAAAAAGTTCCTGAGATTTTTATACATGAGGGAGTACGGCCACTACCCGTGGCTCTACCCAACGAACTTTCTCCTGGGCACGCTCGGACTTCACTCCTTACAGCTCAGGAGAGAGGGGTATGCCGCCACTCACTTCTTCAGACTGCTGCGGGGCTATATTGTAAACCCTGCTATTTTGGAGCGCGTAAGTCTCTATGTTCCTGATGACTATCTAAGACAGCGTCTTCATAGATTATTCTATCTTCCTGCCTGTAGGACCAACCTGCCAATGGTTCTGCCGGTGGGGGAGAAGTATTTTGCTCCCTGAACAAAAATCTCTTCCGATATCGACTTATTTCATGTCAGTGAGGAGAGATTCAGAAGTGAAATCCTATTGATTCTTGAAAGAGTTTCTCCTCATTGACCTGATCATCACCACTGCCTGAAATTTTATTTTTTTGAAATTTTATTTTTTGTTACTATAATTTGTATTTATTTTGTAAAAAAAATAACTTATTTCTTATATGCATTAAATTCAAAAAATTTGTAATGTATAAGAAATTTAATAAAAATATTATTATTATTATTATTATTATTAAAATATTATTATTATTATTATCAACCCGTTCAATGTCAAACAACTTGTCATTTTTGGGACAACATCCGATACAATAAATACAGAATATAGGTACATTATTCTAGTAAATACTTATCAAAACTGGATGTTGATTGAATGCACCAAAAGCTTTTTTATAAAATTAAATACTTCTGACTCAAGGTTCTAACACTGATGACATTCAACAATGTTGAATTACCAGAGTATTTTTCTCCATTGGCAAGGATTATTATTTCTCTTTTTGGATTCACATTTGGAATCCTGCTAAACCACTTCTGTAGTTTATCGGCACAATTTATAGGTAGGTATATAATGTAAAGATCGAAAAATTTACGTAGCAAAAGAACTTTGTGGTTTGACATTTTTGATGAAAATGAAATAATAACTTTGTATAAGAACACAGATTTTATTTGAACTTTTATAACCATGTAAATAATGTTATGTCAATATCAGAATCAAACAACATCTTAGATGTTTAAATAACCACGGTTTTTAAGAATTTACCCATCATCTTATTAAAAGCACCGGTACTCATATTCTTCATAAAAATGGTTATGGCAACAGGTTGAATATTTTAGAATAAAAATAAGGAAAGCCATTAAAATTAATAGTCATATTCTTAATAATCAGTTAAATTTGTCCAATATGTATGTTTTCCGTAAAATCATAAAATTTCTCATTAAATCTAATCACCTTCTCAGTTTACGTTTTGCCTCTATTATTTCATATTATTTGTCTCTTTCCCTACTGTGTTATAATTTAAATGTTATTTTATTGTTTTCTCACTGTTCTCTTATTTTATTTTATATTGTGTTTTTTATAGAAGTGCTATGAGAGCAAGTAGGAGTTAAGATACTCAATAAAATAGACCCACAGATATATATGTGGTAGTATAAAGTTGTGATACCTAGAACATGTTATACTTTTGTATAAATAACTTTTTTGCTACCCGGCTTCGCCGGAGTTTCAACTTTTTTTTCAAGAAAGTTTTTTCTTGTTGAATAATTGAAATAGAAGAAATAGCAATACGGTTTTTACTGTTATTTTTGATGCAGCGATGCACTACCTTTTTTGCGGTAGGCCCAATTTATATTTTTTCAAGCGTTCGCAGACCGCGTGGATCTGTCAATTTTTAGATTTTCGTTAGGAAGAGTTGTTAGCAGATCTCTCACATATTTTTTTTTTTTTTACTTCCGTTTTCGGGGGACAGGGTGGGGAGGTTTTGCTAACGAAATCCAAGCTTTTCGCATTTCTGGAAACTGTTTTTCAAAAACTCTCTGAAACCATTGATTTATCCATATGTTTGACTTAGACTTGGGCATTAACATTTTTATTTTTCCAAGTGGGTAGTACGAAATGGTTTCGTGAGCCAAGGGTTCTGCACCCCTGTTTTAAAACTTCTTATCTCATAGTGAAAATAGTTGGGATGAACTAAAAATTCTAGACAGAAAAGGCTTTCCTAATTTCACGACCTTAAATTTAATTTGAACTGCGGAACCTTCCACAACTTGGCAATTGCTCTTAACCCCTAAGCTATTAGAGCAACCTTCGTAGCAACGATAACAGTTATGTTGCTTGTTCATTAAAAAATACTTCAAAATGACTTGGAGTTATAAATAAAGAGTATAAAAATAGAGAGTATAATTTTTTTCAGAGTTTCTGGACAATGTTTCGGGAATGTGTTTCATTTTAAATATGTATTTTATATTTTTTGTACGTTACAAACTGCTTCTGTTAAAAAAAACACTAAAAATGTTAATGCTAAAAACTGCGCAAAAGATTTTTTTATAAATAGGTATCTTCATCTAAATTCCAGGCAATCAGCTAGTAAAACCTGTTCAATTCCACGTACGCAATAAAATTATATTTTCATTTTTCCTGTTACCAAATAAGAAATAGGCAGTCCAATAAATTAGCTTTGATAAATATTCAAAATGTTAAAAAAAAATGTCCATTTATTACTTTCTCAAATAATTAATAATCTCATCAGTGTGCAAATTGTAATGGCGAAATTAATTCAAACTGACGTTGATGCCTGCAAATTACACACCCAGCAACAGGTATGTCCGCTGTTACGAAAAGAACGATTAGAATTATTATATGCGATCAGTAGCGTAACGACGAAACTTATGCCGGGGCAAGTTTTTTTAACGGTGCACCGCCCCTTCACAACTGATATCAATACACGTTTTATAGTACAGTTTTTATTTTACATGCTAATAGTAGTATGTGTGACTGGTTAGTTGCTGGGTGGACAAATGTGTGGGGTTCCCACCCGGGCGTCGTGGGTTCAATTCCCCTGCTAGCCTCCATCATTGCACAAGCAACATTTTCCGCGTATAATGATGGTAGTAGGAGTTTTTAAAATAGTATCAGGTTATTTCTAACCCGAGTATGTATGTCTTTCTTTTATTATTATTATTTGTTGTGTTAAAATGAACATGAGAATTTTACAACTGATGACATCATCTATAACACTTTAATTTATATTTTCATAGAAACCAATTTGTACAAGACATGTATTGTTTTATGACCGATCGTGTTCGCTTAAACTAAGCATCATCAGGGTATATAATGAAAGTTTAATTTTGTACCCTGATGATGGTTAGGCTAAGCAAAACCGGTCGGTCATCAAAATCAAAATAAAATCTGTGATCTTTTCAAAGTTTGAAGGATGAAGAACAAATACTTTCGTATGGTGAGTTCAGGCGTTTCGAAGATTGCACAGCTTTTCTCTATGAAATTTTGAGACCAACGCATTTATTTTCAAAGTTATTTCTGTCGTGAGTTAAGGAGATTTTAAATATCCATTTCACTGTCATAAAATAGGACAAGATACAATATTTCTCTAAATTATTCAGTAAAGGGTGTTCAAATTATAAAATAAACTAATAAAATACTTTGTTTGAAACTGCAGTATTATTTTTATTGCTTTTCGACTTGGGTAAAACCCGTTACACAATTAGGACAGAAGTTAATCTAACTGTTTACTCTTACTTCTGTCTTAAGGATTCTTCAAAAACTGTTGCTATATTATATCGTAGCCGGAAAGCAAAAAGGCTGAAGCGCCATTTTGGGAAGTTTACACCGGAGCACTTTATAGTTTTTTTTTATTATTTACAATAAAATTCATAAGTCTTCAGTACCTGGTTGGATTTTTTTTGAAAAAGTTAACTCAGGTAACTCAACGCTCTGACTTAGTTACCTGGAGCGACAAAAGCTAAAAAAAAGTCCCAACTTGTGCCACTTGAGCCTTCTCTCAAATGGTAAATATATTTAAGATGGCTGAAGGCCCACCAAAGTCTTCAGAATCAAACGAGAGTCAAAACTTTCGATGTAAATAATAAACTGATCAAAACTGCAGATTTAACTCATTTTTGACCAAAGTGTCACCCAAGCCCTTTTGCCTTTCCAGCGACGATATGTTGTTGTGATTCAAAACAATGGCTTTAGTGCAAAAGCCAACATGGTTCTTTATATATTATCCGTCTTACTTATTAGATTTTTACGCGCCTACGTAGCGTTGGTTTAGTTACACCTGATGTAGGCCATTAAATTAGACAGATAAGCCGTGGTTTTAAGGCAAGTTTATCGCTATTCCGACCTTATAACACGCGTAACATTTACACCTCGTATATAAGTAAGGGGGTAAGGGTATTATATGATGTTTTGGTAGGGGCCCGTTCCCCGGGCGCCCGTCTATTCAGGCAAGGTCTCGCCACGCCACTGGCTCATACCTGTCCGACTTGAGATCTTTGGCGCATTCTTCTGCGTCGAATGTTTGAGCACGCGATGTGATTGTATGGCGATATTGTGATCGCGAAAGTTTTCTCGGAAATCATACATAGAGTATTCATTCGCTCCGTACGCCCGCTATACGAACGGCTTAACAATTGCCTAGTTCGGTACATCCTCGCATATCTGGATCGACAAACGTGCATCGTGTCGTAATGAGGAATTCCTGTGGAAAATATTATGACTTATAGAACAACACGGGTCGATTATGAATGCACAAGTTTTATTGTGCGTGGTTATTGACACAAATGTTAATAAATCCACATAAAAAATCTAAGCGCTCCGGCTCGGCTCTGACGTCATAGAATCCGCTGAGTTTGACAACTTTCGATGACCTTCTTGGCAGAGCAGATCCTCAATTTCTTCGTGGGTTCTAATCTCAGCGAGGAGAAGTATTTAAAAAAAAAAATGATATTCGTTATTTCACATTTAATTTAAATACAATATTGTCTATGGTACATTTGCGGCACATATCAAAGTGATAAATACTCTCAATATTGCACTTGTGAAAGAACATAGTTCAAAATCGAAACGTCATTTGAAATGGCTTTAGCTGTATTTGGTTACAAGATCTGAATAGCCAGGTATTTCTTCACCATCCTCTTCACCATATCCTTCCTTTACTCATCCTTTTGAGCCTTACAACATACCCCAGTTAGGGATTCCATGGTTGAACAGTTGTATAGTTGTACACTCCGGGTAGTTGGAACTCTTAGGCGATAATCACATTAAAATAGACCCTGGAACGTCACCTGATGCAAAATACACTTAATACCACTTAATACTTTAAAATTTTCACCCTTTTTACAAGTTTAAAAATGTCAAGCTTCTCAAATTAATGTTCTAATAAAACGCGTTAAAAAAAACACAGCCATTTAAGTTAGTCGTTGAAAATTGTTAGTCAACAAATATATTACACAACACGCACTGAAAAACACAGTGTGATTGACCAAGAGTTTTTTTCTGTTTTGATAATCTATTTTTAACGTCTAGTAAGAAGGAAAAAAATACTTTGAAAAAATCATTTATTTCACGTTAAACAATACCTATAACGATAACGATATAAAATTTGACATAAAATAGGTTGGTTTGATGCAAGTGTACGATCGTTCGTGTAGGTAATATAAAGGGGTGCTCGATGATCTCACCTCGGCTCTATCCCGACTTGTTTTTTTGTAGTCAGTTTGTTTTGTAGTAAAAAACGCGAAGTGCGAGAGCAAGTACAACAAAAATAATAATTCAAGCAACAACTGGGCGGTACAAAAACATATCTTTACCATCAAAAAAGTTGTAATGCGTTTTTTCAGATTAAAAAAAATCTGTACATTCAAGTTAGGTCATTTGGGTTTTACTTGATAAATAATTATGAAATTTTTAATAATGTCTTTGTTATTTTCAGAAAGTTGCATTCAAAGTGATAGGAAAGTGTTTTAAATCTGGTTTATTTGGAACTTATCGTTAAATAGATTAATCAAATCAACTTCCCCAAACGATTACATGGAAAGAAAATCAACAACCTCTTACCAAAAAATATATATATATAAATTTATTTTTAACTTACTTCCATCTTTTCAGTATTTGAAAATCAGGTTATTGTTTTTGAAACATAATATTCCATATATCTTTTCAATCATCAGCTATTTTGGTAGTATTCATTTGACTTACAATCCTAGATGATATCTGCATTAAATACCATTTTAATGCATCCCGCAACCTCCAAAATTAAAATCAAATGCGTCAACCACCACGCCACAGAGCTCGCCATGGTATACCCTCTTTTACGTAGGCTTTCTACTTTCTTGTTATGAGAATTTCCGACGTGGTGATCTTGTACGAGATCATTTATTTTAATTTTAAAAAGTATTAAGATAAGCTTTATTCGTATTAAAAAACGATAAATGGTACTCGTTAATACAAACTCGACACTTTCGACTGCCAGTCAATCCCATCTACCAACTGAACTATCGTGACCACCCAAATGGCCCACTTCGTAATAAATCCTACATATAAAGCAGAAAATCTGTTTCTGCGTTTTCCGAAGAAAAAAATAATTTTAAAGATGAGCTTCGGCGTCATGAAACATGCAGATAAAGTCCAGATCAAGTTAATTTCAACGCTTAAAAAACACTTTTTTAAGCGTTGAAACTCAGACGAAGCCGGGAAATAACTAGTACTATGCATAATAGGGTAATCTTTAAAATTATGCACGTAAGATAAAATGCATTTGAAGATAAATATTTTAAACTCTGTTTAAGTTCAACTTTCATTATTTACAATTGCAAAAAACCTTCTTGCACCTGCGAGGTAATTATGCAATAATTGCAAAATGAACTTTTTCGCAACGCTGATACAACACTCGTACCTTAAGTTAGGACCAGCAAGCAACAGGTTCCCCAACACATTCAGCGGAAACAAGAATGAGATAGTCAAGATTATATTCTCGCTCCTCGCCAAACTGCCAAAATTGAGTGAAAACGGGTAATGCAACAATGTGCACCGTACAAACATCACTGAATACCTTGAACAAAGTTTACTCAGCATAAATCTTACACGTTTCACTTTATTAGTTCAAAGTTGAAACGTTATTTTGTTAAGGCACTAAACCTTATTTTTATATCAATTCAACACAGAACCTTAGTAAAGTTATCTAAGGATGTTTCAAGAAGTGTTATTTTGATAAAAGAAAGAAATGAATGTTCTAATGAGTAACACAAAAGCTGATCGAGCACACAACGAGTAAAAATAAGTTCTCATAATTGTTAGGTGTGTCAATATTTGTAACATTGCCGAAGGGATCAATGACGCTGGTTCGATGCACCTTCCATTGAAATACCCAGAAAACAAACGTAAGATTCCCGCGGGCCGTTCTTTAGACTGCAAGCCGTCACTAAAAATAGGAAAATCTATCCAAATTTTGATAACAAAACTCAATAAGTCAGGATTTTTTTTATTGTTCGATTAATTTTTAGAACACTGTGTTTTGTTTTACGTTTTTAGTGGTTTGGTAAAAGTTAAGTGTTTCGGTCGCGTGATATTGATTTAGTAGATACCTGTCGAATAAGTGGCACCAACCCAATACTGGAAGATACACAAAACACAATACGCGAATAATGCAACACTTCTTGGTAACGCTCATATCAACAGCGTGACGGTAAAGATATTCAGTCGAAATTCGTTACAACCAGATATGGGATTTGCATTTGCAAATTCATATTTGAGCCCGTTTCAGCTGTGAATACATATTTTAGCTGATTTAATGCTTTGATAAACATATTCCAGCTTCTAGCCAGTAGAGATCACCTAATGAACATAATAAATGCATCTAGTTACCACTTCGACGGCTTGCATGCATGGTCGAGTGGTAAAATGCTCGACTACGAATCCAGAGATCGCGGGTTCGAACCCGGCGTGGGCAAATAAATTTTATTTAATTAATACGTGTCATAACACATTTAATTGATACAAAATAAAAAAAAGTATATTTGCGGCACGTTTCAGAGTGGTAGATACTCTAAGTATCGCCCTGGTGGAAGACCACCATTCAGAATTGAAATCGTTGCTTGAAATAGCTTTAGCCGTGTTTGGTGACCAGATCTGAATGGTCAGGTACTTCTCAGCCTTCCTCTTTCTCATCTCCTTCTTTTCCCCACTACCTTCAGCCTCACAACATACCCCTTTTGGGGATGCCATAGTCTCACTGGCTCTAGACGGTTGGGAGCAGTTGAGACTCTTGTTGCGGTATTAACGTAAAAAAAAAAAAATCACAACAAAGTTTCGTGTTAAAAGCGGGGTAGTGTATAGACACTCGCTAATTCTCGTAATTTGTCGGGACTCATCAAAATAGTAGTTGATTTGTGTGAATGTGTAAACCAGTGTTTGCAAACCAGTGTTTGCAATACGCAGATTTTTCCTTTTTAAACCATTTTTTATCACCAAATGATATTTTTAATAATTAATAATTAATAAAAATATTGTTTGGTGATAAAAATGGTTTTTGTTAAAAAAATCTGCGATGTTTCCTTTTTTAAAAAAATGGCAGTTCCAGTTAGCAGTGGAGCATTGTAAGTTTTATTTTGTTTGGAGCGTAACCGATAAGTAACGTTGCCTTTTTCGTGTTTGCTTATTATTTCGGGAATTGAGGACTAACTCAGTAATTACATTTGTTTACAGTGTTTTACTGGACACAAACTAATGTTCGATATATCCGTGAAGCACACTATTTAAAACTGTGAACAATCCTATGGAATTATCGTAATTTGAATACTTGGGATATTTTGTCGATGCAACCGTGGTATTGTTATAGGCGAGTATGTTGTGACCTATTTCGACTGTGTATTGTAATACGGTACCAAACAAGTAATGTGCGTGCAGGTTCAGTGTGTTAAACGACTTGCTTATTCCAATTAGCAAAATCCAGTTTGACATGCTAAAACTTGTTTTCAATACTTCCGAATGGTTTAATCGAATGACAAATAGTATAACCTAATTATGTAAGATTATTTGCAAGTAAAGATGTTTATTTACTTGATCTGTATACATGCAGATATTTTGGTACAGATTTGTTATTATATTCGTCGCAGCAATCTCAGATGTGGTAACAACATTTTTATAATATCGTATTATTTGGTGGCATTTAAAATTCGCTCTTTCAGGTAAATGTTTACAGTATGCTGGGCGGAATACGTAACTACTCCTCTTATAAATGCGAAGAAAAAATACTGCACATCTTTGCTATGTCTTCGGAAATAAATAAAAAGTTATCTACCCTAGAACATAGTGAAAAGGTTGTTTAGAAAAACGTATAAAAAGGCAGAAATACACATGGAAGAAGAATTTTAGGAATTTGATCTTGATGGATGCCTCTTCGCTCTATCATCTTCGATCTCCATTCTCTTAATTTATATTCGAGAAAATTTAATAAGGTAAAAGTTAACAAATGTAGATGCTTAGATTCAAATCGACTCTTTTTGTACACTTTTTTCCTAAAATATCTTAACCGTTTTACTAGATATTTCCGATAGTAATATAAGTTATTCAAAAATGTATTATTATTTTATATTTTTTTGTATTATAGCTGTAGATTTTGAACCTTTTGTTTATATTCATATTATTATAAATATATTTTTACATACTTGCTTTGAAAAAAATATATATATTTACCAATTTACAGTTTGATGATGAGTTTTGTTGATAAATCATAGGAGTACAACTTCGTTGTATTTGAAATAAGATTTTTTTAAAAAAAAACATGTACATTTTTTTTTAAATATTTAATCTTCAACATTCTACGACAAACAAATCAGGCATTTAAAATAATTGCCCAGCTTATTTTTAGGGGAAAACCCAGTGTGTAGAAATGCGATCAATTTACCATGATTCGATCGACCGACGGTCATTGTTCTCAATACATATTAAATAATCAATTAATATACATACAACATTCCTCCAAAAATTATGATTTTATCGGTAGTCAGCTGACAGGCTACATTCGAAATTTGACGTAAGGGGGATAATACCAAATAATGGCCCATCTGCCAGAATGGCTCATAGCTTAAATAAATTTGTTTTTCACGTGAAACATTTTTTTTGTTACTATTTTTACTACGCGTAACAGTTGTATCGCCCTTCGAAGACACATAAGCTAAATTATTTCAATACAAAGACATCAGCATCTTTCTTTTAATCATTAAAGTCTGACGCTAAAAACATAAACTATAATATTACTATAGTTCGTCAACGGGTTCCTGATTGATAGATACTTTCAGTATCGCCCTAGTGAAAGACCACCTTTCAGAATCGAAATGTTGTTTGAAATTGTTTAAGCCGTATCTAATGATTAGATCTTAATAGCCAGATACTTACCGATTGTCCTTTTCCCCATTCTCTTCAGCCTCACAACATACTCTAATCGAGAATGCCACAGCCACACTGGCTCCGGGCAGTTCGGACTTTAGCGCGGTGTTCACATAAACAGTTTATTTTTATGCTACCAGCCTGTGTGTTTAAATGCTAATAATTGTTTTTCTAATAGCTAATATAAAATAGTTTACAGCTATCGAAGGAATATCGATAAATATTTAATTCCACTGAAGAATGTTTACCATGATTACCTATTCACTGCAGTTGACAGTTTTGATAACTTATTATTATCCATAAATACGTCACGCAAGTCTCAAAATAAGTGCAGTTAGAAGCGTTCATCTCAACCACCTATTCCCCTTTGTGTATTTAGCAGAAAGCTTTCAATTCCCTTTATGGCGCATTTTGCGCATATCAGTTTTAATCCGTCACTATCAATACGTGCTAATCTAGGTTAAGGTCAATTGCTCCTACATCATTATCATCTGAAATCATGATGACATGGATTCATTATTAGCAAAGAAAGTTTAAAGAGCAATTGAAACCGTAGTTATATTGACTTCCAAGTGATTTTTTAAGCTCTAGAATCACCGTTTATCTGTTCTGGCAATTGAAAATAACCTTTGCTGAGAAGAGATTTCAGACGAATTATGAGTTTATAGGCAAAACGAAGGAACATTGTTTAGAAAACCAGAGTTTGGAAAATCGCACATAAAACTGACATAATGGTAATAGATAATTGTTGAATGAAATGTATTAGTCTTAAGAAAGGTTATTTTAGGGAAAAAAAACAATTAAAAAATTTTGTATGAGACTACGGATATTATTTTATTTTTAATGACCGACCGGTTTCGCTTAGCCTAAGCATCATCAGAGAACAAAATTAAATTAAACAAAAAATAAAAAGTTTGCTGCTGTAATATATACATTGAGAGGGAGAACAAAATATAAAAAAATAAAAGAACAATGAGAAAAAAAAGAATAACATTAAAATTATAACAAAGGAACCGAGAGTAAGAGAATTCATCAAAATTTCAATAATATCCGTGGTCTTTTACAAAGCTATTTTTTCATTTCTTTAAATATGTCAAACCACAAAGTGATTGCTTTCTACAAATATGTGTTTTTATTCAGTTCTATAAATTTTCGAAATCCCCTCGTATATTCATGGGGTATCGCACACACGCGTTAAGTGCGATATGAAAAATTCAACAAAAAAGTTTACTTCATTTTTAATATGGCGTTTAATCAACATACCTCGTATTAATATGTATAAATATATTCTAGTCTAGATGATTAAAGTAATGTAAATTTCTCATAAAATATTTACAGACTAATTAAATAAGATGATAAAGCCCAAGGACACCTTCATCCAATAGTGGATCGATATAGTTTTTATTGTTACTTGCTTACGTAAAATAATTCACTATTGCAACTTGTTCTATTACTGAACAAACCGCATTACTACTACTACCTACTTGAAATGCATTAGCAAATGAATAAATTCATTTTACCGTTCGTACGAATACCTTGCATTATATTCATAAAAATAGTTCGTTTACGGAAGGTCAGTGGTTGTTACACACCAGAAAGTAACAATGTGTCAGATGTTTGAAGGTTTGCGCACACTGAGTGGACTCATGGATGAAACGGCACAGAAAACAAATTGACTCTTTCTCAAATGACTAAGACGTGTGACTTTAAGAGAGACACCTAATGTTTGTTGTCACCACTCCAAGTTGTATTTTATCTAAAAAAAATGATTCTAGAGCAAGATTTTTTTTCCATTTCGATTATATAGTTATTTTTTTAATTGTTTAATACAAATTTTACAACTACCCCGAAGTCTTTTATTTTTACACGTCCACACTCAAAGTTGAGGATGCACAGAACCAAAGGCTCTCCTAACGCGTAATGCGTATTGCATTTAAAACACAAAAAATGATAAAGCTGAAAAATAAAGACGTATGTTTTAGTAGAAAGCAATCACTTTGTGGTTTGACATATTTAATGAAAATGAAATAATAACTTTTTATAAACCACAGATTAATTTTATTTTTTATTACCTACCTGTTTCGCTTTGCCTTAGCATCATCAGGGTACAAAATTAAATTAAGATCATACCTTCAATAAAAGCACCGGTGCTCATATTCTCTATAAAATGGTAACATATTAAATAATTTAGAAGTACTATAAATAAAGAAAGTTGAAAGTCATATTCTTAATAATTAGTTAAATTTGTCAAGTAGTCCAATATTAGGTATATTTCATGTAAACTCATAAAACTTATCATTATTCTTTAATCACCTTCTCAGTTTATGTTTTGCTTTTCACTTCACATTATCTGTCTCTTTCTCTCTGTTCCTTTATTATTATTTCAAATGTTATTCTATTGTTTTCTCACTGTTCTCTTAATTTATTTTATATTGTTTTCTCCCTCTGTATGTATATATAACCGCACACTTAGTATTTTTTGTTTGTGTTAGTTTTAAACCCTGATTTTGCTAACTAAGGCTTCGCGAAACTGGTCGGTCACAAAAATTAAAATTAAAGCTGTAGTCTTATACAAAGTCATTATGTAATTTTCATTGAAACAAACGTAGATTACGGTATCGTTGACAAGAAAAAGTGACTGCTGTGTTTTTTTCAGTTCTCAAATCTGAGAAGCCATCTCTAATAACAGCTGCTACTACTGATTTATTACTGATTACAGCTAGCTTATTATCGTATAGGCTATCAATCACCACAAACGTTGCTATCGTAAGCAGTGTCAAGCGGAATTACGAGAAAACCGGCTCAGTGCGCGCCTAGCTTTATCTATATAAATCCGTTCGTTTCTCAATGAAGATGAGATACCCAGCCTTCGTTCCAAGTTATTCTTTGCCAAGTTCATTACAGCGTAATGGGCTACCAATTAATACCTTCCGAGGCTATTTATTTCCATCAATGAATGCGACTCGAGCACGATTGCATTATTTATAGAGTCGTTGCAAAACTGTTTGGTTGTGATCTATTACACCTGTTGAAGTTGATCAACGAAAATAAGTTAGTCCGTCATTTATATATTTTGCTTTATTCATTGAACACTATTGAACCTTCGGAATACTCGACAACTCTAAGATGTTTTATGACCCGGACTTTTTTCTTCTTTCTGACGTCTTTTTCTGTCAATGTTTCGACATTTCCCATCATAATCTTTGACTTGGTGTCAGCGCCTTTTGCCGAGATAAGTGTTTTTACTTCGTCTCATCCTCAGACCAAGAATATACATGGTGAGATAGCTAAATATTTTTACACAACCTATACAAATTTACGATAAATCACTTTCACCGGCTTTTTACGTCGTAAACTGTGAGAGAGAAAGAGACAAGAAAAGTTGTTACAGCATATAGCACCACCATTCGGTATGTAAGCATGTTTTCCGCCCACTACGTTTTGTTATGTGACATAACAGGACATAACTCAACGTTTTTTTAGGCTATATCCTGTATTTTTGTTTAAAACAGTACTGAGAAAAAGTGGTTTTACAAATACATAAAAAACATTTTGTCGACATGTGCTATTGATGGATGTGTTAATACCCTAGCCCTAGTCCTAGCCAAGCCCGTTTCAGGCAAAAATCATCAATACTGACAACAGAAGCGCTCCCTCCTGCACCCTATTGCTCTGAGGTCTCATCGTATTAATTGGGTGTTTTTATAATTATTCGCTTTATTAACGGCTGTCAGTTGCAACCCGGTTTCGCTCAACAGACATGTTTGTTTTATTACGTATTACTACCAATTTAACAAGCAATACAATGGTGTCTTATCTAAAACATATTCATTGTTTCTAAACTGTATACTTAGAAACAATGAATTGCTGTTCCTCAATCATCACTCTACTAATTAGGGTATCATTCTCCACTGTCCAGAATTGTCGAGACCTTTTAACCCAAGTCATAGTCTTGAAATTTTTGGTACCAGTCTAAACGAATTTTGTCATTCTTTACGACTTTACCAAAACCTTGTTCAGGCTTTGACTTGAACGTTCTTTCAGATGTATATATTTTGTCATTGCTCCATTAAAATATTACGTATGTGCTATTCTTTCTCCGTTGCAGTTTTTTCTCCCATTTCGTTTTATTTTATTTTTTTGTAATTGGACAATGGTCCGTTAGTATATAAATAAATACAGTTTCATGGACATTTCAGAACTCTATAACTCATGATGCCAATGACTTTTCAGAGAGAAAAAAATACGTCTCAAAATTTCATAACGCCAGAGTTCACAGTTTGAGAGTTACGTATCTATATTGGATTTTAACCGATATACATGTATATATGTAATATTTAATTTAGCTGTCTCTGCCTCCATTCCGTGCATTTGTGTTAAAAATGCATTGAGAAGTTATTATCATGTCATCGTACTTGACCCCAAAACATTTATTTTAGCACAGTTTTCTTGCAAAATATTTTTTTATTGATTTCTCATTTCCAAGCTCTCAAGGATTACACACCTGCAACAAAAATCTAAAATGTTAACTTTTCAGTTGTCTTCACAGGTTTATGAAAGCAAAGAATATGCGCATGCGCGTGACAATATTAGTTTCGAAGTTATTGCTTTAAAACAATATAATATAGTGATCTATATAAACTAGTTCCTTTTAGTGAAAAATCACGGGATGTAAATTGACTTGCCAAGTTATAATACAAGTTGCTCCACCCATTTCGAATTTAGAATAATGTCTGCCGAAATACGTTAGAAGTATTTAGGGATTTGAAACGATATTTTTTTAACAATTACCTTTGTAGAACATACATATGACTTATGTACTCACAAAGGAGTTTTTTTATAGTTGCTTACTAAAAAATAGGTTGAAAAACAAAATTAAAAGGTTATAATGAATACATCAAATTAGTCTCTCTTTACCAATTTTTTTGATAACTGCGTGAATTCAACACCGGTTTCAATTAATATTACTAAAAGGTAGACAAACCGGTTTCGATTGGCAGTACATACAGCTGTTTACGGGCGCTACTGTCTGCTAATTGTAGCAATAATATAATTCTAAAATACCGTAACGATCGATCAGCGGAAGCTATTTTTAGTGACGAAGTAGGAAACGGCTACTGAAAAAATACAATTTCACGGGAAATGAAACAAATAATTACAATACAACACGTTACCTAGCAACGTGATACTACTTTTTTAAATGCATTATGGTAAATAATTAATTACAGATTTCTACAGATTAAACTTTTTTTGTAAAATAGTGTTGTTTACCTATGAAACAACTTCTGGAAAAAAAAACTCTTTCTTAACTCTGGACCTAAAGGTCATAGTTTCGAAACTCAGGGTAAGCAAATTGAGTTATTTTATACATCTGCTTTTTTTAAATATATTTTTGTTTTATTATTATTTCACTTAACAATTACATACAATACAATTTATAAATAAAAAAACATTTAAAATTATTTTAAGAAATGTATTTACTTGAATGTTGTAACCTTCTATGGTCGATAAAAATGCTGCATAAATTCAAACAATAAGTTAGGTTTTTAACCCTCAATTATTGACATGTGAAAAATCCGCTAAAGGTTAATCAAACTATGTTAACAAATTACTTTATTAACAAAAATACTAACTGAAACAGGTATTTTACTGGTATTCATTTAGCTTTATTTGCTAATTCTTGACATTCTCGTCAAATGTCAATGTCGACCACTTGGCCAATATCAAAACAGTAATATTTGTTTTTGATTAACGGTATTCGAACCGTTGACTTATTTATCAGGAAACAAACGGCTAACCAATACGTTATAAAACGGATAATTTCGTCATCTTCACTATTTGTTTTGAACTATTTAATGTTAATAATAATTTATTCACGGATTGGCGTCAAAGAGGTGTTCACGTGTAAATATTTTAAGCAGATTGACAAGGTGTCAAACAAAATACGAAATTCACTCTTCAGATCTAGTAAAAAAATATCATTAAATTTGAATCAGGCAATACTTATCTCAAAAAATAACAAAGCGATAAATCTGTCGGTGAGCTTTGGCATCATGAAATTGTAACAGCTTTATAGTAAAACTTTACTTTAAACTCGCAATATAATTTCGACAATGAGCTATCGAGCTGTAAATTATGCATTGTCCAAAAATAAATCAAGAAGCCCATAATGTTTGTTTCTCATTTTTCAGTATGAAAAATATATGGCTGTGCTAGTTCATTACCATGCAAGTCAAAAAATTAAATTTAAATTATATTTTGACTTGTTATAATATTGAACTAGCCCAGCGATATGTTGAATGTGTTGTATTAGTAACTACACGCTTCTTGCTAGGTTTTGTTGTTTGTATTGTAATTCTCACAATGGTCGAAAATGCAAATTTCAAATATTGAGAGAGATAGAATTACGTTGATCAATGTATCTTTTCTTATGTTAATTTCAAAGAATGGACACGAATGTGAAAGCAATGAATATTTTTTGTCTACCGATTTGCGACATTGAAAAATAAGATACGTAAATCGTCGAGAAATTGTATTGCGCTAAATCCGACAATAAATAGAAAGATATTTACAGTGTAACTTTTTAAACAATACATTTGATTAAATATATAAATAAAATCAACAATCAACAACACAAATATGAAACAGAAAAAGCCAGAAAATAAAAAGATGGTCACAACCGAGACTCGAACTCGGATCCTCTTCTCTATCCGGGAGTAACGCTTCAAACAATTCAGCTATTGGGGCCTTATTAGAAACCAACATTTTTAATCGATCTCATACTTTCCACTGAATATTATCGATATTATTTTATTTTTTTCAATTTTTGATCATTTAATTGTTTACATATGTAGCTACACATTAGGTGAGTATATTGTGTTGTTTTAATTTCTTCCAGTCAAACCGGAGAAACAAAAACTTATATAAAGTTTACCGCATTATGTAATTTAAAAACAAACATGTTAGTTTAAAAAAAAAAAAAAATATTTATATATATATATATACATATATATATTTGGAAAAGATGGGGAAGAAGAAGAATAATAAAGAAGGTGGATGGAAATGAAGCATTGGTTAAGTTTGGAGTAAATAGAAATAGCATTTTTTAATTAAGCCTTGAAAGTGGATGTATTCTGTAAATTGGAGATAGTGGGTACTCGTTATCAATTTAGAATACTTATTTTAATTCAGGTAATTGGCGTGAATTCTGCAATAATTGAGCTGTCACAAGGTGGAAACCGAACAGCATACACACTGTGTATTTGACCATGATCTATTCTGATTACCCCGTCGGGGACACGGAACGACAGTAGCTACGTGGGCATGATAATATAATATTGTGTAATAGTATGCAATGTTCATGTGTACGAAATTACTTTGCTTTCACCCGTGAAAAATCACGAAAAAACGTTAATTCGCTAAAAGTTAATAAGAAATTTGGAAAAAAATTGTATGTATGTCCTATCTAATTTTGAGGAAGTTTAGTATAATTAAAAATATATTATGTTTCCTCACGCCATTGCTGTACAAATAATTTGCTTATTTCTTAAATGCCGACACGTATATATCTTACTTCCGTTTTTAATTGTTAACTAGGGATGAGGTGATTTTTCACAAAAACGGCGCTATACAAATTATCCAAATATTATTAAGAGTCAGATATATGCTGAAAAAAATTGCTCTAAGTAGAAATACCATATATTAAGTGCTTATATAAATATGTACTATCTATTATGTGTACTAAATATGCTGCACAGTGCATCATAGTATATCAATTTCTTAAGATTTGTGAATTATAATAATATTCATATTTATAATTAATAAGATAATATGTATTTCCATTGTTTTGTACTTTATTGATTTTGAATTTACATTGTATTCAAAATCCTGTTGCTAAACTACTTAATTGTGGTGGTTAAACGGGAAGATGATTTTTGAAGAACAATTATAAAACCTTATAAAATAAATTAATGAAATTAATCATTTTTAGCTTGAATTTTCAATCCCTTTTTTATATTATATATGTATAATAAATGCAAAATATTAAATTTAGTATTTTTTTCCCTCACCGGGATTTAAATCCACCACCGAGTTCAGAGCCAATGAGTTTACGGCTCTGAAGTCTTATTACAGATGGTATAGGTGAGCAATTTTAACTAGGTCGATTTTTTTTTTGTAAATTACGAGGCATCATTACTTTACCCTTAAAGTGTACCCATTCAATATTGGTACACACGTTAATTTAGTATTGACAATTAGGGGTGTGCCCTAAATAAACCAACAAAAAAATTTGTAATATCGCAATAAAAACTAGTTTAATCGTCTAAATACGTTATTGTTTTGCTATGCGATAATTTCAACAATAAAACAATCACATCATAATCTGGGCTGATATGATTACAAGCACTGAATTGATTACAATAGTCAATAATAAATTAAAATTTCTAGGAAAACTAATTAGGCTTAGATTTTATTGCATTGTCGATTTAAGGTAGCTAAACCACTCTTGTATTGAAATTACTTTTAAGACACAATAAGCTTGTGTAATCACCTCATCGATTGCACTATTGTCAACTTACTGACTTGTTTTTGGCATTCACAGTGTTAAATGATTATTAGGTAATTACGCGCGATAGCTTAGTTTATTTGTTATTTAACCTTTTATTGAAACCGATTGTGATGAGTTTATTGATATACTGAGTTATTTTTGTCATGTTTAAATTAAGATTGATTTATGTGCAGTTTTCGGACAAGCATAGATACGTCTTAATTAAAAATGAGTCTAAGGAGAATTGTATGACGGGAAAGTGAATGGTATAAGAAGTGAGGGACGCGCGAGGAAGACATTTCACGATCAAGTGAATCAAGAGTCGAGTAAGTCAAGAGTCAGAACAATAAATATGCATGAACAATGTGAATGAAGCAAGGAGTGTGCGCTAAGACAGGGTTGTGTGGCGATCCATCTTATCTGCCTACCCCTGCGGGAAACGTGTTAATGAATATTATTTCTATAAAATTTTCCTTTTGCAAGGAATATATCTTTGTTTTATAAAAATGATAAAGGTTTTTTTTTAAAGAAAGACAAACATTCACGGGTTACGAATAGCCCGACAATATTTAAAAAACTTTTACTACCATCATTATAACCGGAATATGTTGCTTGTGCAATGATGGAAGACTTAGCCAGCAGATGAATTAAACCCGTGAAGCTCTGTTGGGAATCTGACGCGTTTGTCAATTCAGCTACCGACCGTAGTTTAATATTCTTGATTCCAGATAAGATTTCGTTAATTTAAATTAAATAAAATCCGTATTACTTATTCCATAGTTCAACTCTAACCGGTGTTATAACCTTGTGGTGTATTTTCACCTTCACAGCTATCAACCTATGAAAGACGAATAAATATACATAATATACCACGCACACACATTCCATACGTTCAAGTTATTCCGAATATTTAACCACGTAATTGATAAATGTATGTGTGAAAAAAAACACAATGTAATCCGAATGACTGCCCTATATACGCAAGATATTGTTAATTTTGATATTAAACGGTACAATCAATTTTTATTTTAAATAAACTTTTTAAACTCTAATCTTTTATTTTTTCCACATTTAAACACATTCTGGAATATTTTGGTAAAACGTCATAAAATTCCTTCAAACTGTACCTACTGATCAAAAAAGATAACAGTTAATAATTTTATTCATTGGAAACCTTGCCATTTTCCTAACTATCCATAGATTTTACAGATAAATCATTTGTAGTATTCCTTGTCTTGGAACTTTACAAAGTGACGTTAAGCATTATTTTTGAGTGCTGAGACTAAAAATATAAAAGTATTCTTTCAATTTACAATCAAACGTTGCGCTTCATACAACAGCTAAATTTCAAAGATAAAGATGGCCATTGCAAAATTTTGACATAGTTTAAATAATATAAATATAAAAATGCATCCATACGAATCATCACAAAGCGAAAAATTGGCTGAGTGATATCTGAAGCAGACAAAACGCTCCATCAGTGATTTCTGACGTCATGTTAAATTACTCATTTTTTTTTAATTTTCTATGTGAACACTCTTTTTTTAATCTCGCAACATAATTTTAATCTGGAGAACGGTTTTGGCCAGGAATTTAAGGGCAAGGTAATCTCTATCATTAGCTATGGACCTTTGAAACAACCATTTTAACGTCAACAATGAAAACACTTTTTAAACTCGGGCAAAACCGGGTATTTACTACAGGTGGTATGAGCAACTATCTTTTAAATTTAATTAATAAGTCGGAACCATCGTCAGTCCGTGATTGAAAACAATGATTTTTTTTTAATGATACACTTAAAAATCAGCACAACCCTAAAGCATTACGTCCGTCACAATAGGATAGTTCCTATGATAATGTAATTACTAGAGCGGTTGATTGACTGCCAGTATGCCATTGACAGCAATGGCGTGAGGCGGGAGGCGGGAGGCGGGAGGAATTAGCTACTCAGATGAGCACAGAGAATTTTTATTGATGCATAAACGGGGTAGTGGCATGACAGCTGCCGTGATCCGGCGGCTAAACTTGCACAAGCAATATTTCGATTTTCCTTAATAAACCTAATGAAGAATATAAAAATAAAGAAGTCAAAGTTGTTTTTTTTTCTTCAGTTTCAATCAACTTAGGGTTCGTTGGCTTGGCCACGTAGTAAAAATGCCAAAAAATCAACTTCCATTAAAAATACTGTGTGTGAGTCAGGAGAGAAGACGTCAGTGAGCCGCCCCAGGCAAAGTTGGGAGAAGCAACCCCAGAGGCTGTGCGAGAAGATGCTTGACCTACTATGAACGGAAGTTTCCGAAGTAGCGCAAAACAGTGTTATGTATTGACATTTTCGTTAATATTAACTTTTAACCTCGTCTGTTTATATTGTCAAGTACTTTTGTTTAAGTAATATATATTCATCTAATCACAACTTTGGAGAGCGACACTCGAGAGAGTTCGGGGCTTTCTTCTAGTGATTGGCGTCGAACGAGGAGGTCGTTGATATCTTTCCTTAGCCTCAGTGTTTTTGGATTAAATTCTGAAAGTATATTTTATTGTAAAGCTCAATCCTATTTTAGTTATCAATTCAGTTCTCTTCGCGCTAGATTATTGAGGGTTTAGACTTCTTCTCCTGATTGCAGATGTTGCATATCGGTTTGGCCTGGTATTGTTAATTGTTTTAATTTTGTTAGATAATCAGTTTTGATGAAATACCACTAAATTCAGTAACGTAACTTCCAACCAAGTCCACAAAGGTTTATTGGCTTTTCCTAGAAGCGTCGAATCAATTGCTCAATTACTTTTACCGAACGCACTTTTTCAAGCAAAAGACCAAGAGTTTTTATTTACATATTTTCATCACTATATGTTTGTGAATGTAATTTCCTTTTCCTAAAAGATGGTTTCCTCTGATCTTCCTTGACGAACTTTAAGCATGATGAAACTCTTCGAATGAGTTAACCATGGAAGTTTTGTAATTATTTTGATTTCATGTGATATTACCTAAATATTAGGCAACTTTAATATTTTAAATACTAACCCGCATTAAGGGCCCAATCAAATCGTTGTGTATCAACAAGGACGCCTGAAGGCGGCTTATCGAGGCGATGGGTCCCCGACACGAATGGGATAAAGGGATGAAAATATAATGAGATGAGTTGGCAAAAAATTGTCCTAGTTTTTTGTTTTAATATGGTTGATTTAACAATTACATTCGCGCAAATAAATCAAACGTGTATTACGTACTCACAAGGGAAGTTATTAAAAATAAATAATAATACTCCACAGGCGCCACAATACATATTGTGCATTTTATGAATGACATAATTGACAATAAATTACAAATGAGATGGATCACCATAATTATTTCACATGACTGGAATATTTTTCTTAGAGACAAGTTTGGAATGCATTACGTAAATAAACAGTAATTTGTACATAATATATTATAATGAATCCATAATAATATTTGATAATATTTGATTAAGACTTTAAGTGATAATTTTCTTATGGAAAATAAATAAATTATCGCCTTCTTGAATTAATGTGAATATATTAATCAAAACAAGCTGTTTAGCTGCATTTCAGCTTTTTTATTATTTTCCGTATTTACGTGAAATCTCATTCCATTCATTCCATTTGAAATAACCGTGCACAAAGTAAAAAAGTAATTTAAAAAATGTTGGTTTTTAATGAGATAGCTACAAACAATGGTAAAATTACTTCTTACATTAAATCACACAACACTGTCCAAATAGGGGTGCCATTGTTTTAATGGTCCTGGGAAGTTAAGTTAAACTAGTGATTAATCTCATAAAAATAAAAATAAAAACAGTTTTTAAAACTTATTCTAAGACTACAATAATATTATTATACTTCAGAAAAACACATCAGGTTTGAAAGATAGTGTGATACTTTAGTGGTTAGACCACCATTAAGTAAAGAAACATTAATTGGAATGGCTTTGGCCGTGTTTGGAAATACAAAAATTCCTGGGTTTCAAATAACCTAAAAATATTTTTGAAACTTGTACTACCATTATAATTAGTGGTTTTTTTAAATTTTATAATGATGATTTGTCAGCTCAATTACTAACAGGGATAGTCTGGTACCTTCCTCTTTACCACCTCCTTCTCCTTCTTAGTATCTTAACCCTCACAACATACCACAATTAGGAATACCATAGTCCTACTGTCTCCGGGAGCTTGGGACTCTCGTGCGGTATTCACATTTAAAAAAAACACTCGGAGAGCTAAAGATCCCGAGTTCCCGCGGAAAATGCGTTTTTTTATGACGTGTTACACATACACATGATTTCGTAATATTTTTTTGATCAATATGTATTTAATGTTTAAAGTTTAAAATGAAAATACTTGCATGTTATTTTCATAATGGGCTACAATAATTATTATTGACTTACCGTCAGAAACAAAATAACTACAATTTATGGATTTTTAATCATTAGAAGGAAAAAACCTTACTATTACTTTATTGAGTCACTGGGCATCAGAAAATGTGTGAGCAAGATATATTAAATACTGAAATGTCACATAGAATCTGTATTACCTCTCCTGCGTGCAAAAACCAAGCCTCTAGATACCTCTCATTACGGAATCAAACAGTCGTCATATTTACACTGTGATTAGTGTACGACTGTTGACAGATCATTAAATGCAACAGATCTCAAATTATCTGACAACTTCTCGGAAAACATCATGACGGAAAAAAATTATACGACTGTGGCAAAAGATTCCATCGTTACACGCGTATCCAATGCGTATTGGAATATGAAGAGATTTACAAAAAAACACAAATTATTGAAATTAAATCTAGAGGCTGTGTGTGATTGGATCTCACGGGGAACTGTATAGTCCAAAATATTACTCCCAAAAACAATTTTTCAAAATTTTATTGCATAACTAGTTGTTAACCGTAAAAAATCACGGGATTTATCTTGAATTTCCATGAAAAAATTTTAGTTGCTTACTCATTTCATATATAGAATAATGTCTGGTAATATATTATATAGGTAGGTACTTTATTGGGTAGGTAGGGATACGAAAAATATTTTTAAATTTGATAAGATCAATAAACGATTTACCGGTCGGTAGCTGAGTGAACAAACGCGTCGTATTTCATCCGGGCGTCGTGGGTTCAATTCTTTTGCTGGTTAAGTCCTCTATCATTGCACAAGCAACATCTTCCGCTTATTATGATGGTAGTAAGAGTTTTTCAAATTTTATCAGGATATTTGTAACCCAGAAATGTTTGTCTTTCTTTTAAAAAAAAATAATTAAATTAACAGTTCTAAATTTTAATAGTTTGCACTCGTACGTACGTACGAGTACTTACTCAGATATAAAATTATTTAAATGTCAAATTATATTGCTCTCTCTCTCGCTGCATTACACTGTACTCTTGCTGTTAAATCCAAACACTTTGGATAATGACATATTTTTGTCGATGAAACTGCCTTTAAGGCTCAGCACCCAAAATGGCGCTTTGTAGCATTCTAATACAAGAAATACTGCGCATGATTTATCTGTGAATTCTATATGGGTGGTTAGGAAAATGTCCATTGTTTCCAGTAAATAAAAAAAAATAAGCTGTAATATTTTGAATTCTATAAAAAACTAACCAATAGTTCAGTAAAGGGTGCAGTTTGAAAACCAGCGAAGGCATTTTTGAACGTTTTACCTAAAATTCCAGTATGCATTTCATGAATAATTAAAAAGATTATTGTTCAAAAATTGCATTCACTAGAAACCTTAGACATTTGCTTAGCTACCCGTATAGAAATAACAGATAAACCATTTGTAGTATTGTTTGTATTAGAAAGCTATAAAGTGTATATTTTTGGATGCTGACCTTTGAACAACAAGCGTTACTGCTAAGAATTATGTCTACATTGTTTTGATGACTATTTTTTCTCATTTATGACTTTTTTATGACTTTGTTAGCTATAATAGTATCACAATAATCTTATGAACACATTTAAGTGTCGAATGGCGAATTTTTATTACTAAAAACAGTTATATGCGAGTATACATAATAGCGAAAATTTATTTAGATTTCGATTGACGTTTTATGTATAACGATTGTCTTGCACAAACGATTTGTTCAACAACGCAGGTAAAACGCAGGTTTTTTCCGTCACCCACTTCACAACTCACTGAAATAAAAATAGCAGCACTGGTTACCGAAATGACGTAACCGCTGTTGATATTTTGTCAATAAATTGGACCACAATTTACGAGTGCTCTGATCATTTCGACGGTATTCAAAAATCTAGTAAGTAGTTATATACAGTAGCGCGTCTATAAAATAGGTTTTAGGGCTCAAAACCCCCCACACCACCTCTCCTCCCATTTAAATGTGTAAGCTTACATAATATTCTTTACATTCACTTTTTTCGACCCAAAGTTTAATAACCCAAAGATAATTTTTGGGGTTGTTTTTTAGGTAAAAATCTCTTAAAAAGTCTAGAATTCTCTATAATCTCACAAAACTAGAGGATTCTGTTAAAACTCAATAATTTTTGAAATTAAATTAAACTCATCAAAGCTTTATGCTTTAATTTTAATATCCATTATTGAACCAATATCTATCTCGTATATGAAACGAAAGACGACAGAGAAAAAAAAAGATTGGTTTGCGACCGAGACCCGAATTCGGAACCTCTTCTCACTAAGGGAGTAACGTCTCTACCAATTAAGCTACCGATACATTTTAAAATTTTGTCAAGAGTTCAAGTTTTTTTTCTCTTTGTTGGTCGCAATCTTTTTTTCTCTCTTCTTTTGTTTCATATTTCATTGAAAATAATTAATATAATTTTAATAATTGAAACTCAATATGTTTGAGAAAAACATTTGAGCAATTCGGAATTCCTACGACACTCAAAATCCTGAATCTGGAATTCTCTCAAAACTCAAAAAGCTTAATTAAAACCATTTAAAAATATGTAAATTTCATAAAACGTGATATGATATAACGTGGGTTTTAGGCTATTCTTAAGTATGCATAACATAAAACACTCTTCGTGGGAGTATCTTTAGGTTAGGGTGGACATTCTATTAATGTACACAATTGTTTTAATATTTTCATACGTAGCCCATAACTGATTTAGAAAATATATAACGAATTCTTTAACAACACTTATGCGAGGGGTGTAGCATAAATGTTCAATATATCAACACTTTCCCGGGGGCGGAGTTTACCGCAACGCCACTGTTCAAAAAATAGAAGTAACAAAGCAATAACAATCACCGGCATTGTCAGTGTAACTGTTCCTAGCCGTGAAAGTTCCCATATAGACTAAAGCTATAGGCAGTCCGTAATGTCACTAAATATAATATCCGGCTGAACGGTCTTCGTGCGCGGCGTGTCCTATTATTATACGAATCCTTTCTTTATAGTTACTCAACGCGGACGTACTATACTTCAACGTACATCAACTAGTGGTTTGTAAATGTGTGCCTCTATCTTAATATGTTACAACACCTAACTAATTGATATACTACGTATTCAATATACCTACCACTCATTTGATTTTGGTACTATTAATCTGTGCATTGTGTTTGTAAGATTTTGGTACGAACATTATGTTGACGTATTGGTCTCGGCAATGTCAAATAAAATACAACCACTAATGGGTAACCTACCTGGGAATGATAAAAATATTGAGCAAAAAAGTTGATCTAAAATTTTGACGGTCGAATCTTATGACAAAACATCGATAATGCATACGTAAAGTTAAGACGTATTTTTTTATGGCCTGGTAATTAAATGCTTCGCTCTGTAATCTTCTCGCTTCGACGTTGAGAAAGCGCGTGATTTGAGTCCACAATGAGAAGTATTTAACATTATATTTTGCGAATCATGCGTTACATTAGTGTGGGACACTGAATATTCTTAATTGCACATTTGACCTATTTAAAAGAAACAATTATTATGCTCTGTTTAAACACCATATTGAAGTGAAATGCGAGTACTAATAGTGTAATTTTTTGTTTGTTTAATCATTTGATCAATGATTTCCAATAGAGAAACACACTTAGCGTTTTAAATCGCATATTTTTTACCCACAATACGAAAAAACATTCTAAATTGCACATTTCGACCTCGAGTTAGAGAAAAACACTCAACATTCTAAATGACATATGTTGGACTTACGTTGAGATAAGGCCCTCAATAGTCTACAAACTATATTTTAACCGCCTAACAATGTTTTCAGACAAACACTTAACATTCTCAATTGGATATTTTGTCCCCAATAAAAAACCCCTTTTTTCAAAACGCACATTTCGACCTCGAATTTGAGAAAAACATTCAACATTCCAAATAAAATATTTCTGCCCTACGTTAGGATAAGACCCTCAATATTCTACAACTGTATTTTAACCCAATTAAACCCCTAACAAACTTAAGAAACAAACACTCAACATTCTAAATTGCATATTTTGGCCCCAATTGGAGAAAAACACTCAACAAACTAAATTGCATACTTTAGCCCTGCGTTGGGTTAAGACACTCATTATTCTACAACTATGATTTAACCCCCTAACAAACTTAACAGACAAACACTTAACATTTTAAGCTGCATGTTTTAATCCCCCATAAAGAGAGGAACATTAAGCATTTACTGTTATGATTCTGGTAAGAGTGATTTTCAACCGAAATCATAAAAGTAAACATACTCGTTCGTGTGAATAGATCAATCAGTATGAAAATTATCACCATTGATGATAAATGGCTTTTAAGACTATTTTTCAGTCATATTACTATTTACCTACTTTCAAAATCAAACATATAAAAACATGCTTACAATATTCAATTTTTTTTTCAAACCACAAAATAGTGCGTTTTATTGAAACAAAAAGATAAATTAAAGTGAAAAAAAATGCAACTTTTTTATCACGATAAGAAATATTCATAGAT
The DNA here is from genome assembly GCA_022651775.1 of Drusus annulatus. NCBI lineage: Eukaryota > Metazoa > Arthropoda > Insecta > Trichoptera > Limnephilidae > Drusus > Drusus annulatus. The sequence continues at coordinate 918,817 of JAGWCC010000094.1, forward strand.
TTTTATTTTTTTTTACTTTCTAACATAAACGGCCCAATTTGAAGGTGTGCGTAGTTTAGCGTTTTGTGACGTCACATACCATCAATCTCCTTATTCGATTACGTTCCGAGCAATAAACATGACGTCAGAGAAGAGCCGGAGCGTTTAGATATAATAAGTAATATATTTTTTTTAAATATCGATAAAATATATGAACAGTAAAACTAGTTTTACTCTTCAAATTAAGAAAAAAAAGTGTAAAATTACGGATTGTTAAAATTAATTTTCGATAACACGCAAGCGCAATAAATTATTGAATTGGAAATTGTGCAATACAATGTTAAATATCAGATATTGTTAATTTATTAAGGTGGGCAAGTCATTTCACGCCATTGAAGGTAAAAGTCGTCGTAAATGTAGTTGCGATTCGATGTTTAAAGAACGTTCGCTTTCGATACATGAAACCGGAGGCCTCAAGCAGAGGAAACTTAAAACGGAATTATTGAATTAATTATTTATACATTATATAGATGGGAAGATCACAGTGGCCTGATGATTGATCCGATTCCAGCTTTCAAATTCCAGACTCCGTTAAAACCGTGTTTTCCCTTTAATTTTTTTAAGACTAAAAGACGATAGTGGTATTTTTTTAAATAAACTTTCAAGTACTAGTTTTTTAAGAAATCGCCTTGCTTATTATTCTCAGATTTTAGATATTATTCCAGTTTCTTAGATATTGTTCCAGTTTCATCTCAGAAATCTCAGAGTTTCATCTTTTTTTATTAAAGAATGGGGATCAAAGTATAATAGATGTTTCAAAGCTCATGGTTTAAATGACGTGCGAGCTGATAATTGTCCCGTTGGCTTACCTCAGCAAACAAGTATTAAGTTTAATAATAGTTAAGATATATGTTTCCATTTTAAAATAAATTTTAAATTGTTAATAAAAAATTGCATCTTAATTATATGAGAGAAACTATATTAATTCTTATAAAACAATTTTCTCATTGTTCTCTTATTTTATTTTATATTGTGTTCTCCCTCTGAATGCATATATAAGCACACACTTTGTATTTTTTATATCAATTTTGTATCCTGATGATGCTTAGGCTAAGCGCAACCGGTCGGTTATAAAAAATAAAAATAAATCTGTGGTCTTATATACAAAGTTATTATTTAATTTCCATTAATTCTTTTTTAACAAAAAGAACGCTTAAAATATCAGTGGAAACTGATTTCAAAGATTCCAATGTAATACAAATACCTTCAGTTGAGTAATTATGACGTATCCAACTAACATTGTAATGCATTCTGTAACTCGTGCATTTAATCAGAAAATAGTAATCATGAACGCAATTTCAAATTGCTATCACAAATTAATATAAAATGTATTTTATGATACTCACGCATTTTTATATATCTAATACATTATGTATTTGTCACCCAAAGATTATAAAAATGTGAATGCATGTTTGCAATTGAATGGACACAAAAGTAATTAAATATCAGGATTAAAAATTAATGCAAATGCATGGATATATTTATTTTTATTTACTTAATTTCATGTTTATTTACAATATTATACATACATTGTCCTCCACGCTTGGAGTTCACCTGTGATGTGGAGGACATTTTTCCAATTACATGATAAAAACAATTTAAAATATAAAAGAAAATATATAAAAGAAAATATAAAAGAAAATACAATAAAAACAAAATAAAGCCACTTTAAAACTAAAACAAAATAACATATACAAATAAATTAATTTTCGAAGTAGCACTATTATTATTGATGTATATAATTAAAAGTTAGGAGAATTGTAACTAGTTCCAAACATGTTTATTGTATTGTGCAAGTGTAGATGTTTTGATTTGTGTAGGAAGAGAATTATAAAGCTTAATAGCATGGTATCTGTAATGCTTTTGTCCAAAGGATGTTATGTTTTAGGTATTTGTAGTTGATGTGCATGTCTTGATCTAGTGTTGCGAGTATTTTGTAAGGTGAAAGACGAATTTATATTTTTGTAAAGGGAAGTTAGTATATGTTTGGAAAATATTTTTTCTATGGTAAGCACTGGAAAGTTTAAGGAATATGATTGAAGTCGGTGTTTGTATTGGTACTTTAAATATTACTTTTACTAAAATTTTCTGAGCTTTATGCAGTGTTTTAATAAAAACTTTATTTGCAAAGTCCCAAGCAATAATGCCGTATTCCACAATGGATTGTGCTAGTACAAGGTATATGTTTTTAATATCGTAGATGCTTAGAATATTTCTTAGGTTTTCTAAAAAGTAGATTAATCGGTTTAGTTTTGCTTTTACCGAATTTATATGTCTATCCCATTTCATATATTGGTCAAAGTGTACGCCGAGATATTTAATGGTTAATATTATTTCAACAGAAAAAAGGGATTCCAGTTAAAAAAAAACTAAATTTAAAGAATTCATACAAAAATTCGCCTCCGAGAAGCGATAAAAATAATGAAGCAACTTATCCTTCGTATCGAGCATTAGGTATTACATTGTTACAGCACTGCAGGAAATGCAAAAATGTTTCTATTGCGATATATTTTTGTTGCTTTTCAGGGACTACAAATATTTCATATCTAATTCAGGAAAACCTATCCATCCGAAAACGGTCGTAACTTCCGTTCAGCTAACTAGAAACTTTGAAAAAGTCTGAACGATACAAAAATATGTAATTTCATTAGACTTATTCTACGATGACACGATTAAATCTGTGATAAAACATATTTCAGTTACAAGAAACAACATGTTTTGGTCTTAATTATGAATTATTCATGGTAATTTAATTTATTGTTTATGGTAATTTCTAACCCATTAAGAACGATCGGTGAGAAAACGCCACTAATTATAGTAGTCTAGAAGAACACCTATAATGATAAATAAATATACATAATTTCTTTCTTACAAATTTATAATTGCCATATTTTAGAAAAACTCGTGCAGCTTTACTAGGTTAAAATATCATTTAACCTATTAAAAGCACTGTTAAAATAAATATGAAAAATTTGAAATCCCTTAAAGAAGCAGATAAAAAATAATTATTAGGATATAATAATTAACACTTGTTGAGTATTGTAAACTAAAACATTGCGTACTACCAGAGAAACTATTTTTTCGACGTTACCACATAAATACGTTGAAGAATTTTAAACAAATAAATCTCGGATAAGATAAAAACAATGCATTATTTTAATCTCATTTTGTCAATCACGATGATGAACTTTTTAAATATTAATTGACAAAAATACACATTTTTACTATTATACTAGTTGTTGCCCGAGAAAAATCACGAAATGTATCTTAATTTGCCAAGAAAAAATATTTATTACTTTAATCCACTAATTTCAAATATAATATGATGTCTGCTAAATATAATTAGGTAGTTACTTTATAAGGTAGGTAGGCATTCGAAAAAAAAATTGATAATTTTTTCAACACATCCGTTGGTTTCAAAATTTGAAAAGTTCACACTCGTACGTACGGACTCATAATAGAATTATTTTATAGTGTTATAAAATTTATGTGTGTCAGGTTATTAAAATAATCATTAATTCTCCACTTAAAGTCGTTTCTTCGAAGACATGAACTTTTTGATTTTAGTTTTGCAATAACTAATTATTATTATGAACCCAGTGTTATTAATGACAAAACAGTAACTTATTTTCGTAAATTTCTCTGCATAAATCAAATTAATTTTAAAGATTTTTCAATATAACTGAATTATTATTACCTTTTTAAGTATTTTGTACATGTTTAATATATAAAATCGACTTAAAACGTTATTTATTGCATTAAGAAGAATTGTTATACATAAATTGCACCTAAAAGACACCCACCTTTTTTAATGATTTCAAACAATAATCGCAAAATAAATAAAAAACAAATCCAAAATAATACCTAAATTAGTAGTTTTTTACACTGTGAATGCTTTGAACAGATTAACTTATTTTTTACAGAATACCGATTAAATTTTGTTAATTTGACAGAGAGATTTTTATGTTGCTGCTCCGAAACCAGTGAGACTATGGCATTCCTAATTGGAGGATGTTTTGAGACTGTAGGAAATAGGCAAGATAAAGAGATGGTTGTCAAGACTTTGGTAAAGTGTCGAAATTCCTAAAAACGTAAATCAACTCTGCTAGACCGAACTGAATGTCAGAAAATAATATGCAATAAATCATAATGACATTTTATTTTGATGTATATTCGTATTACGCTTCAGCTGTGGCTAAATTATGAAAAAATGACTCATTCAAATACGTAATTACGTTCATGAGTGCTATTAGAAATATTCGACATATTTTGGAAATGACTGAAAATAAGGTGACCTCTGTTGAAGCTGTGAACTCAACATTCGTTGCATTTTTTCCGGTCGACTGCCCAAATCGACAATGGCAGACATTCCGAAAAGCAAAAAATACACTGAAGTTTTTTTCAATGTATTATTATACCTCGCTAATTCATTACTAATTAGTATTGTTTTCAATGATTTATGTATTCAATTAAAAAAACTAAACATTTTCATCTGAAGCAAACAATAACTTTTAAAAGGCGAGCTTTGACGTCGTAAAATTATGCACAGTTATGCTACAATTTTTTTCTACCAAGATTATCTTGGTTTTACGCCTATTTTCAATTCGCTACATCATTTCCACCAAGTAATAACTACTTAGACATAAAATTCGTCACAAGAGTTAATTCATTTTCTATGTGGCTTACTTAAAAACAAAAAAAGGTAAAAATAGTTTTAATCCCAAATTACTTAAAGTTCTCAGTTACATTTTGCCAAAATAATTCATATTTCAACGCAACTGTTAATTTCATCATGAGCACAAGAGCTTTGAAATATTCCCTGACGACCAAAATTATTTCAAATATAATATTTTCAGTGTTCAACAAGAAAATAAAGTATTCTAATCTCTGGCCAAAGCGGGTTGTTCAACAAATATTATACCAATATCTCGCATACGATATTTTACTTTTATTTATATTTTTACTTAAACCTTACAGAACAGATATTCAAATTTTAAGCGATGTTTGGTTTTTGAACCTTTTTTTTATGACGGGGAAATCAAAACAAAATATTCAAATATCTTTTCCGAGTATTCATTGTTTTCTATTGAAGACTTCGGCTCTAATTATTCCGCGGAAAACAAAACTTTGACCAAAATGGCTATCATAGGAATAAAGTTTTTTTATGTAATGAAATTTAAAGACTTTTTCAAGTTGCTTTATATCTTATACTAAAATCTTTGTACATTAATATCCTATTTAAAAAATCAATTAGTCAGTTCTTTTTTCCACGGAGACCTTACATAATAATTACAGAACCTGATAATCAATGTACGTAACATACAGCCGAGTGTATTCAGTTTGATTGTATTTCAATACGTTAAGTTGCAAATTTATATTTAAATCAAGGACTTTTTTGATCCACACAAGAGCAAAAAACAGGAAGACCTTGGGAGTACTTATACAAGACTACTGGAGCGAGACGTTTTTATTACGCTTTTTATTGGTGATACAGTTTGTATATCTTACCTAACGCAGAACTTAACGAAAATACTTACAACTAAATACAAATCATTTGTGATGTACAAATATACTACCCGAAATAGAATGGAAGACGTAGTCGGGGAACCCCGAGGAGGACTTGACACCAACAAGAAATACTTGAGTTGGGTCTTATCCATGTATGAATGTGAATAAACAAGGAGTGGGTGCCAAAACCGGGGTGATGTGGCGGTTCTCTCAGACTGCATACCACTTTTGTGTATTGTCGTGATGCTTAGTTAGTTAAACACAAAAAATATTTTAATTTTATACCGCACAAGATCTCCAACTGATCAGAGCTTGCGGATCTAAGGCATCCCTGAATTTGAAATAGTTGAAAAGCTGTTGAAGGTGGATTATCGGTAGCATTTTAAGTAGCTTTCCAAATCTGGACCCTAGCAAAACCACATCGATAAAGTTTTATCGACAATTTCAGTTATTTGTCAAAGTTACCGAGCACGACTTAAGATCGCCAGCGAACAAACAACGAACAAACAAACAATATGGTAAACTGTTTGTCATGTGCTTGTGCTAGGGGCTCTGATCACTTACGACAGCTGAAGACATATCAAACAACGTATCGACTCTGAATTATGGTTTCTCACTAGGACAAAATGGAAGTAAAATCGTCGTCATAATTTTTATGAAATATTTAAAAATAAATCGTTCATTTTATATACACAAAAAGTGCATTGCATCTCGTGAACGTTCAAATACTTTTATGAACATCTCCATGAATACTTTACGCGACGAGTGTATTTTTTTTCTAAGAGGCTTTAAGAGCGTGTTATTAATCTGTCAAAATTTGTTTAGTCAGGTAATTAGTCAAAAACGAAAACGAAAAAATACGCAAGTAATGTTGAAAAAGTGGAATCGCGGATTCTTATTGAGTATAGACCAATAATATTTTTAAAGTAATACCTACCTACAAATGAAAATATCGAATTATCTTTAAAAAATATGCCAAGAATTTTATTATCAATGAAAAGAAAACACAATGTATTGTTTTGTACAATCATTGAATACCACTTGTGAATTTAATAATGTTCAGAGAATGAAATCGCTCAGTATTTATTAAATTAAAATATGTTTACGACTTGGATGTAAGAAAAATAACTATTTCATCGACTCGACAACTTTTCTTGTATTATTTTGTTAATTTTATTTTTTATTAGTAAAAGAAGATAAAGTCTAAAATACAATATTAGGTCAAAAAAATCAACAATCAATGCACTGGTTTAACAAATAAATTCAAATTTTACGCTTTTAATAATCGAATAAGATAAGAGGTAATCGGGTTTTGATCGTTGGAATCTTCCGCTAACCTAATGACTGCTCTTACCACTAAGCTATCGCAACAACCTTCACACCGGCCGTGATTCGCCAATGTAGCAAGTATTTTTTCAGTTTTTTTTTTATTAGTAACACTCTTTCAAGTATTGTCCGCTAGGGACCCTTTTATTTATTGTACCTTTGTGATATTAGATATTCCGTAAACTACCTAATCATTATTTAACATAGCCCCAGACATTACGTAGTACCCAATGAATTAATTATCGAAATACTTATATTATACGCATATCGACGCAAAGAAAAACCACGGAAACTATAACAAATTCAGTATAACGGCTATCTTGGAGGTATGGTTCTAAAATAGAGTGTGACAAATAGTTTTCTTTTCATTGAAAATATTCCAGCAATGTTTCTTTGACAGGCTACAGGCTGCATATTTGATTTATTACCGAGTGCATTTACAGAGGCTTTTTATTGATTTATTACCTGGGTTGGAAGGACAAACATCTCTTGAAACATGTATATGTTTCGTAAATGAAATTAAATTTCCATATTATGACCTATGTAAAATACAAAATATAATGCATTTATGATGTAAAGCAATTTAGATAAAGTTTGTAGAAAGATAATTTAACAGCTTGGCGACTCTTAAATCATTTGTCAAAGTATGTTTTGAAAACTTACATCTAAAGAACAATCATAATATGATTTCAGTTATATCGGACGAAACAGCTGTTTCTAGATGTTTCAACTAAAGATAACAACGGTCTCTCGAATAAAAAATCAACTTTGATTTATTTACAGAATCCATTGATACAGGGGCGTACAAAACTGTGAAACCAAAAATATATTATTTTCATTTATTCTTCTCCCATTTTTTCCAGCCTTTTCCCAAATGGTAAATATATTTTAGATGGCTGAAAGGCCACAAGTCTACAAAATCAAACGAGAGTCATGGCATTCGATGCAGAAAAAAAAACCTGATCAAAACTGCCTGTTTGAACTCATTTTTGACGAAAATGTCGCTTAAACCTTTTTGCCCGTCCAGCAACGATATATCATTTCCGCGGGTTTAATAACTTTTTAGGCAGGTACTTACGTCTTGAGACAGTTTTTCTCCAGCCTGTCAACATCTTGGCGGTGCACTAGCCGGCTGGCTCCGTAGAAAAGAATATAAACCAATCACTTATGGAATAAGCTATCGGCTATAGTCTTACTGTCGAACAATCAAACGCATTAAAAGTCTAACTTTCACACTAACTATTTTTATTCCGCTGTAATCATGATAAAATAAGTTGAATGCAAATAATTTCTAGCAATATTTTACTTTCACTGCACTTGTTCGCGATTTTTTTTAAACCCGACTCGAACTCGCGTACACATTCGCAATTGTAAAAAAATCTTTTTAATTGGGATTTTAATATTTCTTTTGTTCAATCTCTCCGGGGTAATTTGATGTAAATTTTATTAATCGAATCATCTAGATCACAGTACGAATTATTCTCGAGAATTCTAATTGTGATTTGTTTTTGAGGTGTTTATTTGCATCGAGGGAAAGTTGCGCGTGTGAGCGACGCTGCTGCCGCGAGTGTCGACCGCGGAATAAACGTTGCACTGACAGCCGCCTGTTTAAATACCCCCGCCACCTGCGCTGTCGACCAATCAGGGGCAGCGAGTTTTCTTTACGGTTTGTTTGGTATGTGACAGTTCAAACAACAGGTGACAGATTAGATCTGGAAGATGCATAGCGTACTTGATTTCGTTTGTCCACGATTATGAGATTAAAACTATTGTTATTCGGTGGATAGGATTGGCTTACTTAAGCTGCTAAATATTTGTAATGCTTTTATGGCGGTTAATTGTCTTTTTTATATTGCACTGTTAGATGTTGAATTTATAAGTGTGTTAAATATATACGGTTATAACTCTAATACTCCAAAGCCGAAAAACGTTTTAAAAAAATTGTAACAACGATTACTTAATGATTACTACTTTAATGATTTTCAAGTATTATGCCGTATTGTGCTTTTCCTCCTTATTGGGCCAACATTTCGGAAAGCCTTACAGTGTCCATCATCATATCTATCCTAATACCTGCCAACCTAAAAATGAACCAATGTGATACTTGGTAAAATTATCCAACATTGTAATTATTTTTTAAGAATCTTAAATCACATCTCTAGCATATTCCTAAGTAAGTTTACAAACATACTTTGATAATTCAATTAATCGATGTGAGAATAATTTTGCATGAATACAAACTATCTCATCTGCTTCATTATTATTATTTTTTTTTTTTTTATAATAAATACCGCACAAGAGTCCCAACTGCTCCCAACCGTCTAGAGCCAGTGAGACTATGACATCCCCAATTGGGTTATGTTGTGAGGCTAAATGTAGCAGGGAGGGGAAGGAGATGGGGAAGATGAAGGTTGTGAAGTACCTGGCTATTCAGATATGGTCACTAAACATAGTAAAAGTCATTTTAAGCAACTTCTTCAGAATGGTGGTCATTCACCAAGGCGACACTTTTAGTATCTACCACTCTGGAACGTACCGTAAAATACTTTTTATTTTTTTACATGAATTAAATGTGTTGTGACACATTTTAATTAAATAAAAATTATTTGCGCACGCCAGGTTGGAACCCGTGACCTTTGGATTCGTAATTATTTAGATTCATAATACCATCATCAATCGTATCTTCCAATTTTTTTAAAAGACAAATTCACGAATGTAATATTACAGGTTTTCCCCAGCATCATTATCTTACACGAAAGGGCCAAGTACCCGTACTTCCCGAACTGCCTTTACTCCTTCACCCTCCTTTTACCATTTTCTTTAATCTCACAACATTTACTCCAAGCAAGGGGAATCCAGTATGCCGTCAGAAAAAGACTTCTTAGAAAGATTTAGGGAAAAACTTCAGATTAATTGCAAAATTAAATTGTGTTTATTGACCTTCACCTTCCATAACGTCGCCGAAAAGTCAAAAAGACTGAAGCGCCACTTTGGGAAGTTTACACAGACAATACTAATATTTACATACATATGTAAATCAAATATGTATGATGCATTCGATCCCTTTGTAGAAATACGAGGCCTATTCAAAAGAAAAGGTGAATTTTGAATTTTTGCGGGCTGTGTACATTCGATTACTGATTTTTTTTATTTTCTTGTGTTGGTACACATATGTTCATCATATATTAGCATTATCAGCCATTTTGGATTAGTGGTTTGTTTTTGACAACTGGAAAGGTTAGTCACGTTTTTGCGTGTTCTTCGATTTTTTACTTTTTGAAAAAATGGATCAAAGAATAAAATCCATGATTTGTTTTTCCACAACTCCAGGACGCTCATCGTCATTAACATCTTCTCGGCCTCGGACAAAGGGATCGAATGCATCATACATATTTGATTTACATATGTATGCAAATATTAAATAGCATGGCACTTAAACCATGACCGCCTCCTTGGTCGAGCGGTTAAGATCCTACACTGCGAATCCAGATGTCGCGGGTTCAAATCCCCACTTCAACTTAATTGAATGTGATTATAATAATTTATGTTATTTCACAGTCAATTTACTAAAAATAATATAAAGTAAATTTGCGGCACGTTCGCCCTGATGAAAGACCATCTCTTAGAGTCGAAACGTTGCTTGAAATGGCTTTAGCTGTGTTCAGTGACAAGATCTGAATAGCTGGGTACTTTCCCACCCTTCTCTTTCCAATCTCCTTCTTGTTCCCACTACGTTCAGCCCAATTGGGGCTGCCATAGCCCCACTGGGTCTAGACGGTTGGTAGAAGTTGGGACTTTTTTGCAAATCCAGATTATTATAATATTTCAAATCAGACGATTTTATAACAATATAAGTATGCTATATATGTAGCTCAAATCATTGGGTGGCTACTTTTTTTTAGGTAGATATTACCTTATGAACTATGTATTTTATAAATTATTTTATTAAGCAGGTATTAAAGTGAAGTACGCAAATGATTTAAAACCCATAAATTTGCTTCGTACGTAAGATAATACTTCTTAATTTATTGCGAATGATTTCAATAAAATATTGCTTATCGGGACATAAAATAGCCGCGTAAGAATTTAATTACCAACGTAATTTAGTGAGTTTGTAAATGTTATTATTTTCAGCGAGAAGATGTATCGGAAAAAAATGAATTTATCGTAAATGTAGTCGGCTATATTCCGAACCTAGTGAGGGCTACGGTGACATAACGCCAAGGTACGAGTATGTAGAACTTAGAACGTAGAACGTAGATGGGTCAGAAAAGTACTGGGCCCACTGTTAAAGTTTACGTAAATATTGTCAATATTTAATGCTGTTTATTGATAGTCGAGTGTTTACTATCGAGCGGGTATTTCCCACTCTTCTAGCACCTTATCTTGCAGATTGTTTTTTTAACTTATACATTTTAATTTAATACCGCTTACGAGTTTCATTACCCGGAGCTATTGTAGCATCTCCGTTTAGGGTATGTTGTAATATTTTAGGAAGTGTGTTGGAGATATGAAGCTATATAAATAACTGGCTATTCAGGTCTAGTCACTTTACAAAGTTTACGTACATATTTCGATTCGGAATGGTAACTTACCTGGGCAATATCGAAAGAATCTTTCAAATGTTTAATACATAATTTCATTCAAATTATGTACCCAAAATAACCAAAAATAAATAAATTAAATTAAAATATTTGTGAATGTCGGTGATCGAACCCCCTACTACCAGTCCAGAACCGATAAATTTACCGCTCAGCCACGAAGGTCGTCAGACATAACTATCAATGGTTGCTTAATTGCATTTTGGCTATCGCGATTTGTTGACATGTTCATATGCGCATTGATGGCCTCCGAGGCAGAGCGGTCAAATCCTTGACTCTGAACTCGTGAGGTCGCGGGATCAAATCACGGCGAGGGCAAATACAAAATGTAAAAAATTTAAATGTGTGGAAATTAAATAAATTAAAATGTTGTATATTTGCATCACGTTACGGGCGGAGGATACTCTCAGTATCGACATGATGAGAGACAACCATTCAGAATCAAAACATAAATGGCTATATCTGTTTAAAGTTACTAGGTTTATATAGTCCGTTACTTCTTAACCATCCTCTTACCTTTCTCCTTCAATATTTTGGTTTGTTTATTTTAATCTAAATGTTTGGTGAAAACAACAGGTGATAAAAACATAAGCATTTGAGAATTTGGGAGTCTTTAGATTCAACTCTTATGAATGTTGGAGAAGCGTTAGCCATATAGCAACCTTCTCAAGAGGTCAAATATGATAATGTATCATGATGAATGATGTTGAGTTTCTCATTTCCTACAGGGCAAGGAGCTTGACTGTGAGGTTTGAATATATCGAGGGCAGTCGGCGCCCTTAGCTTCAAAGTAGTCTGACCAAACACAAACCAGAAAAATAAGGTTAACGAAATATTCGTTGGGAGAAAAATTAAAATTCCTCTGTAAACAGGTTTAGAAATTAGGTCAATATTATTTTTGTTTTTTTTTGTGTTGTGATACTTACATAATCAGGCATTATTTGGCGAAAGGAGGACTATGAAGTGTGTGACTATGTTTCAGCTATTCAGATTTGGTTACATCAAATAACGATTCATTTTTGAAAAGCGGTTATTTTACTTATTATACATATCTGCCACTCTTACTTTATTGTACTTTAATAAATTTCTACATTTTAAAATTCAATATGTTGCAACCGATCGGTAGCTGAGTGGACAAATGCGTCGGACTCCCACCCGGGCGTCGTGGATTTAATTCCTCTACTGGCTAAGTCCGCCATCATTGCACAAGCAACATTTTCTGCTTATTCTGATGGTAGTAGGAGTTTTTCAAATATTTTCAGGTTATTCGTAACCCGGAAATGTTTGCCTTTCTTTTTGAAAAATTAAATTGAAAAATGGCAACTTTAAAAGAATGTAGTGATAATTGTTACAAAAAATATTATTTAAAGTAAATTTTGAATTTGTTAATCAAATATTATCATTTTTTTAAATCAGCTGTGATACCAAGCTTGTACGAGTATCTTTGTTAATAAATCTAAATCTGAATCAGCAAAATGAAATAAAGGAAACACTCACAAAAGCTACTTGAACACATACATTATCAGGGAGCAAATCAAGAATTTCTTATCTGTTAGTAATTAATAATTTGTGTTTTAATAAAACATACAGGTAGATTCACTTAAAAGATATCTGAGAAAAATACCGAACAAATATGTTAAGAATAATAACAATTTACATGTTCGTAGTATCAAAACAACAATATAATGGGTAAAACCATAATAATTTTCAATAATTGGCACTAAGTTCACATTGAATAAATATTTTTCATTCGTATTACGTCCTTAAATATTTCCAATGTATTTTGTTTTTAATTTATTTTTCATACATTTGTTTCGTGAACCCTTTTTAAGGCACATTCTACTGATAAACAGAACAAGTACAAAAAATAATTAAAAAATATATATCAATTATTATATACATAATAAAAAATAAAGTAAGTATCAGCTAAAATTTTATGTTAGTAAAGTGGTTGTGTTTATCAGATGTGACCTGCCAGGTAAGTCTGTTCCTGCATGTTTTCTCTGTTACTTAATTTAAATCAATATTAATAAATGTAGACTAGGAATCAATATTAACTAGAAATTAAAATTTGTACAGCGCCCTTGAGGTGATTTTTCACAAAAACGGCTCTGCACAAATTATTCAAATATTATTTTTAAGTAGCTAGTTCTAACATATAATTGAAAGATATCAATTATTAATCAAAGGAATGGAAAAAAAATACCTGATGTCTCCGGTTTTATTACAATTTTCTATAAATAGCCACGTGGAAGGCCGTTGATCTGAAGATAACGAGAAAGAGATCTTACATAAATGATGGGATGTGATAATAAAACGTAATAAAAAATATTTTGATTTTGATTAAACTCTCAACACGACCACTATCGCGAGAAGATGTTGCATTAAGATTAGTGATGGACATGATGGAAACATTTTAATAATTAAATGGTTACTTTAGATACAAATCGACATGGTTTCGAAATGTGGTAATTTGGACGTAGTTTTGCAGAAAGCGTCCAACCCACAAAATGCCAAAATAGAATTTTACATGTTTTCCTATAGATAAATACCAGCTCGAAAAGCAATATATTTTTGGTAATTCATTTTTTTTACTAACGCGCATTGTAGATATTTAGACTTAAATTGAAATTTAAAAACAATAAAATGTAAGGTAACATAGGAAATGCATTTTTTTTCAATAAATACATTGATAGAATATAAATTTCCCATCTTTTTTCTCTATTTATAAAAATCAATGTTTATCTGTCTGTTTTCGTTTTTCTCGAAAATTACTAGACCGACTTTGCTTAAAATAACACTTTTTTATTAGTGACGGGAAGGTTTAGAAAGTAGTTTGAATTAAATCCAATATGTAAAACTCTTGCCATATTTTTTTAAAATTGGTAGGGAAAACATTGAACCCGCCATGTTGTATTTTATGTTAGTATACGAGTATATCGTATATACCGCTCATATTACATATTCCACAGAAGAAGGTTTGTTTGGGTAGAACATTTTCAAAATGGAAAATACAATTAGGTGCGTTTTTTTCAATGAATAAATCAAAGTTTGTTGGGGTAGAATATTATCAAAATTAAAAACAAAATCACTTTTCTTTTTAATTTTTGAAATGAAATAATTTTTTTAAATTAACTATTCTTTGTTTAGAGATAAATCAAATATTAATAATAATATAAATGAGTATAAATATTTTCAAAATGGAACACACAATTAGGTACCTAATTAAGGTTTTTTTTTTTAAACACATTTTAAAAATGTAATAAACTTTTCAAATTGATGTTTCTTTGTTTATAGATAGTAATAGTTGTCAAAATGCATTATTTCCGATGTCAAATTAATTATGGCACAAAAAAGAAAAGCTATTGGTCGATCTACAAGTCAAGCAAGAAAGATAAAGGCATCACAAGCTTCAGCAACAGTGGAGCGAAGGGAAAAAACACTTGAAACCGATCGAGTTACATCTCAAGCCCGTTTTTTCTGAGACAAACAAGCAAAGGGAGAAAAGAATGAAATTATTTTAGCGATTGCTTGTGTGTTTTTTATTTTCATTTCAAATCTGATTCGCAGTGTAAAATGAAGACGTTAGAATTCAAATGGCATATTTTTCGTAATCATTGGGATGTGTGGCAAAAGTTTATCTTCTTTTTTTTAATTTTATATTTGAAATCGTAGCACCGATGATACTTTTAATTATCTTTTTCAATAAAAGCCTGGTTCCGTTTCAAAGTCTTTAAAAGTCTAAACCAGTCGGTCACAAAAATTAAAATTAAATCTGTACTCTTATAAAAAGTTATAATTTCATGTTCATATCAGAGGGCAAGCACATAAGTAGAAGTTTTATCAACAATATCGGTTGTTTTTCATAACTGTCGAGCACGACTGCAGATTGCCAACTAAATGCGACAATCCACTCTTAAAATCTGCTTAATTCAGCGCTGGTCGTCAGTCCGTCGAAAAGATTGTCTACATATCGATAAATGTAGCGGTTAAAATTTAGTATGTCCCATAAAAACTAAAACCATTTGTTCAATAAGTAATGGGAGATGGTGGTCGTCATAGTAACGCTTTATTTGCGTAAACGCGTAAGTTGTTTATCTCACATATCCTTCCAATTGCACTTGTAAATTACCTCTAAAACGATTAATTATATTGTTTCCAGGTGATATATTATACTAGCAATTCATCATTATCGCATTCAGATCATTGTCTCTTTCCATAAAATACAGCTCTTATAAAGATGTAAATCAATAAAAATACGACGTTATTGGAAAACCCGAAAAACAAAATGTTGGCTTTTTTCTTTCATCCAAAGCGCCATATTTGTATTTTTATTAAAACTTCAAACCCCCTTTCCAGTTATCATGCAAGGTGATGCATTTCCTTATATACAATAAAATATAACATATCTCCGCTGGAAAGGCAAAAAGGCTTACGTATTACAATCTTTGGAGCACAGACGTCAGGGGGGAATACTGTCCTTGTTCTTCAGGTATTTCAATGGAAGATGCTCCGAGGAACTTGCGCCTCATTGATCCCTTCGGCACTGGTGCATAGTCGAGAAACTCGCCAAACGCGCGCCCAACATTTGTACACGGTTGACATTCAGTACATGAGAACGGGTCGCTTTTACGATTCGTTCTTATGTTCAACAGCTCGGCTACGGAACGATTTGCCGGCTTCTGTGTTTCCTCCCTCCTCTAACATGGATCTCTTAAAGACCCAGGTTCACTCCTTCCTTTCCTTAAAAAGACCCTCCAGTGGTCAAAAATGAGTTATATGTGCAGTTTTTTCTGCATCGAATGCTCTGACTCTCGTTTGATTTTGAAGACTTTTGTGGCGCTTCAGCATTGTTTCAAAATCCAACCAGGTTCTGAATTTTATTCGAAAACACAAACTCCGCATACTTCGCATTTCGCTGTAACTTACTATTAACACAGTACCTGCCTACTAATTTTATGGTTTTTCCATTATTATTATCATTCATTTTTGTTGTTGTTATTATGCCATGTAATATATCATTTTTTCAAATCTTCTGTAATAATATAACTAATTGTAACTACATTACGTTGCAATATACTTAAATTTTACCTATTAACTTCTTTGAAATGTAATTATAAATATATGTATTACACTATTCTGTGAAATATACAATGTCAATATAACTAACTGTAAAACCTACGCTATATTTATATACTTGCGTTTTAAATACTTACTTTTTTTAAACTATTGCTTTAATGTTATATTCTACCTATTTATTGTACTTCTTTATTTAACTAAAATGTATTTTATATAAAAACCTTTTTTTTTTTTTTACATGAATACCGCACAAAAGTCTCAACTGCTCCCAACCGTCTAGAGCCAGTGAGACTATGGCATCCCCAAATTGGGTATGTTGTGAGGCTGAAGGTAGTGGGGAGGAGAAGGAGATCAGGAAGAGGAAGGTTGGGAAGTACCTGGCTATTCAGATCTGGTCACCAAACACGGCTTAAGCCATTTCAAGCAACGTTTCGATTCTGAATGGTGGTCTTTCACCAGGGCGATACTTAGAGTATCTACCACTCTGGAACATTTGGATTCGTAGTCGAGCGTCTTACCACTCGACCATGGAGGCCGTTAATAAAATAAAATATGCAAATGAATAAAAAAAATTAAAGTTCTCTGGTGTAAACTTCCCGAAATGGCACTTCAGGCTTTTTGCCTTTCCGGCGGCGATATATACCTTGTATTTTTAAATTCATCTATCAATTCTTATTTGTATTACAATAATGTGATTTTTTTAAAGTGGACTTTATTTTATTTATATACTCGAAATATTTAGTTTATATTATAAATAAAATAAATATTTTGACTATATAAACTTACGATTGACTTTTCGCATACAAAAAGAAATATAGATGATTTTTTTTATAGCGAATACCCAACAAGAGTCCCAACCGTCTGGAGCCAGTGAGACTTTGGCATCCCCAATTAGGGTATGTTGTGAGGCTGAAGGTAGTGGGAAGGGAAATTAGATGGGGAAGAGAAAGGTTTAGGAGTGCTTGGCTATTCAAATCTGGTTACCAAACACGGCTAAGGCTATTTTAAGCCACGTTTCGATTCTGAATGGTGGTCTTTCACCAGGGTGATACTATGAATATCCCTTCTCTCTTTTATACTTCAGAATACTGGGCTTATTGAATAACACGATTTATCAAATGCAGATGTTATACAGAAGTCGTGGGTTCAAAACGGACGTCATACATATTTTTTTAAATAAATAATATTTGTCATAACACATTTAATTCATATACAACAACATATAGTATATTTGCGGCACGTTCCAGAGTGGTAGATACTCTAAATATCGCCCTGGTGAAAGACCTCCATTCAGAATCGAAACGTTGCTTGAAATATCTCAAGCTATGTTTGGGACCAGATCTGAATAACCAGGTACTTCCCAACCTTCCTCTTCCCGATCTCCTTCCCCTCCCCAGTACCTTCAGCCTCACAACATACCCTATTTAGGGATGCCATAGTCTCACTGACTCTAAAACGGTTGAGACAACCTCCCTTTTCTCCCATCTCATTCCCCTCCCCACTACCTTCAACCTCACAACATAACCAATTGGAGATGCCATAGTCTCACTCTACACCGTTGGGAGCAGTTGGGACCTTTGTCACTCCAAGGTTGGGACTCTAGTTAACCTTCCCCTTCCTCTTCCTCATCTCAATCACTTTATTTTGCTCTTTTATTATAGTGAATACCGCACAAGAGTCGCAGCTGCTCCCAACCGTCTAGAGCCAGTGAGACTATGGCATCCCCAATTGGAGTAGTGGGGAGGGGGACGAGATGGGGAAAAGGAAGGTGGTGAAGTACTTGGCTACTCAGATCTGGTCACCAAACATGGCTAAAGCCATTTCAAGCAACGTTATGATTCTGAACTGTGGTCACCGGGGCAATACTTAAAGTATCTACCTCCCCACTACATTTAACCTCACAACACACCCAATTTGAGGTGCTATAGTCCTACTGGCTCTAGACGGTTGGGAGCAGTTGGAACTCTTGTGCGGTATTCACTGTAAAAATAAAAAAATTAAAAATACACGAATCCCAACTGAAAACCCTCCCTCCGATCTAGAAATAATTAAATAGAGAAATGAGAATTATACTTAGACGAAATAGATACTCATAAGTAACTAAAATGTCAGAGGAACTAAATCGACTAACAATAAGACAGATGCTAACATTAGAGACATTGATGTTCATACATAAAATAAAGAATAACTTTTTATCAAAATATTTTTCTTTCAAATTTATCTACAATGTTGATATTCACGAATATAATACAAGGGCAGAAAATAATAAAGCCAACACCCAAAATAGCTTACTATATTAAGGTGTGAAATTTTATAATGTGCTGCCGGAAACCATCAAAATTATACCAATCAATAAATTTAAAACAGCCTGTAAAAACTGTTTAAAATGTATATAAATTAAAATAATGAGTAGTTTGTTTTTTTTTAAACATGAATACCGCACAAGAGTCTCAACTGCTCCCAACCGTCTAGAGCCAGTGAGACTATGGTATTCCCAAACAGGGTATGTTGTGAGGCATAAGGTAGTGGGCAATGGAAGGAGATTGGAAAGAGGAAGGTTGGGAGTACCTACCTTCCACAAACACAACAGTTCAAATTGATTTATTTATTTTTTTATATGAATACCGCACAAGAGTCTCAACTGCTCCCAACCGTCTGGAACCAGTGAGACTATGGTATTCCTGAATAGGGTATGTTGTGAGGCATGAGGTAGTGGGCAATGGAAGGAGATTGGAAAGAGGAAGGTTGGGAGTACCTACCTTCCACAAACACAACAGTTCAAATTGATTTTTTTTTATTTTTTATATGAATACCGCACAAGAGTCTCAACTGCTCCCAACCGTCTGGAGCCAGTGAGACTATGGTGTTCCCAAATAAGGTATGTTTTGAGGCTGAAGGTAGTGGGCAATGGAAGGAGATTGGAAAGAGGAAGGTTGGGAGTACCTAGTTATTCAGATCTGGTCACCAAACGCGACTAAAGCCATTTCAAGCAACGTTTCGATTCGGAATGGTGATCTTTCACCAGGGCGATTCTTTGAGTATCTACCACTCTGGAACGTGCCGCAAATATTTTTTATTTTATTATTTTTATATGATGATTTATTAAAATCAATTTATAACTTTATTCCACTTTTATTTTATGACTGTACCGGTTTCAGCCTATGACGGCCATCTTCAGACTAGTACAAGTTGTTGTTAACCTACGGCTTATATACTATCTTAATAAAAGTGGAATTAAGTTATAAATTTGTTTTATTAAATCATTAAAATGGAATTCCACCCCGAATTAACAGTTTCAAAATTAGAATTTTTTATATGAATTAAATGTGTTATGACACGTATTAATTAAATAAAAGTTATTGGCGCACGCCTGGTTTGAACCCGCGACCTTTGGATTCGTAGTTGAGCATCTTACCACTCGACCATGGAGGCCGTCGTGTGAGTAAAAATATTATTAATTAAAAAAGAAAATGAAATAATTAGCTACTTGTAAACTTGAATGTACTCGTACAAAGTAACTAATATAAAATAAAATAATATCACGCCCGACAACATTTTATTTGAAAAAGCGTCACGGAGATCAAATCTACAACTCTTACCTCAAATACGCTCTAAAGTCCGTGGGTTCATCTCGTTAATCCTGTATATTATGATCGAGATTTCAATCAATTTGATAATGTTTGATTCTTGAAGTGATAAGCCGTTCTAGGACTCCTACATCTTTTTGAGAATAGAGAGGTTTCAAAAATTGCTAATTATTTATTTTGTTTAGTTATTTTGATGATGATTGATTCAATGTTTTCACAAATCATCAAATACATTCTCGGTATTTCTTTATTTTCCATAGATTTCGAATGACTCATTGTTCGCAACATTGCAACAAAAACTATTTACCCATCCAAACTCATCAACATGTTGACAACGTAAAGATAATGACAACGTAATAAAGCTTTGATGAAGAACTAATGGTTTCCAGCTAATATTGACATCTGGATGTCATCTCCAGTTGCGAGAAAATCGCAAAAAATTCAAAGAAAGATCTTAAAATCTGATAAAGTTTCCATCACTTTAAGTAATATTGTATCGTCACATCTCATTTACACGCATTTTGCGAAATGAGCAGAAGGTCTTGAAGAATACTCATCGGTTCGTTGTTTGATGTACAGTATTTTGACCAAATTAAGGCATTTGGTGGCAAATATTGCTAAAAATTTTCGTCAACACGTAAGATTTTCCTAACGTTTTAACAGTCAATTATCTTATCCGTATACGGACAGTATGGACAGACCAATATTACCAATTAGTGCCTACTTCACGACTGGTCGCCGTGTAAAGAAACGCTAAAAAATCGTAGGTAAGGATCATATGGGGTAAGGTAACACTGACAGAACTAAATTTACAATGAAAATAAAATAATAACTTTGTAAAAGACCACAGATTTTATTTTATTTTTTATGGCCGACCGGTTTAGCTTAGCCTAAGCATCATCAGGATACAAAATTGAACTAAACAAAGCATAAATAGCGTGTGGTTACATACATGGCCTGTTCAAAAGAAAAAGTGAATCTTTGATCCATTTTTTTCAAAAGTAAAAAAATCGAAGAACACACAAAAACGTGACTAACCTTTCCAGTTGTCAAAAACAAACCACTAATCCGAAATGGTTGATAATGCTAACATATGATAAACATATGTGTACCAACATAACAAAAAAAAACGATAATCGAATGTACACAGCCCGCGAAAATTCAAAATTCACCTTTTCTTTTGAATAGGCCTCGTATACTTTTTATTATTTCTTTGTATGAACGAGTATACTCGTTTATACAAAGGGAGAACCAAATATAAAATAAAACAACTGAAGAATGAGAAAACAATAGAATAACATTTAAATTATAACAAAGGAACGGCGAAAAAGAGAAAGATAAAATGAATTGAAAGAGGTAAAAAGTCAACTGAGAAGATAATTACAGCATAATGAAAAATTTTATGAGTTTACAGGAAATATACCTAATATTGGAGAACTGAGCCATTTTTATTAAATATTGTCTTTGTAAGTATATATAACCGCACATTTAGTATTTTTAGTTAAGTTCAATTTTGTACCCTGATGATGCTTAGACTAAGCAAAACCTGTCAGTCATAAAAATGAAATCTCTGGTTTTATACAAAGTTATTATTATATTTTCATTAAATATGTCAAACCACAAAGTGATTGCTTTCTATGCAAATACTTATATTAACATAACTAGATACCTAAAAATATAGTTTAGTACATACTTGTATTAACCACTATCGTTGAATCGCCTAATCAGTTCGCTCTCGGGGGGTTGTTTTTACACATAAAGTCTTTATTTATTTATGTGTATGAAATAGTTATGTATTAAAACATTTTTTATAATAATATAATGATTGTCAGTGATTAAATTAAATGAATACAGCTTTAGAGATAAATTAACTGTAGAAATCTTATTGAAGATGGGGTCGAAAGAAAGCATCATAAACAAACTTGTATGTAGGTACTGGGGAAGCTTTTGAAATATCTCTATAAAAACGCCACACATTAGATACATGCTGCAGGGATCATTGATTTGTCATGTATATTTATTTATATATATACTAACAAACTATTGTCTAATTACAAAAACAATACATAACTCGAAATAGGAAAAAAGAGCAACAGAGAAAGAGCAGCATATACATAATATTTTAATGAAGCAATGACAAAAAAAAACCTAATAAAGAACATTCAAGTCCATTCCAAGGCCAAGTCAAGGTTTTAGAAGAGTCGTAAAGATTGTCAAAAATAATTTAGACTGGTACCAAAAAAATTATTTAAAGACTATGGCTTGAGTTAACAAGTCTCGACCTTCTGGACAGTGGAGATTGATACTCATAATTAGTAGAGTGATGATTGAGGAATAGCAATTCATTTTTTCTAAGTCTACGACAAGGAATGTTGAACTGGATGAGTTGCAACAAAGAAGTTGAGTCAGTTATACAGTTAATAATTACATGTATAAGTAGCTATTCAGATCTGGGCCCCTAGCACAAACACATCGATAAAGGTTTTATCCACACTGTCGGTTATTTGTCAACGTTCGCGGGCACGACTGTAAATCACCAACGAATGAAGTATTTGCTTTATTGAACTTTCTGTGAATTTTTGTTGAATTTAACCCAGATACAAACTTTGTTTAATTCATTTGAAAACTTTAAGTGTTTCTAAAAGCTTTAATAAAATAAGGTAATAATTGACGAAACATTCTCCCTTATAATACTGAACATTTGTTTCTCGGAAAAAACCAAGGAAGCGTGGCGAGCCACAAAGGAAAACCATTCAGTAGTATTTATTCACTGGTAACGATGTTGCTCTTAAACAAATAGGTATAATATATAGCTTTAGACAACAAAATGGCAACAAATCTTTAAAAAATCAATTTAGTGCTATTCTTTGGGAACAAACTGTTCGATTATGTCGAGTCCGTGCAATTAATTCGGAACATTGTTCATTAAATAAAATGATTCAAAATCGAATAATTCGTCAATTAAAATGAATTTATAATGCCCCATCACTACAACAAATTTGTGTTTAAACTATGACTACCTTGCATTCTTTGAATATAGAATTAGAGATGGATTTGATCTCTAATTGCAGGGTGTATCTGTGTAATATAAGTTCAACGAATAATCATCTGAATAAAATTTCAAGTTTATGGATGATTCATATAATTATCACCTATTCACCCCCACGCGACTATGACTATGGTGTTATTCCATATAATCTTATCGGAATGAAACTGTTGCAATCTTTTTGACCTTACATGCCTTCAGCGGCAGATAAAACTTTTAAAAAAAATGAAAAAATAACAATAAATATCTTTTATCACAATATCAGACAAGCTGAAAATTATAAGTAAGCTGCGCATAATCTAGTACAATATCAATATATTATTATGTTTGGACATTCTTTTAATGTCACTGGTTCATAATTTTATCTTTTATAATAGAGTCGGGCCCATTGAATTGATAAGGAAGCCTTCAACATCACAAACATATGCTGTAATAAGTTGAACATTTCAAAATAAGCTGCCAGTAATCTGGTACACTATTAATATATTATTTTAGCTACTGTTGAACGCCATCACTGTTCAAATGGTTTCCGATTTTTCCTAATGGGGTCAACTCCATTGACTTGATAAGGAAAATTCAGGCCTCAGTCGTCCTAAGTAATTTGCTATTTGTTGGCTTTGGGCCCCTGCAACCACAATGTATCCTACAACAACCTCTTTATCCAACGAGGCCTTTACGAGTATACTCGATTTTTTATTCCTAAATTAATCAGGTGGTTTAGAAATATATAAGTCGTGCAGCCAAATTAATACTAAGGAATACCTAGATATAATTGGAGATTTTTTAAAGAGGGTTGAATAGAGATAAAGGGCGAAATTTTTAAATGAAACACAGGAGAATAAGACGAATGTAGAATAACCTCCCCACCGAGCAGCAAAATGGTTGCTTTGTAATGTCATCAGTTCGATCGCATTCTTTTCGCAAACGACACAAATGGTTCTTTGCCAAAAATGAACACAACTTTTGGTCAAATTTAAAAATTCATCACTTATTTTTCTTATTCATTTTAGTTGTTTGTCTTTCTTTATTTATTTAAGTTGATTACTTTCAGGATGAAATCTGCAATGTAATAAATTTCTAAATTGTTTACATATGGAATTAAAAAAAATTGTGTCTTTCTAATATTTGTACCAAGTAATTCTTAAAATTAAACTAAATTATATTATTTTCATGTTCTGCAAAATTAGGTTGAGAATTTTTTTTTTTTTTTACTTGAATTTTAATTAAATGGTTGTATTTTTTTATGACGTCTGGTGTGTTAAAAATGTAGGTAATTTTACCTCTTTGTTTTATTTCCTTAAAAATATTGCGTTTTTTTTCGATAATGTACATTTTTGCTTTTCTTTCCCTGGAAGGGTAGCTGTAATTCATAGGGTTTTTTTCTGTAGTTCAGAATTCATTCGCTAATTGACAGTCGTTTGTATGACTTTATAATTATTTGCGCACTTTTGTAGTTCGCTTGAACCTTTACTTTCCGGTGCTGTTGAGTGAGTTGACACCGTCTCTAATTATTTAAATATCTCTGAAAATAAACTTAACACAGAGTTCACATTTTTTTGATGTTGTTCCGTTATACATTTTTGTATAAGTATTTATCGAACGCAACAGAAAAAAATGTTCGGCCGAAAAAAACTGGCAAAAAATTGAAAATGCGTATGTGTGCGTGCGTTGTCAAGTGGGTATAAGTATATAGCTTCGTCCAGATAGCTGCGTCAAATAAGCCATACAATTAAAAACAAGAATCAATCAATAATCCAACATAAGACTCAGTAGAAGGTTACAAAAACATCAAATTTATCCTTCTCCTCACCGCTGGGAATTTTAAGTGCCTTCATCACCCAAAATATCAGGTTCGCGACCATGTATGATGCATATAATATAGTGTTCTAAACACCAGAGTGGCGATTCACGCTGGAATATTACAACGACCAATAATTTATTTTTTAAAGATTAGTTAGAAAGAAAAAAAAATACCTGGGTCAGGATTCGAACCCCAAATCTTAATATTTCAATCCTATTTGTGTTATCTCGTGAAGGTTCGTGTCCGTAATATTCTACCGTGAATATCAGAATAGCAGAAGTTATCAGATTGTACTTTATGTTTTATTTATTAATAGGTCAAAATTTTGGTCCGAGTCTTTTATCAGTTTTAGATCATGTTGGAGTCTATTCTAAGCTTTATGGCCTGACACTCCAAAAAATGTTGTCGGAAGAAGCGAAGCTAGCATTCCACTATGAAGTTTTAATACCAAGTCTGAATAATGAAAGTGAGGCATGGAACTAGCAAAGAAAGGATTACATACTTAATTTAATTAATAAAATATATAATTAATTTTAAGACTAAATTTTGTGGAAGTGAGATCCCTGAGACGTACGTGTGATAAAACCACGTATAACCTTATTACAAATGTGGATATTTGGAAAGAATCTAATTCTGGTTAGCGTTATTTATTTATTTTTATATTAGCGGACCATTGTCCAATTACAAAATAATACATAACACAAAATGGGAAAAAAAAGCACCAGAGAATGAATAGCACATACATAATATTAGAATAAAGCAATTACAAAAATAGGACAAAATATACATTAGAAAGAACATTCAAATCAAAGCCAAGGTTGTTATGAACAAGATTAAGAAAGGGACACTTTTATGGTTTGGACATTTAGAGCGGGTAAATGAAGAAAAGAACGTCGTGAATGGTACAAAAAGTCGGGGACAACCCAAAAAAATACATTTTTTTTAATTATTATTATTTATTTTTTAAAGAAAGACAAATATTTTAGGGTCACGAATAACCAGACATTATTTGAAAAACTTCTACTACCATCATAAAAAGCGGAAAATATTTCTTGTGCAATGATGGAGGACTTAGCTAGCAGAGAAATCAAACCCAGAACGCTTGGGTGCGAACTCGATATCTTTATCCACTCGCTACTAACCGGTCATGTTGTATCACATTCTTCAGTCGGATCATATCAAGAGTTAGAAAAATAGTGCGTATGAGTAGATGTACGAGGCCTGTTCAAAAGAAAGGGTGAATTTTGAATTTTTGCGGGTTGTGTACATTCGATTATTGATTTTTTTTGTTATTTGGTACACATATGTTTATCATATGTTGGCATTATCAGCCATTTTGGATTAGTGGTTTGTTTTTGAGAACTGGAAAGGTTAGTCACGTTTTTGTCTGTTCTTCGATTTTTTACTTTTGAAAAAATGGATCAAAGAATATGTATTAAATTTTGCGTTAAAAATGGAATAAAGTGCTCCAACGCACTTAAAATGTTGACTGTGGCATTCGGCGAGTCTACTTTGTCTGAAAAAAGTGTTTATAAGTGGTACAAGCGCTTTACAGAAGTCCGAGAAGATGTTAATGACGATGAGCGTCCTTAAGTTGTGGAGAAACAAATCATGGATTTTATTCTTTGGTCCATTTTTTTCATAAGTAAAAATTCGAAGAACACACAAAAACGTGACTAACCTTTCCAGTTGTCAAAAACAAACCACCAATCCAAAATGGCTGATAATGCTAACATATGATAAACATACGTGTACCAACATAACAACAACAAAAAATCGATAATTGAATGTACACAGCCCGCGAAAAATCAAAATTCACCTTTTCTTTTGAACAGGCTATGTATGCATGTGGATAAAGCAAGTAGTGTGTGCCAGGGCATAGTTGTATCGCGGTCCATTCTCTCTGCCTGCGTCTGCGGCGAAACGACCACGATGTGATGTTTGAATTAATTAAACGAATGCGGCCCCGATCTCTCAAAGATAGTCAGCGGTCAAACTGCCGATGATCCCTGCCCTTCAACACTATTGCCGAATGGCAAATACCGTGATATTTATAGTGGCTTACCTGCGTGTTCCTTGCTTGGTGGAGAGTTCGACAACTTTTAAGGTTTCGTCATAGATCATAGAAACAAAAGAAATATATGGTATGGAGATTAGGGGCCCGCCGATTATCGCCGAGCTCCGTACAAACTACACGCAGTATCAAAACGCAAGGAACCCCTGCTTTAGTTGCCTTTATATCGTCAACGCGTGTGGTTTGTAAAATCTAAATGTATTTTGATATGTTTTCTTTCGGTGAATTTAAGGCAACAACAATTGAGATAACTGTTTTCGGTGCCGCCTGTTGAAAGTTTGGTAACTTTAGAAATGTATTTCTGTATTTTTACAATTTGTTTTGTTCTATTCATATCCGCAAGCAGTTGGCTAGGTTAAGTTTATTTTATTTAAATTTTATTTTGAGGTAGGTTACTCGTTGTTAGCACTATCGCGTTAGACTCTGAGATTCAAAAATATGTATTTATTCTTCAATTGTAAATAATATATTTTTATTAGTATAGTTAATTTTTCAGTATACCTAAAGTCTTGTGAGGCCTAAAACAGCTGTTTTGGCGTTAAAGGTCATTATCAAATTGATAATGACTTCTGATGACAGTTTAATTAAGGCCTTAAGCGCTGAAACAGCTCACTATAGATAAAAAAAACTAAAAATAGTAAAACTAAATAATAATAATTTTAAATTTAATTCAATTGAATTAAAGACCACGGACATTATTTTAATTATGACCGACCGGTTTTGCTTAGCCTAAGCATCGCCAGGGTACAACATTAAACTAAACTAAATAATTTAATTTTGTACCCTGATGATGCTTAGGCTAAGCATAACCGATCGGTCATAAAAATTAAAATAATATCCGGGGTCTTATACAAAGTTATCATTTCATTTATTTAAATATGTCAAACCACAAAGTGATTGCTTTCTACGAAAATATAGAAAACTATTTCATTAATGATAAAGTAATAAAATGCTGCATAATTTATTATTAAAAAATATATTCCTTTTGTATAAACTTTTAGTTTAATGTGGCCTCAAATCTTTTAGGGTATGATTTGTAATCGTTTGAATTTATGATTTCAAAAATGTATACTCTTTTCCGGGACTGGGCGGTTTTTGGTTAAGCAATATAAAATCGGCTCATTTCCGTCTAAGCAAGTTGAATTCATAAATATTTTTTATCAAATTATGACATGGAATTTCCACAACTAAATAAGAGTTTCATTTGATCTGTTGAAAAAAATGGCATTCCAATGCGTTTCTTTCATTGCAAATAGATTTTGATGAAATACATATTTACTCATCAGGTATTTGTGGTAGTAATGTTTGTCTAATCAAATATTATATTTCGATTGGCGATTGGTTTACATACAGTTTTGGGAAGAAAGTATTTTGAGTATATTTTCTTAAAACAGTCATAATATTTAAAAGATGGTTCGAACATTTTAGTCTTATTTTAAAAAAATGTGTATTATTTTCTTTCTGGAAATATGACGAGGAGGATTTTATTTCTCTTTCTTTGCAGAATGAATAATCTGGTACTTGCTAAATAAAAACAAAAAACAAATTCAGCAGAGAAATCAATTATTTTGTTTTTTTGTCCTTGTAATTATTTCTATTTTGGTTTAGTTTATGATAAATAATTTCACTAATTGAGAAAATTATCGTGCTTAAGGAGGGAAAAGCACAATATTTATAACTCTTTCCTCCACCCACTTTCTTGCTTGGCAACATTCTTCAACTTTGAAATACCATGATTCCACTGGCTTTGGTCAGTTGAATTTAATGCAATACGTTAAGAAATTTAAAATACGAACATAATTTTTTTTTAATTAAAAACAGTTCTTTTCTCGTTGAAATGTTTTTTTTTGTTGTTGTTTTTTTGAGAAAACTCTGTCGTTTTTATTCATTGACTCTTATTTGTAGATTTATCTGAGGACCTCTCACGTATGTCACATCCAATGTATTGACACTACACCAGCAATGTTTGTTCACTTGATGGTCGCGTGCCGAAACATGGATACTTAAAAATGGGAAGCTTGCTCATAAAAATAGCTTGTATTATTAATATTACGTAAATATAAAAGTCGACAAAAAACATAGATATTATAATTAAATGAGACTCTTGATGAGAAAAAAGTTGCGTCACTTTGTTGGAGGTTGTTTCATTCACCTTCTATCTCACCACTTTAGTCGACCTACAACCACCGTCGACGTTTGACGTATGGTTGTGTCGAAATGCATTTGTGCTGTGTGTTGCGTTACTTAAAAAACAACAGAAATGTTTGGTATAGCTGACGTAGTAACTTTCACCAGGAAAGTGTTTTTTTTTTTAAATATCATTAAAATAATTACCAATTACGAAAATAAGTTTTTAGTCACAAAAACTGTCACGTCTTAGTACATTAGTCTAATGTTTACGTAGTTCGTGCGCATCGTTCTATTGTCGAACGCAAGAGTTCGCTCTCCGCACTGCATACCTCCTCGAACTAAATAGAACACGATTACAAGTCTCTGTCTGTATGGGTTGCCTACCCTATTTATGTATCTTTATGCAGTGACGCTTCGTCACTTTTGAGTGAGCTAGAGTGGTAAGAGTTAAACTACGTTGATGTAGGCGAAAACGTTTTCTTTTGTTTTTTATTATTTATTTTTTTGTGTAAAGATTCTTCAACGACGTGAGGTAAGCCCCGTCTAACTGAAGAAATCCTGAAAATCTTCATCCAAAAAAAAATTTCGGCTACAACATCAATAACGATGTTTTAATATTGGCACTCTAGCAGACTCAAAAGTCACGAGCCGCCATTGACTCTATGAAAATAATATATAGTTGGTGTGAGGTAAAAATCGGAATCTTAAAAAAATATATATATATTTATAGTCGCCGGAAAGGTAAGAGGGCTGAAGCGCCATTTTGTGTTAAAGTTTATTTGTTTTGCCATTAAATTCATTACCTGGTTAGATTTAAAAAAAAAATTAACTCGATGCTCTCACTGAGTTACCTAAAGCGACAAAAAGCTAAAAAAAACTTGTGTCGGTTGAGTAAAACCTTCTCCCAATTGGTAAATATATTTTAGATGGGTGAAGGACCACAAAAGTATTCAGAATCAAACGAGAGTCAGAGCATTCGATGCAAAAAAAAAACAAACTGATCAAAACTGCATATTGAACTCATTTTTGACCAAAGTGTCGCCTAACCCCTTTTGCCTTTCTAGCGACGATATATCATATGATTTATAAATTATTTTATCAAAACTCTGTAGCATTGCTTACGTGACCATTTTTTTCCATGACATAACCTTTATCTTACTTATAATCATGCGATTCTTTCGTAGGCGCAGACGGATGATGTATGGAGGATGGTACGACACACTCTATCTTTGTACACGCTCCCTGATTCATTGTCATTCCGTCTATCAGTTAAATATCTTCACCCCGTCTTAACGTGCAATGCTTAATCTTGCATTAGTTTTATATCTTCTCAATTAAATTTGTGTAATACGTTTTTCAATCACACATACGACATTATATTCTATAATTAAAACACATAACAAGTGACTTTGCATGATTTAATGTCAGTATACGTAAAATGCATATTAAGGACTGAAAGTAAAAAATCGAAGAACACCCAAAAACGAAACTAACCTTTCCAGTCGTCAAAAACAAACCACTAATCCAAAATGGCTGATAATGCTAACATATGATAAACATATGTGTACCAACATAACAACAAAAAAAATCGATAATCGAATGTACACAGCCCGCAAAAATTCAAAATTCACCTTTTCTTTAGAACAGGCCTCGTATATATATATATATATATATATATATATATATATATATATATATATATATATATATATATATATATATATATATATATATATATATATATATTTATATATATATATATTTATATATATATATTTCTCTTTTTAATTCATATTATCTGTCTCTTTCTCTCTGTTCCTTTGTTATAATTTAAATGTTATTCTATTATTTTCTCACTGTATTTTTATTTTATAATTCGTTTTCCCTCTGTATGTATATATATCGGCACACTGTGTATTTTTTGTTAAGTTTAATTTTGTACCCTGATGATGCTTAGGCTAAGCGAAATTAGGCGGTCTTAAAAAAATAAAATAATATTCGTGGTTATACAAAGTAATTTTTTATAATTTCTTTATTTATATATAAATATAGTATTGGATTTGATTAAAACACACTGTATCTGTAATATCTATCTACCTGCAGTGATAAAAATTGAGTCACATAAAAGCACTGTCATGCGAAGGGTTTGTTTTTATGAGATTGGAACAGAGTGAATAATATATGCATGCCAATTTTAACTGTTGTTTTAAAAGATCACGTATTATTTAGGTGACCCCAATGTCATGAGCATCCACAAAAAATAAAGATTTCTCGGAAAAATCAAATGTATTTATATATTTGTTTATGCCTTTATTGACCTACACTTAAAACCTACCATGTATTTATGTTATTTTATAGTATGTAGAAAGTACACTTATATGTTAAATGAGAATTTCTAAGGCCTTTGTTTGTCGAGTGAAAATTTTATTTCATTTTAAACACTTTTCTTAAGTAGGTACCAATTTTTGTTTTCCATTTTGAAAATATTCTACCCAAACAAACCTTCGTCTGTGGAATATTTAATCTGTGGTTGACTACAGTCGTATATCTATGGGCTAACCTCAATACAATATGGTGGGTTCAATGTTTTTCATACTAATTATAAAACATTATGACAACAGTTTTACATATTGGATGTCATTCAAACTACTCTCTAAACCTTTCCGTCACTAATAAAAACAAACTGTGCTACTGTGTACCAGTCGGTAGTTGAGTGGACAAACGCGTCGGATTCCCACCCGAGCGTCGTGCGTTCAATTCCTCTGCTAGCTAAGTCCTCCATCATTGCACAAGCAACATCTTCCGCTTCTTATGATGGCAGTAGGAGTTTTTCAAATATTGTCAGGTTATTCGTAACTCGGGAATGTTTGTCTTTCTTTTAAAATTAAAAAATATCTATGAATATATATCGAGAAATCGACAGAGTATTTTTTGAGAAAATCGATAACACACAACGCACAGAAAAATTATATATAGAGATAGAGAAGAAAAGAAGAATACTAGTTGTTACTCGTCAACCCATGAAAATCACGGGATGTAACATGACTTGCAAATAAAAACTATTAGTTCTCATTTCAAATATAGAAAATTTTCTGCTAAAATACACTATGGGCAGGTACATTACTAGGGAGGTAGGGAATTGAAAAAATGATTTTAAATTTGTTTATTTTCTTAACACATCCATTGGTTCCTAATTTGAAAAGTACGTACTCACAACCGAAATTATTTATAGTCAATTATCTTTAGTTTTATAAAACACAAAGTGATACAACGTAAGAATTCTGCTTGGAGTAGATACCTACTAAGGTCCTGATGATGTCCTTAAGATACTTAAGAGATTTGGGGAGGTGAATGGGACGAGAAAGATGAAGGTTTTAAACTACCAGGTTATTATATATGGTCACTAAGTACGGCTAGAGCCATTTCAAACAGCAATTTTGTTTTGAGTGTTGGTCTGTCACCAGAGCGATCCTTAGAGCATCTACCACTCAACTGAAAAATACTTCACTTTTCCCTATGCACAGTAATTATAAATATTTGACATGAAACGTCTTTAAAATCGATGCCGGGTTTGGGGAGGCAATCGCATCCAAATGAGCGACAGTGTCAAACTTCAATAACTCAGCTAAAAATAGACATAACACCGCCATCTAAGTGAGTCCACAATATTCGACACGTATCTATAAACGGGATTATATCTCAGAGACCAATTATTGAATCTAAGTTTTTTTTTCAAGAAGAGTGTACATTTTACTATTCATTCTAAGTTTGAAGTTTGTATCTTAAAAATTAGGATAACAAAGAGACTTTGAATTTTAAAAAGTTTAAATATTTCACTGAGAAGTACAAACAGAATTACAAAAATCTAAAACGAATGCGTAGAGCACAAAATTCCTAAGAGAATAACATCAATAACGTTAGTCCCGGATTCAAATCCAACGCACAATACTGCCGCGAATATAGGCAACGTAAGCGCGCGCTGACAACTCAGGCGGCATTTGACGAGCCTGGGTCAAGTATGGATGTGGATTTCCTTTCACGAAAATAACTACGGCACTACTCGATACTGCCTTATATAATACAAATGCTTATTTAATTCTGAACGAGTGTCAATCAACTGCATGGAGCCAGCACATCTACGATATCCCACTTTTTGTAAACTGAAGGACATGGTAGGGTGAATATGAAGGGGAATAAAATGGGACGAGGGAGGTTGAAATGTCTGTGGTTCTTCAGATCTGATCACAAACCGTAGATGAAGCCATTTTAAGCAAAGTTTTCATTCTGATTACTGGTTTCTCGCCGGGGCGATACTGAAAGTAAATTCAACCTGCAAAATTTTAACGGTTGAAGACATTCAATGCTTTACTAGACATTAAATAATAATTACCAGCAGCAAACAATGGCATTGAAAATTGGTGATATTTTTTTGACTTCACGCATTGCAAAATGTATTTGTTCGTGGTAATTTAATACCTGCAGATTTAAACAAAGTCTTTCATCGTGAACGAAAATCAATTAGGCGCATGAATAACTTGCAGCACACTGATTCGATTTTGCAGTTGGTATAATTTTCTTTTTTTAAGTAGTGGTAACCGAGGACGCCATGATTGGCACGTATAACTACAATTAACGAACTAACCCGGATTCAGATCTGCAATTAAGCATATAAACATATGATTTTTTTCCATAAAAAGAAACCTTGAAACAAAGCATATTTTTTAAGAGCAGGTAGCTATGTTCTGCGGAAACAGAATTGCTTTTCTGTCAGATAGCTTTACATTTATGACGTTAGAGATAGTAATGTCACATGCCGGTGTGCCACGATTTTTTAATACAACATAAAACGAGTGCTTACATTTTTTTTTGTTAATTTTCTTGATTCCTATATATATGAAGTGAGTGAATCATTTAAAGTTACTGCCTTTAACTCTCGTTCATTGTATCAATAGAACGGCGCATTGCGCCTTACTTTGTTACCCTTTATGGGTAGAAAAATAAGTTTCTCTGGCTTTTGTCTTTACACGTCTTGTATTTTGTAGAGAAAATTTTTGTTGCAAAAACCCTACGAAGTACTTGCGGATCGAACTCAACGACTTGCCTCATCACAGAGAACTCGACAGCGATTTTTACAAATAGTCTGTTTGTGTTTTGTGGGGATGGGAAGGAGACGGCTAATGCTTTTGTTTAGGAATTCCCTCACATTCGCCTTGTGTACAAGGAAAACCATAGAAAACCTTATCCGGGTAGAGCGTTTACCATCCTGACACCATATTGCGAGTACCCATATCCTGAGTGAGATAAAGATAAAATTAAATTTCAAAATTTAACTATTTACTTTTCGCAATATTATTAACTAACTAACCATCACGCCGTTTCTCGCCGAGGTAGGCAGAGGGGATGTACCGCTACACACTCTTTACTCCAATCACATTCATTCATCGTTTCATTCATACTCTTCCATTAATCTGACTTAAATTTTTGATTCTATTGATCGTGCCATGTCTTTCTTAGGCGTTTCCGACTTCCTCGAACATGCACTTTTGCGTCATATTATGTTCTCCTTACACTCCTTTCTTCGTTCATTTTCTCTACATATCCAAACCATAACCCTTCTAGTAATTTGAAGATAAGAACGAATGAAATGTACGCCATCTTTGCACGGTCGATATCAATTTTGACCGTTTCATACAAAACTCATAATTCTGCAGTTTTATTTTGCAAATAAAGTTAACTTTTCTAACTAGTTTTTTTTATTTACTTGGATTCCAACTGGATTTAATACGTAAATGCTTCTTTTCTATTGTGATGTTTCTTGTGTCATTAATATTATTATAGGTATCTACCACAGCAAATGTTGAATCGAACACAGTACCCAAATAGGTACATTGCTTGCATACAGCATGTTCCAAACTTGCTATCACACTTAAGAAAAATATTTCCACTGAAATAAAATTTAAAAAAAAAAACAATTGTATAAAAGAAAGAAACTTTCGATTGTTTATAATAACTCGAAAACTTTTCCTAAGTTTTTTTAAGTTTTCTTTTAAAATTCAAAATACAAAAGCTGATAACAATAAGTAGACGTAAGTAAAAAAAAGGCTGTTTTAACCTTTCTCAAGAAAATTAGTGTCGGATTTCTATACATATGCACCAATGTACACAATTTTAGGTATGTTTTGTTCACATCAACTCTAATTGTGCCAGGTAAACTAATTCCGGCTCCCGATTAGTAAGCAAAAAAACTACCTTAAAAAAATGTTTCGAGACGTCTCAGAATATTAAGAATTGTTTTGTTGGTTTGAATAGTTTCATTGAACTGATTTTGGTACATTCTGATATCAGTTCAATTTTTGTTTCGATTTCTGATAATATGGAGGGAGTTGTGATGTTTTTTGCTGGATATAGATACAAATTTATTAAATGCGATGTAAACCAATACACTTTTTTCATTTTGTTGAATAACTTATCGCATACTGAATGGGATAAATATTACCATAATATCAGCCAACTTAAATCTTCTATCTCCCTAAAAAAAAAGGAATTTTCAACATGTCTAAAGTCAATTTAATAATATTTCGTAATCAAGACATAAGCAAGGAGTAGCTTTTCCAAGTGACTTGAAGGTAAGAGATTTCACACTTGTTTTCACAAGAGCCCTTTACTTTCTAAATCTATTTAACTGCATTTATCACTTTAAAATTCGAACTTGCGTACCTCCACGTTTTTAAAAAACAATAGTACATAATATTCAATGACATTAGAATATGACGATTGTTAAATAAAAAAGTGCCTTGAAATTTGGGAATTTAAAGTCCTAAGCTCATTCCATTTCATGAATTCATACGAGAATGAGCTGTAAAGTAGCTATCTCAAGAGTTTATTTTCGTACAACAAAACGATAAAATTGACAGAGAGGTAGTGATGTACATATGGCTCATATCTTTTGGAGTATCGGGGCCGAAAGCTAGGAATAAACTCCCTCCGGAACAAAGATGTATAACGAGCCCAACAGAATTTCGATCCAAACTGAAAACTTACCTTTTCAGACTCTCATATCCTTAAATTCATTAAAAGAATCTCAACATAACCTGTCCCGACGAATCACCTTTAGATATACAAATTTCAACCAAATCCTTTACTGTACGACAAATTCAGAAAGTCTATTTTTTATTTCGCTCCCGTGCCCTAAATCGGAAAGAAAAAAATGAAAATCATAATTATAATTTTAAGTTAATAAGTGTGTCTATCTGATGGAACCTGCCAGGTAAGTATGTTCCTGTATATTTTCTTATTTAAACTAGGAATTTATATATCTAAAAATAGAAAATAAGATCTGTACAGCGCCCTTGAAGTGATTTTTCACAAAAACGGCGCTATACAAATCATCCAAATATTATTATTATCTGAAATGGGCTGCCACTACTTTAAAAAATACGCAATAAACCTTCTCCCATAAATTTTAGATAGGCGTTGAATGCACAGTTATGTTACCAGCGCAATATAAAATATAATTATTCCATGAAATGGTTAATATTTAAATCATTTAATGAAATCAGTATGCGATTTAGGGAATATTTTCAGTAAATTTATATAAGATCTTTGTTTTCACGGCGCCCCTTCAGAGATGGCGCCTATGTTTTTTGCAGTTTGAACGTATGGTGGATCCGGCGCTGCATCTGTAGCGTTTTGTTCAATTAAAATGCGGCAGCGCGTCGGATCATACGATAACAGTGATCTTCCTTCTTGCAAGGACAGTATGGACATCAAAGCTTAGCATTTAAATGTTTTGTGCTCGAGGCGATTAGTTATTCAAAAAAGGTAACTCGTTAATTATTTGTAACTTTTGTGCTAATTATTATTGTACTAAAGGAACCCTATCGGTTATGAAATTTTAAATGTTATACTTAAATCGAATTGGTTTTATTTGGATTTTTAAGGAATAAATGTAATTGAACAATAACATTTTTCACGATTAATCACAAGATATTGTTTAATTGTATTCAAAAACCTCTGTGGCAAACATAACGTTAATTTTATACTTAGTTATGAGATTTCTCTATTTACAAAGCCTCATTTAATGTAATCCTACAAACGTTCAGTCATAGGTATCTAATAACAATGTCGATACTACCACGATTAAAAATACTTAGAATGCAACATGCTACGCCTAAAATTGAGAATACAGGCAATTTTCATAATACGTCTGTAATCAATATTGCTAACAACGGAAGAAAAAGGAGTTGTTTTTACCAACTAAAACTTGCCAAAAACAACACCACCTCCCTCTCCTTCCCAACCACCCACCACTCCCCATATCGTCGCCGGAAAGTCAAAAAGGCTAAAGCGCCATTTCAGGAAGCTTACACCAGAGCACCATACAATTGTTGTGTTTTACAATAAAATTCATAAGTCTTCAGTACCTGGTTGGATTTTCAAAATAAAGTTAACTCAATGCTCTCACTGAGTTACCTACAGCGACAAAAAGCTTTAAAAAAAGTCCCAAACTTGTGTCACTTGAGCCAAGCCTTTTCCCAAATGGTAAATACATTTTAGATGGCTGAAGCGCCACAAAAGTCTTCAGAATCAAACAAGCATCCAGGAAAAAAAACTGATCAAAACTTTAATGAAAAACTAATTTTTCAATAAATTAAAATCATTTTTTCTCCCCTTCGCCTTTACAGCGACGATACTGCGTTTCGAATTGTACCGTTTTTCTAAGTTTGAAAATAACTTGTCACCATGAAAATGTGCTTTAGAAATACTGTTATTTAAGACAGATCTAAATAATGACAAATATAATTGATATTGTGTTGTTGTTATTGTAACATGTAAGCAGTACTAAGTACAGAACAGATAAGTTATTAATAAAGTACAATTTTATTTCATTCGACAGACGCAAGATGGTACTGTTGAATAACATAATAAAACAGTTGACATGCACCATACATTTTATTATATAATCAACCTGAGTCCAATAGATAACGGTTAATTATAGGTTAGGAGATATGAAGTAATATCGTACGTAGGTACATCATAATAATTTATTAATATTATTCGCGTGTGTTAATGTGGTATTTGCATATTATTTACACTGTGTACTTGCGTATATTAATAATAATTAATAGTTTGATAAGTTATATGTCATTTGAAAATTGTATCGAATATAAAACAATGTGAATAAATATGAAACGATGTGAATAAATATAATACATTTTTCTTTATTTTGCTGTTGTTATGTTGAATCGTATGTTATCGTAAAAGTTTTTTTTTTAAATTTAACATTTATATAATATTTTTTATAAATTATGTCATTTGAAAATTTTATTAAATATAAAATAGTGTGAATAAATAAAATAATATTTACTTTGTTTTTCTGTTGTCGTGTTGAATCGTATGTTATCATTATTTTTTTTAATTTTTTTTACACATATTCCATGTATATATATATATATATTTGGAATATGTGTAAAAATATATTATATATATGGCTTCATCTGAATGGCTAAGTTCTCCTCTCAACGAGCGATGGATGCAGATGATGCGGAGGCCACTTTGAAGCACGCTCGATTAAAGTTAGTTTTTATTATAATGCTTAATTTTTATATAATTCATTTTTTTATGGTTTTATTTTTTATTTATTGCATAATATGTATTACAACTTTTACTTTTGTTTTTTGTATTGTTATTTTGTATTATTTTGAATTTTTATTTTTAATTATGGAATGTATTGCATTGCATTATACCTGCATACTTTCTGGAATAAAAATTATTATCATTATATATATATATATATATATATAATAATAGTTGATTTGTAATAAGAAAACAATATCATGTATAGAAATTTGTTTTACTACTCGGTTTCGCTCGCGATTTGGGTTATTGCACCTTTTCGTTTTATATTTTAAAACGGTAAAAAATGCTTTCAAGAAGAAAATAACCGAAACAAATCGAATGATTGCCGCTTCTTCATATTTTAACGGGTGCAGGCCTTGTAGTATCTTGCTTTAATTTTGCACAGTGAAGTGAATATTTTAAAGCTCATGATGTAAATGGTGATGCAGACTGAAATACATTGTTGCGTTGAATTAAAAAGTCTAGACAGGCTGTACAAAATGCGTGACTCCGCAGCTCACCGTTCGAGAGTTATTTTCGCTTTAGGGCGTAGATTATCTACCTTTATATATAAGATTGATTGAAATCCTCAAGATAACATGAAGGGTGAAATTTAAAATTTGATTTCGAATTTCATGTGATTTTGGCAATACACAAAAATCACATATTTTACAGAAATAATTTTAAAGTTTTTCAGTTGAATAAACAATGAATGACAACCTGTCATTTTTCTATTATTGTTGCGGGGGCGCGCTGTTACTGTCATTTACCTACTTGGATTTTTATTAATTATACGAAATATGTTAAGTACCTACCTACGTTATTTTTTATTGATTTGGGTTATAGGAAATACGGATGTTATTGTTTTAACAATCATAAATCTAAGTTTTACGAGTGTTGCATTTTTGCAGTAAAAATATATGAAATCATTCTTTATGTGTAGTTATGAGTTATTTCAAATAAAATATTTCAAAATATAAAAATTATCCTTTCCATTTAAAGTAAAACTACAGCGTATTCGGGGATATAAAAAATAACATGTTGAAAAAATTCGAGTGCCGTCGTCTTATGCATACTTGGGTACCTACTTATAGTTACTATCTCATCTTATCTCCGTCTCTTATTTTTATATCCACGAAAACGTCATAACATTCCCGCCATGTTATAAAAAACAGCTGATTTAAACAATGTTTTAAAGCCACTTACCACTTCCAAATATGTGATAATGGGACTCGATATCTTCAGAACATTTCCGCACGAGAGGAGTTCTTTCTGACAGGTGTCCGATCGAGTTGTCACATTTATCGTACAAACACACATTCATTTTAACACAAGATCAATATTTACACGATCAAACTAAGTCTGTCTCAGCAGATTACACGGCACTGAACGAACTATTCAATCGACAGTTCGGTGACACTATTTTCACAATATATTTTAATATCACTAAGCGATAAACAATTGTTCAAAATGTGTTATAATATATTATGTTCACCAAAAGAAAAATAATATTCCAACTAGAATTCACTTCTATTACAATGCAACTCACTTCACCCTAGTTGGGTGCCTACTCAAGAAGTGTATGAACTATGAATAGGATACCTACCTGAAATAAGTATTCCTCCAGATAATGGTATGAAAACTATGTCTTAACAGCAAAATATTGTTTATATTAGCCATTAATTCGTCAAATGATGAATCACAATATTATTATTATTAACAAATCAATATAATACCAATTTAATTTCCTGAAGTGGGTATCACGCGTATCTATGTAGATATATTATCTAATCAATAAAATTCATTAATTTTCCTCAATCTTAAATAGTAAACTAACTTGTGTCTGCAATAAATCGAAAGTTATGAATTTATAAAATTTCTTAAGAAAATTATTTTATCTTTTTTCTTTATCGTTAAATATTCTTGCTATCCAATTATTGTTCATTAGCTTGACCTATGTACGTAGGTACCACATACTAAAATTATAAAATAAAAAATTCAACTGTGAATAATTCCTTTGTTAATTGAAATGATCACATTTAAAAAATAATCTTTTCATATTTCTACCTGCCAAATATAGTACCTACCCTTTGTATATAAGCAAACGTTATTCTATATTTGAAATTAAACTGATATATTTTCTTGACAACTCAAGTTACATTCCGTTTTTTTATCATAGGTAACAAGTAGTTAATAATAATTCATCCAACATTGTAAAAAACAATTTTTTTACCAGGGATATTTTACAAACTGATAATATTTTTAATCAGAGCATATCGTGTATGAATTGAAAAACCAGATCCCACTTCGTTTCCAGGGAAAATACGTGCGAAATTTGGGAAAAATGGTTTATGTATACATTATTACAAATATGGTGACTTGTGGTAAAAAAACGATTCGAATTTTGAAAATAATGAAATATATCTGGTAAAAGTGACGAATCATTGTCAAAAATGATAAAACATGGTAAATATTTTGAAATTTGGCTAAATATGGTAAAAACTGGTAAATCGAGGAAAAACTTAATTGGTTCGGATGGGAGATGTACTTTAAAGCGATGCGTTTTAGTGATTAATTTAAATATTTTATCGTATTATGTTGCTTAACTTTCTTATATTTAACCGTTTTGAAATATAAATAATTTATTACCATTTTTTGCAATATAACTCAATTTTTTCCATAATTAAAGTTTTTTACGATTTTTTTAAAAGTGAATACGGCACAAGAGCCCCAACTGCTCTCAACTGTCTAAAGCCAGTGACTATGGCATCCCTAATGGAGGTATGTTGTGGGGCTGACAGTAGTGGGGAGGGGAAGGAGATGAGGAAGAGGAAGGTTGGGATCATAGCATCCCAAATTCATGGAATGTTTTGAGGCTATGTGCGAACGAAATGGAGATGAGGAAGAGTTGCAACAAGGTGTTATTTAATTCTTGTTAAAAGCAGTACATGATTGCGTCAATACAGTTTATTTATGCAACATAAAACTTTTTTTAAATACTTTGACAATGACAATACAAGGAAGCTTTACACATGTTCTTCAAAAATTATAAGATAAAAATTACTTTCCACTACTTTAGTAAATTCCGACCTTCCCAGTGCTGTAAACACAGTTTTCATCGTGATTTTAAGTGCTATAAATATGAATAGTTTATATGTATTTTTTGTAGTATGTAATCATTATAATAATAGTTATATTATATTATTCTATATGTAAAATATGTAAATTATTGTGTATCAGTGCTGAAAATGAAAAAAAAACATTGGCTGCTCATAAAACACATGAGACACCCGCCGGTAATCGGCAATCGGTATTTGACAATCTACTGAGAACGCAAGGAACGCAATAACTTCATTCACACACCGCTAGGGCAAGGCGAGACTAGCGTTCAATATAGTTCCCAACTAATAAATAAATAAGTTAACAATCAATAATGTATTCAATCCTTTCCATTAATGTTCAACTATTGCTCGATACTTGTTTGTACTTGTCTATCTCATTTGACACAGCTGTCTGGACGAAGCTATACACTTGTACCTATACCCACTGGGCAACGCACGCACACATTTGCATTGCAAAATTTATGCTCAATTTTTCGGCAAAACATTTTTTTTATTTTGTGATTGATAAATATTTGTATATTGTAATTACTTTATCTAATACATAAATGTATAATGGAGAAATACCAAAAATATGAACTCTGTGTTTAGCATATTTACAGAGATATTTAAATAATTAGAGCAACGTCAACTCAGTTAACGGCACCGGAAAGCAAAGGTAAATCAAATATTATACATAATTCAGAATATGTAATAGATATAATTGAACACTGATATCTGTTAAGGACCACAGTAAACATATTTTAATAATAAATATATTATTATTATTACAGGAGAAAAATCGTAGCACATAACAAGGGCTGTGAAATGTTTCATCTCAAAATCAAAATTTCAACATTTTTAGGTTAATCTTGATATTGAATATATTTTGACAGTTTTTAGTTGTGTGACAATTTCCACATTTTAATGTATGAATTCGAATAGCTTATACTCTAAGATCTTGATATCTTCCTCAAGTAAAGTAATCTAACTGACTCAACCCAGGGTTGTTTCTTATATGATAGCATTTTATTTGACAAGCTCTCAAAGGAAACAGAAACATCAATAGCTTGGATGGCTTAAAACAGAATGAACGGTTACTTCAAAAAAATTTCCTCTCAGGATAAAAATAACCTCGTTGAATTTAATGTTTAAAATACTATCATGTCTGGGATTGAAATGACTATCTATATAGTCTCCTTCGTATGATAGCACTTCTCCTTCCTATGATAGCATTTTATTTGACAAGCTCTCAAAGGAAACAGAAACATCAATAGCTTGGATGGCTTAAAACAGAATGAACGGTTACTTCAAAAAAGTTTCCTCTCAGGATAAAAATAACCTCGTTGAATTTAATGTTTAAAATACTATCATGTCTGGGATTGAAATGACTATCTATATAGTCTCCTTCAACAGAAGCAATCTTCCCAAGCGTTCCTTTGATATGCTCAGCGTGACCCTAATAAACCTGTTATGACACGGTGGCTCCATCGAAGCCATATTTAAGTTAGCCTCTCAAAAGCTGAGGGTATTGTACAGGACCCACAGATACTTTAATAGTACACAGCTGCTGACCCTGCACAAATCGCAAGTTTACCCCACTGTGGAGTCTGAAACCACAAAATATCTGAAACCCTCGACTCTGTGCAGAAACGGGCAGTCCGCTTGATAGATTCCCCTAAACAAACAAATTGCAATTTTTCTACCTATATTTCAATGGAAGATGATACAAGGAACTTGCGTCATTGATTCCTTCAGTACCGGTGCACAACCGAGAAACACGCCAGACGTCTGCCCAATGTACACAATTGACATTCACCACATGAGAGTGGATTGCTTCTTAAACTCGTTCTTGTGTTCAACAGCTCGGCAGTGGAAAATTTTGGCGGCCTCTGTATTTCCCCCCTCCTACAACTTGGGTCTCTTCAAGACCCAGGTTCTCTCCTTTCTTTCCTCAAAAAGACTCCATAAGCCATTCCAAAGATAAGACCCTGAGAAAAATAATATTCCTAGGGTCTTATGTGGAGTTAATATAAAAATAATATCAAAATAAATTTTAAAATACAATTTTATATGGCTTCATACGCTTTGCTCTACTAGATTTATTGTTCAGGTTGGTTTATTATTTACAGGTACATTTTATTACTTATAAATAATTTCAAATCATTTGTGTTTGTTGATACATAATATGTCATATAAGCT
The DNA here is from genome assembly GCA_022651775.1 of Drusus annulatus. Taxonomy (NCBI): domain Eukaryota; kingdom Metazoa; phylum Arthropoda; class Insecta; order Trichoptera; family Limnephilidae; genus Drusus; species Drusus annulatus. The sequence goes on from JAGWCC010000094.1 coordinate 962,926, forward strand.
ATGGGACGGAGTTTATATACTTTGAAGAGCTTGTTTTTGTTGCTAAAATATCTTTTTTTTTATTGGCAGTCATACATAATATGAAAATAAAATGATAGAATATTAATGTTATTTTATAAAAGGTAAGTAAATGCATACATAAAATTGATATGTATTAATATTGTCAATACAACAGAATAATTTCTGAATTATAACTGTCAGAAAATAATATACATATATACATAATAATAAAATATGTACAAAGAATAAAATATCATTAAAACACATTGATAATCAATAACTCCTTTAAAATCAATAATTTGGAATGCTTATAAGCAACTTCCATACATGGCTTTAAAAATACAGATATGTAATTACCCTTATGCATCATATGAACTATGTGCATAGCTTGAAAGCATTTTTTTCTACATAAGCAAACATGGATAAACATTTTCAAAACATTAAAATCTAGAATATTATTTAGACAATGAATTACATTTTTTTCTGAAAACAGTTTCTTTGTATTGTATTTAAAATATGTTTTGAAGTAGACATAGTAAAAATAAATAAAATAAAACAATACATATTTACCCATTACATGGACAATGGTACATTCATAAAAAAATTATACAATTTTCGTTTGTTTATAAAAGAACTTACATTGACATATAAGATAATTCACAAATCAAGATATTTGCAATATTATACAACTTATAATATTTACAGACACAGTTGTAGGAAGTGAATTATATTTACGATCATGCCATACACAAATTCAAAATAATATATGTATTGGATTTCGGTATATTTATAGATACCTAAAAAGAGTTTTGTTTTTTGTAAAATACTGTCTGCAGGCTATTCATTTCAAATTTTACAATGCCTTGTTTAATAGAGGTTATTTAATAAAATGGTATGGAAATGGTTCATTTTATTAAAATTTATATGTAATTTAAAATAAATTATATTTTCATGACGAAAGGGATTACTTTATTGCGGTAAATAACTAAAATTGGAAAAAAAGTCACTTAAGACAATATAACTCGGTTATAGCGAATTAGGATATAGTTGAATTCATGTATAGAAAGCACAGATCTTCAAGCATACGCAAAATTCCTAAGAAGGAAAATATATTCCATAGTCACACAATGTCTTCAAGTCACAACAGCAAATTATGTAAATATTATTTTCATGGAGGGACGTGAAAAGTCTGATTTGAGCAGTAATCGTATTAAGTACTGAAGTTACACGGGTGAATCTAGTCAGAATTCATCCTTCGTACTGTTGTCCCCGCCACCCAGCTCTAGTCATAGGTTCAAGCTGAGATACTCGCTGACGAACACGCGCAGGACCTTGTTGATGTTCTCCACAGTGTCCATGTCCACAGCGCTGCGGTTGTCCGAGGGCTTGTGCCACACATCGGGAAAGGGGGTGGGAATGAGATGCAGAATGGGGACATCTGAAAATCGAGACAAAATAATGGTCAGAAAAAGAATTTTCAAAAAACTTTTTATTATGAATCATTAAAACAATATAAGTAATATTCAAACTGGGTTATAACGGAGACTTGAACTCAGAACCTTCCTCTATACGGGAGGATGTTTTTACCAGTTGTGCTACCTAAAACCATTTCCCTACTGTGGTTTTTATCAATCTGATATTTCTTGAAAATATATTTTTTTAAATTAGCAGAAGGTGCCTAGGATAAAATTATGCATTTTAATTTATTAGTCTATTACCAATTTGCGATATGTCATAATTACAAAATAAAATAAGTAAAAAATGTTTGTATTAAAAGTTGAAGAGTGTCATGAGATCACCATTAATCATCTCTCGAGGAACAATAAAAGAAGTAATGTCAACAAAATACCTAATGAACGTAGTAACAGGCAACATGTTGGACAGTATTTTAATTTTTTTATGTGAATACTGCACAAGAGTCCCAACGCCTCCTAACTAACCCCAATTGGGGTATGTTGCGAGGCTGAAAGTGGTACATTAAGTATCAACCAATCTTGAATCTGCCGCAAATGTACTATGTATTATTTCATTTCAAGAATACGCGAAATAACACATTAATTAAATCAAATTTATTTGCAAACGCCGAGCTTCGCACCTGCGACCCCTGGATTTATAGCCAAGGATCTTAACATTCAGTCATGGAGGTTACTAAGGACATTCAAGGACAATATACAGTACAATGCGTAAGAACGAACATGATTATAAAACTTTGCTTAAGATGCGGTAAATACATATCGACTGTGTTTAGGTAAAAGGCGTTATTCCACATTTTTTGCAAGGAAATTTAGGCGTTAGTATTAACATAACGGTCATGCTATTATGCTTGACACCTGATCATAATTTGATATAATGCTTAAACGGGCTGAGAATCGGTGGTTAACGGGGGCAATTATTTGTAGTGGTAACGGTAAAAAAATCATAATGGCGCTAATCATCAATTTGCGACAGTGTAAAATGTGACAGTGGTTCAAACCACTAGGCCTAAGTTTGCTTGCAAAAAAATGTGAAATAACGCCTTTCACTCTAAACAGTCGATATTATTATGTATGTCATTTAAGACCTTGTTTCGTAGAATAACTTTAGAAAGGAAGACATTTATAGGCTGACAGTATGTTACACTGATTGCCATCCTGAAGTAGTGTAAGAAGTCATAATTAATCTTTTTAAGGAATATTTTTTAAAATCTAAACTATTTTCCAAAGTAAAGAAACAGTGTTTCAAGTACATTTCAATTCAAATAAAAATATTTTTACTCTATTTTTTATGAGGAAAACGAAAGTGAACATTAAATTTGACCGCTGCTATAAATTAGTACGTATTGACAATTGGTTCCGGTTAAAAGAAAATGCACTTTATAAAAAAATACTTTTTCATGATTTCATTGACCTCATTGACGATTGAAAGTTGACGGTTCAATCGACAACTACAATTGACATTGACTAAACTATGGCTAGTTTATCGGACTTCACAAGTCATCTACAAGTTGATGAACATCATTAATAAAAAAGATCCCTGGAAATCAAAATTATTGGCTGCTTTTTAATGAACGAAGACAGATTTGAACTTGAAGAAACGGAGTTTCAATAGTAATTCATGATATCACAGGTAATGGCTATCAACTATAGGTCAAAAATCAATCATACTATAGTAAATAAGATCAGTTTTCAAAACAAACTCCTTTGAATTTAACTCCTTTTAATTTAACATTTCAAAAAAACGTTTTTTTGCTGTCGCTTTAGAGCACCTGGTGAGAAAACGTAATAAAAACCATTGAGTTCCCACCCAGGCATCGGGGGTTCAATCCTCAGATAGCTAAGTCCTCCATCATTGCACAAGCAACATTTTCTGCATATAATGATGGTAGTAGGAGTAATTCAAATATTGTCAGGTTATTCATAACCTGGGAATGATTGTCACTCATTTTAAAAAGAAAAAATAAAAAACGTCCGGCATGTAGTGTCGGTTGACCAAGTATCTTTAACAGTACCACCCTAGTTAGATAACAAAAGTGTACCTCTCCTCAAGAAGGGGATGTGATCGTCCTCAATGTGAGCCCCGTAGTGTCGGTTGACGAAGTACTGCGAAGCGCGGGCCCCGCAGTTGCCCCATCTCACCCAGTCGCTCCTCCCCCTCGCTGAGTCGCCCGAACCAGCGCGCCGTGTTGGTGAAGTAGCTGTAGAACTTGGGGTTGCGCGCGCCCAGCAGGTCAAGCAGAATCAACAAGTCCTGGAATGGTAACACAATGTTAAGTCGTGCAATATTAGTGTCGATGCGAACAAGAAATGCCTATTATAGTGTGTATTGGTGTATATGTGTACACTTCCGACAGCGATTTCCTTGTGAAGAGTCACTGAAAAACAATCTTTTGTCTAGCTTACGCCTACTTATTATGTATTAATAAAAAAAAAGGGACACGTGTATGTTCTTTTTTTTTGTTAGATTTTCAATATTTTATTAATTTTTAAAGATTGTAAGAACTTTCGAAAAGCTTTTCCAGCGGATTTTTTTATTCATTAGTTTGAAAAAAATGGAACAATCCAAAGTCGAGTGTGAGTTCTGCGATTGACTCAACATTCGCTGTGATACCTATAATAACACTAGACAGATAATCCTTAGAAATGTGACCCAAACCGATTTGAAAAAAACTAATGTCATCAATTTACGTTAGACCTTTCCACTCCTAAGCCAAAGAAATTGATCATCTGTTCAAGAAATAATTTCAATATTTGAAAAAGTTTGATCAATTTCACCCGAAGTAAGGGAAAATTGACCTTACTTCGGGCATACTAGACACGCTCACAACACTCTTCTGTTGGTTTTTCCTTTCAGTGGTTAATAACTACATATTTATACAGTACAGAAAATGTTCATTGCTCAAAATGAGGGGCTCAAAGCACTGGAATGGCTTTTCTTTGTGAGTTTGATTCAATAGTAGTAAGGGCGTAAGTGACAAATTGTAACTTCTCATGAAAGCGAAAACTGTTATAAAATATTGTGTAACTCAATGATGGGTTAGCGGACTTCCACACTTATAAAAAACTCATATTAAAATTACTACGAATTCTGAAATTCAATCAAAGATCTAAGTTATATATTGCAAGAAAATCGAAAATGCGCTTCGTAACCCCTTGACATATATGCATTTATCTATCGATTTTAATTTCTATTAATTATTAATAATTTTCAACGAAATATAAAATAGAAGGACACATAGAAAATAAAAAGATTAGGTTGCGACCGAGCCTTGAACTTGAAACCTCTGCTCTATCCGGGAGTATTGTCTTTGCCAATCGAGCTGTCGAAACGTTTTTAGAAACTTTATATTTGTTTAAAAATTAATAATATTATTTTTATCTCAATTTCTTCCGATATAGGCGGCCATTTTTGTTTCAATTTCTGATTTGTATTTGCAAAATATATACCTTATAACACGAATATAATTTACCACCTTTACCTGAATAGAAAATATAACAACCGTGTATATCGACAAAGGTAATCAAGTGAGAGTGGAGGTGGAAAATCAAAGAATAAAACATATAGATTATGAACACAATACACGAGAAAACTTTTCAATCCTAACAATAAAAAAGTGAGGTTGACAAAATGATTTATTGTACTTATCTAGAAAAAGGCAGAAGTATTAAAATATAAAAAATTAAATTAAAGAGTAATATAAATAATAGCATCAATAATATTTTCAAGGGAAATAGAGGCTCTCTTTATAATATACAAACACATTGTGATAAAACAATCAATTTTGGGTGCAGGTACTGTACGAACCCACCAGTGAAATAATCATTGCAAGTTTTCATATATATATATATATACGAGTATATACTCGTATTTAATTTTTTTAAATTTTTATTAATTGTACAAAATGAACAAAAATGATTAATTGTCCAAATATGTAGTGGCAAAAGAGCCCAATGTCTTCACATGAAAGAACTATAAATATTAAAAACGAACACAAACAAAATAATTCATGAATTCGTGACCCAAATCGAAAACCTCTATTTAAAATTTCAGGAAACCATATTTTTCATAAATATATTTTTTTCTTGCAAGCAATGCGTTTTTTGAATTATCAGAATGTGAATATTTACTTTTCCATTTATTACCACCCAAACTGGTGCTAAACAATGACAAAGTATTTGTTTAATAGTCGCGGATATGCGCGTGTAAAGAATACTTCAGAGGAAGAAATTTATAGAATACTTAGCTATGGTAGACAGTTTCCACGTAAGGAAACAATTGGTTTAGTGCGAGTGAGGAGAAACATACCTTGTGTAATACACTTATTGTTTAGATGTATTAGTGGCTGTTACAGCACTGAGTCAACAGTAAGTTACTCAGATGGGCAAGAACTATTCAATATACGCTGTTACTTACAATAATCCGATTGGATCCCTACGTGGAAACATTTCAACAAATAGTATAATGTAGGTGTCATTGTGACTATGGTCAATTAATATTTCTTGAATGAAGCATGCTATTTCTGACACATAATGAACTCTATTAAGTAAACAAGTTCTCACAAAGAGGCTTGCTACTTGCTCCCTTAACCGTTATTATGAAATGTCAAATGACAATGCACTTCTTACATTCCCATATTTTTCTTTGAATGCATTTTTTGTAAGGTATCACATCTGGTAAGTGACTATATATTGTAAAAAGCTTATTTTGTATTTATTTAACAATAACAAACAACTGTACTTACAATTTGATCGAGTTCATTAGCAGTTTCACCGCTGGCCGTTCTGAAGGCACTTTTTTCCATCTTGGAAGCCAGATGCCGAGCCCCGTATATGGAGTCAGTGGGGCCCCACTGCCTAAAGGCTTCCTCTCCGTCAAAGAAGATCAACTGCAGACTGACATCGGACCTGAGCTTGGACGCATCCAACTGCCGCTTCATCACGTACGCTAGGTTTATCATCTGGGCGCACGGCACGGCGGAATCTGTAGCTCCTGGAAGTTTAAAAGATACAAAATAAATTATATGAAGCCAAACCTACACAACGAGACTTCATTCCTTGTGCCTTTCAACATAAATTATATTCACCAGCCAGTATTAACAAGGTTAAATTATGCACCGATCTGGATAAAATTGTGAAAATAAATTTTAAAATATCCACTAGATTGGCTGATTTCATTTCATCCCAACTCCTCCATATCTTTTGCCTTGTAATATTAATCACTTTTTGAACCTACGCAATAAAATAACCATACAGAATTAAAGACTGTAATGGACTGGCCATTTGGAAAGAATCCCAGATGACAGGATACCGAAAATCATAACTAAGTGGGTACGACCCAGAGGCAGGCTGAGGAAAAGGTGGACTGACTGCGTGGAAGAGGATTGAACAGGACAAGGAGGACTGAGGACTGGAGACGAATGGGGAGGAACCGGAACTGGTGGAGAGCATCTGTAAAGGAGACCAAATTTCACCCTCGATTGTAACGCCGTGGTGATGATGAAGGTTGATAAATGAAAAGTAAATCATAGATTTCTTCACTTTAATGAAAAGAATTGGGGAATGGATCAATCTAAAAGCAAAAATATTCATCCAGATACACTTCACATAATTTTTTGTTATCATGCATTATTCCACTAAAAGGATTTTATGAGTTGTTGAGATAACAAAATAATGTTTTGTAAATAAATAGATTAATGATAATTAGTTACTTGACTCTAACTAGATAAGAGATTTTTAGAATCCAATAATGATAAACGATATATATATTTTTTTAAGGCCAACATTGCAGGGTTACGAATAATTCAATAATATTTTTAAAACTCTTACTACCATCACAATAAGCGAACAATGTTGCTTGTGCAATGATGAAGAACTTAGTTAGAAGAATTAAACCGACGTTGCCTGGGTGGAAACCCAACGCATTAGTCCACTCAGCTACTAACCAGTCTGGTCACTGCATAGATAACAATAGTTGAGAGGTTTATTTTGAGGATATTTTTAAAAATCTAGCTAAGAAATAAGGTAGGTATTATTTCCACTTGCTAAAGAATTCTTCAGTCGGCAACGCCTATTTTACCAAATTTTCAATAGATCGCCCATTTATTACAGAAATTTATTAAAAACCTATTTTATTTACATCACCATTTGTCGGTAACTCTTATAAACTACTATCGGTTCTTCAAACAATGCTATTGATAATTTATTAACTGTTTTGTTTATAAATACTATCATAATTATCTACTATAAATTTAACTAATTTACCACTACTTACAAAACAATTGTAAGGTTACGCCGTGACTGTGGTGGTTTTAACAGTGTCTAAGTAAACTAACTTGTAAGGCTTTCAAAGCATGGCAAATTTCATAAACATCTGTACCAAAAGTATCTCAGATCAATTAAAACATGAATTATATATTAGCTTACCGACAAAGTTGTGTTCCCTGACATATTTACTGTCATAATGGCATGCTAGAACCAGGAATCTATCAGCTTCTGGGTTCAGTTTAGCAATTATATTTTGGAACTTCAATTGTCCAAAAACTGGAGTTATGTCTTCGAATATATCCCTTTCCACATGCCAACCAATGTTTTCCATTGCTTTCACAATATAATCCGCTACTTTGTCATGCTGCACTGTTCCAACAACTCGAGGAACCAATATGTTCTCCAAAATAATGTCAAAATTATTCATATCCGACATTCGCGCAACGGTTGACACTTCTTCGTCTGTCAAGTCCACAGCCGAGTGCAAACTCTAAAAAATCAAAATAATTAATTCAAAAACCTTCAGATGAAAATACATACTAAAAAGGTGAAAGGTGATTCGTGCAACAGGTAACTAAATACGTTACTTACCCTTGCTTTTTTATACGACTTGGAAACTTGAAAACTGCCATCGAATAAAAGACACAACACTGTTAGAACACTAAATACGTGTCGCACCATATTAAATAATTATTTATAATATGACTATTATTTTAAAATAAAAACTGACAGCAGGAGTTATCCACCAACCACGAATGACATCCTTGACGTTTAAGTAAACATTAAACAACCAAATGTTCAACGTCCAACCACTGACTGGTGATGTCATGCTCAAAAAATATGTTTCCCTCTGACATGGTGCGAAATTTCCCTAAAAATCTCCCAGATTTCCCCAGACATTCTAAATAATTTCCATGTTAGAATATAAAATTTTATAAAAATGCAATAAGATACTAACGGAAATAATGTTTATTACTTTTTTGATGCAATTTAATAGCTTCAGATCGTCGTTTTTTTCCTGGTAGGAGTTTTAACACTTTAAAACAATTTTGATGTTATAGAAAATGCAATACATAAAAACATCCAAATTTACATTCTCCTCGATCGTCAATTCAAAAACACAAAGCTATTCAATCATATTATACTGGCAATCCAAAAAAACATTGCCACACATATGAACTGACAATATAATTTTTGTTTTTTCGGATTCCCTACAATCGTGTATTAATATTTTATTTCCCCAGATGTGCCGAAATTTACCCATATATCTCATGACACTAGAAGTGGTTGATATCTGAAACGGTTCTTTATCTAGTTACTTTCGAACCGGTTCCCAGTGACGGGAAGGTTATTCCGGTTAATCGGTATGTTGATATATTCTAATTAGGGGGGGAGGAGGTCAAATAACAGTCAGTTATTTCTAATATTTTTTGTGTCAATAATGTATTTTCGAATATTTTTCATTATAAATAAAAAGGAACTGGTTCCAAAAATAACCAGTTTCTCAGAGAAATAATATCGACGGTTCCAGTGACCGCAAAATCGCCTGGACAAGAATATTGACCAACTGTTTCACGTCTTACATGTCTGTACACCATTTAAACAAGGAGATAGGGACGCTCTTGTTAGGTGACTAAAAAAAAAAATAACGAAATAAAAAAAAACACGTTAAAACTCTTTTGTTGGGTGATTGTCTTACAAATAATGATTATAAATTAATTTTTTTTTAATGTCATCATAGTGCGTTTTTTATATATATTTTTATATGAATACAGCACAAGAGTCTCAACTGCTCCCAACCGTCAAGAGCCAGAGAGACTATGACATCCACAAATAAGATATGTTGTGAGAATGAAGGTTTGGGGAGGGGAAGAAGATTGGGAAGAAGAAGGTTAAAAAGTACCTGGCTATTCATATCTGGTCACCAAACACAGCTTAAGCCATTTCAAGCAACGTTTTTTTTTTTTTTTTTTGATTATTTTTAAATTTTGATTATTTTTATATGAATTAAATGTGTTATGACACATATTAATTAAATAAAAGTTATTAGCGCACGCCGGGTTTGAACCCGCAACCTTTGGATTCGCAGTCGAGCGTATTACCACTCGACCATGGGGGCCGCCGATATTACGTTATGCTTTAGGTATTTTTTACGATTAAAAAAAAAAGTATATTAATATTTTTTCACTGTACCAACGCAGACATTAATTCCAAAAATATATGAAAAGGTTATTAAACATTATCTGCATCATGATCCAAATATAATTTGCATTCGACCTACACAATGTGAAATCCAAGGTTAGTAACGTATATCAACAATACTTTTCTAAAATAACAATGAATTGTTATTTTTGCTGGATAAAGTGTTGAAATATAATGCAGCGTGTTCAATATAACAATGCAGTAAAAACAAGACCTTCGTGGTTGGCGGAAAGCGTATTAAACTCATATAATATTTCGAAATTGGTATCTTCATAATCAATTTTATTTATATCCCTTCTGTGTATTAACTCCATAGATTTTGATATTTTAGCTGCTAAAAAAATGGTATGGAGGTGATAAACCTTTGGAGTAGGAGCGAGATTTAAAAAAACTCAAATGATGGCCTAGTGGTAGTGGTGTACGTTTTTACTTTTAGTTAGGTGGCTGTGGACCCCGATGGTTTCCTGTTTGGCAAGTCCCCAAAGGGCACAGAAACAACAACGGCTCGGAAGGTTTTGAAGCAAAGAATGGATGATTACTTTGAGAGAATCTCCTCTTGGGGTAAAAATAATCTCGTCAATTTAATGTTTCAAAAACCCAATAATGTCTATCACGACTAAAAGAGATCAAAATGTCAGTTTGATCACCTTCAATGGAAGTAATCTTTCAAACAAGCCTTCTATTGAAATTTTCGTAACCTTAAATGACCAGTTAAGGCACGGGGGCTCCATCGAAGCCAGAGTAAAGTTAGCCTCTCAGAAGTTGGGCGTATTGTACAGGGCCCGCAGATACTTCAATAGTACACAACTGCTGACTTTGTGCAAATCGCAAGTGCGCCCCACTGTTGAATTTGGCAGCCACCTCTGGTCTGAAGTCCCTAAATACCTGAAAAAACCCTCGACTCGGAACGGGCGATCCGTTTGATAGAATCTCTTATCTAAACAAACGGATTACAATCTTTGGACCACAAACGTCGGGTGGGAATGTTGTTCTTATTCTACAGGTATTTCAATGGAAGATGGTTCGAGGAACTTGCGTCATTGATCCCTTCGGCACCGGTGCATTGTCGGGAAACTCGCCAAACGCGCGCCCAAAATTTGTACACGGTTGACATTCAATACATGAGAACGGGTCGCTTTTATGACACGTTATGGTGTTCAACAGCTCGGCTTTGCAGAACGATTTGCCGGCCTGTGTTTCCTCCCTCCTTCAATATGGGCTTCTTCAAGACCCAGGTTCACTCCTTTCTTTCCTCAAAAAGACCCTTCACACAGCATCCCCAAAGATTGCATAGGCCCAAAGATAACATAGGCCCTAAATGAAAAAAAATCCCTTAAAGCCTCTATATATATGTGTATTTAATAATATATAAATATATTTGGGCGCTTCCGGGTAAGGGTGTTATAATGTTGATTGTTTAATGTGATGGATCTTGCAAAGATAATTATTCCGTTGTCGTATGGAGCATTGATTAACATTTTTAGATTTTTTTGTAGGTACTTATTTATATTTCGCGAATTTGAATAATTTTTATTTTGTTGAAAACTTGTTCATTTTTATTTTTATATATGAAATATTACGCCAATCATACCAACACCACTTCAACACAGGCCAGAACACTGAATCAACATGGCCACCGCTAAAGACCATGCATTTTGATGAGTATGGATTAATTCTTGGTAATTATAGCAAAACATAGCAGTCCGAAATTTTATGAGAGATAATATGATGCAGTAAGGACCAGATTGAAATGAAAATAAACATTAATTTGAAATTGGGTAATTAGTTTGACTTATTGTAAAAAATAAAATAAAGTTAATTTGTATTTATAACGCCTATTTAGGCGTTTTATTATTTGTATTTACATGGCCAGCAACGAGGCGCACCTAACAGCATAGCGGAGGAAGGTGTATCCGGCGGGAAATGTATTTCTGGCGGGAAAGGAGAAATTTTCCCGCTATCACTTCGGTTAAACACCCTTTTTTGTGATTACTTACGTCAGCGTATTTTAATTCGTAAATAAAGTGATCTACCTAACCTTAAAGACTATCATTTGACAATTACCTACTACATTTATTCATTATAGTTCCTTATTTCTACATATTATTAATAAATCATATTAAATGCGACATTTATAAGTACAGCACATAGCTACTTAGAAAAAAATGGCAGCAGCCGGCAGCTGCCGTCCAAGGCCAGCAGAAAACCATGGGAAAACTGTGGCACGACATTGACTCTTTATTATGAAATAAGGTAATTGATTACATTTTATAATGACATTGTACATCACAGTGATAATATAATATTGTATTTTTGAAGTTGCTAAATATTATTGAAAGGAGATGGTGAAGCAGCTGCTGGATCTTGGATAGTGTGGATAGATCTGAAAATGACATATGTCACACATAATGAATAGAATAGGTCTTATAAGTGACAATTGGATGTAATTATGCAGATAGGATCCAACCCCAAAAAGATCAAACCGAGAAAAAGGCGTTTTAATGTTTTTAAACTTCAATTTAAGTCAAATATCTATTGCAATTGGAGTTTGGATGTTTTCAGCACATTGAAATTACGTATTTATCTATAGGAAAACATGTAAAAGTCGATTTTGGCAAATTGTGGGTTGGGCGCTTTCTGCATAACTACGTCAAATCGATGCCATAAGTGAGAGGGATTTTTTCATACATTTTTAAATTGCTCTGCTGGACATTCATCACATACCATCTTGCGACATTTCATCAGATCATCGGCAAATGCATTATTAAATAATTATGTTAAACAAGAAAAGATTAACAAAAATATTTACATACAGGAAATTTTAAAAATCTTGACTGATTACGTACATGGTGTAACTTGACATTTTCTCTTTCAAAGAAACTTGGACAGAGATATTTGAGTGTTAATGCCTAACCAAACTTGACAAAACTCATCATTCTAATTATTAATATTGTTTTACAAAAGAAAATACAGCTACGAATTTAGCCTTCTTAAAATGAAAACCTAAGAAAAAGATTAAACATTGCGTTTTGATGTTTGGTTGTCATTCATTTTTAAGATAAAAAGCTCTCGAAAATTATTCTATTTAATGAAATTACATGACAACATAAGTATTTATGCGTGTTTAAATCAATATAATACGAATATGATCCCTAAAATCACATGACAGTTGCAAAATGATTGTTTTCAACAAACATCGTAGTACATTGAGGTTATGTGTCATAATACGAATCCCAATGTTTTTGTACTATGATATTTGCATAAAAATAAACACATTGAACTTACAGTAGATTATTTTGTTAGGTAAAGTCACGTTCAATAGCGTGTATTCATTTTCAACGCAATACTGATATTTTAGGAAACGCGAACGTATGCACCTGGAGGTGTAGTATATTTTCCATTACAACATAAAATAGAACATTTATCGACCATTTTGAAACTGTAATCACGCTTCTGTACGGTATAATTATTTACATTTGTTCAAAGGGTTGCGTATACTACTTTTCATCTGTATTTTTGTGCGTTTGTAAAAATTCACGCACCTAAGTAACTGTGGCGTGTTTTTTTATAAAAGGGAATACCAAATATGCGATTTTTTTCAACATTTCAAGTCGAAAATATTATAGGATTCTTCTTAAGTTTTTGCCCGCTGGAGGCGCACACTGCGGTCTGGCCTTCTTGCCGGTGTAGCGATTATACACGATAACAGCACCAACAAAATAATCATAGTTTATGTAGGAACATTTAAACGTGCGCCTGAAAAATCAAGTTTATACAATACTCATAACATGCCTCGAAAAAATATTTATTACTCTTGTAGAATTATTAGGGTTGTGTGTATGGGTGCATTATGTATACAATTTCAACATCATTGGCCTTCAGAAAAGTCACTAAGAAACATAATTTTAGCAATACATTACATTAACGACAAATAATAAAAACACAAAAATACGAAAAAATTAAAGAAAATTAGATTAATAACTTTATTATAAAATGTAGTTTGAGGAATTTATGTTCAACTCGTGAATAAATATTATTTTTATTAGTGAAAGTCAATTGGGTGGAAGTGAAGGGGGAATATTGAAGATGCCTACACAGATCTAGTCACAAAGCAAAGTTAAATAAATTTACAACAAGCAACGTTCAATAATTCAGGTGTCAGTTATGTATTCATTCACCATGGCGCTAATACAATTAATAAACAGGAAAGTGACTTTAGAATAGTGATGGTAATAATATATATTTTTTATACGAGTATATACATTGAAATTTTGACATGACAACATAATTATTATAATTTCATTTTTTTATAAATATGTCATGATTAATCATAAATAAATTATAATCTGAACATAAGGATCACAAAACGCTTGTAGTTAAATTTTTAACTCATTTACTTTTCACAAATTGTCCAATAGTTCCAATTCAAATAACATAACAGAAAAATACTCATAATCAAACTTTTGTTAGCTCATTTTTAAGTACCTAGCGATCGTTCGAGCAGTCCTGCCAAGATTGTAATATTTATATGAGAACACAGACTCTAATAAGAAGTGGACTTTGGTCTTCCTTTGCGCTTACCCTTCTTGATAATTAATTATTTAATATTATTGGCTAGTTTTGATGTTTACAAAGGCTTTTCAGCCAGCGACTTGGCCTGTTTTTTGGAGATATATCTGTAGGTCCCGTTGAGGGAGTATAGGTAGTGCTTCCAGCGCGACACCTCGAGCACCTTGCGCTCCTTCTTGGCCTGCTCCTTGAAGGCCCGCCACTCCTTCTTGATCTTGGGGTTCTTGGGACCCCACTTGTCTGAAGCCCTGAAGCACTTTTTAATCGTCTGGAAATTTTAAAATATGTATTCAGAGGGTTAATAAATAAATGATACATCGTATACGACTTTTTTATTATTTAAGTGGTATTAAAGGATGCCGTTGTGACATTTCATTATCTCACATAAACAACGTATTTATCAGAAAGCGAGGTTATAACAAAGGTTACATCGGGCGGACTATAACGCTTGTAAATATGGCTCTGAAAATCTATTTTAATCTGACACTTCGTTGTTTTTCGGTGAACTTTTTAACTAATAATAATATTTAAATTAATAATCCGCCCTTTTGTTTGTCATCAGCTAAGCTTTAAGCCATAAAAACATGTTACACCAAACTTTTACTTGAACTTTTGGCTTGCGTCACTTCATCCCAGAAACGTTCCAGATACCTACAGATTACATATGGCCGCTGGAAAGGCAAAAAGGCTTAAGCGACACTTTGGTAAAAAAAATGAGTTAAATATGCAATTTTGGTCGTTTTTTTCTGCATTTAATGCTCTGACTTTCGTTTGATTCTGAAGACTTGTGGCCCCTCAGCCATCTAAAAATACACTTACAACGCAGATTTTTATTTTTTTTAAACCATTTTTTTATAACTAAATAATATTTTTAATAATTAATAATTAATGATAATATTATTTAGTGATAAAAAAAATGGTTTTTGATAAAAAAAAAATCTGCGATGTTAGTATTTTTACAATTTAAAATAATTATTTAACTAACTAAGTAGTCATATATCACAAGGGTGGGCAGAAGGATATACTGCCACACAATTTTGTCTTGGTACATACTCCTTGATCGATATTCATACCATATCAATAAGCTCTCTTGCGGAACAATATCGGCACTGAGCGGAACCGGACGTTGGTGTGAATCAGCCTTTAAGGAGAAGCGACACAAGTTTGGGACTTTTTTTTCAAAATCTAAGCAGCTAAACTTATGAATTTTATTGTAAAACAAAAAAATCTTTAAAGAACTCTGATGTAAACTTCCTAAAATGGCACTTCAGCCCTCTTGCCTTTCCAGTGACGATACATCATTCCCTTTCTTCATTTATAGGCACCTTTTCAAGTCTGCAACTAGATTATATTGACCGTCATTTTAAATACAAGTAAACCTTTCAACAAATTCGTCAGCATTCTGAAGTCTGGTTTATTTTCAATTGTTTTCATTTATTGTAGAGTGTGATCAATTTACCTGCGACCATGATCCTTCTTTTTTGGTAATGAAGACGATGACAGCCCATATCGGCAGCTGTAACATGCCTATCGCGAACGCTGCCCATCCCGATGCTGAAAATAGAATTACATTTGAATGATTGGTAGAATTATAATTAATACGATTTACTTAATTTCTCAAACTGGGTATATGTGCCGTGATACATCTACATATAATATCCCAAAGAAAAGACTAGGGAAGATCATATAACGTTGGTTTTGTCCATTAGGGGAAAAAAACTTTAAAAAACACCATTAAAAAATTACAACGTTCGACATTAAGTCGTTAAACCCGAAATTTAAATTAGCTTTGCAAATTACTCATTTTTAGTCCCACTGATATACAACGGAAAGGTATAAGTCTTGAAGTAACAATATATGGAGGGAGAGCTAATTATTTTTACCCAACCTACACAAACTTTCGATAAATCACTTTCTCCGGGTTTTTACGTCGTACACCATGAGAGAGAAAGAGACAACAAATTTCATAGACCGCTTCTATATACTGTAAGGATGATCTTAAGGTCCTGGTTCACGGCGGGACTCCGCCCACATTTTTTATTATGCCACTAAACTTGAAACAACTAAACGGTTTTTTAGGTTATATGTTATATTTTTGTTGATAAAAATACTGTGAAAAAGAATAAACGAATAAACAAAAACATTATGTCGATATGTGATATGAATGGATGTATAAATACTGTAGCCTTAGTCTTAGACACGCCCTGGTGCGCCGAGTCAGTTTAAAATCATCAAAAACAAGTCAAAAACTGACTTCACTGCCTTGGATAGATACTACTCTACCAACTTTATGGGTATAAGATATAAGGTAGCAATTTCAAAACAGGTTCTTAGGGCACTTCAAATACTAAAGATATTAAAAATAGCACTGATTTGGATGTTAACATGATAAAATATGTGTCAAACGAAGAACTACAAAACAATCATCAGATTGATAAAAAAATGACTCATGTAACAAAGATGAATAAAACATGTCAACAAATGAATGCCGTTGGAGATTGCTGTAGTAGTGGGAAATATTTGAAAATTTGAACAATTGGAAAATGTACCGTAAGCCTTCATGGGCAGTTCATAGTCTCCATAAGTGGTCCTCTTGAGGCTGATGAAGGCATACAGAAAGACCAACAGCATGATGAGGGGAGTGATGAGGCCCCAGCACCAGCGCCAGTACTTGGACACGATCATCCCTGTCATGAACTCCATGTCCACGCAGAAGTTTTCCAAACCTAAAAAAAATATATAGTCATTTCCATCGTCGCTATTTTATGTTTCTTTCCCAAAACCGTAGCGTGTTTCAGGACAAAGTAGCTTTAAATATTTTTATCTCTAAACAGACTAAGGAACTGTGGATATGCTTGGTGGCCTCGATTCATTTTAAACATAGTCTCTCATCACAATGCTTTCTGTTTGATTGGTTGATCTTTCGAGGTGATTAACGTGTTGTAGACATGGACATAAAATACAAGACACGTCATATTCATACAAATTGAACGATAAATATGGCTTGCTCTGAAAGCACGAAAAGGATAGCCATACCAAGCAGAATATGTGTGTATGAATGAGATAGCTATATGAACGTCCCGCGTTACATTCTCCGCGTTACAAGCCCTCTCTTCCCTAACGAACTTACGAGCGAAGTAGCATGCGACGTACTCGTGTACTGTCGCTAGGTTGTCTTCCCCACACTTATGTATTTCTGCATTCGCTATCTCACTTATTTGAATAATTGTATTAATTGAAATAATAAGTGATTTGTGTGTACTTCGCACGAAAAGAAACTCCATGAGATTTGTTTTTTGTTCCCGAATGATTTTTACATTTGTCAAAAGCACAGGAAGGCATTTTATCTCAGAAAAGAGCTTACAGCGATGCGTTTGTGGCAGCTGGTGACAGCTTGTTCGTCAAACGAATGTTTGTGCGAGACTAAACGCAGTAAATCTCAGGTATGCCACGTTGGCTTAGTTTCGTACAGTCACGCGCGATGTCTCAGTAACGTATCTACATGATTTAATTCATCTAAGGTTGTAGAACAATTGTGGAGATATTGAAGTATTAAATTGTTTTAAATGATATCTTTGTGAACGCTTATCATAAATAAATAACCTTTGTTTTACTAAGTTTTTTTTATTTATTTAGGCCACAAAAAAAATCCAAATAAAAAAGTGAACAATTTTTTTGTCGTTGTTTTTTTACGTGAATACCGCACAAGAGTCTCAACTGCTCCCAACTGTCTAGAGTCAGTGAGACTATGACATCCCCGACAGGGGTATGTTTTGAGGCTGAAGGTAGTGGTGAGAGGGAGGAGATGAGGAAGGGGAAGGTTGGAAAGTACCTGGATATTCAGATCTGGTCACCAAATACGGCTAGAGCCTATTCAAGCAACGTTTCAATTCTGAATGGTGGTCTTTCAACAGGGTGATACTTAGAGTATCTACCACTCTGGAACGTGCCGCAAATATACTTTATATTATTTTATATGAATTAAACGTGTTTTACACATATTAATTAAATACAATTTATTTATTTACCACTCGACTATGCAGGCCGTCGAATGGTATTTCTTATTAATTGAAATTGCAACTGAAAGCGTACTAATTTCTGATAATTTACCATAAATCCAGAAGACTCCGACGATTTCCGCGATAGCCATACCCAGAATGAGGAAGGTACCTGGGAATTCGTCCACAAGGGTCAATATGTATTGTCCTCCCTGAAAAAAATTAACGGGTTTTCAAATAACGCTGTTGTCTAGACTTTGTGTTTATTCCACACGTGCCACTTACAGCATCAATATTATCATCAAATCTATCACATCTGGATTAAGGCCTCTTCGTGCTACTTTTACTTTTCCCTGCTATGTGATTCATCGATCCAGCAGGCTTAAAGGGCCTCCAGATTACTCGTTTTGACCATCGGATTTATCCCGAGCCTTTCAAAATAACAGTATGTTGGCGCTATCATAGCCGATGAAAGGCGTAGCCAACGAAAATGACGAGAAAATAAGCTGAGCCATCTATTCTGCAAACTAGAGATGGTCGATATTCCTGTCCCGATTCCTGGAACCATCGATATTTTCGCCGGAAAGGTGCGGTTCTTTTAGCAGCAACCGGCGCTAGCAACCCCCACCACCCCATGAAATTTTATTTTTGGCGAGGAACCGGTTCCAGTTCTTTTCATTCTCGGAATGATAAAATGATAATATCGTTGGCAACCCCCCCCTCCCCTCCACCAGCCCATAAATAAAAAAAATCACAGGGATTCTTTCTTAATAATAGAAATCTCATTCGTGGAACTTTTCTGGCACCAGCAACCGGTTCCAAAAATAACTGCATAAATAACCGGTTCCTCGCCAATCATCGGTAACTGGAGCCGTAATGCGCATGAATAAAAAAATATCACAGGAATCCTCTCTTTATAATAGAAATCGAATTCGTGGAACTTTTCTGGCACCAGCAACCGGTTCCAAAAATAACTGCATAAATAACCGGTTCCTCGCCAATCACCGGTAACTGGAACCGTAAGTACACTAAATTTCCGATATCAACCGTCCCTACTGCATACTAAACCATGTAGAGCTCGATAAATCAAAGAATGCGAATTGTATGACGTTACGTCGATTTATCGTTAATTTAGTTTAGCTACAAAAAAATGAAGTGAAAATGTCCAAACCGGTGTGACGTATATGAGTCCGAGGAGGAATCCGACAGTGCAAGCCACCAGCGCCATCTGCCAGTACTTCCTGTCCTTGAATCTGTCCGTGAGCGCCGTTACGATGGCGCTCTGGAGAGAGACAGCACTGCCCATGCCGAGCACAAACAGCATGAGGAAGAAGAGCACGGCAAACAACTGAAAATTATACACATATTCATCTTAATTATAACGCTAAAATCAGATTTAATCATTTTTGTTCGAATCTTCAAGTCAAGTATTTTTCGTTTCGCAATTTCATGTACCTACTTCATAAGCTATAGAATTATAATACATCAATTTAATAAGAGAGAGCAGCGTTTCATCCCTTGAAAGTTAAATCTCAAGGGGGTGGAAATTCAAAAAGGAGATTTTTTTACAGTAAATACCGCATAAGAATCCCAACTGCTCCCAAGCATCTAGAGCCAGTGATACTATGGCATTCCTAATTGGGGTATGTTGTGAGGCTGAAGATAGTGGAGAGGGGGAGGAGATGAGAAAGAGGAAGGTTAGGAAGTACCTGGCGATTCAGATCTGGTCACAAAACACGGCTAAAACTATTTCAAGCAACGTTTCCATTCTGAATGGTGATCTTTCACCAGAGCGATACTTAGAGTATCTACCACTTTGAAATGTGCATGTAAATGTATTATGTGTTTTACTTGAATACCGCTGTTGAATCCTAAAATCAACAACTTGATAGGTCCTAACCTGATACCTTTTGTCCAGTTCCTACCTCCGCCAGTTTTGTTCTGTTGCTACGCATTATTTGTATGGCTAGGTAAAATGTGTTGAACAACCTGTAACAACGACCCCCCACTACCCGGCAACAAACACAAAGATCGGGACGTCGAGAGCGGCGCGTCTCAATTCGATCTTAGTCGTTTACCATCGATCGAGCCCTCAGGGACGGCGCCTCGCTTCGCATCCGTCTCTGGAGGACTCAGATAGTTCGTGACCTCTCGCTAAGACGTCTAACAGGTGAACAAAACTGACATAAATTTACCCTTTTTATCTGTCCACAAATACAATCAAATCATTCACTAAGTATAATCGTTTTTACAGTCCATTCTAATTCAATCACGTCCTTCCAAAGCTGAATTGCAGTTTCTGGATCGAACAACCGCACTAAAGTCTCGACTGCTCCCAAGCGTCTAGAGCCAGTGAGACTATGGCATCCCCAATAGGGGTATGTTGTGAGGTTGAAAGTAGTGGGAACGAGAAGGATATGGGGAAGAGGAAGGTTGGGAAGGATAGAAACTACTAATTATTCTACTAAGTATAAAGCTAAACAAATTGCTAACAACGTATTTAATATCTTTGTTTGGTGTTTTAGTTTTTTTCGTGAATCAGTTTTTTTCACCCACCTGAGGCACCCAGGTGAACTTGGAGATGGCATCCGGGTAGGAGATGAAGGCCAGGCCCGCCCCGCCAGTTCCTATGACACTCCTGATGTCGGTGGTCCCCTTCTCGTAGGCCAGGTTGCCCAGGATACCGAATATGGTGAACCCGGCCAGCAGACTGGTGAGGGTGTCGATGGTTGTGACTATCATCGAGTCCCTAGCAAAAATATAATACGTATTAGTTTTACTAAGTGTTTATAAAACAAAGTCAGAGAAACAAATCTGGTGCCGAGGTCGTTATCGTGATGCGGTGGATTTGATTGTTTTTTAGGGGTACTTTGAATAGGCATTCAAATTATAATTATTTAATGAAAGAATTAAAATTACTAACACTTTCAGACAGGAGGCTTGTTTCCGATTTGACTTTTATTTTTAAAATCGTTGATGGTATTATAGACAGCCCTGATTTACTTAGCTTAGTTACCTTCTATGTACCTAACAGATCCACTCGATCCAAAATTCTTTTTAAATGTAACAATAATATCAGGACTGAGTCATTTAAATACTCGCTTGTACCTAGATTGCATGCAGTGAGTAATTATATCGCTGAAATAGTAGATATATTCAACTGCACTGAATCTAGTTACAAGAAGGCTATAATAGCATACCTCTTTCAAAAATACTAGTGTTAATTTGCATGATAATATTTCTATCAACTTCATCATGTTTTTGGGTGCTAATCATTGTTATTTTTTACGTCACTGTTATTTTATGTTTTATATCTTATGTTATGTAAAAGCCCGTGAGGGCGTATATAATTAAAAAAAAAAAAAAAAAAATTAAATAAATAATAAATAAATAAATTTATTGCAAATCTCTCACCTGTAGACTTTGTGTGTGAACTGATTATATGAAGAGAACATAATGATGGCTCCCTCGCAGACAGAAAGGGAGAAAAACACTTGAGTTGTGGCGGCATACCAGACCTAAAAGACAGAGAAAGTGATTACTCAAATCAATTGAAAATTCACACCCACACATTTTCATAAAACTGGTCGAACCTTTGATAGTCACAAAGTTGAATGAAAAACGCTCTCAGATTAATTTTTTTTGTCGTCATTATAAACACATGTTTGTTTTATTTTGTATTACGTAAGTATTTATCCACCCCTGTGATTAAAGTTTGAAAAAATGCAATCAAATTTTTGTAACAATTACGTATAACGTAGAAACAATCACCAATATATTTATTTATTTTATTATATACGCCCGAGAGGGCTTTTACATTAAAGGTTTACAATTGACAGTGAAAAAATGAGAATTATAAGCACAAACAAAATAAGGAATAGTTGTAGAGTAGTAAAAAATAGTGTTTAAATAGATTTTTAAAAAGATTATCGATTAAAGATTATACTAGTTTAGTATTGCCACACACGTCAAAAGGAACATGATGAGTAAATCGTGAAGAAGCGCAATCGAAATAAAATTACAAACCTTTTTACATATGAGCAAAAATTCCCAGTATGGTTTTTGCAGACATTAGCGACCCACACGGCGATCTAACGAATCGTGTACAGAAAACGGCTTAGCGTATTAATACTATCAGATGGTGTTCTTCTTGTATGTACGAGTATATTTCGTGCGGTTAAATACATCAGCCACCTTTGCGTATGTATATATTGTATTTTATGGACTTAGGCTTAGATAATTTTAAAAATTTACCTTTGGATTGTAAAGTTCTTCCCACTGCGGTTTGATGAAGAAAATAATACCATCAACAGCTCCAGGAAGAGTGACAGCTCTGAAATTATGATACCATGGTTAAAATCAGAAAGACATCAAAATGTTTATCAAAACTTGATCTAGTCAGATGTCTAGAATACCCGATTCCGATGTACGTAACAACGATATTACAACAAAAAATCTTCCATGGAAAATAATCATTTTGAGACATAAGAAGACATTAGGTATAGATTTAAAGTTAAGGTAAACCGTAATATTATTTATGGCAACCTGATTTTTTTACTATACATATTGAATAATATTGGTCTACGAAATGTTGGTTTCTTTAATGAAGGTACAGCTCACCGGATCAGCAGAGCGAACATGACAATGTAGGGGAAGATGGCAAGGAAGTAGGCAGCCTTTCCAGAACTCTGCACTCCCTTGATCATCACCAGAAAGATGGAGAACCAAGACGCGAGAAGGCACAGGGTCAACCTCCAGTCAGGAATACCTACATTTACATAAAATAACAAATATTGAACTGATGATGAAACTATCCAACTTTTCTCTTTCCTATTTCCTTCCTCTCTCCATTTTATTACAAAAAAAAACTATTTCACATAGGATTTTGTATGCATGCGAGTAATTGAGCTCTTTTAACCGTTAGGTCATATATGTTTAGTTTTTTGACCACTAGAGATCGCCCTGTAAAACAGAAGGCCTATAGACTCAGAGCAATAATATACAAAAGGGAGTGCTGCTGTAGTCAGTTTTTATGAGTTTTGCCGGACTCGGCTAGACCTGGGCGTGACTAGGACTAAGGCTAAAGTATTTATACATCCATTCATAGCATATGTCGACATAATGTTTTTGTTTATTCGTATAACCACCTTTTTCATAGTATTGTTATAAACAAAAATATAGCATTGTAACCTATAAAACCGTTGAGTTATGTCAATTTATGCCGCATATCAAAACGTGTGGGCGGAGTCAACGGATACGCGGGACACGAATAACATTCTTACAATACTTAAAAAGCGGTGTGATAATTTGGAAAATGTTGTTGTCTCTTTCTTTCTCATGGTGTATGACGTAAAAACCCTGGAGAAAATGATTTATCCCAAATTTGTATAGGTTGAGTAAAAATAATTAGCTGTCTCTCCACATATTGTTACTCCAAGTCTATAGACATGCGCATTCTACTAGTGGATTAAACCGTAGCCTATCAAAACCAATAGTCTGTAGGCGCTATTCTGTCCGGCAAAAGGCGAAGCCAAAGGAAATGACAAACAGTTATTGGACCACCGGCTCTCAACACGAGACTCAGTAATCCAGATCTGGGGAAAAATAGAGAGTTACATCCGGGCCAGCGTGGTCTAAAACCAGCAGTAGCCCGCTTTGTCTGTCACAACCTTGGAAGAACAGTTTACGGAGAGAGAGCTAATTATTTTTACCCAACCTATACAAACTTGCGATAAACCACTTTCTCCGGGTTTTTACGTCGTACACCATGAGAGAGAAAGAGACAACAAATATAATACACGGCTTCTATGTACTGTCACAATGATCTTGAACTCCTGGGTCACCGCGGGACTCCGCTCACATTTTTTATTATGCCACTAAACTTGACACAACTAAACGGTTTTTTAGGATATATGTTATATTTTTGTTGATAACAATACTGTGAAAAAGTGGTTATACGAATAAACAAAAACATTATGTCGATATGCGATATAAATGAATGTATAAATACCCTAGCCTTAGTCTTAGCCACGCCCAGGTCTGCCGAGTCTGGTAAAAATCATCAAAAACAGACTACACTGCCTTGGATAGATACCACTCTATGTACTCTAAGGTCACAACAAAGTTTTATGCTAAAGGCTGGGTGAAAATATGTATTTATTTGTTGACTCAAAAACAGTATATATTAAATATCGACTGTGAGTAACTTGTGGTTATGGGAGGAGTACCTACTTAGATATTTTTAATCGGTTAAGGTTTGGTAATGATGTTAGTCAATAGCCATTAAAACTTCAATTGTATGTTGGTCGACTGCCATGAAAACTGTGGAAAAAATTAACTGCAAAGAGTTTTTTTAGCCAGGTATTCGTATGTTGTTTGCACATTAATTCAATTAAAAACAAACTGCCATCACATTCTATTGCATATCACGTATATTTTATATCTTTTTATTAGTGTATGTTATGCCATATCAACAAATAATCCGCTTTTTTAATTATTATTTCTCGTAAAGTAATCAAAAATACTGAAGGCGTTTTACTTATCTTAATCGAGATTAAAGCAAGTAGTATAATATTATTGGCCACCAATAATAGTTGTAGGCAATAATAAAACTAGAGCGCAGTAGTTTAAGATAAAATTATTTATATTCCCCAACATTTCCGGATTCATAACTTACCAATTCCATTTTCAATGTCGTCATATTGTCTCAAAACTTCTTTCCTGAAAAAATAGAAAAAAAAACATTTTTAAATTTGATTTGTTAGAAAACAGCTGCTTAGAATTGTACTTTGTAAATAGGTAGGCATTTAAATTTGTTTGCGTATTGCTACCACCCCTGTTAGATGGAAAATAATAGCAGTGGTGACAACACGCCAGCCGTCATGATTGGTCAAAAAATAAATTTTGACGCTTCAGGTTACTCAGTGAGTAATGCCTACTCATTGAGTTACCTGCGTTAACTTTTTTTTTTAAATTCCAACCAGGCACTAAAGACTTGCGAATTTTATTGTATAACAACAAAAAAAACTTTAAAGTGCTCTGGTGTAAACTTCCCAAAATGGCGCATAAGCCCTTTTTGCCTTTCCAGCGACGATATAGTCTACCCTTTTTACTCTAAATAAGCCCAGGAATCGCTGTTAAAAAGGCATTGTAGGGAACGTCCTGTCACACCCTTTATATTACGTAACATATTTCAAACCTGTGTTTAGTATTTTGTGTGATAACTTGATCAAATATGACGATTCGTTGATAGCGTCGTCCAGACAGCACGCAGCGTGCGTGGCATGAGCTAAACAAGCGCGACTCAGGCAATAGTCGAACACAGATAGAAATACCTGATTATATTATTATTATATTTTCGTAGAAAGCAATCACTTTGTGGTTTGACATATTTAATAAAATGAAATAATTACTTTGTATAAGACCACAGATTTTATTTTAATTTTTATGATCGACCGGTGTCGCTCAGCTTAAGCATCATCAGGGTACCAAAATTAAACCAAACAAAAAAAAAAATACAACGTGTGCGGTTATATTTATATTCATACAGAGGGAGAACACAATATAAAATAAAATAAGAGAACAGTTAGAAAACAATAGAATAACATTTAAATGATAACCAAGGAACAAAGAGAAAGAGACAGATAATTTGAAATGAAAGAGGTAAAACGTCAACTGAAAAAGTGATTAAAGAATAATGAGAAATTTTATGAGTTTACGGGAAATATACCTATTATTGGACTACTGGACAAATTTAACTGATATTAAGAATATGACTATTAATTTTAATGTTTTTTTGTTGTTATTTCTAGTGCTTCTAAATTATTTGATCTGTTGCCATGACCATTTGTATAAGGAATATGAGCACTGGTGCTTTTATTGAAGGTGTGATTTTTTTCAATAAGATGATTGGCGAACTCTGAAAAACCGTGGTTTTTTAAACATCTAAGATGCTTAATACTTAAAGTTATTATTTGATTGTCATTCAATTATTATTCTTACCATCAATACTTAATTTTTCCCTTTTGACTGTTAAAATATGTATTTCCTAGTTGGGAATGGATTGCCTTGACGAAGCTATTAAGTTAGAGTGATGTCTTACCTTTCCTGTGTACTATTTTTTATTACTGTATTTTTTGTTTTCCTAGTTCGCGTTTCTATGACACGAATTACTTTACAATCCGCTATTATGGCCATATTTGTGTTTTTGTTCAATTACATACCGGTGGTAATCTGGTAAACAGTATGGTAATAATTTTTACGAGTCTACGGTCCCTCCCAGTCTATTGCGAAATGATGAGTGAATAGCGTAATTGCGGTTCGTGCCCGGCGTTACCCGAGAATCAGAGTACTTTGAAAGAAATATGCACCAATTGTTTTCTCTAATAAATCAAATAAAAATATGTCCAAAGCAGCGAAGGTAGCAGTCCACAATGGAGTGCTTATACCAATCCTGATGTATGGCAGTGAGGCATGGAGCTGGTAGAGGAAGGATGAAAGTAGACTGAATGTTGAGGAAATGAGATCCCTGAGACGTATGTGCGTAAAACCATGTATGACCGTGTTAAAAATGTGGATATTCGGAAAGAATGCAAGGCTGATGTAAGCGTAATGAATAGGGCCAAGAAAGGGACGCTTAGATGGTTTGGGCATGTAGAGCGAATGATCTAAGAAAGGAGTGTGAAAAGAATATATGATGCGAAAGTGAATGAAAGAAGTAGTCGGGGACGCCCGAGGAAGATATGTAACAATCAAGTGAATCAAATACTTGATTCGGGC
Organism: Drusus annulatus; assembly: GCA_022651775.1. Classification (NCBI taxonomy): domain Eukaryota; kingdom Metazoa; phylum Arthropoda; class Insecta; order Trichoptera; family Limnephilidae; genus Drusus; species Drusus annulatus. The sequence goes on from JAGWCC010000094.1 coordinate 990,212, forward strand.
CACATGAAGAGTTAGAATAACAGAAGCAAGGAGTGTGTGCCGAGACAGAGTCGTATGGAGGTCCGTCCTCTGCCTACCCCTGCGTGGAAACGGCCTGATGGTTAGTTAGTTAGTTAGTCATAATGGAAGGTTTTGACGTATTGGTTCAATAACTGGTTCAAGCGTTTCGGAGTCGTCCAACTTCAGAACTATTAAATTAGAGACTGACCCGTCCCAGAACAGACATTGTCTTATGAGGTGGGTAACGTAAATAATTGATGTAAATATAAAATAGAAAATAACCTGGAGGTTGCAGGATATGTTTTTTTTTTAATAATTTGAAATCACTCACGTGAAGTAAAGCTCGGAGCTGCTAGTGGCGTTGGCTCCGGCGGCGGTGTTGTTGGTCTCCGAGGCAGAGAAGCACTCCCCCCACTCCGGCCAGCAGTAGGACCAGGGCAGCTCGTCGCTGAAGGACTGCGCCAAGTAGAACAGGGTGATGGCCATCAGGGACACGTAGTAGGAGAGGATAGAGGCGTTGGCTATCAACTGACCAACACCAGTACCTAGAATACAATAGTTTTATCATATTTTGGAGCACAGCGTATAAAACAATGATTTTGTATATTATACTTTTTATCGTGAATACCGCACAAGAGTCCCTACTGTTCCCAACCGTCTAGAGACTATGGCATCCCCAATTGGGGTATTTTGTGAGGCTGAAGGTAGTGGGGATGGAAAGGAGATGTGAAGAGGAAGGTTATGAAGTACCTGGCTATTCAGATCTGGTCACCAAACACGGCTAAAGTCATTTCAAGCAACGTTCAATTCTGAATGGTGGTCTTTCACCAGGGCGATACTTAGAGTATCTACCACTCTGGAACGTGCCGCAAATATACCACATTTTATTTTTTTATATCAATTAAATGTGTTCTGACACATATTAATGAAATAAAATTTATTTGCGCACACCAGGTTTGAACCCGCGACCTCTGAATTCCTAGTCAAGCGTCTTACCACTCGACTACGCAGACCGTCAAATGTACTCGTCCGAACGTATCGAACATGTTCTGCGGTTTGTATTAGTCCACATTCACACAATCGTAGGTTGATGGAACCCTGTCAGTTTATTAATAGTAACAAGGTGGTTGTTTTCACAACTACGTTTTACGTCCGAGGTCTGCTATTGACCTTTCCACGACCCTTCGGGAGAATTTCGCGATTGAAGCAAACTTGCAGGTTCAGCCCAAAAGGAGTTTCCTGAATGCGTGGCGGCTGGCGAGAGGTTTGCATGATCATTTTGAAGTGGGATGTTACTGTATTTCATGAAAGTTGTTATCGCTCATCTTACAGTGGTCGGTACGATATTCGAAAGGACTGTGTGCTATAACAATGGAGTAGAGGGCAGACTTACACTCGCCGTGCGCATAGCACAATATTATTTGTCAATAGTGAATACCGCACAAGGGTTCCAACTGCTACCAACCGTCTAGAGCCAATGAGACTATCGAATCTCCAATCGGGGTACGTTATGAGGCTGAAGGTAGTAAGGAGGGAAGATGATGGGGAAGAAGAAGGTTAGGAAGTACCTGGCTATTCAGATCTGGTCACCAAACACACGACTAGAGTATTTTTAAGCAACCTTTGGATTTTAAATGGTAGTTATTCACTAGGGCGATATTTAGAGTATCTACCACTCTGCAACGTACCGCAAATATACTTTATATATTATTTTATATTAATTAAATGTGCTATAATTGAGCACATCTTAGAAGAATGTCCCCTCCACCAGTTTTTCGGAGGCACATTTGTGCTGAAACAAGTTACTCCCAATACCGTCTCTGACTCTGAATAACCTTGACATCCCAATTTGACCTTCACCAACTCTTCTCCATCGTAGAAGTCTTTCTCATATTTTCTAAAGGAACAACATATTTTTTTTCAAGAACATCAATGTCCAGAGTCCTTTAATCAGAACAAGAACTCAAGGAATGTAGTAGTCTGCTTCATTTATGAAAAGAAGAGGTAAATTTTGAATTTTCGCGGGCTGTGTACATTCGATTATCGTTTTTTTTGTTATGTTGGTACACATATATTTATCATCATTATCAGCCATTTTGGGTTAGTAGTTTGTTTTTGACAAATGGAAAGGTTAGTCACGTTTTTGTGTGTTCTTCGATTTTTTACTTTTGAAAAAAATGGATCAAAGAATAAAATCCATGATTTGTTTTTCCACAACTCCAGGACGCTCATCGTCATTAACATCTTCTCGGTCTTCTGTAAAGCGCTTGTACCACTTATAAACACTTTTTTGAGACAAAGTAGTCTCGCCAAATACCACAGTCAACATTTTAAGTGCGTTGGAGCACTTTATTCCTTTTTTAACGCAAAATTTAATACATATTCTTTGATCCATTTTTTTCAAAAGTAAAAAATCAAATAACACACAAAAACGTGACTAACCTTTCCAGTTGTCAAAAACAAACCACCAATCCAAAATGGCTGATAATGCAAACATATGATAAACATATGTGTACCAACACAACAACAACAAAAAAACGATAATCGAATGTACACAGCCCGCGAAAATTCAAAATTCACCTTTTCTTTTAAACAGGCGTATATTTAGATACACCTTCAACCTGCATAACTACATCGTTTCCTTTTATTAGAGCACTCGTATTAGTTTGTTATGTCTACTGCTTTTGCAATTGTGGTAGATTTGTATGTTGTTTATCAAGATTATAAATGTAGATTATACAATCTAGTTTTTATTAGCCCTCATAATAGCATCTAATGTGTCACCAATGCGTGAAGTTACAATATTGCGAGGTGTTGGCAAAACAATGTTTAGCACAATAAAACATGATGTAGTCGTGTCGCTTTATCTTTTATTAGACGCGTTTCTCTGAAACCAGCATTTTCTAAAAGATTCTCACAGAAGTGAGAGTGAAACAGAATGCGATAAGGAACTAAACAGATCCCTACATGACCATACATCAAACAAAGGATACATCGGCATTGGGGGTCGTTGAAAACTTAGTTACACACCCCGTTGCTAACCTAACCTAACCTAACCGTGGCTCTATCCTACCGACTTTCTTCTGAACCGGATGTTCGGGACGTACCATCTACGGGTCGGAAGAGATTTGTACCTTGTAGCACATTTCAACAGATTTATTTGTGAATGATTTTAAAACTTAGATATCATTCGTTTTTCAGACCTGCAGAACTTTCTCGGTAATGCATAGTGCGAGAGCGGGCGTTAAGTAGGCTGGCCCAAAGTTGTAGCCAGCGGTGAGATGTGAAATAAATACACGTGTTATTAAGGGTCAGCATCCACTAATACACACTTTTTGGTTTTCTAGTACAAGCAAAACTACAAACTATTTATCTGTAAATTCTATACGAGTAGTTGGAAAAATGTCTTTGGTTTCCAGTGAATACAATTCTTAAACAGTAATCTTTTAAATTCATTTTGAATTGCATACTGGAATTTTAAGGAAAATGTTGTAAAATGCCTTTGCTGGTTTTAAAGCTGCACTTTTTACTGATATTTCAGTATGTTTTTCATAGAATTTAAAGGATTACAGTTAAAAAACTGTCTTCACTGGAAACCTCAGACATTTTTCTAACTACCCATAGAAAATGTCCAGATAAATCATTTGTAGAATTGTTTGTATTGTAATACTGCAAAGAAACGTTTAGCCTTAATAGAAAAATCTACATTTTTTATTCCAAATAGTCTGTCGGGTACCTCTTGTTACACCTAAACATTTCTTCAAAAACGACCAAAATATTGCATCGTACCTTTCATAGCTGGTGACACGACCCATATCCGCACGTTGTTCCTGCTGGTAAACTGGCCGATGACCATCTCCATGTAGTACATGGGCCTGCCGATGAGAAGCAGCACGATGACGTAGGGGATGAGGAAGGCTCCGCCGCCGTTCTCGAAGGCTGTGAAGGGGAAGCGCCAGATATTACCCAGCCCCACGGAAAGGGATATGCAGGACATCAACAGGTCCAGGCTGTTGGTCCACGTGGGCCTTTCTCCTTCATCACCCTGTAATAGAAAAATTATAAAATATCACCTATAAAAAACACACATTTTTTATTATAAACTAACTGGTCACCTAGATCGTTCATATTACTTGTGAATTTTAATGTAATACAAAAAAAAACTTTAAAGTGCTCTGCCTTTTGCCCTTTTGCCTTTCTAGTGACGATATAGTATTAACAAAGCCTTGCGCGTTGCTATATGGCGTTTTGTGTAAGCTGTTTCTGTGGTGGCTGAGGACCAGCGTTCTTAGTAAGAGTAACTGTTTTTGCTCCAAAAGTAAGGTGAGGTAACTTCCTATTTTTTAGGAACTCGCTAAGTACGCAAAGGCGGCTTAAGTTAATCTTCTCTTTCGCTCAATTTCACTATTCTGGTTTAAATTACTAACCCTTTTTCAGAATCTGTCGCCATAAGAGAATTAACGCGACTTGTTCCGTTTCGGACGTCCTCGGGTCTGTCACAACATACTCGTATATTATTTTTGCATATAATAACCAAAAATCACGAAGGGCTGGCCATGTGAAATAAATGGCAAATGATTGTACCCTGACGATCATGATCAAGTCAATGCCTCAATGTAAGCGATATTCAAATTGAGGATAAAGTGTACTGCTTGAAAGAGTATTGGAATGAGATAGAAGGCCTGATGACTGTAAAGAATAGCTAGAGACCCTATTCCCACCCTAAATGCTAAGCTGTAATCACGAAAATTATATGCAATTTATTCGCATTATCTTTGAATTTATTCACATACTATTTATAGTTTTTTTGTGTTGAAACTCTATTATTTAACTAATAAAAATTAAATTTGATTTATTTAAAATTTAAAAACCTCTGAATTTCTTGTGCTAGATTTTATTAAGTGGATGATTTTTTTTTCAGTTGCGAGTTGATTCCTAATATCAATAAGGATTCATTAGATCGTACATTGTTTTGTCGTACATTTTTTGTTTTATATTTTTATCCGCTTATTTTATTCTTTCCTCCTTCAAATGTGATGTCATTCTTCGAGGAAAAACCTATTTGGTTAAGATGCTCTGATAAATTAATAAACTTTGAAAATTCGCTATATTTGTCAAAACAAGTGATTCTTGGAATAAAGATTAGGTACTATAAATTTGACGTAGTTATGCAGAAAGCGTCTAACCCCCTGAAAAAAGGCGTTTGAAAATATGACGATACAAAAGCATTAATACGCCTAATTGGCATTTGTAAAGTGAATATCAATGGGTTTTTTTTTCTTTGTGAGAATTATTATAAACAGTTTATTTATAATGTATCAATGTTTTTATTAAATAAAAATTTATTTCTTATGTTATCTTACATTTTGTAATGTTTTTAAACTACAATTTAAATAAAATATCTGCAATCCGCGTTAGTATAAAAAATATTGCCAAAAATCTATTGCATTTGGAGCTTAAATGTTTTCAGCAGATATAAATCTCGTATTTATCTATGTGAAAACATGTAAAACTTGATTTTGGAAAATTGTAGGTAGGGCGCTTTTTGTATAACTACGTCTAGTTAGGATTTATGGTTAAGTGTAAATGCTAGCAGAAATATTATTGACATGAAGGTTGATACCTACATTAAAGAAAAATAAGAATTTCTACATTCTGGAGAGCGAATAAAAGGAAAGACTTTGCACCAGCAATTTTCTCTGAACTTTGAACAAATTTAGATATAAACATGATAAGCCTATCTTAAATCCTGCTGTAAATTTTTGCAACATTATGACACCACTGAACGTAAACGAGTCATCGACAATAAATGAGTGAGACAAATCACGATAAATCGAAAGCTGTACAGAAGTAAATTTTCAAAAACCATTTAACTAAAAAGGAGTTTGATAAAATGACCCTAAGTAACCTATTTTTCTATTAAAAATTGATTCGTTTTTCTTTTTTTCTTATGTAGGTGTCTTGGCTGCTTCAGGCAGAAACAGACATCATTAATGGGATAAGCACAGTGTTTATTTTCAGCTACAGAAATCTTTTACAATAATACGCTGTGTAGAATACTCACACTTTCTGCAGTACTGACGTTATCCGCAGCGGGGGCATCTGACGGGACTGCTTTGTCTGAGACCCCATTTTCTTTCCCCTCGGTCTCTGTGTAGGCGAGATTCACGCGGCCATTAATCACCTGGGAAATTAATATATTATATTATTTAACATTCATCACTTTCTAAAATTCTGAGCAGATATTACAGCGAATCACAATTACATTTTTCAAAATTTAATGTAATTACTCGCAAACAATGTGAGCCCTACATAAAATGCATCATTTGTATGAAAAAAAAATCATGCTTTGTCACACCTTATAATGCTGAAGTACAGTGAATGGTGAATGAAGTTCTTAAATATAAAAAGTAGCTTGAAGGTCAGCACTCAAAAATGACGTTAAACGCTCCTTTGTTGCATCTAATATAAGCAATACTACAAATGATTTATCTGCAAATTTTCTATTGCTGGTTAGAAAAATGTGTGAGGTTTCCAGCGAATACAGTTTTTTAACTGCAATCCTTTAAATTCACATGAAAAATACACTAAAATGTCAGTAAAAGATGCAGTTTGAAAACCACCCAAGGTAATTTGAACGTTTCACCTAAAATTTCAGTACATATTACATAAATAATTTAAAAGATTAATGTTTAAAAATTGTATTCACCGGAAACCTTAGACATTTTTCTAACTACCCGCATAGAAATAACAGATAAATAATTTGTAGTTTTGTTTGTACTAGAAAGCCAAAGAGCTTGTACTTTTGGGTGCTGACCCTTAAATTGTAATTGAAAACTTCTTCAGAAATATCATTCAAGGATAGAAATTATAAAACTTTAAAACTATGAAACAAATGACTATGAAGGCCAGAAAACGAACGAACAAGAAACAGACGTTCTTACCACAGTCAAAGGAAAACATAACAGAACAATACGCAGATCTTAAAGTATCCTACGTACTCGTAGAATAATATTTACTGCACATTAGTGTTGTTTGAAATGTACTGGGCTTCCTGATTACTAGATAATCATCACGACATATATTTAAAGATGTTTTGTTTTTCCTTTGTTCTATGGGAATTTGATTCAGCAATTTTCCCAAACGATGTTTATTTACCTCAAGAGTCTGCGTATTAATATTTAAAAAAAAAACAGAAATAATACGCTTTACGTTGTGTAGTGGTTATTATTTGTTCATTCATCTCTGTAGTATTTAGCGATAAGAGGTTGTAGATTTTTTTTTGATTCACAATAACATATTATTTATTAAAAAATCAAAACATATGTGTCAACTTTAAATCGTGTATTAAGTACAACTAATTTCCTTTGTGAGTACGTACGTCCGTACGAGTGTGAACTTTTCTAATTTGAGACTGATGTCAATTGAAAATATCAAGTTAAAAAAATTATGTTTTCTAATCCCTACCCACCTAAAAAAGTACCTACATAATATATTGTGTATTTTAGCGGACATATATATATATAATATATTTGAAACGGAACTAATATTTTTTCTTGGCACTCTAAATTACATCCCGTGAATTTCATGGGTAACAAATATTTGTAAAAATGTTATTATTTGTTAGTTTTCCCAATGGTCAAAAAACAGCATCATTTTGTAGTAATGTGTTAATAAATAATTAAATAATATTACGATCTTGTTCATTTTCACAATGGAGTAAATTGCACTAGTTATTATTATTGATAACAATTATTAAAAAGGCATAAGAAGAACTTTGCTAATTATACGTATAATTTATTGTATACAATTCAGCGCCCTTGAGGTGATTTTTCACAAAAACGGCGCTACACAAATCGTCCAAATATTATTATTATTAGTACTTTTTTAGGAAAGGCATTTAGTTACCACTCAATACCGTCCTGTACACTGTCCTTTGGTACACCGGCCATAAAGTTTAAATATGTATGTGAACTGTTTTTTTTTTTTTTGCTATTTTATACCACTTATAACACTACTGTTTTTGTGAAATAATATAACATTAAAAAAATTGCATTATAATTCAAAATACTTAAATAATTTGCACGAAGTGTATAGGTTTTGTAAGATTTTAAGGTTTAAAACTGGAACTTTATTAAAGCAAATGCTTATTATATAATAACTTACTTACTATATGATTCCAAGAGAGGTGAAGTGAACTAACTGCCCTATTCATTGCTTACATTACTATATTGCTTTTCTGTAATCAGTATTATCTATAATATAAAAATATTTTTTTATTATTTCTTTATGAACAAACTTCCATGTTTATTAAAAATATTAGTTCAGTTTCGTTAAAAAAATATGGGCAAAAGCTGGTAGCGTTAAAACTCAGAGAAAAAAGTTTTACCATTTTGTTAGTTGACTTCACTTTGCATGAGATGGATTTAAAAAACACAGGACGGATAAAAGGTTGAGTGTACTCATCTCATTGGAGCTTGTTTTGAGCAATCTCATTTTTCCTTTTTGTAAACAGCATTGTCAACATTATAATTAGATTTTGCATTTATATTAATTCACGAATGGGATTTTTTTCATTAATTTGCTTATTTAGCCTAGCTGAATTCAAAACGACTGTATTACCAAAAGTAGCGTTATAATTTCAATATACGCTTTTTTTGCTACTGTTTTATCATTTTGTATTGAAATCTGCATTAACTATCGCACACCCAACTACACTGCCGTTAGTCAAAATATGTCGTACTAATAAATAAAAATTGTACACTGCAAAAAAAATGTGTTAACAAACTTTTCGAATAGTTAAAATACAATTACATACAATACAATTTTAAATGTGAATACCGCACAAGAGTTCCAACTCTTCGCAGCCAGTGGGACTATTGAATCTCCAATTGGGGTTTGTTATGAGGTTGAAGTGAGTGGAGAAGGTAGTGGTGGGTTGGAAAGTACCTCACTATTCAGATCTGGTCATCAACACGACTAAAGCTATTACAAGCAACGTTTCGATTTTGTAATATCATAGGAGTAATTATTCTAATTACACGAATAAGTTATTTAATCATTCTATTTCTTAATCCACATATTGTTTATAAATTTCTTAGAACTTTTATTGGCAGATTAATTCTAATCTTTCCATTTTCAACTTACCATAATATTGGTATTTTTTCGTTCAAATTATGGCTAATGCTAATCAATCACTATCAAATTGAATAATCAAATATTTGAGACGAAATGAAATTTTGAAAAATATTTATTGCTTGGGTCGTTGACAATGAACCATATAAATATTATCACTATAGTCTCTTAAGCTGGTTAATCGCTTGATAATCGGATTTAATGATCAAATTAAAATGACCTTGCCAAATAAAATACCTTTCAAAATTAAAAGAAACACGTTTAATCCTTTGTCGAATAGACTCACAAAAAAATATTTTAAGAACGAGGTACCTACTGTCTTAAATCAGATTTTTCTTTTTTGTCACAATCTTTTTCCTATGGGGTACAAATTCGAAGAGACGTTTTCTGTCCCCACCAACTTGATACTGCATTTCCACCCATCTAAATTAAATATCCTTCGCCATTTGAACCTATTTGTATTTTATTTTATTTCGTAACACTGACATTATACGGGATGAAATAACGTAATATTAAAAGATTTTCACCCAAGGCCAACTTTACGTAATCTTGAAATGTATATTTTTTTACAGCATTTTCCTTTAACTTCATTGAATTTTCTCTCGGATTATCACTTGTACATTTTTATATTTGTCGCTTCTCATAGCATGGCCTAGTTATTGGAGCTGTCTAGTAGATATTTACAATTCCAACTCATCCAGTTCAACATCCTTTGCCGTAGACTAAGAAACAATGAATTGCTGTTCCTCAATCATCACTCTACTAATTATGGGTATCATTCTCCACTGTTGAGAATGTCGAGAATTGTTAACTCAAGCCATGGTCTTGAAATTGTGGGTACCAGTTTAAATGATTTTCGACATTCTTTACGACTCTACCGAAACCTTGACTTGACCTTGACTTTGACTTGAATTTTCTTTCTTATGTATATTTTTGTCATTGCTTCACTAAAATACTATGGATATGCTGTTCTTTCCCTGTTGCTCTTTTTCTCCCATTTCGTGTTATGTTTTTGTTTTTTTGTTGTTGGACAATGGTCCGTTTATAAATAAATGTATAATTCCATATTTTTTAGTCATCTGATGAAGACCTTCTATATTTGTTACCCCATCTGTCCCGAGTATTTTGAGAATGCACCTTTATATCGATGTTTCAGGGGTTTCCAGATTTCCATACCGTAAAGAAGAGTAGAAAAAACATAATGAAACCATTCTAATTCTTAAATTTAGTCTTAAGCCACGGTAGCAGAATAGCCGGATAATTCGTATTTAAGTAATGTTTTAAATAAATAAATAATTATCACTGATACAGTCTTCGCTCATCATTAAACGACAATACAATACATAGTTAATCGCCACGCTTTTTAAATTTTGTCATTTACCAAATAGGCTGTTATCTCCTATGGCGTTTTACATTGTTCGGTCTTCCCCAACTCGTCGAGTTAATCCAGCGGCCAATCTCACATTATCTTGTATGGCATTCCAGATAAAATTAAATCATTGATAAGATCAGGTGTCGATTGAAATCGTTGGGATTAAAACCAATGATAGTATAAAAAAGCGTAGAAGTATTTTCATTTGCCGACATTAAGGGCGTAATGATTTTTTAAAAGAAATAAAATATTAAGATTCATTTATAAAAATAAAAAAATTCAGAAAAATAAAGAAGTCATAAGAAAAAAAAAGCGCGAAAAATTGCATATCTTCGAATACCTGCCGGTAGATTTGCAAAGTCCACGAATACCACAACCTTCAGAAAATACATATTCAATGCATCAATTTTCATAGGTTTTCTTATTTGTATCGCCATGTATCATTTTTTTATCAAGTTTTAAGAATCCAATTAAAGAGCCGAATAGCAAAAAACCTGATGAATTTAATTCTTTTTCTGGCTGTCTGCAAAGTTATCCGTGTCTAGCTTTACATTTAGAATTATCATATTTATTTATTTTTAAATAATGATCTTAATTTATATGAGATGATTTCTGATCTAATTAAAATATGTTTTATTGTGAATTCATATAACTCTTAGAAAGATATTTTAGAACCTTCTTAACGATTTTATCCACTGGCGTTTGTTTAAGAAAAAAATACATTAAAAAAAATAAAAATTATGAAAATATTTAAAAATAAAGGTTTTCATAGTGATACTACTTACTGTATTTGCATTGAAAAATGCATTTTTAAAGCTATCCCTGAACGAGAATCGACGCATACCAATCAATACTTCTAGCACTAAGTACTTAGTGAAATTAATAATCGAACACGCTTAACCATATTGCGATAAACTTATGTTGATTAGTTGTGGAAATATTTTATAAACACTGCAAAATAATGACTTAAGAACTTATACGGGCGATTATGGTATTAACATATGGCGAAAACAGCCAATACGATAAAATCTGAAATACGTTTTGAATTATAATTTTGATAAATTAATGATAAAGGGACCACCTCCAAATACTTCATTCACTAGTGATACGCCTTCTTCAAATGTCACGTTGCTTTTGGAAAATGGGAGGATAGCACGATTTTAATGTTAGTCAATTAACTGTTCCTCAAGCATCACTCTACTAATTATGGGTATAATTCTCTACTGTCCAAAATTTCGAGACTCAAACTCAAGCCATGGTCTCGAAATTTTTGGTACCAGTCTAAAAGATTTTTGTCATTCTTTACGACTCTACCAAAACCTTGTTTAGGCTTTGACTTGAATGTTCTTTCAAATGTATATTTTTGTCATTGATTCATTAATATATTATGTATGTGCTGTTCTTTGTCTGTTGCTCTTTCTTCCCATTTCGAGTTATGTATTTTTTGTAATTGAATAATGGTGCGTTAGTATAAAAATAAATAATCCCTTGACGGTGAAATATATTGTAGTAAAACCATTAACAACCAAATCGATTCAATAAAAACCTTACACCTACTAAAGAAGTTCCTAATTGAAAAATAAACCTCCCTATATTTTCCTTTACCTTCCCCCTTTTCTGGTGTTCTATCCTGCATTTTGTCTCACTATATTTATATTCCCCTGATGAAACTGCGGTAGTAGCGAAACCTGGTCGACATTTTTATAAATAGTATTTATTTTATTTTAATATTTACCTAATTTAGTCCGCTAAGAACTGCATAAAGTTTACGTTGTAAACGAAATCAAAATTTTGTTGTAATTATAATATGCAGTGTACAACACAGGTTGAACATCAGTCGTGTTGCATATATTTGAGGTTACTGAGGTGTGACCATAAAAAAATCAATTTCGTTCATTTTAAATCCTGAACACAATAAAACCGGACGCTGATTAGTAGTTCGGAAAAATGCTTCCCATATTTACTATAAATAATATACACATACTTATTCCAACAGGGCCGGAACAAAGACGGGGCAAGAAGGCCCAGGCGCAAAAGCTAACTATAGTTTGCACCGAGATCGGCAAAAAGGATTTTACACCACTCAGAACAACCCTAAGCCTGACACAACTTTTTATTTGTGTATTATATGCTGGTGTCGTTTCTGACAAAAAAAAACATGCGTCGTAAGTTACCAAAAAATCGTATCAAGAAAAATAAATATCAAGAAAAAAAAAAGTTTAACAAAACATGTAATGGTAAATTATTTTAAGTTTCCATAGCTGAATTCTCAATTTATTTGCTATGCATAACTAAGATCTTTGATTTAATCATAGGGTTCGCAATACCTAACAAAATACAAACAAAAATTATTTCAAAAAATTATTATGCACGTAAAGTAGTTTTTCCTACAAGTTTAAAAATAAACAGTTTTTTATTTCTTATGTAAAATTGACAAAACAAACTTCAAATACTTAATTAAGGTGGCGCACGTATGCATCGTGTTTAACACTTATACCGCGATATTTCGAGGGGTGATTGTTCAGTTCATTCATTGAAATAATTATTTAATGTTATTTCATTGAATAAAATTCAATGAAACTTTATTTATTTAAATTAAATTAAAATATTATTTCGTTAATGGTAATTTATATAATTTATAACAAGTTATGAAAATTTGGGGGCACGTTTTTAAATGTTTGTTTGCCCTATTCGCCAAATTCCTCGATCTGACTCTGGATCCTAATAATTGACTTACACTCCGTAATTATGTGTAATCGCGTTTCTCTTTTTCCTGGTGATTTAAAGCAGCGCCTTCACGACAAACCACTGAGCCCCAGGCAATTTAATTATTATTCAACTAATGGAATTTATTGATATTCATAATTTTGATGTATTTCTGAACTATACAGTAAAAAATCTGTTTATATGAAGCAAATTGCTCACTATTTTCTGTTTGGAAGTTCAAACAATATGAAAAGTTTTTGCAAAAGGGAACTTCTAAAAAAATAATATAAACGGTTTGATTGTTTGATTTCAGAGATATGTAAGAGAGTATATTCATGTTTTTATTTTGAAAGTTCAAACAATAAGAAAAGTTTGTGCAAAAGGGAATTTCTAAAAAAGTAATATAAACGGTTTGATTGTTTGATTTCAGAGATATGTAAGGGAGTATATTCATGTTTTTATTTTACCTATACACATGCGTTAAATTAGTATTTCATAGCAAAAATGTTGAATAAAAAAAAACTAATAAAGGTTATTCGTTTACATTTGTCTGAAAGAATGAACAAAACGTCAATTTCCACAGTTGGCTTTCGTATTTTAATTCAGAATAATGTTTATTTTTCATTCAATAATATGTTTTTTAAATAATTATATACGGTGTTCTCATTTTTTTTATTTATTTAATAAATCACGCATTTTCTTGCAGCAATATTCCGGTAAATTATGAACTTGCTAATATTTAAGTAACTTAAAATAATTCAAATATGAATGCATATATAGGTAAATTTAAGTAACCTACTTAGACTTAGATAGACTTGAGCAGCGATTCCTAACCTAATTTAGACGAAAAATCGTAGATGCAAAGTTTTTTCACCACTCTCCCGTCTCTGTAGGAATCATTGCTAAAGTCTGTCGGGTAGGTTCTGCTTTACCCTGTATAATATGATGAGGATCTTAAAATAATATAAGTTTTACAAGTTGAAAAACGTAAACAAAAGTATCGTTACTGTATCGACAGTTGTTACGCCACTGCGAGAACATCCAATATTTTACCTTGGGACAGTCACGGTATCAGTAAGAATCTTCAAAATTAATCTACTGAAAAGAAACTTAACTGATGTTTCAGAATAGTTATAAATATATTTAATGGCGTAATTTAAACCGTCAAGATATAAGTTTTTAGACTACGATCTCTTGAAACATTTTACCAAATATTTAGAAAATAATAAATTAAACTTTTTTTTTATATATCTCGTATAATAATTATACTGTATAAAGCTAATATCGAGAGTTCAGAACCATTCTCTCTACGGTGTTCACTATTTTTATGATAAAAAAACATTACTTCGTATGTGCGTCTGTCCAGAGAGTTTTGGGTGTACTATCACGAAAAAACAGAACGTTTTTTTAAAAACGGTTCAGAACTCAAACAATGACATGAAAGTATTTTCTGTAAATGGGCAAACTTCCACATTATTATAAAAATATTGTTTGGATTTCAGTTGTTATATGTTAGGTGTGGTTTTTGTCGAGCACAACTAGAAATATACGTTATTAAAAATTCAAATTAACGTGACGTTCATTTGTACCTATTTAAATTACTTAAAACTTATTCTCCTGTGAGCATTTGACATCCTGGCATGCTGTTTTGAACATAGGCCTCTCATAGATTAGAATCTAATGCTTAATTTTTAAAATATTGCGTAGTTTTACCTGGTCTTCCATTTCTCCTTTAATTAATTTGTTTCTTCACTGAAGTGAATTAATTTAAAATCACTGATTCAGATTGATTTTACATCACCATTTTGCACAGTGCGAAGAATTTCAATGCGTGCGTTTAGCTGGAGAACTTATTGAAAAACTACTGTTTGTAAGAACAGTATTGCTAATCGCCTCCCGCGTCGAGATCGCGGCACATAGTATAATGTGATATGGCGTATGTTGAGCGAACCGTCTTTGCCAAAGGTAAGACGAATGATTGACGAAGGATTTTCTTTATGTAGCCCGAAAACATAAAAGATATGCAAGTAAGTAGGTTGTACCTACCTGAGATTAAAAATGATTATAGGAGACAATAAAATTATCATTAGGTCATCGTTAAACAATCTATTCGCGAGAACTTCACAATGCTCTGTGTGTTGACTCAAAGAATACACACATAATTTTTTTTTTAATATGATGATGATAACTTATTTTACGAATTCCTTATACATGACAAATTGTTATTAACTTTGTACGTATGAGATATGAGATTTAATATTTGCAAAATAATTACCATTTAAGATATAAAGATTTTATTGAAAAAAAAACAGTTTTTTCCAAAAAAAATCCAAAAAATTTAAGCATCGAAGAGCACCGAATCAATAAGATCTCCCTTCTGAATCTCTCCTCATCAGCGTAAAATATGTCGATATCGGAGGAGATTTTTTCAGGGGCAATTTACACCACAGTTTCAACTGCCCACATCTAGTATGGTCAATAGCATCGTCGTCTGAGGATTTTTTTAAGAATTAATAAAATTCTTACTTTCTTGGTTGTCAAGCTGAAGAAAGCGACAAGGAGAGGAGAGAGGGAAAGGAGGTTGGAAAACCATGGCTATTCAGATCTAGCCACTAAACATAGTTAAGGGCATTTGAAGCAAACAACGTTTTGAAACTGGTATATTAACAGGACGATTATGAGTAGGTATTTTCCACGCTGGAAAGATTTACTAATATGTTTAATAATTATTTGATTTTAGTCTATACTAATATAAATTCACGACTTTTGAGTCCTAAACCAAGAAACTAACCCCTCTGTTATAGTCGGTGTCATCAGAAAAACAAAGAAATCATCGCATTATATCTCAGAGGGGTCAGGAAGAGTTTGTATCCTATCTAGATGTTAAATATTTCGATAGATAAATGTTCGCTTGCCAATAATGTGTTAGGTTCAAATGGTTTCCAGAAACAATTTTTTTATTTGTGATTTAAAGATATTTTCATTTACAACGCACATGAAAAATAATTATAAAAATATAAACTTAAACGAAAATTACAACATTTGAATTGAAATAATGTATTGCAAAGTTGCCCAATGCGTCTCTTAAACCCTTCATGACCAATGTTGAAGATATCATTTAGCAGTGCCACACCTCGTGTCATTCTGCTGGACCAGCACATCCAGTCTTCTATGTGGAATACACAGAAGACTCTAACGGAAATTGTTCAGTACAAACAATTTATATCATTCCAGGAGGTATGGACTGTCAATCAAATAATTAATTATTTTTAACGCTGTCTGTAAGGGCCCATTCCTTCTTGATTGGAGATGCATAAATCGCGAGTATTTACCATACATTTTCATATAAAGACCTTAGAATCGTTTTTTTTATTTGTTCCAGTAAATCTGTATATTTGTTCTGGTATGGGGATGGGGCTCAAATAGTAGAGGCGTATTCTAATTTGGATCTTGCAATACAGCTGAAAATCGATGTCATTTCTTCGGGTTTGGAAAATTGAGACTTGTCACAAAGCCTAGATGCTTTTAACACAATGATGACAACTGCATTAGGTATATGATCTGAAGTATGTTTGGGATCAACTGTCTTTGTTCAAAGTTAAGAATTTCCAGAAATACAATGTTTTTGAGTATTTGAAATTTTTTGGGGAAATATGTGTACTTCGTGTTAGGATTTACTGAGTGCTACCATTCAGCTTGTTTTCATGAATTTAAAATTCTTTATTGAAAGAATAATGAATTTAACTTAAGTTGACAGAAACATAATTAAGAATAATTTGCAATGAAATGTTTTTCAAAAAAGACAAGAAGATCAAGTGGCAATAATCATTATGTAAATTTATCGCCGTTGTAAAATTTGTAAATTATTATAATTTACGCCATATAAATATTTTTCTTTGTTTAAATTTGCTTCTTGAGTTACTGCATCGTAACCTCCACTCTAATTGACCTGATGAGCAAGGCCCTCGACCCCTCCACTCCTATTGTTTTGCGCTGCCTGGAGAGCTGTGAACAGCGACCGTGACGTTCCGGACGCCAGTGATATTTGGTTAGTTCTCAGTTTTGGGAGCAACGTGTCCAAAATATCTAAGAGCACGCTGTAGGCAGACAGTTGTTAGACTATTTTTGATGCCTAGTTCTTCCAAAATCAATAGATTAGTGCGCCTAGTTGTTCATGGAATTATGAGCATTTTTCTCCAGTACCACATTTTGAGGCCGTCTATCCGTTTCCTTTCGCTAGCACTATGTGTGCATGTTTCCACATAATATGGGGGAAATAAACACCCGGATGAATCTAATCTTGATGGTCTTTGTTATGCCTCTGTCACTCCATGTCTTATATATTTTGCTGCTCAAGGCGTTTTTCGTCATGAAAATCTTTATTTTTTAAACTCTATTTCGCAGCCTACTTCGCCACTTTAGACGAGTCTAAGTATGTGAATTCGGTTGCTATTTCTAAGCCTGTGAGAGATCATCATTAGTTTTGTTTTAGATTTGTTGATCAGTAGCCCTTAACTATAGCTTTTCCCTCTTTTTTTTTTTACATGAATACCGCACAAGAGTCTCAACTGCTCCCAACCGTCTAGAGCCAGTGAGACTATGGCATCCACAAATTGGTTACGTTGTGAGGCTGAAGGTAGTGGGGAGGGGAAGGAGATCGGGAAGAGGAAGGTTGGGAAGTACCTGGCTATTCAGATCTGGTCACCAAACACGGCTTAAGCCATTTCAAGCAACGTTTCGATTCTGAATGGTGGTCTTTCACCAGGGCGATACTTAGAGTATCTACCACTCTACTTAAGCAAGAAGGTGTTTCATTTAATTTATGGAAGATGCGATGAGGGTGGTTTCATCGGTATGTCGGAGATTTGAGATTATTTCGCCAAAAATGTTTATTCCATCTTCTCTACTATCAATAGCCTTACACCTATATACCTATTCACCATATACATTAAATAACAATGGTGTGAGGATGCATCCCTGGCCTACCCCTTTGTTCACTTTAAATGTGTTTAACGTTTTGGTATCAATCTAGGTACGTGCGCTTCCTTCGGTATACAAGTTCTTAATGAGAGATATGAGGTGTTTAAGTGTCCTCTTATAAGTTCTTCCCACAAATTGTTCCGCCGTAGATAGTAAAATGCTTTAGCACAACGGGGAAGTTGAACTCTCGACATTTCTCAAGAAGTTGTCGGATATTTAGTACTATCTCTCGAGCCTCTCTACTAAAATCACTAATATTTAATCCACCATTAATGAATTGCACATCGCACTCCCGCAATCTCTCTACCATAGGTCAGAAGACAAGGGATCGTGGAACCTTTTCAAGTCTCGATTTCATTGAACAAGGCTAACGCAAAAATCTTTCACAGTTACTTCATTGTACAATGAATTCATGTGCCTGTCCAATACGGTTCGACGGGCAAAATATTTATCAAATAATATTTTTCTTCATAAATACTTTTTTGAATGGTGAAAGAGGAGAAGAAGTTGCCCACGAATGAGATGTGCCAACGATCTGAAGACGAATTCAGGCTTCGGATGGATAAGAGCTGTCCAAGATCGACAAACCTGAAAAAAATGAGGGAGGCTAATGTTGAAATAAAAGAAGCCTTTTTTCAGCCGTACTTCTTTATGTAATTGCATTTTTTATTTTAAATAAGTCTTTTTTTCGATTTATAAACAACAAAAAATTTTATCTATCATAATATTAGTTCAAATAAAAAATAAAATTTAACTTCTCGATGAATTGTTGCGCCTGTTTAAAAAAGTTCATACTAAATTAGTACACATATTTCGCATCGAGTAAGATTAGTTCAGGAAACTACCGCTAGATGTCATCGTGCATTTTACTGTTTCCTACATTTTTATGAGAAAATCATTAGTACAATTTTTTTTAATAAAAACACTCCTTGAACCACTCATATTTTCCTCGGTGGCTAGTATAGATTTTGTGGAAACAAAAAATACATGGATTTAAAAATAAGTTCGTTCATTTGTTAGTCCCTACTTTGGGATTTCTGGAACTTTTGGGATTTTTTAATTTAATTTAAATGTGCCAAGCTGTACATATTAGTATTTTACATTCTGGGGGATAAAATGGAATTCTAAAATGTATACCGGCAATAATAACATAATATCTTAATCAGTGGAGAACAGCCAATAAATACTGAAAACCTCTGCCTACCTTAAGAAAAACGAAGGTAAAAATAAATTTAAAGCTTTATGATAATGACAAATTTCTGATAAAAATCACTTAAGCAATTTTTTATAAATAAATAAAATAACAAAGTTTTAAATAATTTCAAACAAATGTAAATCGCCCGGAAACTATGAATGGATGATACGTGAATGTTATTAAATAGATCGGAAAATTAAGTTATAATATATATAATACACGAATAGGTAAGGAACTTTTACACTCATTTATTTAGTTGGCCACAACAATCAGCGAAAGATGATAATAAAATAGTTATTTTCAAATCTTAAACGTACAATAAAACTTATACCTGAACTTGAAACTACACACAACTTACCTTTAATCATAGAACAATGCACACTACTGGTTTTAATCGTAAATCAGACATCTTGCTGTATGAAATAGCAAAAACTCTCGAATGGTGCCTTCTAGCATCATAAAATATCCAAAACATTCAATGTCCTAAATTTCTAGTTTAACATGATAGATATAAAAACATAATTACCCAGAAATAAGTCAAATTAATGTAAACGTGGATTTAGATACATAGATAATGCGTCGATGGTAAGCTGTAACACAAGTGTGAATATAGTCATTATGGCCCAGTCAACATTAGTTTCTAACCAGACAGATGTCTGTTTTAAAAAAATGTACTTGCAGCAATGACGTTACATATATATAGACACGTTGTAGTGCTCTCAAAGTGGCAAGCAATAATTACGCTAGTTGGTGTGATCGGTGTTTAAGCCGATTTAGTACTAAACGGTCACGCGTCGCTTGAGGTCGTTTCGACTTTACAAGCAAGTGTATGGAACGCGGTCCGAACTTCGGATCCGTTTCGTTCATACACATATATTCTATGAATGTCTATCTTTGTCATACATGACCGATATTTGAATGATGAATTTACTGGTAACGTGTGTGTTTTTCTTGCCACATTTTGTGTTAATATTCTAAGGCTATAACGTGTCTATATATGTAACGTCATTGTCTTGCCGTGACATATTGCGCAAAATTTCAGTTTGATATATTATAGATTTTGTAGGTAGGTGCATTATTAATTTACAAATGATGTTTCTTTTTTGAAATAGTACATATGAGGGAGGGGCTTAGAAGCAAAGGCAGCAATCTCCTTCATTTTAAATTATTTCTTAAAAAGTTGATTTAACGTTTAATGCACTTTTCTTTTTTTATATGTTGATAAATTTAGAGATAATTGTTTCAAATTGTTCCTAGTTTAATATGCACTAACATTTTTGTACACTTCATTCTCCATTTCTTTATAATAACCATTCAAAAGTTGACAATGCTACAGAATTGTTTTTGAAGATTGTTGCCTTTGCTTCTAAGCCCCTCATATAATACACTAAAATCAAATTAATAATAATTGCGTAAAAAAAACGTTTATGTATATTTTTATAGAGATATAAAGGTGATGCAGTCATTAGGTAATGCACTGAAGTTATGTATACATGCATTGTGCTCGTAATACGAGTATATTATCAGATAAAAAAAATTAACATTATTTCTTAATATATTGTGTCCTATCTTAATAAAGTACAAGCCAATTAGCAACTTATGAACCAAAGGATGACAATGCACACAGTTAGTTTTAGATATGAATGGATTTTATTATTTATTTTCGATCCGTACTAGAATACTTTTTGTCTAATGATTATGTTCGACTGTTTTCATCTTCTGTTTGTTTTTATGGGCAAATATTATTTTTTTTTTAATATAACACTGTCGAACATCAAGCTCATTTTATTCCTTGAGAGAAGCGACTCCTTGAAGAGAACATTACCATCTACCATGACGTTAATTACTATTATGTTAACTCTTCAAAACAATTAAAATATACGTCAAAATATGTTTTTTTCAAAAAATTAGACAAGACGCCAAATTGTTTATTTTATGTTTTTGTAGTTCAATAAGAAAAAAACGATTAAATGTAGAGAAATCCATAAGAGTACAGATATAAATATAAATTGGCTGCCATCTCATGTAACAGCTACAAAAAATACATTACCATATCTATTTTATAATGTCAAGATTTTTGCATTTTTTTTTAAATATATTTTAATTATTTATCCAAATTTTCTCTCACACAATTAAATCTATAATCTCTTGAGACCGCAGCACTCGTTTCAGCTACGTCACCACTGCGCCGTGGTGTCCCGCTAGCGGAGAGTTTATAGCGTGGAGTGCTGCCATGCAGAATATTAATGCATGCAAACCAACCTCACGGGTTCCCGTCACAAGCGGTAGGTAGCTACTGTTGCCAGATACCTGTAATTTATAGACAGGGGCGCCGGAGCCTTGTGTACTATGAGTGCAGTGCACGCGGGCGGCCGAAACAAGGAACGGTTTTTCTGCATCGAACTTCGTGACTGATTCTTTAACCATCAATTTCAATTTCATGCTTTTTTTAGTATTCATACGAGTGTGTAAAAATTTTGTGTGAAGATATATCGAAAATGTGCTTGTGTTTTTAAAACAAAGATATATTGTAGGTTTAACATAAATACAACGTAAGACAAAATAACGTAATTTTTTTACGTATAGTTATTACTTTTTTTTTCAGACCTAAAGCATTATAAAATATCAACGCTTAAAAAAACATTTACAATCCACCTATATAGTTATTAGATCCATGAGATGAACCTATGTTTGGTAACTTAGTTTGTGAACAAGGATCAAAAAAGGGACGCTTAGATGGTTTGGGTATGTGGAGCGATTAAACGAAGAAAGGAATGTGAAAAGAATATATGGTGTGAAAGTGAATCTAAAAAGAAAGTTGGGGACGCCCGAGGAAGATATGGCACGATCAAGTGATTCAAATATTTGGATCGGGCCATTTGAAAAGTCAGAAGAGTATCTATGAGACGAGAAACAATGTATGGAGAGAGAGCTAATTATTTTTACCCAACCTATACAAACTTGCGATAAATCATTTTCTCCGGGTTTTTACGTCGTATACCATGAGGGATAAAGAGACAACAAATATAATACTCCGCTTCTACGTACTGTCACAATGATCGTGGGCTCCTGGGTCACCGCAGGACTCCGCCCACATTTTTAATTATGCCACTAAACTTGACACAACGGTTTTTTAGGTTAGATGCTATATTTTTGTTGATATCAATAAAAACATTATGTCGTACAATTTTGCACAATATGTCACGGCATGATCATTTTTTTAAAACATACATCTGTCTGGTTAGAAACTAATGTTGACTGGGCCATAATGATTGTATTCACACTTGTGTCGCAGCTTACCCTAGACGCATTTATCTATGTACCTTTATCCATGTTTACATTTGACTTATTTCTGTGTAATTGTGTTTTTATATTTATCACGTTGAACTTGAAATTTAGGACATCGAAAGTTTTGGATATTTTATGATGCTAGAAGGCACCATTCGAGAACAGAAGAGTATCTATGAGACGATGTATGAATGTGAATGAAGCAAGGAGTGTGTCCCAAAACATAATTGTATGGCGGTCCGTCCTCTCCGCCTACCGCTGCGGTGAAACGACGTGATGGTTAGTTAGTTACAAATAAATACACCCGAATAGAATGTAAGACCGATATAATCAAAATTAAAAAGATGTACAAAGACGACAGCTGTGTCACTCGCGAATCATATACATTTTTATATACATATTGCACTAAGATCAATGTGTACCCCGCGGCGGCCCTGCCTGCAAAATAAGCATGTGCTTCCTACCTCCTCGCATGTATAACGCTGTCCATAGAGCGGTACCTGCATGTGTTATAAAGGTGCGCGCACATCGCACTGTGTTAGCCGGGCAGTGGTGTCACCTACTTCGTTGGCTTTGCAATGGCGGGCAGAGGTGCCATGTTGAATCGAAAGAATAATTATTATCTTCATTGTTTAGATTTGTGTTTAAATTAACATAAATTTAGATGTCCAGAGCGTGGGATGTTATTATATTGCCTAAATGGTGTTTTTTAGTAGGCAAACTGTAAATTATTCACGTTTTCAGCTGACATAATGCGCTAAAATCCACATACATAATTGAATCGGCGATTTGAATAAGTTCAGGAAATAATTTACCAGTAGCCATAGCATTTCTTTTTTTAATAATCAACATTTAATTTCAAATAATTGTCACATTTGCCACTAAAATCATAAAAATTATCTTTTAGCAGTAGGAGTTTTTCAAATATTGTCTAATGTTTGTCTTTCTTTTGAAAAAAAAAAAGAAAATGAAACAGGTCCCAAGTGCGCTCCGCTTCGCCGTTTTCTTCGGTATTTTTTAATTTCTATAAATACAGGTCTTAATTAATTATGTTTCAAGCAATAACATAAGAATACTATCAAATGCCCGTAGCATCTACTTATTTATATTACCTACAAATAATGTTTACATCCAACAACAGCTACGAATAAAGTACTAGTAATTTACTTACTTCATAATTTCGCTTTATGATTTACTTCAATACAAACTTAGTTTTACTATTTGGAAGACGCTTTGTTCTCTGTTTTTATAGCGGTTCCCAAAGACAGCGAGGGAAGGCCTTGATGATTAGCGAGAGGAACGGAAAGCCAACCTTTACAACGAGTATATATATATTAGCGTTGGGAAAAATTTCAATGTTTTGTGAATGCTTCACGAACTGCTTCAATTGAAGTCGAACTCGCCAAAGAGACATTTGAAATTAGAGATAAAGTCGATGTCAGAATTGGGTGTGTTGTGGTTCCAGTTGACCAGCGAGGAACCGGTTATTTATCCAGTTCTTTTTGGACATCGACAAAAGTTCCTCGCCAAAATAATAGTAAAGTCGGTAGAGATTTAAAAACGAAAAGAACTGGAACTGGTTCCTCGCCAAAATAAAAAGTTCCAGTCGGTAGAGATTTGAAAATGAAAAGAACTAGAACAGGTTCCTCGCCCAAAAAAAATGAAACGAAGTACTTCTTTGTAGGCTTTGAAGTTCAACTTCACAACCGAACTGCCGCAAAATAAAGTAGTTCTTTGTAATCTAACTTCAGTTGAAGTATTTGTTCAATGAAAAATAAATAGAATGAAGTTTGAACTGCCGCAAAATGAAGTAGTTCTTGAAGCGGATGTGGATGTGATATGTTAGGGATGTGTTTCCCGAAGGCAAAACAGATGTAAGCTCGGAATAAATTATTTCAAATCAAAAATTATTATGACTGTGTTCTTTTGCCGATAAAATGTAATTTGATATTATCTTATGTTCAATGTGAGTAGATTATACATGAGTACAAAGGTACTGTGAGGCTCACTAAAACAACTGAATTAAAATTTAATAGAAGTTTGATGTGTACCGATTTATAAAAAAATCTGTTGTCAATAATTTACAAAATATCTTTTAACTCCTACGCCTTTAGACAGACAAAATAAATTGATTTCTTTTCAAGAAAAAAAATCGATATTTAATAAGTTTCACTCGAAATATGACAAAAATAACCTAATTTCGGACACACAGACACGCCCACAAAACATTTTCAACGGTTTACCTCAGCTAGTAAAACCGTCTAATTTTATCACAAGGATAGGATATATTAGGGGTGGCCAACTTATTTGTTGTCTCGATTACTTGTTGGCTAGGCCTGGGAAAATACTTGGGTGCACCTTAAAATATGACGAAAAATGTTAAAACTCTAATTATCTTTCCTTCTTATTCGTACATTTTAAAGCAAAAAATATTATGTTTTGAGGTATTTTGTTCAGTAAAAAAGCATAGCTTTATTCCAAAGAAAAAATATATCACTTAAATATTTAAGTAGAGTATTTTCTAAACTTTATACGGCCTGAATTATTAGACCGAAAATATCTTCACACTTGTTAAATATGCAACTACTAACTCTTCTTTGCATTATTTTATTTATTCAAATAAGTGTTCATTCTTGCTCCGTTTAGCAAAATATGGTGAACAGCTTCATTTTTTAAATATTTGGCGCTTTTCCACGAGATACTAACTTTTTTTACGTTTCTCCTCTTCGGTGTCAACCAATTGCCAAAAGTCGCGCAAGTTACTGTGTCATAAAAGTAAGAAAAATCCAACTTCTTAGTCCACTAGATTACATTTCATCCATATTTTATATTAAAGGGGTGAGAAATTTAAGTTAACCCAACAAGATAAGAATTGGTGGAATATATTGTAGAGAAAGAAACTTACGTGACTGGTACAAGCGCTTTTCCAGGCTGCAGTTTGATGTCCGGGTGAAGGTTACCCTGAAAACAGCCAACAAACGATGAGAAAAGGAACCAGAAGAAGTTGAAGAAGATGAAATATTTGTATTGAAATTTAAAATAACTTTATAGCATTAATGCTTATGTTAACGCCTTTACTAATTCGGCCATTGAGACCTTATTACAAAGTGGGATTTTAGTTGATCTTATATTTTAATTGAAAATTGTGAAAACTATTTTTAATTTCTTCCGATTTTTTGGAAGTCATCTTTGTAATGGATTCAAAGCTCAACCCGAGCTCGTTAAATACCTGGATGGTGTCTTGGATTAATATCCATTTTTTTTAATACGGAAGATCTTTTGATTCCCGGATAGAGTAGAAGATCCGAGTTCGAGTCTCGGTTGTGACCATTGTCTTTTGATCTTCTGGCTTTTTCTGATTCATATTTCTATTTTAAATTATTGATATTATTTAAATATTTGTTTTTACAATAAAATAGATTTGCTTCCCTTGCAACTTATTGTTCCAGTAATCGTATGAGGTAGATTTTTTCAGTGAAAATGATCATTATGATTAGCTTACTAAGAACATTATTATTAAGCGCAATCGCACACCGATAAATGGGTGCAATCAAATTAAAAATACCTGTATTATTGGCATTTAAACCCCCGGCTTTCGGCGTCCGTGGGCGAGACTCTACCCACTCGACCGCCGATCGCTTCATAATCGCCGGTAATTTATTACTTCCATGTGTTGATAAAGAAAAAAAAATGGTATCCATGACATTATATATCCATCGGAAATGCAAATTTTCGTGCTGTCGAAAGACAAATCCAGATCATAATAAATAAGTCTTCATAATATCGATGACTACATGAACCTTTTGTTTTCAAGACACTTGTTTTTTTTTTACTTTAAGTGTTTGTCAAAGTAAGCTACGCTGATTGCATTGGAAACGAAATCCATTAAATATGCGCGGGTGGTAAATGATAAATCCATTTACCTACAAATTACCGAAATATTAATGAAATTACCCGAAAACAATAGTGGGCAGTTGTAAGCAGATGTTTTTATATTACACCTCGCAAAAGTTTTCCGTCTATGATGTGTATAAGTGTTCGTTCACTGTACAACCAAAGGAGCTGCGTATATCTGAAAAAAAGCTTTTCCTAAATTACTACATGTTAATGTTTTTAAACTTCAATTTCTGCAATTAAATATCTGTAATGCGGGTTAGTAAAAAAATAATCATCAAATATCTATTGCATTTGGAGCTTGGATATTTTCAGCAGATAAAAATCTCGTATATATCTGTAGGAAAACATGTAAAATTCTATTTTGGAAAATTGTTGTGTGGATGGTTTCTCCATAACTGCGTCCAATTGTAAATCTAAAGGAATAAAATTATCAGATAAAAACCTTTTACATTGTGAAATCTTAAAAATACCGTGGACTATAAAAGAGGAAGCTCCAATATCTTTGTCATGATATGAAGAACGAAAAACACAAAAAAATCCCAAATGATAATCCAGGGGAATTGATAGTACTAACACCAGAGGAAGAAGCCGTACTTAATGACTTGACCGGTACGAGTGCAGTTCCACAGAGTTATTCCGGGCTGCAGAGTGCCCTGATAGAAGAGAGCACCAGAAGAAAAATAAACAAATGGTACCAGTCTTTTTAAACCTTATTTAAGAATCGCTATGATGTACACGAGTTATTATTCCTTTTTACATTTTAAACTTTTTTGTGATTATCTTAATCGTTGGTATTTTAATATGCATATGACTTCCTGTCTCGGAATTCGCCTTGCAAGGGATAATTTTTAATCAGTTCTCGGAATCGGAATGCATTTTCGACGTGTCAATAATAAGAAGGTTAAGTCTAGGTACTATCACAAGGTTTTATACTTGTTCATAAGATTTGTGTTTGTATTTTATTTCTACCTCAAACTTACTTATTTCCGCAACCATGATGAAAGTTTAAGAAACTAGAAAATGCAAAGCTTTCAGGAACTGTGAATTTTGATATGCACTATAAAATTTCCAAAATAAGCAATGAGAATTATACTTAGGCGAAATAGATATCCAAAAGTAGCTAAAATGATGGAGGAACTAAATTGGCTAACAGTGAAACAGATGTTGACTTTAAACATAAATATTTATACATAAAATAAGAAACAAGTTGTTACCAAAATATTTTTTCCGACAAAATTATTTACAATGTGGATATTAAAAAAATGTAATAAAAGGACGTGCAAAAAAATCAGACTACCAAAAAATAATAAATCTAATACGCAAAACAGCTTATTTGATAAAAGGGTGAAATATTATTATGCGCCGCCGGAAACCATATCAAAATTACACCGTTTAATAAATTTGAAATAGTTTGTAAAAACTATGTAAAATCCATTAGTAATGTAATATCAAGTAGTATTTAAGTTATAATAATTAGTTTTTTTTTTAATATTGTCAAAAATTATATTAGACTATTTATTATTATAGACACAAACAACTAAAATAAAACTAAAAAAACTCAAACTAAAAGTAAGGTATTCGGCGAATATATAATATATTAGATATAGGACATCAATATAAAAATGCATTTATGTTACGAGTTACAGAATTGCATTTTTGATACATAGCCTAAATTTTCGATTGAATAAAAAAGAGTAGGCAAGACTATTGCATGAATTTTGTCGTTAGTGTGTGGGGCCATTAAACACACCCGATCCACGTTGCAGACTGCTGTAGAACCCAAGAAATAACCAAATAAACCCATTTACTCTCATTTTTATGTCCATTGTATTTACATGGCTTTACGTATCTCCCAAGTACAAATAGAAGAAACTCTCCTCGTTCACAGTACTGCACTGCAGAGTAATGCGATCCCGAAATGTGCCCGAGATACGAGACGCGCCAGATACGCGAGAAAAGCGAGATATTCTGGCGGTCTACGTGGTCGAGCGGTTAAGACGCTCGACTACCAACACAGAGGTCACCGTTTCAAATCCCACGGAACAAATACATTTAATTTTATTAATAAGTGTTATTTCACATTTAATGAAATGACTTTAACCGTGTTTTGTGGCCCGATCTGAATAGCCAGTTACGTCCTTACCTTCCTCTTCCTCATCTCTTTTCCCTCCCCACTATCTTCATCCTCATAATATACCTTGAATGGGGATGCCATAGTCTCACTGGCTCTAGGCGTTTGGGAGCAGTTAGGACTCTTGTGCGGTATTCACTTCAAGATATGCGAGATACTCGATGTACCGCCAAAGTCAAGGGCTTACGTGTTTAAAAAAAGATAATTGGGTGTAAATTTGTACAATGCATTAGTTTTCACGCTTGGATCCCAGTTTAGAATAAACCCTCCTCGTTCACAGCTTTACGGGTAACATGCAAGTCCCAAAGTGTGCCAGAGATACGAAATACGCAAGATACGCGAGATACGCGACTTCCGCCGAAGCCAAAGGTGCCGGCTAACGAGCTAACTAGCGGCTGCCCACACTATCGGTCAGGTGAAGCCACGCCGCCTACCGGGATCCAGTCTTCGTCCAATACAGGGCAGCGCAGCACGTGCGGTGTACGCGACTCGTAATATTCAATTCACGCGCGCGAAATATTCAATTCATTCAACTTCAAACAAATTTCGCGCATTTTTTGACAGCTCGTCCATACCGAATCTGTGTAAAATATTCTTCTGTCATCTTTGCCGCATATTCACGTAATTAAAACTGTGCAAATATTATCCCATTTGGGTGGTGTTTTGTTGGGCGCTTCCTGCATTTTGAAGGGCGTCTCGTTTGATATTGTGATCAACTGTGTTTACCTAATTAAATTACATGATGATTTTGATAAGACATTTAATTAATATCATCGTTTGAAGCAAGTGTTAAAACAAGATATTCTTACTAAAATAATGTTATCTTCGAAAGTTACCTTAAATCTTTTTAATTTATACTTTTTGAAAGCACCGATGGATAAATTATTCATTAACAAAAATGATGTAAGGACATATCGATACAGCTGTGCGATACATAAACAAGTCCGAATAACGTATTTTAGAATCATTGCCAGCATAGGATTTGTCACGCTGAGATTCATATATTTCCAGAAATCAATAACGTATTCAACACTGTCGCAAAATTTTCTTTATAGTATTAAAACTATTCACAACAGGCAGTTTAAGAAAGAAAAAAAACGTGTGCTAGCCATACCACTTTTGTTGGTTTATCAATGGATCTAAAAATAAAAAAATGTATTTTATCGCTGTGTATTTTCCAGTTGTTTTAAAACTTTATGTCGCAAATATCAAAATAGCACTTATTTTCACTTTTTTTCTGTTAATAATGTCTCGAAATCATAGAATCTATATGATACTTTAATGTTTCTAATATAATATTATATATACAGAAAACCTATAACGCAAGAGTTTCTATGTACCCACATACTTTTAAGAATTCTTTCTCTATCGGGAGTAATTAAAAATAATTATAATCGCATCTAGATTTTCAATTTAATTATGTTCAGCTCGCCAAGTCATTTGAACCATAAGACAAGTACGATTTGAAATATTCACTATGATGTCAAATACTGCTAGCTATGTGTCTCTTTAATATATTTCTAAAAAGTTTTCTACAAGAGCGTGCTGAAAAAAGCAGTAAATATTTGAAAATAAAAACATTTAATTTCCATAACGGTTAAAAAAACAACTAAGGAAAAACACAACACATTCATACAAGCGTGTAGGTAGGCACTGTACATTGTACAATCTATAAATAGTTGTACTTGACCCAGCGTCCATTCGGACTTGCTGCATCTACTCACCTTGTAAATTAAAAATAATATTTACACTTGACTCCGCATCTGAGATAAGTGACATTCAGCGTTGTGTAGCCATTATTTCTCATTACGAGCCATTGTTAAGTAATTGTGGGGCGTTTACGAGTGGTTCTTTGCCAACGGCTCGGTGGTCGGTACGCTTTCCGCGGTCATTTGGATACTGTGCGCATAAATAAGTAGACCAGAAATAAATTTACCGAAACGAGAGGCAACCGGCAACCGGCAACCGGCAACTGGCAACTAGCAACTAATGCTTACTAACGACCTATTCAATATTTGCAACAACCGATAAAAAAAATCGAAGAAAGATGTCGATTTATTTATTATAAAGAAGTTTTTTTTCATATTAGGTCTACACAAGAGACCAATGTCATATTTAAGGGTATTTTGCGGTTTGCTTCTTCTCTTTGAGTCAACATTTAGAACTGCCTTGCAGTTTCCATCATCAGAGCAGACGTAAAGTTGTGTATTTATTTGAGTAAAAATAATATCATTGTGTAATTGGACTGATGACAAAACTTTTATTTTGCTCCTATCAATATTATTTTATGTCATTAATCTGTTAAATTTTCCTAATGAATAATTAATAAAAATGAAATATTAACTTTGTATAAGACCACAGATTTTATTTTAATTAACCGGTGCTCATATTCTGCATAAAAATGGTCATGGCAACAGTTTAAATAATTTAGAAGCACGTGATACAAAGAAAGCCATTAAAATTAATAGTCATTATCATAATAATCAGTTAAATTTGTCCAGTAGTCCAATATTAGGTATATTTCCCGTAAACTTATAAAATTTCTCACTATTCTTTAAAAACCTTCTCAGTTGACGTTTTTCCTCTTTCTTTTCATAATATCTGTATTTTCTCTCTGTTCCTTTGTTATAATTTAAATGTTATCCTATTGTTTTCTCACTGTACTCTTCTTTTTTTTTATATTGTGTTCTCCCTCTGTATGTATATATAACCGCATACTTCGTATTTTTTGTTTAGTTGAATTTTGTACCCTGATGATACTTAGGCTAAGCAAAACCAGTCGGTCATAATTTTTTTAATAAAATCTGTGGTCTTAAACAAAGATATTTTTTTTCATTGAATTTACGAAAATATATTATTCAACAATTTACTGACTAGTTCTAATTCAACATCAGTTTATAAAGATAACTGTAAAATTAATAATGCATTCTGTATTCTCGTTTTTACGTAGGCTTTTTACAATTCTGTCACGGTCTGATTGAAATAAACGAAAGTTGTGTACGGCGCTTCTTTAATAGCTTAATTTATATCGGTACATGACTTCTGCATTGATATACTCGGCTTTATGTATTTTATACTGTATGATTATTTAGTGCAGAAACAATAAAAATACTAGTACCAGGAATCATGTTTTCAGAGATAATAATTAATAAGTTTGAATTTTAGAACAAATTTTGAAATCGGCACTGGTCAGAAGAATAAAAAGTATATCTCACTCTAGTTGATTGAGTGTAAGTTTTCTGTTGTAGCACATGATTGGTCGATTAACAGCGTTCGCGAATGTTACTTATCTATAATTTTTATGACCTTGTACAAATCGCAAGTGCGCCCCACTGTTGAATTCGACAGCCACCTCTGGTCTAGAGCCACTAAATACCAGAAAAAAACCCTTGACTCTGTGCAGAAACGGGCGGTCCGTTTGATAGATTCTCCTATCTTAACAAACGGATTGCAATCTTTGGAGCACAGACGTCAGGTGGGAATGCTGTCCTTTTTCTACCGGTATTTCAATGGAAGATGCTCCGAGGAACTTGCGTCATTGACTCCTTCGGCACCGGTGCATAGTCGGAAACTCGGCAAATGTGCGCCTAATATGTATACACAGTTGACAAACAATACATGAGAACGGGTCGCTTTTACGACTCGTTCTCATGTTTAACACCTCGGCTGTGGAACGATTTGCTTGCCTCTGGGTTTCCTCCCTCATTCAACATGGGCTTCTTCAAGACCCAGGTTCATTCCTTCCTTTCTTCAAAAGACCCTCCACACAGCATCCCCAAAGATGACATAGGCCCTGTGGGAAATAATTTCCTTCAAGACCTCCTGTATGTAGATAAAAAAAAGTATAAAATGTGGTGATTCCTAGATAAATTATTTGATTTTTATTTTTTCTTAAGAATTCAAGTACCTACAATACAAAATAAAAATAATTATATTTCCTAGTGTCGATGTACTCTTAAATAAAGTTAAATAATTAAGTGCGTAAAGCTAACTACAATTATAATATTATATATGACCGGTTAGTAGCTGAGTTGACAAATGCATCGGGTTCCCACCGAGTCGCCGTTGGTTCAATCCCTCAGCTATTTACGTCCTCCATCATTGCACCAGCAATATATTCCGTTGATAATTACAGTAATAGAAGTTTTTTATACAATCAGGTTATTTGTAACCGCTCAATGTTTGCCTTTCTTATATTTATTTTAAAACAGTCTAACAATATGAATACAATAAAAATGAAAGAAAAAAAAACAGTAAAAATATGTAGGTGTGACCAAGAATCGAAGTTAGAACCTTTTGATTACTGAGCGCGTATGCTCTACCTATTACCCTATCGAACCCCCTTTCCATTATGTCGTTTTTATTAATCCCATATTTCTTGAAAATCACAAGATAACAATGTTCCACTTTATTTTCCATGAAAGGCATACATTTTTATATGTTAGCAAAGATTCAAATCCGAACTAAATCGCAAACTTAGATGGTATCTAGGATATAACACCCATTTTTATTTGTGGAAAATATTCCAGGAAAATGTGTCTGTGCAAAGTTTATATTATGAATCTTTATTTACCTGAGGAACTTTTAAATAAATTATCTTACCAATATGATTTCACTTCTGCATATAAACTTGTTAAAGTTATAGGTAGCTGCATGATGGCAATATTCAATTGTTATACAAGAATTTAAATGCGTAATAATAAGTATCATTTGTTTGTCACTAAGAACCCTTGAACCGGTGGCCTCGGCGGCGGAGCGGTTAATATCCCTATTCGAGTCCAGAAGTCACGGACTAAAACCTAGTCGTAAACAATGTAATAAAAATGCCATCGGTCATTTCAGGGACAATTAAAAAAATGTATCTGCACATCATTTCAACGTAGTTAGACCACGGTTCAGAATTTCAAAGTTACGTGAATTAGTTTTAGTTTTTTTTTCTTTGATTACCGAGTCCTAAATGCTAATCTCGATTTTTGACGGCTTCCATGGTCGAGTGGTAAGACGCTCGACTACGAATCCAAAAATCGCGGGTTCAAACCCGGCGTGCGCCAATAACTTTTATTTAATTAATATGTGTCATAACACATTTAATTCATATAAATATAATAAAAAGTACATTTGCGCACGTTCCAGAGTGGTAGATACTCTAAGTATCGCCCTGGTGAAAGACAACCATTCAGAATCGAAACGTTGCTTGAAATGGCTTGAGCCGTGTTTGGTGACCAGATCTGAATAGCCAGGTACTTACCAACCTTCCTCTTCCCAATCTCCTTCCCCCCCCACTACCCTTAGCCTCACAACATACCCTATTTGGGGATGCCATAGTCTCACTGGCTCTAGACGATTGGGAACAGTTGAGACTCTTGTGCGGTATTCATATAAAAAAAAATTTAAAAAATTGGGTAGGTACTCAAAAAATTCAAGGCGATATATATTTGAATAAGGTTATGAAAGATACGCTTAGATGGTTTGGAAACGTAAAGCGGAAGGGCGATAAAAACAGTGTTGATGGAAGAAGGAGTTGAAGAAAACCATAAAGCCAGTGCGCATTACGTGAATTATATTACTACATGAGTTTAAGGCCATTTAAATAAATGGAACAATGAATGAGTATGTGTGCATGTGGATAAAACGAACTGTAGATCGTTTCATCTGCAAACCCCTGTAGAAAACGACGTAGAAGGCAAGTTTTCATTGGCGTTTTTTTTTACATTGAAAGCATATTTTGTGTTCTACTAGAATCATTTTCTTAAATCGATAATCGGCTTAGTGAAAATTTTCTAACAGAGTTTCTCCTTCTCCAATAGAATTGTACATTATACGACAGCTAAAGAGTTGTCAAATTGAATAATTGCCTTGGCGTTAGTATGTTTACTTTTTCGTCCATCGACAGGTAAAATAACAGTAATTCTCAACCAGAGCAATGCCAAATAATAATAAAAATACCCAAAAACAGTTAGTCACATAATTACTTTATCTGAAATTCTGTAATGTTATTGCAATATTTCTGCGGTAAATCGTTTTATAATTGAAATGCCACAGAGAGTGCTGTAAATATAGAATTGATACCAAAATTCACGTACATATTATAACAGTATTTCTTTATGTGATAAACACACAACGCACACGTTTCTCTTATATGCTATTACATAGAAAATTCGAAGTATGCTTTTAATCTTCAATCTTCGACGCCAACGACAGAAATCATCAACCACTTCGACGTTCCAAGTGTTAAAAAAAACATTCTTACTAAACCATTAAAAAATAACAACACAAATACACTACACAATTGTGAAACTAGAGGTAACCAAACAGACACGCTAAATGTACCAAAGTACACCACTATCTTCGCTAAATAAGTTAAGAATTTTCCACTTCAAAGTTATACAATATATATAATGTACCTTAGATTTAAAAAATAGCTACGAAAATTACATCAAAATCTGACTTCATTTTATCCATCCCCATCCCCATCAATCTTAACGCTGCCAGGATGGACTCCCTCTTGATGGCGTTTTGCAGAAATGAGGCCTAATATACTCCATTAATATTTTTTTACTTATATTCTTTAATTTATTTACTTTTATCTACATTATTATTATTTTTACATATATTTTTATTTTATTATTTATTTATTTATTTCTTATGAATTTCTGTTCATTTTTTATTTTGTTTCTATTATTATTACAATGTATTGATATCAATTATGGAAGGTATTGCATTGCACTACTCCTGCATACCTTCCGGAATAAAACTTTATTATTATTATTATTATTATATCAGGCGAAGAATTGAGTTAAACTTAATACATCATCCTATGAGGAGGACTAAATGAGAATCCGTTATATAATGCATACTTTATAATGTATAACCTAAATTAAAAATGTATAACAACGTCATATAAATAAATAAAAATTTAACCACCTTACGATAGCTGTAAAGCCATTTGAGTAATGTTCACCATATAGTGTACGCATCAATCAACATCATAACATCGATACATGAAATGACTATCTATTCATGAAGTGAACTACACTTTTTCAACCCGCGACCTTGAGACCCAAA
This sequence comes from Drusus annulatus, assembly GCA_022651775.1. Taxonomy (NCBI): domain Eukaryota; kingdom Metazoa; phylum Arthropoda; class Insecta; order Trichoptera; family Limnephilidae; genus Drusus; species Drusus annulatus. The sequence continues at coordinate 1,025,981 of JAGWCC010000094.1, forward strand.
GTCAAATGCGTGGACAATTACGCAGAGAAGGTCGCCTTACGGAACATTCAACAAAAATTCCAACAATCATAAGGCATGCTTATAGTTCCTGCCAAGTTGACATTTACAATCGTGTAGGTACCTAGTAATATACCAATGAGCCACTTGCATCCATTTTAAACAGGCTTAGAAAAATATTATACACTTACAATTGTGAGTAGGTTTTTCTACCGAGAATATGGAAATACTACGATTTTTTTAGGGATTAAAAAAAACATTACTAATTCCTTTTTAGTTATTGTGACGACACTGCATAAAAAAAATATTTTTTATACCAAGGTAAAAAAGGGATATTATTTAATATTTTAAAACTGGAACGGCAGTGAAATTGACGAACAAATCTTCGATTGTTTGTTTTATTTCTACAATCAAAAACACCACGCTATTTGTTTAAATAGATGTTTAAAAATATATATATTTTTTTTAAGGAAAGACAAACATTCCCGGGTTACGAATAACCTGACAATATTTAAAAAAAACTCCTACTGCCATCATAATAAGCGGAAAAACTCGCTTGTGCAATGATGGAGGGCTTAGTTAGCAGAGGAATTGAACTCACGACGCCCAGATGGGGTTCCGATGCGTTTATCCACTCAGCTACTAACCGGTCTAGATAACTTGATTCCAGTAATTTAAAACAAAAAATATGTGACTGTTTAAACGACAGTGAAGAAGAACACTCTTCTAAGTTTATTTTTTTTTAAGAAAGGTTTTTTTTTCGACGGTATTACTGAGATGTCCAATATTACGTAAATTTCATGTAAATTCATTTTCGACCAAAGGTGTAATATTTGTTTTTATTTGCGGCTTTAAAATCATGAATAAAAAAAAAATAATGTCTTGGAAACCATTATGCGAGAGGCTCATTGATAAGTGCCTACCAATTGAAATAAAATTATGAATAGCCCCGTTCTACGCAATAAGTTCTATTTATATTTATCGCGAGAACGACAAGTAGATTTATTCAACTTGGCCTTCAGAGATATCCAATGCAAATTAAGAACGTTCGTTATCAGGGGCGCCTCAGTCATATGTACTATTTGTGGGGGCACATAGGCGGCTGATCTTAGGGGTGGTCGCCCATCGAAATGAATGTCAAATAAAAATCCGAGAATATATTTTTAAATTCTCGAAAGTAAACTTATAAACTTAAGCCCATCTTATGCTTTGTCACCGAATTTTTCTATGTATTCATTTCTGTATTAACGGATTAATACACGTGTGAATGGATTGATCTATGTTTTAATGGGTTTACTCATGTTTCAACGGATTAACCATGTGTTAGCTGAATAATCCACATATTAAAGGATTAATTCACGTATCAATGCATTTTGATCGATTAATCCGTGTATTAACGTATTGATTCGGGTATTTGTGAAATAATCCATGTAATCCACCCAGGCGTCGTGGGTTCGATTCCTCTGCTTCATCATTGCACAAGTAAAAAAATCGCTTATTATTATGATAATAGGAGTTTTACAAATATTTTCTGTTTTTTTGCAACCCGGAAATACCTTTTTTAAACACATATTTATATATATATATATATATATATATATATATATATATATATATATATATATATATATATATATATATATATATATACACCTACACGCAAATATTTAAAGAAACATTCGGTACATTTGTTGTTTAATCCATTTATTAACGGATAAACAATGTTAAAATGAATTAATGCGTGTATTATAGTATTTATAATATTACAATTAATTGAACCGTGTATTATTATCTAGTACATTGCATTGCGATATATAAATAAAGATGCAACTACTTCTAAACAACAAATGGAATGTTTTAGAATTATGCAATTAGTTAATTCATAAAAATTACTTATTATAATTAGTTATTATTATGATTAATTATTGTGTACTAGTTATTTCCCATAAAAATCACGGAATTTAACTTGACCTGCCAATATGAAAACTGAGAAATTTTGTTTCAACGAAATCAAAAAATATTCGTTGCTTTAATGTAAAATATTACATTATATTGTAAATTATTTTTTATACAGCAACCAAAAACTAAACATTTTTAAAATGGCCTGCTAAAATAAGCTATAGGGACGAACATTCTAAGTATAGAGAAAATAATCATCTGGTAAAATATATTATAGGTACGTTCTTTGTCGCTTTTCCGGATTAGAAAATATTATTATATATAATTTAAAACACATAATATAGGTAACATTCCAATTTTAAAAAGATCACACTCGTGGGAACGTACCTGTATGTACGTACGACCGCACAGGAAAAGTATATTATTTAATTATTTGAGTACTTAATTTTAAATGCCTTCGTAACTGTAAATTCTAATAAAACGTAGCGGTTTAAAAAGTTTATAAATTTATTAAAATTGTATACTATGCAAATCGTTGGGGATAAAATAATATGCTAATTAGTAAGGTGCGCCTGTTTAACCTTCCTATTTCTAAGATGGCAAATTACGTTACCTTGCTGTTTACCTCTTTTAGAGGACACAGTACCGTAAAAATAAAACGGTGCGGTGCGTTCCTAAAAAAATGACGGGGCACCGGCACTGATATTAGACTTTTGAAATAAGAATCTATAGACACATCCTTAATATATCCTGGATAATAGTTCAAATTATCAGAAAATCCTTGAGATTATGGAAATATATGTATATACTCGTATATATAAAGAAACCGTCTACAAACCACAAGCGTGCGGCTTAACTCAATGTGTATGATTGGTATGTTTATAAAATACCACAGACTATAGCCATCACCAATATGTATTCCTTTAATCAAAACATTACTAAATGGCTACTGAGTAAGGACCGCAAAATTGCACTTGAAACTCTTCACCATGACAAACTAGAACATTTTGTAAGAAATATTATCATTTTTTTTAAAATCATTCTACTTGTACTCACTGTCACTTACCTCAGAACAGGTTCTTATGACCTAGTGAGGTAGGTAATGTAAAAAAAAATAATGTAAGAAACAAAAAGTTAATAAAAAATAAAAGAAATAAAAAATATATTAATAAATATATATATATGAAAATCAATTAATATAAACTTACAAAATTATATTTTAAGGGTCAGCACCCTAAAATACAAACTTTTTGGCTTTCTAATACAAACAATACTACAAATGATTTATCTTTTAATTTTATGCGGGCAGTTGGGGAAACGTCTAAGGTTTCTAGTTAATACAATTATTAAACACTAATCTTTCAAAATCTATATGAAATGCATACAGGAATTGTAGGTAAAACGTTCGAAAATAGCTGTTATTGTTTTTAAATTGGACCTTTTACTGACATTTTAATATGTTTTTCATTTAATTTAAAAGATTACAGAATAAAAGAATTATTCCATGTAAACCTTAGACATTTTCCTAACTGCTTATGTAGAATTTACAGATAAATTATGTGGAGTATTGCATGTATTAGAATGCTACAAAGTGACGTTTAGCTCCATTTTAGATGCTGAGCCTTAAACATTTTATAAATAATTTGTTTTCTGTGCGGAAAAGACTGAACAAGTTATCCTTACAAATTAAGAAAATATTGAGTGGAAAAAACATACGAATAGTAACTCTCATCTATTTATTGTAAGTGTTTTGTCGGATTTTCGAACGTAACAAATTAATATTGTTATTATTATATTAAAACATTCTAACGAAATTATTATTAATTGCACTTTTCATAGAAAGGAAGAAAGGTTGTTTTATAAAGAAATCATTAAAACTTTCAGAACTTATAAATAACGTTTTTTTTTTTTATTTTAACTAACAATAAATCAAATTATAACGAAAACCACTTTTTTTTAATTAGGACGCCGTCAGTAACTTTAAAAACGTGAGTTTATTATTAACCCAATTATTTATTCCATTGATATAACTGGTATTACCAGTTTTCTATATTCGACCAAATCAGACAGCATTATTTTTGAAATATCGTTTAGGTAAGTGGGTACTTTAAAGATGACCCCATGACCGCTCGTAGCCTCCAATACAATTTCCTAGAAGTCCAGACGTACCGACGATTGTATCGATCCACTACTACCATGCAACACTTGTCAAACGAAACTGTCACCTATAGATATGTACATATAAAAAATGCCTTTCAATTACTGATGGGAATAAACAAGACGGTTTTTTTATTACAGTTTTTTATTCAAGCATGAAGAATAACTTTATTATATCAGTTTTTGTGTTTAATTTGTGGAACACCCTTTTTTAATTTAATTTAATATTATTATTATTTAGTTCTGCTTGTTTTAGTTTTTATTTTAGTGACAGCTTTTCGTCGTTTAATGCCATTATCGTAGGACCACTATTATGGTAGGAAATTAACCACAGTTTGATAATGGCCTTATACGCCAAAACAGCTGTTGCTAAAAATAAAAAATAAACTTAAACTAGCGGAACTAAATTGTAAAAAGTTTAAATTTAAATTATAAAAAAATTTAAATAACCTTACCAAATCGAATAGGCTAGGTGAAAAACATTAAAAATACAAAAGAAAAGACGGATTCTTTTTTTAATAATGCTATTCGGTTAGTCATAGGAAGTGGAGACTCGTTACGTGTTAGTGTGCTAGAGTGTTACGATTGAAAAAACATCATTGTTGATGTTTTTGATTTTGTAGCCGAAAACACACATATTTTTTAATTTTATTTTTTTTTTATATGAAGATTTTTCAGCAACCCTTGAAGTGCACCACCTCAACTGAAAAATTTTCATACATTTTTTTTTTTTTTCAGAAATCATTTTCGGTTACAACAACATTAAAAATATCGTTTTTTTTTAATATAGCACTCTGGCACATTAAAATGTCACGAGCTGCCACTGTTCCTAGGAGACCCAAAATGGTTGAGGGTTTCGAAATTACATCGAGATACCGAAATTCCTATTTCAAAGAAATATTTTCAGGAATAATGTTGGCGTAAATAAGTTTTACGAAATTCTATTATGCGGCCATGAAATCTCTAAAACGCGTCGTTGTGATGAATGTGTCTGAATAAATTTAAAAAACCGAAGCAAATCCTCCGGAAGGATCAACCCACTTGTAATTCCCGCAATTAAGTACATAATATCTTCATATAATAAAAGCATACATTTCTAAAATCAGCAACCAATAATAACTCGCCATTTTGAAAGGGCGAGGACTCTTAATGGCCCGGCACTCAATATGTCAATTTATCAAAAAGTCAGAGTACTTTTGATATACTAGCTCGTGTGAGTGGGGCGGTTGACAGCGGACAGCTCTCAGCAGCGGCAGCGGCTGTCGGCTGTCGGTTAGCTGATCAATGAAACTCGTTTCAGCGAAGTTCCGCCACGAGAAGAAATATGGCGGAATGTCGTGTGACATTATACTTTAGACATTGGAGCAATGGTCGGCCCGCGCGAGCAAACAACAGCGTGCAGGCGGTCGTGTCACGCACACGTAGGGATGAAATTACACCTTTTTAAAAAAATGCATTAAATAAATCTATTTTGCAAGCCTTGTTTAAAAGAGGGTTTAATTGTATTATTTAACTGAGGGGTTATTTATGAAAAGTCTTGGCAAGGTAAAAAATATTATATAATGTTAAAGATAAATAAGCCACATATTTTTTTTTAAACTGACCGTAGGTGTCAGGCAATTGACAGGACGATAAATAAGAGATTTTTTAAAGTGTTGTCATCACTAAAAATGTTAAAATATTTATTTCAAAAGACAGTAGCAAAGTTGGTGTAACATATATGTTACACTGCCAAGATAATGGCTAAACAAATAGACTGCTTCACAGATCCCGAACTCAAGCATAGAAGCGCATTGGAGTAAATTATTAGCCTCATCATTCTTAACGCTACCAGGATGGACTCCCTCTTGGTGGCGTTTTGCAGAAATGAGGCCTAATATCCTCCATTAATATTTTTTCACTTGTCTTATTTAATTTTTTTATTTATTTAATATTTTTTTTTTTTTTTCTTATGAATTTCTGTTCATTTTTATTTGTAAATATTATTATAACTATGTATATTGATATAAATTTTGAAGGTATTGCATTGCATTACTCCTGCATACCTTTCGGAATAAAACATTGTTATTATTATTATTATTACAGTTCTTTAAAAGTTGGTGTAACACATATGTTACACTGCCAAGATCAGGGTTAAACAGATAGACTGTTTCACAGTTCTTTAAAAGTGTGTATTTGCGGGACGTTCCAGGGTGGTATGTACCCTCATTATCACCCTAGTGAAAGGTCATCAAAAAGAAATGGCAATAGCCGTGCTCAGTGAGCAGATCTGAATAGTCTGATTTTTTTATGGGGTATACCGCGCCAGAGTCCTAACTGCTTCCACCCGTCTATGAGGCTATGGAATCCCCAATCGGGGTATGTTGTGAAGCTGAAAGTATTGGGGAGGGGAAAGAGATGGGGAAGAGGAAGGTTGAGAAGTGCCTGAATATTTAGATCTGATCACCAAACACGGCTAAAGCCATTTAAAGCAACGTTTCGATTTTGACGATTCGACTTTCACTGGGGCGATACTTAGATTATCTACTACTCTGGAACATTCTGCAAATGTACTAAATAAAATACCTTATTTTTGTCATCGCTTAATTTATTTTAATGTATATGCTATTCCTTCTCTGTTGCTCTTTTTTCTATTTCGTGTTTTATATGTATTTTTGAATTTATAAATAAATAAATAAATACGTAATTAAATAAAAGTTTTAACGCACGCCTAGTTTGAACCCGTGGCCTTTGATTTCGTAGTCTAGCGTCTTACCACTCGACCACGGAGGCTCACCTTCACCTTACTTATTTTATTCCCTTCTCTATTCCCTTCCAGAGTAAATATTGTCCTGATGATAGGCGAGGCACCCGATGAAGGAACTGTAGTAAAATAATTCAAACTGTTACATTTAAACATATTTTATCTAAGATCATATTGTTAGACCCTAATTTAATTTATCACTCAACACCTTATTTGTGTCTAGCTATTAGATTGACGAGATAAAAAAAAAACATGGCGTTACCGTAAACGTAAATGAGAATAAATCTTGTGAAATTCTTTACAAATACTCCTGATTTTTCTGATAATAGAAAAAAAACCATCGAATATGATAAAAGTAACAGAAATATACACATAATTCTTTCATCACACAAAAATGATTCCGTTTTCGTACAACCCTGCGTCGGGCGCCCACCTTCCGACCCACTATACGGCGCGGCTGTGGGTCAGTAGTGTGAAGCCCCCGCCCCTCCCCCCATCCCACGGCCGCCCCACCCGACGACCGTCTGAACGTCTGAACGCAACCCGCGAATACTGGCCGCGTTCTCACAGCGCGCGGCCAAAGGTTTACGTGCACTCACACCCGGGCGACAAACAACACTCGTACATCCATACGTGCATATACACATGCATCCATACATACACGCATATTCAGTGATCACATACAAACAAACAATGTCGGATGCAGAAGAAAATAAACTACTGTTACGTCATTTTAAAGAAATGATTAAAAAAAACATTTACTTACCATTTTTCTTCGGTGTTCACGTATAATGCTAAAATCAACGTTTATGTTAGCATACTCCTTTCTAGAGATAATTATTTTACAAAATAACGCTTGTGCTTGAGGAAGATTAGGTTTACTTATTCAATTGTCCAATCATTTGGTAGTTTTTTGTGTCGGTCTGCAACTTTTACATAAATATATTCTTCGCTAAATTCCTTCAATTAACATCTGAATTCTTAATTTACTTATTTCAGGCGACTAATGTGTTAATTATAAGGAATTAAGCAAATATTTACTAGAAATTAATAGAAAAAAAATATTGCGTTGGGTTGACAGAACCGCATAGACACCTTTGCGATTTAAAACCTTTAGTTGAATCATGAAAATCGCAATGTTATGTAAGAATATTGTCGTTAGTATGAGAGGCCGTTAGTTCCTTATTTATGTATTTCAAGTTCATTTTTTTATAGACCTTACGGATGCATTCATCGTTTTTTTTTAAAGAAAGAAAGAAATATTCCCGGGTTACGAGCCACCTGATATTATTTTTTAAATTTCCACTGCCATTATAAGCCGTAAATGTTGATTGTGCAATGATGAGGGACTTAGCCAGCGGAGGAATTAAACCCACAATGCACGAGTGGGAATCCGACGTGTTTGTCCAGTCAGTTTCTAACCGTTTTGAAACAAAATTTAAAGTACTTAAAATCGAGGTATGGGTAGATAATTTTGACTGATAAATAAATTTATAGCCACATATTATTTTCAAAATTTACTATGTTGACTTTGAGATATTCAGTCAAAAAAGTAATTTAGAGTCGTGGGAGGGGGTGGGCGGTTACTTAACTGAGAGACCGGCGGCGACATGTGACAGTAATATTTTTGTTTGTTCGTTTTTAAATGAAAAAAGTCACCAGAGACAAAATGCCATCATTAATACAATCATGATCGAGAGTAGGTGAATCGGAGTCGATGTAAAATATACACTCATCTGTATATTAAGTTGCACTTTGTTGCTATATAACGTACGGCATTTGCAGTTAATTTTTGAACGCTGGATGCTATGAAACATGGAAAATGCATTTTGGAAGGACGTTGAATTTTATAGGTATCGCAATTAACATGAATACAGTACTCAAGCAGATTCATTGCTTGTATGCAGCATGTTTTAAAATAATTATTCGAAATGAAAATTCCAGTTAAATTTTAAAAGTTTCAATTTTGATATAATGAAAAATACACATTACAAAACTTTTCGAATATTCAAATCCGAACAACGTACAAACTTGTTTTTTTTTTGCTCAAACCAAAAAGTAGGCGTAAGCAAGACAGATGGCTATTTCGCAGTGACGTTTCGCAAGGACATCACTATCGGAAGTGTATAAATATGCACTAATACACACGATCATATTGCTTGGGTTAACTCTAATTAGGCGACCTGCACTCATAAATTTAAAGTATAGATTTAATATGCGCCATGAGCGTATAATTTAAACACATGTTTTTTTTAAAACTAGTAATTACTAACCGATTTCACCCAAGACTCAACACCATTTACTCTTTTTTTAACTATGAGCCGTCTGCATAATGTTTTTGTTTAGTTTAGGGAGGATTTCTGTAGAAAGCCGCTTAATACATGTCTTCGAATTTGAAACAGTTTCTATGAACTATAAATTGTGTTCTCTATTTACGTTTGAGGAGCCAAATAAATTTAAAAAAATAGTATTAGGTGTCAGTTAACTGTCAAATTATGTGATTGAAACAGTTATTTCCTTTCAATATTGACTAAACTAGCGGCTCATAGGGCTAATGACCGAATAATAATAATTAAAGATTGATAAATTAATAATTTCGTTAAAACAACGTTATAAAATTCAAATTCAATGTCAGTTTCCAAATCGTTAAAATACATGAATATCAGGTTCAATTTAAATAAAAAAATGGATCATTTTCATATATAGAGATATACGAGTATATATAGATGTCACAAGTTAAGCTGTGTTTGTATTTTTTTCAAATTGTAGCGTGCTCTTAGCGTAAAAACCTATCGACGCGAATTGTCGATGAAAATTCATACAGGATGCCCATTGCATTGGATTTTCGACTGTCAAAACATAAGCGATTAGTTACATTATTAACATTTAGGATAATGTCATTGTTATTGAGCCTTTCTCTGTTAAGTCATTTGACATTTGAACACCTGCAGCCCGAAGCATCAAGAAGAGGAAATACCAAATTTGTTTACATTCAATGTAATAATATCATGTTCAAAAGACCTTTTATAAGTGAAGAGGAAATGTAGTATCATTTTATATTATATAATATTTCTTGGTAAGAATATTATGTGCAAAAGAGTCCGAACTGCTCCTAACTATACGAAGCCAGTGGGATTATGGTAACAATGTGGATGTATCTACTACCCTAGTAATTTAGTAAGAATGAAAATTTCCTTAAAATATTTTTTGTTGCTTAAAGTATTTATTTTGGTTTTTTATTTTATAATTTCCCTGGAGAAATTATGTTAACGTAAATAAACTAGAAGGTATTCAAGTATATTTTCATATGAAAGTGAAACATCAAAGATTTTTTTTAAATTAATAATTTAAGATCACTTCACAATTTCGTTATAACAACATGCGCTAGCTAAAATTGTTAAATTTACCGTCGTATTTAAAATGCCAATCGAAATAAAATTACGTATGCCTTTTTAATATGTTTTTTAAAAAACGACACCTAAGTAAACACTATGTTTCGGGGTGTTACAGTGAAACTCCAGGAGGTAATTGAGGTCATGAAAATCTAAGGGAAAATGTAATTATTATTTTTTCATTGTGACCCGTAGAAATAAATGTTATGATATATTTTGTATTTTCGTACGATAACGGGTAACTGATCCTTTATAGTACACGTTATATCCTCGACGGCAATAACTTACTGTTATTGGCTCGCTAAATACAAAATCTGTTTGACCAACCGTGTTAATGGGCAGGGATCCACTCTCATCAGATGTTAGCGATGACGTTATAAACAATTAATATATTGTAATGTTAATCTAAAATCAGAACATAAGTTTTCGGCAACTTTCAAACAAAAAAAGTTTCAGAAGTAGAATTTTTATGTTCGAAATGAAATTTGTTTTTTTTTTTCTTAGAATATCGTGAATATTTTAAGTTTCGCGGTACCACCTTGAAACACGGTGTATATTTTCTTAGTATTTCCCTATTTTCATTGGCTAAATTTATTCACATATTTTTTTAATGAAATATTTGAAAATCTATGCAAGTGGTTCATTACGATTATCACATCATTATTTTGAATTAATGTTTGTGTGTATATCGTAATGATATTCATTATTTCTAATTCAGGGTTAATTTATTGCTCATCTCCGTGGACTATAACAGAAAATTGGTTAAACTTCGCTAATACTAAATCAAAATCCTGGGAAAGATCTAACCTTTATATCGATTTACCTATGGCATTAGGTATCGGTTATATTAGAGAATGTATTGCATTCAGAAGACCTCGAGAAATCCTCTTCAGTCTTTACAATGAACCCATGGTCACTATTGTTACATTTGCTTTCAGAATGGACCGAATCCCTTTAATGAATAGTTAAATAAACCTGTAAAATAAGAATCTAGTCTCTGTAATTCGATATGGTAAATTATTTTTATTCAATGTAATTTATGTATTTTTTTATGTTAGATTATTTATAAATTTGTATATTTATTTTTTTATTAAATTCTAGAAAAAAAGGTTACATATATGTATATGCAATATATACCAAACGTCACACAACATGGACAGTTTCTTGAATATAATGTATGATCGGGTAAAACGTATAACCAAAGAGTGGAGTTGGATTATTTTAGCTGGTTTTAATATTTAATAAAATACCCATAAAAATATTTTCACTTTGATGAAAACGACAGCCAAGTAGGTCATAGGTAAAAAAAAAACATATTTCACAGTAAAACTGCCTCTTTTTTTCTGTACAACATATCACACTGAGAAAGCTGTTCCACGCAATTTTTTGCATTAATCTGAAAATAATATTAAATGTGCACCGGTCCTGTGCAGGCGCAATTGGAGCAATCCGCTCCAGACGGCGAATCGCCAAGGTGCTGATAGTATCTAATTACAGTGCCTTTTTATGCGCGCCTTATATTATATTAAATGAAAAAAACCTTACTATTCATGGATGGCAATCGAACCCGTAACTTCCCAACCCGGCGGCGCTGAAGGGAAATTCGCGCCTCTCGTTATATACTTGATACGAGTTGGCACCTAGTTGTAAAATTTTGCATGAGAATAATGATAAAAAGGTTACCTTAATAGGCAAATAAATATCTTTACAACTTTCTTTGGTAATTTAGTAATATTTTTGTAACATGGTAAGATTTTATTAGGACACATTTATTCAAGTGAGTATTTATAATCCAATAATAATCATTGCATATTTATTTTACTCAAGTTCATCGACAAAATCTGTACGATCACCTATACCATATATTAGTGTGTAAAAAGCTAAGAGCGCGTACTACGAGATGCGGTATATTGAGGAGGGCTGAGTACAACCTACCTCCTAACCCGTCGCGCGTACTTCTCTCTCCTCGTTTGCATTAACGGTCCAATAGCACTTTTAACCCGAGCTGTCCCACTTAACCAACTCGATACTTAACCAACCAAACTTGATAGGAAGGTACTTCGCCACACTTGCAGGTAGAAGGGTACCTACTGCTCGAACCCGTAGGTATCCATTTACCTGGCTACATTAGTCTAAAGTACCGCACGAACTTTTCCTCTGAATCGCTCGTTCGCTTACTATCACGCGTGAATTAAACTACTAGACGGTTTGATTGATTATTTGCCATTCCAAATTCTCGATAAATCTATAAAAAATCGCTTCTCAGTTTTTGAAGGCTGGACAGTTGTTCCTAATCACTACACTAATTCAGTTCTTTTGGAGATCGATTCCTGAACACCTCAACTGTCAGGTCATTTTTACGACTCGTTCTTCAACAGCTCGAATTGGAATGACTTGCCGACCTTTAGAGGTGCACTCTATCCTCTCTTTAAAAAGACCATTTACACAGCATCACTATAGATGTCATAGGCCCTGATGGAAATGATTTCCCTTGGAGTCTCTTCTAGTATGGAGTTGATTAGAAAAATTAAATTAAATCATGTTTTAAATAATATTAATAATCTAAAACAGAAAAAAGCCATATACTAAAAAAAACGTTGGTCACGACCGAGTCTCGAACTCGGAACCTTTAATTTATCATAATAAATATTATTAATTTCCAATATAAGTATGAGATCGTTTAAAAATGCCGAATTCTAATGAGGTCTTGATGGCTTAATTTTGCAGTGTGTTACTTCAGGATAGAGTAGAGTTCAAGTCTCGGTCATGAGTCATGACCATTGTTCTTTTTCGTTTATGGCTTTTTTCTGTTTCATATTTGTGTTTTAAATTATTAATAAGGGTTAATGCTTTAAAGTTAATTCCAATTTTAATAAATTAAATTCTCCACTGTTTATCATTGCACTTTTATATTTTTATATTATATTAAAATAATTCGACTGCCAATTCACAAACTTTGCATTTTATAAAATCCAACATGATTCAAATATCTTTATCTTCTGGTCCTTCCTCCCATCGGCGGTTGGCTATCACCACGGTAATGTTTACGTTCACTCAGCAGGCTGCAGCCTGGAACAACTCGTAGACAAGCCATAGAAAGGTGCGGCGTATTCTTCAAATCTTCCTCTGGATTTTCCGTTGATTTTATCGTTCCACGTTTTGTGACCCGTATAGCAGAGTTTTGTTTTTTATGTCTAATACGATTTCTCATACTTTTGCCATTAGATTAAAAATCTCAACATTTGTCGCCCTATCTATCCAGAATACTACGTTCTAAAATGTTCTCTTTTCTACATACCAATGCTTGATTTACTGTTCAAGTTTTCATGCCGTACCGAAGAAGATAAAAACATAATATTCACATTTATTTTGCGTCTGATGAACACCTCAAATATTATGTAGGTACTCGCTTTGAAGGGAGGGAAAACACACCTAGATAGCTACAAAGGTGTGTGCAGAATTTTAACTAAAAAATACGTTTTCAGATAATATGTTCTAGATCTTGAGCTGCTATGGATATACGTATGTGTTATAAAAATATACATGACCTAAATGAATTTCTAAACAGCGTTGGTACCTTGAAGTAACAATGTATGGAGAAAGGGCTTATTCTTTTTACCCAACCTTATTTGGGATAAATCACTTTCTCCGGGTTTTTACGTCGTACACAATGAGAAAGAAAGAGACAACAAAATGTCCCAAATTATCACACCGCTTTAAACTATTGTTAGAATGTTATTCGTGTCCTGCGTATCCATTGACTCCGCCCACACGTTTTGATACGCGAAATAAATTAACATAACTCGACGGTTTATTAGGTTCCAAGCTATACTTTTCTTTATAACAATACTGTGAAAAAGTGGTTATACGAATAAATAAAAACATTATGTCGACATGTGCTATGAATGGATGTAAAAATACCCTAGCCCTAGTCCTATCCACGCCCAAGTCTAGCCGAGTCCGGCAAAACTCATCAAAACTGACTACAGGAGCGCTCTCTCCTGTTTATTATGGCTCTGAGGTTGGTACTGCCTATTTTTAGATTCCTCCACAAACGTATGGATAAACAAATAGTTCCAGTGAGGTAAATAGACTCTTCCCCTAAAAAGAGTGTGCATCACCGCTTTAAAACGAGTAGCTCTATCAATAGGAATGGCGGCGATTGCCGAACATAACACCGATATTATTGTTATTTGACATATAGGAAATCATTTCTCTGTATTGTATTGTTTTACTGTATATTTGGCAAATTGTATAACATTATTATTTTTCACACATTTTCATTTATAATATATATTCTTATGAATCATGATACAAATTTGTTCCTAATCTCGATTACTTTTATAAGTTGCTTCAAAAAAGCCCCAAGCTCGTGTTTTTTAATTTTTGTTCGTGTTTGGAAATCAGTCAGATGCGTTCAAATAACCGTAAATTATACAATTTGTTGCGAGTGTCAAGAAGCGCGCTTTAATATACCTCAAGAATGGTTAGCTGAGAAGTTAACATAAGAAGTTGGGAGTAGGTTTTTACGTGCCCGGTTACGAGTTACTAGTTACTAAGTAGCTTTAACTGTAGTTCGTCTTCGTGTTCTCTTCTTTGTCCGCCTAAAAAGTTCGTTCAGCGAGAAAAGAAAATTATTACAAAGAATCACGTAATGAAGATTCACAAAATCATCAAGTCTGGTTTTTCAGAAAAATCTTTCTGAATTACAGTAATATTCGATAGTTTGAAAATATGTTAAGTCAAATAAAAGCAATAGATATTTGAAACCAAAGTTTTTAAAAATCTTTTTGTCTAGAAACCTATTGTTAATTTTAAACCTGTGATAATTAGAATTATCCTAGATATACGTAAAATAACTTCTGTTGAGAAAAAGGTTTTTTTAAAGTGTTCAGCAACTACTAACATACATTATATACTTCTGAAAAATAATATCTTGGGTGCATACACGTATTATCTTTTTTTGATATGCTTAGATAAGTCATATTTGATACTCAACTTCGTAATATTCCAGTAGAGTGATAAATAGAAGTATCCGTTTTTATTGTCATTTTATTTCGATTATTGTTATCTGTGATAATATGTTTATTTAATAAAATCGTATAATTTAAAAATATTCGTGTGATTAAATGTGTATTACTATGGAATAAGTGCCAAGGGGGTTTAAATTTCATAAATTTCTGTAATAGAATTTCGTAATTTTTTTCATAATCACAAAAAAACTATATTATAGGTATCGCAACCTGAGTTGACGTGAATACAGTACTCATACAAATGCATTGCTTGCGTGCAACATGCTTCAAATTTGTAATTCGCCTTCGGGAAAGAAAATGCAAGTAAAATTAAAAAAAGTGAATACAGGAATTTTGTTCTTTGTATGTAATCATTTTATATGTCATATGTCCTTTTTCAAAAAATAATAGTGCATAATTTTATTTTCTGACACATCTTATTTTTTCTTGATAGATTCGTATCTAAGGAACGATTCTGCATACTTAACTCAAAACTTCATAATTTTACTCATTCCGTTTTTCCTTGCGCACCCAGAGTTATTCGACAATCGTATATACTTGTCGCTTCTTACTCGCCAGTGACAATGAACAGGAGTAAGCAAGACAAAAAGCTGTTCCTAAGTGATGTTTCACAAGGATGTTGGCAGTGTATAAATATGCACTAATACAAACAATCCTCTTTGGGTTTAGTCTAATTGAATGGCTCATATGCATCATTCATTAGTATTGACCTTAAATATTTTGTTTCTCGAATCAAAATAATATGAAATTGAAAAATAATGAATTATTTAAGACCGCATTGAAAATCCCACCCGCTGACATGATACATGGTACAGAAGTATAACTGGAGTTTCAATGCTCCGTTGTTGCCACGGAAGGTTACCGTTTCGGTTAGTCAAATTTGACGGGACCCTGTTTGAGTGTTAAACTCGGGACGGCCGGCGTCTCGCCACCGCACGCCAGACCTCCGGGGCCACGGGGCCTCGGGGCCGCGGGGCCATGGACTCGGTCCATCCCACGGGCCCGGGCCACCCATGCAATTGATCGGACTTTATTACTTTGTCCGATATCATGTATATTGCTATCAATATATGGATCATCTGACGATCAAAGCGGTATTTATAAGTCACCTTAATTGATGTGATAGCGATAGGGTTTAGGCTACATTGTTATCATTGTTTGCCAAATCATATAAGGAAGTAAAAATACAATTATTTTAAATATAAAACGACATAATACCGTCGCTGGAAAGGAAAAAGGGCTTTTGACACGACACTTTGGTAAAAAAAAAGGGGTTAAATATGCACTTTTGATCAGTTTTTTTTTCTGCATCGAATTTTCTGACTATTGTTTGATTCTGAAGACTTTTGTAGTCCTTCAGCCATCTGAAATATATTTACCGTTTGGGAGAAGGCTCGTTTTAAGCGACACAAGTTTGGGAATTTTTTCAGCTTTCTATCGCTTAAGGTAACTCAGTGAGAGCATTGAGTTACCAGAGTTAACTTTTTTTTCAAAATCAAACTGAAAACTTTATAAAATTGGTTGTAAAAAAAAACTTTAAAGTGCTCTTGTGTAAACTTACCAAAATAGCACTTCAGCCCTTTTGCCTTTCCGGCGTGAGATATATAGTATATTTGCTTTACAGAGTGGTAGTTACCATCAGTATCACCCTAGTGAAAGATCAGCATTCAAAATCGAAACGTCACTTAAAATGGCTCTAGCCGTGTTAAGTGACCAGATCTGATTAGTAAAGTAATATCCAACCTTCCTCTTCCCTGTCTTATTCAGCCTCACATCATACCCCACTTGGGAATGCCATAGTTTTACTGGCTCCGGGCATTTGGGACTCTTTTGCACTATCCACATAAAAAAATGTTAAACAAACATAATACAGTATTTTATATCGTGAAAACAAAAAAAAACAATTAAGTTGATCAAAAATAAAATTGATGGCCGAGTAACAAAAAACATGGCGCCTTTGGTTCCTGTTTTGACCACTTGCAAAATTATCCGCGTCGAAATGTAAAAATCCGAGTCGTATTCTACGTTTTTTTAAATAATCCAAACTCATAAAAATGTCCCGTCACTTGCCCAAAAGTCCCGCTACTAGTTGTGTGTGCTTTTGCCGGACCGCCGAGTACCACCGCCGCAGATATCAGTACCAGTGGCGAGTCATTACGGTCGCAATGCGCAAGCCGAAAATGCTTCGCCGTGGTCGAAATAGCGGTTTATTCTGGTGACCCGGCACTCGAGCACTGAACCAGGCCAGTCGAGCGGAGCGCGCTGGTGGCCACCTCCCGCCCGGTCAGCGGTCAGCGGTCAACGTAAGCCATCGTTGACCGAGGCAAATACAGGGGAATGCACCGACATTCAACACAGATATATGTTTTTTTAAACAACATCGAATTACATTAAAAAAACCCAAGATTTAAAAAAAATTCTTACTACTTTTATACTGGATACAAGAGTCCCAACTTCTAGAGCCAGTGGGACTATGACATCTAATTAAGGTATGTTGTGAGGCTGATGATAGTGGGGAGGGGAAGGAGATGGGATAGAGGAAGAGGAAGGTTGGTAAGTACCTGGATATTCAGATCTAGTCACCAAAACGGCTAAAGCCATTTCAAGCAACATTTATTATGAATGATAGTCTTTTACCAGAATGATACTTAGAGTATATATCACACTGGAACGTTCCACAAATATACTATATATAATATTTTAAATGAATTCAATGTGGTATGAGACATATTATTTTAATAAAATTTATTTGCGCACGCCGGGTTTGAACCCGCAACCTCTGGATTCGTAGTCGAGCGTCTTACCATTCGACGGTAGAGTAGTAGGTACTCGGTCAATATTTTTAAAATTTAAACAATTTCAAATAATACTATGAAATTCCATGTTTTTTTTTATTCTAACCTAATTCTAATGCAAATACAGGGGAATGCGTTGACTTTTAAACCAGATATTCAATAACAATCAATTTTTATAACAATATCAAATCACACCAGAAAATGGGTTATTCTCACCCATTTCTAGGGCTATTATTGACAAATGATAAAAACAGGAGATCGCCTTAACGTTTAATTCAGACATTCAATATAGATTTAAATATTGTTACAAAATAAAATCACCACTTGTAACTTGACTTGGTAAGAAAAAATAAATTATTTGTTTTAATCCACACATTTCATGTATAGATTAATGTCTGCTAAAATACATTATAGGTAGGCAGTTCACACTCGTACGTACTAACAAACGAAGTTATTTATAGTGATTTTTTTGAGTTTTTAACTCAGCCCAGTGGCCAATATTGAAAATTCGATGTTATTGATGTTTTTTTTGTATTAAGATTTTCAAGATAATTTCAGTTAAGTGGGATTAAACCTACATTTTTGAAGTCTCCATACAAAAAAATATACGTAAAAAAGTCCTTTTCAGTTATCGCGACATAAAAAAAAAGTTTTTTATCTTATTCAGCACGTTAGCTCACTCAAACTTGCGAGCCGCTGCTTTCTATATTATACTATAGAAATAGAAGGTAGACTATACCAAAGCTGTATTAGGTATCTAGATGTATTTTATGAAACCGGTTTGTGCAAAAATCTAATCAGCCACGTGGTATGATCAAAGCTTGAAAAAATTAATAATTTTCGAGAATATAATTTAGAGGATATTTTTTCTATATGAAAAAAAAAGTTTAAGAACAAAACATTTCTTATTTTTTAGCAGTCTAAGTACCGATCTGATGAGACAAAACTATTCTGAATAAAAACGTTGTTTAAAATGGCTCTAGCTATGTTTAGTGACTAAATCTAATTATCCAGTTACTTCCCAACTATTCTTTTCACCATATCCTTCCCCTTCCTCATTGTTTTCAGCATCACAATATTCAAATAAACATAAATATCAAAACGATTATTCAATTGAGAAATTCCTAAAACAAGCATCAGATTATATACGTTTGGACCATTTACAGCTGTGTCTGCGCGTTTTCTATCTGTCGAGATAATTATTATTGATGGCTTGTATTTATTACACTCTCTACTCTCTAATTCACAAACTGAATCAAATCTAATATATCGATTCAAGTAACGATTGTCTACTGAGGGCAGTAACAGAAATTTGCTCGCGCGAGAGCTTTTAAATATTTCAAAAATTGAATTTGAACTTCATAATTCATATTTTAGGAAAAGTACTGCTCTCAGCAATAAAATACTCAATAATTGGTATACTGAGAGATAATAATATCGTCGCTAGAAAGGCAAAAGGGCTGAAGCGACACTTTGGTTTAAAATGAGTTGAATATGCAGTTTTGATCAGTTTGTTTGGTTCTCATTTGATTCTGATGACTTTTGTGGCCCATCAGCCATAAAAAATATATTTACCATTTGGGAAAAGGCTGCAATCAAGCGACACAAGTTTGGGACTTGTTTAGCTTTTCGTCACTTTAAGTAACTCAGTGAAAACATTGAGTAACCTGAGTAATTTTTTTTTTTTTAATCCATTTAGGTACTGAAGACTTGTGAATTTTATTTTAAAACTAAACAACTTTGAAGTGCTCTCGTGTAAACTTCCCAAAATGGAGCTTCAGCCCTTTTGCCTTTCCGGCGACGATATATAATTTCTTACTGTATCCATGACAAGCTTTGACTGTTACCAGGTCTTTAGAAGTCTTTCTTCCGACATTTTGTAGTCATGGATACATGTAAAAACGTGTCAGTCCTTAACAGTATTTAGGAATGTTGCAAACAAAAATATCTGCCCCCCTTGGCTTGGTGGTGTGTTTAGGCTGTTCATTCAGATCCTTGTAAGACCATTTAATAGCCATTCATTGCGTTCAATTCAGTCATTTGCAGCCGTTACGTCGTGTTGACACTGCAAATTCCCAAGGTGTTTGAATATTTTGATATGGTCAATCACGCATGTTGAACATAAACATGCATGGGGTCGTTACCCGCCGCCAATATCACTATAACAAGCAGTAGGTATGTGTGTATTGGTGTAAGTATTGGTATACGGTGTCTCGTTGGGACCAACTTCATGACATTTGATTGGATTTGAAGGAAGAGAAAGTTGCAGGTGACTTTGAGTGGTGGTGTGCAGCAACATGTCTTCAGAGGTGTGGAACATATTTTCCTTAATGTAAAAGCACGTTTTTTTAAGAGTATCGGCGATTTTATCATTTCAGGGTCAACGCTTGTTAATTTGTTAGCGAAAAACTGCCTAAAAGCACGTAATTTTTCTGCTTTTAAAATGGTTAATTTTTGGTTTGTAAGCCAACTGGTTTTAACACTAATCGTACTACCGTTTCTCAACTAGCGTATGTCAAAATATATCAACTTGGAAAATGTAATTGAATTTAAAAGCTTTGCATCTATATGATGTAATTGAATATATCGTCGCCGGAAAAGCAAAAGGGCTGAAGCGTTATTTTGGAAAGCTTACACCAGAGCACTTTAAAGCTTTTTTGTTGTTGTTTTACAATAAAATTCATAAGTCTTGAGTACCTGGTTGGATTTTGAAAAAACAAATTAACTCAGGTAACTCAATGCTCTTATTGAGTTACCTGAAGCGACAAAAACCTTAAAAAAGTTCCAAACTTGTGTCGCTTGACTCAAGTCTTCTCCCAAATGGTAAATATATTTGAGATGGCTGAAGAACCACAAAAGTCTTCAGAATCAAACGAAAGTCAAAGCATTCGATGTAGAATAAAAACCTTACCAAAACTGAATATTTAACTCATTTTTGACCAAAGTGTCACTTTAGCCCTTTTGCCTTTCCTACGACGATATTCATTGAATAAAAATGTGCATCACACTTTGAAAGAATAAATAATGAGTTATCTAGTGTTTAGAGCTCTAAATAACTGTGACAGTTTAACAAAACTCAAACGACAAAAAGTTGAACTAAAAAGACAAGTTCTCTATCTCATGTTTAATGTATTTGACTTACGACAGTTGGTATTGTGCGATCTTAACATTAATTGAGATTTGGTACTTGGTGCAATTGTTGTCGACCCCCTACCACGTGAATTTTCCACCACACTTGAATGGAGACCCACACGTTTCCATTGCCGCGGAAGCCTCCAAGATACTCGTACCGGGATTACCGTACTACTGAAGCCTTCCTTTCAATACCTCGGTGCCCCGACGTAGCTTCAGTGTTTCAGTGTATTTACCAAGTGTCGTGGAGTGTGAGCCAACTAACAAGCTAACATTGAAACAACTTCCACATCTGTGGACCTTACATCAAAATATTGTTTTCATTTGACAGTGGATAAGGTATTCTTACATTAAATTTACAGTAACGTTAGTCGATTGCATTAGGGTAAGGTTATTTGACTTAACCACATAACATCGGGTAATCTCTTTCATGGACTCAAGTAACTGACTTTGTGTATTGTGGGTTAAATAATATTTATGAGAAATTCTAAGAAAATATCTTTCGTTGAATATATATATATATATATGTATATATATACGAATATATATTTTCGTTTATAGTCTTGTCGCTGTGAAATGTGTGATTGACTTTCTATGCGTCTCCTATGACGGCCTGAAAACATTAAGTTGAAATGAAAACCCCATATTTTTACTCAACATCATTGTATGTGTAAACCGTAAAACCAAAATATTATTTTTCTCTTATTTTTTATATTTAACTCACCAAAAAATCTTAAACAGGTATGAAAAAGTGAAAATCTCTAGAATCATGGAATTCGCATAAGTATTTGTGTATGAAACTTTTAGAACACAAATATTTTCAGCTCTCAACCTCGATTTCATCATGAGCTATGGAGCTCTTAATAATCATTTAGATGGACAAGAATAAGACAAGTCGCCATATTGATAATATCTTTCAACAAGAAATCTCGTATGAAACCTGGTAGTAAAGTTAGTACTTATACAGGTTTAAAATTAATGAAACGTTGTTGAAGATTTTTTTAACGTACAGATTTATGACTGTTTTTTTATAACTATTATTTGAAACCACAATGCACAGTGTTGAATTTAATGTATGTTTTACAGTTTTGCATTTATTTTATTTTTTTCGTGAATTAATGCGGTGGTTTCCAACACTGTCAAACTTTCTAATGGTAATATTATCAGTGTGAATATTCACACCAAACTAGGGCAAAAGGACACAAAACTGCTCAATGGGTTAATGGGACATACACTAAAATTAATACTAAACGTGAGCTATCTTGCAATATGTGTGTGTGCTTTTGGCTACACGACTGCGGAATACAGGATGGTTGGAAAATATGAGAGGGCAAAATATAAAATAATTATTCGGGGGGTATAAATCAAATGCACAAGGTTCGTTTTTGTTTTTAAGTTCCAAATAATGATAGCTTGTGATGTGAATACTCCGTGGCAGCAGTGCATTTGTTAACTAATTGAAAAAGTAAGTGCGATCAGGAAAAACGTAGATTGCCAAATCAAATATTGTCACATAATTATTTTTGTAGATAAAGATGACTGTAGCTAAATCTGCAGTCACTTAAGGAATGAAAATGTTACCAAAACATCAAGCGTACTGACTCAGTACTTAAACCAGTTCATTTATGTGTGATCTAAAGCCAAAAAGAGAATCATGTTTTCTTCCAAAATGTGATATTAATTTAATATTGAAATAAGAATTTGAAACATTAAACCTTAAAAGTGCACATCTCTCACAGATGAAAAAATTCTATGCATTTCAGAATTTGACCGCGATTTGAGCATTTTTTTAAAATTCATTACAATAGCTATTATTTAATTTTGGTAAGGTTCATCATACTGAATAATCAACATCACAACACCCAGGATAGATCCAACATAAAAATAACGAACAAGATACCAAGAAAAGCCGCTCTCAGTTTATATAAATTCATGCCGTTAATTTCTTTCGTAATGTTTTTATTAATGAAGTAATGATGTTAATAATGATGTCTTATCCAACCGCCCTGTATTCCTTGAGCATACAACAGACACCGCTACCTTGGGTGAGTGTTGGAGATGTATGCACACACTATGCACGTATGAGTTGAAGCACACACAGCCTCGAGGTACACAGGCGCACAGGTACACGCAGGTATAGCGGCATAGCAGGGGTCAGTGCCCCGCCAGAGCGAGTAGGTCCCGCAAACGAAAGGGAACGCCGTCGGCTGCTGGCTGGCGCCATGTGGACTGCTGTCACGTGAGTGAGTCGCCAATGGCAGATGGAAATCGAGAAAGTTTTAATTTTCAATTATATATTGGTACCTAATGTTTTCTAATAGAAATTAAGGTGTTTTAACGTAGGAGAGATAGTTAAAGGTCTACACTTGTTAAATATTAAGACGTAATTACAATTCGACATACGCCTTCGTTATTTTTTTCCGATTAATTATAGTGTGTGCAAATTCAATTTAAGTATTTCCCTAAGCATAACATGTTCTGTAAGCGAAAAAAATCAGTACCTGTTCTTAGAATAGAACACGATCCATTTGACTGATAACTAAATAACCTTACCAAAAAGCTGTAGCAGACCATTCTGTATAAATAATACATTAAAACTATATAAAAATATATCAAGTCAATAATAATAAATAAAACACTGTTAAATCGATGTTTTGAATCAATCTCTTTTTTTTCAATTTAAATATTGTAATATTGTTAAATTTAAACAATTAGCCTGTTTTTGCCTGTCATACATAACATAAGGAAAGTGCTAGTATTTTATGATATGCTTATAAGTGTATTGGTAAGACCATACATAATATACAAACTTGTATCATCCATCGCCATAGATGTATACAACGCCAAACAATATCATCCGAAACTCTAATTGCAAACACTGTTTGATATGATTTAAGACTATCTCGGCCAATTTATGGACTTAGGAAACTATTGCGGT
Source organism: Drusus annulatus (assembly GCA_022651775.1). NCBI lineage: Eukaryota > Metazoa > Arthropoda > Insecta > Trichoptera > Limnephilidae > Drusus > Drusus annulatus. Next base: position 1,050,067 of record JAGWCC010000094.1, read on the forward strand.
ATATTAAACCGTATTCTATTTCAATAACTACACAAGGTAGTCGAAACGCAATACGACTCCAATACCCCAAAAGCCAAACATATGAGACACTGTTTGATATTACTTTGTACTTTTAAGAAACAGTAATCAATTTAAATAAAACCATTTCTTACAGAGCCTTGTGAAAAAGTTGGAAAAATTACTAAATAAACTCCACGCAACAAGTGTAAATTTGTAATAGAAATACAGTAACGTTTCTAAGTTGACAACTCATAAGTTTTTTGACCTGTGCAATGTGCTACAAGTAAAAGTTCAAATAAATACAACACTGTGAAAATCTCTACTGCCTTTTTGATATTTGGTGAAAGATTATTTTTAATCGTTAAATCAACAATCACTGACCTTTGTTCATTGATTTGAATAAAGGCTTTCGAGAATCATCTGCTAGTGATATCTAAAAGCACAGTTAATTTACCCAGAATCAACTCAAAATCACAAGAACAACCATCATCCACCTATCGTCTTGAACCAAGTGAAAGAAGAATAAAAAATCATCGGTTGGAAACATCCAAAGAGGCAGTATATACGTTCGGAATTGGCCTGATTAGAGCATCTGCAAAGTTGTTGCCATGTCTCAGAACTGCGAGCCCCCCTTCTCATCCACCCAAAGAGACGCCAATAATAACATGTACTCCGGAGGAGGCTGCACTGCGAAATCTTACACTAAAGGATCTGGCGGGAGCAATAAAGGATATCAGGTAAGAATACATTGTAAATCATCTTATCATATTTATTATCATAACGAATTTCAAATACTATTATTTTAAAAAAAAAACCGGTGAAGAAAGAAAAAAATCAATAATTAAAATCACAAATAAGCATTAGGCTCTGAAAATTTAATTTTAATTTTAATAAAAATAGTCGTAGTTGAGAAATTTCCTGAATAAAATGGGTTGTTTCCCAGACACCATTTAACCCTTATGTGACTGAAGAAAACTACACCTTTTTAAAATCGGTATGAAGGTTTCTTTTACAGTATATAATTTTCTGAAGTTTACTGGACCACTTTAATAACGTAATACATTTCGACTCAGTTCAAGACTTGGGGAAGGGGATAGGAATTTCTCCCAGTACCATCTTTTCTTAGGGTTTTTAATTCAGTAGGTGACTAAAAATAGTAATAAGGATACAGGTGATGTACTTTGAACACTACAGTACATCATATTAATCATTAAAAATAAGATGAAATAATTATTAAATATGGACATGTTTCAAATTTCATATAAAACACGTGAGGGTACCCAGGTACCCATTCAGTCATCAGAAGGTGTAAGTTTTACTTAAGCGTTTTCCGCTCACATACCACCCTCCACATAGCCATTGGTATGTTTAATTCATTTTCACTATTGTGGGGAAGTCAGAGAGTTTCAGCCGGTTAGACTTACTGGAACATTGAGGTGATTTTCCACAAAAACGGCGCTATAAAAATCATCCAAAAATAAATAAATAAATAAATAAACATTAAAAAAATCTATTTTGAAAATCGAAAAAGGTACGCTTTCAGTCACATAATGGTCAAGTAAACAATTGAGATTGGGCTCGAATTATTGCTTACGAAAATTCAAGACGGATGTCTCTATCGGAAATTATGTTGAAACAGTACTAATGATTTTCAAAATATTTTTTTTTTTAAATGAAAACATCATATTTGAATAACGGTTTAGTGACGGGGTTGGATAACGCACCCGTCTGCAGACGGGAGATTCTCGGTAGCACCCAAATCTTTTTTTTTCTTTTCTTTCCAACTTGTATTGTTTGAATATTATTAACACTCTTTCATTGATTAATATCATAATGAAGCTTTAAGTTCTAAAAAAAAAAAATTAATTAAAAATTATACTTGAAATACGTAATAAAATGATAGCATTGAAAAACAAAGGAAAATAATGTAAAGAGATATATATGAAACTCAAAGCACGATTCGGAAAGTATCTCACCCTTTCAATAATGTTCCTCCCCGAACACATTGCCTCATTCTATTGTCGGATTTTTTTCTATGAAAATACCAATCCTTTAGTTTCTAAGTATATTAATTGCTTAAGTTAAGCGAAACCGGTCATATTTTTTTAAAGTAAAATCTGTGATATTATACAAAAAAAAAACATTTTCATTAAATATGTCCAACCACAAAGTGATTGCTTTCCACGAAAATATAAAAAATATATTGAACTTACATCGACGATATATTAATTAGACTTTGTTCTTAAAGTGTATGTTAAATCAAACTTCACTTAAATATAACCGATATGAATACCGTATTTTTTACAGCAACAAGTGACAGCGAAAGTCCTTTTTGGAACAGTGGCAGCCATCAACGAACTAAAGCTTCAGGAAAGAGCCGCCAGGGAGGCGCGGAGAACTCACTAACATTACGTAAGTTGAATAATTTCCACATTGTCCAACTATAAAGTGAATTGCTTACTGTATATTTATTTATTACGAAAAACCTTCTTATCTACGAAAAGCATTTTCGCAAAGCAAGAAAGTCAATATTTTTTTAATGGCCAAATAATTCCATCTAGATCTGCTTTTCCTCTAACGAGGGTCCTCTAGCGAATTTATCTCAAACTCTCACAATTTTCATTTTGCTATTTCTCTTTAGCCAAGTTTCAAACCTAACGTTCTTGGTAGAACAGAAAAGCCTTCTTGGTTACGGAGAAATGATCACAGATGGCAAGGCTGTCGTGAAGATTAGAGATTATTAAATTTATTATATTTATTTAACTTTCCCACAACCGAGCCTAGAGTATTAAGTGAATATAGCCTTTATTAAAACATAAATTTATGTTCACATTTTAAAATAGACCCAACAATAATTACTTTGAATTTACTTAGGTTGAGGTGTTTCAAGCTTTCATTACATTTGACATCATTAATAGTATATATTTTGCATATACCTAAACTTTTCTTATAATCATTATAACTCTGTTCTGAAATATTATACAGGTATATTCTTTAATGGAACTTAATTGGTCTAGAATCTGTTAATTGTTACTCTATGTACACATTAATGAATGACAGTTTGTTTCCTAAAAAAAAAAAATTCAACGATTAGCCCGCTCTTGTTTTTTTATACTTTAATGGTCTCCGTTAAACGTCGATCCTAGCTACTACCCTTTTTAGGTTTTGAACAAATTGTGATCATCTGCCAGGCATAAAAATATGACCCTTGCGCTTTTCAACTTATCACAATTTGTTCTTCTTTAATCAGCGTTTAAAGAAGACCCTTAACAAAACAAAATGGGGCTAGTCATTAAATTGCGACGATGTCAAATGCGCCGAAAGTTTAAGACAACTCGCACTAGAATTCACCAGTCTCTGTTATAGAGTAGATAGCTTTTATTCCAAAATATACTATTCCACAGTTTCTATTTTTTGTTCGTAGACATCTTTGTAGGTTTTTTTTACAACGTTGTTTGTAATTGTGATATTTTTGTCGCGAACTTGGCTAGTACCTTTTACGGGCACGCTCACATCTTCTAATAGTATGTTGATATTTCGGTTTCTAATAGCTCTCAACTCATTTGACCTCAAAATAACTAGTTGTTCAAATGTAAACCATTCCTCATATATGTGCTTATTATATTATGAAGGTAACTTCCATATCGGAAACACTTTCCAATATGCAGGCGTCGGCTGTTCCGCCAAACTAACGATAGGTACGTCCAGCCTAGAGAGTTTATTGTGACAGCTAAATAATGTACCTACTTGTATATGAAAACTTTATTTTTTATAACAACCATTGTTTAACTCTCATTTTCAATATTCATTACTTTCTGTTTTTTTGTGCTCGTATGTCCGCATATATAATATTAAGGCACTCCAGTAAAAATATTACGACTTAAAAATAATATAATCAAAGTTGACAGTGAAGGTCAGTTCTGATTTTATAATACTATTATTCGTACAATTAATAAACCGATTTTGATCAGATCGACTGGATCAAAACGCCCCAGACCTAATTCGCCCTGTTCGCAGCGACGCAATGGCCCTGCAAACGGGGTAGAAGGACGTCAGCAATGTGGAGAGATTGACAAATATTGTAACGTCATCTAGTACAAAATCGTATAGAATTCTTATAACTTCAAATCGGGCCCGTTTAACGAAACAACAGATTGAACTTACTAAGAAAAGTGCCATAAAGTATATTATATGTAGATTCTAAATATACTGACAGTGTTTGGGTCAAAGGGGTTATTTCACATTTTTTGCAAACAAACTTACACCTAGTGGTTTGAACCGCTGTCACACTTTACACTGTCGCAAATCGATAAAAAGCTCCATCGTGATTTTTTACCGTTACTACTTTAAATAATCGCCCTCACAATTCTAACCTAACCTAACCAATCCTTAAAGTAAATAGTTAATCCCCACACATTGTATCACTTGGCATTTGAGTAAGACGGTCAATGAAGGGAAAAAAAATATTAGTGGAATTTCTCATTCGAAGTTGTATTAAAATTTGCTATAAATATAATATCATATTATTATCAATTAGTTGACAGTTACATTGTATACATTTCCTAATGAATTGGGATTATCTTAAGTTTTACAAAGGCACATTAAAATATATTTTATATATTTAAACAAACGACAAAAATAAACCGACCGTTTATCAACTGTTAATTTTCCTTAAAATGACACAGTTATTTCATAAAATACTATTCTTCTTTAATTTTAGGGTATGCATAACGTGATCCTACGTCCTGTTTTGAACGGGAGACCTGAGACCGCAAAGTCCCCGAGATATCATTAAAATATAATAAATCACTTTCTCTGGGTTTTTACGTCGTACACCATGAGAAATAAAGAGACAGCAAAATTTCTCAAATTATCACACCGCTTTAAAGTATTGTAAGGATGTTCTTCGTGTCCCGCGTCTTCGTTGACTCCGCCCACACGTTTTGAAATGCGACATAAATGGACAACGGTTTTTTAGGTTATATGCTATATTTTTGTTTATAACAATACTGTGAAAAAGTGGTTATACGAATAAACAAAAACATTATATCGACATGTGCTATGAATGGATGTGTAAATACCCTAGCCCTTGTCCTAGCCACGCACAGGTCTAGCCGAGTCCGGCAAAACTCATCAAAACTGACTACAGCAGCGCTCTCTCTTGTATATTATTGCTCTTAGATTCCCTATTTCGTGGGCAGTACCTACCTATAACTTACACAATGTTTTTCACCATCGCATTTAAATCCGGAACAGTGACCACAGAAAAAAACAGATTGCAAAATAAAAATCAGACTTCCTAAAACAAATCAAAGAACCACTCAATTTTCTCGTAATTTATAACCAGGCACACTTACGAGGAACTAATGCTCCATCTTTTCACAACATCAATCAGAATAAATACATCGTCTTCGATGAATGTAGTTTTTCTAAAAAGATAATTAAAGTTTGTTACGGGTTCTGCGAAAAGAAAAAAAAACTTTCTCATTAAATGTAAATTTTCACATAAATAATTATTTGATTAGTAGGAAGTCGAAGGCTTGCTGGGTGCAATCGTGCGAGGGAAATTTTTACAATAACACTTAATAATACTATTTCAGTTTAACAACTTACCTAATAGATTATTTTCTTCCTATCTAAGTCTACAACAGCCGATACAGGTAAAAAAAATTGCGTGTTCTATGCAAATCTCATTGATATTCGTGGCGTTTCTACGTGGTTTCGAACGAAAGTGAATAGGAAAGACGTTAAGTTACGCGTAAAGAGAGATCTGAAAATTTGCTTGTCAACTCCGTGACAGCTTGATTAGGTTAGGTTAGGAATGTTTAGTTAGGCCCGGCGTGTGCCATACATTTTATATGTTACACTTCAGTGTTATATAAATAAATTAACATTGAATATTTGTGGCACGTTCCAAAGTGGTATATTCCATTCAGAAACGAAACGCTGCTTGAAATATCAATACTCGTGTTTAGTTACCAGATCTGAATAGCCAGGTACTTTCTAGCTTTCCTCTTTTCTATTTCCTTCCACTCTCCTCACTCCCTTCGACCTCACAACATACCCCAATTGAGGATGCCATAATCACACTGGCTGCGAACAATTGCGATACCTGTACGATATCAACTACATATTAAACAATACACATTCCTTGTGCGTACGTACATACGTACGAGTGTGACATTTTCAAAATTGAAAGCGATGTATGTGTTATGAAATTTTTATTTCCATATAGCGATTAAGTACACACCTATTATCTATTTTACCAAATGATTATTTTTATTCCGTATTTAAATTTATTTATTATTACATTTCATCTGCAGAGAGAAAATTTCTCTATTTTCATCTTTCAACTAGTTTTGATATGAAATATTTTACATATTATTTGAAATTTTTTTATTTATTTGATACCTACCGATTTAACTTGTAAAATAATGTATTGATGTCTAGATAGCAGCTCTTATGAATTATAAAAAATCATTTTAGGCAATGGCTCTTAACGGTAATATTATTATCAACAGTATCTTATGTACGTACCCATGCATTTGATTCAATGACTGAACAATCATTGTCAATACATATATTAAAATCAAATAAACACAACCTTATAGCTACAGCTTATATGAACAACGTACAAACTTCACTCGGTGTATTGCCTTCACGTTCACAATTGAAGGTATTACCATTTATGTTGAGTTATGACCTATAACAAAACAATGACAATAGCACAACTCATCGCTCAAATTATATCTACCATCAACTGTTTCTCAAATAACTTTCACTTCTAATTGTGTGATGCGGGAACTTTATTTGTTGTTATTTTTTATTAACGCGCACATAAAACCACTTTTTTCTGGTGAATATGTATTGTATAACTAGTTGTTACCCGTAAAAACTCACCGGATGTAAATTGAGTTGCTAAGAAAAAATATTAGTTGCTTTAATCCACCCATTTCAAATACAGAATAATGTCCGCTAAAATACGTTATAGGCAGGTATACTTCACAAGGTAGGTAGAAATTTAAATAGTATTTCTTAAATTTCATCAACAAGGAACATCAGTTCCTAATTTGAAAAGTTCACACTCGTACTTACGCTATCGCAAAGAAAATTATTTGTTGTTATTTCTTCGTGAATATGTCATATCAATTAGGTGTGTGAAGTTTTGTAATTAGCTGTTTTAAAAAAGCGATGTTTTTGTTCATACGTTTTATTTGACACCTTCACTTTCTAATGTTGGGTAATGTTGTTTTGACAATACACGCTGTCTGTAAACCCGTGACACAAGCGGGAAACTGGTGAATATATATCACATTTAGATTCGATTTTATGGTATAACTTTTTGATTTGAGCTTTCGTTTTCGTGTAAATCAAGTTCCTTTTTTTTAAATATCCAATCTCTATGGGGTTTCTGTTGGATGTTTTCTTTTAAAATTTGTCAATGTATAGACTCGGCTCTAGTAGTTTATTAATTCTAAATTTTCTAAAAAAAAAATGGCAAAGGGTGTTTTTTTTTAGGCAAAAATTCTCAAATCGAAAAAACTTATGTTTGTTTGGGTTACCTGTGTGCTGCAAATAACACCTTTCTGCTGTACCACGAGTTTATAGACACCGGGTATAAAGCCATTTCTGCGAATGAGACGAGTTAATCCCCATTGGCTCATTCGTTCAAATCTTATCTGAGCGCAAATAACATGTCTCATTAAACTGGAAATAAAAAAATTAAAACACATTATGAGCATGAAGTCTTGATATGATGAATACTAGGTTCGTGCTCACATCCGCACTGGAATAATTTCCCGTCCCTCCATAATATATGAAAAGTATTTCACGTAGGTACCTAATACTTTCTAGTTCCTATGCTGACTATTTTCCTACAGTCAGTCACCCCGGGAATCTCTTCTCAAACCTGTACTGGTCTCACTTCTCCAACCAGGTATTTCTAGTTGCTGAAACTACTGAAGCAGTGGCGTAACAATCCCCTGAGCAGGCCCAGACGTGGGGTGTAAACTCACTCCAAGGCGTTCAAATAGTAATAATACTATAAATTACTCTTTTCTGTGGCGTTATTTTATGAAATACCACTTGTTGTAAAACAATTTTAATCCATATGTATTTTTTTCACGAACGTAGTGGTATATTCCATTCAGAAACGAAACGCTGCATGAAATGTCAAAAATCGTGATTAGTGACCAGATCTGAATAGCCAGATACTTCCCAACTTTTCTCTTGTCTATTTCCTTCCACTCTCCTCACTCCCTTCGACCTCACAACATACCCCAATTGGGGATGCCATAATCCCGCTGGCTCCACAGTCCAACAGTAACGATACTTGTACGATATCAACTACATATTAAACAATACACATTGTTTGTGCGTACGTACATACGTTGGAATACATTGGAACGTACTTTGAATATACTTAGGTGTTTACATTGATACAACTAGCAGCTATAAAATAAACAAAAACCATTATTTACATTTTTGAAGTGCTGTACACTAACTTGCTGTGAAAAGGTTTAGATTTTTAAATTGAAAATTACCTTATAAAAATGATAAAGACGGTTAAAAATTTTAAAAGGGTCGGAATTACGTTTACTTTACAAATTTTAACGTTTATTCTGAAAAGAGGAATGAGATAGGGTGGGAAAAAAATCTAATAATGTCGTTAATTATAGGCCTATCCACATATACTTTAAAATACACCGTCAAACACAGAATTTAACTAAGTATCCTCATCACTAATGATAAAAATTAATTATGAAGTTTAGGGAAATCTATGATTCGAAGAAGATTTAAGCTACAAATTTCCAAAAATGCGGTTTTTTTACTTGCCCCAGCATAATTTTATTTTTCTTTCGTTTGCCATGATCTAAAATCTAATTTAATAAACTAAATATATTATATTGATCATCTAAATAATTACCTAAGTCAGTTGGATTACATAATTATATTAGAGGCATAAAGATAATGTAGAATAGAACGTTAAGATCAATTAAAAATATAATTTTTTTATTTGGCTTAAATCTTCGATTGAACCATAGATTTCGCAATACTTCTACTTATTTTCTTACTTACTTAGGTAAAGGACCACTAAAGAAATTTGACCAGGATGTTAATTATTCAGTAAGTCTTACTACAAGATGGTCATGACTTGAATCTAGTGGACGGATAATTTGTTTTTAAATTTCTGCATAAATGAGTCGGTTCTTTACTTTACTACACCACTGCACTGCAGTAAGTAGACTTGTAATATTAAATTACGAGCTCAGCAAGCCACATATATCTGCCTAGGTAATTTTTAATGCGCGTAAAGACTTTGTAAATAGAGCCTTAAACTTCAGTAACATAGTACGATTTAGTTTTACGGTATATTTGAGCAAAGTGAAAACTCGTAAATATTAATACTGTATCGATTGATTTCCCTGACGCTTTAGAAGTGGATTGAAGTCTTTTTGGCACTGCATTACATTTTAACATGCATTTAGTAATATTTTGTTTTTACCATACCTTACCATTGCCTACTACCATATCAGAAACTTAATACTAAACTTGGTTGACGATCATTTTCATATAAAGTATATTGTTACATTCCAAACCGTAGGCAGAATGGCAACCGCACTTCTATATTCAAAAAAGTTCATTGCACATAATGCCCGTGGGCCCTAATACGGCACCAACACACATGGAACTAGGGCCGTAATATCTTCAAGGAAAAAACATCAACGGAGAGTTAAGAAAGTAACCCAAGTTTGAAATCCTTTCCAAACTTAAGGGAATAAATCGATGTTTTTGTTTAGTTCGATTTTAGGAGATTTTTCGGCTAGATGCAAACCGCATTTCAATATCATTCAATCCACCTATTTTGGAGACGATGAATTTTATAAATAAAAAGGTTTAGATTAATCAGAAAAAAAATGTATTCGCATTGTCGACTTCTAAATCTGCTAAAATTCATTCTGGTAACCATACGACAATTTACTGTAATATATTTAGTATTGTTAAAGCAATACTAAAGTCATTTCTGAATTATCAAGTTCCTTGTAATGGTGTATTTGGGAGCAACAAACCACGCTGCTCCAATGGGTTGGTATGTATAACGATCACAATACAAATATATAAATGATACATACGAAATACATACATACCAAAACTTATACAAGTCTTATGGTGGTATCGAATCCGACACCACTGACCCAGAGTCATCAAATCTATATTTATTAGCAATCAATATAATACAGAACGACGAATATCCTCCGGTTGTTGACTGAGCCGAGATCAGAGACCATGATTGTATGGAGATGCCAAATGATTCTCAGATTGAATGCGTGGAATCAGAAGGGACTAAGTTACTTATTTTAAATTTCGACCTATCAAATAATTTCAACTGCTGTAATGTTTTGACTGAAGTGCTGTAGTAAATGATTTCACTTTTTCTAATCACAGAAATAAAATGACATCCATAAAAAAAACTAAAATAACTTTCTTAATAAATATTACATTACCTGGCAGATTTTAAAATGCATGGTAGCGCACAGTAAAATTATAAGGCAATAAGCAAATCAAGGTAGGTTTAATATATCGTCGCCCGAAAGGCAAAAAGGCTAAAGAGTTCAATACCTGGTTAAAAAAAAGTTAAATAAAATTTTACTCAATGCTCTCATTAAGTTACCTGAAACGACAAAAAGCTAAAATAGTCCCAAACTTGTTTCGCTTGAGTCAAGCCTTCTCCCAAATGGTAAATATCTTTTAGATGGCTGGAGGGCCCAAAAGTCTTCAGAATCAAACGAGAGTCAACTGCATATCTAACTCATTTTTGGCCAAAGTTTCGCTAAAGCCCTTTTGCCTTTCCAGTGACGATATGTCTTCGTTTGCCACTACGATATTTCTGCAATTTACGAATCGCAATTGTAGGAACATTTTCGCTACTATCCTTAATCGATCATTATTACGTGGTCTAAATTTAATCAACTGAATTCTTATGCTTTATGTTACTACTTGACTCAACGAAGACTATGTCAACATCATACGCCCTTATTCATAAGTTGTTTCAAAGAATTGTTGACAATGTTTCAGCAGTCAAACATGTAACATATTGAGTTGCTACCGGAAATATCTTCATTAGATTATAGTGAAGTAACAATTTCCGCAGTTTTATTGTGAGAAGAAGTTCCCTTTAATGTTGCGTGCGAAGTATTTTTCTTTTGAATATTCATCAAAAATCACAAGCACGAGGCATTTTCTAAAAGATGTTGGATTGTGAGCGAAGATCACATACTCCTCCAACTAATGGCGATAAGGTTAAAATTGCCACTTTATATCAGCCATAAGTAGGAAACTCGACACTTCAGAGCACCTCTACAACAGCTTTTCTGTTCTAGGCTAGTAAAAATACTCTCCATCGTTGTTTTTGTATTAATTATTTATTCAAATTAAATGTAAGGACACGCACTCACATAAGCAATAAATCCCCACTTAGACCGATTCAACTATTTGTACAATAAAAACATAGAGTATTTTTTGCAAATAGCCTTTGAAGCTCAGCACCCAAAATGGCACTTAACGTCACTTTGTAGCATTCTAGTGCAAGCAATATTGCACATGATTTATCTGTAAAATCTACATGTGCAGTTAAAAAAATATCTAAAGATTTCAGAGAATTTTTTTTTTTTAAGTTGTAATTTTTTTAATTCTATGAAAAACATACTAAAATGTCAATAAAAGGTGAAATTTGAAAACCAGCGCAGCCGTTTTAGAACGTTTTACCTAAAATTCCAGTACGAATTTCATAAATAATTTTAAGAATTACCGTTTGAAAATAAGATTCATCAGAAACCTTAGAAATTTGCCTAACTAACTATATAGAATTATCAGAAAAATCATGTGTAGTATTACTTGAATTAGAAAGCCAAAAAAATTGTAATTTTGTGTGCTGACCCTTAATACACAATTTTTTTTTAATATATTTCTACATTATTATGATTTCATAAATGCGTATATTGATACGCCAAAGAGATATTTTTTTATTCGTGTAGAAAACAAACCATGAACCATTATCGTGTTCGCTTCATAAACCGTTAACGTGTTCGGAACCAGGAACACCAAAAACGTAATTACGGTTTTTTATACGCTGGATAGAACAATAATCATGAATCTACCTTTTTACAATTTTCCTTTGGCTGCGCTTTTTATAATCGGTCAAATTACAAAACCATTTGCAAACTTCGTTATGTAAGTTTTGCACTTATCAATTGCATTGTAAGGGGACGCTAAAACTTTTTGGACGTGGAATAAGAAATATAGAATGCCCCAATAAGACATGGCACGATCAAGTTAATCAAACAGTATTTCTCAACCAACAATGTCGGATGTTCAAATTGATATCTTTGCAATAGAGGTGTTCATAGTTTCGTTTGTTATTTTTATGATTTTTGAGAGCAGTGTTGTTTTTATATTTTTCACCAACTATGTAATTGGTGTAATTATGTGATTGAAAAATATTTTATAATAACAGCTCTGATGCAAAGTTACCAATTTGCACTTCCAATATTGTTCGTTAGCACAATCGGGTCATTTCCAGAGTTCGTTTAGCACAAGAGTATGAAATGAACAAAGCGAAGAGTGAGTGTCATGACAGAGTTGTGTGGCGCTCCATCTGTCTACCCATGCTGGGATATATTGTGATGGTTAATGAGCTCTTAGTCACAAAATAATTACGTTGAATGAAGATTTTTGATTGAAAAAACAAGAGGGCTACAATAAACACCGTAAAAAACATCAATTTCCCGATTAGACGAGATATGTTTTATATTTGTATGTACATACTCGTATATATGCATGAGTTTTGCAGTCATTGGAGAAGTGAGATTTAAAGGAGTGTTAAAATAAAGTCATTTTACGATGACTTTAAGAACGATATTGCGTTTTGTATTATTTTTTGAAAAAACTGTGAAAAATTCATAATGCCAGAGTTGACCATTCGAGAGTATTTTACTGAGATTTTCAATTATATAGTTAAGAGAAAAATTTGAGGCTTTGTTTGATTTTTGCAACAAGCTTAACTTGTTTGTTACGCGATGTGAGTCATGTAATTTGCGCACACTCAGCTTTTAATGGCTTCCCGACTGAGTGTTTTTTTTATTGGGTCGGTGCTTTGTCACACTTTTTTCGGTTCAAGTTAACGACACGCAAGATGGTTCTACTTCTTCCTCTCGTGCGAATCGCACCCGTGAACACCGAACAGGGTGAGACGCGAGATGGCAGAGATGGCATCGACACCTCATCGACATCGAGAGGTCGGCTAACTGTATTTCCATATCGGAGCGTCCGGCGCTTCCTAGTCTAAGTGCCCCAGGATTAATACGAGGCAAACTGCTCTTTGGCTTAGTCGCATCTCGACATTCTCAAGTTCAAGTTCAACTAAAGAACGCGCCCATAGACAATACTAAAATTAAGACCCTTAACTACAGTGAAACGGCGGGAAACTTTCTTTTGGCGTTTATTACGGCGGGAAAACTATATCATCAAATTCGCGAAAATGTCAAGATAATGACGTTAATTTTGTTGCAATAAAATGTTTTCACGAAGTCCCTTCGGCAGCAAATGACGCAAACTGATTTGATTTAAAAAGTAATCAGGATTGATGCAACTGTGAATAATTATGGATTCGTTTTGTGCATTGAAACGGTGAGTTATTTGCAAATACAAAATTAAGTTTCAAAATTATCGGGCAAGTACTTGATTGGAAAACGTTAACACATTTATCTGTTATAAATTTTCAGGCTGAACCTAGCACCTGCTATAATAATTAATCAATATAATATGTTTTACATGTTATTCCTCGGAGTCGTTGACCTATGTTTACCGACGTAATTCTTATTGATATGTTATGTAGAATTCGTAAAGACTATCCAACAGTTACGGCATATTGCATACAACAGGTTTTTATGATTTCCCCCCACTAAACCTTCGTAATAGGTGTGTATTTATATTATTTCTAAGGAAAAAAATTAAAGGGCTTTGCATTGAAATGCAATGGAGATAAAAAAAAAACTATAGGCTTAAAAAAAATCAATACCTAATCATTCATAGTTATGTAGATGTTTTGACTGCGGGCACTATTACAAATGTAATACAATTCAATATTTTATCAGTATGGGGGTGTGATTTATAAAATATTTTAGGATGTATATAATATGTGCTTACGAAAAATGGTATATTTTTCCCATTCTAAAGATATTGTATAAATATTAATATGTTTATGTTATTTTTCTCCCTTATTTCAGTTTGTCAACCTTCAGGATTGCTTCTCTGTTTGCGGCCATCCTTCTCACACTCCACTCAGCAAACAGTTTTTCTATTCAGCATCCTGACAGCACACTCACTCCTCACTCCAACTATGAACCTCTTCCTCCATCACCACCCGGCGGCAGTAAAGCAGTCGGAATCTCCGGGCCCCACTTGGGAGACGATACAGTCGGTGATCTCGTAAGAAGTGCCGAAGGTGACCACGAGTTACATCACAGTGATTCATCTCATGAACTTTTTGCCCAGTCAACCACAGACGGAATAGATTATGACTCCGCTACCGGAAAAGATTCGACTCCAAGTTTCGTAACTTCAACTATTGGCGTTATTTTGACGGAAGATTACTCGACACAAAAAGCGTCGAAAGAAATAACTCAACACTTTATAGGTTCTGATGGTTTACTCAACGTCGAGAAGAATAGCACTTCTCCAATTGGCGCCAAAAATTCTTCTCAATTAAATAATATTATTACCCCACACAGTAGCGGAATAATAAAGCTACAAAATGATTTTGATGAAATGCTCGATGGTTCGCGAAATATTTCCTCACTCGAGCAAAGTACAAAATTTGAATCGGTTTTGTTTGTTGACAAAAAGGCTGATGATGTCACGAGCAACAAAAAAGATGTTACGATGGAAATAATTGGCAGAACTTCGAGACAGGACAGTGAATTCATCAATGATGAAACTACCATCTTTCAATACTGGACAACTCTCTCTAGTGATATTCCTGGCAGTGAACAAACCGAAAGACCAAAAGAGAATAAAATTATCGAAATAGAACCTAAAATCAAAATTGATGTAACTATAGATAACAAATCTACTCGTACTTTAGCGAAACCCTCTGTAAATATTAGCGACGTAAGAAATAATAAGGAACAAGAAAATATCGTTCATTCAAAAGAGTCAAAAGTGACCTCATCGGAAAAAGTTAATGGAAACCATTTAATTTATAACAAAACTTTATTAGATTTAAGCAAAGAAGAAGAAAAAATTAAGAATGATGATAAATTAAGTAAATTGGGAGACGATTTATTAATTGAAGACCTCTCCAGATCAAAAGATGTGAACATCAGTTCAAGTGAAGCATCGGTAGAGAATCGCCTCGTCAACAATTCCCCACTGGAAGAAGACAAAGATGTTCTGGAGGCAATTGACTACGGCTTAAATAAGATGAACCAACTCTACGGGGTGCAGGAGCCGATGCTATATAATATGGGTAAGTTTGCATTCTAAAATAATAATAATAATAATATAATAATAAAAGTTTTATTCCGGAAGGTATGCAGGAGTAGTGCAATGCAATACCTTCCATAATTGATATCAATACATTGTAATAATAATAGTAACAAAATAATAATGAACAGAAATTCATAAGAAATAAATAAATAAGTAAATAATAAAATAAAAATATATGAAAATAAAATAATAATAAAAAAAATAAAAAATAAATAAAGAATGTAAGTAAGAAAATATTAATGGAGTATATTAGGCCTCATTTCTACAAAACGCCATCAAGAGGGAGTCTATCCTGGCAGCGTTAAGATTGATGGGGCCAATAATTTACTCCAATGCGCTTCTATGCTTGAGTTCGGGATCTGACGGGATTCCATGATGAGGTTATTTCTGGAGTTGTTAATCCTTTCCCGCATTCCTGCTACCCTGGTTCTCATAAGGGCTGCAAATCCTGGAACTCGCCCCTCGGTGAACATACCGGAAGCACTGCAGTGCCTGGGAAGACTGAACATCATGCGGTAGGCGTTGTTGTACTGGACCCGAAGCCTTTCCATGCTACTCTTCTTAAAATTGGTCCAGAGCTCGCACGTGTATAGGGTAGTGCAGAACGCCAGGAAGAGTGTCCTTTTCACTGGTGGACTACAGAGCCGAAATCTTCTACTGAGCATGTTTGATTTCACACTGAGTGCTCGCCTTTGCCTGTCGATGTCGTCGTCATCCATTAGCTTGCTGGTGATGATGTGCCCTAGATATTTGGTTTCTTCTACTACCTTTAGAACCTCACCGTTCAAGAAAGCTGGAGGAATGTTTTTCGGACCCTGCCCGTATCTGATAACCATCAGTGCTGTTTTTAGCGGATTGTAAATCATGTTTGTTTCCTGAGCAAACTCTTCGCAGATATTCAGGAGGATACGTAGCCCTCTTATAGACGGCGTCATGAGTACCATATCGTCTGCATAGCTCACATTATTAAAACACTGTCCTCCGATATGGCAGCCCACCTTAGCATTATTTAATCTATGGGTCAGTTCTTCCATATAAATGTTAAACAATAATGGGGACATGCATCCTCCTTGTCTAACTCCGCTTTTCAGATGAAAAGGTTCGGAAAATCCATCTTTCCACTTTACCAGGTTTTCTTGTTGCCGGTGCCAAGTGTTGAGAATGTGGACGACCTTCGATGGTATACCCCTTTCAACGAGTTTAGTCCATAGTAAGGGGTGATGGACTCTGTCGAACGCCTTACTGAGATCAAGAAAGCACGCGTAAGTAGTTGTTTTCTTTTTTCGATAGTATTCCAACGTTCGTTTTACGCAAAATATCGCTGTATCCGTGGAGCACTCCTTTTTAAAGCCCATCTGATTATCGCTCGTTTTCATGTGGGGTCCAACCTGGTCCAACAGAACACGTTCAAATATTCTGGCGATAGAGGTAGCAATGGAAATCGGTCTGTAATTTTCCTGTAGAGTTATGTCGGACAATTTCGATTTGATAATCGGTATGATTATTGTTTTGGTCATATCTTTAGGATCCACTCTTAAGGATGACAGTAAACAACGTTGCGAGTAGTTGCGAAATCGCTCCTCCTGCGTGTTTGACGTGTTCGATGCTCAATCCATCGTGCCCTGCTGATGTCCCAGCTTTCATGTTTCTGATGGCTGTGTTCACCATGTTCACTGTGACCTGGAGTTCAATATCATCGTATTCTGTCAGTGGGGTTTCGTTTGAAGAGACGGTAGCGGAAGGGGTTTTAGTGGCGAAGTGCAATTTGAAAATGTTGGCGATGTTTTCCGGATTCGTTTCTCCATTTATGTTATTCGGAACTTTACACCGTACATTTAACACTTTGTTTGACTTATTCCAAAAATTTTTAAAGTCCCGTTTATCGAAGTAAAAAACAGCTCAATTACAGCTTTCATAAAAAATATACGAACGTATTTTTAGATTTTACGAAAATGGGTTGGGTTTGTTTGCTGGAATCAATAGAGCATTTCGAACAGAATTGTAACATTATAAGATACGTACTTCGATCCATAATGTAGAAAAAAATGCAGAAACATCAAACGTTACAAGAACTAACAAGCAATTTAATATAATGCCCACTTACGTTTTTGCTCATAACAAATCTCCCTCGAGCACTCTTAAATAATTATTATAGAGTGCTGGAAATCAGTAGCGGCTTGTGATTTCAAGTTTTTTTTAAATCTTATAATAATTATGCTCTGAATAAAAATCAACTTTGTGATTTGTTAAAAAAAAACAGGCAACAGCATTAATTTATAGTATTAATTTCGTCAAGGTTTCACGTGTGTTTTTTGTCATTTTTTCAACGCTTTCTCTTGAATACGATTCATCCTTCAACTAAATTTTGCCCACGTGAGAGCGTGTGCTCTATCTAAAACTAATAAAAATCATTTTACAATAATTATATTTTCCTCAAAATTGCTACAGTTGTTTCTGTTTGTTGTTGACATATTGCAAATCGAAATTCAAACATTCTTCTGCCATTTGTAGGTATATTTATTATTATACAAACTGATTTGATACATTTAACTGAAAGACGTTCAAATAAATAAAAGCGTAAATTATTCGTCAAGTGTGGAGATATGAAGATAGTTCTCCATGTTTTCAAGTAATTGTTGAGAATTTGGCTATGTAACTTTGACAGTACTCTCATGAAGGGAAGGTTTCCCGAGATTTATCACAGCCTTAATTGATGAATGATTGTCTCCAGGGATGTGGCTGGAGCCCGACAACCCGGCGCGGTACGTGGCCACCTTCAACTGGCAGTCCGAGGAGGCCAGGAACCTCTCCATGTACGGATACGCGGCCCTGCAGGCCTCCAAGCATCTCAAGGAAAAGTAAGCTAACCCACAAATTATATTATAATCAAAGGAATGAAAAAAAAAATGTATCTAAGACCACGAATATTATTTTAATTTTTATGACCGACCGGTTTCACTTAGCCTAAGCATCATCAGGGTACAAAATGTATCTAAACAAAACATACAAAGTGTGTGGTTATATATATATACATACAGAGGGTGAACAAAACATAACATAAAATAACAAAACAATAAGAAAACAATTGTTGTCATGTCAAACCACAAAGTGATTGCTTTCCACGAAAATATATATTATGATCATTTGTGTATTATATTCCTTTATCTTCTCCTCACGGTTTACGATTTGGATTCATCTATCTTCAATAATATCAGTAAAATAAGTGCGTTGGGCATCCCATTGTGCTCCGAATAGTATTATTCGAGTTTGAACGATGAATATTTTACAAAATTTGTACTTTTTTGTATAGATTAAATTAACATGTCGCGTCGTTTCAGATATTATTAAAAATGAGCGGGATACACTCGTAATTTGGTACCTACTTTCGGCTGACATGTTGGATTTTCTGTTGTTTCTTTAGGAAGTATTTACATTCCTTTCGTACTCGATTCATATAGCGCCTCCGAGGCGAGGAGCATTTCGCTACGCCACTGCTTCTAAATTTTCTGAGCGCGTATTGGTGATTATTATCTATGCTTGTCAAAAATTATTATCAAATCAATGGATTCTCCACACATCAGGCTAAATAAAATACAAATAATGTTGAAAGAAAATGAGTAGTGAATGTAGCCATTATCAATTTAAAATAGGAAGGAAGGAATAATATTAAACCCAGTTTATGGAAGAAGAAGGAAGGAATAATATTAATAATGTTCAAACCCGGCGTGCGCCAATAACTTTTATTTAATTAATATGTGTCATAACACATTTAATTCATATAAAAATAATAACAAGTATATTTGCGGCACGTTCCAGAGTGGTAGATACTCTAAGTATCGCCCTGGTGAAAGACCACCATTCAGAATCGAAACGTTGCTTGAAATGTCTTAAGCCGTGTTTGGTGACCAGATCTGAATAGCCAGGTACTTCCCAACCTTCCTCTTCCCGATCTCCTTCCCCTCCCCACTACCTTCAGCCTCACAACATACCCAATATGGGGATGCCATAGTCTCACTGGCTCTAGACGGTTGGGAGCAGTTGAGACTCTTGTGCGGTATTCATGTAAAAAAATAAAATAAAATAAAATAAAACAATGAAAGGAAAACATTACATGAATTTCAAACTACCGTAAAATAAACCTGGCAACCATTATTTGATTCAATTTATTTACGTAGTTCGTCTTGCATGAATATTGTCTTCTCGAAAAGAAATAGCAAATATTACTATAGCATTGTTATCAGAAAACATTATTTAGTTGAGGCACTTACAACATACTAAGTAATCATTTTGTAGGTAGTAAAAATGAATCATAGGCCGTAAAATGTGCATGATCGCGATATTTTTGCTTCAGCAGCTCCATTACACTCCCCTGTACCTATCACTCTTCTAATGTTTCGGATGTAAGTATTTTATTTACTTTACAGATTGCATCATCACTTTAAAACGTAATATTTAAATGTTTCCGGTGGGAACCCTAGAATGAGAAATTGTTTATGAGATGCTCGCGTTGAGAATGCTTCATTGTAACGTAACTCAAACATATATCAATGTCAGAAAATTATCTTAGAATGGAACGTAATTTGAGCTTTAAAATGGTTTTAATCCGTTTTATCAATAATGTATTTCTTAAGCCTTAGTAAAAGAAAGTACCTCTCCCTCTTTCGTTATTTTTTACGGAAATCCATCGCCTAATCTGAAAACGTGTAAGAAATGAGAGAGCTTAAAAGTTCATTGTATCTGTGAACGATGAAAGCACGCACATAGATACAGCTGCCATTCCGATTATTCTTTAATCATGTGTTAACTTCGCTAATATAAAAGTTTTCCGATTGTTCTAATCTTGATTTGACGTGTGAGTGTAAAATACCTGGCTCATTGAGTTGGAGAGATTCTTGACTGGTAGGAATGTACGCCAGAAAATAATAAATAATAGCGGATTACGTAACGCTTTGTAATATTAAGAAAGACGTATCTTTTTTTATATGCGCAGGTATTTTGAAGAAAGTTACGCATTACTTACGTTACATAAACAAATAAAAACATTTTTACCACGTATTTAAAAAAAAAAAAAAATGGAAAGTTACGAAAATGTTTGAAATATTATCATAGATCTTATTTTCTTGAACGCTTAAATGAAGAAGTCAACATGAATTACGCATGCAATTAACCTACAGACTAATGGCTAATAAAAAAGGTACTAAAGTGCAACCTTTTTAGTTTTCAGATGTAACAATGAACCTACGATCCGTGATTGCGTGTTACGTTTTTAGTATTTGGGTACATCGAACTACATAATTGCTTGTCGGCTTCTATTTATAGGTGGTTCAACTGCGAGTATAATGACATAATAATTGTCCGTGTGATCTTGATTATAAGAAAAAACTCACCGAGGATTGTTATACAATCATGAACAGCATAATTTAAAAACTTGTAGAATCCGTGTTTATACAAAGATGTATAAAAATATGCTAATCAAAATACTATAAGACAAGACAGGGGAGAAGTACTGAGCTGGAAGTCACGGGTTCGAAACCCAAAGTAGGAAACATTTTTTAAATTATTTATATAAGCGTTTCAAATACAGTTTTTTTAAATATATTGTATACTTGTACCCCGTTTCGGAGTGGTAGATAATAATAATTGACTGATTTCTATGGCGCCGTTTTCGTAAAATAAATATCAGCTTAAAGACGTTTATCACAGTCTCGTCCAGATATTTTTTTCACCACCATCCAGAATCAAAATGTAGCTTCAAATGGCTTAAGCCATGTTTAGAGACCAGATCTGAAATGCCAAGTACTCCCAAAACATCATAATATATTTTCCCTCACCTTCTTCTCCTTATTTTCTCCAGTCTCAAAATATACCGCAATTGGGGATGCTGTAATTCTCCGGACTCCGGTTAGTTGGGACTCTTATATCACATATTTTTACATTTTTATTAATACAATGACGGCCTCCATGGTCGAGTGGTAAGACGCTCGACTACGAATCCAAAGGTCGCGGGTTCAAACCCGGCGTGCGCCAATTACTTTTATTTAATTAATATGTGTCATAACACATTTAATTCATGTAAAAATAATAAAAAGTATATTTGCGGCACGTTCCAGAGTGGTAGATACTCTAAGTATCGCCCTGGTGAAAGACCACCATTCAGAATCGAAACGTTGCTTGAAATGGCTTTAGCCGTGTTTGGTGATTAGATCTGAATAGCCAGGTACTTCCCAACCTTCCCCTTCCCAACCTTCCCCTTCCCAATCTCCTTCCCCTTCCCACTACCTTCAGCCTCACAACATATCCTATTTGGGAATGTCATAGTCTCACTGGCTCTAGACGGTTGGGAGCAATTGAGACTCTTGTGCGGTATTCACGTAAAAAAAAAAAAAATACATAGTACCAAATACAATTATAATAATACACATTCAACACAACTTTTTATACCGCGTAATCTTGCGAGTATATAAAAATTGTTTTTACAGAATGAATTGTTATTATTTATAATTAGAGTAGTGCTGTCGACCTTTGCCCTCGCGAGCAAATTCAATTGTGCAAACAAAAAGCATTCTCCGACAACTTCTGAATAATAGTAATAAAATGGTCTCGGTGGTTTTGTATTGTCTTACATAGGTACCCCTGGAAGTCAGAACTCAGAACACACGCGTATCTGATAGACAATGGTTGACAACTTACGGGAAAAGAAATCATTTTACAACCGACAAAGTAATACAATGATGAGAAGCTTACATTTAGAAAGTCCAATTTCTCTGTTCGCATGTTAAATTATTAATTTTTATTTTATGCGAAAATTTGCTACTAGAAATCTCGACGTGATACAAAAGAACATCTTTTTTATTTATTTATTTTTTACCCATTTCAAAAAGTTTGAACTATATAAAAATATTTTTTAACAATAAATGATTTGTGTAATTTTTTTTTGTTTCGTGATGCAAATCAACAGAAATCTGCTTGTTTTATTTTTTATGTGAATACCGCCCAAGAGTCCCAACTGCCCGAAGACAGTAGGACTTTGATAACGTCCCCAATCGGGGAATGTTGTGCGGCCGAAAGAGTGGAGAATGAGATGGGAATGGAAAGTACCTGGTTATTTAGATCTGTTCACTAAACACGGCTTATGCCATTTCAAGCGACCTTATGTCCAATTTCTGGAAATGAAATGGCTTTATTTAGTGTCAACAATGAATAACCAGATAATACCGAATCGTCTTGTTCCTCTTATCTCTCCCCGTTCCCTTTTTGGTCTCCCTCACACAAATCATTGAATGGGGCATGCCATAGTTCCACAGGCTCTTGGCAATTTGAACCCATTGCGCGGTGTCACATAAAAAAAAAAGTTTTTTTCTAAGAATAATGCAATTTAGGTTCAAATCAGTCATCTGTTAAGACAAAAAGAGACAAATCAAACGACTTTAAAAACTGATACAGATGTGTCAATCGTAATTTTTTTCACTTTATTGTGAATTTTATTAAGTAGATCCTCATTTTATTTACGTAATGCGTTAATATTCGTTGAATTGTTTCCTTGCTTGACCCCAGCTAGAAGTAACAAAACGTCCGATTACTGTGCGCGTCGAACTCTCGAATGTTGAATTACCAAGCCACTGTATTTGTAATCGATTTATAATTTCCAAACAAATTAACTTTATGACAAAATAATTATGAATCACTGCAACAAATGAAGCAAATGTTTCTGATTGTATGAATGAAACCAATGTAATCGCTAAATACCTTACAATGAATAATTCTAATTTAGTCGGCTCTCCAAGGTAGCCGGAAATGTTTAATGAATTCAAAAGGGGAAATCGATAGAAAAATATTTTTTTGTTAGGGCAGCAGAGTTACATTGCATTTGTGGTTTATGCGTTTCGTATTACTTTTACAAGAATTTGGTCACTGCTGTGGAAATTAGTTATAGGTAATTAGATTTGGCAAAACGGTCATCAGGATATCAACAATGATCTAAAGAAATAAAACACTTGACACTTGTAACATAACGAATTACAGAAATGTTCGCACAAATCGAACATTTCATATTCAGAATGAAGAAACAATTTGTTTTAACGTCAGTGGCTTAGCTATTGGGCCCCGCGGGCCTTATTTCAAAACAAGTCTATAAAAAGTTTTTGGTATTCGCAAGAAGGCGTTAATTTGCGACCAAACTCACAAGAATACGTAAAAAATCACGAGATGTAACTTGACTTGTCAAGTGGAAACGGAGAAAAAAAATACATTTCAAATTTAAAATGAAAAGTGGTATCTTGTAAATATTTACATTATAGGTAGGTACTTTATCGCTTATCTGGAAAAGAAAATTATTTATAGTCAATAATGTTGGTCGGCCAAATATAAGGTAAAACCTATGTCTGGATGAAGCGGTGTGACAGAATTGTCAATTGTCACTTGATAGATAGCTGGAATAGATGCATTGCTAAGATATTTACTTTACATATTTTTAGAACAGGTGAGAAGATAATATAGCCAGGTCTGATCAAGTATGCTAATTTGCTTGGCATAGGTAATTTAAAACCTCTTTATAGCTGAATGCACAGGCTAATCAGCTAGTTATCAAAAATGTTTACAAGAGATCGTCATTAGTTTTTCTAAGTATAAAAATATTGTAATTAAAATAGTGTTCTCATTAAATATATTTATATTATAATTTTATTTATTAGAAAAGTTAAGCTGGTATGTCTGATTTCTTGTTACGCACAGCTGCCAACATGAGAAGCACTAATCACTCGTGTCCCAAGAAGGCAGTCGCTTTAGAAGGTGAAAGTTAGATACATTGATAACCCTTGTACAACGCTTCGCTTTCATTTATTATGCATACGAATATAAAAATAAACTAAGTAGATATTAATGATTAATAATGGGGAAAGTTAAACTTGCTTCATTGCATTTCGCTACGGCTCCTAACCATGCATAGGTTGACAGCTTATTACCTACCTGCCTAAAGGTTTGTGGACGTGTCGCAAGTAGGAACTATACTAATAATTTGTTTTATTCATATCATAATTACTTTTCCCAACTATCAGAGTGCTAAAATACTTTTTTTATTATGAGCTGGGTGCCATGTCATTCTGTGTTGTTGGTTATGTTTTGCAAACACGCCAAGAAAGACAGAGCTGATTAATTGAATATGGAAAGTGGTTCAATCAATTCCATAAAATGGGTTGGTTGTTTTCCGCTAAACAAAATCCTGTATGTACACGATGCGCTTCAAATAATTGTACATTTCTTTAATATTTTTTATAATTTTTTTTTGATTCCGCACTTGAAGGGATATTAATTTCGAGGCTCCGGATCACTATTTCTATTTTCAGAATAAAACTCGGCCTTTTCCCAATACGATAAACGAAGAAATAATTGAAATATGCAAACGATATGCAAATACAAAAGATAATAATAGTAAAAAATATATTTATACTTGAATGTACAATAAACATACTAAAGTCGATGATTATTGAATGTGATACACATACTTTTAAACATCATAATAATATAAATGTACGTAGTAGGTACCCCTAGTTCAGTATCATCTTGCTTTAGCTTATATGCTCCTAGTAAACATATATTTGAGTATTTCCCTTACGAGAGTTCTCAACCATTTAAGATAGAAATCAAAATTATCAGCAATTCATTACTCCAATAATCTTTTGGGGAGTCATCCTTATTGTCATTTTCCAACAAATTTTCTCTGACAAACCCAGCTTTTTTGAATTCGAATATATTTTGTCTGTGAATTAGAGATGGCAATTGATATTAATGGAGTTACTAAGCAGTAGCGTGCACAGAGTTTTTGATTAGGGTTGGCAGAAAAAAAAACAGGGATCAATTAATAATAGAAATAGGTACCAACAAATGTCACTGATTGCTATTGGATTTGTTCTGTAAAAGCAATGCCTTAGACACTAACACAAACGAGCCCTTTGAACGTGAAACAGCTCACAGGATAGATTTCTCTGTAGTATAGTTAACATAAAATAACTAATTTTATTCTGCGTTGGCGGAGTTTGAGCATATCGTCACTGGAAAGCCAAAAAGGCTTAAGCGACACTTTGGTCAAAAAAGAGTTAAATATGCAGTTTTAATCAGTTTTTTTTTCTGCCTCGAATGATCTGACTCTCGTTTGATTCTGAAGACTTTGGTGGCCCTTCAGCCATCTAAAATATGTTTACCATTTAAGAGAAGACTTGACTCAAGCGACACAAGTTTGGGACCTTTTTAGTTTTTTGTCGCTTCGGGTAACTCAGTGAGAGTTAACTTTTTGTTTTAAAATCCAAACAGGTACTGAAAACTTATGAATTCTACTCCAAATAAAATAAAGAAAAAACTTTTAAGTGCTCTGGTGTATACTTCCCAAAATGGCGCTTCAGCCCTTTTGCCTTTCCGGCGACGACATGTGGTTACTGCTTTTGACACGTTATAGTAGGAAAGTCGGTGAGGCGTTCGCGGTGGTTTGTCAAAATTCGCGCTTATTTTTAAAGTGTAGATTTATTTTTTGCAATAAATTCATATTTTAAATCCAATATTATACATATTTGTATGCGAGTACAGCAGAGCACGAGGTGGTAATGTGCCTTTTTCTAGTGCACGCCTCTGTTACCAAGTATCTAATATATGGATCATACTATCTAATATTTCCAATTAAATCTTTAATTTGATCATCTCTTGTATCACTTAAATTTGCAGCTGCTTATTTAAGTGAACGTGCTACAGTTGTTGAATTGAAAGTAGGCTGAAGCTATCTAAAATAGAGCTGTTATAAATGTCTAATTATTCCTATCATACCGACAAGCTGTCAATCCGCCGTTCGTATTTTTCATGGTATTTTACGTATCGAGGTTAGCGAGTTAATATCAGAAAGATTTTCTTACACAAATTCATGTTTTTGACTCTAATTATGTTTTACTAGTTATTTGTTTCCCATGAAAAATCACGAAATGCTACTTGTGTTGCCAAGAAAAAATACTAGTTCCTTTTTCATCAAATATAGAATATTATCTGCAAATTAGAGAATATTATTCCAAATCAGCTTCAAATTTGAATAGTTCGCACTCGTGCGGCTGTACGTAGTCACACAGTATAGTTATAGTTTTTTCTCGGCACATGCAATTTTAAAAAGTAACAATATTTAGTAATCAGAATGAACTGATAGAGTGAAAAATAAATTTATTTACTCATGGTCTGCTAAGACTACTTGAGAAGTTCGGATTTATAAGTTAGAAGGGATGAATGGTTATTAATTAGATGCTTCTATTTGTTACCCAGGTAGTGAAGTCTGGGTATTAGAGAATGGGCATATGCATAAGTAAGTGAATAAGTCGTACAATTAAATGTTGTGATTGACATAGTCAGTCAAGTTGGCACATGTAAGTTAATTAACGATAACATATCAAGACAATTAATTTGTAATCGATAATTTCAAAAATAGTGACGTTGCAATAAGTCGCCGTTACATGTGACAGTGGCAAATCGTGACTGTTGGGTGTACAGAGTATAAAGAGTTTTTTTAACGTTTTTTTTTTTGGTTTTTTAAATATTGATCAGTTTCGACTGCAAAATGAATAACGTTTTTTTTAAATCTCAATACTCTGGCATACCAAAAAATGACGAACCGCCACTGCATGGGATAAGGTACGTACGAGGTATTATTGCTAATATTTGTTACTAATGTTTAGCACTGTCATCACTCTAAAAGCCACTTCTTTTTATTGATCATTATTGAGATTCAAAGCGAATAAACAGAGAAAAAAATGTCAGGAGAATATTTATTATATAACACGAAAGTGAATAGTAGAAGAAATTGGTGACGCCAGAGGAAGACATGGCACGATCAAATTAATCAAATACTGGAAACAGGTCATGCCAACAGTCAAAATAACAAAAGAGTATGTATGAGACGATGTATGAATGCGAATAAGCGAAGCGAGGAGTGTGTGTCAAGACGAGAGAGCTGTGAGTTGGTCTGTCTTCTCTGCCTACCCCTGCAGAGAAACGGCCTGATGGTTAGCTAGTTAGTTACTATCTTAATTTATCGATGCTAGCAGTCTACATGTTGTGACGATAATTTTACGACTGCACAGCTGTTGTGAGGTAGACAGCTAGACAAACAGTTCATTCCAATAGCTAGCTACACTATTCGTCTCTATCTTGCCTTGGCCTGGCTGGCTGCTTTCTCTCGCATCCCACCGGCCGACTTTCTTCTTTCATCTCGTTTTTCGGTCGCCCCCGATCTGTTCTGCGGTCCACATCTTCTCGAAGACGATATGGCTGCATCTTTGGTCTTTACACAAAGGACATGCAACAGTGGGTTACTATGGCAAAGCACTTTTTTAGCGTACCGATTGAATGCTTTCTTATGCCATTGAAACTATTCAATCACTTTTCAATTATTAGAAACAATAAGCATCCTACAATACAACTACGGTACTCTATTTTGAGAGTCATTTTTCTATTTACAAGCCCATTTCGCGTTTTAAGTTTCAACGCCTTTTTTCTTATTGAACACTTGAATGTGGATCAAACAATAAGGCGTCTTGTATTTTTAGTTTATGGTTAGGTAAATGGACATTTCTAAGTTCCATAGTTCAATGCTGCGAGCTAAAAATAGTTATGTAGACCTAGAAGTTCTAGACAGAAAGAGTTGAGCAAATTTTATTGCCCTGTAACTCACCGTTAGAGAGTTTTTCGTGCGTACTTTACAACACATAGGTTGTCTGCTTAATAGTTTCGAATCGTTGGCTTCGAAAAGTTTTTTACGATAAAGGTGTTTCAGCGATGATCTTAAAATTTTGCCACAAACATTTTAAACATCTTCTGTACTCAAACTCTGTTTTCATTATAGCCTAACCTAACAAATATCAGTTGATTCCTTTAGATTTCAGTGTCTGTTTGACTTGATCACACCATTTTCTATAATATGACTAAAACAAAAGAAATTTTACAACTGTCGATTGACGCCGCATACGAGTTTTAGGAGAGAAAAGGAAACAGAGAATGTTATATAAAATTGAAAGGGGAATTTAGGGAAGATTCTCTGATTTTCTAATCTGGATACTTCTTGATATAAAAGCTTCTTGATATTTGATTCTAAATTATGATCTTCGTCTCCGGCTTTAAGCTAATCTTGCCGCTCTGTCGCAAAGCTTGTATTGTTATAATAATACGTTACTCCCAAATGCCTTTCACGCTGTAGTGAAATCTACATCCATAACGCTGTCTAATTTTTCAATCCCATTTATCAATCTATTTTTACTTTGTTTAAAGTGCCAGATGGTATTTTTTCTTAGAAAGTGTCATGACAACAAATAAATGTGTCCAATTCAATAGTTGAACTCTCTATGGCATACACGTCTACTCAATAAGTTCGTAAAGAAAGGCGCCTGCACTAGAAATTGTATTAAATAATTAATCTCTTTTGGTTGAGAGACAATTCTCCGTGACCATTTTTTTTTTTAAGAAAACCACACTGATATCTCTAAAACCTCAGTGAATGGTAATAATCAGGAGTACCTTTAGTTAATGAATATTAAAATTATTTAATTTGTTTTAAATAGCGTGACTAAGGGAATTAGAAAGCGTTCTGAAAACGCAATCATTGTGGAAAATAACAAACGAAGTGTGTTCAATTTATACCTATCTCTATAATTAATTATTTACACCTCTTTGCCAAATTCCCATTTCGCATCAATATGAATCTGGGGGATATTCATTCAACTTTCTATTACAAAATGAAATACTCAATACGATTTAAAAAGCAAGAGCAAATAATAAAAGTCAATAAATATGTAGATTTTTTACACTTCGCAATGCTAGTTCATTACAATAACAAGTCCTAAAAATTTATATTTTTGACTTATTGGTATTATGTGTGTCTTTTGGTTTCTTATGATATAAGGAATCAAAAAACACAAATAAGTGTAAAAAAAAAAAATGTTGGCTTGTTATAGTATTGATCTAGCACAGTGACTTGTACACGTGTCTATTTATTCAACATCGCCTTTGGGGCACTTTACTAAACCAGAAAATAACCTTATACTGTAGGTAGTTAAATGTCTTCGAAAAAAATAACTTTACGAAACGAACTTAACGGAAAACGATTTTTTTATTTATTTACTGTTATTGCTATTATTATCCCTTTCTGTAATCAAAGTTTCAGGCAACCTGGTAGTGTCCATCATCATAACAATGATGCGAATCAACGGCCTCCGTGGACAAGTGGTAAGACGCTCGACTACGAATCTAGAGGCCGTGGGTTCAAACCCGGCGTGTGCTAATACATCTTATTTCATTTTTTTTTTCAGAACACATTCAATTCATGTAAAATAATATATAGTGTATTTGCGGCACGTTCCAGAGTGATATATACTCTAAGTATCGTCCTGGTGAAAGACTACCACTCAGAATCGAAACGTTGCTTGAAATGGCTTTAGGAGATGCTATAGTCTCATTGGCTCTAGACGGTTGAGATCAGTTGGGACTCTTGTGCGGTATTCACCATATATATTTTTTTTAAATCTGCCTTGATGATAGTCACTGCAAATATGTACAAAACCCATCAAATATTATGTAAAATATGAACAAATGTTTCATATAAAATCTGTAAAGTGCATTAATTTAATAAAAATATTAAAAGACGATCCCAAGATTTTCAACACCTGCCACAGCTTTTTTCCACGCACAATTAACTACGCAAATTAAATTTGAACTTTGTCGTATTGTTGAAATCTAAAAGAACTTAACTAGTAACTAGTTCCTACACGTTTCGCGAAAGTAAACAAGGTGAATTGCTTTGTTTGCATTATGAAATTAATTCTTGTACTTACATTTAATATGCCAGTTACTAAAGTATTCGATCGCATCTCAAAAAATACAAAACGTATTGTTTAATTTCACGCCGCAGGCGATTTTCGCATTTCAAATTCAACCTTACCTTATAATAGACAACACAATTAGTACCTATTGTGTTCCTTTATTTTTGATGTGCATGCTGTGGAGATCGTGCTCTGCGGTAGGGAAAGCTGCGAACTGAGAGAAATCTGCCAACGACTTGAAGGTGGTCTTCGTGAGGTTCCATAAAACGCAAAAGTCTCCGAATAAAAGCTCCACATATCTCACATCATAAAAACGTTTAAAGATTTTTCCTATTGTTATGTGGATGCTACACGTGAGTTCGACCATGCGGAGATAGTGGGCCTATAGCCTGTAGCCTGTAGCCTGTAGCACCAACTTTCGTTATTGGCGCAGATCTTCATCAGAGAAGAGTACATTGTTGAAAGGTCTCAAAAGTAGATATATAAATATATTATTTTTACGATATATCAATGAATTTAAAAATGTATTATTCTTGCACCTATGTAAGGTTGTGATATATATTTTTTTTAATCCCCATTTTTTTTTTTTTAAAAGACAATCATTTCCATTTCCAGGTTACGAATAACCTGACAATGTTTGGATACCAGTTACTGCCATCATTATAAGTAGAAAATATTTCTTGTGACATTATAAATAGGAACTCGACGCTTGAACCAATCGGCCACTAATCGGATAGTGAAAGAGTTACCATAAAAAGTTGCACAAAAGTAGTACCTACTTAAATATTGGGGCGAGAAAGTACTTTTTTAGACTTTTAGGATTTTTGTTTTTATTGGAAAAATCTTTGTAAATCTATTTTGTTTATATTTCTCACAACAGTTGTAAAAACCCACTCTGTGCAGTATTAAAAAAACTAATATGGACAAAATGCATTCTCGGTTCAGGTTAGGTTTGTTCATATCTCCGGCTCTATGAGTTTGGATCCTTTGAATTGAATTTCAGAACTACGCAAAATTATAGCTTTCAATGCATTATTCCAAGCCACCAATGCATTCCGAGAAAGCATTCAAATTGCAAATAGAAATTCCGTCTTTCAAATTATGCACTATGTAGGTTATCTACTTGCCAGGTTTTCTCCTTTCCCTTTCAACTGTTTCTATGGCTATATTTAGTACAGCCTTGATCTTAATTCTAAGACGAACGGATTTACTCAATGCAAACGCAGAACTCTTGCTTTCCAATCAAAAGGCCTTCTAAATCAATTAAAAAAAGTCGATAAATAAATAAAAATGTATCCTGTTTTTCTTTGATTAGGCACTTCCGAATGATATCATCTTTATAGCTATTCCTCTATTGAAGTTGATCACAAGATTCGTCGTTCTAAGGAGTCGTCCTCGTCGTAAAATTTCACGATATGCTAATAAGGGTATATATTTAGATATGACTCTAAGCGGCTTCAGTCAAGTGAAGTACATGGAAGCTACAGCTAGATTTACTACTTTAATCGACTGACGACTGTCGGCGGATCGTGATATAAGTCATATACGTAAACCGAGCGAGAACAACTCACAATACTCGTACGTAAATACCTACATGCAACCGACACATAGGGCAGCACAATCGGCACCGTCCGATCCGTCGGCACAATCCGCAAATCTCGTGAATAATGGCTGATTCACACCAACGTCCGGATCCGCTCAGTGCCGATATTGTTCCGCATGAGAGCTTATTGATATGGTATGAATATCGATCAAGGAGTATGTGCCAAGACAAAGTTATTTGGCAGTATATCCTTCTGCCCACCCTTGTGATATTTAACTACTTAGTTAGTTGAATAATTATTTTGAATTGTAAAAATACTAACATCGCATATTTTTTTTTCAAAAACCATTTTTTTATCACTAAATAATATTTTTATTAATTATTGATTATTAAAAATATTATTTAGTGATAAAAAAATGGTTTAAAAAAAAAAAATCTCCGTTGTGAGTATTTTTACACTTCAAAATAATTATTTAACTAAATAAGTAGTTAAATATCACAAGGGTGGGCAGAAGGATATACTGCCATACAACTTTGTCTTGGCACATACTCCTTGATCGATATTCATACCATATCAATAAGCTCTCTTGCGGAACAATATCGGCACTGAGCGGATCCGGACGTTGGTGTGAATCAGCCTTAAAGCCTAACGCGATTGTCCCTTCCCCGCACTACGCATGTCCTCACAATTAAATGAAACACGATTTGAAGTAGTGGTTGTATGGGCTTAACAACTCTATATACTTATTATATTTGACGGCCTCCATGGTCGAGTGGTAAGACGCTCGACTACGAATCCAAAGGTCGCGGGTTCAAACCCGGCGTGCGCCAATAACTTTTATTTAATTAATACGTGTCATAACACATTTAATTCATATAAAAAATAATAACAAGTATATTTGCGGCACGTTCCAGAGTGGTAGATACTCTAAGTATCGCCCTGGTGAAAGACCACCATTCAGAATCGAAACGTTGCTTGAAATGGCTTAAGCCGTGTTTGGGGACCAGATCTGAATAGCCAGGTACTTCCCAACCTTCCTCTTCCCGATCTCCTTCCCCTCCCCACTACCTTCAGCCTCACAACATACCCAATATGGGTATGCCATAGTCTCACTGGCTCTAGACTGTTGGGAGCAGTTGAGACTCTTGTGCGGTATTCATGTAAAAAAAATAAAATATATATACCTCTATATATATGCTGATTAAATTTTGATTCGAATTATATTACCTAGGTAGGTACCTACTCGTAAAGCGTGAATTTTTTGTTCTTCATTGTAATTAATTTGGTTTGAATACTTTATTTTGAAGTAAGTAGACCGAAGCATTCGTCTTGATATTAATTTATAATATAATAAAAGAACCAATATAAAACGAAGTAGTGAATATTTTTAACAATTTAAAAAACTCATAGACACGCACGATGAGAATTACTTTATGAGTTGAAAACAGTTCACCGCTAGGTAGTTTTTTTTTTGGATAAGTGCATATGATTAAAAATCTCACAGTCAATAGTACCAAGTTATATGTCATATCTGTCCAGATAATAGGCGCTGTAAGTGTTCCCGAAGCGTTGGATAGAGAAGAAGCACAATATGGCTAAAGAACGCAAAGTCAAAGAACATTTGATAGATTTTACGACTGGTACATATGGTAGTTGAGAGTAAATACCCCCAGTGCCTACCGGAAAATATTTGCTTGCAGTCGTTCTCCCCAATAAATACGAACAATGCAAAAGTTCCCACACCCAAATCAACCTCAGTAATTAGTATCGACAGTTTGATTTGCCAGATCATTGGCGATGGTTTTAAAAAAGAGATATTTTTAGAGATTGCTCTGTGAAAGTTTAGGTGTCGATACACATATTAACACAAGGAGGTCAGCCAGCGTCGGCGACTCCGAGAGCTTCGCCGCATGGAGAAGGAGATTGGTAAGAGGAAGGGGGAGTGAAAGGCCACATCGACCTGATGCTGCTAACCAGTCTATATCGCACGACTTAAGGACAGAGATCTAAACCGCTATATAAATCATCGGGAATGTAGATGATATTTAAAAGCTACCTATGGGTATTGCAAGGTGGTATTTTTACTATTTTTAATTCTTAATAAATATTACGTAAGTAATGGTATTTATATTTTATTTTAAAACTATATGTCCATTTGTATAAATCAAACATTACATGACTTAAATGGATCCTATAAATTCACACAAAATATTATTTTATGAGAATATCACATAATATTTTCAAATTCTTAGAATCAGTAGAACTACGGCATGCCCAATCGAGGCATGTTGTGAAGCTGCAAGGAGTGATGAGGGGAAAGAGATGGAAAAGTGGAAGAAGAAGCTAGATAAATAGTTAGATTTAAAAAACAAATGTATAAATAAAGGGTTGTGTTAATATGATGTCATAAAGTCTTTCTCCTATCGAATGTACTCACCGGATTAACACTTAGGTATTAAACTTTTGCATCGTTTCCAAACTTAGTCACTTGTTTTGTTAATGCCACCGAGCAATGACGATGATTGCTTTTTACACGTTTTTAAAGAAAACCTTAAACATAAATTTCCCACGTTGAATCGGGTCGACACGTTTCGTCGAATTCAATTGGAAAAATCAAGTATTCGATGAAGCGCTAATTAATGTAATATTTTCTTGTCATTTAGTCCAGTGTGCACAAGTTACTTTATTCTAAAAGCGTTGCAAAAGTAACGTAGCTAATTATTGATTTGGTTGGCTAGTTGAGTGCGCAGCTAGAATTATTTAAAACCCCAACTTCTTGAGAATAATTGTTTTACAATAGGTGTGAAGTAATCCTTTTCAGCTAAATTTGCTCATGGTTATGCAACAATCTCTTTTCAGTTAGTAAAAACGTTTACCGGTATAAATGACACTTATTTTGACAGCTGGTTTATCAGTTTACTTGTACAAACAGATTATATTTGCTCTGTCTTTATATACACACCTGTAAGCTGCAATAGTGTTCTTTTTTCGTGTCAAAATACTTTAATGGTTTCAAATTGTAAAACGTTCATGGTTTGAATATTTAGATAAATTTCCGCTATAAAATGCTTTAAAAATTATAGTTCTCATCACATCATACTATTATTACCTGTCTTGTACGTAAATATATTTTTTTTTGAGAAAGTCAAAATTCCACGATTGGGAATAACTGGACAATTTAATTCTTCCTATTTCCATCATAATAAGCGAAAAATGTTGCTTGTGCACTGGTGGAAGACTAAGCCAGCCGATAATTGAACCCGCGATCCCTGACTGGGAACTGGAAACCTTATAAGAATACCACTAAACTACCACCACTTTTTAGAGCCGGAAGAATTATTATACTTCCTGTTGGATCCGAAGCTGCGATAAAACAGCGGATGTGTTTTTAGCTTCAGATGAATTTGGAAAATAGTGGACTGTAAACGATGAACTATACTACTTGATGGAAGTGTCTGATTTTCGATGTGGAAAGATTATTGGAATGAAGAAAAAATGGGAAACCATTCACTCACCGATCTAGTTGAAGTTATAAGTTTTTGAAGTCTTCTTAAATAAAAAGTGTATTATTAACAAAACGAATACACCATCCTGATTTAAGTATTCTTAATTTACAAAACCACATAAATTTTATATTATTTTGAGAACAACAACAAAACCTACAAACAATCGTAAAACCAACGAGCAACACGTTTTTTTCACACAAAACTCTTCTGTTTGATTGTCAATAATTTAGAACACAGTGTTGTTGAATTCGGAAATCGAATATTGTGAAATGGTTGGCTAGATAGGAACTGGATGAAAAGCATGAAGGTAAGAACCTAACAAATGATCACGTTTGAAATTCAACACGGAAGTGTATGGAAATAAGGGAATTTTCTTCGGGAGAAAAACTAAGAAGAAATTGAAGGGAAAGACAACGTTTTGGGAATAACTGGCTTTTCAGATCCGGTTACTACTTTAGTCATTTTAATCAACATTTCGGTTCTGAATGGTGTTCTCTCCTAACCTAAATCTGAAAGTCATTTTTGATCTGGAACGAATACAAACAATTTCAAATGCACTATCATGAAGTCTGATTATGACTGATCGGAATATTTCATGGTTGGAAAATTTATCAACAAAAGCATTATATCATCTTCTGACTGTTTTTTTTTCGAATGAATTAAAACAAAATAATACACTAATTGTTGGTTACTAATGTTTGGTAACTGCTACATTCAATTTTGCTTGTTATTATTTACTTTATCGATTTGATTTATCTAAGTAGACTAAAGTCGTGCAGTTCTAAACGTTTCATGTTATAGACAACCGTTTTACTAATAAAAAGTTCAATTTAGATGCTCTTAATGTTTGTTGTTATAGCTTTTAATTTGTTTCGATGAAAAAGTACAAAAACTATACGTACTAAAAAATAATGGTGAAAATAAAATACCATGTAAAATCAATTTATATTTTATGTTGTTTAAATTAATAATATTTAAGTAGGTACCTACTTTGTCAGTACAGCAACATTTCTTTCGACACTCTATTTTCTAATTGACTTGAACAACTTATCTAAGTACTTCATTCTATGTTTCAATACCCCCCCACGGTACCAATATTTGTTTAGCTGAGCTTTGTAACAGCTTTTTTTGATTTATTTACGTAATTTACATCAAGTCATATCTCAATAAGATGCGTAGGTATAGATATCGCTGCAAGAGTTGACGTGAATACAGTATTCACATAGAAGCATTGGTTGCATGCAGCATGTTTAAAACTTGTTATTCGACTTCAGAAAAGAAAATTGTAATGAAATTGACGAAAAAAAAACCCACACTGTAGAACTTTTCAAATAACTGTAAAAACTATTGAAATTTGATAAATGTTCTTACTTGTTTTCTTTTTTAGCTAAAAACAATGCGTAAGCCTAAGCAAGACAAAAAGCTGTTTCGTAGTAACGCTTTTCAAGGACACAAAATCCTGAGAATGTGTTGTTTGGGTCAACTCCCAATTGTGCAACCTAAAATAATTGATTTTAATATTTCATAATGCTTTTTATCGAATACTAGCATGGATAAAAGTAGAGAATTATCAACTTGTCAAATAATTGTATTTAATAATTATTTAACTAATTACTTATATTTTGCTTTAATTTTCTTTACAAAATTTACTATTAATAATAATACATTTAAAACATATATATTCGCAACTGCATCTGTTTACTTAGGGAGTGATTAAAAGTTATATTTCAATTTGAAAAAAGCAGTTAATAATATGATTAAATACGATATGGTTGTATTCACAATATTCTAGAACATAGTTATATTAATTAGATAAGTATCCACAATATTGTGAAATTTGTAAGAAAAAAAATTTGCCCCTAGAAAATAAATATTGTTAAAAATCAAAAAGAAAGAACAAAAATCCTCCGAAAGGATCAGCCCCTACAGCGATACCCTATTCAGTACGAACTATGACGTAATATTTTTCCATACCAAAAATAATAATTTCTAAAATCAAGAAAGTGCATTTGGTCCACATATTCCGATAAATACCGCGTTTTTTGATTGATAAATATGAGAGACGTCATTTTATCTCCATGTGGCAGTATGCTAAACTTTATGTAAATAATGGTATTCATTGCTATCTTACAGTTTTTATGAGACCTTAGCAAATAATTTAGAAAATAATTAATTACATTAAAACCACTGGGAGTGTTCAGAATCAAACATTACCATCTTTCGCAGTCAGGCGTAGGTATCTACAAGAATAATATTTCTCTACTTTCCAATAATAATAATTATAAACTCATTTATAAAGCGCCATTTTTGTGAAATATCACC
This sequence comes from Drusus annulatus, assembly GCA_022651775.1. NCBI lineage: Eukaryota > Metazoa > Arthropoda > Insecta > Trichoptera > Limnephilidae > Drusus > Drusus annulatus. Next base: position 1,087,819 of record JAGWCC010000094.1, read on the forward strand.
TCAGGGGCGCATTACAAAACTGAAAAGCTATGGTTAAATTTGCCATAAAACAATCTAAATATCTACCGCTATAGTTAAAATTATCTTATTGATATTTACATTTGTTGCGGGCTGTGAAAAATTTACGAACTTTTTCTTTAGCAGTTGACCGAGAATAAGAGGAACGCAGATCATTGCAAGAGATATGTCATGAATTTTGTTTCATTTTGTTTCTTTTTTAGCTCTTCAATTTTAATAATAATGTTTTTTTTTTAAATTGAAATAGAGTCCTACAAAATAAACTTTGAGATAGTGAGAATAATATAAATAATATGTATGCTTATGATTAAAAATAAAAAATTAAACAGATTATTAAAATTTTACAACCCACATAAACGATTTTCTTTTAAATAAGTAGTACAAATAAATATTGACACAATATTTATTCAACGAACAATTATTCAATAAATAAAAAATAAGTTTTCATATTTACAATTTCAATATAATCATGACAAGTTTTCACCAAAACTCTTTCATGTAGCATCTAACGCATACATAATAATGGAATATTCAGGTAACGCATCTCAGTAGACTCGTTATTCGCACAGAATACAAGCGATGGGAGATCTCGGAAGATCTCTTATCTATGTATTGTGCAGACAATACTAAACAGGTAGCTGAGAACAGGTAGCGAGCCCCAACCAGACCCTGGCCTTGCAACTTTTTGGCAAAAACCCATTCAGGATCTGCGAAAACTTGGCACATGTGTCTGTGTGCGGAAGGAATAACGAGATTATTTAAAATTTGTTCTATAGAAATGAGTACACTTCTCTTTGTCGAAATCTATTTCTTCTTCGAACGGTGGAGGAGAGTTGGTGGCGGTCAAGTCAAGGGTCAGGGTAGCATGTTGATTTTTTCAACCAGCAGAAGGCTTCGGGAGGCATTTGATTCAACACAGATTTGCCTCTGGAAAACTGGTGGAGGGGACATCTTTCTACTTTATTTTTTGTGTTTTTTTATCTGTCCACTCTCACGCAATTCAGAGTCCCCTGTGTATGTGACTAATTCGTAGCATTACGTATCATGTCCTTTACATGAAATTCTAAATAAATAAATATTTTTGTATTTCCTTGTAAGATATTTAACTAAATTACGGTTTTCATAATTGAAACTAAAATCGATGTATCCACACATTCCCTTTTTCCTTTCTTGTACAGATTTACATTTATACACAAAAAATATATTATTGCTTACTTTAATAAATGTACCTCACAAGCAGTGGCGGCTCGTGACTTTTTGGTGTGCTAGAGTGCTAAGATTGAAAAAAACGCCATGATCGATGTTTTTGTAGCTGAAAACGATTTCCTTTTTTTTAATTTTAGTTTTTGTATGAATTATTTTCAGCAAACCGTGCACTGAACCACCAAAACTGAAAATTTTCGTACAAAAAAATGAATCATTTTCAGCTACACCAACATCAATAACGTCATATTTTGCAATCTTAGCACTCTAGCACACTAAAGTCACGGGCTGCCACTGTCACAAGTACAACCCTATTCGCTTCTCCGGTCGTGGAGATCTTAGATTGGTGGAGATGGTGCTATTTCGTTGGAATGTTTTTTTAATATTTTTTTTATGTGAGTATTCAACTGTCGTATTTAGACAAACACATTGTATAACATGTGTGGGATATTTAAGCAAAGACAACAATTTCCATCTCACTCAATAATTATTTGAAATGACCTAAAAAAAATTGTTCACTCCTCTTTCAATTAATAGAATTTGTTGAAAAATTGCATTATAATGGTTTAATATAATAATTTCATAATATAATATATCGAATCTAATGATTTTGACATTAAATGTTCTCAGTTTAATTTAAAGAATTATTGTTGTCATTGCCACAAAAACCTTTTCGGAAATGCGTTTGCTTTTACAGCCCTCTTCTTATTATTGTGTTTCTAGTCAATAAGTACCTGCCACTATCCTTCTACGTTTTAAGAAGAACGCTTTGCCCTTGGATATTAATTATTCTGATTGTGTAGCCGAAAGGTATTAATTATCGATTCAAGTACATGAACATAATATATCCATGGCTGCTTTGAGAATTTAAACTACCTTCTGCGAAAAGCTGTGAGAAATCTACACCAATAAGAACAGTAGATACACCGGATAAATAAATAACAAATAGTTCCAACGCTTCACTTTACGTTCTCTTTTACAAACGATAATGATTGCGCTAATTTATAGTAAATCTGCACACACGATCGGAATTGATCATGCTGTTAACATCTCTAATACGCTCCAGCTGCTCGATTCACCAACAAAACAGGCGGTGGAGCCGTGAACTTGAATTTAAAAAGTGAACGCGAAAGTAACCCAGTTATCGTTCATTTGTTTCGAAAAAGAACGACGTTTAAAAAAACGTTCTGTGGTCCGAACGTTAAAAAACGTATCATAAACAAAAAGTTTAAACCGTTTTTCGGTACACTTCCGATGGTGCCATATTATCTGATTTCTCTAATAATTATTCTTAATCTTGCAACGAACATTATTGTTGATTTGCATCCATCGTGTTTATTGTTATAATGACTAGCACAGTTGTTAAACTCCGGTTTCTATAACATAATTATTTAAAAAGTAAACTAGTCTAACTCGGCTTCGCACTTGATTTAGATTAATACAATTTAGGTACCTGCATAACATAATTAATTTCACGTTCTCTTTTATTTCAATGAAAACATCGTAACTTTCCACATTTATCAGTGTAATTATTTGTTTTCTCTCTCGATAGAATAAACACTTATTTTCCTATCGAACAACTGAAGAATACGAACAAAATGGCATGTAGTCTTATCATTTACAGCTAAATGAATATTTCAAAGCTCCATAGCCCATGATGGAAACGATGTTGCGAGCTGAAAATATTATAAAAACGTTGCTTTGACAGAAAACTATGTGCAAAATGTCATGACAGAATAGTTCGGACATACGAAGAAAAACATTTTCCATTTTACAAGATAGTATTTCTTTGCAATATTTCTGTGCCATAGGTGATCGAAGTTCCTTATCTATAAACGGTTTCTAATAATAATACCAAATCTATTAATGCAATACAGGCTTTTCAACGACCGTTGCTGAAAAATTATTTTATATTTCTTTTTGTAATTTGTTACAACGAATTTATCAAAACCATTATGTGTCTCGTGTCTAGGATGAACCAAGTATGTATGCAAAATGAGTTGATGATGAATGTAAGTAAGTCCAAAGTGATGGTGTTTGAAAGAGAGAGTACGAGAACAGCGTGCAATATAGTTGTGAATGATGAATACTTGGAGCAAGTGGATGAGTTTGTGTATTTAGGAAGTATGTTTACAAGAGACGGAAAGGCTGATAAGGATATTGAAAGAAGGGTGAATGCAGGAAACTCCATTAATGGAGGACTGAACGCTGTTGGGGCAAATAAGAAATTGTCCAAAGAAGCGAAGCTAGCAGTCCACAATGGAGTGCTTATACCAACCCTGATGTATGGTAGTGAGGCATGGAACTGGCAGAGGAAGGATGAAAGTAGACTGAATGCTGTGGAAATGAGATCTTTGAGACGGATGTGCGGTAAAACCATGTATGACCGTATTACAAATGTGGATATCCGGAAAGAATGCAAGGCTGATATGAGCGTAATGGATAGGATTAAGAAAGGGACGCTTAGATGGTTTGGGCATGTAGAGCGAATGAACGAAGAAAGGAGTGTGAAAAGAATATATGATGCGAAAGTGAATGGAAGAAGAAGTCGAGGACGCCCGAGAAAGACATGGCACGATCAAGTAAATCAAATACTTGAATCGGGTCATGTGAAGAGTCAGAATAACAGAAGAATATGTATGAGACGATGTATGAATGTAAATGAAGCAAGAAGTGTGTGCCAAGACAGAGTTGTATGGCGGTCTGTCCTCTCTGCCTACCCCTGCGGGGAAACGGCGTGATGGTTAGTTAGTTAGTTAGTTTAAATGATTTCATGTTTGATTTTTTTATTTGTATTACTTAAAACAACCGACGAACCGTTTGCTATATAAGTAGGTACATTAGTTTCAACTCTGACTGAAATGAAAACTATTTCATCTTACATCAACAGTATCTATTGTGTAGACTAATAAAATAAACCTCAATAGATTTACATTAAGAGGAAAATTATCTCACGATTTGTTGTTCGTTTATTTAATTCCCTGAGATCTGAAATCGAAGAAAGGTTAGTAGTTTATTATCATTAAACCGAATCTACTCGACAATCAAACGAGTTATCCAAGAATGGGATTTATAGCACGATGGTAGTTAATCAAATATGCAAGAAGATGTCACATTTGCAATGTAGTATCGAGGATACACTTTGGTGAAAAATCACGGGATGTAAGATGTAACTTGACTTGCCAAAAAAAAAAATGTTCCTTTTAAAATATAAAATAATGTCTGCTAAAATACATTATAGGCAGGTACTTTAATATGTAGATACGAATTTGAAAAGATTATTTTTTAAATTTTAAAATATCAGTTCTCCTAATAATACTAGTACTCAAAAAAGAAATTGTATTTAATTAATTATTTTTTTCAAATTAAAATATATTACATTTATGCCTATTGGGATTTCTCAGTGAATTTAAGAACAAAAACAGAACATATTGCAAAATATACTTAATCTAAAATCTAAATAATATGATAGATATTGAATCAACGAAGAGAAAGCCAATTATATTAGTAAGTCATGAGCAAAGAAGAGTCCATTAGGTAATATCAGTTAGGTAGAAAGAAACTTTAATCTTTTTTTTATTTAAAGATTTTTAATCTTTAAATTTTTACCAATGTACGTTACACAAACATCCATTCTTGTTTCCCGTAATAAATAAAGTTTGGTTAACACGTAGATAGCAACTTACCTAATAAAGAAAAAGAAAAATTTATACAATGATTTTACATATACTAACATGCTTTTACAAGCTCATAATATGTACCTATTTAAGTAAACACCACTTATCTCCTGTCTCGCATCGCCCCCTCATTTCCAGAAATATTTTCACTAACGCGGATAAAAATAACTTTAAACATACACGTGATCCACGCGGGGGGGGGGGTCCATGACCTGTTCTTATGTTTTTAACAACCCGTTACGATTTTTCCCCAATATAATACCCACATAAAAACCTAAAAAAACTGTTGTTTAAATAAAATTCACCTGAGGTTGTTATACCAATAGAGTGCTGAAATATTAGCTAGGTAAAGGCTATTCGTATAATAAGCCATAGAAGATTGTAAGATGTCAGCCGGTTAGTAGCCGAGTGGACAAATGCGTTGGGTTTCCGCCAAAGCGTCGCGGGTTCAATTATCTGCTAGCTATGTCCTCCATATTTATACACGTAACATTTTCCGTTTAAAATGATGGACTTAGGATGAATTCAAATAAAAGTTGTAACAACAGTCTAAAATATGAATATATATAAAGTGTTTGGCCTAGTGCCTACTTACTTTAGTGTTAATTGATATTATACAATATATCACTATAGTATACCTAATACATTATTTTAGTAGGGATACTTAATGAATTTATTATGGCAATTTTACCAGCTATAACCAAATCAATCATATTATTGAAACTTTTCTTAAATTCTGAAGTTACAGCAACCGTCTAAATGCAAAAAATTATTAAAACAAAGGTTTAAAAATATCATCGACCCATATAGAAAAAAATTACAAATTTCTATGAAAACATAGTTTTTTAAAAGCACAGCGATTTAAAACGTATTTATCGAGTAGACAGGCACCTCACACTACACATGTTATATCTGCTTTGCTCATATTATTTTCTTGGTTCTATATTTTTGATAAAATAATAACAGTGATCGACATTTCATGCAACACTGGCCAGAGTAGAGTTGCATGCAGGCAGCAGTGGCTACGCTGCCCACTGCCCAGTGGACGGTGCATCGCAGGGATAAACGTTGCAGAGTTAGATTGCAAGCGATTTAATGGTTCATTAAAGATACATCGAGCAGCAAACACTTTCTAAGTGCGACGCGAAAACACAAGATGGCAGAGAAATAAGAAATAATGAATCATTGGCCTACGAATGACTTAAATGAAAAAAAATAACCAAAAACTTAATAATGGTTAATGGTTAATGTTTAATGACATCAATATATAATATTATTTGTACAGCGTATTTTTTGTAAAAAAAAAGTTGGTTCAATTACCGAATATACCTTGTTATCAAATTTTACTTTTACTAAAAGTGTCAAAATTTAAATTTCGTACTATTTGAAAATTTATAATTACAAATGTTTAGATTATTTACAAAAAAACTTTCATACTTTTCGAAGCAATATTTTTTCCAAAAATTACCTGAAAGACGTTTTTACAAGGGATAAAATAAAATGGAAAGCTAATTGGGCATTGAGGTTTCAAATAATAAATTTTTAATTGATATAATTTATTAAACAAATTTTGTAAAAACACCGAGTCATAACTTTTAAAAACATATTAAATGATTAACTACCAATTCATCAATTTATAGGGAAAAAAATGTTTGCAACGTAATTGATTGATTTGAGCGAATGATGAGTGCAATAAATATTGTCATTATCAGGATCCAGATTGGCATCTCAGAGAGATGGTAGAGAAAAATATTTTTAGTTGTTTCATTTTTTTTATTCTTCTAAAACACTTTTTTAAATTAGTAAATACATGGTGTTTGGGAAAGATAAAAACTCAAGAGTTTTTTTTTAAATTGACGATGATTTTTTTACTTTGACTTTGACGTTGACTTTGATAGAATGGCAAATAGAGTATTAACTTGGGATTACAAGCTCTACCTCCTTAATCAGAATGGTTTCATGATTTTATGGAGTTCATTAATTATTTTTTGGGGGATTTAGTAATGTTGATTGTGCTGGAATTGGCTGCATTGATCTATTCCTTCTGGAGGATTTGTTTGGGCGTTTTATGCCATACCGGGCGAGCTTATTGGTTGAATTTTTCTTATGGCTGAGGATATCGACATTAAAATGCTCTGATTGGCTTAAGGGTCAGCACCCCAAAATACACACTGTTTTGCTTTCTAGTACATGCAAAACTACAAATTATGTATCTGTTAATTTTATACGGGTAGTTGAAAAAAATGTCTAAGGTTTCCCGTGAATACAATTCTTGAACACCAATCTTTTAAATTCTTTATGAGATGCGTGCTAGAATTTTAGGTAAAACGTTTTAAAAAATGCCTTTGCTGGTTTTCCAACTGTGCCTTTTAATAATAATATTTGGATAATTTGTTCAGCGCCATTTTTGTGAAAAACCACTGCAAGGGCGCTGTACAAATCTTAATTCCTACTTTGTGATATATTAGTATGTTTTTCACAGAATTTGAAGGGTTACAATAAAAAAAATGTATTCACTGGAAACCTCAGACATGTTTCTAACTCCCCGTAGAAAATTTACAGAAAAGTCATTTTGTAGTATTCCTCGTATTAGAATGCTACAAAGTAACGTTTAGCGTTATTCTTGAGTGCTGAACCCTAAGATGAGCATTGGAATTCCACAGTCGTTGTGTGTTTGAATTGCATTAAGGCAATGAATACTAATTTGTCAATTTTGCAGTATTCTTGAAATAATACTGAAAACATCATCGACAGCACGTATTTACGACCGCTGGCGTACGCAAGCTTTGCGTGGCGCGATACCTCGTATTTAAAAGATGCGCCGTTTTCGATTTCATCAGTCGGGCAGCGATGGCCGCCGAGTGAAGTTCTTCGCCAGTGTCAGTACAGTGTTGCCAGTGCGATGCGGAACAGTGCCCGCAATAAACCGGGAAAACGTGGCGGGAAGCGTTCTCGAATGGTAATTATTCAAATTTATTTTTGGAACGTGGAATGTCAATTTCAATCCTTTTTACAGTGAAATTAGATACATACAATAATATGAGTTAAAGTTATGAAAACTATATTCCTTACATCTGTGTGCATCTTCTTATCGGAAGTCGGTTTTCGTTCGGAATACCTCTAATACAATGTATACTATATGGAATATTGTGTAGTTTTCTTACGCTGTCCAGGCCTAATAACTAAAAAAATATTTACATTAGGTTTTTACTTATTTGTGGGCAATTAATATAATGCACGTGGTTCTGCCACTGAGAGCTCCATTTTATCCTCTCTTAATGCCACGTTTATGAGAAAGAATCAGTGGTGTACCTTTTGCTAAAACGTGTTCATTTTTTAATACCACAATGATTTTCTTATCATAATGATTCATTCAGGAAGGTATGTGTGTGTTCGGTTTTATTATATTCAAACATATTTATTATCGCCCACGCGAAGTTTATTTATCAAGTAATTCTATATATATCTACAATGACGCCGGCAACGTTGTAACCACATGGTAACAAGCGTAATATATTTATTTGAGGTTAAATGCGATAAGCCAGGTCGGCATTCTGTAGGGTTTTTTTTCTGACAAAACATGTGCAAACCTTCCGAGAAATTTGTGAATAGAGTTTCAAAGGCTCCAGCTGCCTCCCCAGCTTGGGTTGCTAATTTAACCCTAAACAATGAAAGGTTATTATTATTTTTCAAATCTATTTAGGGAGAGACGCAGTAAATAAAGAATTGTATTAGTACAGACACTGTGTCGTAATTTTGATGTATCCAGGATATATTTTCAATATTCTATAAATAGCATATAACACCAAAAGCACGTGTTGAGGTCTCACGTTTTCAACGGTTGTTTTTCAACAGATAAATGACTTCTCAATTACCTACTTTCATATAATATAAACATTTACTCAAACGGCTTGAGTATCAATAACAGTAATGAATAATTATATAGTAAGACAAAATAGCACGTAACATAATATAATACTAGTTGTGTTACCAGTGAAAAATCACGGGATGTAACATGACTTGCTAAGAAAAAATATGAGTTCCATTTCAAATATAGAAAAATGTCTGCTAAAATACATTGTAGGTAGGCAGAGATTTGAAAATATGACATTATTTTGAATTCGAAAATATTCTGAAGGCGTCCGCCCGGTTCAAATTTAAAAAGTTCACACTCGTACGTATATACGTACGTACTTGCAGAGGAAATTGTTCATTATTAATACCAGTAGAAATAATATGTTTTGTGTACCTACCTACAAATGCTCAAGTACAGACCTACCCATTCAATTAAATCCAATTTACAAACCATTGCTGCCCAAAAACATCAGACAAGTTCTACCAAACGTAGGTACATATACATTTTTGTCACACAACTTAAGAATTCGATTTAAACACTCTTAGCTTTCTCTAAATTCATAAATAAATCTTATAATTAATTTATTAAGAGTGTATTTTCTATCATTAGTAAAAAATAAATGTAATACTACAATCGCTAGTTACCAAGCCAGTGTAATAATTAATAATAATATTAATATTATTTCACCTCAAGGGCGCTCAGAATCAATATAGAACGTTATCATTTTTTTCCGTACATATATAGACACGACGGGTTTTCTAACAAGTTTCCATATTTCGTTTCGATATCAACATCTATTATATCCTAAAGATTTCTCTTCGTACAAGTTACTATGCTGTCCGTAAATATATAACATACCTGTACTGTAAATGATATTTTCTCTTTACTTAATGTTATAATAAGGAAGGCCATTTTCCTTTTGTCCACGCGAGAATTTGTGTCTGTCAGATAATTGATCTTTAGAACTTTATAAAAAAATATATGGGTACCTACATACTTTACTAATTGTTGCCATTTTTTTTATTTTATCAATTCTGTTTCTCTGTGGTTCTCGTTCACTATATCGTCGCCGGGAAGGCAAAAGGGCTGAAGTGCCATTTTGGGAAATATACACCAGAGCACTTTTTATTTTTTTTATATAATAAAATTTTAAAAAGTCTTCAGTACCTGGTTGGATTTTGAAAATAAAAGTTGACTCAGGTAACTCAATGCTCTCTCTGAAATGACAAAAAGCTACAATAAATTCCCATTTGGGTCGCTTGAGTCAAGCCTTCTCCCAAATATTAAATATATGTTAGATGACTAAAGGGCCACAAAAGTCTTTAGAATCAAACGAGAGTCAAGAGCATTCGATGCAGAAACAAAAACTGATCAAAACTGCATATTTAACTCATTTTTTGGTGAAAGTGTCGCTTAAGCCCTTTTGCCTTTCCAGCGACGATATGAAACATAACGGCCTCAGTTAACTTAAAATAAACGTTACAAACTATTTGAAGCGATGGACGTAATCGAAATATCCGATTCCGAACTATTTTAATATTCGAATAGTGTTTCAAATTAATCACTCAGATTCGAATAGCGTTGTTTAAAAAAAAAACGATATTTCACCGTTTATTTTCAAGCGATTCAATCGATTATCAAAAATTCGTTCTATTATTTTGACTAGTAATTGAAAAATATTTCGAAACTTAGTTTGATTCGTTCGAATGATTAATTCCATCACCATTTTAGATAGTCGTCCAAAAAAATATTTATTTCAAATAACATCCTCCTCTGAAATTTCATATCCACTTTCTCTTTTTTTACCATTAGTAATTAATATTCAAACTCATTAACTATTAATTTCTCTCCAAGTCAACGGCGATAGCAAATACCTCGCGTGTTCTCCGCTTGTTCAAGAGTGCAGCAATGATAATAAAAACATTCATAAGTCGAATGTTTACGTAAAAAAAATCCTCTTTAAAAAACACATCAGGCATGCGAAACACGACATATTTACAAGTGAAAGTTACCTCTGCTGAATAACAAACTCTCACTCGATCTTCGGACGTACCTACTCGGCAACTTTTAACATCGCTTATCGACAGGTTATTTTAACCGGACAGAGTACACGAACCATTTTAATAATAAATATATCGTTACTCTAGGTTAGAACGGCTTAACGTTTAGGTACGTACCTAACCCTACCGTCAGCTTTTCAATTAATTCCGCTACTATTACGCCGTGCTGTATTATTTTCCTAGTAATCAAATATGTGTGTTTACCTATTTTCTGTCGATAAAAGTTCTGGAAGGCGTCCAATATTCCATTGTGGAATATTTGACGCCTTCCAGATTGTAACACCATTTACTTCACATATTTAGTTATTACATGCATAATATTTTTTTTTTAAATAACAGCGTAGACATATCTTACGGGTTAAACCTTAGATGAATTAAATAATGTAGATACGTTACTGAGACAACGCGCATGAATGCACTAAACCGAGTCTGCGAGACATACCTGAGATTTACTGCGTTTAGTATCACACAAACATTCGTTCGACAGACAAGCTGTCACAAACGCGTCGCTGTAGACTCCTTCCTGAGAAAAAAATGCCTTGAGAGGTGTAAAAATCATTTGGGATCAAAATACATTTCTCGTGGAGTTTCTTTTCATTCATAATTACCCACGAATTACTTATTATTTCAATAAATACAATTATTCACAAGCAACTAGATTTACAATAAGCAACTAGAAAACGGTGTGAGATAGCGAATGTAGTAATACATAAGTGTGTGGAAGACAACCATGGCTCGATACTCAATTATAACAGTAGCGTGGGACGTTTATATAGCTATCTCATCCGTACACACATATTCTTTGAATGGCTATTCTTTTCAAAAGCGGGTGAAACGGAAAACAAGACGATACTAGTTGTGCTACATTTTTCGTAAGATTTGTATGAATATGACGTGTTTTGTATTTTATGTCTAAAGGTTAAACTGATATATAATATTATAGGTTACGGAGGTTACATTTGCGAGGGTAAAGAGAATATGGTAAATAATTCAAATAAAATCTACCTTTGACGCTTTTTTATCTAGTTAAATATTATACTACCACTGAATTGAAGTATCATGTAACGTCATTGTCTACATCAGTGGTCCCCAACCCATGGGCCGCGGCCCGATACCGAGCCGTGGATCAAATGGTACTGGGCCGCGCAAAAACATTTTTTTTAAATCTATATTCAAGGGGTTCCCCGCACCCCCTTCCCCCACCTTCAGCGGGCCGCGGTAAAACTATCAAACGTTGACCGGTTCGCGGCGACAAAAAGGTTGGGGGCCACTGGTCTACATGACCATAAACTTAGAGTAACGTAGAGACCTAACATTGCGAAATTTTGTCCGCACTTTTTGACCAAGGATTGACCAAGGGAGGTATGACGTATATGCTTCCAGCCAATCGGATGCGAAGAAAACCGTAAAGATAAACATTATTCTGTCTTTATCTGTTTGCCAACAATTTAGCGTTAGTATCATGAGAAAGAAAGAGACCGGGATACTTTCAGAAGCCGTACAATATGGGTATTCCCCACTGTAATGGTTTCTTATGTGACAGCTAGTAAATATCTCTAAGTTAAAAATATTACGAATCCACTAAAACTCATTTCAAACGGAAGTTTATTATATTGGAACGAATAGTCCAAAGATTAATTACATATTGGTGTAAGTTACTAGTTGTTTTGTAGGTTAGAATGTTAAATATTTGAGATCTAACTAAAAAAGACGATTTTTATGGTACATACGTGTGAAAACTGTTTGTTTTTGGTCCTTTTGTACTTCGATTGAAGCAACCAAGTATAGCACATATGGCCATGATGTTTTTGCTAGATATCGGACAAAAATAACTCAAGTTTTTAACTATTTACGCACTTTTGACAGTCCATTCGCCTGACACTCCAAACCAGAATGAAGCTCGTACAGATCAAATATTACGGACATGGTATTCAGCACGCCCCAAATCGTGTATTGGTTTCAACAATTGTTTGTCTCTTTTTCTCATATGCGTATAGAACCGAGCATAAAGAGAGAGCTATATTTTGCGAGTTTGTCAACGATTTGTCACAAATTAGTACGGTCTCTTTATATTGTTACTCTAAGACCATAAACTTGTATGAAAGTAGACGATGTACGGGTATGAAATCGATAATTGAATCGTGGTACAACAGAAAAATATAATCATGTGCAGCATATAGAGAACCCAAAGTTTTTCGATGTTAGCTTTTTTCTGTTTTAATAAACTATTAGGACGCATTTAAAAAGAAAACAGTTGATAGTGACTCTGTAGCCGCTGAATATTTTCAAAATGACGAATAAAGATTAAAGACTTCGGACTCAATTTACTTAAAAATAAGTTCAAATAAAAAAAAATTACAATACAAAATTGACTTCAAATGTGTTACCATGAGTTTACGGACACCATATTATAGCGACCGACGGAATATAAAGCTGATTTATCTGCAAGACATTATCTAAGATTATTTAGACAGTAAAAAGTTAAGAAAATAAATCATTTTGCTAAAAAGCTGGTTTAAACCGGGACGCTGTCGCCCCGCTGGACACAAGCAAGAACACTCTGTCCACCGCTCAAGCTTCCGCCCCTCGGGACACTTACATGTATGGACACTCAGAGCAAGAATATATATGGAGAGAGAGCTAAATATTTTTACCCAACCTATACAAATTTACGATAAATCACTTTCTCCAGGTTTTTACGTCGTAAACCGTGAGAAAGAAAAAGATAAGACAAGTTGTCACATAATATCGCACTACTTTTCGGTATGTAAGCATGTTGTGCGTCTCCGACGGCTCTGCCCACCACGTTTTGATATGCGACATAACGGGTCATAACTCAACGGTTTTTGAGGATATATCCTATATTTTTGTTGATAACAATACTGTGAAAAAGTGGTTATACATATAAACAAAACATTGTGTCAACATGTGCTATGAATGGACGTATAAATACCATAGCCCTAGCCACGCTCAGTATTGCTCTGAGTATGGACATGTGTTTGTGGTGAACGCTGCACGTTCCGCCCTGCTGAACACTCGACTAGAGCGGGCACTCAGGCCTTACGCTTAGAGGCTCCAAAAAGTACTGTGTACTTTTTTTCCTCGTTTACTAACTAAAATATTTTTCCTCAGATTCCCCGATGAACTAGAGAGCCGCACATCCGTCAGCGATGACCCGAATGAGGATAGTGATAATGAAGACGAAGGCGAGGGCGAGGCCGAGAATCGCCAGCGCCCCCCTCGGCCGCTCGTCCGCCAGTCTCCCCTGCGGCAGTAGTGCCCCCTGAGGGGCGATCCAAGGTGCCCCCCTGCTTCTAAAAGGTACAGCAAAAATCAAATATTACAACCAAATATGTATTTTTTATATTTAGTACGTAGGTAAGTCAATATTTTCTATAAGAATGGATCAAATTTTCATATTTGTTCTCATAGCGCTATAGTTACTAGTTGACATGGTCAACTTTGCAGGCTGCCAAAGACGGAACTAACAAACAAACTATACTACTTATATTTTATATATTTTTTTAAACATCGCTAGGTTTTTTGTTTTTAAAACGACGGCACCAACCACAGAGCTAGGTAGGATTGTTAAACTGTACCTACCTTCCACAAACACAACAGTTCAAATTGATATTTTATACCCCCATAACTCATGGTGAAAATAATTATTTTGATATTACGTGCTGTAAAAAATTGAGTTGATTTGCAAGTTTTTAGTGAAACCAACAATTTTTTTGCCCTAAAGCCAATGATGAATTCCTGACTGAAATACTAAAGATGATGATCTTATAATTCCTCGTTCTGATGGCTTTACTATAATCTTGACTACCATGCTAAAATTATTACCGACACTAAACAGATAATCCCGACAAGTTTAATCTGCACAGATTAGAAATAAAAATTATGTTTGCAGCTTACACAAGACCTTTAGACTCCTAGATCCCAGACAGATCCCAGATAATCATTTCATCAGAAGTAACAAAAAATTTAAACTAACTTTGGACACGCCTACAATGCACTTCTATCAGTTCATCTCCTCCCTGACTATAATAGAAATTTACTATTTTTATAAACTCTATTTTTTTAGGTTAAAAAAAATTGATATGAAATACCTGACTACCAAGTAGGTGTACCTACGAAACATTGTATTAATTTACCATTACTAACAATATAATTCATCCTCAGGTACCGTACCCACGACGGCACGTGTAACAACGCACGGCGCCCCCGCTGGGGCTCTGCCCTTTCTGCCGTTCAGCGCTTCCTGCCCGCCACCTACTCAGACGGCGTGCAAGAAGTGCGGTTAGGGCGCGGGGGCGCTCGCCTACCCTCCGCCCGCGCCGTTAGTGAGGCCGTTCACCTGGCCCGGGGGCGTGGCGAGGAAAGGAACGCAGGCGTCACGCATATGCTTATGCAGTGGGGGCAGTTCCTGGATCATGACGTGACAAGCTCCTCACAAGCTAGGGGATTCAATGGGTCAATTCCGCGCTGCTGTGGAAATAACGGCAGGGAGTTCATCTCCAGAGAGTTGCTGGTGAGTTAACATATTTTCTACTCCAAACTATTAAAACATAATCTTTCTGTTAAGTTTTATCTAGAATTGCCTCCCATTCGATTTGCATTCCAACATTTAAATTCTCAGTCTCAACAATACTTTCATCTTTTGTATATTAATACTTTGGGCTCATTTTTATAGCACCATTTTTGTAAAATATCACCAGCTCAAGAGTGCTTACAACTATATATATGCCCAGCAAAAAAAAAAGAATTATTTAACCCTTGAAGATGGTGAAAAGCCAAATGCAGTAAGAAAAAAAGGTTACAACACAGCTGTCGTAATATGCCCAAAAATTGTTTCCTAAAATAGCAAAACTATTCTTCAATCTAACCTAACCTAAAAATAATTAAAGGTTTTAATCCCTCAAGTTCTACTCATGTAATAACATCTACATATGATTATTCTTTTCATAAGCTAAATGATGAAATTCCTTCTGAAATTAATAATGTTGATTTATATAATTCCTCGTTCTGAATGCTTATGAAAAAGAGAAGTCTTTTACTAATAAACAAATCAAATTACCTTCTATTCATTCCCTAATCACTATGTAATATTCTTGTTCCCAGCATCCAGAGTGCCTGCCCATCTCAGTGCACGAGGACGATCCTTTTTACGGGCCCCAGGGCATTCGCTGCCTAGAGTTTGTGAGGTCGAGCCCTGCTCCCCGGGCCGGCTGTGAACTGGGCTACCGAGAACAGATGAACCAGGTCACAGCCTACATAGACGCCTCACCCATCTATAGCAGCTCCGCGAGGAGTTCCGATAAACTGAGGATCTTCAGAAATGGTAGATACATCACCTTCTGCGTCTAATATACAGTTAATCTAAGCACTCAAGTAAATTCTTTTCTTGTCTCTCGAAAACTGAATAAGGCCTAATTTGGAACCTATAAATTAATTTTTCCCAGATTATATTTTTATTCCGGTCACTTAAATAATGTTTCAATATAGTAAGAGTTTTCACTGTTTCAAATAATAAGTTGAATACA
The DNA here is from genome assembly GCA_022651775.1 of Drusus annulatus. NCBI lineage: Eukaryota > Metazoa > Arthropoda > Insecta > Trichoptera > Limnephilidae > Drusus > Drusus annulatus. Next base: position 1,104,179 of record JAGWCC010000094.1, read on the forward strand.
AATTAATTGCATTAGTAGACTGCTTAAAGCCAATGATGAATTCCTGACTGACTACTAAAGATGATGATCTTATAATTCCTCGTTCTGAAGGCTTTATTATAATTAGGTATTAAAATAATATTTACTTCCCCAACAACATTCTCTGTTGTGCAAATTTCAAGAAGCTGAAAAGCGAAGATTCTTTTTTTGTATAATTAACCTTTTAATCAAATAAAATGACTCATCAGATACCAAAATTATGTAATTTTGTAAATTTATGTAATTATAAATAAATGCAGGTTGTGATTTTTTTTATCAAACATGGTGAACTTTACAAAAAGACCTTAATTGTTGTCGTAGGTGAGATAAAGCAACAACAGAAAGGTTAGATTTTATAAGTCAGTGGGGGATTTTTTTTCTTTTTATTCCGATACACATAACAAAACGTTGAAACTTTTTCTCATTTTTCTAAAATTACTATTTTTCCCTCCAGGAATGCTTCAGTATGGTAGGCTGCAGACCCGGCGCCCCATCCTGCCCCCCGAGGCCCGGGACACGGAAGCCCTGTGCCGGGGAGGAGCCCTAGACTCCTCCTGTTTCAAAGCGGGGGATGGCCGTGTCAACGAACACCCGGGATTGGTGGCCATGCACATTGTGTGGCTTAGGAAACATAACAGGTTGGTTTATTTTACACTGCATAATTTATAACGGATGTTTGTATTAATGGTGTATTAATACTGATAATTGCAACAAATACCTTTATAGTCATGGGAAGGTTAATCAAACTTGTATTTTATTAATTCTTCATAAGCTAAAATGATGAAATTCCTACTGAAATTAAAAGATGTTGATTTTTATAATTCCTCGTTCTGAACGCTTATGATGAAACAAAACTAAATTTACAGCACTGACGAGCAATGGTAAATAAATTATAAACCCGCCATTCCTTATTTACAGAATGGCGACAGAACTCTCCCATATAAACCCGCATTGGAGTGATGAAAAGGTGTACCAAGAAGCAAGAAAAATAATTGGAGCCTTCGTGCAACACATCACATACAGAGAATTTCTCCCAATAGTTTTAGGTATGAAAATATGTTTTAATGTCATAAAAATATTTGTGCGTATTATATACGTTGATATAAGGTGTAAATCTCCGCTTTGTATTGTTACAGTCTTACTATTTTTTCTTTCAGGATCCGAAGTGATGCGACTGTTTGACTTGGACCTGCAAAGGAAGAGTTACTACAAGGCGTATAGTCCCAAAGTCAACCCCAACCCAGCAAATGCTTTCGGGGCAGCTGCCTTTAGGTTCGGTCACAGCCTTGTTCAAGATTCCTTCATGAGGTATGACCGCTTCCACCGTCCAATTCCTAACAGTGAGTACCAAACCATCAATTTCAATCAATCTTTCAATTTCAGCCCAATTTACATGCAACACTATTCTACTAATACTAATGATGAAATCCTTCTGAAATTTATGTGATGATCTTATAATTCCTCGTTCTGAAGTCTAGTGAATAGTTTTTTTCATAAATAACATGGTTTTATAAAATGTTATGCACTTTTTACAGCTCTAATGGCGTGTCTACACAACTCCAGTATTTAGTTGAGTGGCAAGTAAATCATTTAGTATAATTTAGAGGCACTGGTCACTAAAGCGTTTTGTCCACACAGCCAGTGCCTACAAATTTTACTAAACTATTTACTTGTCATTTGATACTCAACCGATACTAGCATTGTATGTACACGTCATAAGACTGGATTTAACATCTGTTATGACTGTTTGCTAAAATATGCATTACTTGCAGATGTTTCTCTCCATGAAGAATTATCCAACCCTACCAACATCTGGAGTCTGGGAGCCGTCGACCGCCTTCTTCTGGGCATGACTAACCAACCCTCACAGCGACGGGATGAATTCATATCCCCTGAGCTCACAAACCATCTCTTCCAAACCAGTCGTTTCACGTTTGGCATGGACTTGGCTTCCATCAACATTCAGAGAGGCCGGGACCATGGCTTACCAGCTTACATCGAGTGGAGGGAACCTTGTGGACTATCTCCAATAGAAGTCTGGCCCGATCTGCTTAAGATAATGCCTCTTAGAGCAGTGAGAAGACTGGAAAGTGTTTACCGGTAAAAATCATTGATTTAATAATTGTATCTTCATATCTACATACTTAGAGCATTTTTCCATCAAATAATGATTTAATCATCATCAGCATAAATCAAAGATATTTTTTGTACCAATAAATTGATGTTATTTTTATTTTAGTTTTGTCGATGACGTGGATCTCTTTACGGGGGGTATGGCAGAGAGACCCGTTGTGGGGGGCCTCGTTGGACCTACCTTTGCCTGTATCATTGCTCAGCAGTTCTCTAACCTGAGGAGGGGGGATCGATTCTGGTGAGGCATAAAAAAAATCATAAAGATAATGTAAAATGTTTTGTACGAGTATGTACTAAAAGTAAAAGTATTTTAAACTTTGTTTTTATTTTTAGGTATGAAAATGGTGGATTTGAGTCCTCCTTCACGCCAGCTCAGCTGCAACAGATAAGAAAGGTGACTCTAGCGCAAGTCTTGTGCCAGACCATGGAGAATGTGGACACTTTGCAGCCATTCGTATTCCTGCCTTCCGCAGAGTTTGGCAATGAGCGTGTTCCCTGTGACAGCTTCTTATTCAACAACTTTGACCTTTCTCCCTGGACTGAACGAGATTTTGACTTTGACAATAGCATCAACGACTTTGAACGGACAACTAACCTACAACTACCCTCAACTGGACAGCCAAACTTCACCAAACAGCTGACTATTGACGACTTACTCGCTGACATTTTTAACACAAATAAAAAGACAACCCCAAAAAGGAAACCGACAGTGACCCCTAGCTCCCTCCTACTAGATGACAAACTTGATTTACCGAAACAAACCAAAACAACTTCCACTTCCCGACCACCCAAGACTAAACTGACCAGCAACCGTATCTTTCCTAGACAGACTGTGACTGAACCGACTTTACAAAGTACAACTCTTAAAATAGATGACAAACTAGACTTTTTAAGTAAGAAATTATTAAGTAGCGACACAGCTACCCAGAAACATACTGACAAAATTAATAACATACAGAGTAGGAGATCTTTACCTGACATAGACCCTGACCCTATAAGCTCTGATAACCTTGACAAATCACTACTTTCTGTGGAGAAAAAAAATGATTCATTGAAAAATGAAGAAGCTTTGGCTTCCAAGACATATGGTCCATCACTAAGCGAAGAATTTCCATTCTTTGGTAACCTTTTTAATACAATGAGACCTCTTCGTCCTGTAGTTAAACCGCAAATAACCCTTTACCAACAAGAATACGCTTCCACAGCAAAACCCCCTGACAAATACACATACCTAATCAACATTGTCCCGAAAACTACAACACCTAGATATGACTCACAAAAAGAGACAATTAAAATAACAATTCAGGGACAACAGCCCTACTACAATAAAGACCCCGAAATAATTTCTTACCCCTTCAACAAAAGACCTGTTTATAACCAAAACAAATTAGAATACAGACCAATAGCCAACAGCAGACCAACTTATGACAGAGACGAACAATACAGTACCTACACTCCTGACTATTTGAGACCGCAACACTCTAGTTTCCGACCCCAGACGACCTCCCAAGACAGATATGACTTAGACCAAAATCCTGACCATCATCAAAGACCAAGTCCTTACCAACCGACATACCAATCCACAACAGACTACAACCCTTACGGTTTAGTGACGTTCAGTCACATTGAAACAACCAAAAGACCGGACTTATTCAACCGACCAAGACCGCAATACAGCACAACTGACGATGAACCGACTATTGTATCCGCTGATGAAGGCTACGGCATTAATCCACGCCCTGTCCGACCACAATCACAACCAGTTCCTACAGGAATAACCATATACATTGACAATAACAAACCTCGACCTAAACCACCACCAACTACTGACAGTAACTTTAACAACAATGGTGGATATTCATCTATTTCTTCCGATGATGAAAACATTCCGCTATTTACTAGACCTAGTTATCAAAAACCTTTTTCCCAAAAACCTGTATCTAGCTTTAGACCCCAATACCCAAAACCGACAGACTTTGATAATACTGAACAAGACAATGTAGATGACGAAAATTCTTACAATAAACCTTTACAAAGTGATTATGGACAATTTTCTTCTTGGAGTAACAGACCTGATACAAGCTATTCTGTAAAACCAGACAGTGATAGCAACAATGACAACCTTTACTCCGCTTCCCACAAACAAAAACCAAGTCCTTCAAATAGAAATCCAAGCAGACATCCAGACAAACAAAGACCAAAGCCTTCGGTGGACATAAGTTTGGCTTCTGAGTATGGAACTCATCACCATAGTAGCATTTCAATTGTATTAAAACCTATCCGGAATAATTATAAGAGTTCAAATAGACCTACACCAACTTCCGAGTATAGTTTTAAAACAACTACAGTTAAACCAGTGAAGCATTTCTATATTGGAAATATTTTATACAAATATCCGCAAAACCAAGATGCTACGAAACATCATTTAGCCAGAACCACAAATGAAGAAGAAGGAACTATTGAAAGAGGGGAAATTATAAAAGAAAACTACAACAATGTTTGGAAACCAAATAAAGAAGAACATGAACACTTTTATGGAGCTGATGATCTTAGTATTAAAAGTAGCGTCGAAGATGTGAGTGAAAAAAAAACATTGAATCAAACATCCAATAGTAAGGAGCATTTTGACTCAAATTTGCCACTTGCCGAAAGGAAAGATGGCTTTGAAATATCACCCATTAAGAGAAGACTATTTATTAATGCTGAAGAACAGAGCAAAGGAATAAATAAACATAAAAACCATGTCTTCTTTGACGTCATACCGAGTGAGAATAGGTAAGAAAAAAATATTTTACATATTTGATAGAAATAGAAAATATGTCAATGAAAATTGCTCCCAAAACAAACAGTACCATTATCCCTAAATTATTGACAAGTTTTATAACCTTTGTACAGAATGATAAAACTTCTTGGCTCCGGATCAAATCTAAATAGATACATTCCAACCTTCCTCTTCTGCTTTATCTTCCCAGTTCCTTCGGTCTCAAAATATTCCCCAACACTTTTCAAAGTTCCACTGACTCTAGGCAGCTATCACCCCCGTACAGTAAATTTTAAAATATACACATATTAGAAATATTAACCTCGCTTTTTTTATCTTTCAGCCCCTCAAGATGGGCATATTATGAAGAAAAACCAGAAGAAAACTCCAAAATGACTGCAATAATGCCATCAATTGAATCAGACCCCATGGCCTCCAAGGAGCTTCCTAGGCCAATGTTCCCCCGGTTCCATGCAAAGATTTCACAAACACGAAAACCCTAAAGAAAATATCTAAAAAAAAACAGATTATGTTTTATCGAAGCAACCAATCATGTTCTACTGTTTTGTAATCAAGAAACCACTAGAATTTATTGAAAATATCTCTTACACATAAATTATTAACACCATTTTGCATTCCTTGTTGGCAATACATATATGTATAATTATTATTTATTGAACCCTGTTCTTGTGTAATAAAATGTGAAAAATATATATATTTAGTATAATATAATATTATCAATGAACAACATTCTTAAATGATTAAGATATAAATATTTTGTTATAACTCAAAAAAATTGAATTGACAAAATAAATACAAGAAAAATGTATTATGTGTCTTTCTTTGTATACATGCTTCATAGCTACAAATCCTTTATGCACCTACAAGTACATCACATACTACGATGAAATTAAATTATTCTGTAAATCGAATTGAGAGCCTAGATCTTAGAAAACTTGGGTACAGGTTTTGATATGTACTGCAAATTAATTCCACAATAATTGACCAGTTCTTTTTGCACATAAAAAAAAGTTTTTTACGTGAATACTACAAAAGAGTTTCAACTGTCCATAGCCAGTGGGACTATGGCATTCCCAGTATGTTGTGAGGAAGGGTTAGACGTACTTGGCTATTCAGATCTACTCACGAAACACAACTTAAGCCATTTCAGGCAATGTTTCAATGGAAGTTGTTTCATTTTTTCGTCACATTTTACCTTAGATGAATAAAATAATGTAGATAAGTTACTGAGACAATGGGCCTGGTTGCACTAAACCAAATCAACGAGACATACCTTCGAAACACGCTTCATATAACTATCTCTTCCGCATACACATTCTTTGAAAGCTATCCTTTTCATACGCGGGTGAAACATTTAGTGGTGAAACATTAGTGGTGCTACATTTTTCGTAAGATTTGTATGAATATAAACGTGTCTTGTATTTTATGTCTATGCATTTTACATTGTTTCAGTTAAATATTTTCTAGACATTTAAACGGTTCCTGTTAAATTCAGATTTTGAACAAATTATGATCAACTGAAAAGCATAACGTTTATGCTTATTAGCTGATCATAATTTGTTGAAACGCTACAATAAATCTTGAATCGATTTTTGACGGGTATCATTAAAATTTATTTATTTATAAATTAACGGACTAAAGTCCAATTACAAAAATACATATAAAACACGAAATATAAAAAAGAGTAACAGAGAAGGAATAGCATATAAATTGAAATAGATGAAGCGATGACAAAAATAAGGCAAAATAAACATAAGAGAGAACATTCAAGCCATGGTCTAGTCAAAGATTTGGTAGAGTCGTAAAGCATGACGAAAATCATTTAGACTGCTACCAAAAATTTCAAGACCATGGCTTGAGTTAACAAGTCTTGACATTCTGGACATTGGAGAATTAAATCCGTAATTAGTATTGTGATGATTTAGGAACAGCAATTCATTGTTTCTGAGTCTACGGCAAGGAATGTTGAACTGTATAAGTCGCAACAGAGAAGGTGAGTCAATAAAACAATTAATAATTTTGTAAATGAAAATTAAATCGAAGTCTTTCCTGCGCTTTTCTAATGAAGACATTTTCAATAATTGTTCAATTTCATCATATGAATAATCGCCTCTTTCTCGCCCCAATCTCCATGCAATACCGCGTAAGAAGCGATGTTGTACGGATTCAATATGATGAATATGAACGGTATAGAAAGGGGACCAAATTACACTAGCATATTCTAAATGAGGGCGAACTAATGAGCAGTAAAGGGTTTTTAGAGTCTTTATATTTTTAAAGTCACATGCAATTCTATTGATGAAGCCAAGAAGTTTTAATGATTTATTAACTACATTATTAATGTGATCACGAAAAGAAAGATTATAGTCTATAGTGACACCAAGATCTTTTATAGATCTGACGGTAGATAGGGAGACACTATTTAATTTATAATTGAAGAGGATCGGTTTATGAGTTCTATGAAATGACATAATTTTACATTTATCAATGTTTAATTCTAGGCAGTTAGTTTCACACCATTCATTAAATGAATCAATATCACTTTGGAGAAGAATACAGTCATGAAAAGATTTTATTATTTTAAGGATCTTATTGTCATCTGCAAAAAGCCAAAAACGCGAGGAAGAAAATACTTTGGCAATGTCGTTAATAAATATGTTAAAAAGGAGAGGAGCTAGATGGGCACCTTGGGGTACTCCAGACGTTACTTTAATATTAATAGATTCAAAGTTATTAATTTTGACTCTTTGTTGTCTATCATTTAAATAAGATTCGAAGAAAGATAATAAAGGATTTCTAATACCGATAGCATGAAGTTTGGCGATAAGAATTGAGTGATTAACTTTATCAAAGGCTTTAGAAAAATCAGTGTAGAGAACATCTGCCTGAGAGTTATCTTCCAGAGCGTTAACAATGGTATTAGTGAAGGAAAGTAAATTTGTTGTGGTAGACTTAGCAGATCTAAATCCATGCTGTTCCTCAATCAGAACATTTTTAAATACGGGGGTAATTTTCTTTGTAATGATGGACTCAAATATTTTTTGGAATGTGGGATATAATCGAAATTGGTCTGTAATTTTCAATGTTGGACTTGTTACCAGACTTAAAAATAGGCCTAATATATGAAATTTTCCATGAGTCAGGAAATGAGCCAGATGAAAGTGATAGGTTAAATAAGATAGAAAGTGGCTTAGATAAGATGTATTTACATTCTTTCAATACAATTTCAGGAATTCCATCAGGGCCAGTGCTATTCTTACTAGATAGATTTTTTAACGAATTAAATACATCTAAAAGTGAGATTTGGCAATTATTCAAGTCAACATTTTCTGTATAGTTGTATGAAGGGGTGGTGCACGATTTATTAGAATAAACAGAGGAGAAGTGTTTGGCAAAGAGGTTAGCTATGTCAAGTCCGTTTGTGGCATGAGTTTCATTATAATACATACTTGAAGGTAAAATGTAAAAATAAAATAAAAATGGCGTTAATTGTTAAATTGTGACAATGTTAACTATGACAAATGTTTGAAACACCTCAACCTTAGAATATTTACCACTCTGGAACATGTCGCAAATTATAAACAATATTATGAACATTCAGGCAATGATTATAAGGTTATAAAACTTGGATGAAGCTCTTAGGATATAATTACGCATTTTAAACCTATTCCTTCGTGAAACAAAATGTATTTTTGTTTTCACAGTAGTGTAGTAATTATGTTATTTTTTTCTGAAAAGTCTATTAAACTCTAGTAAATATTTTAAAAAAACAATTTCAGAAAGTAGACAAGTTTTTCGGAAAATATTATTGTTTAAACCAACTGAGGTTCAACAAAATTCTGTAAAAATAGATACATTCTCCTGAAAATTGTAAACATGCAGAGGATAGAATTAATCTCTAAAATTCATGCTTTATCCAATATTTAAAAAAGAAACTCACCACATGAAATCCAACTGTTTTAATCTGGAAATAGTTGAAGGAGCGTCTTGATGTCATTCTGTGATGGTGTATAATGTATATATTAATACCATCACGCCTCCGTGAATGCACATTAATTCGTACACCATTTATCCACTATTACCCACACAAAATATTTTTCAGTACGATTTTTTTTTAAACACTTCACAATTGCTTGCGAAAAAACTTTAGTCTATGTTAATTATTCACATTGAATGAGCATGGAAAAAAATCACTTTACCGGTTGTAAATAAATAAACGCTAGCTCGCCCCGCATCGGCAAGCAAAAAACGCAAACTGAAGAATATTTCTCTTTCGACAATAGAGGGCGTGTTATGGCGGTAAAAAATACAGTAAAGTGCCATCTATGGCCAATATATGCGACTTTTTCACAATACATAAAATATTGTATCGTATTTTTTTTCGCGAATGTGAAAGTACGTTCCTTAGCCGTAGTTATACCTCTCACAGCAGATAGTGTTCGAACGATTAATTTGTTTAAAAGTCCACAAGCACAGCATAAATATATATTGCGTTTTGTAAAACAGGTGTATTGTATACTGAATGCCGACTAAAGACTCTCATTCTCAAATGAAGAAAGAACTCCCATTTTATTTTACAAACTAATAGATTCAAACTTAGCTGTCTCTACACATTCATATATATTTATAGTGCACGCATCCAGAAGAGCGAACCATATATATATTTTTTTAAATCAATCGATATTTTATGTCTTGTATAGCTACACTAGTGGCACCTCAAGTGTATTAATAAGATTTTAGATCTGAAGACTTTTGATTCGAAAATCATACATTTTCCAACTTTTTGAGTGGGGTTCGCACCCACTTAATTTTTTCACTCGGGTATATTTTTAATTGGCCACACGGTGAAATATTTATTGGTATTGTAACACTGTTGACTGAGTGTCAAAAAATAATTCGCTCTTCTAATAAGGTTATGTTATGCAGTTTTAGTATTACTACTATAATATATAAGACAAATATTTATCGATTATGGCTGGAAGTCGTCTGGAAAAAGTAGGAACCATATTCACAAGGTAACAATATTTATTAGGTCTCTAAATATTTTTAGCTTTAAAATAATGTCAGAAAATCCTGCGATCTTTTAAACTTATATTTATGATAACACATGCCAGATATATTTATAACTAACTATTCACTCACGTTAGACTTCAATCTTCTATAAGAGGAGTAAATAAGTACCTGCCGAGGTACTTTTACGTGTGCGGCTTTAAATTCAAATATTGTTCTAAATACTACCCACCCTTTCTTTTGTTTTCTGTGAAAATTTTCGGCGGGAAGTGTCAATTTTCTTAAGATTTCGAAACGATATATTTTAAATGCCTCCAGTACGTAAATCCAAGAGCAAACCGATTTCTTCGGTGAGTGAGATTTATTCTCTCTCAAAACGTGGTGAACATAAGATGTATTTGTCCACAAATGAAATGCAATCTGTGAAAAATGGTAGCGGAGATACAAATGAAAATCAAGATCCTTACCAAGCAATGTCCAAGGAATTTGAAATATTGTACCAAGATAGAGAGAAACAGAAAGTGGACAACTCTACTGGTATAGTTAAAAGCAGCAAAGATATAGTAATGAGGTCTTTCAGCTCACAAAATGCTAACAGGTGAGAACCGATTATTTTTTGTAGAAATATCAGTGTTATAACCAATGACGTTACAAATATATAGACACGTTGTAGCACTCTCAAAGTGGCAAGCAAAAACCACGCTAGTTGGTGTGCTCGGTGTTTAAGCCGATTTAGTACTAAACTGTAACGCTTCGCTTGAGGTCGTTTACTATATCTAATCAAATTACAAAAGTAAGTCCCAAAATTTCCTTGTGTGTGAAGACTACTAAAAGCTAAGGAATAACATTTCATTTGTAAGTACGCTCAGATTACTTACTATTTTTGACAACACAACTATCTCCATTGATGACAAAAATAATGATGTCTTCGTGTAAGCGAGTAAGCGAAGTGCCATCTCATTCTTACCCAAGCATTCAACGCTACTAGCTGAAGTATGGAACGCAGTCCGATCCTACATCTATGTCGTTTATACACATATATTCTTTGAATGTCTATCTTTGTCATACATGATGATACATGACCGATATTTGAACGATGAATTTACTCGTAACGTAAGTGTGTTTGTTACTTGCCACATTTTGTGTTAATATTCTAAGGCGTGTTTATATATTTGTTACGTCATTGGTTATAACCAAGAAAACTTTAAAACACTGTTCAAGGTTATTTAATATGAGAAATATTTGTTTGTTTTGCATGTTTTTCGGTTGAGTAATGTGATGAAACTTGCAGAAAAGAACTTATGGATAAACTCTTTAAAAATATGGGATATCTTACCAGCCAATACGAGAAGGATCTTTGCTTAATCCGGGACAACGTAAATAAGCTTGAAGTTTTCATGTCCCAAGCAATAAAATCTTCTAAAGATGCTATCAAAACTTTTGAATGGCGGATCGTAGGATTCAAGGACTTGTTCAAATCCTTTGAAGACAGGTAAATTCTGCTTTTTGGTATTTGTTGTATTTAACTAATCTTTTTTATTTACAAATAGAATTGCCTTTAATTGTCACCACGAAAATTATAAAAAAGTTGCTACTTTGATTCAGAGCCCGTTACAAGCATGCACGGTATCCAATCCAAATAATATCCTTTTTTTGTTGTTTTGAATGTATGATTATAATTAATTACAAATAAATATTATATTTCAGTTGGAAAATTTTGGAAGAAGAGCAAAAAGTTCAGGAATCAGATTTGGCCCAAAACATGCTAGAAGATACATTAATGCTGATTAATAACCTGGTCAAGAATGCAAGGAATGAAAAATAGAATACTTCCTGAAGGCCCTACGTCATGCGTTCCTAACTCTTTTTTACGAAATTAACTGATGTATTAATAATGACACTAAGAATAAACATTCAATTAACATGCTTTTTATTTCTTATTTTATGTGTAACTATGTATTTAAAAAAAATTGTATGATAGCCATTGCAAGTTCACAAAAAATTCTAGAAATTTTAAATAACTTCATTTTTTGAGGCTGTAAAATTTGGTTTGTTTATCTCATATACCTAAAAAAGGATAGACAACTTAAACAAATCCTTCATTGTATTAACCACACCCGTAAGAAAATAATTTTGTGTCAAATACCAATGTTATAAAATAATGACTGCCGGTAGTATTTCTGCTGTGGGCTCCCACCCATCGCAGTATTTTGATAATAACTAAAAGGTAATTATGTTAATCCTGGATATCGAAATGTGTACAGATAGAAACAAGCGCTTAAGAGATAAATGTGTGGTGGGCGTGTCCATGTGCCTAAAATATGCTCATTACTTGGTATCATCAATACTTTGTCAGATCATTAATATTTTAGCGCATATGCTCAATAGTATTGTCAGTACTAAAAATATTGGCAGGTGTCATACCATTCCCTTTGCCCTAAATTCACACTTTTTGTTAAGTTATGTAGTGTTAAGGAAAGTAAATAATAAAATGTCTATGAACTGTCTGATTTCATTCATCCAATGTCAAGTACGTACCCTTATGTATTTAAACCTGTCTTAATTCTCTTCTGCATGGACTTTTATCCATTGCGTGGAGGACTCATGTCTGTCATGCTACATACCTATCATAGTCCCACTTGAGTATGAAAATTGTTATAGTAATGTCGTCAACCTTTGTCTTGCTCCTAATCCCCTCATGTCACTATGACTTTACAAACATAATTAAGCTTTCATTGTTTTCAGGGTGGAAGGTCTCCTGAGGTGTGGAGGCATGCGGGTAGAGGAGCGACCCCTGTGGTGGGATGTGTATCGTGCCTTCCCGGCAGCCAGAGAGCCGAATTTCGCCAAACCTGTCCCAAAAGTCTCCATTAGAAACATCTTTTACGAGGAGGATGCTTTGAGAGCGTAAGTAGCCTGCGGAATTATTACAAAGATGATTTAATATTTTCAGTCAAAAGTATAGCTGTTGTAGCCGTGTTGCGCTCTTGAGCCGACGTTTCGGAGCCTCATAATGTCCATCATCAGAGCTTAATCCTCTAGGGGGAGAAGGAAACGCAAGACGGCACAATACCCCAAAAGTTAAAGAATATTATTACAAAGATGTTTGTCAATCATGAATCAATTGATCAAATTTGTGAGCTACAACATTTTCACTGCGGTAGAGGTTACTTGGCTAAGCTCAATTTTCATCCAAAGATTGGTGCCTGGATCACAAGAAACCCTGTTTCTAGTTCAAGTCCTATTAAAATGGTGCAATTCTAACAGTTGTTTTTATGTGAGGTTACCAATATTCCTAACTATGTGTTAAAGCTACCAATGCAAAAAAAATTGGTTTTCATTTTTGCCGCCTCCTGCATAGATAAGTTAGTAGATCTGTAATGTATATTTGCCCAAACGATTTATTGTGTGATTATGTTTCAGAAAATTTCATAAAACGGGCCTTCCGTTGGGAACTGTAACCTTATCGGATGAAAAATACAAAAGTAACTCTCAAAAATTGATTGAAATATATAAGAAAATGAGCGCTGATAATCCAGGAGCCGGGCCTGCCCTATATGATAAATGTATTGAAGCTCTGGAAGGTGAATTGTCCTCTCAAAAAAATTATCAGCGAACACGCCGTGAGGAGCTCGAGATAGTAGACGACAAACCTACTATCGCCTCCATGTTTACCGAAGGTCAAAAATCCCAAAACACGGAACAAACCATTAAAAATATTTTTAAAGATTAAAATTAAGTTTTTGTTATGAATTTATACATTGTTAGATATTGAATTATAAGTATGTACTAGTTGGAAAATAAGATTTGTTTTATTTATTTATACAATATCATCCCTGTTCTAGTGATTTTCTACCAACCATTGAAGAATTACCAACCCAAGAAGAATTAACCATTCTGTGAGAGATTATCCAGAGTAGAAATGTTGCTTGAATTATTAACCTAAGCTATGTTACGAAATCCCGTGTGCTGTTTAGTTTTTACCAAAAAGAAGATGGACGTTTATGTTCTTAGAAACAAAAACTGAAGGATATATTTCATGCGTAGGTATTTAAAACTCCATCTTATTTCATAATTAAATGGTTCAAATTATCGCCACTAAAGACGGGAAGAGCGCTAGTGTCCAAAGCTATTAAAAAATATTGAGTGGGGAGTTTTATTGGATGACCCAAAAGCTGTGACTAGGAATTTTTGAATATGCCTCAAATTATATAAAATTTCAGTGCGCTTAACGTAATGACATGGAAATGCAAAAAAATATATATATTCCATTCTCAATAAATAAGTTAAGAAATTATGCAAACATTGAAATAATTATACTCCACAGAAACTGTAACAAAACTGTCTGTAGAACTTACATACTATTCTAAATAAAACAACTGAATTAAAATACCTCAGTACAATTGAGGACCAACATATCAAATGGAATGACATATATATGCACATATATGTGAACTTGTCAAGCAAATCAGGAAATGTATTTATATATTTATTAGGTTAAGAAATACTCTTCTTTCAAGTTAGATAATTTCAAAAGGGTTTATTACGCATTAGTTTACTCTTCAATTCAGAATGAAATTATCGGATGGGAGGTGCAAATGAAAAAATTGTTAACCCTATAAAGGTGGTTCAGACTAATTATTACTGAAAAAACCATCTACATTCCCAACAGCAACACAGTTCTAAATATTTCAAGTTCCAAAATTAACATCTCAAGAAACTTTCAATTTTACAAATTTTCAAAGACAATCTTTCACAAGATTCAAAAGTTTATTCATCATTAAGGCATAAATATGACACCAAAATTCCTTTATTCTCAACACAACAAATTCACAATAATTATACATTCAAAGGATTAAAAAAATTATAGCCTTCCCTACTAACCATCAAGAAAAAACTAAATTATTACTTCAAAATTGAACATTGAAAATAATTCATTAACTAGAGATCAGTAACTTGCTATTATTGAAACCTCATTTCTTAGATAATTTTTATTAATGTAACCTCATTCTAGTACTGGAGATAGATTTTTGTACAGACCCTTTGTTTTAACTCCTTCGCCAAACTGTTTTTTTTTTACTTTTCATGTTTAGAGAACCTCTAAACAACAATATGACAGTTGCTATCGGATTAAAGTTCAATTAATTTTGGCATACTCTTATTGGTCAATTTGAACAGGATCTCTATGATTGATTTCTTTTTTCTGAAATGAAATACTGGTTTTCAATTTAATTTTTACCAAAATTTAAGGCTTAATAAGCTACGTATCATCGATAAGAAGAATTCGGTATTAACTCAATTTTTTCATCATATGATTGTCACCTCCACCTAAATTGAAAAAATATTTATTGAAAATAGAATAAAATGTGAAATTTTGCATGTAGCCACAATCAAATCCATGACTACTGGAACCGAATGTCAATGCTCCACCTTTTTTCACTAGAATCATTAGGCAAAATGTTATTCACGATTACAAATTGTTATCTGATGGTGATGAAATGAACAAACAATGTGTGACTAACACTTTTTATATCTTATCTTATGTAGGCTAGGTATTGAGTAGTATATCAGGGATGTATCAAGTTGCAAGCTGAATATATAAAATAGGATTATGAAGGTTATTATTAATGTACAGGTAATTTTTTTGTCATGATACCGTACAGACGGGCGATACTTTCGCTAGACAATTTAAAATTATAATGTAGTTTGAAAATGATAAACCGGTTGGTAGTGTCACCACTTTATTGATGACAATGCCAAATAAATCTCTAGACGCAAACTTTATTTGGAAATATTAACCTGAATATCATATTTTAATATGGAGTTTAAAAATAATAATTCATTTTTATTAATATTATAATTATCGGGGATTTTTTAAGTCCATGAATGCCAAAACCTTGAGAAAAATGCTTTGTGCATCACTCTCATTAGGTTTTCCCATTTATATCAACATGTCATGAAAAAAATTGAAGAAACCCAATTGAAATATTTTCACAGCTGAATAATAAAAAAAAGAGTTTTGGTTCCTCTTTTGGACACCCGCAAACTAAACTATGTCAAGCTGTAATTTCAATTTAGAAATTATTTGATTTACAGTTGGGTTATTTTTATTTATTGACCCATTATTTGTGTTTAAACTAGGGTTGGGGTAGGTACTGATTAGCTAATCAAGTACTTTCTATTTGTTTAGATTCTCACTTAGCGGCAGTTAAGAAAACATTTTTCTGGGTATGCATGAGTACATCGAACCAGCCCTGGTGATGAGTTACAGGTTAGAGTGATAAGATTAGATTAAGAGACATATGCAAGGTGTGTCAAAATAATTGTGCGTTGTGTTGTAGTGAGCGCCTAATTTACATTGGTCAGTCTAAAATTTAAAAATAAACTCAAAATGAGGACTGGTCGTTCATTCTTCTTTTATTTGACGGTGCTTCTGGGTACGTTACAAAAATCTAGTTTATTTTGGATTCATATTTCACATTAATTTGTTATAATGATTCATTGAAGTAATTTTTCAAACACAATAGCAAATTCCTTAGTTTTCTTGTCTAGTTCTTTTAACTTTACTACATTGCCGAAAAAATGGCACCAATGTTTATATTAAATGTTTATTTCTTTTGTTTAGTGGTAGTGAGTGTATTGGTGCAGGAAACTGAAGCCAGAAGGAAAATTTTACGAGGACGAAAAGCTTTGACCCGAACCTATTACCGTAAGTAGTATTTTGTTTAAAACTTTTCTTATGTGTATTTATTATGAATAATAATTGAGACAATTGAAAATGAGTTAAGAGACTAATTTGTTTGGTATTGCCAGAAGCTAAAAATAAAATACATTTTCAACATAAAACATGCATAAGCAGCAACACTCAGGTGTTTACAGCTTGACACACCAAACTTTACTTTCCATCTCTTTCCAAGTTCATATTATTTGACACCATTATTACTTCATTCACACATTATACATATGTTATATTTTAGCAATATCTAACACTAATCTTGCGTAATTGGACTAGGATTAATATTTTTGCTGAATGATTATTTTGTAACTTTATTTTATCATCTATATAAGGAACATTGTGGGAGTAATTTTAAGAACTTGATCCCCTTAATATGGTCACAAAATCTTTATTTTCAAGTTTATCTTATTAGAGCGGACTTGAGGTGAAATATCACAAAACTGCGCTAAATAAATGGAATGTTATTATTATTAATTCATCACCATAGATTATTCAATTTGTAAAACAGCCAAATAAAAAAAGGTGTTTTTAGTTCCTATTTTGGCTGCATGCAGAGTTAAATATGTCAAGTTCGGTTTGATTCTTTCTTGATTGAATGAATTTGGTTTACAAACCTGGATATTTTAATTCTTTCATTTTCTTTTAATTTTAGGTCAAAATGCTGTGGCAGCCTGGGTTGTCTCAGTGTTGGTGGGGATAGGGATGCTGTTCGTAGGAGCCATTGTGTACTTCGTCATGAGGAAAATGGTACTGGGCAGTAGTGAACCTGAGACCACTCGAGTGGCTTACCAACCTACTATGCAAAATGATGTGTGAATTGCAAGAAGTTACAGGTGGCCCACGACTCAACCTGAAGACAACTTCCTCATTGACAAGTGTTGCCAGCTAAAAAAATTAGAATAATTTAATTTCTGTTTAACTCCTCTAATGGAGTTCACTGATTATTCAATTATAAAATTAATTAGCCTCCTCTTAGTGACGTAAGACAATATAGCACCTTCACAACTAAAAACTGAGCTAACCGCAAAGTTAAAATTAAGCCTAAATGCACAATCTTAGTGTCACCAGGCTGAGCATAATATTTGCTCAGTGGCAGCAGTACACTTAAAATTAAACTATTCGGCATTCACAATTTTTTTACGGGTCGGCTACACTGACAGCAGAATCAAAATTTATTTTTAAATGTGCTGTAAAAAATATCGGTCCATACAATTCAGAATGCATAATAAAACATGTATTTATCATACAAAAATATTTCATATCCATTAATAAAATATTTCAAAGTGCACTTTGATAGCGTGAAAGCAGTAAAAATTTATAGCAAAGTGAAATTCAATAATGTTTCGACTAAGGGTAAGTTTTTACTTACCATACATTCAGTTTTGATTGGTGAAAGCGACTTTGAGGAAAGTAACAGGGGTTAAGTCAAATAAAACCTGTTGAATAGATTTAAAAAACATTAAAGTAATCTATTTTTAGAATTGTAAATTGAAAGATTCATTTTATATATTTTTATCTATTATGTCCAGCAGTAAATTAGTTACAGCGCAATTACTTCTTACGCCATATCTGGTATAGTTAAAAATTATTTTATATAACATTTAATGTAATCTTAACCAAATAAAAATAAACCACAAAAGTATTGTTTTGCGACTTTGTTCACCTTTTCCTGGAAACATTCTTAACAGAAATGAAACAGCAAAAAGAAATATAAATTTCACGTTTATTAAGAATTTAAATTACATAACGATAAATTCTAATGTTTGGCCTTAACCCAAGCTTTATCGATGAAATAACTAATCAAGCGTTAGTTTTATGTAAGTTGTCATTAAATCTATGAAAAAATGTAAATACTAAGGGTGAATTAATAGGGAAATATTTAAACATGACAAGGTCTCGGGAGCTTCTTCACTGAAAAGCAGCCAATACTCACTATAAACATGTCAAGTGCTTCACAGCATGTAATATTATCGTCACGGATTAAATCTATTATTCATAATAATTATTATTGAAAATTCACTCAAAAGTATAATCACTGATATTAAAATATTTGAAATGTAATCGAATGTTTTAGAAATTGGCATAAAATATTATGAGTACATGCATCAAACTGCAATAAAGGAGAAAAAAAATTAAATAAAAAAAGAGGTAAATTTTTAAAATTATTTTGCTACAGAAGATTTGCATGACTCTAATTCACAGATTTAAAGACCAGTACTTGTTAAAACAAATACTGGGATGATAGATTTGATTAAAATTCTCGGCGGTGGTATTTCTCGGGGTCGAAGTAGGACGTGACGACGACACGGTGGCTGAACTTGCGGCCGGTGAGGGTCTGCTGGGCCCGCTGGCAATCCGCCACCGAGTTGAACTCCACAAACACCTGGGAAGGTAAACACAGCCATCAGTACACATTTTGGGCATGCAATTTGAGTGGGTTACAAAAAAACAACACAACGGCAATTTTATAACGTAAAACGTTTGAGATGTGCGGTTGAACTGTTTTTGTTGTAGGACAATTTACATATATTGAAAAAATTCAATTTTAATTCTACCGATGTATGTTTATTGGCATTTCGGGATGACATGTGCGGTGACGGTATACCGTCGACGATATGACGTATAAAAAGTAAGAGTGCTTACTTTTCCGCAGCCAGGCACCTCGATGCCCTCAATAGGCCGCGGTATTTCTATGCTGCGCACGCAGCCGTTCTTATTACACTCCTCCCTGCAAATAAAAAATAGCAAAATGTCAACACACATCTAAATATAACATTGAATGAATTTTATTGGATGCGTTCCTCTTGTTCACTACTAAGTTAGTACTAAATTGAACACTTTGTTAAAAACATCTTCAAAGTTTTTTGAGCAGTGCCCAAATTACTTGAAAATTTTGATACAAAAATTGATTTAGAAAAAAAACAACTAACTAGGCTGAAACCTGGTATATATATACTGGATAAATTTAGTTACTGATCAAATCAGTGCAAAAAATACCCAAAAAGTCAATAAGAAACATAACTTTTAGAAGGTCATTAATAGTTTATTTTAATTTAAAAAAAAGAATTTATAAGCCGGGCGAAACCAACCGCAAAAATGCTTACAAAATTGTTTTTTTTTTTTTTAAGCTTGACATGGGTCGAAAACGCTACTGTTGAAATTATAACAAAAACAATTATAACAAAAACAATTATTACAAACCACTATTATAACCACTGTGTCTATAACTATCAGTCACACCTGAATTGATAATTTATATTTAAATGCGAGTACCAGTGCCACAAAAGTTCTAGCTGCCCGGAACAAGTGTGACTATGGCATCACCAATTTGGGGAATGTTGTGAGGCTGAAGGAAGTAGGGAAGGGAAGGAAATGGAGAGGACGAAGGTTAGGAAATACTGGGCTATTCAGATCCAGACACTATACAAGGTTTAAGCTTCGATTCTGAATCGTAGTCTTCACCAAAGCAATACCAAGAGTATCTACCACTCTGAAATGTGGGACAAATATACTACATGTGATTTTGTTAAATTAAATGTGAAATAATTTTTTTAAATCTTTTGACTCACGCCCGGTTTCAAACATGTAGCAGAGGTGAGCTCCTTGGCTCTTGAGCTTATTTATCCATGCCAGGTTTCGAACACAAGCCAGAACAGTATGCTTCTTTGCTTCAGAGCCAGAGCTGATCAAAAAACGATTAGAACTGACAATCGGTCAAGATTGAAGATTCTTGAATGAGTTTTAGCAATTCTTACCTGATGTCCTCGAGGATATCTTCGTATTCATCCTCGTCTCGCAGCTCCTCTGGGGTGACCATGTTGAGGAGGCACAGCACCTCGGTGGCGGGTCCCGAGCCACCGAGGGATAGCCCCGGCACCTGCAGCTGAACAGGGGCCACTCCGCCGGCCATCATTGCCGCTGAAAGTTAAATCAGATAGTTCAAACAAAACATTCTTCCGTGCATAAAAAATAGCCTGATGGTAAATAAACCTGTGTTGAATACAGGGAAATATGTACAAACCTATTGAAGAGTTCTTGGCGCCTATACTGGCTCGTTGGACTATGAGCTTCTTGTCGCCAAGTTGCATTCCATTTAATCCAGCGATGGCCTGAAATCACAATGTAATTTATTCATTCAACTTCAATTATTCAATGTTCATTGATTGGAGCAACTGATATAATATTGAATTTTTGAGGATTTGAGTTGGATGAACCGAGGTCGATGCTTCCAGCAGGTAATCTACTGACTCCCTTTCCAAAATTAGTTATCCTGGGTGAAAAGGTCTGCACAAGGCTTATTTTTTTTTTAAATTAAACAAGTTGTTTTTTAAAGAGAGTAAGTCAGTCCATTCCCTTTAGAATATTGACCACCTCAAAATAAAAATGGTATAAATTTGAATGCCAATCTATCCTAAAATTGCAGTACTACGAATTTGCATTCCTAGATGGTTTAATTTTTTTTTAATTAATCATTTGAATGTTTTTTTTTTTTAAAATACATTTTTTTGTGTTTTAGAACCCTCTTGAACAATTTACATTACATCACAATATATCTGTTGGTAAGATTGTCTAATGTCTGTGTTGATTACTCTATATTCTATATTGTCTATGCCATTCTTATGGCTGATTAAAACTTGTAACTTAGTCGGGCCAACAAGTTCAATAAACATAAAATTCATATTATTAAGTCATTCTCATCAACACACCCACAAATAAAAACCAAGATTTAATTATATTTAAGATATGTTACTTAAAATAAGGGTTTACCTGATCTGTCATAGAGACATCGACGTATTCTGCGAATGCATATCCTTTACTAAGGCCGGTCGATGAATCCTTCACCAAATTGAAAGCCCTCAGTTGTCCAAATGACATCAGCAACTCTTTAACCTATACACACAGAATTCATGAATCCTCTGCTCTGCACACCACAATAAATTGTCAACATATACACTGATCCATCATATTTGAACTTCGGTTATACATATGTATAACTAAGGGTTACTATCACATCGTGTATCATTTGTAACTAATATAAAATAAATAAAAGTAAAACCATTGGTGTCTTTAATAAATTCTCGGTATAGACACAACTGGAAACATTATTAGTATTTAGCAATATTTTAATAAATTCTCGCAAATTAAAAGTGATTTTTTTGTGTTTGGACTAAATAATGTCAGATATTTAAATAAATTATTGTACATACCGTCGTCTTAAGCACCTAAAATTCTAGTTGTTAAAGTATATGAATAATAAAAATAATATTCAACAAAATTAATTGAGGCCAAAAAAAGTTGTTTGTTTTAATCGATGATTTAATAATGATATTTGAACACATGTGGATTATCGTTTCAGTGATTTGATAGTAATATTAGAGGGAGAGGGGAAGTATTCATAAATAAATAATAATAGAGAGGACAGAAAAATAGGTGGTGCAAAAAAATATAGCATATATATATTACAAATATTAAATGAAATGGATAAAACTAAACTATTTGTACAGGAAAAATACAATATATTCATCACACTTTTCATAAAGTAGTCATCATTAACTTTTGTTTTAAAAAGACTTTAGCATCAAATTTCAATACCCTCAAAAAGTAAATGCTAGTCTGACTGTGATTTGAGTGTCCGCATTGGTGAAAGCACGGTTAAGTTGATTGAATTGATAAAAGAGACTTGCCTTGCTGTTCCGAGGTGTATCGCTCACTCACTGAGAACATAGGTGATAATGAGGGACAACAATGTTAGACAGGCCGCGGTTTTGCCAAATCTACGCTAGGGAGGGGCAAAAAGCACACGGAATCAGTAAGTTATCATGTCCTTATCTCTGCTCTGGCCAAGAGCTGGCAGGCAATCTGAAGGCTCTCTAGCTAGAAGCTAAACAAGGGAAATCGCAGTCGCCGTAGACCTAGGAAGGCCAAGAATCTGCGATTCTCTGAAAATAAATTCCCTGAAATATGAAAATTCCGTGCCATGTCTGAAAAGAAAGGCTGAAAAAAATCTGAAGCGATTTTGTGCTCACTTCTCCCAACGGACGACCTTGAGGCTAACGAAATCTCTTTCGTCCAATCTCAATAAAGTTGCGCTAGAAAAAATAGGTGCGGTGGGTACGTTTGATGCTAAAACCTATAGAAAAAACCAAATGTTTGACGCGGATGATGCTTTTTTCTGCACTACTAAAAGAGAAAGCTGAAAACCATATTCAAAAACATTTATCTTTCTGGATCATGTCCACTGGGCTATACAAGACAACTCCAACATCATATTAGTATTATATGGCTGACATAGTATCATATTATTATGTTATTGACTTTGAACAATAGATATATTTTATTCTGCACTAGTGTTGATCAAATTATGATTCCAAGTGCTCTGAGAACTTTATTAATATGCTATATCAAATAAAACAAATGTTTACTCTTTCTACTATGTATGTATGTGCAAACAATATAATGAAATCACTACATACCTGATCTTCGTTTAGGTAGTTGGGGAGCCCTCCTATGAATATCTTGTACGGTGAATCTGGCACAACCGTGCTTACTACCCCAGCTGGAAACAATCAATACAGTTCAACACCAATCACATCACACAATACATCACATTTTATCTGCTGAACGGCAACCAATGACAGAGGGAAAAAACTATTATTAACTAGTATTAGAAAATGGTGGCATACCTGGTACATTAACTGAAGGATTCTCCGTTCCTGGCATTGGTTGGTAGTCGTGAGGGCGGCGTATCTTCAAACTCTGTCCTTTAAAGTTAATCCCGTCAAATGCCATGGCTTGTGTCGTTTCGTCAATTGATCTGGAAAAGCATAATAAAAATTTTTTTAAAACTATAGTATATTTGAAGGCTATTCTGTTGGTGCAAACATAGTGTTTCTGTAGCAGCCTTACAACCATGAATTGGTCGGCCAGCTGTTGAAATAAAAGTTAAATGTACCAACCTAAACTCGAGGAAAGCAAAATTCTTGTCGAGATTAATCTGGCAAGCGAGGACTGGATTACCAGCAGCCTGAGCTAGCCCAGAGAGGTGCATCTGTTGGTTGAAGAACTCCATTGTCTCTTCCTCTGTCACACCGAAGGGAATGTTGCCAACATATAACCTGAAATCAAATTCAATTTTTTTAAAACAGTGTTATTTTTTAAAGAAGTGCTACCCTTTAAATAAAAATCATATCTTTATAGCTCTAAAGGTGAAAGTTTCGTATTATAATATCATCTCCGGGGAAGATCTTCGTAGTCGAGCAATAGTCCCAAATGACAAATGATGTACCTCGGCTATCAAACTCAAAGGCTGAGAATTACAAGAGTAGAACTTACCGCCTGGCCTGCCTAGTGATGGTTGAACCAACGACGGGCACGGCAGCCTGGGGAGTGTCTGCAACAATATTCGCCGGAATCTGACCGGCGGCTTGCATCGCTTTGTACTGAAGAGGTGTAATGTGTTCAAAGCCTGGTGGCGGCACATCCCAATACAAAGAAGGCTTACGCCTTCTCGATCTAGTATTCCTCCCGCTGGGTGAACGAGATCTGCTCCTTTTACGTTCCCTACGATCCCTACTTCTTGACCTCGACCTTTTCCTCTCCCGACCTTCTCGGGAACGCGATCTGCGGCGGCGTTCTAAAACATACAATCAACAATTAACACTTCATTAAAATGCGTACACATTATCTAACTGGACTTTTAACATCACGACGAAGCTTACCTTTGTCTTCACCCATTATTTAAAACAATTAAATATTTTGTTTAAAAAATCACAAACAGAAGCGGCGTACAATCGATCAATAGAAAATGGCAGACAACCGCGAGTTCATAGATTAACCAAAAATAATATAAATCTATGGGCTATAATAGTGATGGCCATAATCGAAATATCCGATTCCGTCAAAAGAAAAGAAGAAATATTTTATTAAATAAAAGAATACTTTGTTTTAAAACCACAGAATTTATTATGATGAAGGCCAACCGGTTTCGCTTGGATCAAGCTTCGTCAGGGCACATATAATAACTAAAGAAAAAATAGTTATTATATGTACCCTGACGAAGCTTGATCCAAGCGAAACCGGTTGGCCTTCATCATAATAAATTCTGTGGTTTTAAAACAAAGTATTCTTTTATTTAATATAATGTTCAACCACCATGTGATTGCTTCTTACGAGAAAAAAAAAAAAAGAAATATTTTAGTTCTCTTCAAGATGTCTTCAGGTCAGTAGTTTGATGTTTTGTGCAGTCATTTTTTTTTTAAATCTTATTTTTGTATCTTCACATCAGTACTTATATAATATGTAATCATCTTTTTATGGGCAAAATATTTATTTATTAATTATTAAAAAAAATCCAATGTTCTTAAGAAAACGACTTTCCCTTTATTTACTTATTTTTAACTTGCATAATATCTTCAAATAATTAAAATGTAATATTTTTTAAAAACCTTTGCAAGTAATTTTTAAAACATTACGGTCTTTCTTTTTTTCCAAAACCACCCCAAGCAAATTTTGTTTTGCATTCCCTTTTCCCACACAGCTGTAAAAATGCAATTTTTTCATTTAAATGTGCATATTTTGGACATTTTTATATAATTATATCTTTTGCTTTGTGCATGTATTTTAAATTTTGTAGTGCATATCTAAATACATTTTTGCCATTTTTTGTGCAAATGATCCAATTTCAATTAATAAAACAAACAAATCTTGGAGGTTTTTCTAAATATTTTTTGGGCACTTTTATTGTATCGGTATTTTTTAAATTTTTTTAACATGAATACCGCACAAGAATCTCAACTGCTCCCAACCGTCTAGAGCCAGTGAGACTATGACATCCCCAAATAGGGTGTGTTGTGAGTCTAAAGGTAGTGGGAAGGGGAAGGAGATTGGGAAGAGGAAGGTTGAAAAGTACCTGGCTATTTAGATCTGGTCACCAAACTCGGCTAAAGCCATTTCAAGCAACGTTTCGATTCTGAATGGTTATCTTTCACCAGGGTGATATTTGTATTTACCACTCTGGAACGTGCCGCAAATATACTTTTTTTATTATGTTTGTATTGATTAAATGTGTTATGACACAAATTAATTAGATGAAAATTATTGGCGCACGCCGGGTTTGAACCCGCGACCTTTGTATTCGTAGTCAAACGTCTTACCACTCGACCATGGAGGCCGTCATTGATTCCATACTCCAAAATTACTTATTACGTGCCACAAGCCATATTTTTGCAAAATTGAAGAAAGATTGTGAAGCTTTATTTTATTAAAAAATAGTAACTTCTTACTAGTTCCTTCTAAAAAAAATCATTCTCCATAACATGTATATTGTATTCTCAATTTAAAAAAAATTTTTTTTTAAAGTTTTACCCAAAAATAATGATATTTTGACTTTTTAGAATACTATTGTTTCAATAATTATAACGTTCTATTTTCTATCCATGAATTCATCAATTCGGTTGATGTACGAATCCAAATTATTTCTATTGAGGCATTTTTATGAATACGAAACTGAAATTGAAAAGATTTTTTTCCTATATCTGAGAATAAACTAATCGAATCAAAACAAATCTGATATCAGCAAAAATTCACTGTGATTTGACTATTACGTTAAACACATTTCTAAAGCTATGCCTGCTGTTGCATTCTATACGCATTTTTTAACAAAATTCTATTAATAATTAATTATTTATTTTGCATTTATCACCAAAGTTTATTTGAATTTAGAAATCTGGTAAGTTTCTATTTTTCGACCTGGGAACACTGTCAGCGTTGTCAGTACTAGGAATTGTCCTCAAAATTAGGGAGAAACAGAGGGTTCAAAGGAAAAAGAGTTTTTTTAATGTGGGGGGATTTTGGTATTATACTTTTACTTGGAAGTTTCTACTATCTACTAGAGGTGGTCGATATCAGAATTGGGTGTACCTGCGGTTCCAGTTACCGGTGACCGGCGAGGAACCGATTATTTATCCAGTTCTTTTTGGAACCGGTTCCTGGTGCCAGAAAAGTTGCACGAAGGCGATTTTATATCCAAATCGAAAAGAGTAAACGGACAAAATGAAGCAAAAAACGGAGCAAATGGACAAAAGTTCATCTCCAAAAAAGTTCTAGCAAATCGACAAAAGTTCCTCCCCAAAAAAGTACTAGCAAATCAACAATTAAACCGGTTCCTCGGACAAATTATGTCGATTTTTATTTGCCAAAAAAAGGATCCGGTTCCTCAGAGAAATAATATCGACGGTTCCAGTGACCGGCTTGAAACCGGTTTCTTTTAACCGCGACAGGAATATCGACCATCTCTACTCTCTACATTTTGACCTGGCAACTTAGGCAACTATAAAGAGTGGGAAGTGTATACTACAAATAAATGTTTTTTTAAATAATATTGTGATTAGCTAGATATACGTCTGCATATGCCAATTATTGCTATGGCAGCCAATTTTATTCGTCGCTCTTTGGTCCAAACACATAAATCATTCGTTATGTATGTATTTCATACTATTATTTTCCATGAATCTAACCTCTAAATTGATACGTCAAAAATGATCCGATTTTTTATTTTTGTCATGCGATCTCGTTGATTCATTTTGGAATGCAATGCTGATTTTTGGTTACCACATTTTCCACTACTTACAGATTCTGTTCGCACTGTTGGAATTTACTAATTTCACATGTTTATTGTTCTAAAAATACAAAGATTCTTATTATACTACCTCATTCATTTAAAATTTTGACAAATTCTTTTCTATGATTGGCCTATTACTTTATTTATTTTGAAGCTGCTTCTTTAGCGTAATGGCCTTCACATTCAGTCGGAAGTTACAGGTTCGACTCCAGCTGCAGCGCAACAATGTTCATATAGATTTTTCATATCATACACATATGAGCACTACTGGCCTAAGTGTTGTGATGTTGACTATTCTACAACAGTATTAGATGGCATGGTGCATGTGTGTACCTAACCCAATACTATTTGTTGGCAGGGAGTATAACATACTAGTACCTACATGAATTTTATTATAATCCTGTTCATTTTCTAGCGGATCCCCCTTCTCAATACACAAAAATGCTTTGGCAACATTTGCGCCATATTATGTGAACCCAGTCTTCAAGAAAGAGAAATTGAATGCTCTAATAGAAACCGAAGACCCAACAACTCTGAGCACTGCGTCCATTAAACCTCCACTGCCATATGAATCATCCTCCGATCTGTATGATGAAATTGTCGGGTAACAATACACAAATACTTTTCCCTAACAGAGTTTTGTAATTTAAAAATAAATTGTTTTCCCTTTACAAAAAAAATCATATGCTCCGGTAATTAGAAGTTCTTAACTCATTGACTGTAAATAATAAGCATAGACGGGAGGCATTGTAGGTCCCAAGTGTTTCTCTTATGCAAGTTGTAAATTTTGTTAAAAAGTTTTGAAGTGTTCTTACGTTGGGGGGTGTTTCAAACTTTTGTCATATTTGATGTCCTTCAAACGTCGATCAGTGCCATTTTGACATTTGAACGGTCCCCATTAAATGTTGATTCTTGGTACTTTTAAGTCAATGAACAAATTGTGTTCAGTGTATAACGACATGACCATTGTTTTTCACAGCTGATCATAATTTTTTAAAAAGCTGAAACACGCTGAGAATCGGCATTTAACAGGGACCGTTCAAATGTCAAAAATTCAAAGTGACGCTAATCAACGATTTGATAGACATCAAATGTGACATAAGTTTGAAACAGCCCAACCTTAGTGTTTGATTGTCATAAGCTAAAAAATGTTTATGTTTTTAAAAAAGAATGGTTGATTTTATTTCACATGAAATACTGACAATGTAGTCGCTCCCTGCATATTCAGCAGTCATAGGATTGATCTAAACTTATTGTAGCATTTTTTACTTTAGACGCTATTGGTAAGGATTTTTTTTCTGAACTGTTTCAGCAAATTCACAAATTATATAATGAAAGACGGTAGAAAATTACGCGCTCGTCAGCTACTAGAAGAGACATTTGAAATCATCAAAAGATCGCAAATAGAGAGATATCATTTATCCGAAACTCAAGCAGAAAAAGACGTTATTGAGTTGAACCCTAAAGTAATCCTGCACAATGCCATTATGAACACTCAACCCCTCCTGCAGCTGACTCCCATCAAGAGGGGAGGTGCCACATATCAGGTAGGCATTCATTAAACTATCACCCAAAGGGTAGGCAGATAATACAGAGGGTCAGACATCACTGTCCTGACAAGACATTTTTCCTTGAAATATAATATGCCCAGTAGAATCTAATAAATTAATGCAGATTTCCATGAAAGATATTATGAGTATCACTATAACCAACCCTTCAGATGTCTGGCACCTACATTCATCTGATAATTTCAATAATATAATTTATTTATTTTGCTGTACCCACAAAACTTAATTTAATAAATTTATATGTAGGAAAAACTCATTTTCTTATCTTACGTTTTCTTTTAAATTCAGTTTTCCACTAATTCCAGTAAACTGGCACCATTGTATATTTTATACACTTACATTATTGCTCAATTTTTATAGTGCCGTTTAGTAAAGTATACCACCTCAAGGAAGCTTAACAATAAATGCTAATTTTGACAAATTTTATCAGTTTTAAATGATTTTTTATCTATCAATTTATTTTGTGTATCCGCTCGTGGGGCTTTTAAATAAGAATTGAGTGCAATAACATGAACTAGCAGTAGTAAAAAATAACATAAGTTAAATAAGAAAAGTAGAAAATAGTTATATAAAAAGGAAATAATCTATTTTTTAAATAACAAGTAAAAAAGAGAAAAAAAATGCAGAAAAATGAACGAACTAGCTAAAAAGGTCTCACGAGATAAAAGAAAATGTTACATATTCATTATGTTATTAGTTGATACATGTCCAATATTAGAGAGAATAAAAAAAATTGTAACATTGAAAAAATATATTTTATACTAATAATTGAAATAATATCAATAATCCTCAATGATCTCATTCTTCATTTGAAAATTATTAATATCATTTATTTCAATTTTTCTTCCGATTTGGCTGCCATCTTTGTATGGTATACAAAACTCTACCCGAGCACATATTATATACCTAGATGGTGTCTTGGATAAACCATCCATTTTTATTTTACCGAAGATTTTTGACTTCTTACAAAGTCGAGAATTAAAATATTTAATTAGAATTAACTTTAAAGCTTTGTCTTGGTCGCAACCATTATATTTTTTGTTTCATATTTACGTTGAGGATTATTGATATTATTTCAATTATTAATATAAAAATAATAAGCACAAAAGCCTTAAATTATTTCTAATTTAATATAAATATATATTAGTAAAAAACAACATAAGTGATAAGTAAACGTAGAAATAAATAAAACAGTGAAAAATTAAGAAATTACACATATGGTTTGTTTAATTTACCACACTGAACTTAGTTCACTGCATATCTTGTAGTTACTTAGTGCATAGACAATTATTTATTAGTATTGAATTAGTGAGATTCTACAATATATATATATATAAATTGTTCATACACAATTCATCAGCACACTGCCCTTGGAGGGTCTCGGGCTCCAGCCACCCAAGCTTAGACTGTCCTCTCATTTCCTGACTTGTGTTCATTACGAGGGTGATTGTGTGCAGGTGCCCATTCCGGTGACGGAGCGTCGCGCCCGCTTCATGGCCCAGCGCTGGATCCTGGAGGCGGCCAAGGACCGCGACTACAGCAAGCTCAACATGGCCAAGCAGCTGGCCTGGGAGTTGATGGATGCGGCCAACAACCGTGGCAAAGTTGTCAAGCGCAAGCAAGACCTTCACCGACAGTGCGAGGCCAACAGGGCGTACGCTCACTACAGGTAATCTAAATTATCTACCTTTTTAAATGAATGTAAATTTTTTACACACATAATTTTTGGAAAATTTATATAGTGCCGTTTAGTAATCAAAGTTATCGTAACTGATGATACCGACCGTGATGTGTGGCAGTGAGCCGTGGAACTGGCAGAGGAAGAATGAAAGTAGACTAAATGCTGTAGAAATGAGATCCCTGAGGCATATGTGTGATAAAATTCATATCTTAAATCATGAATACCTGTTTTTTTTTAGATCTCTGTTAAATAAATAAATAAAACTATGTTTGACGGTATTACAAATCTGGAAATCCGTGAAGAATGTAAGTGTAATGAACAAGTTTATTAAAGGGACGCTGAGATGGATTTAACATTTAAAGTGGACGGACAGAGAAAATAATGCTAGTAGAATATATGACGCATAAGTAAATGTTTGAGGAAGTCGAGGACGCCTGAGAAAGGCATGATAATATCAAGTAGATCAAATACTTGAGTCGGGTCAGGTCAAGAGTTGTGTCGTGGTCCATCAACTCTGCCTATCCCTCTGGGAAAACAATTAGTTAGTTATTGTAAATTGTAGCTTTTTCTAAAATCTCAATGCTAGTTTAGATCACGAGTCAGAGTCGAATGTGAACCCTGTGCATTAAATGTCCTGTCCGCAAACTTTGCAACATTCAAACAATTTATTTGAGGCATGACCTGAGTGTGAGTTGCCTTTATGTAAGATTCTCTCTCAGCCAGATATCAGCCAAGTACGAGTACCAGCCTGTTCAATGCCTTATAAATCATAATTTATATTTTGAACTTAGTTCTTGTGACTCTTAAGTTGAGGTGTTTCAAACTCCAACATATGACCATCAAATCGACAATCAGCGTCATTTATAATTTTGACATTTGAGCGGTCAATACATAATTATCCTAGGATGTGTCAATGAGTCGTGAAAAAATTTCAAAAATGTCGATTTCGGTGCACAGTAATATTAAAAAAAAAAATTTTTTTTTTTTTTACAAAATAGATTTGAATTGGTATTATAAATATAAATATTTTACAATAAGTTTTGTTGCATATTTAGTATAATTAATGACTAAATAGTTGCTGTAACTGTTCTTTAAACTAACACTCTTCTTTTATTTTTCAGATGGGGATAAGAAGAGTATAGCAATAAATAATATTTAAGTGAATTGTATGAATAAATAGCTTAGTTTAAATGATTTTTAGTTTTTTTATTTGATCCTTTTAGCCCAAATGTACGCCCTTATTTGGGAATAATCTTGGTAGCGCCGACCCGTGGACAGAGGCAGAGGCAGTTCAGGTATTAAACATAGAGGTACATATTTAGAGTAGATAGCTTCATACAAAATGTTGTTCAAATCGTGTTCCATTCTGCGCCAAGCCCATACAAGCGTAATTTTACACCGTGTTCAATTTCATTGTGGGAAGGTGCATGGTGTGGGGAGGGGACTATCGGCTCGGTTCAGCAGCGACACGAAATTTGCAGGCGCTGCCAAGTGTGCTGCCCTACGTGACGTTTGCATGTAAGTATTTGTGTTTTGCGAACTCATTCACTTATTTTCAGTCAGTTTTCGTATGTCATGAACCGCCAATGTTCCTCAGTCTAGTGAAGTAGTGAATCTAGCCGTGGCTACAACCGGCTCCAGTTGAGCGGAACCACTCGGGGCACCTAGTGTCGTATCTAATTATATACATCTATGCTTGTATGATGTTTTTTTATTTTATTTTTAGAGCCAGCTGTCTGTTAATATTTTTTATACTAGTTTAACCAACTTATTAAAACGTTCATGATCGAAGAAATAAACCAAATTAATAATATTTTGTAATAATGCGCTAACTAAAATAGTACAATTTGTCGTTAGTTTAAAAAATAATTAAAAGGATCATTTTTAAATAATGATGTCACAAGCTAGAAACACGTGATTGCTTAATTTATAAAAACATTCTCAAGTGCTTTAATTTTTATTCTCAGTAGAAAAATCCATTTACATGAATTATTCAAAACCAGTTAAAAATGTATGCGAGAGGCTCATTGAATTTAGCACATTCAGAATATAAATGAAACATAATACCTGTAAACACATAAATTTGTTTCAAATCACTTTAATGTAGTATTTTTATCGGCCGGTTTCGGAAGTACCCTTACTTCGTCAGGACAATAATAAAACAGTTTTGATATTGTCCTGCAGGCTTGTGAAGAACACTTTTCTGGTTTGTAAAAAATGTTTCAACGTAATATTTTCAAAAAATTGCTGCAGTTTTTAAAATACATTTGAAAAGTTTTCAAAATTACTGATTGCCTTAGAATTCCTTTCTGAACCGAAAAAGTCATCATGCAGGAGGCTCATTAGTTGAAATAAGTACCAAGGTATATGTATTATAACAAACAACAAGGAATATTACAGCTAAAAACAGAAACAAACGAAATGTAATGCAATAACACTTTGTCGGTTACCATGGAATAATTATATCAATTTTGAATGAAAAACCTTGTTATTGTTGTAGGACCATTATTTGATCATAGTCCACATAAATCAAAGTTTATTTTGGCAGTCTGAGAATTGGCTAAAGAGTACAATGGGCCAAAGGTGGCAGAAGTTCTGCCTACTGATATGGAAAAATTGGCTTCTGCAGAAACGTCACAAGGTTCAAACCGTTGTGGAAATCATGGCCCCGGTGATGTTCTCAGCTATCATTGTCCTTATTCGAGCCATGGTTGATCCGGAAGCCAAAGGAGACATTCGGCATAAAGCCTTAAACGCAAGTAAATTTGATGGCGGCTCTTATTTATATCTTCCGCAGGCGTTTGAGTAAGTATATAAAAGTGATGTTGCGACTAGTATGGGATTTTCCACTTACCGGGTGACTACTCTGATCCTGTTATATATCCTATTTAAACCTTCAATTCTTATTAGCTTCACAAATAACACTAAAAGTCTGGCCTGAATTGTCCAAGCTTCATAAACAACTGCTGATTATAACATTATTACCTGTATTACATATATAATTACGGTGAGCAGTGGGCTGCAGTACCTCAAATATGTATTCCTTAGTTTCTATATTTTTATGGTTTATGTTCGAGGTTGTCTATGGTAAAATCAAAACTTCGAGGCAGTTTCAAAAAGTTTGTAGAAGTAACAAATTTATGTCGATGATTTTATGGGAAGTTAATAGTTTTTTTTTAATGTTGACCTTAATAAGAGAAAGTGCACGACGGTGCGTGAAATGATAGACACTTTGGGCATATCACCAGAGAGAGTTTAACGGAAAATTTAGGCATGTCAAAAGTTTCATCACAAATGCTGACTTTGAACAAAAACGCAGATAATGCCAAATTTCAAAGGAGTATTTAGCTATTATGGAGATAAAAAAAAAAGATAATAGTACTCCAACATTGTTAAAAGGTAGATGCATGATAAGCTAAAATGCTTAGAGCAAGTTTACTAAAAAATAAGCGAAAGAGAATGTTCTATTAAATATTCTAGACCGTAATGTCTAGAATTTTTAGGTTAATTAAGACAAAATGCCAAATTACTTGTTCCGTATTTTACAAATGTTTAGTCAGGAAAAATAGTGTTGAAACCACACTGTTTGAAACTCAGCCGAAGTCAGGCAGTGATCACTACTTAGTACATATTTTTTTGTTGTTTTTTCCAGTGTCGTTCCTCTTTACACAACTGATTTCATTATTGCATATGCTCCTCAAACACCAAAATTATCGAGAATCATGAATCAGTCATTACAGCACTTGCTAAGTGAGAATCGAATAATGCCATTCGAGGTTGCGCTCAATCACCTGAAAGGTTTTGCAGAAACAAGCCAGATGATTGAATACCTGACAAATCCAAGTAAAGCTGGTTCGGTGGTTTGTGGAATTGAGTTTGGCAAATCATTTAGCAGTGAGTATTTTATATTGTGCTTCTAAATGAATTCTTACTATGTCAGTCCCTAGGCCACCTTAGGGTTAAATAAATATCCACAAGATAATTTGTTGAAAAGTAAAAGCGGAAGATTATATATATAAGCGGATGACAGTTTTCATACAAAAAATACAACTCTCCAACACATTCTCTAAAATTGATCTATCCATCTCAGGTATAGTGAAGCATTTAAAATCACATCCAATTCATTTGATGCATACACAACAATACTAGACAGTCCTCCATGTGTACAAGTAACAAACTAGTTAACCAATAAGTGAATTATTGTAACATGAAATGGAATGTACATATTTCCAATATCTGCCTTCGAGCCACTGTAGGAAGACTTTATAAAATAAAAAATTATGTGTCTAAAAAACTGTGAAATTAATTTATTTGTCTCTAGCAGAATTGACCATAAGATACATGTATGTTATAACTTCTTGGGGCCATTCGTGTAGGACCTACATAAAACATGTATAGTTGATTCAAAACGCCACGGTAAAGTTGCTGTGAGCGAAACAGTATTTGACCAAAGGCGGGACATTACTAACATGTATAAATCAATTAATGTATTACCGGTTCATGCTCTTTTGAGTAAAAAAAATGTAATTAAACATATCTGATAAACTGTATAAGACAGTGGTGGATCATGTACACGATTCACACAGAATAAAGGAATGACAGTACCTACCCATGTTTTGGAAACAAAATGGTAAAAAAACCCTCGAATTCATTGTATCATTAATATTCAACGAGCAATGACAAAATTCTCATTAATTTTCAAGTCTAGATTAGTCGCTTTTCTTGGGCCTTATCTTTTAAAGAAATACAATAGTCTCTTTGTTTGAAATCTACAGATATTTACATAAATGTTTAATTGATATTATTGTATTGGAGTCTGTTTTCACTATAACAAAACTTTTCTATTATTTTTTATATTTCCAAACTCATGCACAGGTCACAACATGCATATATATATATATATATATATATATATATATATATATATAGTTATATTTTGTGCTGCTAATTTTAATTTATCGTACTATATAATATTGTTTAGCTAACCACCTGCTGACAAGTTACTTGCAGTAGCTCAGCAGATATAAATTTCCATTGTATGAACATAATATTACTTGTATACGGTAAATTTAAAATTGCGTGGTGCTAAAAAAAATTGTCACATTATTGTAGGAGACAATTTTAGAAATGTTAAATTTTCATTTAAAAATATAGGAATTTGATGTTATTATATTCTAACAGCTGAATCTGACTGGCCGGAAGATATGCAAGTGACCATGCACTTCTCCGCAGACCTGACTACGCTGTTTGAGCCCAGGAGTGCCACGAAGAACTGGCAAACTAGCCTTATGTTCCCAGCTTCCCAAAACCCTGGCCCCCGAAACCCAATAGAGAATCAAGGAGGGCCTCCAGGTAATGCATCTGCCCACCATTCGGTCTCTGAACAGATCTAATCTATAAACACGGCTAAAGTCAGAAGCTTACAGCTCTCAACGGAGGTTATCGAATCTAGTTTTATTTAAAACATATGTATGTATGTTGAAATACATACACAAAGTAGGTATACCACATACAACTTATCTAGTATCTTTGCCACCCTTCAGCTGCTCCATGATTTATTTTTTAATGTGTACACCACATAAAAGAAACACCCTCAAAAGGGAATGTTTCGAGACATAATGAAAATAGGCAGGGATATCAGGTTTTATTGCAGAAAAATTGAGATTCTATTGTAGTTATTTTATTAGAGGAAATAATATTATGAATGTAAGGCATTTTACAGTATTAATATGATAAGCATCTGCCGTACACATATTCGACTGATATGATACATGGGAAAATTATAAATGGTAATTTTATCTCATATGTAAAAAAGTCTGCAACTTACCATATTATTTTTTGACATGTGTGTCAAAACTAAATTGTTAGCTGGCTCAGAGAAATCCAGCAAAATTACATAATGCTCACAACCGTTCTCAGTGATGACGTTAGTAGCCAATGCTTACTTCTAATATGTATTATTTTTTTTTTGTATGAGGCTTTCTACATTATTTCAATTTAAATCGACATTATACATGGTCTTGCTCCAATCCAATCTGCCTTCTGTCAAAATTTAAAGAGTTAAATTACAACTTCTTCATCTATAAGTGCGCAGAATTGGTTTTGCCACTGCGTCATTCTAATTTGTATTATAAATTGCCCCGTAAAGAAAGTTGTATCTTTTTAGAATGTCATGAAACAAAAATTAATATGTGAAAATTATTTTTTTCTGTGCCTTTTTTACACACCTTTTCGGTGCTATGTTTCTTAATATGTACAAAAGGGCAAGGGGCCAACATCTACTAACAAACACGCCATCTACATTCGGAGAAGCCTAACAAAATTCCGACTGCAGGGCTTAGCAGATAAACTGTGGAAGTGGATTTTTACCTGCTAGTTTGATATGATTTTATAATCCACATTGTTTCTTCAGGTTATATGGACGAAGGATTTGTGCCAATAGTTCATGCCATCTGTAGGGAGATAACCATGGCAATTTCTGGAAAGGAATTTCCCTTTCTGAAGATGCAAAGGTTGCCACATCCCAAGTATGTCAGTGATGAGCTTATTGGCATCATGAAATCTTACCTAGCTCTTATATTAGTAATCGCCTTCAATTATAATTGCATCAACACTGTTAAAGCTATTGCCATGGAGAAGGAGAAACAACTAAAGGTAATATTGAAACAGAAACATCTTTGCGTATCTGTACTGATTTATTAACTACTTTCCTTGTTTATTAACCACTTTACACTCGTTTTTTTTATATTTATTTATTACTGAAAATTCATACATCTATTTAAATACCTAATTGACCACATGCACTGTGTTACAAAATGTTTTTTTTGTTAATTGTGCTGTCTTACCTGATTAATTATTTTTTTTAAATTATATGTTTATTGCATAAGTAATATTTCTAGAATATCTATTTAGAAATATTTTACCAGTTTTACTGTATTAAAATTTCATAAATGTCTTACGCAATAACAAAATAAATCATTTTAGATTTCCTATAAATAAATACAGTACATGTGACTTTGAAGTTTGAAAATGTTTTTTGCTTTAACGATTTTAAACAAATATGACAGACTTGCACCTAACTTCAAATAATTCAAAACATGTTTTCTGATTTGTTTTTTATCAGCAGACTATTCAAATTCATTTTAATGTGCTATTAACAAATTATAAGGTAAAACATCTTTAAAAAAGGTCAGGTTGAATGCGGGATCCTTTCGGACCCACCAGCACATGACGGATGCAAATCTTAAGG
Organism: Drusus annulatus; assembly: GCA_022651775.1. Taxonomy (NCBI): domain Eukaryota; kingdom Metazoa; phylum Arthropoda; class Insecta; order Trichoptera; family Limnephilidae; genus Drusus; species Drusus annulatus. The sequence goes on from JAGWCC010000094.1 coordinate 1,141,974, forward strand.
GTCTTTTCAGACCTGCTGATACGGCAAGGTTAAATGTGATGCAAAAAAATGACTTCTTCTTTTATCCATTTATGCATTATATATTATCCTACACTCCTTTCTCTGTCCAACTGCTCTATATATCAAAACTATAAAGGCGTCCCTTTCTTAATCTCATTCATTATGCTTACATCAGCCTTGCATTATTTTATGAATGCCTCATTCGTAATACGGTTGAACGTGGGTTTACCACATATACTAGATAGAGTAGGTACCAGCCTAAATTTAATTATTTTGATTTCAGGAAGTAATGAAAATTATGGGACTTGACAATTGGCTTCATTGGACTGCGTGGTTTATAAAAACACTTAGCTATAATATGATATCTATTCTACTAATGTGTTTCGTGTTTAAAGTAAGTATCATTTGATTAAATTTATTTTTTATCATCATTTGATTAAATTTATATTTAATGTTTTTGGTGATTTGCATATTCTTATTCCGCACTAAAATCCAACTGGCAGGAGCATGATTTTTCATGAGATTTGGGAGAACCTGGATACTCAATAATATCAAAATATTTAAAGCCATTCTAATGTTTTTTAATAATTCAGTAAAATATTAATATAATGTTCTGCTAGCTTCCGTAATCTTTTGTGTGACAGCTGTTTCGAACTTCAAAGCTTTTTTCTTACAGTGGCAGAAGTTAATCTAGTATAGGAATGTAAGTTACATAGCTTGTGTAAAGTGTGTGTGTTAAAGATTTAATTGTATATTTTGAAGATATTTATTGTAACAGAGAAATATTAATTTTGTAACATAATTTTAATACTGGATTATCAATGGAAGCAGGCGTAAGAAGTATTGCAACCGATCTGGCCTTGAATGCAATGGCATTGATTGTCGGTAGAATCTAGTAGGTAGATCATTAAAAATGTTACCTGTGTTGCGTAAGGCCGGTGGGTACGGCGACACTAGCTTAACTTTTGATGTTATTGTGCCACTGCTAAAAAGCTTTGTACATGTAACAAATGTATTACAGGTTGAATGGTATGGTGAGGGAAATGGAATATCGGGCTACTCCGTATTCACCTTCACCCCGTGGCACGTCATCTTGGTCTACATGGTGCTCTACATGATCACATCAGTTTGCTTCTGTTTGATGCTGAGTGTCTTCTTTTCCAAAGGTATATACCACTCTCAACTTGAAATACAATGGTCGGAATGTTTGAAACTTTAAAAACTACGAAGGTTTTGAATTTTTGACATTTGAATGTTTCCTGTTAAAAGCTGATTCTTGGCCTATCTCAAAGAGGATAGCAGTCATTCTGTTATTACTTGACAGTTCTCAAAGGCTGAAATGGGCCGAGAATAGGCGTTTAAAGGGGTCCGTTCAAATGTCGAAAATTCAAAATTATTTTCGACTGATTATATTTTCGTAGAAAGCAATCACTTTGTGGTTTGACATATTTAAAGAAATGAAAAAATAACTTTGTATAAGACCACAGATATTATTTAATTTTTTATGATCGACCGGTTTCTCTTAGTCTAAGCATCATCAGGGTACAAAATTAAACTAAACAAAAAACGTTATATATACATACAGAGGGAGAACAAAATATAAAAAAAACAGAACAATGAGAAAACAATAGAATAACATTTAAATTATAACAAAGGAACAGAGAGAAAGAGACAAGTAATATGAATATCCGTAGTCTTATACATAGTTATTTTTTCATTTCTTTTAATTATATTTTATATATTGATATTTAACTTGGTAAATCCCTTTAAATCAGGAAAGTAAAATTTTTCAAGAGAAATTAAAAACGGATAAAGGCTGATTTGGTAATATTTTTGTGATCTTATTCCAGCTAACACCGCGGCAACAGTAGCTGGGATGCTGTGGTTCATGTCTTTCTCACCCTTCATGGTCATGAAAAATGATAAGCTCATTCTGTCTCTCTACATCCGGCTAGCTGCCTGTTTGTCTTCCAATGCTGCCATGGGATTTGGTTTTAAGATCATTCTAGAGAATGAGGCAACAGGCGCAGGTAAATCTCTTCTTTTTGCATACTATATCTGAAGTGCAGAAAAAAGTCAAATATCTGGGCCATATTTTCAGAGAATATGGACAAAATTACGACGATATTGAGCAGCAGAAGACAATCTTGAACATTCATGCAAACTTGCTCTCCCGTCACTTTTTGATGCTTTATATAAGTTAAAAGTACTTTATTTCGATCCTTCTGTATGAATATGCACCTGTGAACTTTGGCCTAAGTACAGGCAAACTTTATACGACCTATTGCGAGTGCATTATAATAATGCTGTTAGAGCTACCGTGCTACTGCAGTGCTTCAAAAATGTTCGCTTCTGCAAACGAATCCCCAGCTTCGCCTCCCTCGACTTCCGTGGTCGAGCGGTTAAGATCCTGGACTACGAATCCGGAGGTAGCAGGTGGAAATACCGTCGAGCGCAAATAAATTTGATTATTTTTTTTTGTGTTGTTTTTTGTCACATTTAATTAATATAAAAAATATATATAGCATATTTGCGGCATGTTCCAGCCCTTGGACAGTCTTGACCGCCTCCAGGAAATGCCTCTATTCCTGCTGGTTTCCAGTTGTTTCCCTTTAGTGTGCAGTATTGGCTTCCATATATACCATTCAGCCACCTATGCTTAGACTTCCCAACACTCCTTTGTCCTGCAGGTTTATTAAATAGGCGCCTCTTCGGTGGTCTGCCTTCATCCATTCTTGCTACGTTTCCTACCCAACGGAGCCATTCCAGCTTTATAAACCTCGTCATTGATGACTCTTCAAACACTTTGGTTGCACCTTGCCTGTCAGACACCATGTCACATGACTTATAGTTAGTGTATAAAGTAAAAGAAATTTGACACATGTACAGTAAAAGGCGGCAGCGAACATGCTTAAATGGTTCTTACACAGGTTATTTGGACTATTTTTATGTATGTACAATTATAACGTCACTCTACCAAACTAACACAAACCTTCTTAATTTCCAATGAATGCAAATCACGGTATGTTATGTTTGCCACACATTTTTCTAGAAGAGGACAATGAAAAGAGGTGAGAATTTTTAAGATTAACAAAGTTATTAATAATAATAATAATAATAATCTTTATTTAATTATAGTTTACAGTAATAACGATAAAAAAGGATAAACATAATATAAGGTTGTGTAAAGGTGTATGTACAATGATGAATATATTTGAACTAGAGATCGATACATTGGAAACATAATATATATAATAAACACAGTGATCAAAAAGAAGTATAGACTAGTCTGCGTATTCGCCTTAGAGTAGATCATTATCATTATTCGTATTTGCTTAAATACATATTTATATTTTATTTATATTTTTTTATATTTATATTTATTTATTTATAATAGGTTTTGACCGATGTTCTCACTTACGTGACAAACACTCAGTTAGTGTACAATTGCAAAAACAAAATAACATATATAAGACATATAAATAATGAATTAAAACTAAGAATTACGACTGTTGACTTGCATCTAAGACTTAAGAACTAGGAATCTATAACTAACATTACATTTATAAAATACCCATATGTGTTTATTATTGCTCATGCTATCAATAATAAAGTTTAAATACATATAAACTTAGTTTTCGTATATTTGTATACAGTTATTACTTGTTTTCTCGTAATCTGCCTCACTAGGCAAGCCTGTGTTGAGGCAGTAATTTTGCCGATTGTTTTGGTTACTTCAAATTAAATTAATCTATGGTTAATGTTATTTAAAAGTGTGAATTTAATATTAATATAGAAATAGTTATTGGGCCTTGCAAGATTGAACTTGCTCGGTGGTTCGCTTTATCTCAGATATCAGTAGTTGATTAGGCAGGTGGCTCGGCTCTTTAGATGTATTACAAAAACTGGAAGTTGTGTAAGTTTTGACGGTAATGTTTGTTTGTCTTCAGGGATCCCCTGGTCCAACATGTGGACTCCCACCACCGTGGAGGACCCCATGGTGTTGGCCCACGTCATGCTGATGCTGGTGTTTGACGCCGTGCTCTATCTGCTCATTGGGCTGTACGTCGAGCAGGTGTTTCCTGGCGCGTACGGAGTTCCGCAGCGTTTCTACTTCCCTTTCTCTATATACTACTGGAAATCAGTGTGCGGCTGTCCAAAAAGTAATGTATTTAAAAAATGTATATTTGTTACACTGTTTTAGACGAGCTTATGTAGTTTTGTGCTTAAAGACTGTCTGAAATTTAGATTATGTAGTTTTATTCTTTTTGATCCGGGCTTTTATAGTTTTACAATCCAAAAGGTAGGTTCTTTTATTTCTTTCTCGATTCGATGCAGTTTTTCATATTTTTGCGGTTAAAGACTCTAAGAAACACCTTAGCTTCTGCAGGTCTCCTGTTATCTCCCTACAGTTCCTTATGCTTTATAGGGATACGGTTTTGACCCACACTGTGCAACCATTTAAGTTTAGACCTCTCAACACTCCTTCGTGAGCTATTCTGTCCATCAATAATATGTCTCTCCCAACGGTACAATCATTGGCAGATTGATTCCAGCGGCCGGAAGATATATTCTGTACAATGCTGATGCTGTCTAGATATAGTATATAAACTTTTTGGAAAATGTTGTGTTACAGTATATAAAGATACTACCAATGAAGAAGATGAGAAGAATGAGGCTTTAGAGACAGACCCGCAAGGTCTTGCAGTGGGCATTAATATCCTTGTGAGTGCTAGTTTTTTGTAACTATTTTAAGATGTGAAATCAATTTTAGTATTTTATAATCAATTTTATTATTTCAAATGTGATTGATGCAACGCGTAAAAATCAAATGCTTGTGCATACTGTTCAAAATACGAATTTACCCCACTTCTATACTGAATAAGACGTAACCATTCTATTATAATTTTTTTATGAATTAAAGCTATACCATATAATTAAATTTTTAATTGAAACTGTTTTAGAGATTGACTAAAATATACAACGGGAAAGTGGTGGTGAACAAGTTAACTTTCAAGATATTCCAGGACCAGATAACTGTTGTCTTGGGGCATAACGGAGCAGGGAAAACTACCGCCATGTCCATGCTCATAGGTCTCTTCAATACTTTATTACAATCTTATTTATGCTCAAAAACCTACCCCAGTTTATGATGTCACTGCATGGGGGTGCACCGTGTATTCAGTATTGAAGCGTTCTGTAATCACGCCACAATTTTTTTTTCAAACGCACTTGAAACACTAATGTTCCGGACCAAAAAACCATATTGGTGAGGGTTGGAAATTTCAGGGCCAAAAGTTTAGCCTTTAAAAGAAAACCACATGGAAGACTTTGAAACGTCCGAATGCCAATATACACGGTGTTAGATAACGTATCTGACAGACGTTCACCAGCGATTCCTGAGTTTATTGGAGTAAAAAATGTAGATAGCATTTTGGTCTCCGGTAATATTTTTTCAATTAAAATCAAAAAAGATATATTTCTGACACATGTCGCCACTGGCCACTCAGCCGGGACACCGCCTACCCCCGCCAGATACCTCACAAAAGCGCTCCTGTCCAGTGTACATACAGGGAGCTTACGAGAACATACTTTAGCAAACTAATAAACAAGTAATATTGACATTTTAACACAGTAATTTCCATGTAACCTTTTCAAAATCTTTTCATTTAGTAATATTATGTCCTTTGAAAAACTTGTTTGTTTTCATATGATATTTCCATCGCTTTGTCTTAAAGCCATTAACTACTCTATTGACAGTCCAACTCTTCTTTCCACTTTAAATTTTCATACGCCAACACTCACTAACACTTACATTCCGATAGAGAATTGTTTAAAACATTACAATTTGACAATTATTACAGCCTACCCAACATTGTATAGAGTTGTATCAAACTATTGTTTTTTTTTCATCTTATTTAACAATGTCTTACTTGTAATGCTTATATGGGCGTATAATATATTTTTATTTATTTATATAACATGGGTGTATATTCAAAAATATATAAATAAATGTATTGTAAATTTCAGGCATGTTTCCACCAACATCTGGCACCGCCGTTGTTGTGGGACACGACATAGTGACAGACATAGCGGGTGTGCGTGCCTCCATCGGGATATGTCCCCAACACGACGTGCTTTTTGGCGAGCTAACTGTCGCCGAGCACATCTATTTCTACGCCAAGCTAAAAGGGCTCTCCGGTGAAAGTTTAACTGAAGAAGTTGACAAATATGTATTTCTATTGGCTCTGGATGCTAAGGTTTTTTGGTCTAAACATATTCATTTGAACTTTTGTTGTATTGTAAGTGATTAAATGAGAATGATTTTATATATATTTGTTGAACTCGTTAGCCTGAGTATAAATTAACAAGTGCTAAATAGCAGTAAGAATGGCATGGACAGTATGCATAGAGTAATAAGAAAATAGACAAGTTACCAACACCCTTTGTGTACCAAATTTTAAATATTTATTTATACAATACTAAGGTGAAACTCTCCTATGCGATTTTCTAAGGAACTGGAAAATAAAATATTTCAAGTCAAATGTATATATTTTTATTAATAATCCGATATCGCACTTTTTTGCAACTCTAACTGCCAAATAAACTGCAACATAAAGTATCTAGAATAAAATTATCCATTCTTATTTATGGAAAAATCTTTACAACTGGAATATGCGTGCTCCCGGAGAGAGGAAGATTTTGAGTTCAGGTCTTGGTTGCAACCTTTTTTTTCTTACTCTTTGTATGTTTTCTAATTTATATTGTTTGAATATAATTAATATTGTTTCATTACTAAGTAAATCTACATTTAATCACCCACCATGCAACATTGTGTCAGGTGTGGGGACAATCAGACGATCATGTTGACCTTCTGTTTCAGCGTGACGTCATGTCCAGCGCTCTCTCTGGAGGCATGCAGCGGCGACTCAGTGTGGGAACTGCCCTGTGCGGGGGCTCCAGAGTTATATTGTTGGACGAACCATCTTCCGGAATGGATCCAGCAGCTAGAAGACATCTTTGGGACTTATTGCACGCAGAAAAGAAAGGTTAGATGTATAAAAAAAACATTTTTATCTAATTTTGTAGCATTTTGCCGTGTGTTGAATTTGTGATGATTTATTGTTAACGGCCCTTCACACTAGTGACCAAATTTATGTAAAAGTTTAGTGCAGGCTAAGCTATAAATAGAAAAAATTGGGTTTGACAGGGACCATTCAAATGTGAAAAATTCTAAATCGTGCTAATCGTTGATTTGATAATCATCAAATGTGATGGAGTTTGAAATACTTAACCATAGTCTAATCACAAATGGAAGGTTATTAATCTCAACATTAACAATCTAAAATTAGAGGTTAGTAATCTAAAAAATATGTCAGCTTTAGCGAAGTTTTCTCCACTGCCAATGAATATACTAATCAAAATAATAACAGTAAAGATACTAGTAAAACACCATCTCTGGGGAAATCTATAAACTCAGTATAAATTGAAAACAATTCTCCTACAGAGCCATCTACGAACATGTCTAAGATATTGCGCTATAATTATTACTGCTATATAATTACTGCCATGGCTGCCTGGATCGAGGACCCCCTGATGGCTCTCTGGGGTACATACATATACGAGTATTAGTAATTAATATTTTTTCATTCTTATTTCGTGGTTTCTTATTTTGTTATTTCTGTATTTATTTTCTGTCAATTATGGAATGTATTGCATTGCACTACCTCTGCATACCTTCTGGAATAAATGATTATTATTATTATAGTAAACTTGAATTTGGAAAAAACTAATAGTTGCATCGGGGCACGAAAATGGTTACTCTCTAGAGCTTGGAGTTGTATATGGAGAGAGAGAGAGAGATAGCTAAATATTTTTACCCATCCTATACAAATTTACGAAAAATCACTTTCTCCAGGTTTTTACACTGTAAGCTGTGAGAGGGAAAAAGAGAAGACAAATTGTCACATAATATCGTACCACTTTTAGGTATGTAAGCATGTTTTCCGTCTCCCGCGTCTCCGCCGACTCCGCCCACTACGTTTTTTTATGCGACATAACTCAACGATTTTTGAGGTTATATCCTATATTTTCGTTGATAACAATACTGTGAAAAAGTGGTTATACAAATAAACAAAACATTATGTCTACATGTGCTATGAATGGATGTAAAAAGTTGTGTTCATGAAAACCCTAGCCACGCCCTTGTCAGGAAAAAATCAACAATCCTGACTACACTGTTTCGCAAAGCTATTCCTCCTGGTATATTATTTATCCGTTTCAGGGCGCACAATAATCCTATCAACCCACTTCATGGACGAGGCGGAGGTGCTGGGAGACCGTGTGGCCATCATGTCGGCGGGGCGTCTGGCCGCTGTGGGCTCGCCCTTCTTCCTGAAGAACAAGTTTGGCTCGGGCTACAGGCTCACGGCAGCCTCGCAGGGCCTGCCCTCTGCCCCAGTCACCAATCTTATCCAAGGGTTCATCTCAAATGCAAAACTCTACTCCGAAGTAGGTATGTATCTACCTGTTTTAAAGGAGACCAAAACTTTTGGCAGGTATGTTGTGAGGCTGAAGAGAGTGGGTAAGAGAAAGGTTGGTAGGTATCTGGCTATTCAGATCTGGTGACTAAACACAGCTATCAATATTTCAAGCAATATTTCAATTCTGAATGGTGGTGTTTCTCCAGAGTGATACTTAGAGTATCTACCAGTCTGGAAAGTGCTGCAAATATAGTATGTATTATTTTATTCAAAGAGTATGTGTTATAGTTATCTCATTTACTGGAAGTTAATTGGTCTTGAATACATCCTTTTTATTATCTTTCAATTTTTATTTATAAGGATTGTTTGTTTCCTAAATAAAAAAAAACCTTGGGATTCGAATTTGCAAACTCCGGATTTGTAGCCGAGGATCTTAACCGCTCTGTCATGGAGGTTGTCATGTATTTTCAAGTTTATCTTAAAAAATAAAATAATCTCTATAGGAACCTTATGAACAACTGCCAAATGATTTTAAAATAAAAGAGAAACGAAACTCCATAGGATTTTTTTATTTCATTAATTTGACCTAACCTAAAAATTGTGTAATTATTGAAATTTAATTTAACTTATTTCTATTTCATTTACAAAATTACACTATCCACTATATTTTACAAAGGACAATGTAAGTATCCGGTCTGCCGCCCAGTTTATCGCGCGAGTGTATATATCATATGTTTTGCAAAAATATAAAAGGCTAATTCATGAGCTTGATGAAATATCAAACCCATGAATTATATTAGCTCGTAATGTTCCCATATCCTGCTCTCTCCCCTTTTCTCAAAGAATTTTAATTTCATGTAGACCAGTGGAATATGAAAATTCTTACCCTAAGATTGCATCTTCGCTTACTTATTTTTAGGTTCTGAACTTTGCTACATGCTTTCCATAAATCAAGTCGATAAATTTGAACCAATGCTTGCGGAATTAGAAACTAAGCAAAAAGCTCTCGGTTTGGCAAGCTTTGGTTTATCAGCAGCTACTTTGGAGGATGTCTTTATGAAGTATGTGATTTTTTAAAAATACATTCAAACGTACCATCATTGCAATAAGTAATATTAATTTGTTGTGTTAGCATTCTGTTAACTGATTCTGCTCTGATAACAGAATTCACTTCACATTAAATATTACACTAACCTTTTTGATATAAACTTTTAGCTAACAATAAAATAAAATTTGATATGAGGGTTGTACCTAATGACAAAAATAATCATTTGACAATTATTTTTATTTGTATCTTTGAAATGTAGAGTTGGGGCTGATGCCGTGGAGACCACAGATGCTAAAGGCCAAACAACCTTCAAAGAATCTGGCACAGATGAATCCAAGTCAGAAAAGGAGTCTCCTGATAATGGTACTAGGCATAAAATTAAAATATTTTTTTATTATTTTTGTTTTTTTATCAAATGAAATTTTGATTAAATTCGTTAAATACTTTTGGTGTATTTTTCACCCGCCGTGGTAGGAACGTCCCTGTGTTATGGCGGGTATATGACACAGCGGACTTACTTTCAGAATGCTCCCCTGTCCCGTGCTCCAAAGTAAAACTTAAAAATAAATTATCAATCATCGTCAATGGTAAACCATCACCTCGTATATCGCTATCCCGAAATTTAATTCCGAGGCAATAAACATACATCAGTAGAATTAATATCAATTTCATTCAATGTAAAAAAATTGTCCTAAAACCAAAATAATTTCACTTTCAATTACCTTACGCTTGTGTAGAATCACCGTCGATTTTTTTAAGTGATAAAATATGATTTATGCAGTGATGGATTGCCATCAACGACATACTGAAATGCAAAAAATAAACTAATCGTTAGACTCTATTGACAGTTTGTCAAACCTCTTGCTCGGTTAGCTGAGTAAAAAACAAATGGGTTTCCTAACTTATGTGTACCGATTATAGGCCATGTTGAACAAATTACAGCTTCATTTTCATTTGTATTGTTTTTAAAATTATTTTTTACTAACTTTTATATTATTGGTTTCTTTTATTTATGTTATTTCCTTAAAACCTCTTCAATATTTTGATTTTTTAAATAGTGAATTTATTTGAAACGTGTTTATTTCAGCGGAAGCTGGCAAACAATCATACAAATGTCACACAGGCTGCCGCCTATACTGGGGCCAGTGGTGGGCTATGCTATACAAGAAGATGCTGGTCACCTTCAGCTCCTTGATCTTCAGTGTCATGCAGATAGTGGTGCCCGTGTTGATTCTCCTGATCGCCGTGGTTATGTCCAAACTCTGGATCACCAACGATGACCTGCCCCCCTTAGAACTATCCATGAAGAAGACCTATACGGACACTGTTACACTGGTTCACTCTTCCAGTAAGGACAAAGACACACAAAACAGAATAAACAAATATAAGGACTACTTTTCGATAGCTAAAATTTCTACAATGAAAGTCAAGGATACTGGATCAAAGACAGTTGAAGATTTTTATTTAGAAGAGGTACCTAAAAAATCTACATACTTTGTATATTATACATTATGTTTCATAAAAACACTAGGTTTACACACCACATGCTGTGCATTCAATAGACTAGAGATATTGTTTTTAACCGCACACATGTTTTTATCTACTTGTAGCAAAATGAATTTGAATGTTGCATTATCCTTTACTCCGTTTTTTATTGTCATAGGAATATGTCAAAATAATAATGAAACTCAGTAATTAATTCATCAATATCAACAGTTTGATATGTATATATGTACATATAGATAAAGCAAGACATGTTTTATGCACTTCATTTTGGAGAGAGGATCTTTTGCTTAGGGTATAGTGCAAAAGAAGCATCTGTGGCATCTCTATAAACCTGAAATGACTGTTAACACTAAAAAAATGAGTTAATAAAAAGCTTATGTGCAAAACGGTTCTTGTAAACATGGAATGACGACGCTGGTTGTCACCGTTGTCAGATTGTCTTCAATTTATTTTATCTTAGAAAAATTAAAAATATAAAGCCAATAACTCAGGGTAACATCAGGACTTACTAGTATTATTTTATGAAAGGCGTGTTTTGTGCACCAGTATAATGCATCTGTTTGTTTCAAGGCAAAAACTAACTTGCCATTGATGAGAGTTCGGAACCTTGCTGGGGCGACCTTTACCAACAACGAAAGTGTAACCGCTTGGTTTTCCAACTTTGGCCTTCACGACCTGCCAGTGTCTCTGATGTTGGTCCATAATGCTATTCTGAAGAGCATATCTCCTAAAAAGTCATTCACAGTGATTAACAAACCACTTCCCTACAGATTGGAAAATAAGGTGGGAATGCAGACAATTTTGTAAAGAGTATGTTTTTGTTGACACTTCTGTCTTTATCTATTTCTTTCTTATTCAATGTTTTATTTGCAGTTGGAGCTAACGTCCGGCTCTGGAGAAATCGACAATGCAGGTTTTCAAGTGGCCTTCCACATTGGTTTTGCCATGTCATTTGTAGCTGCATTTTATGTTATGTTTTGTATCAAGGTTTGTTTTTTTTATTATTATTATTTTATGCATCAGGGTTACGCTTTATAAGTACATATACCAGCCTGGCAGCTTAGTATATTACGCCTGTATTACCGATGGCAAAAAACGTAACAGAAGCATGAACAACCTTCATCTAGCAATAGATTGGGTAAGGGTAAGAGTGTAACACCGGCCCATTTAGAGTTGGGGTTACGATTTTCAGCAATGAGTCAACGACTAAAAGAAGAATAAAAGTGGAAGAAAAGTATTCTTCTCACTCTGTTCATTATGCTAAATAGTGAATGAGTTCATATTTGTCAATCTGAAAAATGACATTGCGCAAAAAATATTGTTACCTAGCATATGACACTACTGGCGGGGCCAGTTGCACGATATCTTTGCAGTACAAAGCTTTCATACTCACACCAATATTGTTTTACAGTTTTTATGATTAACAATTATTTTTACCCCTGAACAAATGGATTTATCAAAACTGTACTTGCCTAAAGTCAATGTAAAAACATCCTCTAATATTGTGATATATACTCGTACACAGTATTTTATTTTCATTATTATCTTTTCAGAAGTTTTTATCCTTTAAAACCTGAACCGTAATTGCTTGTCAACAAAATAATCAATCCATGGAGATATTTTGCATTGTGTTAAAGTCGGTACAAGTCCAGCAGTAGTTTTTTTGTCCAGTATAAACGTATGACAAATCCGGCGCTGACTACTGCCAAAGTTAATTGATATGCCCATTATTTGGTTTGGTTGGTATAACTAGCTAACATAAAACCATTTTCCCAAATCACACACTGTCTTATGGAAACTCTTATTTCAACTCTTGACATGATACGAATCAAGAATCTGATTGACTAGACTGTGCCATGTCTTGCCAACTTTTATTTTTTGCAATATAATTGAGTTGACAACTTAAACGAAAACTGTGAAACTATGAATGTGCCAACCATGCCTCGATGCTTGTTACTAGGAAAACATGTGTCGTTCCAAGCTGCTGCAGCTTGCTTCGGGAGCCTCTCCATTCATCATGTGGATGGCCGCCTTTGTGTGGGACATGTTGTGTTTCCTGCTGGTTGTCTTGGCTATGACCATCACCCTTTTCTTATCAGATCTAGTAGGATTCGCAACGCCTGGGGAGATTGGTATTAATTACTTTTACTTTATTTTGAGCAATAAATTGCGATTTGCAAATCAAAGGATCTGCAATTTAGGCTACATTTTGGATAATACTCTGGTAAACCATCTGAATACTAGAATATATTCCTTATTGGAACATGAAACTTGAAGTTTTCAACGCTTGAGAGCTGTAATTACCGTGCAATTCATGTATTTGTTGTCATGTTTGTGCCCCATGATTTATTCTAAAACATTGGATAGTTACAACGAATGTTACTACCGTGAGCCAATTTTAGGTAACTTTGCAAAATATAAATAGATAATTTACAAAACTTTTTGATCAATGAAATAAAATACATAAATGTTTTTGAAAATTCCAAATAAAGCTAAGATGTGATTAAAATTTGATAAAAAATTGATTCTAACAAATTGACATACCATGTAAATGATATTTCATGTATGTATTGCATTTCCAGGGAGGGTTGTTATCATCCTGGTTATATACGGCTGGGCCACGTTGCCGATGCACTACGTAGCTGCCGATTTCTTCTCCAATCCCTCCACCGGATTTTCCGTTATGTGTCTTTTTAATGTACTAGGAGGTATGTCCATATGAAAACTATTCAGTCCACATGCTGATAACTAACTTGCCATCACACCATTTCATTAGAGGTACACACACACATTTAAAGCACGCACGCAGAACCTTTTAGTTCCGCCTTCCCTCTGACCATTTTCTAAGTTGCTCGGTTAGTTCGGAAGCTCACCTCTAGTAGACAGACTTGGTGAACCACCACTCAACTATGTTTTAGCACACACTTCTTGTTTCATTCACATCGTCACATAAACTCTCATACTCTTCTGCTGTATTGATTTTTGACATGACTCAACTAAATTATTTGATTTTCTTGAGCCATTTCAACCTCCGGCGTCCTCGAATTCTTCTTTTATTCAGTTTCCTATCATATAAAATTGAAAAACAAAATTGTTAATTTGGGCATTATACTATTTTCACTACCCATTCGATGTTAGTTCTGCCATCTATGGAGACATTTTTATAGTTATACTATGCTATTGATACAAGTCATTAATTTAACTTTCATACTTTATGAAATCTTAAATTTATTTGTATTTTTAAAGCACAATTTAATCATGAATGTCTGTCTTTGAATTTAGGAGTGGCAACTTTTGTTATTGTGGAGATCTTGAATAATCCGGGTCTCAAATTGACGGAGTATGGAAAAGCATTTCATTGGTCCGTTTTAGTAATCCCCTCTTATGCACTTTGTGGATCCATAAAGTAATATTAACATTGATTATTTTTCATGCAGTATAACGTGATTTTCTCATTACCTGCTCACGGATAGTAACATGTTTTTACAGAAATTTTTACGAAGCTTCATTATTATTGAAAAGTTGCCTGGCAGCATGCAAAAGGTACAAATTACCCAACTGCGATCAGAACGTTGTTTGTGAATTGAATCCAGTATACAAAAAATGTTGCCGTGAGTACTTTCACTTTCTAATACACAAAGATATTTTAAGTCACTTAAACTAGAAAAAATACTGGCATTGCTATATGTACTTCAAGTTGAATGTGAGCATTTTGTACAAGAAGATATAGAAGATAAGAAGATATAGATATATATATATATATATATATATTCACTTGCGTGATCAGTGTGATAAACTGACCAACTGAAATTCTCCATTGCCAGTCAAGTAGTTAGTGTATTTTTCAAGTGGTGCGAGTCATTAATTGTAAATGTCCTACTCTACAATACAACTTATATGTATAGTAAATGAGAGCTTGCTGTTGAAACGATTCTCCAAATTAAAAATAAATTATGGTTATCGGACTATTCATTACCGCTAAATGAAATAGATGTCATTATTTAGTGAAATTGAACGGGGATATTTCGGGAGCACATTCATTTTTAGACTGGACATCATGTGAGTGGATATGGGAGGTGTGAGATTGCACTTACCTCCTTACATTTCAGAATAAATAAATACATTGTTAAATTTATGAGAAATCGTTCGTTAAGGTCGAAAAGCACTAAAGCGTCGTTGTGCGTCAGCAGAGCTGCGCTTCACTCTTCTTACTAACCTGCAGCAACATCATAATATCGATCATTTGCATTCTTAATGTTGAACAATATGGATGACTCTGACTCTGAAGAAGATATTATCACAACATGGTGTCTTTCTATGTGAGGAGGTAGAAAGAAAGTACAAGAAAAGATTGTGGGTACATGATATTCCCAAATCACGCAGTGACGAAGGAGAATATCACACACTACTACCATATCTCAAAAAAGATCCCGAGAGATTTCATACTTACCGATGTCGAAAGAAAAATTCTATGAATTATTGCAGACGGTAAAGGATAACATAAAAACCAAGACACTAAATTTAGGAAAGCCAAGCGGACTGGCGACTGACGCGCAGTAACGTGCAGCATACTATACCGCATTTCCGTCACCGGCACTGCGTGTCGCGTCGCTGCGCGTTCAAATATTCTCCTGGGGGCAACTCTGTCGCGTCGCGCAGTGAAGCGCCACTCTGGTGCGGTTTGTTTCTTAGAAAACAGTGAAAACATATTTTGTGGTGATGCGACGCGCCGTGCAGCGCAACGCAGCGACGCTCTAGTGCGATTTGACCTTTTCTTAAGAGTCAATAATAACTAAAAGATAGGATAAACATATAAGGTCCTATAAAGGTGTTGGCAGGTACAATGATTAATATATTTGAACAAGAGATCGATATTTTGGAAACAGTATATATATATAAGAAACACAGTAAATTAAAAACATGTATAGACTATTATGCATATTCGCTTAATACATATATATAAAATTAGTTTTTGTATATGGTTATTACTTTTGTCTTCTCATAATCTGCCTCACTAGGCAAACCTGTGTTGAGGGAATAATTTTTGCAGATTGTTTGAGATATTTTAATTTAATCTATGGTTGTTGTTTCTTGCTAATGTGAATTTATGATTTATATATATGTAAATAGTATGTTAGAATAGTAGATATAAATAAATCTATATTTGTTCTGTGGTTGGTTCAATCAATAACATCGAATTTGAGTGAGTGCATCGGTAAAAGCTCTGTCATTTAACTAACTATTTACCTATTTATAGTAGCCGTTTGACTACTTATTTTAATGGAGTATTATTTTGAATGGATTTTTTGTCATGTCCTTACCAATTTGTTAATTGTTAAGGATTGGATTACTCATTGGGCTGATTGGTATGCCTTAAGACATTTCGTTGTATCATGCGGACTAACTAATTAAATGATATTTTTGCTAATGAGTGCCTTTATACTAAATTTTAGTCTCCGACTATCCATACTTTGACTGGGAGAAGCCTGGAGTGGGCCAGCACGTCACCTTCATGGTTTCACTAGGGACTATCAGCTTCATTATTTTGCTCATCAGAGAATATGGGATTGCTAAAGAAGTAAGAATTAAATAATTTGTATTAATAATAATAATATGTATAAAGAATATGTATTAAATTTTTCGTTAAAAATGGAATAAAGTGCTCCAACGCACTTAAAATGTTGACTGTGGCATTCGACGAGTCTACTTTGTCTCAAAAAAGTTGTTAATGACGATGAGCGTCCTTCTTGGATCCATTCTTTTCAAAAGTAAAAAATCAAAGAACACACAAAAACGTGACTAACCTTTCTAGTTGTCAAAAACAAACCACTGATCCAAAATGGCTGATAATGCTAACATATGATAAACATATGTGTACCAACATAACAAGAAAAAAAAGTCGATAATCGAATGTACACAGCCCGCGAAAATTCAAAATTCACCTTTTCTTTTGAACAGGCTATGTATATAGAGTGAGTCGAGATATTCTAAGAAGAATTTGAAAGCGTGTATTGCTCGTGGCAGTGACGGCTTGGAACTCATGGCAGCCATAGGGTTAATCAAGATTATGTTTGACAGTGCCTGCGCAAGCTTAAGTGTGGGAAAAGCCCTGCTCCGCCCGAGGACGCAGATGATGAGGATGATGATGTCGCAAAGGAGAGGAAGCTGGTAAACCAACTCTCTGTGGATGACTATAAGAACTTCAGCCTCGTGGTAAAGGACATGTCTAAGAGCTATACCAACTTTCAAGCCGTCAAGAAACTATCTCTCGGTTGGTACTATCTCTTTACTTGTGTCACTAGGAAGATAATAATTGTATCCAAATATTTTGATATAACATGAAGCTAAAAACTTTATATGTAGAATTTACTGGTAGAATTGTTTCCTTAATAATTGTTGACTTGGAGCTGTAACAGCCACTAATACATGTATCTAAACAGTGAGTGTATAGACAAGGTCTGATTCTTTTCACTCACACTAAGCCGATTGCATCATTACATAAAAATAGTTCTCCCTCCAGCATGTCGAGAATTCTTTTCTATTTTGGACAACAAATTTTGCTAAATCGTTATTTTTACAGCAGTTTTTTAAATTTATTAAGTTATGAAAAAAAAACAAATGATATGTTTTGTGATACATGAACACCGTCGTCGGGTAAAAAAAACCCGAGAGACGTCCACCCTGGCCGAACGCGCTGGCGTATTTGAACGGAATTAAGCGAGCTAGCGTGTGACACATTAGTATGAAGGTACTGAGGCTTTCAACTTTGTTGTCATCTTAGTTAACTATTGTGATTTAAAAGTGACTTTGGATTTTTTTACCCACGGATAGTACTGGCGGGTCATGAAAGATGAATCGACAATCATCCACTTCGTCTTCATTCACAGTGTTGGCATGATTATCAATTAATAAAACTAATATCATCTGACTTATAGTGCCTGTGTGGATAAAGAAAAAAAAGTCATACATCTTTCACAGCACAAGGTCCGCAGCAAAGGATACAATCTATTATAAATTCTGCATCAACACTCATTATAATGGGAACTTATGCTCTTTTATTTTGTTTAATATATTTAGCTATAAAGAGTGGAGAATGTTTCGGTCTTCTTGGTATTAACGGCGCTGGCAAAACCACCTCCTTCAAGATGCTGACTGGAGACCATGAGATCACATCTGGCGAGGCCTGGGTAAAAGGATTTTCTGTCAAAAACGACATGAAAACTGCATACAAATACATCGGTAAGATCTTTTCCGTGTATTTTTTAAATCTGAAAACTCCACAAAAGTCCCAACTGCTCGGAGCCAGTTGAACTATGACACCCCAGCGGATTGGTGTGTGGTGAAAAAATAGCCGGAAAGATATAGAAATTTTAGGATAACCTGACAATTTCAAGACATATTTTTATATGATACCGAACAAGAATTCCAATTACCTAGAGCCGTTGAGACAAGAAGACAGGAAAGAGGAAGGTTTGTTTACTAAACATAGGTATAACAATTACATATTGCAAAGTTATTTCGATTCGTAATGGTGGTCAATCACCAGGATGCTGGGGGTTCTCAAACGAGGTGCAAATATTCTCTATGTGCAAAAACCCACATAATTTTTAAAAATTGATTTTATTACTTAATTTTTATTGTAGCTTTAATAGAGTTAAGCCTTCACATATTTTTCAATTACCAAAAACACTTTGTATGTTGGCACCTTAGAGTATATAGAGTGGTATCTATCCAAGGTAGTGTAGTCAGTTTTTGATGATTTTTACCTGACTCGGCAGACCTGGGCGTGGCTAAGACTAAGGCTAGGGTATCTATACATCCATTCATATCACATATCGACGTAATGTTTTTGTTTATTCGTATAGCCACTTTTTCACAGTATTGATATCAACAAAAATATAGCATCTAACCTAAAAAACCGTTTAGTTGTGTCAAGTTTAGTGGCATAATAAAAAATGTGGGCCCTTGAGGTGATTTTTCACAAAAACGGCGCTATACAAATTGTCCAAATATTATTATTATTATTATTATAATAAAAAATGTGACCCAGGAGCCCAAGATCATTGTGACAGTTTATAGAAGCGGAGTATTATATTTGTTGTCTCTTTCTCTCTCATGGTGTACGACGTAAAACCTGGAGAAACTGATTCATCGCAAGTTTGTATCGGTTGGGTAAAAATAATTAGCTCTCTCTCCATACATTGTTTTTCCGAGGTTGGCACTATCTATTTTCCATGTAACAATATCCAGGAGTTATAGAAAGCAAGTTAATAGAATTGATATTTCAGGTTACTGCCCGCAATTTGATGCACTTCTGGATGAGATGACAGGTCGTCAGACCTTGCAGATGTTTTCTAAACTAAGAGGAATTCCTAAAGTTAATCAACAGAAATTTGTTTGGGATCTCAGCAAGAAACTGGGATATGTCAAATATCTTGATAAGAAGGTATTCACTCTGCCATTAATTATCCAATTTTCTGTCTGTATTTTCATAGTCGACCCAGTTGTGAGTCATTGAAAAATCAAGCTAAAATTTTCCTCCTTTTCACAATGACATGTTGTGTATGAAAATGAAAAAAACAAAGTACTATAATGTCGATTGTTTATAATCAAATACCCATAGAATTTGAAAGAACGTAAATTCTTTCTGAATCATTATCTTCTAATATGTGAAATATATGGATTTATGAATGGTCACTTTAAAGCATAATTATTGTTAAAAAAATCAAGTGGGACAGCTGTTGTAAGCTTTTATGATCAAAAAATTCGAAAAATTCGAGTTTGATCAAAATGTAAAGATAAATTATTTATACCATTTTTACATCCCTTTCTTAGTATGTATTTTATGCATTTTATATGCTTTCGATGTTTTTTTAGATCTTCCCAAGGGTTTATTTTTTATTATTGTCTTTTGATATTTTTGTTCGCATTCACTTTTGCAAACGTACTAGTAGATAAAAAATTAACTGAGATTAATAAATTAATCATTCCTGCAGTCCACCAAATTAAATGACGTCAGGTCCAGAGAGGCAAATTCACGAGGCAAAAATGCAATTGGTGACTGTGGTTTGTTGGCGGTTCGTGCAAGAAATTAAATTGCATGCCAACCACTGCCGTTTGACATTAATTACACAAAATGTTCATGTGGGAAGCATAGAATAATACATATCGATTGAAGATTCTCGATTTTGTAGTTTGTCTGCGGACATAATGTAATTCGTATATTTGAACTGGTAAATTACCAGTCATCATTATTAAGTTAGATATTGTTCAGTACCCATCAATCTTGTCTCAAGAAATATTCAATTCTATCCTATTATCCCAAATAAGATTTCATTGAATCTATTTTCTACAGGTCAGAGAGTACAGTGGAGGAAACAAAAGAAAGCTGAGCACATCGGTTGCACTTTTGGGTGATCCGGAAATTGTTTACCTGGACGAACCAACTACAAGTAATTTCTTCACATTATTTTATCACGTTATCTGGGAATTGGGTTGTTTAATTTATCTCTTATTTCTTGACTGTTTATATGAATAAAACTGAGTCTTATTATGTAAGAAGAGCCAGCATAACACCTTTTGCCTTTTTTATGGTGAAAATTATTTTATCAATCTTTGGTCTACTATGCAGCTTAGAAAAATCTAATCTAATGTAAATGTGAGCTCTGGCGTCATGAATCCAGACAGATTTCTCATGTCTGGAATTTTCAGATCAACGCAACTATTTTCAATTCACTACATCATTTCCATCGTGAGCTATGGAGCCGTGAAATACCCATTCGACTGTCAAAACATAAGACAAGACGCCATATTGTTTGTTCTTTGAACAATAATTCCAGAAGAAAAATATTTTTGAAAAAAGTGTGTTGACACTCTGACAAAGAAGGTTAAAAATATGAATATACATAAAACATTTGTTATTAATCAATGAACATAAAATTACTAGAAATATGATTATAATCAATTTGAAATAAAACCAATGTTTCCAATTTGCCTAGAACTTTTAGACTCCTAGGCCCCAGACAAGGTAATGAAATTGATTATCTATTTAGTAAATAATTTCGATATTTGAGAATGTTTCATCAATTTCTACCAAAGTAAGAAAAAATTGAGCTTACTTTCGGCTCACAGATTCGCCCACAACACCCCACCTCTACCAGTTTATCTCTTCAGTGCCATTAATCAAATGATAATGGTGTCAGGCATGGACCCCATGGCCAAGCGCCAGGTGTGGAAGGCGGTGGCAGGCCGCAAAACCGGCAGCGTAGTGCTGACCTCCCACAGTATGGAGGAGTGCGAGGCGCTGTGCACGCGTCTGGCCATCATGGTCAACGGCTGCTTCCGCTGTCTTGGCTCCACTCAGCATCTCAAGAGCAAGTTCTCTAAAGGTAAGCCTAAGTTCTTAATTTTATGTTTTAGTAGGGTTAACTGTATTCTCTCAGAACTTATGTGAAACTTGGAAAACTATTGAGCTATAATTTGGCTCGAACCACGTCTACATAACTTTGCCATGTGAATCGCGGTCTGGCGTACCTTAAACCAAGATAGGGAAACCATTTACCAGTATTAACCTAGGCTAATTGAGCCAAATGTTTCATCAACTGTGACTTATAAACTTTGACCTACCGATTTTCAACTTTCACTTTTAACCAATACCCGACACCCAGGTTCGGCTCTAAGCCAAACGGAGCCTGGCGCAGGTAAAAATTTTGGCCCCCATTGTCAAAACCTAAATTAAAATACCAAAATTTTTGATGAACTTTCTTTTTACGTCTAATAAACTAGTGTGTTGTGTAATTTTAATAATAAATATCATCGCTATTTTTCACGTGGACCCATGAGTATTATATACAAAAGCATCACTTTTATGTAAAATGTCATCACTGTTAACCACTCTTTTTTGGCAGGTTTCTCTTCTGAAAATAACAAAATTATAAACTAACAGATTACATGTTTAAAGTGTAAATGTTTTGTTGTGTTAAATTTGTAGAGTAATATTACGATTCGTGTAACGTTTTTAAAAAATCGGCGCCTTGAATATTCGCCTCCTAGAGCGGACTGCTCTAATTGCGCCTACACAAGACCGGCCCTACCGACACCTGTTGAACTTTGACATATGCATGTTTAACCTACGCATTTTGAACCATCCCGATGAACATAGACATTTGAACTTTGCATTTTGACCTATGAACTTTGAACATTGACCAATGTCCTTTGATTGTTGAGCTATTATTTTTGATTATGAAATTTGACCTGTGAACTCTACATTTTGAACTTTGCCCGAAGAACTTTGGCTTTTGAATATATGCTCTATGAACTTTGATAATAAAACTTGGACACTAGAATCTTGTTTACTAAATATTTAGTTACTAGATCGATCTTTTATTACCTATGTGTGAAAAAATTCCCAAAGAGATACAGAGTATAATGTTTGAATAAGAGCAGTTTCTTTTAATCGCTCATAATACTAAATACATATTGACATTTGTTGGTTTGTTCCAGGCTACACTCTGATTGTGAAGGTCCGCCGCCGGGAGACCAGATTGGATATTGACAATGACAAGCCCAACTTGGACCAGGTTGGATGGAACCTCAGCAACCTTAAGTCAGACTGGATGGCCAAGACCACGGCCGGGAAGGACCTACCTCCGCTAGGTGGCCGTCCACGACGATCCACAATGTTCAACAAAGAACCGCTGCATCTATTCCTCTTGAAGACGTTCCCTGGGTGCAGCCTCAAGTGAGTATTATTTGCTATTTCCAGTCATGAAATCTGGTTGTTGGTAGAATAGACTTGTTAACTTTCTTAAATTGTAGCAATCCTTTCTTTTCAATGTTTTCTTTCTACGGATTGCGCTTCATTTTCCAGTTTTGAAACATGTATTTTAATACTTTATTTAATATATTATATGCATTATTGCTTTGTTTAGAGAGTCGTACCAGGGTAAGATGACATACTACCTTCCTGACAAGAAGGTCACCTGGTCCCTCATATTTGGTGTCATGGAAAAGGTCAAGAAGGAAATGGACATTGAAGACTACTCCATTGGACAGACTTCCCTTGAACAGGTCTTCCTTCAGTTCACCAAGGAACAGAAAGGGAATGATGACTAATGACGTTTAACTACTACGGTTTCTTTATTTTTACAATGCAGACTACTGTATTTACTAAAATTGATTACTTGCTCTTTAATTTTTTAAATTTTACTTAATTTTACTTTAGTGACAATCAATAATATTTGGTTTAACCATGACTTTCAATTGATTTTTATATTGTACCTGTTGGTTTCTCAAAAAAATAAAAATATATATATTCATCCTTATTTCTGTATGAATATGTACAAATCACCGGCTTAGTTCGTAAAGTGTTCTCCGTTTTTCTCAAAAATAAGTTTAAATTATATCTGGTATTAAAATTAGTTCTGCTCCGAGTGGTAAAACTCTTATCTCTGTAAAAAATCCAATAAGTTTAGAAGCACGAATTAGTAAAATACTTCACTTCATAGTACTATTTCTACTCACCAATACTAAGAATCTTCTTAATCCAAAATGGCGCTGGGTTTTACGAGTTAAGCTAGCGATATTATGTATTTCATTTTAATTGTTGTGATTTTAAATTTATAATATTAATATGTTCTGAATGTAAAGAAGCTTATAGTTTGTTTTAACAGAACATTTTTTTTTGTATTTCAACAAACTATGTTTCGCGTGTACGCAAGGTTCCTCAGGGCTGAGCAATGATTAAGCACGAGTGGTTCGAAGCGCCGGGTTACCACCTAGGCATTATGGATGCAATCCTCTGCTAGCTAAGTCCTCCATCATTACACAAGCAACATTTTCGTAGTGGGAGGAATTAAAATATTATCATCATACTCCAAACTCGTAAACTTTGACATTATATTTGACTTTCAAAACATATAATATTTATATCGTCATTAGTACTGTATCAAAATATAACTAGCCGTTGGAAATAACAGCTAGACCTAGATTCCGTCAATGTCCAACGCTATTGACAAAAAATTGCATCAACGGTTGGATATCAATAGCTACAAACAAATATTACCCAACGCAACCCAGTCTCAACACTTACTGAGTATGCAAAGCCGGCTCGTGACTTTTTAGTATGCTAGAGTGCTAAGATTGAAAAATACGACGTTATTGATGTTGTAGCCGAAAACGATTTTTATTTTTATTCAAAATTTCAAACTTTTTGTATGAAGATTTTTCAGAAAACCGTGCAAAGCACCATCAAAACTGAAAAATCCTTAAAAACTTCACACAAAAAACAATTTTTTTTCAAAAAAATAAAAATTGTTTTCGGCTACAACACATCAATAACGGCGTATTTTTCAATCTTAGCACTCTAGCATACTAAACTCACGAGCCGGCTCTGTGAGTATGTACCTATTGTTTTAGCTTTCGCTCTAAATAAACAAAAAGTTGTACAAGTGTATACTTTGTTAACGATATTATGCGTAATTTGGAATGATCTTTTGGTTGTATATCTCCCTACTAGACGTCTTTGTGGATTTTCCTATCCGAAATTGCCGATAAGTAGCGCCTAGCTGCAAGTTAATTTACCAATGGCAAGAAATATACAAAGTAATATATAGCTATAATAAAATGACACCCCCAACGACACAAATGATCCAACTATTTCAACTCTCTCGGGATTATCGTTGTTACAAGTTGTAACGTTGGTATTATTTCTAAGGGAAAAGTTGACAATTGCCAACGATAATGTCGGTGGTGTTATTTCAAATTATCTTCGGTACTAATAGTCACCCGTTTTCTAGCATTCGCATGTTCAGTTGCAAGTAACGAATTAGGTAGGTACCTAATTGACAGGCTATTTCTGTTCGACAACTTATCATAGATTCAAACCTTTTTTAACAATTTAGGATATGAGAATGCCAACAGATGTCTCTAGCATGCACCACGTGGGATTCGTATGATCGTACTCACACAGACAAGGCTACTTTTTGTTGTGCGTCAGAAAGCAGAAATGTCAAAGTCAGTTGTTTAGTTATTTATCGAGCTGTGTTCAGCTGTGTTCTCCGCGCGGCCGTGATCTTGGAAAGAGAAATTTATTAGCGATTTACAATGATGTGTGAAAATGTTCAGTGATTTTGGATTATTCTTTTCAAGCTTCGCCGTTTTAGGTAATGAATAATGACTTCCTTTTATGTGTTAAAATTTTACTACCGTTTGTTGCGCTCGATAATAAATTAATTCTGCGCTAATTATTTATACCGATGCCGTGACTAACATTCCTAGTAGAAGTTGCGGATATTACTTATTATTGGGCAGCATAAAATATTCATTCTACTGACTATTGTACGAATTAATGATTCATGTTACATAATTTTCCGAAAAAACGCCATTAAAAATATTAGCGCTGCCTCTCTACTCATTGCATATTATGGACCAAGATCAAGTTCGCGGGCAATTCGATGTAAAGAAATTGATGCTAAAACAATACATACGTTTATTTATAATTTTCTTCCTTCACGTTCCCACATATTATTACTAGTATCTGCCAAAGTACGTGTTCAGTGTTTATTATTTGCTCCACATTCCCAACTTCTCAATTTGAAATCAATAAATTTCCCTTTTCGTGTTTCATATTTTATGAGCGACTAACTTGAAAGTTAAGTGGTTCAACAACCTTATTGTAAATAATTTATCGCGAATACAAGACTGAAATTAGATTTTGATTTCAAACCGAGGGAATATACAGTCCCTATCAAGTTGAGGAGGAAAACTTCACTTCTGAACTTATAAAATAAATTAAGAAAATAGTTTTTAAATTGCGTAAAATATTACGTTTTTATAAAGTGGGATCTAACTAGTTAATTCTGCCTTCAAAATTGTTATATTTTCGAAATTTCATTGCTTTTTTTCTCTTTACGAACACCATCTCACGAAATCCCCAGCTATTGAATTATTTTTGCGAAAAGGCATTTTTATATTTTATTTATTATTTTTGCACGAATGTCTTCTCTGGAATCTTTTAATGATATAACTAACTTATATTTTTATATCTATTCCGTATCAACATACATTCTGTCAGATATCAAAATTTAACATTCAATTTGAAACATTATCTTTTTCTAATTAAACTGATTTGAAATCATCGGTCATGTAATTGTGGGACAATTGAGGAAAGGGAAATAAAATACTTAGTCCTTAATTCTTTTGTCTCAGCTGAGGCATTTAAATATGTTGCTCTGTGTTCAATTTTGCCAAATTTAAGGTCAATCCTTTTAAGTAGAATAGAAAGTTTTCCACATTCTTTTACTGTCGTAACTGTATATCAGGAAACCCGTTTATATGTCTCGCAAAAAAACTCACGAACTCTGAGCTCTGCCGTTATGAAATTTTCTAAGTTACTTGTATCTAGCATGTCTGGATGTAACTATTTTCAGCTCGCAGCGTCATTTCTATGGTGAGATATGGATCTTTGTAATATCCATTTTCTGTCAAAAATAAGAAAAGGCATTTTTTTTTTTTCAATTGCTTGATTTAAAAAAAAAAAAATCTACTGGGATAAAAAATAAATTAGTTTTCTTTATTATTATCTGGTAAAACTAGTCTTACGAACTATTGTTTATAATATTTAATAATTACTAGCATATAATTTGCTACGGTTATAGTTTCCTTTAGCATAACTATTTTTTTTATATAATAGTTAAAATGTGAATTTGACTTACCAGATAAGATAAAAGGCTTAGCAGGAAATATGCGTCTGTCATAAATTATTTCTCTATAATTTTATGATAACTCATCACCAAAGTACATTGATAAATTATTAATCATAGTTTGTCATAGTGATTATTGAATATAGTAGAATTATTATTGTACCTGATAAGTTTGCACTAGGAATGTACTGAGGCAGTTATATAAACTAATTACTAATTATCCTTGCGATAATGACGCACTTTAAATGAAGTGGATTTGACAAAACCCTACTTGTGCGCTATTATATATTAAATTTTAGTTGACTTAGCTTATTTACCTACTTAAGCAAGATAAAAAAACTCTATTATTGTATTCATTAGTTTTTTTAAAACTTATGTTATTACTAGTTCAGAGTTTGGTGTGTGCTTACCCTTTCATAGATTAAAAGTTCGGTAAAGTGGATAATTAGATTTTTTTACATTACAATTAATAGCATTTCATTCTAGTTTCTTAAACTCTGTTTCACCCATAGAAAACAGTGTGTATATATGTATTTTATTGAACATAAAACAGCCTCTAAACATTGAATTGGATAAAAAAAATCATATTTATGCAATTTATTTAAATTTATGCCAAAAATCTCCATTTACCGTACAGAGTGGCTCGAAATAATGGCAAAAATATTAATTAAAATGTTGATGTTAATATTCATGATATTTTGAATATGTAAGTAGCTATGCTCTCTCTTGATTTTTTTTCATATTGCACTAACCACACAATGATGAATAATATTGATATTATTTGGAAAAAAATTACTGTGCCGTTTTTGGGAAAAATTACTTCAAGGACGCTTTATAATCAATTTATTTCAAAAGCATATCTATAAAACAGTTATTCACCATGGTATTAAAGAAAAAATACTTAACATTATCACATTTTATGTATACTCACTTAACATTACATTACATATATATACATATACTTAATATACTTTTGAAGATTGATAGATAATTGTGAATATGATTGATATTATCATAATTAATTAATAGATAGGTCTTATAAGCCTTTTTACAACTTTGAATGCTCTCGTGTATAATTAATTTGTTATAAACTTTTAAAATTTATGTATAAAATTTTATTATTATTATTATTAAACCACTTCAAGTTACACTTATGTATATATATATATATATATGTATATATTTAATGCAAATACCGCATAAGAGTTCCAACTATTGCCATTGGAACTATGGCATCCACATTGGGGTATGTTGTGAGGCTGAAGGGAATAGGGAAGAGGAAGGATATGGAAGTACTTAGCTATTCAGATCTGGTCACCAAACACGGGTAAAGCTTTTTCAAGCAGCTTTTCGATCCCAGATGGTGGTCGTTCTCCAGCGTTGTACCACTATATGCCGCAAATATACTGTTTGTATATTATTTTGTGTTATGTAATTAAATATGAAATTACACATGTTATTTAAATAAAATTTAGGTAGTCTACTATTACTTGTCGTTTCACTACTTAAAACACATAGTGGTTTATAACAAAGTGATGTATTCAAATATATTAAAGCAAGGAAACTATATTGTTTACAGCTACAAAGGAAATAATGCTTTTTTACGAATATGAAATAAATTCAATTTTACAAAGAATTAATAAAATTATCAAGTGTATATTCATTTTTATAAGTGTGTAATGCAAAACATCTCTGTTAATTTGACTACATATGTACATATCTTCCCACACTGTGTTCACTTTTTAATCAAGTAAATAATAGAAAGCACATCAGTAATGATAATAAAGTGAAGGTATTTCTTGGCCCACCTGTCTGTAGTTTGATGAGATTGCATGTTGGAAGCACAAGGCAGTAATGTCCGTGTGTACACATGAAGTGTGTGTGTGTGATGAGATTGTATGTGTATAACTTTCTTTATTTCTGATCAGACAGAACAAACTCGTTTTCTTTGCAGAACTAGAACACAATCATAATTTAGTCATTTTAATAACTTCCACTTTTTTTTTACCCTTCAAAAATTATTAGCCACTTGTAGCAGATATTATTATAATTCTGATGCCTAATTTAGTTGATACTCCTTGAGTTTCAATGCGACTTCATAATTAATGGGCATACATTGAACGTACTGTATTAAAACTATTGCTTCGCAGTGTTTTGGGGTCAGTTTATTTAGTCTTTAAATTACTGATGTATGGAGCTAATAAATGTTTCCGTTTGTCTATAACTCCCTGTGTAGGGTAACTAGTACTTGATGTGATATATTAAGGACATAAACATACTATTTGGTTGAAAAATAGAATATCAACTAGATGTTAAAAATTATTATTATTATCTGTTACGGTACAAAGTTAATATAGTACAACATAGATCTTCTTTTTCTAAATGGTCAGCTTAGGACATTCGCCTCCCTCAAATGTATCCATTGCTGCCCATTTGAAGCTGGCAGCTCACTTTAGGTTGTAGACCCATCCCATTTGTGGGCGACCTCTGTTTTATTTTATCCAACCAAGGACACTATCCGATGATATTGGGATTATAACGCTAATTTACTAGTCATACTTCGGCTTTTTGCTTCTAATCCATTCATTAGTATTTCTATCTGTGCATAATATTATTTTAAACAACAAATTAATTCTATTTTTTTGTAATTAGTCTCAGATTTAAGCTAGCAATAATATAATTATATATATTACTGATGAAATAAAATTCGGTTATTTCTGATCTTCACTGTAATAAATATTATTTCAAATTAACTAGAAAACACTATAAATTAATTAATATTCCTTCACTGGCAGGTATTTGCATCATGCTGCCGGTTGTAATAGTTTTTATCAATCATAAAAGAATCAGTAAAGGAATACATTTCATGAAAATCAACCAAATCAATGCACTCTCTTATGGCCTAATGACTAAATATTGTTATTATTAATTTGATAAAATATTTTTTTAAAGTTTTTAAATTAAAATACTATTCATTAGTGGTGCTTGTCCCTTAGACTTAATGGCACCAGATATTGACATTGCAATAACACTTATCAAGCGATCACTAAGGTTAAGAGTTATTCACAAGAGTTGACGCTTGGATAGGTAACCACTTTAGTGAAATGTACATTTCTTAAAGAACTATTACAGAATTAAAATGACGCTCCAAACAGCTTTGACTATATGTTGTGACCAGATCTGAATAGTCTGGATTCCGGACTTTTCTCTATCTACTTCCCCTCCCCATTTCTTCACGCTACATTCCTCGATACCAAGTGTGCCATAGTTTCACTTGCTCTGAGTATTTTGAACCCCTGTGTGGATAGCACTTAAAAAAAAACAATTTGATTTATTTTAATGACATAATGTGAATGACATGCCATAAATAAGTGAATCAAATGCTTGAGTTATGTCATGTCGACAGTCAGTG
Source organism: Drusus annulatus (assembly GCA_022651775.1). Lineage (NCBI taxonomy): Eukaryota > Metazoa > Arthropoda > Insecta > Trichoptera > Limnephilidae > Drusus > Drusus annulatus. Next base: position 1,172,124 of record JAGWCC010000094.1, read on the forward strand.
TAACAGAAGAGTATATTATATTAATGTGAATAAAGTAGTCATTAGAACATAATTTTACCTGTTGTTGGCTTGTAGTATGTTTCTCCCTTGTTATCTTTTTTTCCCGTGTTACGAATCAATATTTTCGACCTAGAACAGTATAAAGACACACACATGGACCTTGAGGAATATGTGCCTTTTGATATTATGTATTTTTAATATCAGTGTTCAATCCCACCTATACATTATTGATCCCAAAATGAAAATCCACTTATAAACAGAATAATAATTTCTCTCTTCCACTATGAAATTATGTTTTTAATATTTTTTTACTATATTTTCCAAGAAGTATCAACACAGGTATCTTATACAGAAAGTGAGCTGTTAACTGCAAACTTTCACCTGGAGAATTACCAGAATTACCTTTTTTCACTTGCAATAACTTTTCTTTGATTATTTATATTTAAAATCGGTGTCAATTAGGTTCTACAAAATGTGTACTTCATGGGAGAAATATATTGAATCTTCATCTCTACTGCTTGATTGATTCCAAGCAGATACTGATTTTAATAATTGCAAATATTTTTGAATTATTAGCAATTTCTTGACAGACAGCATTATATCACTTAATAACCATTTTGTAGACACTCCAATCATTTTCTGAAAGATTAAAATGTACATTCTCGATGTTTGACAATTGATTCCTTAGATAATTATCTACAAGTGTAGTCATAATTATCTAATAGTCTGTTGATAATTATTTCTGAATCACAGAATGTGATGTCGATAATGATTTATTATAAATCGGTTCAAATAAGGTATTCCCTTATATCATCCTCACATATTATTAGTCTTATGGCAATTAAAATCTGAATCGGATGTTGTTTTTAAAAATTATATTACGTAGAACTACTGAAAAATATGGATTTCATCTCTCTTCGGATAAAATTATGCAATCTCTTATGTGTTTGTGGAACAATATTATTTAAAAACTGTCAATTATTCGATATACCGGATGATTTTTCAGATCTGATAAAATTACTGCTTTTTTTCAGCTTTTAGCAATTTTATTTGTCAAAATAAAACACTTTCTCGTGGCGTTTTTAAAATTAGATTTATTTATTTAGCAACAGATTTTTTTGATCTCTGTATTTTGGGTTATGATTTCTGGTCCGGGAAGATTGAGAAATGGAAGAAAAAGGGTTGGAGGGTTTGAGAGTATCCATAAAATGAATACTGGAATTAATTAAGGCTCTAAGTACCAAAAAAATAAAAACTGTTTTTTTTTAAAGAATCGTATTTTATTTCCATCATAAAATACTATTCTGTAAAAAAAAAAGTTGTTAATTTTTTGGCACTTAGAGCCTTAATTAATTCCAGTATTCAAATGTTCTTTTCTTTACGCACTTACCTTTGCCGATGGCCAAAGGAGCAACTAATAAGCAAACATTTTTAATTGCATAATTTTTTTGTATCCACAAACCCTTGTCTTATTTTGTGACAAATAATGAATAGTTCAAATCTCGATATTGCTAAAAATTCCGACCTAAAAAGCTGTGCAAATTTGATAATTTCGCTTCAGCTCACCTTTCGAGAGTTTTTGCCGTTTCTGAATTACTTACTGTTTGTGAATATGGTAAGAGATTTACCAAAATTCATTTGCTGGAACTGTCTTATTTAGCCATATTGGGTATAACATAATGCAAAGTCAGTCTGCTTTCTACTCAGAGCTTCAGTATAATATTATGCTCTCATCTCTTCTTATACAAATTAGCACCTTTCTCTCTGAACTGAGATGTCTGAAAATCCGTTAATCAAATATAAGAAAATTATTTGTGTCATTACAGGCCCAGTCACGACAATCTAGAATATTCTTATTTAATTCACATATTATTATTTTTTATGTAAATTATTACCGAAAAGAAGATCAAAACTTGTTTCTATTGGTGTCACCGGAAGAATTGCGGTGATTTTTGGTTTATGCATAATGTCCTAATAATTTATGTACACATTATACAAATCGTAAATAATGTTAGATTAGATATTATTTACAATTGGTTTTCACGGTCGTTATACATTTTCGTAGATATTATTGTATTATAATCAGATAATATATTTATTTCTTCAAGGGCGCATGCATAAATACTTAGTTTGCGATCTATAAAGTCATAACAACTTGTTTTGCAAAATAGAAAGCTTTGCAAGATACCTATTTACTGTAAAATTATTGCGGGCATTTTTTTCGCCAATCCACGTCGTAAAGCAAGTAATTTTGTTCAATGTTTTTTAAAGAAAAAATAGTTCTCTGAAATAACTACCTCTATATCATAACTACATTTCTTTAAGGGAGACGTTAGCGCCCCACACGGCGATTGATCGAATCATGTACAATCTATACTATGGATCGGTAGTTGTTAGTCCTACAAAAGGGCGAAGCCCTAGAAATGGTCACCAACACTTAAATTAAGATCTTATAAACCACAGTTAAACAGTTTTCCTGGTGTGTAACTATTCCAGACTAACATTTCTTACTCCGTGATTTTAATATCCATTATTTTAGTGTTTTATCTGATTCCCAACATTTACAAAAGCATTGGAAATTTTAAAAGAATATTATTAAAAGTTTAAAAAAATGTTTATCTAAATGTGTAGTCAGATTATTTGTCTTAGTCGAATTTCGCAAGTACATAATTGTATTACGATGCAATTTCTTCACAGTTTTCAGGTGTGATCATCATGTCAGTAATTCTTTTAAATGTGATACTTCTCCGCTAGTAAAAGATTTTATTGTACAAAAATGCTACTTATAAAAGTAAACCTATGAAGTTCTGAAGTCGAGTTATTATTATTTATTAAAAAAACCTAAAGGTTTAAGAAAAATGTTTTGAAATTTAATTTATTTGAATGACCAAAGGTTTCTCTAGTAGACTTTCCTTGTTTCACGGTGTTTCCTATGTCATTATCTTTTATATGATACAACAAAATTTGTGCCAAATTATCAGCGCTGTGAATTAACAGTTTAGTTGTGCCGATAGATTAGTGCTATATTAGTGGGATAGATGCTAAGAGGGGTAACCAGCCGTTTTTCAGTTAAAAAAAACCTAAATGTTTAAGAATATTGTTTCCCAGATGGATGTATGTATTTAGGTGACAAAAGGTTACTCTCATTGATTATATTTTTGTCTCATGACGTTTCCTGTCATTGTCTTTTATAATGTGATACTCTGATGTTTGTGCTGACAGATTGGCGCTGTGCGCCTTTCAGCACAGTATAGGAGCACTGATGCTGGGCTAACTTCATTTGCCAATAATATTCAAAGAAGAGCCAATAGAGGGTTAACTTAAATGCCAATAATAGTCAAAGGAACGCCAACGGAGGGTTAACTTTGATGCCAATAATATTCAAAGGAGCGCCACTCGAGGGCTAACTTCAACACCTACAATATTTAATCTTACAAACTGTCAAAACCCATATGCGGAATGGATAACAATCAGGCTGCTGGCCATTGAAATAAAGTGCTTCACATTTTCTATGTGCCGGCGTCAGATAACACTATGCGCGTCACCTACGGCAATTCCTGATTAGTCTGCAAACCTATTGATTCTTTTGATACGGCAAAAAATGTGGCCACTTTTCTGCCGCTTTTCGGTTATCTAATTATTTGGTTCTGATTTTTTGTATTTTTTTTATCATATAGATTATTAGATTATCTATTTGATGGAACGGAACGGACATCGTGTATTATTATGCCATTATGTGAAAATACATTATTTTGACATTTGAATAGAAATCCATTAAAAGTGACTAGTTCTATTTAAGCTCAATGGGTGACTACTTATTTGCTTTGTGCCTGTGTACTCACATAATAGAATAAAATTATGATTACATTGGAGAGGAGTGTATAGTATCTTAAAATATATATTTTTTAATTTTGGTTCCTTTTATTCATGTTATATTTTAATGGCTACTGAGCACACATTATTTATTTTTGTACAGTCTGTTTTAATATTAACCTCTCTTTTGAGTAATTTATTACTTTACGTTAATTACCGTAAATTCCGGTTTAAAGGTACTTCTCAAAGTTCTGTAATTTATGTCGATCATAATTGCTTTCTTGGAATCAAAACTTTTCTTGGAATTTTCTTTATCCGTGTTTGGTGACCAGATCTGAATAGCCAGGTGTTTCCCAAGATCATACCGTGATTTGGAATGTCATAGTCTCACTGGCTCCGAGCAGTTGGGACTGTTTTGGGGTATTAAAAAAAGGTGTTTTCGGTCCTGTTCTCCATCACGAAAAAGGATTCAAAATGGTGGAATCATCATCATAATTTATATTTCTCCCAGTTGGTAATACATACATTACTTTTGTGTAAAACAAATATAAAAAAAATAATTAAAAAATAAACAAATATAAAAAAATAATTAAAAATAAACAAATATAAAAAAAATAATTAAATCTCGGAATTGTAAAATATGGTCATAAATTTTTATTTTCCACTTTTACTCTTCGATTTGTCTGAACTTCGGATGACTTATTGCAAAGACACATATTTTTATCTTTTGATGTAAGGATGACCTAGGAATATTTTACCATTTATGAATTATGTATATTCTGGCGATTCTCAAATTGAATAGATTCTGTAAGCACGGATCACAGATAAGATAAAATATTCTACGCAGTTGTGATAAGCTAGTTTATTACAATTCATCGTTACATTGCCTTCCGCTCATTTTCGTACCTTGTGATGTTTGCTTTGTTATAAAGAATCCTAGAATGTTAAAATACCCCTTTTGTAAGATAATGGAATTTTGTGTTTTAATTAAATTTAGTCGTTGATTATTTATCAAAGCATGATGTATTTTAAAGTTCAAAATGATTTTTTTACGATTAAAAAAATAATGTTATGTCGATATTATTGTTTCATTACCTTTGCATTGACGTGTTGTTACGACATTAGTCTCTTATGGCAGTTCAGTTATTTCAACCTTCCCATTTATGGTCCAATAGCCCTCATTAAACTTATGATCCATTGTCTTTGGTTTCACCGTCGATTGAATGCTGTCAATTTTATGGTCTGATATGCGAGGCGCTCAGAACCAGAGGAGCTTAATCACTATTTGCCACTATCTATATAATTGAAACTGACTTAGTTTGATACATTGAACTATCAAATTGTCTTTCATGCAACACTTACACAACAGCAAATGGACATAGTTATGCATAAAGCGTCCAACCCACAATTTGCCAAAATCGTGTTTTACATGTTTTCCCATGAATAAATACAAGATTTATATCTCCTGAAAACATTCAAGCTCCAAATGCAATAAATTTTTGGTAATTATTTTTAATACTAACGCACATTGCAGATATTTGACTTAGATTGAAGTTTTAAAACATTATAAAATGTAGGATAACATAAGAAATACATTTTTATTTAATAAACATATTGATAGATTATTAATTACACATTTATAATAATGCTCACAAAGAAAAAAACATTGATATTCACTTTAAAAATGCCGATTATGCATACTAATGCTTTTTCATCGTCATATTTTCAAATGCAATTTTCTCAGTTTAATTTTTTTGGGGTTGGATGCTTTCTGCATAACTATGTCCAAATGTGCTTAGAATTGTTATTTTGGTTTGACCAAGTAAAATGACAATTTTGAACTAACAGTTTTTAACCTAAAATACACCATTTATGGAAACCAAAAATTGTAATATTTATTTTTAACATTCAAAGTTTTCACACATTTATATGCTGATCTTACATATCCCTTGTTGACCTTTGTAATGAAACTAAAATATCCCATTCCAATTTTAAATACGTCTTTGAATTCATTTTGCTTGAAAGTGCTCAAATTTTCTGGAACTTAAGCCCCTCTGGTTCTGAACCCCTCATGTAAATGTATTCATATCAACATATTTCAACTCATATCAACGTCTGAAAAAAAAGGGTTGAAGCGCCATTTCGGAAAGTTTACACCAGAGCACTTAAAAGTTTTTTTTTGAAAATCACTTCTAATTTAATTAGAGATGTATAAATAATTCAATTTATTTTTAAGTTATCTAAATGGATGTATCTCACCAAGGTACAGATAAAATGACATGTGAACAGATGCAAGTAGATAATGAAAAATCTGGTGGTCATAATAAAACATTTAATTCCTTCGTAAATATATAATTTCAGATGTATGTTGCCTAACGACTGGGGTGATCGGCCCATATAACATTGAAAGTACTGCTTGCCTACCGCCAGCGAAAAAACACTTAAAAACATATTTAAAATCGTAAAATATTAATATATTAAACATTTAATTCCGATCGCTTAAATTCATATTGGCGATCTTGATTGTGCTTTCGCATTATCAGTCATAGAAACTGATAATACCATAATCGATTTTAATTAGATTTTTTGAACGCTTATACGTCATAGTGACACATTTTTTTACATCGAAGAAGAGTTCATTCTCATCGGCCCATGAAGATATTGCGTCCAAGCCAAGAAGTAAATTAATACAATCCTGAATATTGCAAATCCTCATAAGCAGTTTGAGGCTGTCAGCAAAAAACAGGCAAGTGGCATTTTGAATACGTTCTTGAATGTCATCAATCAATATCAAGAATAGTAGGAGAACCAAGTTTGAACCCTGTGGTATTCCTGAAAATGCAGGAAAAATAAAAAAAGGTTATTTTTACCCAAATATTCTTGCCTTCCGTCTCTAATATGTTGGATTTTAGAATTTGCATCTCTTATATTTTGGTATTTCATTTCTAGTCGAGCCATTATATGGAGACACTCTTTTTTGGTTCCTATTACAAATGATTAATATAGAGAAATTAAAAATTATTTACTGAAATGCCTGTGGGCCAGACTTCGGGATTCAGTCATTTTTCTTTAGATCCTTTGACGATTCAAATTTTGAATGATCTGTAATTGCTACAAGCTTGTAAGTTGACAACTTCGACTTGGTCTCCATTGATGCCTGTTGTATGTATGATGTATGTTTTGTTTTGGTTCCAGTGATCACGCATGACAAGACTGGGGGCAAGTAGCTACACAAGGCAGAGTAGGTTCCAGTCAATGCACCGCTCGCTCTTATAGCGGTCCACAGATAACAACTCGCAGCCAGCAGCGAGAGGAGACACAGCGACACAACTCAAGCACCATGGGTCGACAGTGGGACAAGTTCCGGCTGCTGATATGGAAGAACTGGCTGCTACAGAGGAGACACAAGATGCAGACCGCCGTGGAGATTCTGGCTCCGGTCATCTTCGCCACGCTCATGGTCCTCGTCAGAAGTCTCGTGGAACCTGAGATGGCAGACGAGCTGAACTTTGACTCGTTTGCGGCAACTAAGTTTTTCACTCCACCTTCATTCGGAAAGTAAGCTTTTTTTTATATACTTTCGTTTAAATCTTCTTCTTGTGATGACCTCTCTTAAAAGGATCTATCTTTACGACTTTCTTCACGCTGTAGGCCGCAGCCTGGCGGAACTTCACTCTTCCATGTCAACCTTATTTAAACTTCAACATTTCAATATCAAGTATAAGTCAATTACACTTATACCTAATAAATAGTTCAAATAAAAATAATCTTTAAAAAGCCATTAGATTACTCAACTGATGAATTATTTAAAGAATTCAAAGTTTTAGATTTGAAAAAAATATACATCAAAAATGCGTTACTTCAAATCCACAAAGAAAAAAACAAATTGGAGTCAGTGAGCACCAGACCGAGAATGTTAGGCCAAATAGTTACCCCGAAACTCAATACAACAACAGCACAACATCACTATTCCTACTCAGCAATTAAGATATTTAACAAACTTCCTAAAGACATAATAGACGAAAATAACTGAAATATTTAAAAAAAACCTAAAATACACTTTTTCACTAAAATAATCTAGAATTTATTATTTTCATATAATATTCATTTTTAATCATACAAAAATAATTTCAAGAAATCCATGATAGTACTCCCTCCCTAAGCACGAGAACTTTCTCAATTAGGGAGGTAATTATCATTAACTAGAAACTGGACATTGTACATTTATTCAATTTATATTATCTATAACCTACTGTTAATATTAAGTAAAAAAATGTTCATTTTGTAAAAAAAATAAAATATATATATTTTTTTTAAATTTAAAAAAACTTAGAATACTTTTTAAATCTTTAGTGGAAAAATATTAATGTTTGTTATTTTTTCTAGCACTTCTATCGCCTCTACTCCCGGCAATTTGAGATCGATTAATTTCACAGTTTCTTTCTCTCCCAACACTAAGAGGGCCAAGGCTTTAGTGACACGGTCCATGCGCCATCTACTAGTGGAAAACGTGGGCCCTTATGGCTACCTCGTAAATATCAACAACTACATTGTCGGCTATCCAAACTCAACTGCAATGATGACCAGCCTTACCGATCCATTTGCAAATGAGACTAACCTTTGCGGAATTGAATTTGATGATGAAATAATCGGTAAGTCTAATACATTATTATAAGGGATCTGAATATTTCATATAATGGTGTTATTGTTTGTGTAATTTAAAAAAAAAAAGTTTTTTTAATGCCCTGGTTAGGAGGCCTAAGAACGCAACAAACCTTTCAATGAGAAAGCGATACTGCTATCAATCTATCTGAATCCTGTACTTCTATAAAGCTTCTATTACCACTAGTTTAAATGTTACAAAATTGTTTCGCAATTACTAATAGTTTTTTTGACTGGTGAAAGATATAGCTGTTACTGCAATATTATTTCTTTATTATAATATGTTATTGACATAGTATTTAACGCCAACACTTGATGTGGAGATTAATAATAACATCTTATTAAAGTTTTTTAAAGCGTGAGATACACATTTATTTTACGTAAAACAAAATCTTATTTTAGTTTATTACATAATTTTTTTTAAATATTGGTATATGTATGGCGTTTCCTTGGCGTATCACGATTTTGAAATTTTTTTGTTCGACTTTTAACAGGCATGGACTTTTGGCCCGACAATGTGAAGATGACGCTACATTTCCCAGCAGAATTACGAACGCAGGGAATTCAGGCGCACTTCTTCAACTGGAAAACCAACTTCCTATTCCCGATCTTCCAAACTCCGGGACCTCGCGCACCCAAAGACAAGGCGGGAGGATGGCCAGGTAACGTGTTCATATGTCGTATATTGGACGAGGAAGTCAGCTAACATCGATGACAAAATAAGACGTATGTCTCTGTTGTGATACTGAGAGTACCTCCAAATCTGTAAAATTATATACCCCTGGTATCAATTTACATAATTACAATACATACATGAATTTAGGTGCCTTTGTAAGAAAAATAATTACTCATTTTGGCTGTATGTACATATATGTGTGAACAGTTCACAACAATATAAAGCGCAACAAGAACGACAGGCAAAAATCTTTCAAATTTTCTCCGATTATGTGCAAACATAAATTCCAATATTAAAAGTCTCATGTACCCAAGTTCAAGGCTTTGTTGCTTGAAATGGCTTTTGCCATGTTTGGTGACCAGATCTGAATAGCCAGGTACTACCCAACCTTCCTCTTCCCCATCTCCTTACCCTCTCCACTACCTTAAGCCTCACAACATACTCCAATCGGGGATTCCATAGTCTTACTGGCTCCAGACTTAAACTCTCTAAAATTTCTAATAAAATCATGTTTTTTTTTAATATGTTAAAATGTACCTAAAATACAAGAGAAAAGTACAGGCTAATAAATAAAATAAAAATAAGACAGTTTTTAATTTAAAATTTCTTTCTAAATCTATCCTTTGACTAGAAAGAATGATAATCTGACCACAAAACCAGTAAAGGTTGCCCATGCCTGTTCTATAGCCTAATGTGTATGTTTTGTTAATACATTATTGGCTTTACAAGTTGAATATTTGTTTAGTTGAACGTTAAACGTATGTATAAATCAGCTTCATAAAATGAATGATTTATAACTTCTATGAATTCATTTATCTAAATTACGCAATATACATTTATTTGGTCATTATTTAAGACGATTATCCAGTTAACAGTGAATTTTATTTCCAGGATACGTACAGGAAGGATTTATGCCACTCGCGCACGCTATTTACAGAGAATTAACAATGGAGATATCAAAAAATGTCAACCCGGGCACTTTTTTTTCTCCTCGCATAATGAGTTTTCCAAATGTGGAAATACAGAGGTTTCCCCATCCCGTGTTTCTCAGCGATGACCTCCTGACGGCTCTGCAAGGCTTCATCTCCATCATCATCATGCTCAGCTTCAACTACACCTGCATCAACACTGTCAAGGTTATTGCCACTGAGAAGGAGAGACAGCTAAAGGTAAAGACAACTAATCTATATATCACCTAAACTATATTTTTTTTAGAAAATTTTCAATGTTTTTTTGTCATTTTAATACTATTACAAGCCTGTTGATATTTCATATTAAAGCTTTTCACAATAATTATTTTTCTTCATAATCATGTGTCTCTTTTATCCGAGGTTTGACACCATCGTGACTCTTTTTTCTTTAGAGGTAACTTAATGGTGGAGTCCTACTTTGACTGTAGTATTCTCGAGAGTTCTTCGAATAAGACATTCTTCAGTTAAGATGTTCTTCAAATAAGGAATTTTTCGAAAAGACGATCTTCAGTTTTACACTGAATGAACTCTATCAGGACATAGGACTTTATTTTTACTGTTCTTCGCTATATCCCCTTCCTTAACCTGCCTCGTAATATCACCCAGGTAGCGATATAGTTTCCCTGATTGCACACAGTACAGACAGAGGGTCTCTTTTGAGTTGTCACATTTGACAGTAACATACCCTTTTGGCAAAAAATGCCATCAATTGACATTTCTTATGCCAACTCCTTTTATTGTTAGCTTTTGTGCTCATAACCAAAGGTCAAATATTTCTCCCCACCTCTGTTGGCCCCTGTATTAAAGTAATATATTCTTGAGACAAAACAGATGAATAATGGGCACATTGTCTTTTTTTAAAGATGCTAAATAGCTTTTAAAAAACAAAAGAAGTGATAGAATAAATACAATAAAACAATACGCTATCCGTATCTACTGACAATTTCTTCGGCAGTAGTGATGGTTAAAATAATGTGAAATAATCATAATAAAAATATATGCTACATGATGATATAAAGAAAAAATAATATACAGTGTCTTCTATAGGAAATTGGTTATTAAAGAATATGATTTCTATAATGTAATAAAATATAAAACTGATTTTATAATACGGTGAATTATGTATGTTTTTATTTTGCAATACATATGTGAATTGCTTTTTCATTACAGGAAGTAATGAAAATTATGGGACTCGACAATTGGCTCCATTGGACTGCATGGTTTATAAAAACCTTTAGCTACATCATGATTACAGTAATATTCATCGTAATTCTGCTCAAAGTAAGTTTTTTTTGTTTACTCTTTTAACCCGCTGGTCACAAGTTGTAACTAATGCATTTACTCTCTATGTGTATCAGTAGGCTAGCGTAAGAATGCAATTTGTAACACTGCACTGATATATATATATATATTTGTAGATAACGCAAGTACATAATATAATTCATAAACTATTAGATTATGGTTTCATTAATCAAGACATGTGATATTGATTTTGGTTTTGATTAATCATCATGTGATATAACGATACTACGTAATGACATCAACACTGAACTCTTTGAGCTATTAACTTATTATAATAATTGGCTAATTTTTATAACGCCGTTTCCGTGAAAGAATATCACTTCATCTGCAATAATATGTGCACTGGGAATTTATTTTATTAACTATATGTATTAACTTCGTACAATTTAATACAAGCTATCTAAGGACCTTATGTCCACCAAACTAGGCACTTGACCGTCTTATGGTGTCAAACAATATATGTAGTACATAAATGCATTAACAAAATAAATCATCAATTAAAATAAGTTAAAATTTCAATTATAAAATTGGATAATCTTTTAAAGAAATATAATGTACTTCTAAACAATGTACAATAAATGCAAAATAATCGGATACATAATGCAATACGAGAGGAAAAATAATTTAACCACCTAAATTATAAAAAATACATATATATTTGGTCGGCAGCTGAGTGGACAACCGCGTCGGATTCCCACCAAGGCGTTGTGCGTTCAATTCCTCTGCTGGCTAAGTCCTCCATCATTGCACAAGCAACATCTTCCGCTTCTTATGATGGCGGTAGGAGTTTTTAAAATATTGTCAGGTTATTCGTAACCCGGGAATGTTTGTCTTTCTTTTAAAAAAAAAAAAAATTCTTAACATTTGTATTTTTTTCAATTGTAGGTGGAGTGGTATGGTACCAAAACAGGACTCTCAGGCTACTCGGTGTTCACCTTCACCCCGTGGCATTTCATCCTGTTTTTCCTGATGATCTACATGGCCACTTCCATCTGCTTCTGTTTTATGATCAGTGTTTTCTTTTCAAGAGGTGCGAATTCAAAAACTACATATTTACACCTCACGATGCCGATCTGTTGGCACACACTTTAATTCATTGTATGAGAGACAATGACATTTGACAAACTTTGTAAAACAAAAATTTCCTGAGAATAATATTTTCTGTTTCAAATAAATCCGCTTGCGAATTTTTATTTCCTGTAATATGAAGTCAAAGGGTTAGTACATAGTATTAAAAAACATTAAAAATAATTATTTTGTAAAGTTATAAGTACATATGTATTATTTTTTTTTGGCATGTCTACTCTGCCATTTAACTAAAAGTTAGTATTTATTTAGTATCATGCAAAAAAAAATTACCTTTTGACTTCTTGTTTAAGTCTTGTTATAAGTAGCACCCTCTTGACATTCATTATTTTGCAAGAAATACCATTCAGATTAACATGAAATTTAATTTGATAACTTTGTTTTAATATTTCAGCAAACACGGCGGCCACTGTAGCCGGTATGATGTGGTTCCTGTCCTATGCCCCCTACATGTTCCTCTCCAACGACCTGGTACTGCCATCTCTTGCAACACGTCTCGGTGCCTGTCTCGCCTCCAACACGGCCATGGCTTTTGGCTTCGAGATCATCCTGGCTAATGAAGCCACTGCTGAAGGTGATATTTTGTTGAGTTATTTTAGGTATAATATGAGAGAAACCGAACACCAGACAACTTTTTAAAATGAACTCCACTGCCATTTGCATTTAATGTCATCTTGGGGATGCTGTGTGTAGGTTCTTTTTAAGAATAGGAAAGAGTGAATATTGGTGTGACGGCAAATCATTCCACAGCCTAGCTATTAGGCGCATGAATGAGTCATCAAAATGACCCATTTTCATGCGACAATGATCAACCTTGTAGAAATGTTGAGCATGTGTTTTGCGTGTCCCTCAGCTCTATGCGCTGGTGCTGAACGAATGTTGTAGTGCAAATGACTCAAGTAATCATTCAAAGGGGACACAAATGGAAGACACAGTACACTATGACTGATCAAATTGAAGATGTGCGGAGATTTTTTTTAGAACCGCCATGTATGTCATTGCAGTCTTTAAAAGTATGATAACGCTGTTAAAAGACCTTTCATGGTTTTTTTTTTCAACAAACCCATGTCTTAAATATAAACAATAAACTTATTAACACAGTCCACAAGAAAAAGCACAAAAAATAAAGAACAATGAATTTAAAGTACTTTTTGCTAATCGTTTTTTTTATGAATCAAATAAAGAAATCTGAAAACCAAAGCATTAATACACAGATGTACAAACTTATCTACGCAGGCAGCCCTGAGTGGTAGATACTCTAAATATCGCACCGGTGAAAGACCACCATTCAGTGTTTCATGACCAGATCTGAATAGCCATGTACTTGGTGGGAGCAGTTGGGACTCTGGTGCTGTATTCACATATATATTTTTTTAAAGCCGGCAGAGTAACTAATTAATGAATTAAGTAATTTATTTTGCACTTGTAGCCTCAGTATCTACAGAAGAGAAATACAATGTCTCCATATTAAATTTCCAGGTCTCCTCTGGTCCAAGATCTGGACTCCGACGACTGCGGACGACACCCTGGTAATGGGGCACATCATCATCATGCTGGTGGCGGACGCGGTGCTGTACCTGCTTGTAGCGCTCTACGTGGAGCAGGTTTTCCCTGGCTCCTATGGGGTCCCCCAGCCCTGGTACTTCCCTGTTTCGGGCGAGTACTGGCGCTCCTCCTTTAGGTGTATGTCGGGTAAGCGAAAATAAGCTATAAACCCTAAGATTAATAGTTCTGTAGTAGTACCTACTTGACCACATATAACAATTTCTTACAAAAACAAGGAAACGACTCTAAAAGCATTTCCAGATTATTTATGTAAAATACGTTGATAATTATACTGATTAAATTAGTATAATAGAGAACTACCGTGTATTAAATAATAATGTTTTCAAAAAAAATCTAATAAGATTTACATATTAATATGTACTAATGTTGTTCAGAAGGAAAAGCAAATGCTGCAGTGCTATTTCTACATTGATGATGAAGGAGAATATTATTATTTTAGGGCACTCAACAGCCAGGCTATTAGTGCCCTACATATTGATGAATATCAGGATAATTGGTGTTGTGACAATATTTCAAAATGTGAAATGACCAAATAATTATTGATTTATTTAATGTACTTTTTTACAGTTGTGGAAGATATACCTCATGACAATGAAGAGTTAAGTAACGATGCCATAGAACCAGATCCTAAAGGCCTCAACGTGGGAATCAATATAATAGTAAGCAAAAAAAAACTTTGTTGAAATATAATGATTTGTAAAAAAGGCTAAAATTAGCGTATGTAATTAATTCATATATGTAGTTTGTCACATCTCTATACAAATTAATATCTTTCCTCCTTTTGCAGAACCTAACCAAAGTATACAACAAGAAGATAGCCGTGGACAGATTAAATTTCAAAATATTTGAGGACCAAATAACTGTTCTCTTGGGGCACAATGGCGCAGGAAAAACTACCACAATGTCTATGCTAACAGGTAAATTAATTTTTTAAATTTATTCATTCTGGCTATTGATTTGTTTTTTGTAATAATATTTCAAACAGTTGTGTGAAATAAAATTATGACTCTTGCATTGTAATTCACAAATTTTTTATTCAATAATGAATTCTTATTCATATTTATTTAGTTTATCTCAAAAGTGCACCAGATCTGAATATCCAGGTATTTACTTCCCAATTTTCCTCTTGCCCTTCTACTCCCCCTTCCCCTATTCCTTTCAGTCTCACAAACTTTCCCTTGGAGGGGATGCCATAGTTTCACGGGCTCCAGGTAGTTACGACTGATGCATTTCACCTGAAAAATTATGTTTATGTAAAAATGATTATCTATAATATAAGAAAATATACTAATCACTCACATGAATATAGGCAATTCTTGTGATATACTTGTATGATCATAGTGAAGTTGAATAAAACATTTCTGCAGTATCATACCTTGCATATTAGTTGACAATTATTGATTGAGTTCAATTGATGGTTGATTTTTATTTATTGATTCAACCTTTGATTGCTACTTGAGATTTTGTACCTATAGATGCATTGAAATTTGTCGTTCAAGACGTAGCTAAAGGATTTTTTTTACATAGATGTCCAGTTAGTCGCCCCAGACTAAGCTTGGGAAAGTAGTTGTGGAAGTAGAGACTGGGTCTGCATTGGACTGGGATGCCTGAGGGCATCTTGTCGAAGCGATGGGTGACCTGATAGGGAAAAGGGGATGAAAATAATAATGATGATAAAAATATAGAGTAATAAATGTGTAATTAACTTTGAATTGTTTGGCAGGAATGTTCCCCCCAACCTCTGGAACAGCCACGGTGAATGGCCACGACATCCGGCACGACGTGGCAGGCGTTCGCGACTCGCTGGGCATCTGCCCCCAGCACAATGTGCTGTTTGCTGATCTTACCGTGGCGGAGCACATCTATTTCTATGCCCGGCTCAAAGGTGTGTCTGGCTCAGCGCTCAAGGAAGAGGTCAACAAGTATGTCTCCCTGCTCGGACTGGACAGTAAGGTACGTCTGTTACAGTAATGATTTTTTTAAATTCAAGCACTAAGATTAGAATTAACTTTGAAGCTTATTATTTTCATATTAATAATTGAAATAAAATCAATAATTTTCAACATAAATATAAAATAGAAAAAATACAACGGTCACTCTCGGATAGAGTAGAGGTTCCGAGTTCGAGTCTCGGTCATGACCGTTATGTTTTTTCTGTTTGATATTCACGTTGAAGATTATTGAGATTATTCCAATTATTAATAGAAAATAGTTTGTTGCCGAGCCTGTCTCTGACTGAAGAACTTTTTTAGGCATATCAAACTCTGCATTGAACTTTGGACTTAGGCTTCTCTCAAATGTCTTCAGTTTTTCCAATTCTTTTCGGCCCTCATGCATTTAAGCCAGCAATTATTTTTAAGTCATCTTATCTGTCAGCACTTCTGTTTTAATTTCCCAACAAAGAAAGCCATCTGATGATATTTGAATTCCAACGGTCATCTGTTAATCGTGCTACATGCCCAGTATGGTACAACTTGAGTACCTATAGATACTATGATAGTAATCAAAGCATGGCTTTTTGCGTGGCTCCTTGTATACTTACTGCACATTCATAATATATCAGCACAGACACGCAACGTCATTTTCCTTGATCTCCTGAATTTCATAGTGACTTTGATAATGCTTCCTTAGAAGTATAACTTAGCCCATAATTGATTAATATTTCAAACTTGAGTAACATTACAAAGAAAGACAAACATTCTCGGGTTACAAATAACCTGACAATATTTGAAAAACTCCTACTACCATCACGATAAATGGAAAATTAAAAAAAAAAACTATCTTCCTTTCGAGCGCTGTAAAGCTATTTTTGTAAAGTTCATCAAACTCAATATACCGATACAAAATCATAAAGTTCCTTGCTTCATTTGTGTACTATATTATAGAACATTTTTTCACTTCCAGCGTGATGTAATATCCAACAGTCTCTCCGGAGGGATGCAGAGAAGGCTCAGTGTGGGAGCAGCTCTGTGTGGGGGCTCTAAAGTAGTCCTGTTAGATGAACCATCTTCCGGAATGGACCCCTCGGCCAGAAGACATCTTTGGGACTTGCTGCATGCAGAAAAGAAAGGTAAGAAAAATAAACAAAATAATAATAACAATAAAATAAAGTAAAATTTAAAATGTAGGAATAATTCTTCGAAAGTACATATTCCTATGCCATAGGGAATTTTGAAAAAAAATACTATCTTCCAAATATCTACAATGTTTAGAATTTTTAGCACTGTTTACTTCTTAAATATAGATTAGATTGAGTCCCTGGTGAAAGTTCACCGTTCAGAATTGAAACGTTGCTTGAAATGGCTTTAGCAACGTTTGGTGACCAGATCTGAATAGTCAGGTACTTTCCAATCTTCTTCTTCCCCATCTCCTTCCCCTCCCCACTATATTCAACCTACTGTCATACTGGCTCCAGACGGTCGGCAGCAGTTGGGACTCTTATGCGGTATTCACCATTAAAAAAATCATCAAGATGCCACAATACACAAATAGTTGAATCTTCAATTTAAATCATATTTTCGCCAATTTCGTTAGGTATTAATCTCCCCATAATTAAATTACAATAAAATGCTTAAATTTCTAAAAAACTTTCATACAATGTTTTTGCACCATAAAGAACATTCTCAACTCTATACATTTTAAATCATTATTATTAATTATACTCAATAATGTTGTTTTTTCTTGTATTATCCTATGTATTTGAAATTGGAACAAAAACGTGGGTTCAGTAAGTACCAGCACTTTGTATTGGTACCTACCCATAAGCTACTTAATAGTTATGCTTTATGGTGTTCTATATAAAATGCATATATTTTGAACGGCTCTCCATACTAAAATTATTTTGCAATGGAAAATAAAATGTGGTTTTCTTTTTAGGTCGCACGGTAATTCTGTCTACGCACTTCATGGACGAGGCAGAGGTGCTCGGGGAGCGCGTCGCCGTGCTGGCCGGCGGATGTCTGCGTGCGGTGGGCTCGCCTTTCCACCTGAAGAAGAAGTTCGGCTCGGGCTACCGGCTCACGGCAGCGACGCGTGGACTGCCATCGGCTCCCGTCACCACGCTCATTCGGAACCATATTCCTCAGGCAACACTGTATTCAGACATTGGTAAGTGATTCAATCAAATTCCTTTTAGGATTTTTGATAGGGTGAATTGAAGGGTGAACTTGGTGGCCAAGTGCTCCAAAGCGTCCGGTTCCCATCCAGGCCTCTCGATTTCAATCCTCTAGTGGTTAAGTCCTCCATCATTGCACAAGCAACATTTTCGACTTATAATGATTGTAGTATGAGAAATTCAAATATTATTCTTAACCTGGAAATGTTTGTCCTTTTTTTAAAAAGCGGGAAAAAAAAGAAGAGAACAGTTTTATATGAGAAAACATTATTATCTATTGTATAACTTATTAAATTCTAATTACAATACATTATTTTTGAGTTACTATGTATATTTCAGAGTTGTAGATACTCTAAGTATCGCCCTGGTGAAAGACCTACATTCAGAATCGAAACATTGCTTAAAAATGGCATTAGTCATGTTTCGTGACCAGATCTAAATATCCAGGTACTTCCCAACCTTCCTCTTCCCCATCTCCTTCCCCTCCCCACTACCTTCAGCCTCACAACATACCCCAATTGAAAATGCCATGGTCCCACTGGCTCCAGACGATTGGGAGCAGTTGGAACTCATATGTGGTATTCACTATAAAAAATATATATGTATCTATCTACAATTACTTCATTGCTAAGCCTAGTTCAAACGATGTTTCTTACAACTCAATTTACAACATTGACTTCTTTATAGGTTCTGAACTTTGCTATCTGCTGCCCGACGAACTATCGGGCGTCTTTGAACCCATGCTAAAGGAATTGGAAGTCAGACAAAACGAGCTTGGCTTAACTAGTTTTGGAATATCAGCCACCACTTTGGAAGATGTCTTTATGAAGTAAGTATAACTACCATTTGACCACCCGATATTCCCAATAAAATGGTATCTCAGATTATTATTAGAATTGCAGTCTTGAATTACAAATTGAAAGAAGATATCCAGAAGGAATACGAGGCAAAAAGATTAAGATGGGAATGCTTTTATGGTTTTAGCTCATACAGCAAATGAATGATGAAATATTTTATTTATATTTTGTCACCTGGTTCCACATATTATGTAATTTTTTATTTTTTTTTAAGTTATCACACCATCCTTTAAATAAAATTAAGATGTTTATTCCTACTCTCAGTTGTAATATCAATATTTGAATTCCAGGGTCGGAGCAGATGCTGTTGAAATCGTTGATGATCAAGATCAAATAACATACAAGGAAAATGATTCAAATGGTGTTATGTTGATCGATGAAACGCAAAAGAATGGCCATGCAATCAACGGTAAGTTCTCAAACATAAGGTATAAGAAAAGTACAAAATGAAAATCATAACCTGAAAACCATCATTGTCATTTGTATTTATGATACAGCCACTCTAAACAATTAAGTATTTCTTCAGCTGTATCAATATCAAAGGTTTTTCAGTCAGAACATTATTCATTTACCAACACTTCAAGATATGTAATATCTTCAGTGATTTTTTTAAAACTATGAAATCAGCATTAACTTGAATAAGTACTAGTGTATTAACTTAATTGTTGTTGTTAACGTTTTTAAAAACACCATGTGTATTGGAGAAACACAAAGAATCGGCAGGTTTGTGCGAAAGCTCAGTGGTTACAGCAGATGCCCGAATAGCAGAAGATCCTGAGGTCAAATTCTCGTCGCAACCATTACCTTTTTTTTTCCTGTTTACGAGTATGTTTTGATGATTATAGTCGACCCCCAGCAAAAGGTTGTTGTGAGTAATCGACAAAGAATGTTTATCGTGCTAAATTCTTCCATAGATATCCTCCTTCTCTAAACACATCTAGAAACGAAAACTACCAGAATACCAAAGAGGAGTTTGATTCATGAATTGTCGTTGTTAGGCACAATAGTTAAATGAATTAAGTTGCGACATGCAATGCGCACGCGATAGTGCTGCTGACTGCTGCAGCCGACAGACAAACTTAACGTAGTAATACTATCATTGTAATAAATTAGCGACGGCATAATTATGCTATTAAACAAGATCACAAATTAAAAATGTTTCTCATCATTTCTGCGATGATGTCATTGTTATCTTATTTTCCTAGGATCCAAGAAACTTGAAGAGGATAATCATTATTACTCTATCGATGCTCGATTTCGAAGAAATGAAATAATTGGTAAAGATCATACACAATAATGTCATGTGGGAATAATCTTATAAATAGTTTTTCTTGCTAATAACCAAATGCATGTGAATTATACTAAAACATTATCTATTTTAACTCATTTTTACCGCCAGAGTAAAGTTGACCTCTTAGAAGTTTGGCGTACTGTACAGGGCCCACAGATACTTTAATAGTACACAACTCCTGACTTTGTACAAATTGCAATTGTGCTCCACTGTTCTGAATTCGGCAGCCATCTTTAATCTGGATTCTTGAACTTCTTTAGTGATAGATTCCCCTATCTCAACAAACGGATTGCAATATTTGGAGCACAGGTGTCATTGGAATGCTATCCTTGTTCTACCAGTATTTCAATTGAAGATGCTCTAAAGAACTTCGGTACCGGTGTACAGCTGGGAAACTCACCGAACGCACTCCCAACATTTGTACACGATTGACATTCAAGACATAATAATTGGTCGCTTCTACAACTCGTTCTTGTACTCAACAGCTCGGCTGTGGAATGATTTTCCGGCCTCTGTGTTTCCTCCTTCCTACAACATGGGCCTCTTCAAGACCCAGGTTCACTACTTTCTTTCTTCAAAAAAACCCTCCACACAGCATCTCCAAAGATTACATAGACTTTGAGGGAAATTATTTCCCTCGAGGCCTTCTGTGTGGAGTAAATGTAAAAAATTTATTATAATAATAGGTCATCAGAATGTGGCTCTTCTTAATTCAACCCTGCAGTAACTAGCTTTTAATTCTATGTTAGTTTACTAGTTAACCTTACATATAGCTTTTTAACATACATAACATAATAACATGTACACCTGTCTTCTAACACCGGATGTTATTCTGGTTTATTGAGCATAACCAACATTGACATCTGCGAAGAAATTTTAAAAACATATTTCTAGTGCATTAACCAATTTTTCATGTGTTACTTATAAGTACATATTTATCTGTAGTCCTTGAAATTTAGTCTCATACTAAATCATTGTCCATTATTAAATAATTAATTTTAGAATAAAATTTTCAGTTATTAGTTATTAGATATGTACATACTAGTTATAAACCAATAGTTATGAGTATATATAAATACATACCTACGTATAACCTCTTCACAGAGAAGAAATCATTTAAAGAAGGCAAATTAATAAATTATGCACAAATTGTCATGACCTTAAAGGAATATACACTGTTTGCATGTATATTGTAAATAAATTGATTCAATACTAGTTTTATACAATTTTTTTCATTAACTGGAAATAAATGCTTTACGAGATTTCTGTACCTTTTGTATAAATTGCAATCGACATAGGCAATTGCAATTTATACAAAAAGCACAGAAATCTTGTAAAACATTTATTTCTTGAAAATGAAAATAAAGTTTGTATGCATCTTATATATTGATAATTATTTTTGTTGTTTTTCAAAATGATTCCTTCTCGGTGAACAGAGTAGATTACCTAAACCCTTAAGAAAGGTGCTATAATTTTTTTTGTTATTATATTTAGTAAGTTGTGAATTGTCAATTGAATCAGCATGACAATTAAGTGAATGAAATCAACTTTTAAAAAATATAACTTGTATTTTCCATTCCAGAAAATGACACCTGTTCGGATATTCGCTACACGGGCGCCCGCCTCTATATGGACCAATGGAAAGCCATGATGTATAAGAAGATGTTAGTCTCTCTCCGCTCCTGGCTGCTCAGTATCCTGCAGCTGGTCATCCCAGTGATGTTTCTCATCATTGCCATCATGGTATCCCGCATGTGGCAGACCTCGGTGGACCTGCCCGGATTGGACATGTCCATCAGCAAGGATTATATTGACTCTGTGACTCTGGTCAATGCTCCCTCGGATGCGGACGAAGCAACATTAACGAGGCAGAAGATGTACAAGCAGTACTTTGCGGATGCCAACATTAATACTCTTAAGGTTGTGGACACCGGATCTCTGCCCATTGATAAATTCTACTTGAATCAGGTAATTTTAAATCTATTCCATCCTAACCTAACCTAGCTTCACTACTAATTTCCATTTTGACCTGTCATTGAAATATTTTTCAGAATCAATGTCCTACCACTCCACTAACTCCATTGTAATCTCTCTCTTTTACATACCCCATACCCCAAGGTGGTGGATACTCTCAGTATAGTCCTGATGGAAGACCACAATTCAGAATCAAAAAAGGTTGCTTAAAATAGCGTTAGCCGTGTTTAGTGCCTAGATCTGAATAGCCAGGTACTTTCCAATTTTTTTTCACCTCCTCACTTCCTTCAGCCTCACAACATCCTAAATTGGGGATCCATAGTTCCACTGGCTCGGGCAGTTTGGACTCTTGCGCGGTCATCACAAAAAATAATATTTTTAAATGCATCATTTACAAGAAAAGGGGAGAAAGATTACGGCAGAGTGTAATGCATCAACAGAATGCCTTTACACTATTGTATTAAAAAAATATATTTTTACATTTTATTTCACTATTCACAATTCCTGCGACAACAACTGTCTCACTCCTGAATGAATAACACACAAGTTTTTTTTTTGTATTTTTATGTATTTAACCTTTTATGAAGTAAAACTGGTGTACATAGTATTTAACCGTGATGGTTAGTTAGTTAGTTAGTGTCATAAAATCATATCTAGTATATTTATTAAATATATATTCTATAATAAATATTACTCTGTCGGGTTCAGCTAACATAGTATATTTTAGACATACGGACAAATGAATGGTATATTATCCTTCAATAGCTCTATGAATTTATAGCCTTATTTATTTATTTTATCTTTCGTTATCCAACCATATTAAACCCCCAAAATAATAAATTAGATACGGTTTGGTTTGCGCTTGTCACTTGTATATTGTACAAAATTGCATCTGTAAAGCCACAGTGAAAACAAGATGTTGCCAAAGTGTCACTCAAAGTTATATAATATAGCTTTTTGTTTATCTTCAAAGGTTTGTATTAGCGAAAGTATTATATTTCATAATCTTCTTTAAAATATGTACGAGTACGTTCCTAGTATTACAGTGTATTGACACTGTCTAATAATTATGTAGTACTTTGTTGTGAAAAGACAAATGTATTGGAAATCATCCAACAATTAATTATCTGTCTGACAATGCCCAGACTTGGCACACTCTAGTTCCTAAACACAAGGAGTTGGTGAATTGTGATGCCATACTCAATTTGTGCAATCAATTGGCAAGATCAAAATGCAACAAACCTGTTAGGTTTTCTATAGTTTACACATTAGTGACCTGTTTACCAAATCACACAATTTATTAGCAAAATTCTTGGAGTATTCCTATTAGAAATATATTTTTAATGAAGAATACAGTACAATGTAAATCCATAAATCCATACCCTATTTTTTTACAAAAATGTTTGTGATTTATTAATCCCAAATTTATAACTTTTTTCCACTATTTTTTATTAAGATTTGACCAGTTTCACCTTATGACGGGCATCATTAAACTGTCTGAAGATCCGCATCTGAAGATCTGCGACCCGGTCTGAAGATGCCCGTCATAAGGTGAAACCGGCCAGGTCTTAATAAAAAATATTGGAATAAAGTAAAAAATTGGAAAAATTATTAAATCATTAAAATTCAGTTCCAACGAGAATGAACAGTTTCAAAAGTAGAAATAATAAAAAAATGTTTGTGTTTTATTCACCTTTCTATACTCAATTGCTTATTTTATTATTTTAAAGGCTAAATATGACATGCCCCAGATGAGAGTGCGTAACCTGGCTGGAGCCACATTCAGCAATAGCAGCAATGTGAAAGTTTGGTTTTCTAACTTCGCCTACCACGACCTTCCTGTCTCCATGATGTTGGCCCACAATGCTATTCTAAAAACAGAATCTCCAAATTCATCTTTCACACTGATCAACAAACCACTTCCTTTCACACTGAAAAATCAGGTAAGAAAACGGTACACATGTGGTATACGAACGAAATATACTGCAGAAAATAAAACTGCAAGTTCTTGCGTTGCTACATCGACGTACTCACAATCACATTGTGCATGCCTCTCCTAACCTAACCTAACCCAACAGATGGGACCTATGTGGGGATTGGCCAAATGGGGCAGTAAAAAAAGAAGAGAACACTGTTCGGTTAGGTTAGGTGAGTAGTGAGAATGTACAGTATCGTCAATATTATATATTTATATGTATGTTGCTATTTGATGCATACATTGCTTACCCTCTTTTCAGTTTGAGATGTTGAGCTATGGTGACAATGCTGGCTTCCAAATTGCCTTCAACATCGGATTCAGCATGGCCTTCGTGTCAGCTTTCTACGTTTTGTTTTACATCAAGGTTTGTACATTTATAACACGCTTTAACAATCTCAGAAATAAATGCACACTGTCCAAGGGAAATCCTTGGGCTGATAGTAAAACCTTAGTAAAGTATTTTTTTTTTATTATAATCAAATAGTCTTGCTCCCGAAACCATCAATAAGATCTCCCACATTGAAATACATAAATTCTAAAAGATGGCAGCCTAAAATCGGAAGAAAATTTAAATATTAATAATTTTCAATATAAGTATGAGATCGTTTAAAAATGCCGCATTCTAATGAGGTCTTGATGGCTTAATTTACAGAGTGTTACTCCCGGATAGAGTAGAGGTTCCGAGTTCGAGTCTCGGTCATGACCATTGTTCTTTTTAGTTCCTGGCTTTTTTCTGTTTCATATTATTTGTGTTTTAGGTTATTAATATTATTTTAATATTTAATAATAAATAAGCATTAATAATTGAAAGTTAATTCCAATTTTAATACATAAATTCTAAATTTTCTTATTTTTTCTCCAAACATCCCCGAGTTATAAATAAAGAACTATGCCAGAGTAGGAACCCGACGCGTTTGTTTACTTTGTACTAAGTGGTCTCTAACTGTGATTTTTTAAAGAAATCATTTAGTTGTTTTTAGGCTGGAAATCCATAGTGTGCATATCGTTATTTTCAAACTCTAATAATAAAATGTTACTTCAGTAAATATAATATCATCACTATACAGCTAAAACTGAATAATTAATGAATGACTAATTGCAAAGGAGAGCCATTTAAAGTTTTTGTTGTTCTTTTAACATCTCTTTAAAATTATTATTGATATTATTGTGAAAATTCTTTGATGTTTATATGATATTTATTGTAATAAAAATGCTATAAAACTATTAACGAAAGTCGTAAATTTTTATTGAACATTTTTCAAGTTCAAAAGAATTACATATACAAAAAAGTAAAATATAGAATAAACATTTAACCCAAAAAACACATTTTTACGGTTATTCAGTTTTGGTTATATAGCGATGATCTTTATAAAAGGCTATTCAACCCAACCACACCAACCTAACCTAACCCCTATAAAATGTGTAAAATAATGTGTCACTTAAACTAGAATTCATATGTAATCTAACCCAATGCAATTCAACCCCTGTAAAATGTGTCACCTAAACTTGACATAATATGTAACCTAACCTTACCAAATCCAACCCTTTTAAAATGTGTTACCTAAACCTGTCTCAAGACGTAACCTAACCTAACCTTACCCAACTGATTGTTATCTAGGAGAATGTCTGCCGATCTAAGTTGCTGCAGCTGGCGTCGGGGGCTTCTCCCTTCATCCTGTGGAGCGCTGCCTTTCTGTGGGACTTGTTGTGTTTCCTAATTATTACCCTGGCCCTCTGTATTACCCTCGCCATTTTCAACCAAACTGGGTTCGGCACTGCGGCAGAAATCGGTAATTTTAACAAGTGCACGTCACCGCCACCAAGGTCCCATAAATCTGCTTTCATGAAAATATAACTTCGATTTATGTACACCGTTGTTCTCAAGCCCAGCCCTGAGCCAAACGTCGCCTGGTGCAAGTTAAATTTTTCGGAATCCCTTGTCAAAACAAGGTCAATTTAAACATCAAAATTTTCGAATTACTTTTTTTCAACGTTTATAGCTTATTGTAACTGTATAAGTATCTTCGCTATTTTCCACCAGAACCCAAGAGTATTACATATATACAAAAAGCATCACTTTTAAACAAAATCATCATCACTGTTAACCACTCGTTTTTGTTGGAAAATAACCCTCTGAAAATAACTAAATATAAACTAACATAATATGTTTTAAGTGTTAATGTTTTGTTCTGTTAAATTTGTAGAGTAATATTATTTTGTGCATTGTTAAAAAGAACGAATAACCAAACAAAAAAATAAACGTCAACGTGACGTCACAAATTCCAAAATCATTTTCAAATGGTTAGATGTTTTTTTTTGTATTGTTTCTATATCCTAATATAACAATTATATCAGTATGCAAAAAAATCTTTATGTTAATATGGGTACTGAGCGCTGAAAAACACGATAATAAGGTATCATCAGCGCCTTGGCAATGTGCCGCCTGAGCGGACTGCTCCAATTGCGCCTGCACAGGACCAGCCCTGTTTCTTTAACCGGTTAAATGTATGCATGGAATAATCTGCAGTCCTTTAGTTTATGTAGAACCCGTCGATATGACAGAATTTCATAATATATGCATACATAAATGAATTTTCTATGAGATCAGATTTATGGGACACAATGTCATTCTTAATTTTTTAACATTTCCGTTTATGGTCAAGTGATATCAATGCACATGCATTAATTATTAAAAGCATTTAACATGTGCACTTAAATACAATCAATAGACAACTCAATACTCAATGCCAATTCTACACATTTACATATATTATAATATTTTATCCCAACTTTCGTTACTTATTCAATTGATTTAATTTCTAGGTCGAGTTTTACTCATATTGATGATATTTGGATGGGGAATGTTGCCTATACATTTCATGGCCGCACACTCCTTCCGTACGCCATCTACCGGTTTTTCCAGGATGTGCCTTTTCAACATATTTACAGGTATGTCAAATTTATATATGTACATACTTGTATACAGTGAAACCCACTTATAAGGTTCTTACTTATGAAATTTTGTTTTTCAGTCTTTTGAAGACTGTAATTAAAAACAACTACCCAATATAAAGTTTTGCCACAAAGGAAGTTTTTTTTCCCGTCCCTTAGAAAACAATTTCACTGTTAGATAATTATTTTTTACCCGTATTGTTTATACATCAGTGAATTATGTGTTCAATATGAATTCTTATTCTATGTTACTGATAATAAATTATTCTGTTTTGCTTGTTCGTAGGGGTGGCTACATTTTTAGTGGTGGAAGTATTGAACGCCCCCGGACTTGATTTGGAGCATGTTGCCAACATTCTTCATTGGATCTTTTTGCTAATTCCTAACTATGCGCTCTGTGGAGCCTTAAAGTAAGTATACAAGACCGGCAGAACCGCTCCTGCGGTGATCTTCTCGTGTATGTGATGTATGTTTGGGGGCAGTGCTTGGAAAGTTTCGGTAAAACCCAAACGATTGCACTGGTCATTTATAAGGCCTTTGACCGGGTTTGGCACCACGAACTTTTCAGCAAACTGCCATCTTACAGACTTCTCACATCTTTGTGTACGTGGATTGCCGATTTTGGTTGCTGACGGTATCACCTCTTCCTCACATTCAATTAATGCTGGCATACCTCAGCGATCGGCTATGCCTCCAACTTTGTTTTTGTTGCACATCAATGACTTTGTGTTGTGTGCACCAATATATTATTACGCGGATGACAGTACAGCCGGAAAACTTGCCAAACGCGCGCTCAACGTTTGTACACAATGGACATTCAACACATGAAAATGGGTCGCTTCTAAGACTCGTTCTTGTGTTCAACAGCTCGGTTGTGGAATGATTTGACAGCCTCTGTGTTTCCTCCTTCGTGCAATATGGGCCTTTTTAATACCCACGTTCACTCGTTATTTTTCTCAAAAAGATCGTCCACACAGCATCCTCAAAAATGAAAACTCCTGTGTGGAGTAAATGTAAAAATAAATTATAATAAAAGGTTATAAAAACATTTAAAAAAACATAATATTATCTCGAAATAATTATTATGTATTTGTGTTCTTACATCTAACCTGTGGAGACATTTTCTAGAAATCTCTACGAAGCATCAGTCACTCTGAAGGGTTGCCAGGCGGTGTGTGACGTTCAGAACTTAGGACCCAACTGTACTCAGTACTTTGTCTGCCAAATGAATCCGTCGTTTGAACGTTGCTGCAGTGAGTATACATCTCTATTATACATTTAATATTATATGCTTCTTCTACACTCAATGAAACTTTTGAGTTTAGTTGACTCGTTCAACTTGCCTTTGCGCCGGCCCATGTCAGTTTTTTTGTGCATGTGTCAAAGGATGCAAAGCGAACTATTACTATGGATGGGGTACTGGCTAATGGGTGAACGTAGCCACTACCCAAACAATAATTATTCCTGTCTAGTTGATCAATATGTTTTTATAGTATTGTATTCATATTTAACTTTAAACTTTTTTAAAAGAAAGACAAACATTCCCAGATTATGAATAATCTGACGAAATTTGTATTCCTCCTACTACCTCTTTTATACAACTACCTGATATTACACTGTATTTTTATTTCAAAATATTATAATTTGACCGGTTAAAATTAGTATAAGTACTATCACTTTATTTTATTTCTTACTTTAAAATCTAAAGATGTACTATGTGTATGGAAAAACCCAATAGAAGTTAAATAAATAATAATAATTCAAATAAGAACTGCGCAACGCGAGAGTGAAGAGGTATCCTCCCTTGTCTCAGGAAAAGTCTCTGAATATGTAGAGCAGGCGTAACCATTTTTATAATATTTCTGCCTCAAATACATTAATTTTTCCTTATTTGTCTCTAGTTTCTGACCACCCGTACTTTGATTGGGCGAAACCCGGAGTTGGCCCCCACATCCTGTACATGCTAGTTGTTGGCCTCGTTATGTTCTTGGTTCTTCTTATCAAGGAATACAGAATTTCGAACGAGGTAAGTCTTTGTTCAAACAAGCCCTTATTTATTCAAAAGCCTGGATGGTAGGCAGCTTTTTTGACCCAGAACACTACAGCTCCCCACAAGCATTGTCATGGTAAAAATCTTGGCCTTTATTGTAGTGGAATTATTCTTTATAACTAATAATAATACTTGGCTAATTTATATAGAGCCGTTTTTGTGAAATATCACCTCAAGGGCGCTCTACTTATAACAAACTTATTTGCATGTGCGTTAAAAAGCGTGGAGCCTATGTAGACTTTTTTTGGTGTACTATCATGGGGGTTCATGATTTTAGAAATAAATCAAATGATAGGAGATAACAATTTGTTACAACAATATGCACAAAACACTTTCTTGGGCCAATTAAAAATGTGCTAGCAGAAAAATAACCGCCTTTGGGAATAATATATTGAAAAATGGTTTTTTTTTAATACTATATTATCATTTTATTAAATAAATAACATTTGTGTTGATTGTCTGAAAAGTAAGTGTTTATTTGTGTTGTCAGCTGCTGCACTGCTGGAAGAAACCACCGGCGCTGGGCGGACAGGGCGAGGAGGAGGACAGCGACGTGGCCGAGGAGAGGGAGAAGGTGGCCAGCCTGCCCCAGCAGGACTACCAGAACTACAGCCTGCTCTGCAAGGACATGTCCAAGTACTACCTCAACTTCCTGGCGGTCAATCAGATCTCCCTCGGTTAGTGGGACTTTTTATTTTAACCTTTGTCATCATCATCTCTATGCTACATCTCAGGGTGGGATTTGGCCTCCTCCACAGATGGTTCTCCGCTGGTTGCGGTCCCTCGCCATTCACTTTCAGTCCTCTCCCTCACGGTCTAGAGTTCATGGTTCATCTTTATCCTGTAAGACCCATTTTCTAGAGTAGGTGCAACAAATGTTATGCTCAAAGACTTCTAGTTTGGTTTCTTCATGTTGGGTTAAGCACCATGTCTCACAACCGTAGGTAAGAACTGATATATTTTTTGGTTTTTCAACCATTTTATACCAAATTCAACATTTTCGCATTATTACCAAACGGGTAGGAATCGGGTGGAAATTTTGTGTTTGTTTGAACGGTATTTCAGAACCTTCTGTACCTTCGTTTCGTACATCTCACAACTCTTCAAGATCCAATTTCACTCCTTCCTTTCTTTAAAAAGACCCTCCACGTAGAATCCTCCTACTGTGTGGAGTTGATATTTTAAAAAAATATTCTCCTTGGAGTAAGAATATATGTATATGGAGAGAGAGCTAAATAGTTTTACCCAACCTATACAAATTTACGATAAATCTCTTTCTCCAGGTTTTTACGTCGTTAACCAGGAGAGAAAAAGAGACAAGACAAGTTGTCACATAATATCGCACCACTTTTAGGTACTCCGGCGACTCTGCCCACTACGTTTTGTTATGCGACATAACTCAACGGTTTTTGAGGTTATATCCTATACTTTTGTTGAAAACAATACTGTGAAAAAGTGGTAATACAAATAAACAAAACATTTTGTCGACATGTGCTATGAATGGATGTAAAAAGGTGTGTCCACGAAAACCTAGCCACGCCCGAGTCACAAAAAAATCAACAATCCTGACTACACTGTTTCCCAAAGCTATCCCTCTTGGTATATTATTGCTCTGAGATATTCCCCATGTGAAATCATTTAAAAATAATGCAACAAACCCCACATTTAAGCGAACTTCTCCTGTATTTGAATAGGGCCTAAGTATTCTTAAGTATAGAAACAAATCAAAATACTTCATTGATGGCACCTACTTGAAGAAGATTTTTTTTTTTTAAATTCTACCTATATTGTTACATATTTAGCTAAAATTTATTTTTAATGTTTTATCTTGTCACCTAATTGTGCTGTTTTTTTCGTTTCAACGTTAATGTAGCAACACAATTTTTTTTAAACACTCGATTAGGTACCTCCATATCTATATTCTCTTCATTTCTCTTTTTCATTACAGCTGTGAAGAATGGAGAGTGCTTCGGTCTCCTTGGCATAAATGGAGCCGGTAAGACCACAACCTTCAAGATGCTCACTGGGGACCTGGACATCTCCTCGGGCGGAGCTTGGGTCACCGGCCACTCCGTCGCTAAAGACATGAAGACCGTCTACAATTCCATCGGTGAGATCCTTTCCCAATATTAACCCTAGGTGTGCATGACTCGCCGTCTTGAGAATATCCATTGTGTGCGCAAGCTAATTGTGGCGCATGGCGTAGGCTGTAGCGCTACAATAAAATAAGAATTTATCAATATATTTATAAAAGGTATATAAAAGAAGAGTAGATCAAGAATTAGAGCTTATTATCAACATAAGCTATATACTCGAATATCAAAATAAATTCGCGCCCACACATAAAGTTAAACTTAGGTTAGGTTCTTCTAAGTTCTATGTAGGACAAGTACAGGTGCTTTTTTACCTTCGTTTTAGCTTTCCTCAGGTTAAAATGCTGTTTTTTCTTGTTAAAAAAATATACAACAACAATATGGCATCT
The DNA here is from genome assembly GCA_022651775.1 of Drusus annulatus. NCBI lineage: Eukaryota > Metazoa > Arthropoda > Insecta > Trichoptera > Limnephilidae > Drusus > Drusus annulatus. The sequence continues at coordinate 1,203,898 of JAGWCC010000094.1, forward strand.
TACCTTAAATACTTGACAGTCAAATGGATATTTAAAAACTCCATAGTTCATAATGTTGCCAGCTGAAAATAGGTGCATAGACCAATAAATTCTATTGATTCAGAAAATCTGTGTAAATACACTCTGATTTTCTGCTTTGAAGTCAAGATTACAGTTTTCAGTTTTATATCCAAATAATTATTTCTACAAAAACATATTTGACGGCCTCCATGTTCGAGTGGTAAGACGCTCGACTACGAATCCAAAGGTCGCGGGTTCAAACCCGGCGTGCGCCAATAACTTTTATTTAATTAATATGTGTCATAACACATTTAATTCGTATAAAAATAATAACAACTATATTTGCGGCACGTTCCAGAGTGGTAGATACTCTAAGTATCGCCCTGGTGAAAGACCACCATTCAGAATCGAAACGTTGCTTGAAATGGCTTAAGCCGTGTTTGGTGACCAGATCTGAATAGCCAGGTACTTCCCAACCTTCCTCTTCCCGATCTCCTTCCCCTTCCCACTACCTTCAGCCTCACAACATACCCAATTTGGGGATGCCATAGTCTCACTGGCTCTAGACGGTTGGGAGCAGTTGAGACTCTTGTGCGGTATTCATGTGAAAAAAAAAAAAAAAATATGTGCAACTCTATCAAAATATTATTTGTGGTTTTCAGACCTCCATTATAAAATTTTAAAACTAACTGATTTTTTCGCATGGCTTTTCAAAAAAACATTTCGTTGGTAAAACTAATGTCCATTGGTATTTCAGGCTACTGCCCGCAGTTTGACGCGCTCCTGGACGAGATGACGGGACGCGAGGCGCTGCACATGTTTGCCCAGCTGCGAGGCATCCCAAAACTCCAGCAACAGAGATACGTGTGGGATCTCAGCAAGAGACTGGGATTCGTCAAACATTTGGACAAGAAGGTACTCCTTCTGCTCTCGTTGCGCTCATTTCTAAACCCAAAATCAGCTTGCAAATTTTTGATGATTTAAATAATAATTCTAATGTTACAAATTATCATAGAATTATTGATATCTTTTTGCTTCCAGGTTCGAGAATACAGTGGTGGAAACAAAAGAAAATTGAGCACTTCTCTTGCCCTCTTGGGAGACCCGCAAGTCGTATACCTTGATGAACCAACTACAGGTCAGAACTGCAGACTGTTCATTTTTTAATTTATTTTTTAAAGAAAGACAAACATTCCCGGGATATTTGAATAACATGACAATAATTGAAAAACTCCTACTACCATCATTGTAAGCCGAAAACATTGCTTGTGCAATGATGGAGGACTCAGCTAGCAGAGGAATTGAACCCACAACACCTGGGTGGGAATCCGACGTGTTTATCTACTCAGCTATTAACTGGTCATTCAACACAAACTTTCGTCACACTTGACATATCGTCGCTGGAAAGGCAAAAAGTCTGAAGTTTACTCCCGAGCACTTAAAATGTTTTTTTGTTTTACAATAAAATTCATAAGTCTTCAGTACCTGGTTGGATTTTGAAAAAAAAAACCTTAACTCAATGCTCTCACTGAGTTACCTTCTCCCAAATAGTAAATATATTTTAGATGGCTGAAGGGTCACAAAAGTTTTCAGAATCAAACGAGAGTCAGAGCATTCGATGCAAAAAAAAGAACTGATCAAAATTGCATATTCAAGTCATATTTGACCAAAGTGTTGCTTAAGCCCTTTTGCCTTTCAGCGACGATATGCAGTTGCATATCCCTGTTAAACACCGATTGTAGCATGACCATTATAATTGTCGGCTGATCGTCAAATTGTGACAGTGTCAAATGTTTGAAACACACTAAACTTAGTTATTATACAAACTGAAATTTACAGTGTGAGTTCAAGGTGGAAACAGTGAAAAACTAAAGCTGCCAGTTCGGTTCTATGTTTAAGTAACTTACCTAATATGTGTTGGTATTATTTGCAGGTATGGACCCCATGGCCAAGCGCCAGGTGTGGAGGGCAGTGGCAGGCCGCCAGACGGGCAGCGTGGTGCTGACCTCCCACAGTATGGAGGAGTGCGAGGCGCTGTGCACAAGGCTGGCCATTATGGTCAACGGTCGCTTCCGCTGTCTCGGGTCTACGCAGCATCTCAAGAACAAGTTCTCTCAGGGTAAGACTACACTTAGCTTCATTCTCATGTCTACTTTTGATCACTTTGATTTTGCTTACTTTCAAAGTCAATGTCACTGAACACGTTTAATGATATTCCTAAGGACTTCAGAAACTAATGCCTACATTATCTGTATGTATTATTCATGCAACTCTTATCACAAGACATGTACCGAAGCGCTGACATTAGTGCCCTTTCCGTGCATTCTATATCAAACTGGCACACTCTGACCCTATATGTGTGTTAGGGGCTATTTCACCACCTCTCAATAAACTACTATTCATTAGTTAACTCTAATCATCGGAATATTCGTTAGCTATCTCTTTCCGCAAGTTTGGCTGGCAACGTCGCTTTTTTTCAAACCTTATCCCGTCTGCTGTCACGTCTGTCAATACAATGCCGTTATTTCTAACATAAACTAACTTTCACAACACAACATTCGCGCGCCAAGCTCATTACATCCCTCTCACCAAATAGTTAAACGCGTCTCTATATTTAAATAAAACATATTTCTATTTTATAACTTTATTGTATTATTCAGGGGCTATTTCGCCACTTCTCAAGAAGCTGTCAACGTAAAGTGCACCCCAGTAGTTAGAATCTATTTTCTGATTTAAAATGGCGGCGTACTGTTTTGACAGCTGACAGTAGGCGAGTTTTCTGTTGAAGTTGATTTTTTACTGTAATTATGGAAGTGGTTGAAGATTTAAATATCTTAGACGAACAGGACATGGCGGAAAGACGTAGACCGCATGTTTTCAAACCAAGAGTCAATTTTTTATACGTCTTAGATGACATTGAGTTTAGGTCAAGATTTCGCTTGACAAAAATGCCGTAAAGGGAGATACAAAATCAAGGATAAAATCTACAAGAAACACACGGTATGTAATTCTAATACATATACGCCTTCACAATATATGAAGCAACAATCTTCAGTACAATATACCCACATACAACGCAAGCAATAATAGACACTCCCCAATGCACTTCACTAATATAATTTAATAATAAAGTTATAAAATAGAAATAGGTTTTATTTAAATATAGAGCAGCGTTTAACTATTTGGTGACAGGGATGTAATGAGCTTCGCAAATGTTGTGTTGTGAAAGTTAGTTTATGTTAGAAATAACGGCATTGTATTGACAGGCGTGACAGCAGACGGGATAAGAAAAAAAACGTTGCCAGCCAAACTTGCGGAAAGAGATAGCTAACGAATATTCCGATGATTAGAGTTAACTAATGAATAGTAGTTTATTGAGAGGTGGTGAAATAGCCCTAGTCAAAGTAAAAGGATGAAACAAATGGTTGTACGAGTTCTTGGCAAATTCTAATACGCAAGTTTTCTAATGCCAGTGAGTTCAATGTGCTGGACATGATACTTTTCTTTCCGTGAAGATAGGAAATACTTATAATGATTTTATCTTCAAATTAATTCATATGTATATTAGTACACATTCCTACTCAAGCTTCTGTTTTATACATTTTTGAGCAATTTTTGGAAAATCTGCCAGTTGATTGCAAATCAAACCTAAAACTCATTTCATATTCACGTATTTCATTTCATGTATCTGTATTTACTTTTTGCTTAGTACTTCAAAAATTATCCTCGTTACATAGTATCTGCAGTTTTTCTGTCGCCGTCATCAGTCATAACACCATGTTGTATTTTTTGAAAAGTCTAAATTAATCAATAAAATAATATTATAAACAATGCATTGAGTTTAATAATATTATAAACAACGCATTGCGCTTTTGGTCTTAAAATGAAAATAAATTAAAGCCATCAGTTGAAGTTGGAAACTTATTTGAGACAATTTTTTCAGGGTATTTCTAACATCCATAATGTTTTGGTTGCAGGCTACACCCTGATAGTGAAGCTGCGGCGCCTGCCCATCTCCATCCACGCCCCCATGGCTGAGGGGGCCCCCGACCTGGTGCCCACCGCGCCCCCCTTCTTCCCCGGGGGCGCCGGCTACCAGTTCAACACCGAGTCGCTGCACCGTTTCCTACTGCAGAGATTCCCCGGAGCGCAACTAAAGTGAGTATTGATTACTTACGCTAAAGGACATCCAAAGAAAGCTTATTGGCTCTGGCTGACATACCTGCAACATTAAATTCCATAGGTTTTATTTGAAGAGTTGCTCTATCATAATATAGACAAATGCAGGTACAGATCGACACACTTCGGTTTGCAGCAGGGGATGACGTCACCGCAAATATTTTGGATACCAATAAATCTACAGATTTAAACACTAGTCCATTCATTCGTTAGTTTCTTTTTTAGCTGCCTGTTAAGTTAAATTTGTCAAGCATAATGTACATATATTTAAAGAGAAGCTATAAATCAAAAGATGTACAGTACTTACATTTTCATAACTTGTTCCGAAGAGGAAGTAAATCAGTACACATTAAATCAAGTTCACAAATCCTCTGTCAAAACCGAACATATTTCTTTCCTACAGTTCTACTGACAACACAATATATTACAGCCATAGACAAATAATTTTTAATTCAAATATTTGAAATTGGAAAAATACTATCGCTATTCTGGGTACGTACCATTACTTTCCTTTTTTGTTGTCATTGTATGGGTTACTTAATGTACCTTTTTGAGACATTACAATCATGGTGATGTATGAATTCATTGTTTTTGCAGAGAATCATACCAGGGTCTGATAACCTACTACCTTCCTGACACGAGCATCATGTGGTCTACCATATTCGGGGTCATGGAAGCTGCCAAGGCGGAACTGGACATCGAAGACTATTCCATTGGACAAACTTCTCTGGAGCAAATCTTCCTTCAGTTCACCAAAGATCAGAGAGCACACCAGGATGACTAAAATATTTTTATTTTACCTATTTATTTTAGAATTATATTCTCGTTTTTTTTTTCAATAAGTTAATTTATAACAGGTGGTTCCTGGCTAACAACTTGTATTGGCATCGGTCATTCGTAGATTTTAAAAACCTGTAGGATTAGTTTGAACATTAGACGATGCGCAATAAAGCATGTCAGAGTTTCAATATGAAATTGAAATTTGTCAATTACTGTAACTCTCGAGTTGTTAGTTGGGACAGAACTGCGACTGATTTCGGCAGCCACCCATTAGTATGATTTTTGCAGCAAATCACGATCAGTATTAATTTATTTATTATTTGTTATCCCAGTATTTTATATACATAAGTAATATGTAGCCGATCCATTATTTTTATATTGCACATTGACAACATTTACATCAACAACATAATATGTGTGGGATTTCACCAACCTCACCACATTGCGAGATGAAATTTAATAAAAGAATAGAATTTTTGAATTCGACTTTTGTGACTTGACTCATTGTTTTCGGCTGTTTTTTTCTTCACTTTTACTTTGCGGAATTTTTAATTTAATTTCACATGACAACCAAGAAAAACCCACCTCTCCTAAGAGTAACCCACCTCTGACCTGTACAACGGGTTTTAGCATCTCTCGCGCTCTACCAATAAATTGCAAATACAAAAACGCTTTTAAGTGTCTCCCTACAGTATGTAAAAGAGGCTTTAACCGTCTGCCGCAAACAATCTGTTAGTGAATTTAGATGATGTTTAAAAATCTTCTATTGACAAACCAGACATTAGACAATATGGATTTTACTGAATCGACTGCCGCTTGTTGATAACACACAGCTTTTAAAAATAATATAGCAATGTCTATCACTAAAGCAGGCAATAAATTTTCGTTGAAGGTAATCTCATCGACAAGCGCACTTTTCAAAGCACTTACTTTTGCAAACATATTTCTGTACAGGTACAAACTTGGAAATTTTATCGTAACTATGTATGTCATAATTATTCTGAATAAATTTTAAATATTAACTTTTCAGTATAATTTATGACAAACCTATGGAAAAAAAAAACTAGTTTGCAGTTGGAACGCTTTACAGGGCAAGTCGATATATCTAATACCCACTGCTATCTTATTCTGTACTTAAATTTTATCCATCCAAATGTTTTATTTTTGTAATTTTACTTAAATCGTTATTATCTTTGCCAGTGGAATTTTAAAAGTGATTAATTATCTTCACTATTTGTTTTTTACTAAATAACTTGGAAATTAAAATATTCCAAAGTATTTAATTAACTACGCTAATTTTTTTAAAACTGTGGTTACATAGAAATGATCAATTTGAAAGTGTACCTTACAAAATATTTTTATCTCTCCCTAATAATAAACAAATTTGATGCTATACTAATGAAGGTACATGCGCTGTAATATTATGTTATCTCTAAAATGTTATACATATTTAAAAAATGAAAACATTTTTTTCAAATATTACTTGAATTTGATTCTACAATTAATTATCTAATTCTATGTAAGTGATATAAACATATTGTGTTATTTGAAAAAAAGCTATGTGCATAAAGTGTACTTTTAGTAAAATAATTATCTTTCATCCCAAAAGTTGATACTTTATAAGTGGTAACTAAAGCTAGACCTTTCGTAGAATACTGCTTTAATATTATCAGAATATATGTATTATTATTTACATCACTTTTCATTCTAATATTTAATTATGCTAGATTTGACATTGTTTTAAAAGAAAACTATCTACTTATTCATTATTTTAAATCCTCCAAAGCCTGCTAGAGCGATAAAAGAATTATATAGAACTGTACTTACCTAATCATAAAACTATGCTGTGAACCTTTGCTAAGAGTACCTACATACTTAGATGTAGTATTTTTACGTAGTATTTATAAATAAATATTTGAAAAAAAGAAATCAATTTAAGGCCTCAAATGCTAAGAAACGCAACAGTCCAAATCAACAATATTTGGAATAAAACTGTATTTGCTAAAAGTATGCAGTGAAAAAATTCCAAAAAAATTAACATCCTACTACATATATAAATATGGTTTTCTATGCAATTAAATGACATTCTCTTTAAAAATGCATGGAAAATGCATCATCAATTTTCGCCTGGTCAGCAGGCAATTGTTTGACGTTATTTGAATTCCACTATAATTCTACTTTTCAAATAATTTACTCTAATCGTGTGCGACTCCCTTAATTTTAATTCTTACAAATATTTATTTAATACAACTTAACGTAAGGTATATTGAACTCTGTTTTATAATTTAAATCTCTTGTTATGGTAAACTGCCATCATTCCAGTGTTCCAGTATTAGAAGCTGTATTCATAATATATTTGAGGCATGAATTATAGAAAAACCCATTTCACAGTTGCCACAAAGATTTCTCTAAACACGTGTGTCAAAACTGTACATGTGGACTAAATTATTGGCAAAATGCTTTTTATCTTATAAGAATAATTGAACATATTGAAAGGAGATTGCAAATGTTACCAATAAAGTAGTAAAGTATGCTAAAATTTAATTTCAATTTAAGAGTTACATATTTTGAAAAAATGAAATTTGGTCCATATGTACAAAACCTCTTTCATAATATACCTCATAAAAATAGTGATTTCTCTTCGTGATAAAATGCATGTGTTTCTACATTAGTGTATTGTACATACCTTACTTAGATTGGCAATGTACCTATGTACAAGTGAATTTCTTTTGTGATGTTGACTTACCGTTAATTTATTACCTCTTATTTATTTTTAAAGTAGATACAAAATTATACATTTTATCGTCATAGGCCCAAGTTTACTTAATTTTATATACTTACATTTATACTTCTACTTAGACTTAATTAATGATTTTTATTTATTGACTTATATGTACATGTATTGCAATCTTGGTAATCTAAACAATATTATTCCACATTATGTTTGCAGTCAGTGGCGCCAATAAATCAAATAAAAGCAATGAGACAACTGCTCACCCATCACCTATTTCATGACGTCTTTGCAGTCTGTGACATAAGGGAATCTTACTTAATTTATTTTAGGATATGTTTTCAGTCAGTGGCACAAAGACATCAAATATTCAAAGCGATGTTTCGTCTGCCCAATAATTTAAAATAAAAGAGTATTTTTTGATTCTGATTTCCAAGAATGGCTTGTAAAAGAATAACGATAGCATCCAACCCATGTTCGACCTATACTACAAGTCTCAGTTAGCGTTGAATTAGACATTAGATAAAAATATTGTATTACTACTAACATGTGTGATAATATTTCTTAAATTTAAGGTAGCCTTATATTTGTATTTCAATATGAAATGGTGAATAATCTTTAGTCAAATTATCTGTGTGCTATGGTAACACCTTAGATCATAACTTGAGTAGGTAGATACAATGTTATAAGTGTGCCCACCAACCATGTGTGCATACAACACGTAATGTTACAAGTAGTATGCCCACCGAGAGCATACATTAGGTAAAAAGAAAGGGTTTCAATTAGACTTGCGATAGAATATTGTAAATTACTGTAACTTTTTTTTCTTAATTTCACACATTTTCCATAAGTACTGATAATAGAGATTACATTTCGCATGATATATTGTGGGAAGTAGGTTTAATCTTTTATTTCTCCTCCTTGCAATGTGTTACCGTCATTAATTGCGTATCTAACTAACTTGCAGGCAAGTTATTTTATGTTCTAGATTTTTTATTATTTAGCGTGGTTTTGTTTTTATTAAAATTCAAATATTTTATTACTAAATGTTGAAATGAAAATTTATTATTTTATATTGATGAGATGTGATAACTGCACAAACGTTACCAATGTAAATGCACAAGGAAATGAAAAGTATTAATATTATGTAATAAATCTTTATTCTAAAAGTGTTATTTAATTATTTATGTATTACCCAATTCCATCCACTCGCTCGGTAATAACTTTATTTCCAATATTATTCTATTGCAATAAAATTCATCTTGCGTGGTGGAAAGCTATACAGGTAAAAAACAGTTTCACCCCTGTTCATCCACAACCTATATCGCAATCGCTATATTTAAGAAGATACTAATATTAGTTCAAGAAAATTATGTCTCAGACCTGTTCCTGTCCGAAAGTTATGTGTAAAAATGAAATGGCTCCAAGTTTTGTCTAAGCGCTTCTAACAAATGATATTCAGTACAAAAAGTAATGTATAGTTGAAGATACTTGTACTTTGTTCTGGGTCGAATTCCATATTCAACAATCGTACATAACACACATTGTGCCCTACCATCTAAAAATTGAGTCTAAATAAATAAGTCAATCTGCATAATATTTTGTCGGCTGCAAGAAAGTATACATGGTCTTCCCGGAAATATGTCAATATAAAGATATTTTTTACCAGGGTTAGAGAAACTGTTGGGTTAAGTTTTTAAATGCATTCATTTTAGTCCAACAAGGTTATTTGTACCAGGGATAGATGAAATTGTAGATAAACATAATTCAAATTCTAAAGGTTTTCAAAGTCTATAAACAAAATTGATTATGAATGTGTGATTCATTGAGCAAGAGCATTATTTAAATCAAATTCGTAATATATACCTTAGGGGTACTATGATGAAATGTCACAATTTATTACAATAATACTGTTTTAGGCAATTTGTATCAGGGTAACAGAAATTGATGGGTTAGGTAAATGCCACTTTATCAACTTCTAAATGATTTCAGTGTATATTACTGTTTTGGGAAATTTGTATCAGGGTGACAGAAATTGATAGGTTAAGTTTAAATGCCACTTTATCAACTAACTGAATGATTTCACAACAATTATAGTGGACTGTCACCAGTTGTTGTTGTTTTTTTTAATAAACAATCCCGGGTTACGAATAACCTAACAATATTTGAAAAACTCCTACTACCATCATAATATGCTTGTGCAATGAAGAAGGACTTGGCTAGCAGAGAAATTGAACCCACAACGCCTTAGTGGGAACCCAAAGCATTTGTCAACTTGGCTACTAACCTGTTTTGTTTTCGTTCCTCAATATATTCCACTAAAACCTAAATTTCTTTTCTTTTCTGTACAAAACGATTCGGTGTTGTTCTTTGGGGACACTTCTCTTCTTTTGATACTCAGGAGCCACTTTTTTTGCGGAAATATCAGATGAACTTTCTTAGCCTGTAATTTTTTTTTTTTTTGTACTTGCTAAAAGTTGAAGGAATGTAAGAGTTTACTACAGTAAGCCCTCAGATCCCTATAAGATGAAATATGTTCTCCAGATTCAGATAGTGAATCTGTATTACTAAAAAGTCCCGAAAAGTTGAAGTTTCCTCCCCTTCTCCTAAAACCATCGCTATCATCAATCATTACTCGATCAAACTGTGGTCCATTTAGTCTCCACGCTTCAAAAACCGAGAAAGGCAAAACAATCCACCCTCATTTGATGTCACCCGTATGGGTCTGGTCAGAGATATCGTGACCTGTATGTATATTAAAGAAATATTTCTTCCCTTTCTACTCCCCAACATAACAGCAAACCCTTAAAAGCCGGGAGGCTAAATTACAAGGACTCCTCTGAGGGCACTATTTCCTGGAAACCCTACCAATCTGTTGTCATCGCCTATGAAGGACAGTGTCTTCCCTCTTATACCTACATATTTTACAACTCATTCCTGCCGTTTTGGCCATGTCAAAGCTGCATGCAGATGCTATGAATGCGGAGAAAGCCACCGAGCTGACCTCGTGACTTTTCTCTTAACCCCTCTCCTCCCTCAATGTTTTGACTGCCCTGGCTCACATACAGAACAATCTTACCAAAAACACAGGTCCCCGAGAATCTGTCTTACCTGTGACAGATATATGCCTACAGAGCAAGTACGCCCGGTACGTACCATTCTTCCTATTCTCCTCCCTCTTCTCTTGTAGTTTCGGGTAGTTGGAGCTTGTGTGTATGAAAAAATCTTGTTTTATTTTCAAAGTTTATTTGAGTTTTCAAAATAACATATTTTAAACTATATAAATTACAAAAAAATATCCTGTTCAAACAAAACTGATAAAAAATATATGGCAATAAATAAAATATAATATGAAGCTTTCCAAACGTTGTAATCCACACTTTGCTCATTATGTATCTGTAGTGACAGATGGTTAATAATACCGTGCAATCATTTCTAATAAAATCGAGGCGATTAATTATGTAACTGGAATAATTTGCATTCCGTAACTTATTTCAGACTAAAAAATAAAATTCTTGAAAAATCAATAATCCATGAAATAAAATTTCTTATTGTTAACAAATGTTACCGAATTTTAAAAAGGCAATAATTATTTTGAAGTGCAAATAAGGTGTAATTAATCTTTGAAACTGAACTTTGACTATTCTAAAGATGAATGAATATAATGCAACTTGAATGACCAGTTTGTTTACCAGATTTAGAACATTAATAATATGAAATTAGGCAAACTGTTGAATGCAACAAACAACAGTACGGTACACGAAATTGTGCCCAAGTATATTATTCCCTATCACAAGTTTTGGTTGGAATGATTATCCTAAAAGGCAACTTTTTTCTAAATCTAGTCAATTTACAAATCTTACCGAATCGTTTGTAATTATTAAAAAAATAAATATACACCAATTATGGTGACAAATACCATACAACAAAAATTATTACATCATAATGTGCAAGCATATTACATAATATTTAACTTTCGTGAAAACATTTAATTGTCATGTACTCGGGGGTTAAAATTATTATAAAAATATTTTATGCCAATGAAAACTACTTGCAAGTTTTTAAAAATAATTACATACAAAATGAACACGGTGTCTGGGAAACTCGTGGCGCAAGCTGTAAGCTGGGGAATCTACATCACATTTGGAGTCGATTTTGTGGTACAACTTTTTTTGATTTGAGATTTGTTTTCGAGTAACCCAAGTACGACGAGGTTGAATTTTTTTTTTTTAAGTTTCCGAAAAAAATAGAAAAAAGTTAGGTTTATTTATAATGTGCTGCAGGACCATCATTAACAGTTGTACCATGAGTTTTTGGACACCGTGTTATAAAAAAAAAAAAGCTACTATAGGTGATTTGTCCTAGGAATGTAGGCCTAGAATAATATTTAGTTTGGTGAAAATGAACATCAACTGAAATTATTATCCTTTATAAAGTAATATGAATATAAACCAATATAAACAATCTTTATGAAAAACTGGAAAAAAATATCCTTGTGTATAAAGCAACGAAAGTCTGTTGACTTTGAATATAAATATGAACTGACTGATCGCCAAAATATAAAAATATCTAAAATCTATAAAGAACAACAATCATTTAAACATATACACATAGAAAATGTGCAATTAGAAAATGTTCAGCCATAAAATTTCAGCAGGCGCAAAAGAATAAATGTTTCTACGTTTCACTTAATTTTGTGTATTTTCTGAATTTGAGGTTAATAAATAATTACTAAGTTCGTAGTCCTTTGGTTAAGTAAAGTCTATTGCTTTATGATGAGAGGATCACTCTTTGGATTTGTGAAGGATGACATTAGTAAAATAATACATTTAATATCAGCCTGCAATATGAGACCTGCTGCTGACCAATGGGCGTGCTGTAACTTTTTTCTGATTTTTGTAGTTTACAGAAACTAAAAGTTGAACCCACACTTGAAAACATTTTATTATTTTAGCATTTTTAATGAAAGGGGATATCCAGAGGTTTGAATTTGAAGATCTGTGGATAATCCCGCACCATGACCCGACCAAATGAGTCTATTACAATACATAAACAGAAGTGGCACAGAATTACGCGCCAACAGAGAAAACAGGAAACATACTTGAGATAAATATGATAAGAATATCGCCCTTACAGAGTAAACACGAGGCAGGAAAGTAGACATAAGCCAGAGATACGGTTAATGCATAGCGTAAAGATTAATCTACACAGCAATCATCAAATACAGCTCTTCATTCCTCCATTCCTCCACCACAGTCCCACCAAGTGTTGGAAACAAAACAAACTGCTCTAAGGCACAATTTGACATAATCTGACCAGGGGAATCGGTTGAGAACATCCACTAATTGTTTAGAATCGAGTAATTCAACTTCTAGCGACATTATAGTACCTAAATAGTTATTTTCATTTTATATGAAAAATGAAATCAATCTTATTCTCTTCTAAACACCGAAAAGGACAAATAATTTATTATTGCGATTAGCTTTATTTAGTCTTAAAACTATTATATTATTATACAACAACTCCCCTGGTCGTATAATTAATGTCTGAAAAAGTTTAATGATCCAGAACATGAAAACTTAATTGACTAAACCAGAATATCTGGTGTATTAATAAATATATATATTTATTATTAATTTATCTTTTACACGTTTTATTATATAAATGTACGACTTTGGTAGTAATATACAAATCTAATTTGTATGATAGCATAATGAATGTAACTAATTTACTGCTGATAAAAGTCATTGGTTTAGGTTAGGTTGGTTGGTTTGTTTGTGGGTTTGCTGGTTTGTTTGTTATTAGTTAGATGCGGCTGCCGAAGTCAACTTACCTGCGAGTGTTGACCTTAACGAGGTCCCCCCACTCTACTCCTTCCTCCCACTCCCTCCGCCCAGGACTACTGGCCGTCGGAGGGAAGGAGATGTCTGCAACAACAACAATCATTCATTTCCATCTCCTCTATATCTAGATACGTACATATTGCAGATCTACAACTTTATCTGTACAGGCAGTCAAAAAAGGACCTTACTAATGAATGAACAAAATTATTTTGCACTGGTAGTTTCAATATTTATAGTAGTATAGGGGCGTCACCCAATAGCACAGATAAATATGTACATCTGTACATTGTTTTATTATGATTTTACAGTTCTTCATTTACATTGAAATTAGAAATCATAATTTATGCAACCAATTGTTTCAACATATTTCAGCAGTAGTTTAAGTTGGACCCAATCCCCTTGGAATAGTGGTTGCATCTAACAGCAGACTACTCGTCGTTAAGCCGGAAGGAGGGATGTTAACTTACCCACTGGTGGTTGGAGGAGGGCGCCTCGTCATCGGAGTGGTGGTCCTTGTCTGCGGCTCCGAGGTCCTGGATGTTGTGGCGGGGGCGCAGGGTGCTATAGCGGGGCTCCCCACGCACCCAGGCCCCGCCGAGCAGCGGGGAGCGCACCCAGCTCTCCGCCTCGCCATTCCCCAACCAATCCCCAACCTTGTTGGGACTCGCGTCCAACTTCTTCAGCCCGTTCAACTGGCACAATTCAACTTTCATTATTTCGCAAGTCTTGGTCGTTTTGACTGTCATTTTGGGATTCACGTGAATGTCTTTGTGGGCAGGGTAGGGCGTCACTGTGAGACTCATGGAGTTTCTGTGGATTATGCCTTCTTGGTCCGTATCGCCTCCCCCATCGCCAAACTCGTTGCTGGCGTTGCGGTACTCGCTAAGCGTATTGCGTCTGCTCTCGCCCATGTTGTAAAGGCTCTCTTTGTTTATCAGCTTCTCGGGGTCGGGGATGTCTGACACCACTCGGCACATTTCACTAGGGGCAACATTCCCAGTGCTGGCTGTCAGATTGTCTGATAAGGAAATAGAATTTCGAAGGTTCTTTTCGTCCTCCGGGGAAGTCTCGAGCCTCTCATTACCCTCGTAAGTGTTATCTTTTAGACTTGAGAGACTCGTCCTCGAATGAACAAACTCGGATATGCGATTCAAGTTAGTTTCTTCGTTTTCAGAGCTTTTACTCTTACGGCTGGGGGTGGGAGATTTCCCATTTTCCAATACTTTAATTGGTGGCGGGGGGTTTTTCTTTTCGCTGCTTTCTTTTTTGGGTAGGTAAGTAAACTTGGGCATTCTGGATGCCCAGTGATCGTTGTTGGACCCTACGGAGCTGGTACTGGCGGCGGAGCTTGTGTTGGACCCGCAGCCGACAAAGTTGCCATGCCTCCGCTGGTAGAAGAGGATATAAGCGCTATTGTTGACTAACTCGGTGTCTACATCGTTGTTCTGGATACTGGTCACTCTGGTGTCATCAAACTTGTACCACTGCTGGTCGTAGGGGTTCTTGCATGCGGCCGTGTAGTGGCCTGTCTCCAGATCATTCCCGTGGTGGTAGCAGACGGCATAGAGGTCATAGCAGTTGTCGCTGGCCTCTGAGGGTTTGCGGGGCCGGCGCCAAGGGGACCAGGCCGCCCCGCCCAGCAGCAGCGGGGGCAGTGCGGGCCCCTCGCGCCCCACTAGGTGCGGGGTCATATCAAACCCGTATAGAGGGAACTCCACCATCGTTGTCAGCTTGGTGCTGTTGCGTCCCTTCATCTGCTGCCTGGGGAAGTCATTTCCGTTAGTTCTCATTACTTTAAATAATAAAGAACAGAATATTGTGTTATAAGGAGTGCATGAATCTTATTATGAAATGAAGTGGATAAGCGTCTTACTGCCTGAACCTCTTGAGGTGGATGACGAGGATGTCGGGCAGGGACCACAGGCCGAGGGTTTTCACGACGGGTAGGTACTGCTGGCACTGCGGACATCTTTAACACACAAAATTCACAAATTGTTAAAAAGAATAATTTACTATGGAAGAACTGCAATATTTACAACATCTACTAGATACAGACAGAGCATTACAGACCAGATATTTCAGTGGATAGGGTGACATCTATATTCATTATTAGTGATAAAATGAACTCTTCACAAATACTTATTACTGAAATATATGAGTCTATTTTGTTAATTCAATTTTTTAAATAAATTTAAACAATTGAAATTTGATTTCTCTCGTCCAGGTATTTAAAAAAAATAGACAATAAGAACAATTGCGAAAAAAACAAATAAAACTAAAAAATAATTAAAAACAAACGAGCGAAGTTTTGGGAGCACCCAGTAATGACGGACATTCGATTTACAAATCGATTCAAAATAGCAGATTTTTCAATAGCTTTTACGGCTATCCACATTCTTTTTCCAAGATTCCTTATTGATAGCTCGTTTCCTTGATGTATTTCCAGTCACTTGAATGACATTTTTGGTAAGATCGGACATTATTTAGCTGTAGAAATGTATAAAACGGTAGACACTTTAAAAGAATAACACTCCTCGCAAGTGCTTTAGCGGCCATGTTGGAATTAGCGAAATGCTTTGCGCTCATTGGCTATCTGGACAAGCGGTGGACTTATCGGCGTTTGGAACAAACGGCACCATGGATTTATCGTCGTTTGAAACTCATTGTAATTTTAAAACCCACTTTTCGTAAGATTTTACGGACGTTTGGAACTTATTGACATTTGATTAGTATGGTAAATAGCCGGTAGAATAAAACCTCATATGTATTTACTTAAATTTTGAATTATATTGGACTTATCGTACATTGGAACTATACGACTCATATATTTGATTAGATTTTTCAAGAAAAATGTACTCTTTGGTTTTATTTTTGAATGTACCATATAATATCATATCATATTACTCTACCTTTGTCAACATTACTATATTGTGCAAATTTATTGTAAAAGCCCACTAGGGCGTAAATAAATATGGTTGGCCAAGGAGATAAGATCCTGATCTGGTATTACCTCCAGGCATCCTCCATGGCCAGGGTTTCCGCCCGTGTGTAGTGTGCCAGGCAGTCAGACAGGGAGAGACGAGGAGCGGCTCCCGACTCCTGAAGAGCTTCAGCCACGCTACTGTGCTGCTCGATGTTTTCGCTGCAGTCTTCCAGGAGCCTGACAAAAAGTGGTTGAAATAAGGGCGGTGATCAATTAAAAGCTTAGATGCGGAGGGTCTGTCAGATTCAAATCTTTCTTTATACTTACTTTAATTTTCATATGTGGACCAAAATAAATTACGAACTATAAAATCATTTTTGTATGAATTTTTTTTTAGGGGATATTTTTTCAGCAACCTGTATTGCAATATAAAAAGATACTGTTTTCCTGAAGTCACTTCACAACCAATCAAATAAACAACTTTTCTTTTACAAACAAACAAAAAAATAATATGAAATGAACAGCATCAGCTAGGATCTTACTTGTCCTTCAGGATGGGGTCCCACTCCACCAGCAGCTGCAGGTGTGGCGGGCCGGAGCGCTCCCCGCTGAGAGCCAACGCCTGTTCCACCGACTCCGTGTAAAGGGGGTGCTCCAGCTGGGGGCAACACATATTAGAACAGTGGGCAAGTGCTCCAGCTAGGGGCAAGTTATATTAGAACATTGTTCAGGCGCTCCAGCAGAACAAATTCAAAATTATTTCAAACAAATACCAACAGACTTGTTAATAGTATTTTTTTGTTTCTATATATGTGAATGTTTTTTCAAAAATGTTTTTAATTCATTGGTTTCTATGGTTAAAAAGTCTACATGGTCACTTTTTTGTTAGATTTTTCTTAATGTGATTAATATTCAACTTGTCATTGTGTGTCTTCTAAACAAACTAGTATTTTATGAAATTATAGAGGTTAATCAATGTTTTGAGATTATGAACACATCTAACATAATTATTAATGAATCCATTACAAAACTACATTACAATTAGAATATTGTATTGTTTATTTTTTACAGTTATACAAAATCAAATTCAATGGATAATAGACCCACTAATTGAGTAAGTTTCAATTAAGTTTAGACTTAAGTCGTTGAGAGCATGAAACACTAAAAAAGGTCACAAAAATGTGACCTTTTTTAATTCATTGGTTTCTATGGTTAAAAACTCTTCATGGTCACTTTTTTGTTAAATTTTGAGTGTTTAAGTGTCATTAATATTTATAAAAAACTAGTATTTGATGAAATTATAGAGGTTTAATCAATGTTTTGAAACTATGGACACGTCTAACAAAATTATTGATGAATACATCACAAAACTATACATTATGATTAGAAGATTGTATTATTTATTTTTTACAGTTATACAAAATCAAATTCAATAGTTAATAGAGCCACTCGTCATAGTTTCAATTAAGTTAAGACTAAGTTGTTGAAAGCACTAAACTCGAGAAAGAGCTAACAAATCCAACAGCGTGTCTGTAGAGACTGTAGAACTGTGTTATGTATCCTGTAAATGAGGTGCACCAGTGTTTACCTCTGGCTGCAGGTAGTGCGGGGGGTCGGCAATGGGGCTCAGCAGGTGCAGGCGCGGGGAGGCGGCCTGTCCCTGCTGCAGCACCCCCTCGCCCACCATGCTCGCCATCTCCTTCAGAATCAGCTTCTGCAGGTCCCCGTAGCCCACCTCCCGGGGCACCTGCATCACGTAGGGGGAGCCTGCAACCAAATCATCAAACATACTTCACTAACTTTTAGCTTCACTTCAAATATAATTTAAAGTGACAAATTAAACGTAATCAAAACCGAACTGTCAATTGTTTTTGACATAAATTCATCTTATATATTATTTGATTCTCAACTACGTCAGAGCTGTATTTGGCCGCGCGGTCAACTCGCCCATTCCGGCATATTATAATATTAGACTCCCCGAGCGTAAGTTCGAATCCATCTGGAACTATTTTTTTTTTTGTTTTTTTTTTTTTTTTTGCCTTTTGGTAAAATTTAAAACTACTTTTATTTAAAATATTATTCCTAATTTTTAACTAACCATAATCTGCAAAAATGAAGCGTACACCCCCTGGACAATCAAATCGTACTCTTTTTGATCGAATTTCTGATGATGAAGATGATAATGATGTTCTTCCATCAAATACCGATCCAGTCCAAGTGTCCACTATCATTCCTGAAAATGAGCTAAAAAGTGTGTCGAACTGTGATACTGCTGACTATGTCAAACAGCTATCTGAAAGGGTCCAAGCTGCGATGGCAATCATTTCTGATCCATCATGCAGAGCTACTAAGGAACAGCAAATTAGAATTCAAAAGGAGCTGATTAGTGTTCTCTCTATATCGAATATGATGGCACTTGAAATGGGCAAGCTAGAAGGAGCCCTATCAGTGTTCACCACGAAACACAGCTCCAGTCAGCAACCAAGTGCTCTAAGCCGTGCCTGGAATACTGTAGCTGCCCCCTCTTCTGACTCCAGAGCCTCACAATATCCCTGCTTGCCACCAATAACTAGAAATAATGCTGCTCCTGGCCCTTCTAGACCGTCGTCAGTTCTGGTTTTTCCGTCCGGCAACATCCAGGCAACTTCAGAAGCTACCATAAAAAATTGAAGACCGCGATTAATCCCACAACACTGGGCATTCGGGTAACTGGAATGCGAGGGATTGAAAAGTGGTGGGGTGTTAATACACCCTAGCACTTCAGCTGAGGCGTAAACTAGCTAATGCTTCAGGTTTAGCTGAAGCTGGCCTCAAAGCAACGGTCCCCCAAATCGCCTTCCCCGCATTGCTATCCACGATTTGCATAAAATACCCCAGCTGATGTGATTATTAATGCCATCCATCACCAATCTTTAAATGACACCGGTCTCACATTGGACAATCTTAAAGCCGAAATATCATTTTCCCACAAGTCTGGCCTGGCGCACTGGAAACTGCATACATATATTTAGAGTGCCTCCATCTGTAAGGCATTCTTTAATATCGAGCTCCAAGCTGGCAGTAGACTGGCAACTGCACCGTGTCAGAGACTGGGTCGATAGCCTTAAATGCGGCCATTGCCAGTTGTATGGGCACATAGCTTCGAAATGTCAAGCAGAATCAGCCACCTGTCCTCACTGTGCTAAAGTTGGACACAACCGGCGATGCGTGCCCTAAAAGGATAAAACCCCAGTATGTGCCACGTGCACTTTCTTCCGGAAACCGGCCTCCCACAACACTGGATCGAAAGACTGCCCGCCCGACCAAGCTGCCGGCGACGCGAACTATCTCGTGTAAATTTTTTTTAGATTGAACGAAAAACGTCGTCTCGTGTATAATGATTTCTCTTCTTATTATCAAAATGTACGTGGTTTAAATACAAAATTAAAAACCATTAGATGTAACATCAATGTATGCCAATACGATTTTATATTTCTTAGTGAAACATGGTTGTCCGATAATGTTGCATCGGCTGAACTAGAATTTTTGATTACAACATTTTTCGTAGTGACCGCTCCTCTTCTTCAAACAAGTCTAAAGGAGGTGGAGTCATGATATGTGTTAACAAAAAATACTCTTGTCATATTATTGAATCCTCCAATAATGTTTCTGATCAATTATTCATATGTGTTCTTCTTGGTAGCAAAAAAACTTTTACTTGGTTGTGTCTATATTCCCCCCTCTTCTCCTTTGGAAGTGTATAAGTCACATACTGAATTAGTGGAGCGGCGTGTCTAAAAATTCCGATTCCACATTTATTTGTGGAGATTATAATTTACCTAAACTATTGTGGACAAATGACAACCTAGGTGTGAAAACTGTTAGTGGTACTCTTTCCTTGCAAGCTACTACAATTGTGAATTTCTTCGCCTATATGAATATGTTCCAAGTAAATTCAATAATAAATTCTCTGGGTTCGTGTCTCGATTTGATTTTTTACAAGTATGCCTAGTGTCTCTGTATATGAAGCTTGGACTCATTGTTACCAATCGATAAATACCATCCATCTCTATCTATAAAAGTTACAAACTTTTTCAAAATTGATTCTTTAAATCCATGTATTTCTTATTACAACAAATTTAATGATGGCGACTATGTCAGCATGAATAGATATCTTGCCCAGTTTGATTGGTCATCTCTATTTTTCAATTCTAATATTAATGATGCTGTACTTAAATTTAACAAATGTTTAACGGATGCTGTAAATTTATTTGTTCCACGGGGAATCTACTCCAAACCTAAGTTTCCTAAATGGTTCAGTATGAAGCTGAAGCAGCTGATATTTGAAAAAAAGAAAGCTCACAAATTGTTTTAAAAGATTCAGGCAACTTAAGGCATTACCAAAAATTTAGTAATCTTAGGGGAATTGTCTAAAGTTGAATCAGCTAAGTGCTACAAATCCTTCATAGAAGTCACTGAGTCAAAATTACAACTAAACCCAAAACAATTTTGGCAATTTGTAGCACAAAGCGGACTGAAAATGATATCCCTTCAAGTATGTATTATAATGAATCTCATGCCACAAACGGACTTGACATAGCTAACCTCTTTGCCAAACACTTCTCCTCTGTTTATTCTAATATATATCGTGCACCACCCCTTCATACAACTATACAGAAAATGTTGACATGAATAATTGCCAAATCTCACTTTTTAGATGTATTTAATTCGTTAAAAAATCTATCTAGTAAGAATAGCACTGGCCCTGATGGAATTCCTGAAATTGTATTGAAAGAATGTAAATACATCTTATCTAAGCCACTTTCTATCTTATTTAACCTATCACTTTCATCTGGCTCATTTCTGACTCATGGAAAATTTCATATATTAGGCCTATTTTTAAGTCTGGTAACAAGTCCAACATTGAAAACTACAGACCAATTTCGATTATATCCCACATTCCAAAAATATTTGAGTCCATCATTACAAAGAAAATTACCCCCGTGATTTAAAAAATGTTCTGATTGAGGAACAGCATGGATTTAGATCTGCTAAGTCTACCACAACAAATTTACTTTCCTTCACTAATACCATTGTTAACGCTCTGGAAGTTAACTCTCAGGCAGATGTTCTCTACACTGATTTTTTCTAAAGCCTTTGATAAAAGTTAATCACTCAATTCTTATCGCCAAACTTCATGCTATCGGTATTAGAAATCCTTTATTATCTTTCTTCAAATCTTATTTAAATGATAGACAACAAAGAGTCAAAATTAATAACTTTGAATCTATTAATATTAAAGTAACGTCTGGAGTACCCCAAGGTGCCCATCTAGCTCCTCTCCTTTTTAACATATTTATTAACGACATTGCCAAAGTATTTTTCTTCCCTCGCGTTTTTGGCTTTTGCAGATGACAATAAGATCCTTAAAATAATAAAATCTTTTCATGACTGTATTCTTCTCCAAAGTGATATTGATTCATTTAATGAATGGTGTGAAACTAACTGCCTAAAATTAAACATTGATAAATGTAAAAATTATGTCATTTCATAGAACTCTTAAACCGATCCTCTTCAATTATAAATTAAATAGTGTCTCCTTATCTACCGTCAGATCTATAAAAGATCTTGGTGTCACTATAGACTATAATCTTTCTTTTCGTGATCACATTAATAATGTAGTTAATAAATCATTAAAACTTCTTGGCTTCATCAATAGAATTGCATGTGACTTTAAGAATATAAAGACTCTAAAAACCCTTTACTGCTCATTAGTTCGCCCTCATTTAGAATATGCTAGTGTAATTTGGTCCCCTTTCTATACCGTTCATATTCATCATATTGAATCCGTACAACACTCGCTTCTTACCAGCGGTATTGCATGGAGATTGGGGCGAGAAAGAGGCGATTATTCATATGATGAAATTGAACAATTATTGAAAATGTCTTCATTAGAAAAGCGCAGGAAAGACTTCGATTTAATTTTCATTTACAAAATTATTAATTGTTTTATTGACTCACCTTCTCTGTTGCAACTTATCCAGTTCAACATTCCTTGCCGTAGACTCAGAAACAATGAATTGCTGTTCCTCAATCATCACAATACTAATTACGGGTATAATTCTCCAATGTCCAGAATGTCAAGACTTGTTAACTCAAGCCATGGTCTTGAAATTTTTGGTAGCAGTCTAAATGATTTTCGTCATTCTTTACGACTCTACCAAAACTTTGACTAAGACCATGGCTTGAATGTTCTCTCTTATGTTTATTTTGCCTTATTTTTTGTCATCGCTTCATTTATCTCAATTTATATGCTATTTCTTCTCTGTTACTCTTTTTTTATATTTCGTGTTTTATATGTATTTTTTGTAATTGGACTTTAGTCCGTTAATTTATAAATAAATAAATAAATAAATAAATAAATTATGGAAGTAAAATTATTGAACTGATAGAATCTGGGCAGCAATAACAATGCCACTTTTGAGTCTGCCCCAATTTAGAGCATATTCAATATACAGTAAAACTCTCATATAAGATTGTTCCATAAGCCAGCAGTTCTTTTCCGTCATGGGCCCATTTCATCTGTGGGTAACCTTTGTATCTTATTGAAACAGAGTGTGCCCCCCCCCCATATGATATTTAAATTATTATGGTCAACTGTCAATTGTGCTACGTTCCCAGCTAAGTCCCTCATGAGTGAGGAGATTATGGCAGTAATGTAGGCAACCTTTGTCTAACTCCTAATTTACTCATTTGTCTTTCTATCTCGTGAGGAGACTACCTAAACCTAACCCAACATTGTTGTTCGTCCTTTGGCCATGTTTGTAAATGCCAGTTCGAACTTTTAAGCCAGCGGTTATTGAATTTTCATAGGGTTATTGAACCCAGAGAGGTGGACACAGAATAAAAATACAGCAGTATTGATCTCCTGTGAATGTATTAGTTCATATTAATAATAAAACCTATCACAACCATTAATCACAGCCACATTGATGTAATATCTTACCAAATCTCTTAGTCTCGTCATCTTGTATGAGTACATTTACCCATAGCAGCAGCAGATAGGGCTCCGGGGGGTCGGGCAGGGTGCACACAGCCTCAACGCAATACAGAGCGGCCGGCGTAGCAGACGGGGGCCCGCCCAGCCACAGAGGCTGGCAGTCTGACAGGGTGCGCCCCACACCTGGACAATTACAAATCTTTAAGTCAAAAAATTGATGAAGGTTTAGCATGGCAGAATTTTTTTTAACTATGTAAACATTAAAACTAATGCATTACAAACGGTTGTTGTAACCAAACAAAGAGAGTAGTTGTCGAGTGTAAGTTTAGAACTTTGAACTGTCATTTACGTCTAGAAAGTTTTATATGAGTTGACTACAATAACAGCGGACTTAAAACTACTACCGTAACAAAAAAAAATCTTGGTTTAAATAGAACACTGTCCTGAAAATAAGTAATATTTAATTCTTGTTAATTAAATATCACGATTTTTTACTTTGTCTTAATTTTCATATCATTTGGCAGTGAGAGAACGATTACTCAAAAAACAAAATTACGGTGAAATGTAATTGAAAGAATCTTTAACCTTAAAAGTCCTCGATTTAGCAATTTTTCAAAGGTAATTTAGCGATTGCTCTGGTTTGATTGGTGGTTTCTTTTGTCAATCCAAATGGCAGAAGACTAGAAGGGAGTTTTTTTGGTAAAATGGAAAGACTAGAACTACTAAACGCAGTACCAGACTTAGGTACCGTAGATGTAATAATACGTCTATTCTACAGTCACTGTAGCCTAACATGGATTATACGCAGCATTTTGAGCACTGACCGCTGTTGGTGACCTCCACCAGGATGATGTCTTCAGCTGCAATGCCAGTGTCGCTGTGCAACAGGTTACGCAGGTCTCGCACCGTGGAACTGGCAGCCACACGGACACCAAGACGCACACAGCGCGGCTGCTGGTTTGCATACACTACCTGTACAAACAAACCAAATTATTTATTCATACTATAATTCATTAAAGTCGAAATTATATATTAAAAAAGGTACAGAAATATAACTCCAATATATATTGTCGTCAGATATTTATTTGTTTATTTTATTATATACGCCCTTATGGGCTTTTACATAACTGTGCAATACATAATATAAAACAATAGTGACATTTAATAACATGGAGTAAATGATTAGCACACAAAAACATAAATAAGTTACTGGAAATATTACAATGCAATAAATGAAAATTAGTATTTTTAGAAGAGGTATGCTATTATAGCCTTCTTGTAAAGATTTAGTGCAGTTAAATATATCTACTATTTCTGCAAAGTGAGTATCTAAATGACTCAGGACTGTTATATTATTGATACATTTAAAAAGAATTTTGGATTGAGTAGTTAAGTAAATTAGGGCTGTCTATAATTCCATTAATTAAAAAAAAAAAAAAAAGTCAAATTGGAAATAAGCCTTCTGTCTGAGAGTGTTAATAATTTTAATTATTTAATTGTAATTTATGGTTTCTATAGATATCCTATTTGAATGAGATGTCTTTTACAAGGATACATATGTTGATGCCGGTCTATTCTTAATCTGCATAGATTGATAGGATATTATAAATTATTACATACATGGTTACGAGCATTAAGTTATCAAAACGCCTTGACTTTGGGTTTTTTCAAAAAGACCAAGCGAAAAAAAAATACTCAACCTCGTCGGGGCGCCCCGACGCATTATGATGCATGATTAAGCGTGTTACCGTAACAAGCAGGGGATGGTCTGGCAGATGCGGCAGCTGCACACTGATGCAGTGGAAGGGGTCGAAGGTGTTACTCTGGCGGTGACAGCGCGGGCAGGCCAGCGAGGAGCGGAACTGCGCCTGGAACACGGCCTGCACAAAGGAGCTGTTGCAGCGCAGATGGTTGGCCAGGGTCTCCGCCGCCACCACCTCGTCGGGACGCCCTACCGTATTCTGGATACAGAACATAAATGATTATTGCAGCTTAGTTTGAATATTGGCACAATGGACGTTTAGTTCATTGATCCGCTGTCAAAGCATTGTGGCACTGCTATCAACCAATTATATTCAATATATGGCTGAGGTTCGACTTGCAGTTAATTTCTGGGCTTGTCGTCCGTTACTCTCGACCACACATTCACATGCAACAGTATAAAATTAACATTTGCAAGATGCTGATAATACTGTAATAATAATGTACTGTACAAAAGTAGCAAGGGTATGACTCATGTACAACATGTTCTTTGCTTTAATCAAATTGCATATTATTGACTCATCTGAGTTTTCTTATAATTCTTTATAATTTTCCTTGTAGAATATGTTAGCAGAAGGAAACTACTTGATTACTTGAAAAATAAAGCTTTCGATTCATCTCCTTTTTCCTTTTGCACACTGACATAACTTGTGTTTAAGATTTAAGACAAATAAATTATATTGCGAATGAGTTTTAATGAAAAAGTCTCAATATGTATAATCATAATAACTGAGCAGACTAAAGATAGAGAGTATCCTCGGTTGGTGATTTCTTTACCTTGATAGTCTTATATTTCTTCTTGGTGGCCGTATTGAGATCTTCGTGAACTTTGTCCAGCAGCCAGAGAAGGAACTCCTGGGCATCGTGCTGACTGCTCCCTCGGTATTGAGAGCCATGCCTCTCCACTATTGCCTGAAAAAATTTCCATAGTTATTATTATGTTTGACCTTGCAATAAATGACTTAAGAGCAATCATAAAGAAATTAAACATATACCAAGATTTTTTGAATTTGCATTTAAGTAAAATATTTCATTTAAATATCAACTAATAATGGAGTAATTATTATCAGTCATGGACAATTATTGTTATCAGCGGAATGGAAGATATTAAAAGGAAAATATGCATCGGTTTTTTTCTTATCACGCATTGATTGTTAATTTCCTCATAAACATGCAAAGTACAAAGCCTTACAAAATAAACCAAAGCAGCAATAGCTCTGTTAAAACTGGATCACAATAATACTCACATAGATTATTTTGCTAAATAACTAACTAACCATCACACTATTTCTTTGTAGGAGTAGGCAGAGAGGATTGACTACCACACATCTCTGTCTTGGCACACTCCCCGCTACATTCACACTCATATATTGTTTCATACATACTCTGTTATTCTGACTCTTGACATGGCCCAGTTCAAGTATTTGATTCACTTAATCTTACCATGTCTTCGACTTGTTCTACAATTCACTTTCGCGTCATATATACTTCTTACACTCCTTTCTTCGTTCATCCACTCTATATGTTCAAACCATCTAATATGTAGCCACATAACCAGAAGGCTCCAACCCGACCTGCACTGGTAGATGCTGAAGTCAAACTACTGATAGGTTCATTCTAACCTCTCCCACTTTCTTATGAACAATATATATATTTATATGTATCAGAAAGAGTATCGGTAATTATTTGGTTTTGGTTGCCTCCTAGTTTAACTGTTTCATGTATATTGCCTACTCAAAATCTTCTTACGTTTATTGCTAAACCTAAGCCGACTCCTGTCTTTTATGTCTTATTGTTGTTATTTTATCCTATTCTATTGTTCATGTGTTCTGTTCTCATTGCTTTGTATATTTACTAGAACCACTTTATCAAATACTTTCCATCTCTTCCAGGTTCATAATATTTGACACCATTATTGCTTTTTTCACACTTAAAGAATGATGTTTATATTTATATATGTCATTTGTTTCCTGTTTACATTGTATATTTTAGCAATATTTAGATATTGCTAAAATAAACTGGGTTAGCCCAGATCTTGCATTAATATTGCATGATTGGACTAGAATTAATATTTGGAATGGGATCATAAAATGTTTAAGTTTATCGTAGTAAAGCGCACTTGAGGTAAAATATCACAAAACTGTGCTATATATGTAAATGCAATGTTATTATTATTATTATTAAAGAGAGATAACAAGGGAACTCTCAGTGGTAGAAGCATATGCATGAAGATGCGTATTTACCTTAAAACTGGTACTGAGCTCCGGATAGTACTGGCAGGCCCACAGTGCCTTCAGCAGCAGGGCTAGCTGCTCGGTCAACTCCCTCAGCGTGCCGAGCTTGCGTGAGTTAGATCGGCTGCGCCGGCCTAGGTCCGCCTTGTACTGGTCCAACACAAAATACTCAGCGATGATGTCCGTGTGCGAGAGACACTGCAGTACCGCATTCATGAAGCAGGTGTTGCCGTGGTTGCGCAGGCCTGTGGCGCCGGGCGTGCGGTCGGTGGGCCAGGGAGCTCCGGGCCCACCCAGCGGGGGTACGCGCCCCCCGCCTTGGCCCACGTGCTGCTGCTTGCTCTGCAATAGATATCAACAAGGTCAAAACTTATAAAATTACAATGAAACTCTCTTAAACATTTGAAAATAATTATTTTATTCATTAATATACCATTTTTGGGGGGAAAAACTGTTTCTATATTCGTTAGGCCATCAAGAACGGATTAGTTTAATGACGAATATAGAAGTTCCACTGTATAATGTATTATATACAGTAAGTAATATTTTAACAGATTTTTTATGAAGGATATTTGATAGTCTTTTGTCTTACAAGGACCATCAAGGGGACTCCATCCAGGCAGCCATGGCATTGATAATAGGATTCTTGAATTGGCATACTTTGTGCCATAAGCTTTCTATTCCTTACTATTATTTCAGTTGGTTTGATATGGCAACTAAAGAGCGAATCAAGTTGGTGTAATTTCAATATTTAAATGAAAAATGCACATTTTTATTTAAATATTGAATTGGATACACTTTGCGACATCAGAAATAAAAATGACATTTTTTGAGTGAGTTATGTAAAATACAACAATAGCTTAGTTTGTATCCTACAAACCCAGAATAACAAAAGAACATAAAAGTATTCTTAGTCTGCAGTTCTATCAAATAAACAATCATTTATTATTAATGAACAACAAAAGAAGAAAAGAGAAGATCAAAACTGTGTGTAATCATATAGATAAGTTTGGAATGGTGCATAAAACTTAATTTACTACAAATAAAAACATCTTTTCTGATATTTTTTGTTTGAAATGGGAATATCAAATTTAAACTAAAACAAGAAATATCAATTTTAAGAAATATTACGATTGGGTCAGTATAATATGTAAAAGTTAAATTTGATTCAATTAAGATTAATTAACCCCTATGGTAATTTCAATATGAACAGATTTAAAATTAAGATTACTAGTTTAAGAAGTACTTTGAAAAATAACTTTACTATGGGGATTGATATATTGCAGTTTGTGGTGGTTTCTAAACTGTGCACACCCTCACGGAAACAGGGTGTGATGGTAGAAAATGATAAAAATGCATTCATAAACAATACTAATCTGCGAATTATTGATAAGCAGAACTGTCATAGATGCATGAATCATAATTGAATATTGATTGTTAGCAGCTATATTTGGCAAGTTCGTTTCTATAATAAGAAAGACTTTCATGAACAGAAACCAGATCTGATTCACAATATAGCACTTGACCTGCATTAATGCCATAATATAAAGCAACCACTATTTGCCAACAGGAACATAAGTTTTAATAGTTTAGTTCCGTCGTAAACAAATGGCACAATTACAGCGAGCCAACATCCGTGCCATTCTAACTCAGATACGAGGAAGAGACAAACAGGGGGCAGGAGCCAGGTTTGTGCAATATGACATTGTACGTTGTACTCGTACTTAAGATATCAGCATGGTCAACTTATTTATGAGTAAGACATTATATTTACGCGCAGGTCCTTGAAAACGTACACGCTAGTTACTAGTTTTGACGTAAATATTGAAAAGACCTTGAAGGGTTGTTAACTACTTAACGACGTAAATAGACCATTTCATTCACATATTTCCTATACAACTGAATACAGAATAATGTGAAATGAAAATAATTACCGCTGTCACGCCTACTGAGTTCATGTGATGAGCGATCTTGTTGATAAATTTCTTCCATGACGGTCTTCTAAAAACTTTTTTACCACACTTTTCACTTTCGTTTAGAACGTTTTGTTCGCTCGACACATTTATTATTGACTTGGAGTCGGCATCTTTTTGTTTGGATCTGTGTTTTGACATTCTATTATTTCCAAAAGGATTCCGAGGAAGTGTAAATGTCCTTTTTAACCGGGAGCTTTCGGTTTGGCCCTGTTTTACATTCATTGTATCACTGTCATTGATCAATTCACCTTCGGAACAAGATTTTATAAATGTGCTCATATTATCTTGAGACATAATCATCCGTACACCAAATTTTACAAGTATTTAAAATATTATATGTCATATCTGCGTGAAAAAGCGTCTGAGTGCCAAAAGAAATGTCACCCATCCGCCATTATGGAAATGGTTTGTTATGTTGGCTACTGTAAAACAATTCGTTGGCATGTTCATAGATTGTACGTACTTTGCAGTAAAAAATCTTGGTTTTAGTTCTTACTTATTTAAATGTATATAAAAGGCGGCAGCATCGATAATTTGAAAAAAAAAATCTTGCAGATTGACAATCTTTAATAATATTAATAATTGGCTAATTTTTATAAGCGCCGTTTTCGTGAAAGAATATATTCTCTAGGGCGTTTAATATGCAGTCACTGCAATATTTTGTTTTTACTTATTGATTTCTAATGCAGATTGACCAAAATGGGTTTACAAACTTTGGGTAGTATAAAAATAACAATATTGTTTTTCTAAAGCAACTTATATTGTCCATATAACCATTATTTGTTCATATTATAAACAAAATGACCTCACAAGTCCGAAGTTTATATTAAAAAATCAATTTACAATGAACAAGCCATTAAAAAAGAAAATTCCAAAGAAAGCAAATGCAATAAAAGGTTTGGAATTTATTGCATACCTAGCAAATTTTCATTTATTTTCAATTCAATCATGTAAGTCACTATTTATCTGTTGATTGCCACTACCTAGAATGGATTTTTTTGATAAAAAAACGAATAACCAAGTAAATACATTTATTATTATCAAATTATTTGCTGATTCAGTTTTCCAAGAATCAACAAAATAATGTTTGTTTTGATAATTCCTTGACAAATTGCGAAACATTTCTGACAATATTGTTTGTTTTAAGTTTCCTAGTTAAATATATGATATGATTATGAAACTTGACCTTTATTTTTATCAATAATTATTATTAGTGTCAGCCAATAAAAATTGAAGTGAAATTGGTTTATTCAGTTGATACATAGAAATCTATTAAGATGGTGGTCTTTAAACAGAACTTAAAGTTTGTGCTCATTACAGTGTTTTTATTTGATTTTTCTGAGGCGTGGGATCTTTCACACCTCGGCATTGCAAACTATTCATTGCATCATGTTACCATTTTAAAGAATCGCGCTTATTTATCAATAAAAATTTTAGACGGACTGAAAAATAAAGTGTATCCAACGCTGATAGATGCACAGTGGCCAGAAAATGATCATAGTTTTTTCAAAGCGCAAGCATTTCCCTCCAAAGATTTCCATCACCATAGGAATTGTAAATACTTACAACAAGTTATAAGTACAGATGTGGATATACATGGAAAATTGTGGGTGTTAGATGAGGGATCAAAAGATTCAATTTGCTCTGCAAAGTTGATGGTTGTCAATATGTATACAAGACTTGTTGTGCAAGTGTTTTATTTTGATGAAAGAGATTTGAATTTCTCCAGCGTTCTGGCCGATCCAACACTTTCACAACAGAAACAAAGTGCTTATATTGGTGTATCCAATGCAAATGTCCTCTATGTGTGTAAATTAGGAGAGGATATGTGTAACGAGTATATTGTGAGTGAAGAGACCGATGATATGACAAATAGTAATACTGGCCTCATGTCTACTGAGCAAATTTCTATTTCAAAGTATGATTACACACTTTACATTACCTCACCTAAATTTTTGTCTTTATTTGAAATTTCATTAGATTTGTTCAAATCAGACAATCTAAAGGTTTGTATATGACTGTATTATTTTATGTGAATCTTTTATGTTTGTTAATTTGAGGGTATAGAAATCATAATAAATCTATTTTCAGAATAATATTATACAAGTAGAGGCACGTTACCTGGGCGATAAACTTGGTCCTTCCAAAGGTCTATTATTTGATTCAGGGAATGGACTTAGTTACTACCTTCCCCGAGACTTTGCAGTTGTTCGATGGGATAACAGGTAAATATTATCGATATTTATTCAATTGCTTTTGCCCTTAATCAACCAAAAGCTAAAGTATTGACTAAAAACTTAATGTGTGAAAAATGCAGATATTCATTTTCTATATGCGTCAGAACAATATAAGTTTCAAGAACAGAAGAGCTAAGAGACTTCTTCCTATTCAGATATAGTCATAAAACATATATAGCATTTCCATCATCAAGTCGCGTTATAATATAATACTTAACGGCAATTTGAGCAAAGGCAGTTCTGCAAATGAACGTTCAAATTTGTGTTTTGCTCTAAATGGAATTTGCACAAATTTACTTTTAAGAATAGCCAAGCGTTTTAATTACATTTTGTGAAGGAAAATATTTAGATGAAATGAAACAAATACTTTGTTTTATCCCCAAAATTTATTTAAACTATTAACCGGTATCAGAAACACCCTTCTTCTGTGACAAAAGTTAAGGTTAAGTTAAGATTAACTTTTAAATGATGTAATTAAGTTTTTGCTTCATTTAATTTCATTATAATAAGCCACAATGTAACTGCTTTTTACAAAGATGTGTTTACACAATTTTGTATTATTCCAGGAAACCACTGGGAGCAGAAGGTCACAGTGTATTGTTGCAGTCCTTCGAACTACTTCCGGACGTGACACAACTGTTTTCTGATCAACAAGGAAACGTATGGGCTCTTCTGAACAAAACTACCACATTCGATAAGACCAACTTCTTCAAAAACCCATTCAAAAGCATCAATTCAAAAAAACATCCGATTCCATTTTGTGTAAAAATTTATAACTATGATCAATTTTATTAGGTTGATAAATAAATGTATTATTTGATGAGCTACTTACCATCATAAGTATTGAATTGTTTATTAAAAGAGTAATATTATTAATGAATTATACAAAACTGATTAAGTGCCCTACACACAACATTCATTATTCATATCTTCCTCCTAATTTAAAAAAATATATTGTCTCGAAATGTAAGCTTATATTTTCATAGAAAAATTTATGTAATTTTATTTTTATTTGGAAGGAAATTTATTCAGCCACACGAAAATACAGTAAAATGACAAAAAAATCTTCACATTTCTTCATCAAACTTTTTTTTTTGACATGAGGGAGAAAAAAACCAACTCTCCGAATATAAGTAGCTATTCCAGATAAACTACTTATGCCGTTAACATACAATTTATAAAAAAAGATAAACACATTATCTGAGAGGTTAGCACAATTGACAGAAACATCATTTTGTAAAATGCAAGTGAATTATTACAAACATACAGTCAGCAAGTTACGACAGAAGTTGTACCTTGCGAGAATCCGGCAGTCCAGAGGTTAATAAATATTATTTTTTCTATACTTTCTGATATTGGCAACCATCTGTTTATCTATAGTAATAAGTTAATTTAAATTTAAATGAAGTAAAAAAGTTTATGATAATGAGTTTGGAGGTTATGGTTGGATTCCAGCGCAGCACGATTCATTCGATATTATGGTTACTGCCAGGTCTGGCTGTTGTGATATTGCTTGTTAAGTTTGTTGTAAGGAACATTAATGAGGTACATTTGGAGAAATTGTTTTTTAAATTAACTGATAGAAGTGTGATGTGGGCATATCCGTGTGCCCGAAGTAAACTCAATTTTTCCTTACTTTGGGTGAAATTGATAAAATATTTTTAAAAATCGAAATTCTTTCTTGAAGAGATCTGTCTGGGGCCTAGTAGTCAAAAGGTCTTATGTAAATTGGTAAAATTAGTTTTCTTTAAAATTGGTATAGATCACGCTTCTTGAGGTTATCTGTTCAGTGGATGGGAAGGAAAGTTTTTAAACCCTGTCAAGTTCGAGCAAGACATGATTGATAACGATGGTAAACTTTAGGAAGAGTAAAGAAATAAATTATACTTTTTATTTGTCAGATAAATTTTAACAAAAAGTTATTTAATGTTTACATATTATTGTTATCAACAGTATTTTATTGTATCCTTAAAAATATTGCTTTCATAAATTTAATGGCTTTGTTAATCTAAATGAATAATACTTGTCATCATCTGTATGCTACATCCCAGGGTGGGATTTGGCCTCCTCCCAGATGCTCTCCACTGGCTGCGGTCCCTCCTACCGTCCTACTCCAATCCTCTTCCGCGCAATTTATCCACCTCTTAAAATAAGTCATTGTATTTATATGAAAAACAATGGTTTCTAACTAAAAACTCGAGTAGGCCGCAAATTTAGACCAGTAATCTTTTGTCCTATTGACATTCCCTTGTCAAATCAACCAGCTGTTGCATGGCTCCAAAAGCCTTCTCTTCGTCATAGTAATCCTGGAACGTAGATTCTAGAACTTTGTAGCATTTGAATTTATCAACCACCACCGCTGTCGGGATGAAGCAATCTTCGCTGGTGTAAATGGGGGTCAATGACTCTGCATCAAATAGTTTGGTTGTGTCCCAAACGTAGATGTCTGAATTGTCTTGGTAACGGAAGAATATTTTTGTATACTGGTTCGTGCCAAGGAATATCATTGGTCCAGTTTTATGTCCCACATCTGAAATTTTGACAAATAAAAACTTTAAACCTTTGCTTTGAACTAAACATAAAGTTTTTTTGTGAGTCCTGCACAAAAATCCCAACTGACTGGAGTCAGTGGGGCTATGGCATCTTCAATTGGAGTATATTTTGTGGCTGAAAGTAGTGGGAAGAGAAAGTAAATTGGGAATAGAAAGGTTAGTAAGTACCTGGCTACTAAACAAGGCTATTGCTATTTCAAGCAACGCTTCGATTCTGAATGGTGGTCGATACTAAGAGTATCTACCACTCTGTAATGTGCCGCAAATACAGTATATATTATTTTATTTAATGATAACACATTAAAAATAAACTAGAATCTGTTTTAGTAACAACACTCAACAAAAGAAACATAGTGAGCATATCGTATCGCAGACGTAATCGGAAGAAAATTTCAAACTTTTGTATGCGTCGGCAATATTTTATCGGACGTGGCAGAAGATTTTTTAGGGTATTAATATAATCAGATGTAATTTTTATGCACACGCTGGGCCTCAAACTCGTGACCTGCGGATTTGTAGTCGAGGATCTTAACCGATCAGGCACAGAGGTTCTCAAATATGATCTTGAACTCCGGTGTGCCGGAGTTGCTAATCGGGAATGCAAGATTTTAACACGTCGTGTGCCAGTGTAGCCATATGGCAACGGCTTCCAGCATTATCTTTTCATGGGTTTTTATACTGTAAAACCTTTTAGTAGCATATTTAAATTAACCATGGTGAGTTTTTACGACATTACAGTCAGCAAGTGCACAGCACGCAGAATGCCTTTATGCCCGGCACACGACAGAAGTGGAAGGTCACGGGAATCCAGTATTCCAAAAGGTTGAAGATGAGCAGCAATTAATATCTTCAGTTTTTTGTTATAAGTAAACCAATTATCTTATTATTTGTGGTGCCAAATAGTCGAAAACCCCAATAATGTGTGTTTAATTAGTAGCGTATTTTTAAATAAGTTGTGACACCATGCAAGGCAGTGAGACACCATATCACCCTAATTAGCAGAAGAAAAAGAGGAAAGGGAAGAAAGGGAGAATACCTTATGAGTCAGATCTCATTACTGAAAATAAGACAAGCAATTAAAAGCAACATTTTTATTCTGAATGAGATCTGTCACCAGGGAAATACCGAGAGTAGGTTTAGAATTTCACCGGGATTTGAACCCATAAACTCTGGGCCAAAAGCCTAAGCTTTTATCGCTCTGCTGCAGAGTTCATCATATTGGGTGCATTTTATACTCGACAGTATATAACAATGTTAAAATACCAAATGAGATATTATAATTTTTCATCATAAAATTTCGAAGTACACAAAATTTATTCAAATACCTTCAATTACACCATCAGCCTCCCCTCTCTTGAGATATTGTGTATCGATTGAGACCAAACGGGGGCCATTCAGGTAGGTAATGTAGAGAACTGCTTGTTCGGTGGGTCGGCGCGCTATCACCATGTACATGACATCCTGGGGGCCCGTTGTGGGGGCCACCTCTTGGGGTATAGAGACTCGGAAGCCTGAATCTCTGTCAACATTGTAAACAAGTACTTGGCGATTCATCGCATCCCCTATGTACCTGTTAATAAAAATAAGTGTTGAATAATTCACTTTGTATTATTCTAGTTGCGAATAATACAAGGTGATTTATTTAACATTAATATGACGTCTCCTGAAGATTACATATTAAACAATTTAAAAATAAATGTAGATTAAAAAGGGTTAAATGTAGGGTATTATAACATAAATAATTACATCCTGAGTGCATCTGTTGAAAACATTTGATATTATTTTTACAGATCCATCAGAATTAATTCAAATATAAATCTTTCCCCGTTTTTGGAGTGATATGTCCTCTTAAAGATTTACACAAGCAATAATAAGCCATCTTTATGTAGATACAAAGATTTCTGTTAAAAACTAATGGAGGTGAAAATAGTTTAGTTGATAGAATCTACAACTTACAAATGCGCCTTTCCATCGGTGTCGTAGTCAGCTATGAGATGCTGCAACCGAGAGCCTGGCTCTGCCAAGTGAGAGAGGCTGATAGTCCTGAGGATCCTTCCGGTGACTAGAGAAATGCATACCACCTTGGGCTGACACAGTTGCTCTGGCAGCTCTATGTTGTTGACAATTCCGGTGTCGAGAACCCACAATAAACCCTGTAATCATTTAACTTTTAATAAAGGGAAGTAAATAGTGATATTTTTACAAGGACCTCGCCAGTATTAAATAAAATGCAATAACTAGATAGGTACCTTAAAATCATACCAAAATATTTTCAACACTCTTTTTTCTTTAATTTTTTTTTTTAAGCAATATGAGCTGTCTTATTTTATGACAGTTAAACGGATATTTCAAAGTCCAATAGCTCATGATAGAAATGATTTTGTGAGCTGAAGTTGCATTGACTGAAAAACTCCAGACAAAAAAAGTGCAAAGTTCATGATGCCAGAGCTCACCGTTTGCGAGATTTTTTTGGGACATGCAATCAAATTTACTACTTATTCTTGAAATAAATGAAAAACTGCCATCACTAGGTCCCCGATGCTTGTCGCAAAATCCTCCGGGTTCTACTTATTACTAAACTATTTTTCGGGAGCAGCAACAGCAAGAAGTTCTTTTAAAGTATTTTTGAAGTATTTAAATAATAAAGGGCAAATTAAATTGAAGTCTTACCAAAATATCCAGATGCATGTCGACGGCATTTTGAATGGCTTGGCAGTTTCCCTTCTCGTGGTCTTCCAGGGAGGGGTATGGAGTGAATCTTGTGATTCCTTTCTTTGATCTTGCGTCATACAGAACTAAAGAGGCAGGAACCCCGGACTTAGATCTAAAAATATATAATATTTTCTTTATTTTTATAGTATTTGTGTTAAATTTGTAGAATTTCATTTTAATTTTAACCAAATTTGATATTATTATTATTTAGTTATGTTAGTTTTCATTTTTAATGAGAGCTGTTTAATAAGTCGTTTCCATGTGGCCTAACTGCAGTTTGATGCCTTGAATGCCGAAACATCTGTAACTAAATATAAAAATAAAAACTTGCAGAACTAAGTAATAATATTATTAAATTTGATTAGAATTAAATTTAAAAAAATTGATAGTAAATACTGGGTAACATCTGTCTGTCTCGACACAGGAATATCCTAGTGAGACAGACATGGACTAAACCAATGTTTTTTTAAATATTTTAACAAGAATAAATAAATTTAAAAAATGATTCGAAAATAGTTTTATTTACATCTCGGTATTCACCGCATTCGTTGCATTTGCAACCAAACTCTTCGAGGAAGGCTGTCTGGTGTCTCTATAACAAGTATCAGCGAAACCGGAGATGGACTAGTTTGGATCACACTAAATATTTTGATTTTCAACCTCATACGGAATAATATATCTGTTTTTAAATTGTACATTTGTGGTGAAATTCCATTGTAATAGTATATGGCGATTAAAACTGTTATAATATGTATGTAATATTATTTGTATAGCGTTTTTCCACTTTTTTTCTTGACTGGAATAGTTCCACCGTGCTATAGGCATCATCAGACTAGTTGAAGATGTTCATATCGGAGTAAAACCAGTTTGGTCAAAAATAAACAACTGAAAAAGGGTTAAATCTGATTTTAATTGTATAATGCTTGATATTAAAAATACAAATCGAAAGGTGTGACTTAAAAAAGAGATTACAAGAAATATCCACAAAATAGGGTGAAAGATCAAATATACATTAAAATGGAGAAAAGCAAAAGA
The DNA here is from genome assembly GCA_022651775.1 of Drusus annulatus. Lineage (NCBI taxonomy): Eukaryota > Metazoa > Arthropoda > Insecta > Trichoptera > Limnephilidae > Drusus > Drusus annulatus. The sequence continues at coordinate 1,241,840 of JAGWCC010000094.1, forward strand.
GCAAACTTTGTCTCTTCCATATTGTTGGATTGATGGAAACATGTACTCGTATACTAGTTTTGATAACTAAAATTATTTTATTTTACCTTGGTGTGAGTAAGATCAGTTTGTCATGCTTAATAACGCCTTTAGTTGCTAATATGCTTTTGGGAATATATTCGGAAGTGTCCTTGTAGAGTTTCCTGAGGTTGTCTGATGGGAAAGAAAGAGCCTCCCCGCTCCAGGAGATGGAGTGCGGGGGAAAACAGTGAGCATCGCTCAAGGCCACCCCTAGTGACATCAGTACTGTGAGAGTTAGCATCTGTTGGGAGATTTCAACACATCACATCATTTTTCTTTTAAAATGCATTTAAACATTTAACAGTGGTATCTTTTTATGATTCTTTTTAACGAACTCCTTTTTTTGCACTGGTAGCACCAATATCAACTGTAGTTATGCCCCGATTGCACAGATAAGTTTGTACATCTGCAAGTCCCCGTTAAATGCCAATTCTCGGCCCCTTTCATTTTTCGATCAAATTGTGATCAGCTGTCAAGTATAACAGCATGACCGCTTGTCAAAAATTCAAAATGACACTGTTTTTTTACACCTTGGTAACATCTATAACAAAGGTTTTGCTATGCCTATCTCACTGGGAGTAGTTCCCATGTCGAGACAGTTTGAAACACCTCAACTAATTAACTGGTTTGTTTGGTTTTGTGGACCATTTAAAATTATGATAACTATATCAAAAGAAAGAGCACACAAACATACTTACCGCAAATTTACCATTTTTATTCTACATGATGGTATTTTGACCACAAATAGTAATAAAATCAGCACTCACCATAATTTATCTATCAATTTTTTATTAATTGATCCACTTTATTATTGACACTGTCAGACTTCACTCGGTTGAATATTTCGTAGACTAATGGCTTCAGTATGTTAAGGGACAAATATATAAGATTTTTAAACACACACAGCACTTTTTCCCTACAAGAATTTTCAAGGTTTCATATGAAACATGTGATTAATGCACTGTTTTTGTTTATTAAAAAAAAATGACTCAACAGCACAATGAGATTGGTACTTCCTTGTTCACAGAAAAAGACATAATTTAAAAAAATAGTACCTATTCAGGAAAAAAATATTAGCTTTATTTCCTATAAACAAATCATAAATGTTCAGACTGAACAGGAAATCCCTAAAAGTGTGATTTATACAGAGGCCCGCAGACAGGTCAATGAAATTGATTATCTGTTCAAGAAAGCATTTCAGTATTTGAAAACGTTTGATTAATTTTATGTCAAGGAAAAAAATTGACATTAAATTTGACCAACATGCTTCGATCGGTTTGTCCCTTGAGTGAGTGAAATAGACTGAATTAAAGAGCTAGTACAAATGAATAGATGTCAGATCACAATAAAAATATGGAAGAAACTTTCAGCAAATAACAACAATAAATTGTTAAATTTGTTATGCAGTTTTTTCTGTCAAATTTGGTAATTTAATATAACCTCACATTGAATTATTTTAATTTGTTCAAAAATCGGCGTTGCAAAATTTTACTGTCAAACTGTACTTTAAATTGAACATAATTTTTTTTAAGTCACAATATATTATTATATTTTAGTGTCACCAACATTTTGATTTTCAGATGACGCAATGGCTTTTTTTTGTTCCATTTCGAAAAACTCTCCCCAATTATGAAACTCTTGTATTTATTTTTCTACGGTCCAGTCAACAATGTTAGTAGAGTTCCGTCACCTCTTTTCGAGAAAAATAGCTACAACCACCCGTGTAATAATCCTATTAAGTAATCATTATACTGGTATCGCTCATAGATTGTGTTTGTGATCATGCAGGGAGTAGGGATATTTAATAAATAAAAAAAACAAATTGACAGTACTAATATGTTTAATGCAAATGCAGGCTCTATTTAGCCAATGATATTTCACAAATAATCAACTATACATACGTCACATTCAACACGCACATTCACAAAACTCAATCCACTATACAATTTTACAATAATATTCTGAAAATATCTCAAATAAATAATCCATCATTTTAAAACACCATAAAAAGGATAAACAATTATAACTGTGAGTGAATTAGCAATAATTATTTTAATAACTAACACAATATTCTAACAAATTTATTTTCATTAATGGATGGTGGAAAACACTTTTCTGTTGAGATGAGATTCAATTTTAAAGGTTTGGTGACAAACCAAACACACTATCAAAATTAGGGACATTTATTAATTTGGCAAAGACTTAAGTGACTTTCAAAAAAAAAGAAATTCTTTTGAAAATAAATGGAAGATTCTAATTCCTGTCCCTCTCACAGCGCATATTGATTCATGCTTCAACAGATGCAGATGTGACATTTAGGTTTCTTACGTATCAAGTTTATATGCCCACAATCTCATGTAATATACAAACAAAGTCAAGTAAACTAAAGTTTAACACAACAATAAAATATCATAATATGTATTGTGAATGAAAAATAATATAATATGAGTTGAGTGTTTTAGTGGTTTCATTTGTTAAACTGCATATGTATTAAAAATATTCTAAAATAACAATCCTCTGCTGATTTGGCCATTTCTAGGCCTTTACGCTATCACAGCTTAAATCATCTCTTAATTAACTTAAACGTTTAATCCAGAAACATTATTTGATTGCCATAAAAGTGCATATTCTCCAATAATAAAGTAACAGTAATAATGAATAATAAAATAATGTGTTAACAAATGTTAATATGTATTGTACTTTTTCTCAACGCGACCTTCATCGTAAAAATATGTAGACGAAACAATAAAATTGCACAAGATTCATCAGATGGACAAATGGCATTAAATGCTTTACATTTAAAATATTTACAAATAACTAATTTGTTTAATAATTCACTTTCTAATTAAATTGGGAATTAAATTTAATAATATAATACAGTTGACTAAATACAATAGGAAATCTACATCCCCTAATGACTACTTGTTGCCTACTTCTTTTTCTGGCGTTCTTTGAAATATTATTTACTATAACCTAAAAACACAGTTCCTCTTTTCAACTCTGGTTTCACAGCAAGTTGTTCCTCTGCTCGCTGTACGTATTACGTATAACATTCCTAATACGTATTTCAAGTGACCTCATTGAGGAGAGAAAATGTGACAAATTATTTAAGGTAATAAAATTTTATATTATTTATTATTTGTAAAGTTGGCATATAAAAGTTTAAAATTAGTATATAAAGATCAGTAAAATGGACTGAAACTATTCTTTCGAATGCAACATTATTCACTAATGCAGTGATTGATATTTGCCATTAAAACTATATTAATTGACAAACAATTAAAAGTTTACTCTAAATGTAAATGTTCAGGATTTGCCAACCCAGGTTACAGCTAGCCAACACGGTTAGAGCCTGACCTATAGTCGCGTCCTCGCTCGTCGCTGGTGAAACAGTCGTTCGATCGTGGCTAGTATGAAAACTAATTTGTAAAGTTAGGCTAATGGATAAAAATCACACTAATTTAGGTGTCTTTCATTAGTACTTTTGCTTCCCTCTGCTTCCATTTCCTTGGAATCCAACTTCCTTTCCAAGGTGGCGTAGGCGCTACTGCCTATTCCTGAATCTTCATCTCCGCTGTCCAACAGGGTCCCCTCGCCCTTCACAGGCTCCAGGCTGGCCTTCCGCCAGCTGCTCTCCGTGCCCATGGGCACCACAGCTTTCTGCAAGGTGCTTGCGTCAAACTGTCCTATTTCACCTTCCGGAGACTTTTCTCCTTGGGACTTGTAAGAGCAGATATCGCCCTCAATTAAACTACTTTTATCTGGAACCATGTTTCCTATCATAGAAATGGGACTAAAAGGAGCCACGTCCAGTATTTTCGCGTCATCCAGCTCCAAGCTGTTCGGGTCTAACCCATCAACATTGCACAACTCAGAATCCAGATGTTTGTCTGAGCATTTGGGACTTGGTTCTTCCAAAAGCCTTGATGATTTTTCGGCAGATTTGAAATCGGCGTTTTCTACAAGCGTATTGGTGCTACTAACATCGGAAGCGGACTCACTGAGAGTTTTATCCATGTCGTCGGATTGAAAGGAATCCATGTTCTTGAAATCAAATATTTTGATGTCTTTGTTGGCATTTTTGCCCGAGGTAAGAATGATGGCCAGGGGACTGGGCGGCAGGTCTAGCTTCAGCTTGTCCCGAGTGTGGCGCAGGCCGCCCAGCAGTCCCGGAGGCGGGGGCAGCGGGGAGGTGGACCCTGAGCTCTGGCTGCTGTGGCCCGACAGAGAGGGAGAGGGGGAGCTGGGTGTGAGAGATCCCGAAGATCCTCGCTCTGGAAGAATCAATGTGCCGCAGAATGGTCGCCCAAATGATCCATTCTTATTGGTCGAATTCAGAAGAATCTCTTGTTCTGTAAGCGTGTGGGTAGTATTTTCTATCCCAGAATTAGTGCCTATATCAATATGAGTAACATCTTTCTTATTGAATTGTTCATTGTTAGCGAATGAATCTTTAAAGTCATAATCTATGAGAGAGCCCGGGGTAATGTCCTCTGTCCCAGAATCTGGAGTGACATAATCGAAGGAAGGCTTAGTGATTACGTGGTCGCTATTGGTATTAGTGCCGGCGTTGTTAAGTGTAGATTGTTGAATTTCGTATTCGGTTGGAATCGTAGGTAGAGAATCGTAATCGTCGATCTCTGAAGCTTCTCCGCCGTATGGTTTCATATTGCTGAATAATGACAAATGCTGTCCGGGGAAGAACTGACTCGATGAACTGATCAGGTTGTATGTCTCAAAGGGACGAGTAGATGACGAAATGTAAAAATCATCTTCAGAGAGCAAATCTGAAATTATCAAGTTTTGTAAAAAAACTAGAGTAGGGAAAGGAATTATATTCAAATGTATGTTTCTTTTTAACCTTTTAAATGCCGGAAGGCATTAGTAGGGCTGTACCGTAATTTTTTTGCCTGTCATGCGAAGCTTTTGAATAGATTACTTTAAAATCGAAATTATCTGTAAATTGTAATATTAGAGTGTGTATTCTAGATACACGACATTGTCTAGCAACAAAGGCGTAAAGATGAGCGCGATTACGCGCTAATTTTGTATGTGCACTTTTGCCGTGCACTGTAACAGAGGGCGTAACCGCTTATGACACAGAAGCGGTTAAATGTGACATTTTACAGTCAATGGCATTACTTAATGCAAATAATATGTATTGTAAAATGAGAAAAAATAATGAATTAGAAATATTACCTGAAGAAGGCTGGTGCATGTCACCGGGATGTGCATTCAGGAAGTTTTCAAAGTCCACAGCCATATACGAGCCATTGCCACTTCCGAATGGGTGCCAGTCTAAGCAATAAATTAAAAATAGTCGATGTGAATAATTCACACCTTTATCATTACTTTCATATTAAGTGAACATTGAGAAGGATTTATTATGGATGTTTTTTTTTTTACATATTATGAGTTGATTTTCTACAGCATATGGGTTGATTTTCTACAGCATTGACCATTTCAGCATATTCTTGAAATTTTAGTTTGTAGATATTATGCAATAATTGACACCCCAGTACCCCACCAGACTCGAGGCTACGAACCAAGCAATAATGATCTTGAGCAGTAATTGATTTATTTACCTGAATATGTAGAGTAATCGGGAAGGGTCTGCATGTCGTCATCATCATTGGATAATATTTCTCGCGGGTACTCGTAGATACACTGGTATTTCTGCTTCTTAAACACCACTCGTTTCCTGTTATCCTGGTAAGCGAAAAAACAATTCTTCAAATGATGCGTATAATTGGTTCCATTGCAACGGCTGTAGTTCCCAACCAAACTTGGCAATCGTTGACCCAATATTTGGAATAAGCCATGCTCAAATGCACAAATATGCTCTTCCCAACACAATCTCTACTTAAGTTATGCCAATCCGAGCCCCTAAGTTAGGTTCAATTACCAGGATTAACCTCTTGAGTTTTTGTGAACTAAACTGCATATGGGGAGTGTAGTTATTTTGAAATCGAATTATTTTCTTGATTCAGTATCAGTTATCATATTGAAAAAAATAAATATATCTTGACATTTATTTATAGTACGAGGGTAATTTGAAAAGTTTCCGGCCTCATCGACATAAAGTAAACTGTTGAAAAAAAATCTTTTGCCGTCCGATAGATGGACTTGAAATATGTAAACTGCAAAAATTTCAAGTCGTTCTGATCATCACTTTGTCTATGGCACTCTTTCAAAGTCGACGGCTGACATTGTCTGTCACCAATGGAGAAAATTGAGTAGCGAGCAATGGTAAAATTCCTTCATTTAAACGACTCGGGAAATAAAATATGAGTTAGATTCTGTATACGGTGAAGCCTCGCCTTAATTTACAATGGTCCAACATTGGGTGGCCGAGTACAAAGTGGTTGTGCAAGCATTTTAGATGAGGAACGTCCCAAGCACCCGATCGCTAAAATCGCTACAACTGACGAAATGGTCGATTTTGTGCATCAAACTGTGATGGAAGATCATCGATTGACTATTGAGGATATTGTTGAGGATTGTGAGATATCACCTGAATGGGTGCACAAGATTTTACATTAAGATTTAGATATGAGAAAAATATTTGCAGGCTGGCTGTCGTGTTTTTTGACGATCAACCAAAAGCGAATACGGACGAAGATATCGGGCGAGTGTTTTAGCCTGTATCAAAAAAGTCAGCGGAATTTTTGTGGCAAATGATAACCGTCGATGAAACCTGGGTTCACTACCATACGCCTGAGACCAAACATCAGTCAATGCAGTGGATTAAGGTGGAGGAACCAACTCCGAAGAAGGCAAAGGTCGTTCTCTCTGCAGGAAAAGTAATGGCGACACTTTTTTGGGATATCCGTGGAATAATTTGTATCGAATACCTTGAAAATGGGACACCACTACACTGCATTGCTGTATAAACTGAAAAAAAAAACTGGATAAACTGAAGGCCACAATTGAGAAAAAATGGCCACATTTGGCCAAGAACAAAATCCTGTTTCACAAAGATAACGCTCGGGTTCACACGTGCATGGTCACAATGTCAAAATTGAACGAATTGAAGTTTGAATTGCTTTTGCACCCACCCTATTCGCCAGAACTAGCTCCCAGTGACTTCTCCCTGTTTCCTAATTTGAAAAAAATTCTCGGGGGAAACAAATTTAATATAAGTCAAATGGTTAGGTGGAAAACGCTGTAAACCAGTATTTTTTAGGTTTAGACAATCATTTTTTTCTGACAGTTAAAAACGATGGGAGAAACGTTGGACCAAATGTATCGAGTTGCAGGGAGACTATGTCAAGAAATAAATTTTGTTTTGCTTCAAAATATGTTTTTCTTAAAAAGGCCGAAAAATTTTCAAATTAACCTCGTATATAAGAAATTTTTAATCAATGTTATTTATAATATTGTACCATTTTAAAAACTAGACTAAATAAGCAATTTTTTTAAACAACTTACAAGGTTGTTGTGGTACAGTATGAGGAGTTGGTAATAAAAAAAAGTACTTATAAATCGGGCAATTTTTTTTTTCTTCCAAAGGTCGGCAGTGTTATTTTACTTTAGATTGTGAGCAATAGCAGGGCTATTAAATAAAATAAAATATTATCTTAGAATATGGAATTTTGTAGCTTTGGTACTCAAAACACTGATATAAGGTGTTGATTTTCACGAAATTCATAAAAATGCATTTTGATATTCTGGTATGGTCATTAATTGGCCCTATCAGCCCTCCAATGGATAACGTTGACTTTTGGGACACCCTGTAGAATTCAATTTGTAAAACAAACAATTTATTCATAATGAAAGCCAAAATTTTTGGTCAATGATAGGTTTATATTAATTATACATTGACAACATTTTATGGAATGCCAAATACGGAGGCGGAATGTTGAATGATAGGTTTATGTTAATTATGAATGCCAAAGACGGAGGCGGAATGTTGAATGGGGGCAGTCACCCGAGCTAAGCAAACGTTGGGAACAGGTAAATGGAGGTTGCTTGTCATGTTCACTTAACTTAGTCGAAACATAGCATCAGCTAATGAAATATTGGGAACAACGACCATAAGGCTGGCAATTATGCAAAATTGAAAACATTACGCCCATTCACGGACATAAACATAAATGATAACTGTTGCCAAACTTACACTAGTTTTACTTCTATTTTTTATTTATCTTTATGACCGCGGATAATAAAATAGACTGTGAGGGCTGTGGTACTAATAATACTTTCTTGTTAGGTGTTCAAATCATAATGTTGGCTGCCTGCTCAATAACATAGAAACTTCAATCTGTACAAAGCTACATTTCAACACCTGGCTCAGCATGGTAGATGTGAAACTAAAAAGTACAGATTTTTTAATAAGCACCAGGCAATTTGTATGGGGCAGTTACATTTGTATTACATTAGTCATCATTTGTACTTCAAAATGTAATGCATGGGCAAGTTACTTATTTACTTGTGAGTCAATAATTTGTTCAATACAAGTCATGGTAGTCGTATCTACAAATCTACATATCATTATTAGAAGCAATATAGAAAACTATAAAATATGAAAATAATAAGAAGAATTCTAAAGCCATTCTCATTAAAGCTCTGATTTAATAAGGGAGCTTAAAACTTACAGAATTCAGAGGTTCCTCTTCCTGTATATGGCGGCAGATGGAAAGAATACAGACTTATTATAGATACAAAAGGATATATACCTACTCACTCCATAATTACAATCAGTCATAGGTTACACAATTAGAGTTGAGGTGAAAAACACATACATACTTAGGATTGTGTATATTGGTGCATATAATATATAAACAGCCTTTTGTCTTGCTTACGCCTTCATATTGTCACTAGTGAAAAGGGGACAACAAGTGTAACAATGATTGATTTTGAACATTGTAAGTGTTTTACGGCGTTCTTTTTGTCAATTAGTTAAATTTAAAAAAAAAACTGCATAAACTGAAAATTTTTCTTTGTTAAATTTTTTTTTTTTAAATTTCCCTGAAATTTTCTTTTCTGAAGTTCAATAACAGGTTTGAAACATGCTGTATGTAAGCAATGCATCTGTGTGAGAACTGTGTTCGACACAGTATTCACTGTGATACCTATAAGTCCAAAATTTCCATTTTGAATACATATTAGTTATTCAAAGAAAAAGCTGAAATACTAAACAGTGGATAGGTAAGTTTGAAAAACAAGGGTCAATGTGCAAAAAATGTTTTTTCAAGTATTACATTGACTTTCTGTATTTAAAAATATATGTAAGTAAGTAAAAGGTTCTTGATTATTGTGAAATCGTAAAATGTTATATAATTTGCAGAGGCCAACATTAAATGTGATGGTTGAAAGGCCAGAATAAAGAGATAAAAAATACATATAAAGTTATGAAGTGCCAAAGGTCAGCAATGGACCAGTATTGCTCAGGTGAAATACCATCTTTCAGAACCGAAACAATACTTGAAATGGCTTTAGAGATGTTTAGTAATCAGATCTGAATAGTCAGGTACTTTCCAACCACCCCCTTTCCTCCCCTTTAGCCTCACAACTTACCCTAATTGGGGATGCCAGTTTCACTGGCTCCGGGCAGTTAGGACTTGGGCGCGGCATTACTATTAATAATAAAAAAGCGATGCATAATTAGTTGGGTACTGACCATCTGGCTAGTTTCAGGACTCTTGAGTGCGCTCTTGGTAGGAGTGGCACGGCAGTCCCAACTGGACGGCACAAACTCCACCTCCTCATCTTCATCATCCTCCCCCTCTCCTTCCTCCCCCTCGCCCTCCCCTGTATCCCCTCCAACCGTCTCCTCAGGAATGTCCGCAAAGCTCTGCAATGCACCGCGCGACCCTGGACCCTGGTTCTTCTGCTGCGGAGGCCATAAAATATTCAAACATTAATTAATTCCACCTGTAAAAACACACTGTGGAACCGGATACCCTAATACCGAATGTCAAGTCTGTCAAGGGAATAAGGTAAAACACGATGGATAGCACAATAGGCCTGTGGCCTGAATGCTTGTGGGAGTTATGCAGACCCTCTCCTTATCAATAATAATAAATGTAACATGTAATGATAACAAGAATGATTGGAAAAGCTTTTGTGAAAAAAAAAAAGTTTTATGGCATACAGTAAACATTCCAAGTCCATAGTGTATATCATCGCCATACTGCAATAAATTAATAAAGGCATACAGCTGATAGATGTGATGTAACCTCTTCCTTGTAAACGACACGTGTAACAGAAAGAGAGTTTACAGCAGAACTCTCAGTAGCAAGACCAAAACTGCAAAATTAACAACTTCAAGTTTAATGCATTCTATTTAGCCTTCTTCACATGTTCAAAAAAGGAATAAATTATAGCTTTTGATACTACTATTATTATACATCATAATATATGAGTTTCTAGGTCAAATAGAAAGTAAACCCAAACTAGGCACTTTTGCAGGAATTCAATATTGACAGTATCACAACGATATTATGCAAACTAATAATTATCTACATACATTAACGTTTTGAAAAGTAATGGAGGCTTGCAAAATCTACAAATTAAATAAAGGGATCATTGTTGATATAATTTAAAAATAAAAATACATATCATAAATTGGCAGGAAGAGTGTTTTCAACCATTCGAAGACAATAAACACAAAACTACAAGTATTTTAAGGAGTTTTTTTAAAAGAAAGACTAACATTCCCAGGTTACGAATAACCTGATAATATTTGAAAAACTCTTACTACCATCATAAGAAGCGGAAGATGTTGCTTGTGCAATGATGGAGGACTTAGCCAGAGAGGAATTGAACGCACAACGCCCTGATGGGAATCCGACGCTTTTGTCCACTCAGCTACCGACCGGTCAAAGTTAATAGTAGAACCTCAATTATCAGGACTAATTGGGACATAAGGTGGTTTGAATAATTTATTTCATAGTAAAATAATAAGTGTTTAATAATGTGCAAAAATATTTGCACGTCATTTGCAGATTAAATATATTTAAAAGGTTGCTATGTTAACACTTTGACAACCTACGATTTTTAAAAGTTTTACCTTAAAAACCAATTGTGAACCACTATACTCTATCAAACGTTTAAGCATACATTTTCTGACAAAAAAAATATAGTAAGTCCATAAAACCGGTGTCCTAATAATCAATGTTGTTACTGTTTAAAAATGGACACAAAAGAAAAAAGTAATTTGTTGATATTTAACCAATAAACATACTTTGGAAATATCTTTCCTTTATATTTGTAAAATATCATTTTTATTCAATTAATTTACAGTTTTGTAAATAAATTATTTTTGTCTTGGTGAAAATGTTTGAAAGCACAATGTTCGCCAGCGGGTGGTGTAAGACGGAAATGAATAAGAAGAAGAGAACTAATCGCCTACAACTCACCGTATAGCCGGGAGAGAGATACGGAAGAGCGGACACGCTCAACAATTGCTCCTTGCCTCCTTCCTGAAAGGAGTTATCGCCAACCCACAACCAAACAAAGCAAATATTAACAACATTACAACAATGACGACAATGCGACAAGCCAATACATGCAATAAATAATACACAACTAGAAGCAGAGATTATAATACATAATATTTCTTTTAAAACCAGAACTAGAGTTTGACACACATAAATTTTCAGTTGTTGGCATTGCACGTGTAGGTACAAAAAATCTATAGATTGAAAAATTATTCATTTGTTTATTGATTCCTCCTACGGCTACCTGCAAAGTAAAGTGTGTAAAGCTGTATTTCATATTTCAGTATTTACAGCTTGGCGTTCTTATCTTTGCAGGCATCCAAAACAGAACCTAAAGACACCATGTTCTTTGTTATTCGACTTTCAACATATTTTCAATAGGTTTCTAGAAACAAAAATAAAAAATGATGTAAGGCGATATAAATGGGAAAACCTATGAAAATGGATGCAAGAAGCATTGCTTTAAATGATTTGGCATTAATGGAATTTTAAAACGTATAAAAAGCCTTAATAATTTCAGTATGTATTAAGACAAGTTGCCGCCAGTTGTAGTTGTGCTGTCATCTTTGCGGTAAATAATTATTCTTGAGAAGATTTGATTGTTTTGATTTATACTAGGTGGTGTACAATGAATGAATTTAAACTTTTTAATGTTTTAACTTAATTAAATTAGACTATTCAGATAATAATTAATTGGTTCAAATGAAGCCTAAGTCCGAGGATATATTTTAAACTGTTATCTAATATGTACAGTGGCAATGCCATTGACTGCAGAGTTAAGTGTGTCGATCTGTATTTCATGTTTCAAGCCTTATTCAAATAAATTAATATAACCAACATTTAGGCTTTATTCCAATGGGAATTTATCTCTATTCTTGTGAATTTATCAGGTGGAATTAAAACATGTACATAATTAGATGAACAATGTTGTAATTTGAAAAGGTTTTATCAATGTAAAATATTATGTTTAGAGTGAAATTAAATGGAATTTATTCACAATAATGCGCTGGTAGATACATAAGAAATTTGTAATTTAAAACACTAATACACAGAAGTGGTGTTAGTTAAAGAATTGATAATTTCGGTTTTATGAACATTAACAAAAAAAGCTTAGTTAGAAAAAACACATTGAAGTGATCAAAGATTATATTTTATTAACATGAAAATAAATTATTCGAAGTCGGCCAATATTTTATAAGTAGCAAAGAAAACTACCTACAAAGGGATTTGTATGAAAAAAATAAACTACTTTATTTAGCAGCCATAATATTTAAAAAAAATTAAAAATAAACATGAAATATAAGAAAGAATGAAGATTATGTATTGTTATGCAGAAGGGCTTCAGGGGCTAGAAAAACCTCACAAAAGGTTCAATGCATTGCAAATAATACATCACAGAGAAAACGTTATTTTGCTTCTTGTAATAGAAATAATTCAGAAACATTTTTTTTCCATACAACTATAAAACAGAAAATCTATGTGCTGAGGCAGTAAAACCTCTACAAAGATGAACTTTGACATCATGAAATTTGCACAGCTATATCTGCTTGCAACCCATCTCCATTAAGAGATATGGAGCTTTGAAATATCCATTCTACTGTAAAAAAAATGGATAAGACGGACTCATAGTTTCATGTTTTTCAATCTTTCTACTAGTTATCTTTTGATTTCATTATTTTTTTTAATTACATTAAACATTCAGAATGAAATGAAATGAGATATTCAATTTTTTGCTGCTTGATTCGTATTAAGGGATTAAGTAAATTTTTGTAGCTTCGGACTCAAGTATTTAAAAACAAGGTAAGTTTTTGTCGGATCTGTAAAATAACTATTTAATCATAAATAGCATACCCTAAAACCCTAATCTCAAACTTATTTTAATTTGAATACTTGATAAGCACTTTTTTTTACTTAAGCCCTTAATACAAAGCAAATAAGAATTAAATAATGAATGTTAAAAACAAAATTATAGCATTAATTACAATTACACATAATATGCTATTGTAAAAATGAATTCTATCAAACCTTCCAGACAAAGTCTACACTAGAGGTGGAACTACAGTTGGAGTCATCGCTCTCTGAATCCCAGTCTTTAAGCCTCTCGGGGGCTACGTGGCCGATGTCCTCCACGGCCCTAGCGTTCCGCCCAGAGGCCTCCTGGTGCTCCTCTGGGGCATTCTCCGACACCGGGGATATCTCACTGAAGGAGGTTGACATCATGTCGTCGTTGGACGGCCCTGCAATTGCAAATATAATGACATTGATTATTACTCTATATATTTACAAGTTGGTTATGTGATACGATAGTTCGCAAACATTTTCATACTGAATTAACATTGCGTAATTTTTAAAATATTTCTATACATGATACGTCCGATCGCCATGTGGGGCGTTAACATCTCGTAAAACAGCAACAGCAGTTAGGAATAACTAGCGCGCGTCACACATTGAAGACGATATTGGATACATCCATTTAGGTACTGATTCAAAGCTTACAAGAGGCATATATTCTACGATGAGAGTTGAAGTTTTTAGGACACCTTAAAGATTTTTCAAGTATTTCCGAATGAGTGTATGGCAAATTAGAAATGCTAGTCGTTAATGTTTACATTTCAAGGGCACTTATAAGGCTAAAAATTAGCCAAAAACTATAGCTTAAGTTACCATACAAATAGTGAAAATGCTGTACTTAGATTTTTTTATTTTTTTATTAATTACAATATAACATTTTTAAAAACAGACATGTTTAAATGAGATGATCGAAATAACTAAAAACTGTAGCCAAATTACCATAAAAAAGCTTAAAAACTCTACTTAGATGTAAATACGAAATTATCGGTATAAATAATTACATACCTATTTCATTATATGTTGCGCGGGCTGTGAAAAGCATATAATTTTCAAAATATATGTATTTACTAACATGTAAAATAAATACACGAAATCAACATTAAAAAGCAATCAAAATGTTCCCACTGAAAAATGCAGAAGGTGTTATTGGGGGCCGTAGCAGACTTAAACCGGACATGTGCACTGGGCTGAGAAATTATGAATTTAGTAGATATGTATTCATAAATTATTATTTTCTCTACAGATTTTATTCAAAATCGCTAAATGGGGAGCTGAACTCGAATTAAAAGTTAAAACTAAAACAGTTTTTATTTTAGTAAAAATGCTTAAATCGAAAAAACTTATTTGGGTCCACATGTTCTGCAAATGATTATTTTTTTCTGCTGCACCACGAGTTTTCGGACACCGTGTATTATTGATAAATTTCGAAAATTCTGTTTCAAATATGTAGTTTCAAGTTTGATATATTGTATCATTATAAGATCCACTTTCTCAATTTCTTAAATTTAAAAATTGTCAATGGCACAAAAGCTGTTATGGAGATTCCTGAAAATACCTCTCCATAAAATATATACTTTATTAACTAACCTTAAGTAACATACCTTATTATCCTTCAAAAACATTAGATAGGTACCTATACATTAGATTTTTTTATATGCACTTTTGAAAGAGGTTAACTTCTTGAACTGAGTAGGAGTTGCTTAAATTAAAACTCATGATAGTAGAGAATTGTCACACATTCTAAATCGTTACTAACACATCAATTTAATGATTCACACCTGATGGCTGTGAAAGAATCGCAATGTTCATACGAAATTCAACACAGAAAAATAATATGACGAAACATTTATTTGATTACCAATTTTATTTTTTAAACTACTAAAAATTTTACAGATCATGTAGATTTTTACAAGTTTTTATTTTATTTTTGCAAATGTCAGATAGAATACAGATATAAATCAACGAGAAAGAAATACTATCCTGGAATAACCTGTAAAGCTGAAAACCTATTTTGTTTGTGTCGGCGAAAAATCTCTGACGTTTATATAATATTTACTATTAAAAATAAAAATAACAATGAGCATGAAATTTGCACAGCTTTTTGCATCTCAAATTTCTATGTCAACGTAAAAAAAAATAAGACAAAAAGCCATATTACAGAAAAATTTCAATTTTAAGTTTCCCCTATTTTATGTTTTCCCTCTTTTTATGCTAAAAGGTGTAAGTCCATTTCATACAAATATTTCAGTCCGATTTATGATTTAAAAGAATTTCTGCCCCCAGTTTTACGTCAGATTTACACATCGACTCTACTTGAAATTATCGCCAAAATTCAAAACTAGATTACCTAAATGTACCTGCTAGATTACCTAAATATTTTCTGCAAAGTTAACATTACAACCAAAATTGGGCAGTGATAAGCGACTTAAAACGTTGATCTGTTAAAGCGAGGTGAAAAAAAGCCCTGTCGCCCGCCGCATTACGATACCAGGTTGAAAACTCAGTAATTGATTTAATTAATTTTATCAGGGTAAATGCTCGAATCGCGCACTTTTCAAATAAATTAATAATAATATGGCACACGGAATACTGACATTTGTTGGTCTGTTAAATCGTTTGAAAGTGATTTTTAATGTTTTTATTATTAATATTTTATAGATTAGATTTAGATTATCCCTTAATTCTAGTGGAATTAATCAAAGTTTTTAAAACATTGAAATTCTTTCTTAAACAGATAATCAATTTCATTGGCCTGTCTGGAGCCCAGGAGTCAAAGAGTCTTATATAAATTTAAGACATCAGTTTTCTTTCAAATCGGTATAGATCACACTTAGGGATTTTCTGTTCAGCAGTCAGTATGTAACCACTAAAGGTATCTACAAAATATAATGTTTAATGATATTTAAAAACAAATTAAATACAAAAATTCCTACCAGAGAAGTGTATATCACTCAAGGGGGAGTTCATCTTTTGTTGTAAGTAGGGCTTTGTCTCAGTGCTGAGGTCCTGCGGCACCACCTCGGCCGTCTCCTTGAAGGTCTCGAAGGTTGGAGAATCCTTGGCTACTGCCTCCGAGAGCAACAACCTGTCCAGGTTGTGGGCCCCCATATTGAGGCCAGTGTACTCTGCATATTCATCCAAGGCGTGTGACTGCTGGTAGCTCAGGCTACTGGGGTAGGCGTCCGGGTCTTCGAAGTTTGATGCATTCACGTCCACTGGAATTGACAAAACCATTGGTAAAAATATGCTCTACGTGCATGCCACAAAAAAGTCTAAATATTTTGAAGGAATTGGATTGCTACCATTTTTATCCACAATTATTAAAATTGTTTCATTGTAAGAGTGATGGAAGTATGTCAAAGATCGAAATATGTTCATAAAAACTCACCAATCTGATGTTGTATTTTACTAAGATTCGGTGAGCTGATATTCGCCAAGCCAGTAGAATCAATAATATTTCCAGTCTGTCCATCCAAAATACTTTCATTACTGATTTGTTGTGGCGCCATGGCTACATTCTCCATAAAGGAGTCTAGAGACGGGGAATGGTCTGTTTCATGTTTGCTTTTGATATCATTTGAGAGCGAGCCATTCTCCAGTAGAAAAATGGGACCTTTCGGAGTCAGCGAGTTAAACTGTCTTTCATTCTCAAGAAAGCTAACGGTCACATTGTTGACATGCCAATCTCGCACTTGATGGGTTGATTCTAAAAATAAAAAGGAAATCATTATGTAAAGTCTAGTCATATGCTGAATTATGCTTCCATGAAATTAACAAAGAAATTAAATTACCAGGAAATGAAAGATCACTGAAGCTTGAAGAACTCATTTCACATAAGTCCAAAGAATTAATACTTGGCTCAGGAATATTCTTGAAGTCCCCACTAGAATTGTGTGGTTTGTCAGCTGTAGTGCTTTGTACCGGGGCTTGAATAATGCTAAAGTTTGGCGAACCAATATCCTCCAGTCCAGTAGAATTACTCTTTGGATTAACTGTTTCAGTTTGTAAAAGTGCTACCCGAGAATTTACAGGATTGGTACCAGAAGGAATCATACTTAAATTTGGAGAGCCAATATTTTCCAATCCAGTTGAATTCTTGGCAATATCTCGAGTAGTTCCAGGTCCAGTGCTTATATTAGAATCTATCAAGTTGGTGTCAAGTGAAGGAATTATACTAAAGTTTGGCGAACCAATATCGTCCAATCCAGTGGAATTCTTTTCGAGGTTCTTGAAGCAACTCAAGATTTGTGCTTTCATCGTGCTTCAAATTAGAATCTTCCAATCCAGTGGAATTTTTTTGTATCATCAACTCAGTTTCCTTACTTATATTTGGTGTGTTCGCTAAGTGAATTCCAGGAGAAGTTATCATACTGATATTTGGTGGGTCAGTGTCTTCTAATCCAGTGGAATTTTTAACATTGATTTCTGCTGAAGGAATTATACTGAAGTTTGGTGATCCGATATCTTCCAATCCAGTGGAATTCTTATGGGTTTTAATTTCACGGAGGCCTACGTCAGTGGTGGGAATTATACTGAAATTTGGTGAGTCAATATCAATCAATCCTGTAGAATTCTTTATCATATTTTGAGACGAATCAGGCTCGTCACTTAGCTGTTGTTTCTCACCCAAATCTAGATTTGAATGAATTACACTAAAACCGGGTGAACTGATATCTTCTATGCCTGTGGAATGTTTCTTAATATCTTCAAGCTCATCGCTGTTAGGATACGCTAATATATCTAAATCTTCTATAACAATAGAGGGAATACAACTCAAAGCCTTTGTTGAAATATCAGACAACTGCGATGTTTGCCCCATAGTAGAAGGAAATGTCACACCCAAATTTTTCTCATGTGTTATAAAGTTTTGACCGGCATCATCCTTGAAAGAAATATACGATATTGACGAATCAACAATGCCTTCTAAAAACTGAAATTGCGCATCTATTATATTGTCTGGCGATTCTGCAGCTTCTGCAAGTGGATGACTTCCATTTTTTATTGTTTGATCAACAGATGTTGGTGTTGAAGTCATTGCTGTTTTCAATTGCTCAAAAGAATTTACATAAGATCTATTATCAGCTACATTTCTAGTGTCGGCGGGTTTAGGCGTTTTAAAATCATAATTTTGGTCACTAGAAATAGAAGCATTCTCATTTGTACATGACTCAGCATCAATAGAAGCTTGGCTATCCACAGTGAAAGTTTCACCCAAGAGTGCAGGGAGTTTACCCTCCCTGCTTGGCGAACTTAAACTTTCTAATATATTGTCTATCTGTGGAGTATCTTCGTGTGATATATCCATCACCTCATCAGAATTAGAGAACTGGATAGTAGGCAAAGTAAGTACACCGCTTTCAGCAGCAGACACGGGAGAGTCTTTCAGAACCTTGTCTAACGGAGCTGAGAATTTGACTTCACTGTTGACCAAGATGGAGATGCCAGACTCTGCAGTTAGACTATCCTCAGATTTATTAGTCAATGAATTGAAACTAACGCCTTCAATAGTTGGTTCAATGTTATTAAGCAATAAAAGTTTCGGTATATCGGGGGAGTTTTGGGCACTGTCTTGCGGAAAACCTGAAAAGATGTGGTCTGGTTCCTCTCCACGGAGACTGACGTGAGTGATTTCTGGGCAGCCCATCACCATCTCTACAGGCGGTAGCACATTATGGGGCAAAGTCTGTCCACATTTCAACGAATCATGTAAATTAGAAAGGGATGTCTTTTCAACAACATTGGCAGCATCTGAAAATGTTTGTGATTCAGCAAAAGCATCTCTGGGAACAGGACTAGTGAGTGTCTCAGTTGAGCAAACATCATCAAAGTTCTCTTCCACATTGAACAAAGTATCGTTGGAGCACCAGGAGTCCATGCTGGGTGTTTTAGTGTGCAAGTTAATGGAAACTGATCTGTCAGATGGTTTAATATCCGAATCGTTGGGGCTCGTCAGTTCAGAAATGAAAGACGGCTGGGAAATTTTGGAAACGTTTGACAAATCATCGTGCAGTTCAGCCACTTTTTTGTTAAAGTCGATGGACATGTCTTTGATTGTTGCCTTTTTATCATCGATGACATAAGTTTTCGACCCATCGTCTGATTCATTTAGTGAAAGTTCAAGGGGAACTTCTTGACTTAATAAATCATCAATCGGCATCTCCTGATTTAAGAAGTCATCGATTGGAAGAATTTCTTGATTGATAAAGTCATTGCTTTCAGAACTAAGAGACATTTTAGATGCATTTTCTAATGTCTTGCTAATGTTCTCCAAAAGGTTATCAACATTCTGAGAGATCTCCTCTGTGGACTTGTTGTGAGAATGATCCTCGTAGAAAGGTGACAGTAACTCGGAAGTATGTAACGTGTGCGGAGGGAACTGCGAAAGAACCGGTGTCATTTTCTTTTTAACCACTGGAGGTGCGTTGTCATCATCCAGACCCATATGCTCACCATCGAAACTGTCCAAGCTGTCAGCGCTGAGACTACGCCTGAAAAGTAAAGCAAACATTGTGATTCAAATATCTCTAAGGTATTTTTTTAATGTGATACCACACAAAGGAGTTTTGACTGTCTGGAATCAGTGAAATTATGGAATTCTCATTTTGGGGAATGTTGTGAGGCTGAAGGAAGTGGGGGAGGGGGAAGAAAAGGAAGAGGACGGTTGGGAAGTACCTGGCTATTCAGATTTGGTCACTAAACATAGGTAAAGCCATTACAAACAATGATAATTAATGGTGGTCTCTCTCTCAACATGGGATCTTCATTTGGCAAGGTATTGTGGTCACTAAACATAGGTAAAGCCATTACAAACAATGACAATTAATGGTGGTCTCTCTCTCAACATGGGATCTTCATTTGGCAAGGTATTGTGGTCACTAAACATAGGTAAAGCCATTACAAATCACGGAGGTGAAGGAGGGGAAGACGGTGGTTGGAAAGTAATTCCCGAGGATTCAGATTTTGTTACTGAACTTAGCTGAAGTCATCACAATCAACGATTGTGAATGGTGGTCTCTCACCCATGGATGATGGTGAGATATTTCACTCTGGAATGAGGTGCGAATTACTAAATATTATTTTATACATTTTTGTGTAAAAAACCCATTTAAGTTTTTGACCTCTGGGTCCAGAGCTAAGGAGCTTACCGCTCTGTCACATCGTTGTATATATATATTAACATCATACTTAGATTCCATTGAACATTCCAAATAAAAATAATTATTTATTCATAATATCTAATATAAACCCACTGTCTATTCAAGTTGCTAGGCCCGGCTTCGTTCAGCACAAATGTTCGGTTGGAGCAGTCAGAATGAGTATCATCATCCGACCAGTTGTGTTGCCGCTCCTCGTGCTTTGAGAGCAGCTGCGTGTTGACGGCCTGGCACACCCCGTCGAAGGGGAGGATGTTCTCGATGTTGCTAGTCTGCTCGCCGAGAGACAGGCTGTTGGACGTGTCGGTCTTGTCAGCCGCTGAAATCATGGAAGAAGTAAGTAAGAAAATAACTTGATACAAGGTAAGAGTAGAAAAATAAATGTTCAGAAAACGAAGATAAATATAGGTAGTCATACAAAAGGTAAGCATTATTAAAAGAGAAAAAAAAAGTGTGGGGTAAGGTACCTACCTTGAAGTAACAATATATGGAGGGAGAGCTAATTATTTTTACCTAACCTACACAAACTTGCGAAAAATCACTTTCTCCGGGCTTTTACGGCGTACACCATGAGAGAGAAAGAGACAACAAATTTCTTGGACCGCTTCTATATACTGTCGCAATGATCTTAAGGTCCTGGTTTACTGGCGGGACTCCGCCCACATTTTTTACTATGCCACTAAACTTGACACAACTAAACGGTTTTTTAGGTTATATGCTATATTTTTGTTGATAAAAATACTGTGAAAAAGTGGCTATACGAATAAACAAAAACATTATGTCGATATGTGCTATGAATGGATGTATAAATACCGTAGCCTTAGTCTTAGCCAGGTGCGCCGAGTCATGTTAAAATCATCAAAAACAAGTCCAAAACTGACTTCACTGCCTTGGATAGACACTACTCTACCAACTCTATGGTACCTACGCACTATGAGAAGAAGAATGATGATACCTACCTTTTCAATTGGTTATTATAGATTTACAAAACATATCTGTAAAGGTGGCTAAAAGAGGAATTTAAAAAATGTATGAACAATTTATTTTTTGCCCTTTATCCAAAATATCTTGACTGGGGATGCTCCTGATGGCACAGATAAGCTTGATGATGAAATATGATGTTGAAAGATAAGATAATCTACCTTTTTCCATTTCTGAAAATTCCGACCAGCTCTCTTCCTGTATGGGGCTCAGAGGAACGACTCCATACATGTTATAATGGATCAGCACTTCATTCCTGACTTGTTGAGGACTAGACTTGACCTCCTCAACCAGGGCGTCCTCGCTGAAGAGGCAGCCGGAACCAGAGCTAGTGCCGGGCTCGGGGTGCATCATTGTCATTTTCTTCACGGTTGGCTCCGCAAAGCTTTCGGCTCCTCGCTGGTTCATCTCAGGGTCTGTCATGTCGTTGGACCAGTCCTTGCGTGACTCGCCCAAACTGTCTGCGATGTTGTCGTGGCGTATTTGCCCAATTTTCTGAAAAATAATTATTTATACATCCAATTTAAATAAGTTTACTAAATTAAGGTAAAATTTCAGCGCTGGGAAGAAAGAGAGAAGTTGAATGAGACAGTCTTAAGTGCTCACAGTCCAAACGCTAAAGAGCCAGGCTCAACTCAATATCTGGTAGAACTTTTAATATGGCTGTAGGAAATGTGAAGATGGTGAAGAAACACCCATTCAACTGTGGTGCCAATGTTCCGCTTTGATGGGAAGAAAGTTCAGATACATGTGGAGCCACATTGTGGAACCAAAAAGCAATAAATAAATTAATGAAATATAGCGTCCAATGACATCCCTGGTGAAGTTCCTCAAAGAGATTTTTTATTTTTATATGAATATCGCACAAGAGTCTTAACTGTTCCCAACCGTCAAGAGCCAGTGAAACTATGGCATCCCCAAATAGGGTATGTTGTGAGGCTGAAGGTAGTGGGTAGGGGAAGGAGATTGGGAAGAGGAAGGTTGGGAAGTACCTGGCTATTCAGATCTGGTCACCAAACACGGCTAAAGCCATTTTAAGCAACGTTTAGATTCTGAATGGTGGTCTTTCACCAGGGCGATGAGTATCTATCACTCTGGAACATGCCGCAAATATACTTTTTATTATTTTTATATAAATTAAATGTGTTTTGACACATATTAATTAAATAAAAGTTATTGGCGCACACGCCCGGTTTAAACCCGCGACCTTTGGATTCGTGGTCGAGCGTCTTACCACTCGACCATGGAGGCCGTCAATGGGCTACTGTCAAAGAAATAAGGTGAAACATCTGAGATAACACAACGGGCCTATTGCCTGAGTTCTTAAAGGAACTATGCAGACGATCTCCATATCAATAAAAACAATAGCTAAAATATATAATTTGTGAATGTATTGGAAAGCAATATTTGAAAAGAGCTTACCTGGGCTAGTGGAAGTTTTAGTTCCAATTCATTCCTTAGCGCTTCCACACTCTCCGCATCTACAGTGTACCGCTCCGAGCCACTGTTTTCTGTCAGAGACTCCGTGCTGCTACCGTTGCTGACTGCAAAATTGTGGGCCAATTCAAAATTCTGCTGAACGCCATCACTGGCCACTTTTATCTGTCCCGGATCTTCGATACATTCTTTCGGATGCAAGAACCACCCTGATGAGGATTCTTCTAGCTGCGATGTGCTGCCCACATTCACATACTGCGGTTCAGAATTATTCTCGTCTGAATAATAATTAGATTCATCCTCATTTTCAGTATCCAACCTTTGTAGCTCTAAATCTAGATTCTGTGACAACTCATCCCTTGATTCAGACTGGTCCAAGTCATTTCTTTGTATGGCCAGCAGAGTTTCTGTTTCAAATCTTGACTCCTTAGATTGTGAATCAATACTCATTGCAGCAATGTCCATTAACTGACGATTCATGGATTCATCATCTTCTGGTGTGTTGTTCTTTTTAGTAGTAGTTTCAGCAGAAGTTTCTTCTTGCTTATAACCCTCCGATTCAAGCAGTGCTGTACTAATGTCAGCATTGAAAGTTGACTCTTTCGCAAGTCCTTTTTCTTCATTATGGGCATTTAAATCCATGACTTTAGATTCAGCTTCAGCAATAATTTTATCAACAGTTTGAGTGATTTCTTTGTTTGTTTTCTCAACGGTGTTATCTTCGATGATCTCATTCAAGTTTGCAACAATATCATCTGAACCCAAGTCCATTACAAGATTTCCAACAGTTTCTAGTTCTTCTATTTTCTGATCAAAAGAAACCACGTGATCACAAGTAGCTATATTTTGTTCAGCTACATTTATTTGTTTGACTTGAGGAAGATCTCCCGCTGTCACAACAGAATCTGAATCCAATTTCTGATGAGTCAATAAGTTATTGTCATCTGATACGCTACTTTCGGTTGACTCCTTGAAAGGTGGTGGTGGAAAACTCTCTGACTCAATAAACATTTGATTAATATCAGAAATGTTAGGTGTTGGTTTAGAATCTTCAATATTGAAATTGTCACTATCAAAACAATTTTCATGGGATGCCAAATTTGGATCACTGTGGTCCAGCGATACAACTCCACTCTCCAAATCGTTTGAAAGTGAGCCATCATTAGTGGGTTCCAAGTCAGACCTCTGAGTGCTTGCATTGCCTTGTTCTAAAGTTTGTTCCGAAGTGCATTCCTGAGACAGCTTGTCCATAGTTTCAAGCTGTGATTCAATCCCACTTTCTGTGCCAGTGAGCAATGAATTAGTTTCCGTAGAAACATTATCTACTTTCCTATGGTCGTCTACTTCAATATTCTCTTCTGCAACAGAATGCTCGTTAGATGCAAAGTCCTGACTGCTTTCTAGAGCTTCTTCTGTGACTTGTTCTGTTTCCAAAGGACCAGAGTATTCAATATTTAAATTATTCTCATTTTCCGCTATGGCCAGAGTTGTTGTGAGATTCAGTATTTCATTTTGCATTATATTTTGGATGCTTTGATTAACATGAACATTAACTCCATCCGTACATGTGTCAGTATGTGGACAAGCCGCAGTATTATCAATTGGTATAATAATTTCATTTGACACCGGAGTACTGGTGGACACATTTTCTGTTTGCACATTATCATGGAATTTTTTCGCAGCAACTGAAGGTTCAAAATTCAGTTCCGTATTATGAATAATCTCACTTTTTATGGTAGAAATGTCTTTACTATTTGGTACAGAAGTATTCTCAGAGTCATATAAGTTTATGGCTATAGGTTCTACATCTGAATATATTTGAGAGTCAAAATTATAATTTTGGGGTAAGTTCATAAATTTAGTAGATTCCCACGGGTCATTTTCTGCGGTATCTTCCATAGTACTCCCCCGCGAATGATCGCCAGCGTAGAGATTCAAATTAATATCATTGAAGTTGGATGAAAACTTTAGGTTCTCTTCTTCCGAGGTAACATTGAGAAGATCTGTTGCAGGGGTGCCGGAGGGGTTAGGAAACATCCTGTCCTTATTTGGCAAGTGGAAACTAAAGTTTCCTGGAAGACTGAAGTGTATGGGTGGTTGCGCCTGGTCCCTTTCGTCACCGGATTTCAGCTTGTGTTGGAAGGCTGACTTGGCAGGCTCGGAAGTCACCGCTGCTTTAACAAAATCTTCGTTTTTCAAAGCTACCTCTCTTTGGATAGAGTTATTGGTATCTAAAAAAAAATCCAAGTTTCTTTTGAACATTTGCAATTCTTTGATGGTCACGCTTTTAGATTCGGTCAAATCACTTAGACTCTTGTTTAGCCTTAAACTCTTGACAGCCATTGTGCGGTGACTCTTCCACAGCCGGTACAGGTCCAGGTCAGGGCGGAGACTCTCCACGCGGGACAACAGGGTGGAGGAATAGTTCCTGGGGAATGACAAGTACTTCTCAGTGGGCAGACTGGACTCCTTGGGAGGCGAGTCTTGCTTGAATTTCTTCTGAATCATGTCAAAGAACATATTGCCTTTACCCTCCATAGAAGTGAAAGATGTCTCTTCACTTTCCATATCAGTGAAATCCGTATCGATGTGTGTCAAAACCATAAAGTCTGTGACTGATTTGGACTTCATTTTAATCTTTTCCGTAAGAGTTCCTAATTCTATTCTCTTCTTCCAAATTTCATCTTCAGTTTCTGACCCCGAACTGCACTGCCTCTGAAGCTTCCAATCTTCTCCCCCACTCTCAGTCTTAATGTTTTGGTTATCTTTGAGTGGATCCGGAGTATAACTAGAATCCTGCAAAGAATCGAATAATTGTACATCTTCCTCGCAGTCTATTTGGAATATGGGTAAACCTGCGGCATGGGTGGGTGTCATCGGCATCTTAATTAATCTAAAATCCAAGGTCGGATAAGCTTCTTTACTCTCCTTATTAGAAATTTCAGGTACATCGTGTAGCGGGCTATTTGCAATGTCACTATCTATATTGGCATCATTTAGAGTTCCTTCCGACGGACTATCACTATCACATCTGGTTAAATCACTAATGGAATCCCCCCGGGAGACCTCGGGGTCCTCGGGGCAGAACATCTGGGAAGGCTGCGTGGCTTCACTGGCCGACACCAGGGTGGCCTTTGGATTACCGGAAACATCTCTGGAAGGGCTGGTCTGGTGACTGGACTCGGAACTGGAAGTCTTTTCGGAGCTTAGCATGTTATCAAAATCACTGATCACGTCGCTTACGTTTTTGATGTAAGACATATCTTCAGGTGTGGTAAATGGCACATCGCGTAGCCACGGTGCCACTTGAGAAACCTCTGAATCGAAGAGTAATTTGTCAGAGCTGGTGTCCGAGAGAGTCAAGGGGTTTTCTGTCACAGATGTTTCCCAAAACGCACTGGATTCCGGGGTGGCACTGAAAGAAGGAATCTCCACACTGGACAGTTTCCCGCGATTCTTTTCCAAAACAGATTCAAAGGAGCCGTGCAGGTTTGTCAAACTGTCAGATTTGGCTTTGACGGAAAGTTCGTCCCCGGTGAGGGTGTCGGAAGAAATAGCAAGGTTATGGTAAACAAATTGGTGCTCTTGGATGGGAGACGAATCGTGGACGATGATATCACTGGGAGGAAACTTGAGTTCGTAAAAGTTTTCATGAAGAGGGGATGCGACCGCAACGAGCGGTAGGCCGTTGTCCACTTTAGGGATGCTGTTGGGTTTGAGACTTTGCCAGCGAGCCTCGAAATCATGGGTGATGGACTCCAGGGGCTGACTGGCGGCCAGGTGGTAGTTGGAGTAGATGTTTTGCAAATAGGAGGCCACCTGTGAAGAGGCGCAGCGCTGGCCGGGGTCATCATGCCAGCAGGATTGCATTACGTTATATCTGGAAATCATAATGATTATTATTAGGGAACATTAGAATATTAAAATTTTAACGAATTTGGTTGTGTGAGTGGCTGAGCCAGCAATGGACGGAGCCCTGCTGTAGTGAGACAAGGGGCGCTTGGAAGCGTCCTGTCCAATTGATGGGTTCCATTTAAAGTAACTCACAGGTAGGTCACGTATTCCGTGTAGTGGGGTGGAGGGGGCAGGCGGGGACCTGTTTGGCGCATCACCTCGGCCAGCACCTGCTCGTGACTCAGGCCCTCATGAGGCAGAGCACCCCAGGAGCAGGACTCCCACAGGAGCACACCCAGGGACCACATGTTGCCTTCCGGTGTTGACTGGAAAAAAAAATAATTGCTTGTTACTATTTGTGCTTTCCCTCCCCAACGAAAATGGGTTTTTAGTCATTTCTACAAAACACCAACAATAAAATATTATAACAAAATGATTCAATTACTATTAAGTTTATCAAGAATGGTGTTGTTGTAAGTTGTAAGAATTAAATGTCAATAAAAGTCGAAATTAAATAAACAAATTGAGTTTCAAGTAAAAAAAAGCATTTTCACTGTGATAGGTTTTGAATATTAAATTCACTGGGCTTTCCAGATTTAAGATACGAGAAAAAAAAGTATAGTTATTATTTTTTTTCCAAAAAATAAATTTATTATTTTATAAATTATTTTTAAAATTTAGGAACGTCAAAAATTGTAGACACCTGATAAAGACAATTATCCTAAGATCACCCGGAAGAATTCAACTAAAAATATTTGATCATAATTATATTCAAAGTTCTGGAACTGTTTTAAGTTCTCCCACAGTTATTACAGGTTTTCAATTGATTCATTGGTATTCCAACAAACAAAAAATCTGTGCAATTTCTGAAAAACAATCTTAAAAAGCAAGTACGATTAAGAAAATACATTTTTATCTTCGAAATAACTATATATGAAGACTAAATGATTAAACTGTCAGTGGCCCAATGTACCTGTTGGTTCAGCGCTGCCTCTGGGGGCAGCCAGCGCAGGGGGCGCGGGGGGCCCTGCCCGGGGGTGCTGTGGAAATCTGCAGGATGCCTGTAAGGGGCATCTCCGTAGTCTCCGAGGCGAGCGCTCGGCCCCTCCGCCACCAGGCAGCTATGGCATGCCACGTCACTGTAAAAGACAACAACGATAAATAAAGTGAGCTTAAAACTAAAAATCAAAAACTAGACCTGTCCAACGTTTCCTCTTATTTTTTTATTGTGTGTGTGGCCCATCAACTTATCTGTGTAAGAAAAAAAAGGCGAGTGGGCAAATACGCATATTCATGCATGGATGAAATTAAATAATCCTTATAATATACCCCGAAGTCATAATTTTATTTTTTAAATATCTAGGTTATATATAAAAAAAAAACTATTTTCTTTTCCGATAATGTTAAAATCACACTCAACAAATTCAAACGCATAATGTTTGCTGCCCCAGCTCTCAGGAATAGTTGTGTATTTCGATACATAATCATAAATTTCTTTCACAGAAAGCGTAGAAGATTATTTTTTATTGCCAACAATATTTTGTCAATCAATACTTTTATTTGATCTTTACTAGACTTTTGGCGCTCAGCAATCTCAATCCTATTCTTTCGATCTTCTGGTGTTACCATTATCATTTTCCACTCTGTAGGTAAGTCTACCTGTATTTAGATTTCTTAATTTTGTGACAGCGCCCAGACGCACTTTTTGATGTAAATGCCTTGAAAAAACAACCTCCATTCATTTAAATTCTTTCCGGAAGAAAATTCTCCTAACAAGTTTGCTTTAGAGTATATTTTGCATTTAACACTATCGTCGGCGTCTAAATATTCAAATATATCACCGTCTGTGATTTCGATGATGGCATATTAGTTTCAACAATTTCGGAAAGCTATTTAATTTTGAATCGATCGCAGATTATTTCTGTGAAAAAGTTTAAAATATCGCTACCACTTCGTTTAGACAGTTTTGTGGAATGAGTTTTATTAAAAAAAAATTGCGAATACCGCTATACCTATAATTGCGGTACCATTATAAAAATACGTAATTAACACGGTATTTTGGTTTAATATCAAAGGCGGAAAAATGTTTTTTTAGCAAGAAAACACATAAACTGAGTAAAAACTAGCAACTGCGTGGTTTTCACAATAAGGTCATCGAACTTGAACTGAGAATTTTTTCTTAAAATTATACCGTATCGCCGCGTAAGGATGTGCATTACTTCTCAGTTACACAATAAATGAACAGTCACAGTAAAAAGAGATAGTAGGTATACCCAATGACAACAAATATATGTTATTGGGTATACCTCTTTTTCTATACAAGCAAAAAATTAAAAACGCCAATAACACAAAGACCTACGAACAAAGGATAATTTACGAAGTTTTCAATCGAAATACGTAACATAATACGAGTAGTTATGTGGTGTTTCCATGCTCCGCACAAATCTTAAAGAAACGAACCTGAGAACCTGTCATAAAACATCAGTTATTTTTGTTTATACTTTAAAAAATCTAGTTACACTTCCCTTTCTTTGAGATGTGTACGGAAGATGGAAAAATGTGTGCGGACAATTAACATATGTGCGGCCAATTAACATATGTGCGGCCGCACACCTTAGAGGGAACGTTGCACCTGTCCCCATATAACATATATTGAATGCAAATCTGTGTACATATTTCACGCTGCGCAGGGATCAAACTCGCAACCTCTGGACACAATGTCAAACGTGTAGAACACTAAGTTACAGAGGTCATTTTATTGTAAAGTATTCTAAATGAGGATTGACACAATTTGTTATAGATGCCCTCTCGTAGGTGTATTTTAGTAGCAGATATAATTTAGTACTTAACCTCTAGTCAGATACATATTTTAGTATTCTTGTAGGAGCAAATTTTGTTTTTTGACAAAATTTCAAAGCAGTGTGAGAAAACATAATTCTCACGCAAAAATAATATTGCATTTATATAGCGCAATTTTGTGATAGAAATATATATTGGGTGAAAACCCGACAAGGAAAATCTTCAAAATATCATACATTGTTTGAGAGTCCTATCTTTTGATAGATGATATTTTATATCACCTTGGCCAGTTTTTCTTATACATTTTTTAAATACAAAGTTTGCTAGGTAGCAATGCTTGCCCCCGACATTATCGTGTTGACAAAACAATGTCAAGGCAAAGGAAAGCCCATAAAATAAAACAAGCCAACATACGGATGAACCAGGTTATGCAGGTGCAAGTACTCCAGGGCTGCAGCTATCTCGCACTGAAACTTCAGGGGTAGACCCTTCTGGCTGAGGGAGGTCACTTGTGATTTGTTTGACTGGAGGAATTGTTTCAAATCACCCTGAAAAATTAAATACCTTTGCTTAGCATTAAAAAAAAAACAACACAAAACTAATTGTAATTGATTAATTAGGACAATGATTTATTAAAGCAATTTTACACTAAAATTCTTTAATACCTTCTATGTAACAAACTTTTCAAATGTATTTTGTGATAACTACATATAAGAAAATGGTAAATTTACCGTAAATAAGTAAATTTACAAAGCGCTTACTCACTTTCAGAAGGTAAAATCAGATGGTCAGCGCAAAAATGAAAAATTTTGAGCTGAGATAAAAGCATTTAAATTTGCATACTAAAAGTACAAAAACTATTACTCATTGATTTCGCCCACTTCTGTTTAGCATCACATCATGTGACACCCCTTACAATTACTTATTGAGCTATTTTTGTGGGTTACGCAACTTACAGTGATTGCCTCAAATGACAAACAAAATAAGCATTGACCAAAGCAAAAAAAAAAAAAACATTGTTCCATTTGAGTCCTTGCAAATAATAAAATTATTCTTACTAAAGGACAGTGTTCAAACAGAATTAGCCACGGGTCCTGCGTCAGACTTCTGCCGCAGAACTTCAACAGATTTTCGTGCCTCAGGTCTCGGTAGAGTCTGGCTTCCTCGAGGAAGGTGCACTTGTCCGTTACGGTCACATTCTCGTCCAGTATCTTCACAGCCACCCTTGTAACTGCGTTGGTGGGGTGGGGGAGGTGAAGTGGAGAGGTGGTGGGGCTGGGGTTGCCATGGGCACTGTCTGGCAGGGAAATTAAACTATGCGCTTCGCCTTCGACGATCTGGAAGCAATGGTGGTCACTTAATTAGTTTATGAAAAATGATTGTTTTTAAAGGGACATTTTCAAATTATATTGAAAAGTTAACTTAAAGAATTATCTTTACACACAGCTTCGCCCTAATTTCAACACTCTTTTTTCTTTTTAAACAATTGAAAAATATAGAACAAACAACATAACTCATTGTGTAAATGATGTTGCAAGCTGAAATTAGTAATGTTAATTCAGAAATTCCAGACAGAAAAAAAAGTGTAAATTTTATGATCCAGGGTCGTTTTTTGCGGAGAAATATCATTGAAAATTTAACATAATTTAAATCAATAATAATTTCTCAAACTGCTGATGGTGAAGGCACAAGATTTGTATCATGAGTGTGGAAAATAATATCACTAGTAATTGAAGAAAAAACAGAATAAATAACTCACCCTTCCAAACCACCCCCTCCCAATCGTTTGCAAATATTGCAGTTGATTCCTCGGAAAATCATTGTTAGGGTTATCTAAAATTAAAAAATGCAGGTTAGTTACATAAATCATCAACATCCATCAACTAATCCATAGTGGACAAAACTCAAGACACCAGAAAAGGAAGGCAGCAATAAAACTAGATTAAGTAGGTAGGTGGTTGAATTCTGTTTATCAATCAAAAGGGGTATTAGAGAGAATGGAGTGGACCTGGGTCATTGCGACCCATTCTGTAGGAAAAAGTAATAATTTTCTAGTTAAAATACTGACCGAACCAATCCTCGTGTTCTGCAAGCACATCCTGAGTGGGTCCGTCCCCTCCGGCCGACACATGCGCCGGAGTCAAATTCCTCGACGTCTGCGGTTGCTCCAACACTTCCACAGCCCTTGGACGAACAGCTACAAAGTTCAAATTCCTATTCTCATACTCGCTGACGATATAATTCTCCGCATTGTTATTGACAATGTTCTCCAGTTCCTGCTCGGATATGGGTCCGTTGTTGTTATCTTCAAAGTCCTGGTTGTTGTCAGCCTCCACTTCGCGGAGGTTCAAGTGGGGAAGTTGAGGGAGTTGAGGAAGTTGATGGGGGAATGGCGTGCGGGCCGGTGTGGGGTCCGGACCTGGCCCGGGCCCGAGCTGGGAGCGGGGAGACTGTGATGAGATAGCCGCTGTGATGGGGAAGCGGATGTCATTCAAGGGATTGTGGATCCCGGTCTCAAGCGCAGCAGCCGAGCCTGAATTCTCCAACGGGATGGGCTGCCCAACCACCACTTCTTTCTGCAAATAACAAAATAAACAATCCATTAGGTATAAAGTTATGGTATTATTAAAATGGCAGTATAGAGTAACTAAAGAAGTATATTTTCATAGAAAGCAATTACTTTGTGGTTTGACATATTTAATGAAAAAATAAATTTGTATAAGACCACAGTTTTTATTAAAAAAATTATGACCGACCGGTTTTGCTTAGCCTAAGCATCATCAGGGTAAAATTAAACCAAACAAAAAATATATAAAGTGTGCGGTTATATATACATACAGAGAGAGAACACAATATAAAATAAAATAAGAGAACAGTGAGAAAACAAAAAAATAACATTTAAATTATAATGAAGGAAGGAGACAGATAATATGAATTGAAAGAGGCAAAACGTCAACTAAGAAGGTGATTAAGTAATAATGAGAAATTTTATGAGTTTACAGGAAATATACCAAATATTGGACAACTGGACAAATACAACTGATTCTAATAATATTATACTCGATGATGCTTTTGCTAAGCGAAACCGGTCGGTCATAAAAAATAAAATTAAATCTGTGGTCTTATACAAAGTTATTTTTTCATTTCATTAACTAAAGAAGTATTTGTTTATGATCAATAATAATAACTGCTATAAAATAAAACCAATTAGAAATACATTATTGTCATAACTACATAAGCCATTTTTTAGAATAAATTTTCTAGAACAAATTTAGAAGTTCCCAATTAGTGGCATGCGAGGGCACCCTAGGAGATATGCGAAAGACCAGGCATATGAAATTTTTAATAAGCTGAAATTTTGTTTTGCAAGTCATATCCGTAAATAGATAGCAGGATTGAAAAAAATATATTTTAAAACTCGCTTGTAGAGCCCAAATTCAAAAATATTATAATATCTTTTTCTACATTTCTGCAAAATAAAATCTGTGGCTTTATCACAAAACTTTGGATAGAGTACTGTGGCTTCATAGAAGCCGAAGTAAATCTGGCTCCCAAGAAACTGGGTGTCTTGTCTAGGGCTGGCAGATTCTTCAATAGTGACCAGCTGCTAACCTTTTAGAAATCTGAGGTACGTCTAACAGTTGAATTTGGGAGCCACCTCTAGGCTGGAGCTTCTGAATACTTGATAAACCTTCTTTATTCTGTGCAAAGGACGGCGATTCGTCTGATTGACAATCCATTGTTAACAGACCGATTGCCATCTCTAATGCACCGACCCAATGTAGATATGGTGAGTCTGTTCTACAGGTATTTTAATGGAGCCTGCTCATAGGAGCTTGCAGCATTGATCCCTGTGTGCCGGTGCATTTGCATGAAACTCGATGGAAGTAAACAAAACACCCTTTCACAGTTGACGTCAGATTATTTAATCCAGGCCTCTTCGAGGCTTGCATTAACATATCCCTTCCTACAGCCCCTTCCTTAACCCGCCTCAGCCAGTGGCAAAATAGTTTCCCTGTATGCACACCTTACTGAAGTCACATTAAAAAAATTGTAAAAAAAGTATGTGTCTTATGACATTTTTCTCAGGGGTGCATGATTTTTTTATTATAAGGAACCGCTGTCCTCGAATATTTTATTGAATAACTAAAAAAATACAATGAAAAGCGTTGATTAAAATTTAAGTATTTCTCCAATAAAATCATTAACTTTCTAGTGCAACAACATTTATTACAACAAGCAAAAATAATAATCATCGTCTTCATAAACGAAGACACAAAATTTCATATAAAAATAAACAAGAAATAAACAAGATCGTAAAAAATATTTTATTTTTATTTTTACATAATATCAAATTAAAGTAGTAGTATCTATACGTACCACCACATCACTACTTCCACGAGGCTTGGAAAGGAAAGAAAAATGTTTATTATTAAAAAAAACTCTTCATACTTTCTGTTAACATGTGAATATAAACACATTAACATAGAATGAACACACCCACCTAGTCATGAAGCCGTAAATTTTGTTTAATTAGATGATATGAAGGTATTCAAATCCATTATAAAAGATGACTCAATTTTTTTACATTGTAACATTTTTTTAACAAGGGTATAACGCAATGAAACATTACTTATAATTAGATTGTTTAAATGTCGGTTTCCTCTTATCGGACATTGTAATAATCACGCACAATGCGAATTAATCATATTAAGTCCGAGAAGAATCAATGACCTTTCATCCTAACCAGATGCTTAGGTACTTGAAGTGGTTACGGAGAGAGAGCTAATTCTTTTTACCCAACATATACAGATTTGGGATAAATCACTTTCTCCGGGTTTTTACGTCGTCAACCATGAGAAAGGAAGAGACAACAAATTTTCCCGAATTATCACACCGTTTTAAAGTATTGTTAGAATGTTCTTCGTGTCCAGCGTCTCCGTTGACTCCGCCCACACGTTATGATACGCGAAATAAATTGAGATAACTCAACGGTTTATTAGGTTACATGTTATATATATATATATTTTTTTTTTTTTAACAATACTGTGAAAAAGTGGTTATACAAATAAACAAAAACATTATGTCGACATGTGCTATGAATGGATTTATAAATACCCTAGCCCTAGTCATGCCCAGGTCTAGCTGAGTCCGGCAAACCTCGTATAAACTGACTACAGCTCTCTCTACAGCGCTCTCTCTTGTATATTATTGCTCTGAGCTTAGGTACCTAGCACCCGCGCGTAAGTATTAAGTTCAAAAGTTAGCGGAAATGTATTGAGAGGGCGGGTTCGTTCACAGGGAAAATGTAGAGAAATATAATAAAAAGCGTTTTCGACCAAGGAGAAAGACAGAGGTCTGACCAATTAACACGATACCTAATATATACATTTGCATAGACAACAAGGTGGGTACAGCCCCTATTGAATTCGTCTCGGCGCGTTTCTGATAAACTACGAGAATCTCGTAAGATTCTTGTAATAACCCACAAAGAGAGGTCTCTTTGCGTTACGATAAAAATACTAGAATCTATTAAGATTTTGTAAATTTACGAGCGGAATCTTGCAAACTTATTAAATTCGTAACGTCACGTTTCTAAAGAGCTACTAGATTCTCTTAGGATCCTGAAAATTACCGACAATCTCACAATAAGCATTTATACAAATCAAGTTTTATATATATATCTATATATATATATATATAAAACTTGATTTGAATGCGTTTCGCCTCTTAAAAAAAAACAACGATAAATTCGAAAAATTCTAGAAAATAACGAAACTCGTCAACAGCACTATATTTTCAGGATTTCCGTAGTTTGTTCTAGAAAAGGGATACTATTTACATTGGCGAATTGTAATAAGTTAATGCGCGATCAGATTGTTGTATTATTTTAAAGCGGAAATTATTTTATTACAGAAAAGATTTCATATTTTTGCAGAGTGATAGTTCACAATTAATTTCGTTGTTCACAACATAGCATTGTTTACTAGCATCATACACGAGAAGAAAATATATTTTTAAATGGAAACGATTCCGAAATGTAAGACTCAATAACTCACCACAGTTCGAAAAATGTATCATAACTCATCACAGGAAGCACTCCCTTATTTAAAAAAATAAATAATTCCCTCGAACACAAGAAGCTTTCCCTTATTTGTGGCATCTTTGGGAATCTTAATTAACTATTGCGATTTTAAAGCATAGCCACAGTTTATGAGAAGCTTCAAGAGTATAGTCCTTTGTTGAAAATTAATTGTATTTTTAATTATTGTTATTATAAAAAATAAAATTAACTTGGAAAAATTAAATGGAGTTATACAAAATAAACTAAAAAAATAGTTGATTATTCTTATTTCGTTATATTTCCTCCGGGACAAGTCTCATTTATTTTATAACCCCGATCGCTTGCAGTGCATGTTCATCATCCCAATAGATGTGTTCCATATTTTAAATTATTCTAATTAAATGACATTGGCTAGAAACAAAGGCGTAAAGATGAGCTATGATTGTGTAGGGTTTATTATTATTAATAATCTGAAAAACATAC
The DNA here is from genome assembly GCA_022651775.1 of Drusus annulatus. Classification (NCBI taxonomy): domain Eukaryota; kingdom Metazoa; phylum Arthropoda; class Insecta; order Trichoptera; family Limnephilidae; genus Drusus; species Drusus annulatus. The sequence goes on from JAGWCC010000094.1 coordinate 1,278,007, forward strand.
CCAAACGTAAGACAGGCTATTTTTCAAATGATATTATTAGCCTTTAATTCTGAAAATGATTCAATAACGATTTTTTTTTTCATTCTTCCCCCCGTATTATATCTATCCATTTTTTTATCAATCAATCAATTAAATGACTTTTATTTACTTATTAAAATGTTATTTAATAATCGTCAGAGTAAAAATCATTTTACCACTACTTTAACGTTCGATTTAAGCATAGTGCATAGATGTCGTAATTTAAAAAAAAAACTAACAATACAAAAATAAATGGAACACAGGAACAAGTATACTTTTTATTTATTAATAATTGAAATAATACCAATAATCTTTAACGTAAATATGAAACAGAAAAAATATAACGGTCGAGACCGAGACTCCAATTCGGAACCTCTACTCTATCCGAGAGATATGCCAATTCAGCAACCGAGACCTTATAAGAAACCGCCATTTTTAATCAATCTCACTCTTCATTTGAAAATTATTAATAACATTTCAATTTTTCTTCCGATTTGGCTGCCATCTTTGTATGGTATACAAAGCTCTACCCGAGCACATATTATATACCCAGATGGTGTCTTGGATAAACCATCCATTTTTTTTGCTGAATTGGCAGAAGCGTTACTCTCGGATAGAGTAGAGGTTCCGAGTTCGAGTCTCGTTCGCGACCGTTATATTTTTTCTGTTTCATATTTACGTTGAAGATTATTGATGTTATTAATATAAAATTAATAAGCATAAAAGATTTAAAGTTAATTCTAATTTAATGAATGTATTATTATACAAAGCAGTAAAATTTAAACGATCTCCAGAGTCGGCAAAATAGGTAAGGATTGATCGAAGGAAATAGAGAGGCATTATAATTTCCTGTTTCTCACATTTTGTATGGGGGACCGTATTACACGGTATTATGTGTCTGTTTAATATTCAAGAAGAAGCATTTGACCATTTCCTTTTTAGAGCTTACACATACTACCTGCTACAGTGGTACCGACGACCTTTCGACAAGCATTGGAGTCGTAATGTAAATAAAATTTGATAATAAATTATCAACGTGCAAATGGCAACAATGAAATATGCAGACAGATTAGATTAAGGCAGCGTTAGACATAAGTGGTGAAAATCTATAAAGTCATATTTTAAACCTTCGTACTCAGAATTTTTAATTTAGGTAACTTGATCAAACGACTAAGTATTTATTTCAACAACCGCTATAACACGGATTAAATAACCCCCCCCCCCCCTAGTATATCTAAATATGAAATTATAGGAAAACTTTCTCATTTTATTTGGCAAGAGTAAATAACACGGCCGATACTCGAACTCTGGACCTCTACTTTATCTGGAAATAACGCATCTGCCAACTATGCATGCTACCGAGTCTAATTTAAATTGCGCCATTTTTTTTTACCAAACTCACATCTTCTATTTCATATTCTTTTGATATTGTTTCAATAATTAATTTCACAATGAACCGTAAAGTCGTAATCGTTTTATTTTTAATTTAATTAGTTAATTACGTCTCATAAAAAGTGTGTTTATCTGAGGTTTTATCTCACATTTGACGAAACCACAGAGCGATAGCTTTCTACGAACGTAAATAAATCATTTTGTTTTAGGAGTTCAAAATCATTATTTATTTATTTTTTTGTTAAAAATCACTTCAACTCTTTTCAATGTATAAAAATAATGTAGAAACAATAATTATACAAAATATTATTTTACCTGATACACAGAGTGGTAGATATCCTCAGTATCGCCCTGGTGAACAACCACCATTCAGAATCGAGACTTTGCTTGAAATAGCTTTACTCGTGTTTGGTAACCAGATCTGAACAGCCAGGTACTTCCCAACCTTCCTCTTCCCCGTCCACCTCTTTTCCACACTCCATTCAGCCTCACAACAAACCCTAATTGAGGATGCCATAGTCCCACTGGCTCTGGACAGTCGGGACCAGTTGTGACTCTTGTGCAGTATTCACATAAAAAACTAATATATTCCCACGTACAGTGGCGTGCACAGAGGCAAGAGAAAAGACAGCGGATTAATTGATAATAGAGATAGGTAGTAGGTACTAACATATCTATTTTTTCAGATTTATTTTGTAAAAGCACTGCCTAGACACTAACAAAGATACTAACACAAATAAACCACTTGAATGCGCGCACAGCTCACAGCATACATATTTTGTGTGGTTTAGTCCTAGTGAACATAGAATAATCTACTGTGACGTTGGCGGCGTTTGGGCATATGTAGTTACTGCTTTTGACACGGTATAGTAAGATGTCGGCGGGCGCTCGCGGCGGTGCGATTAGCAGAACTTACGTATTTTTTAAATTACAGGTTTATTTTTTTCAGTAATTTCACATGATTTAATTCAATATTATACATATTTTTGTATGGCAGGGTAGGCAGTGCTTATGTGCCTTTATGGACTGTACGTTTCTGCACACCTACTAATAACTTTTAACATAAAACCCACTTAACGACTAACTATTATTGACAACTAATTAACGACTTCCAACTAATAACATACAAATTGTAACGACAAACCCATCAATCAACAATAGAGAAATACATTATATTATTTATGAAATGTAGGTGGTTGATCAATGACATATGCATTTAAATATTATTATAATATTGGTAAAATTGATGATTTATATTATGTCACCCACAGTAAAATCTGGCCAAAGGGTAAAATAAGTTATCGCAGCACGGGGTGTGCTTATAAAATATTAAGGCTGTCATAGCCGGCTTCTTGCTCCAAGTCGTGAAATAATAATAATGGTTACGTTGGAATTTCCCAAAAGATGGGCGGGAAGGAGGGTGGGTTCACCCCCTAAACCTTCCTTTACTCCCTCTACCGCCCGACGGCAGTATTAACATTTGAATTATTCATCGGTTCGCAAAATCAGCTGTGGGACTTTGCGTACGTGGCAGGACTGGCAGGACTGGCAGGCTGGCAGGGCTCGGTGTTTACAGTTCACCGTGTATACCGTCTACTGGCAAAGGGGAATTGAGAGGCAAAATGACCCATTATTATTCGTAAGCTAATGCCCATTCGTTGCCTTTACTACTTCTTAGAATCCCGTTAATAATGACAGAGGAAAATAAAATCTTTATTTAAGTCGCAAAAAGCTGGGTATCCTTAAAAGAACGTTGAAAAATTATGAAATTTAAAAAAGCTACGTTATGAAGTAGCCACCGAGGCAAATACCTCTGAGCGTTACGAGGTATTTTCACAAATGAGTGATACTGTCAAAAACGTTTGGAATATTATTTAAAGATTATTTTTTCTGATTTTGATTGTCTCGTTAAAATGTTTTATAAATAATTATTTATTTAAAAAATGGTCCAAAATCGCTAATTCTTAAACGGTCGGAATTTGACTATGGCGTAGGTACCGCAACTGGTTGCTAACACAACAATTGTCACCGGGACCCGAAACTGCCTACAAACGTTAACCGGTGGGACGTCATAGACGCCTTCCGTACGAACATTTCGTTTTGGCAGCAAATCAAAATACGCACTATTTAAATCAGTGTCGAAAATGTATTCGTCAATGTAAAAATAAAACATAAATACAACTATTTTCATATATATATATATATATATATATATATATATATATATATATATATATATATATATATATATGTATATATATCCGGAATAAAACTTTTATTATTATTATTATTATATATATATATATTAGGTGTACAACTTTGCTTCCGCCGTTATTTCCGAAATTCGCGTTTTATTGTAAAAAAAAAACTGGTTATTCATTTATGATTCAAAGTATTGTCCATCTCTGGCCACTATTTTCTCCCATCTTTCGGGCAGCGTACGAATCCGCGTTGAAAAAGCTGGTTATCTTTTGAAGCGATCCATTTTTTGACTTCTTCATAAGACCAGAAGTGCTGGTCAACCAGGTCGTGCGCCATTGATCGAAACAAGTGATAGTCAGAGGGAACAACGTCTGAAGAATACGGCGGATAGGGTAGGACACCCCATTTCAACGTTTCCTAGTATGTCTTGACCACTTTCGCAACATGGGGTCGAGCATTGTCATGCAGCACCTCCCGAAAGTGACGATAATTTGTCTCGTAAACTGATATTTTCGATCGAGAGTAACTTTATGATGGAGACACAAATTGACAAATGTTTCTATGGGGTTATGTTGACAGATGCCTAAGTATATTACGTGACATCTATGATATATTTATTTCCATCACTACTTACCGCTAAAGCTATCTATAGGAAAACGGCGGAAGCAATGTTTTACACCTAATATATATAATATCATATGTTCTTATCCTTTTATAGTGGGTATAGCAAGGAGACTTCAGACTTTTACAACATCTGTTTTTCCTACTCGATACGACCTCAGATCACAGAAACTAATTTCTATTATCTATGAATACAACTGTGCCACCCTAGTCAGGGGTAAATGCATATCGCTGATAGCTTCAGCAGCAAGCCCATACTTCTGTCCCGGTGCAATCGGCACACGAGGGAGCACTGTCTTTTGAGAATGTTGAGCACCAGTCGAGGATGGGAAGGCACAATACACAGCAACCTAGAGTCAATATAAGGATGCAAGGTATGCGGGAACAAGATATAGAAAGCGTTGTTTTTTTAAACATAACTAGCAGATAAAAACTTGCTCCCGCGGGTTTTTGCCGCAAGGCCCTGCTGGCGGCTTTTGGTTGGGCTGCGCCCAATTCAAGTGTTGGCGGCCATTTATAGGGCTTAGCCCTATTGTAAGATAACAACAGTAACACCTGCCAATGCACGGTATACCATGCTTACTTAAAAAAAATAGGTATTTAAAAAAATTAAATTCTTGTAATTATTATTCTAAATGCGTTATTTTGAACACCGTGGACACAAGGACGCTAGTTACTGGTTTAGGCACGACACACACATCAAAAGAAACATATTGAGTAAATCGTGAAGGACTGTAATCGGAAGAAAATTTCAAACTTTTGTATGTATGAGCAATTTTTCCATCGAACGTGGCAGAAGACGGCTAAGCGTAATAATACTGTAAGATAAAATAATACAACAATCCCAACTTCTTTTTCCATAAACTAGAAATAGTACCCCTTCTGAGAAAGTGAAACGATCCAACGAGTGGGTGATGTAATGATGGCGGTTTAATATTATTCATGCAACAATTGCTGGACATATCTAGGATCGGACCCCCGAGGGAGCTGGAGAGGAAAACATCCACACAACTAAAAATACATCACACTTGACTGACCCCATGGACGGGAACACGTGCAGTTGCGCAGTTGATGCTGTCGATGGTATGCTAAAATACTGCCCGGATATAATCTGGTACACGTAGTCAATTCTATCCTTGCGAATCAGTAACTTGACTAACTTGAGAGATGATTTCACTAAGAATGGCGACAAGTGATGGGTTTTCTTTTAGACTTTTCTCAAATAATAAAATACTAGGTTTTTTCTATTCGGTTTCATTTTTTTTTTAGGAAAACATTCAGTTAAAATTTTTTTTAAATAAAGTGATTACTATGTTGCATCAACCAGTGAAGTTTCCGCTAATAATGTTTTTTTTTAACTAAAATGGAGAATGAAATATTCAAAATAATAATAATAATTTCAGAATTATGAACAAATAAGAATGAATAATACATCATAGAATATAACCCAAGATGATTAATATAAACAAGAAAAATAAATAAAAAAAGAAACACAACGTACTGTGTATAAATGAAAATAGAGACAAATAAATAACATCATTATCTTAGATCTGTAACGCACAGCAGTGGTAGGGAGTTAATAATGAACCTTGTTATTTGATTATGTCCCGTATGCATTTATTAAACTGACCTGTAGATAAACGGAAAATATCAGCTCCTGAAAATGTGGTGTTGTATTTTGAGCATGTTCTTCGGAAAAATGAATGTTGTGTGTAGTTAGTTTTTGAGTGTGGGATGTGGAATAATTGGTTCAGCGTGTGTTTCGTACTGGACAGTGGAAATGGATGTTTTCTAGCAGGTAGTGATTGTCAACAGCGTTGTTGATAACTTTGAATAGGAATTACGTTTCGTACGAGTTTCAATATTTTTTCTTATTGAATGAAATATGACATGAAACTAACAATAGGGTGGGTAAATTTGGTCTTAATCTTTGAGAATGAATTGGATATTTCAAAATGTTATAGCGCATGATGGATATTACGTTACGAACGGAAAATAGTTGTGTCGGCCTAAAAATTCGACCAGAGGTCACCGTCTGAGAGTTTGGGCAGTCTCAAAGATACAATTTGATCAAATAATCGTTCAGGGCTATACAATATTTGTATACGTGGCAAATTTAATCAATAGAAGCGTGGATCCTGAACCCTTTCGACCGGATACAGTTGATGGAATCCCTAGCACAGCTAATAGCGGATATCCGCACGGCTGACCTGCCTGACCTCGCACAGCACTGGCCGGTAGCAACCTACCAAATACCGACGCACCAACCGAGTAGGCACTAGTCAGATACGTTTACACCGCCTTTGGTTCTACTGGGCATTAAGCCGGCAAAGGGGCGCGGGCCTTTCAGGAAATTATAGCGGCCAAGCCCCGGCGCTTTTAAATCAATTATTGTTTAGCGGCGCGGCTCGCCGTGTGTTTTCTTGCGCCCGCCTTGTGCTCTTATTGAAATTAATTATGACTAGGCAGTAGGCAGTACGCTCGCCGTTTCGGTATGATAGTGTCACAGCTGCTGACATTATTGCCCGTTTTCCGAGAAGCCTTGAGAAGCCGAGAAGTTATTGTAATTAGTTCTTGGCGCCTTCATCAACAGACACGTTTTGATTGAAGAGGGAATGGAACGCCCCGCAACTAGACGGGGCGGCCACTGGTCACAATTTACAATTTCCTCAATAGTTTTTAGCATTTTCTCTGATGTTTTGCGAGAAGGCTCTCTGAGTCCAATTATTATTATTAGGTATTGGGTCCTATTTTGACCAAACGGATGAATCGTACGCCCACGTACTTAGTTAGAGAGGGAAATTAAATGACAATTCCAGGTTTTCCAAAATTGATTTTACCCCTTTGTCTACGGATATCGTCGCTGGAAAGGCAAAAGGGATGAAGCGACACTTTGGTCAAACATGAATTAAATACGCAGTTTTGATATTTTTTTTTAATTCTGCATCGAATGCTCTGACTCTCGTTTGATTCTGAAGACTTTTGTGGTCCTTCAGCCATCTAAAATATATTTACAATTTGGGAGAAGGTTTTACTCAAGCGACACAAGTTTGGGATTTTTTTAGCTTTTTGTCACGCTAGTAACTCAGTGAGAGGATTGCGTTACCCGAGTTATTTTATTTTTCAAAATCCAACCAGGTACTGAATGCTTATGAATATTATTGTAATACAAAAAAAAACTCTGGTGTAAACTTCCCAAAATGGCGCTTCAGCCTTTTTGCCTTTCCGGCGACGATATATTAAATAAAGAGATATTCAAATAAATACTCTAGTTAATGAAAATAAATTATAACTATAATTCGATAGAAAAATGTATTTACGATATGGCAGCACAGCTTCAATCTCGATTTATGGCTTAAATCTTCGATTTCGCAATAACTTCACGTGAATTTGACCGCTAGGGCCAGCTACTAAGAAAAGCAATGTTCCATTTTCCCTTAGTTTTCCAAATGTTTGTGCTGTTCTCCGGATTATAGGGCATACATAGTTATAATTTCTGAGGAAAAATCAATTTTGGATCATAATGAAACGAAAGTACATGTAATCAATAGACTTTTTCTGTGATGAAATAATATTAAAATGAGTCGTATGCAGAATTTTGTAAAACTTTGTTTACAAAGATGTTATTGACATTTAATGCATCAATGTAAAAAAAACATGCCATATTCTAATTATTTTCGGCCAGTAACAAGTTTAAATAGGTCCGGTTCGAAATTTTTTCATTGTAATTACATACATACCTACCAAGCTAATAAACTAAATAGCATATTTAGTTTATTAGCTTATTTATTTGCTTATTTCAATTTATATCTGCTGGATAGGAACCTTATATGCTTTGTTCTATGATTGTGAAATGTAAAAATGTTTTTTCTTTCTAGATGTGTGAAAAAAAAAAAATTGTATACATCTACATAAAAATACAAAAATAAACAAAACAAATATTGTTATTTTTTACGATCTCTGACATTGCCTGTTTCCATGTTTTTCGGGTCTAAGGCAAAATATACCATAGTGATAAAAAGTGGTCATTGAAGGCTTGCATATTTATGTAAATGAATGTTTTACAATGTAACTAACTAACCATCACGCCGTTTCCCCGCAGGGGTAGGCAGAGAGGACGGACCGCCATACAACTCTGTCTTGGCACACACTTCTTGCTTCATTTACATTCATACATCGTCTCATACATACTCTTCTGTTATTCTGACTCTTCACATGACCCGATTCAAGTATTTGATTTACTTGATCGTGCCATGTCTTTCTCGGGCGTCCTCCACTTCTTCTTCCATTCACTTTCGTATCATATATTCTTTTCACACTCCTTTCTTCGTTCATTCGCTCTACATGCCCAAACCATCTAAGCGTCCCTTTCTTGATCCTATCTATTACGCACATATCAGCCTTGCATTCTTTCCGGATATCCACATTTGTAATACGGTCATACATGGTTTTACCGCACATCCGTCTCAAAGATCTCATTTCCACAGCATTCAGTCTACTTTCATCCTTCCTCTGCCAGTTCCATGCCTCACTGCCATACATCAGGGTTGGTATAAGCACTCCATTGTGGAATGCTAGCTTCGCTTATTTGGACAATTTCTTATTTATTACAATGTAAATAGGTATAAATCATTCGTTTATATAAATTAATCTTGGAATATAAATACAATGTAACGTATTGCATAAAGATGTTAGACGTTCATACTGTGTTCAAGCTACAAAATAATAATAGGTGCTATGAGTTCACCCATTTGACAAAATATGGCGTCTAGTTGCGGCAGTGAGATATTATGTCGTTCCGGGGAATAGGGGAGAGTCTGAAAAAAGGAACATAATACGAAGAACGGGAGCACGGTTAAATATATTTCAAACAACCATTCAATTCTTTATATTAAAAGACATTTCAAACAACTGGGCCCCTCACTTCTAAAACTTTGATATAAAGCAGTAAATCTATTTGTATGAAGAAGCAAAAATACTCGAACGGTTAGCACTGGCGCCATGAAATTTCCAAACGTTTTTATCTTGATTTTTTGGGTCAATAAAATACCGCACAAGAGTCCTAACTGTTCGGAGCGAGTGGGACTATGGCACTCTCAATTTTGGGGTATGTTATGAGACTGAGGGAGTGAGGAAGTGAAGGAGGTGGGAAAGCGGGAGAAGAAGGTTGTAAAGTACCGGGCTATTTAGATATGGTCACATAAGATTTCTATTGCCATTTCAGCAACGTTTCGATTCTGGATGGTGGTATTTCACCAGGGCGATACAGAGTATCTACCACTCTAGAACGTACCGCAAATATAGTATAGTTATAAGTGGTACAAGCGCTTTACAGAAGGCCGAGAAGATGTTAATGACGATGAGCGTCCTGGAGTTGTGGAAAAACAAATCATGGATTTTATTCTTTGATCTTTTCTTCTTCAAATTCTTTTTTCAAAAGTAAAAAATCGAAGAACACACAAAAACGTGACTAACCTTTCCAGTTGTCAAAAACAAACCACTAATCCAAAATGGCTGATAATGCTAACATATGATAAACATATGTGTACCAACATAACAAAAAAAAATCGATAATCGAATGTACACAGCCCGCGAAAATTTAAAATTCACCTTTTCTTTTGAACAGGCCTCGTATATATATATATTATTTTATTTAAATAATATGTGAAATAACACATATAAATTTAATTTATTTGCGCACGCGCGCCGGGCCTTGAACCCGCGATCTCAATACCCCTAATTATTATGAAAGGTTCGAGCTCAAGCCCTACAATTCTAGATTCATTAAAGACATTTCAAGCTACTCTTAATATTAGTTTAAAAAATTTCAGCCTCCGTATTTCCTCCATCCTATAACATATCTTCATGATACTGCTTTTTCAGTTCACTGCTTCCTTTCTTCAAAAAAAAACCCACCACACGACCCCAAAGATGACCAGTTAAAGAAAATTATATCCATCGGGGCCTACCTCCCGTGAGGAATTATAAAAGAGTAAAAATCAAGCAACTCCTGTATTAATGTAAGTATTGATCTCCCACAAGGCCGACTGCGACGGTAAATCCCGTCCCCTGGAAACCGGATGATGTCACGCTCTAAAATCCGCCGTTTATTCCGTCATAACTCATAACCCTCTACTACAATTCGTGTTTTTTATTGCATGAATGAAAACCCGGGAGTGATAAATGCGGAACCGTGGGTAAAATGTAAAATTATTTACGGACGTTGCGCTTCATTCACGTCTGCCGCAATATTGTCGCGGGAGGTGCCTACCTACCCATTACTGATACACTTGTAAGTTTTGAACAGAAATAGATGCACGTCGCCGGGAGATTATTTCTGCGAAAACAGCAGTTTTCGCCGAGCCAATAAAGTTCATAATAATATTATGCTTCTAAATCCGACATCGTCATTCAAATAAACATGCAAATTATTGGAGGTCAGCTGCTCTAACCCACGCTTTCATAGCCTCGCGGACTATTTTTCGAAATGTTGCTAAATCCGTTTCAAGGTCCCTTAATTTAGGGAATATATGCTTGTATTTTTATGAAGGGTTATGATACGAGCATAAACTTCCCTCAAAATTTGCCAACATACAGAACCTAGCAGAGTTCAAACGGGTCTTAAAAACCAAATTGTTTAAAAATCCTAAATACAAAACGTAACATATTAAAACTTGATTTCTTTAAAAACGTCCTTAACCTTTATGTGACTGAAAGGGTACTCGGGTACCCTTTTCGGGTTTCAACGTAGATTTGTTTTAATGTTCCAGTAAGTCTAACCGGCTGAAACTCCTGACTTCTTCACAATAGTGAAAATGATCAATTAAACATACCCGTTGGATATCTGGAGGGTGGTATGTGAGCGGAAAACGCTTAAGTAAAACTGACACCTTCTGATGACTGAAAGGGTACCCGATGGGTTTTATATGGAATTTGAAGCTTGTCCATATTTATTAATCATTTTATCTTATTTTAAATAATAAATATGATGTACTCTTGTGTTTAAAGTACATCACCTGTATCCTTAATAGTATTTTTAATCACCTAGTAAATTAAAAACCCTCAAGAAAAGACGATCCTGGGTGAAATTCCCACCCACTTCCCCAAGTCTTGAAGTGAGTCGAAATGTATTAAGTCATAAAAGTGGTCCAGCAAACTTCAGCAAATTATATACTGTAAAAGAAACCTTCATATCAAATTTAAAAAGGTGTAGTTTTCTTCACTCACATAAGGGTTAATTTTCTTTGTTTTGGTTTTTCCTTTATTGTATCCTTACAACTCAATGTCCTTACTGTCTACTAAAAACCTTATCCTCATTGTCATAAAATATTTATTGTTCTTTTGTTACTTGTTATATTTACACTGTTTGCATTTTTAGAATCGTTTACTTATAATACTTGAATATTAATGTCTTTAAGTATCATCATGTTAACCGTCCTCAATATAATTTCCCTTTCTTTACTTTAACAAATTTGTTAATATAAATTCATACGTTTCATCTGGATTGTTAGACCCCAAGCTTCTAGTAAATTGTTTTTTTAATCCGTTGATGTACGCATGCACTGTTTTACCAATACTGAACCGTTTTCTCTCATGATTTACGATGACGATAATGATTCTAGCTTGTTTTTATTTTTATACCTTTATATATTATTTTCTCCTTGTTAGTTAGTCTTATTAGCTTAGTTAATTTAGTATGAAGCGCACTTGAAGTGAAATATCACAAAACTGCGTAATATAAGTTCAGTTATCATTATTATAAGGGTTAGGCCCGGTTCCCACTTCCCACTATGTCGTACGTCGGGACGATAAAATGTCGCCTGCCCAAGTGGCTCAACGAACAGTTTATATGATGCTGTTCATATCTAATCTGACACGAAAAAATGTCGCCGCCGACACTCTTTATCGACTATGTCGGAACTACGATAAACAGCCATCCCGACGTCCGACATAGTGGGAAGCACTTGGAGTAACAATGTACGGAGAGAGAGAGAGCTGATTATTTTTACCCAACCTATACAAATTTGGGATAAATCACTTTCTCCGGGTTTTTACGTCGTACACCATGAGAGAGAAAGAGACAAAATATATAATACACCGCTTCTATGTACTGTCACAATGATCTTTGGCTCCTGGGTCACCGAGGGACTCCGTCCACATTTTTTTACTATGCCACTAAACTTGACACAACTAAACTGTTTTTTAGGTTATATGCTATATTTTTATTGATAACAATACTGTAAAAAAGTGGTTATACAAATAAACAAAAGCATTATGTCGATATGTGATTTGAATGGATGTATAAATACCCTAGCCTTAGTTTTAGCCACGCCCAGGTCCGCCGAGTCCGGTAAAAATCATCAAAAACTGACTACACTGCCTTAGATAGATACCACTCTATATACTCTAAGGGGAAGCAGGTTTCAAATCTCCACTGTAAGACGAATGACAGTATTTCTGCTAGTCAAGTGAGACACATTCAGATCGGAGTCAAAATAACACCACGACGATCGCTATTGGATATAAAAATATCCAACATAGAGCTGTCATTGAATAGAAAAAGACGCCGGATTGCTTTTTATCGATATAAGTTTTATCGACTAACTGACTAACTAACCATCACGCCGTTTCCCCGCAGGGGTAGGCAGAGAGGACAGACCGCCATATAACTGTCTTGGCACGCACTCCTTGCTTCATTCGCATTAATACATTGTCTCATACATACTTTTCTGTTATTCTGACTCTTCACATGACCCGACTCAAGTATTTGATTTACTTGGTCGTGCCGTGTCTTCCTCGGGCGTCCTCGACTTCTTCTAAGTTTTATCGACAATGTCGGTAATTTGTCATCATTCCCGAGCACGGCTGCAGATCGCCAACGAACAGGCAACAGTTCATGTCGGCTAAATGTGCTTAATTTATTCGAGACGAAGTAAAACCTCTATCGATGCGCTTGTGCTAGGAGCCCTGAATGCGGCTTCAGTAAATATAGAAACCCAGAAAAATGTTTGATCTATCATTTAAAAAGTGTGTAATAGTTAAATAGTTCAATACAAATAATTACTACTAACCAAGGAGAATGTAGTTTCCCTACACTATATTTCTAAAATACAACAAAGAATATCATCCCTTTGACTGGCACATCCTTTCGTGGAGAGGTTTTCTATAGCATGTTATACAATTCTCTAGTATTGCACTCACCGTAGGACCTCTTTCGAAATCGGGTCAATACCCTCAAAGGCTGCCACTATCATTTTTATAGAGCTGAAATACATTTTCAAATAAATGATTTAGCGAAGTGCCAAACAGAAAAAAAAAAACTGTGCATATTTCACGTCAGAGCTTACAGTTCGAGAGTTTTTATTTTAGAAAAACAGATTCTCTTATATTAAATCAAACATAATAACATATTTAATGAAAATGAAATAATAACTTTCTGTAAGAGATACCAAAGATTTTATTTTATTTTTTATGACCGACCGGTTTCGCTTAGCCTAAGCATCATCATGAAAAAGATCAAATATTCAATAAAAGCAACGGCGCTCGTATTCTCCATAAATATAGTCATAGCAACAGTTTAATAATTTAGAAGCACTAGAAATAAAGAAAGCCATTAAAATTAATAGTCATATTCTTAATAATCACTTAAATTTGTCCAGTAGTCTAATATTAGGCAAATTTTCCATAAACTCATAAAATTGATCATTATTCTTTTATCACGTTCTCAGTTGACGTTTTGCCTATTTTATTTCATATTATCTGTCTCTCTCTCTCTCTGTTCCTTTGTTATAATTTAAATGGTATTTTTTTCTTTCTTACCGTTCTTTTTTAATTTTATATGGTGCTCTCCCTCTGTATGCATGAGTATATATAACCACACACATTTTGTTATATCTACATTATAAACTACGTATTTTTTGTCTAGTTTGATTTTGTACCCTGATGATGCTTAGACTAAAAATCAAAATAAAATCGGTGGTCTTATGCAAAGTTATTATTTCAGTTTCATTAAAAGTGTCAAACCACAAAGTGTTTGCTTTCTACGAAAATATAATACCATCTGGCTAAGATTTGTGGAAAAGGCGTTGTTATATTTTAATTCTCCCTTACCGCCATCATAAAAATCTTATGAAAAGATGGATGACTTAACTTGCGACGTCGGCGTGGGAATCCGACGCTTTGGACCAGTCAGCTACAAACCGGTTCTATTATTATCATTGCTATTTGTATCAGCGCGATATCTTTTACGACGTATTTTACCCTAATCGCATGAAATATACGAACTATAAAGCTGTCATTTTCCAGGAATCGTGAAAGGTGTCTTAGTAGAATCGACATGAAACGGTCGGATTGCGTCATCGGGTCCGGTGACGGTAACGATGATCGAATCCCAAATCCCAACAACTGAAACTAAGGCTCCCGAGCGTTACGATATTATTGTAGAGGCATTGGTCGTGTCATCATGACCTTGGGTTTTTTCGCGGTTTTAGCGGTTAAGAGCGATAATAAAATAAATACAAACAATATAAAGAATATATTGGTGCTACCAAATAGACTGCTAAGAACTTAACTATGTGAACGGTATTGTTTAAATTGAGCGGTTTGTGGCCGAATGTTTCAAAGCTTCAAGTTCACACCCAGACGTCACAGGTTCAATCTTCAGCAAGTTAAGACCTTAATCATAGCACAAGCTATGATTGTAGCTTATAATTGCACAGCTTTCAAAGATTGAAATAGGAAGAACTCAAGTGTTGTGAGGTTAACTAAATTAATAATTCGTAACCTTAGATTAATTAAATAATGTAGACACGTTACTGAGACAACGTACGTGGATGCTCGAAACCGAGTCCGCGAGACATACCCGAGATTTACTACGTTTAGTTTCACACAAACATTCGTTCGACAGACAAGCTGTCACCAGCTGCCGCAAACGCGTCGCTGCAGGCTGTTTTCTGAGAAAAAATGCCTTGAGATGTAAAAATCATTCGGGAGTTGTAAGTGAATGGTAGAAGTCGGGGATGCCCGAGGAAGACATGACACGATCAGTTGAATCAAATATTTGAGTCGGGTCATGTAGAGTCAGAATATCAGAGTATGTATGAGCCGATGTATGAATGTGAATGAAAAAAATGAAGCTAGTGTGCCAATACAGATTTGTGTGGCGGTTCATCCTCTCTGCTTACCTTTGCGGAAACTGAATGATGGCTAGATAGTCAGTTTATATTTGTATGAACTTTGGTGTTTACCTAACTAGGTCACTGGGGACACATTCTAAGGTGATCAACAGAACACACCATATCATATTATTTAAATTTAACGTTGGTGTACATGTCTAAAATAAAACAAACAATAAAAAATAACAGCATATAAAATAAAGTACAGGAATAAAAATAGTTTCTTTAAACCACAAAAAGATAAGAAAACATTTTCAAGAAACATGAATTGATGATAGTAGGTAACTAGGTATTTTTGTTAATGTGGTTGCATTTGTGGTTGTAAATGTTATGTCGATCTAAAGGTTTAATATCAGTAGCTTGGGGAGAGCACTGTTCAATTTTTATAAAAGACAATGCTTTATAAGTGCATTTAATTAGTGATAAATTTTATAAAACGATAAAAGAACTAAACGGCAAAGGGTAATAAGGAAGTTGAGTCCATTTTTTTATATTTTTTTATCAATATCCACCTTCAAACTTAAATATAGGAATTATTTTTTTTTTTTTTTTAAGTTAGTTTTTATAGTTAAATTAATTCTCAAAGTTTGAATTTTGTACACGCCGCCAAAACGGCAATATCTCAGAGGTAAGGAGCGGGGTGGGTGCGTGACGCGTTTTGTACCTTCAGAAGGGGCACCACACGGTACTTATATTTGACATCGCACATTGTCGTTATCCAGCTGTCAAACATATTTTTTCCCTACGTAAACTCCTGAACTTAAATTCAACATGAGGTAGCAAAGTAAGGCGCAATGCGCCGTCCTATTGGTATAAGGGACAAGAGTTAGAGTTAGAATCAGTAACTTTAAATGATTCATCCTTAATGATAAATAAGAATCTAGAAAATGAAAAAAAACTGTCAGTTGCATATTTGTTATTTTGTGTTTTTTCTTCAATTTTACCGCTTTTAATTTAACAAAACCTTATAAAATGTCAGGAGATAATACGTCTTGCTATTGCATCGTACTAATGTGTAAAAATACAAGCATTAGTGCAATTTACAATCATTCCAAGAAATGAAATTTTACGTAAAAAATGGTTCACCGCCATTTACTTCGCGGCATCGCATCGTACTCTGACGGTACATTTGACGTTCGACTAATATGAAGCGTTTCTATTTTATGGCGTTTTAACTAATTTTCAAGAAGGGTTTATTAATTCTGGGAATAATAATATGGAAATATACATATATATTCAGAATCTGTGTTTTTCGATCTACATGCACATATTTTTTTAAAGTCATAATATTTTTCACTCAACTTCTCTATTATAATAGCAAAAGAGAGATTTTTGGTTCAGTAAAGAACGTACATTACACTGCAGATTTGCATTATTAACTCACTTTAGCCTAAAATATTCAACTCTGATTAAATGCAATGTTCTTCATTCCAACCCACTGACTGGTTCTGGCTAAAAACTGCGCTAGTGTGAACACTTATCAAACAAATAGTACCATTGTGCAGACTGGAATATGTTATTTTTATTAGTAGTATAAATGTGGTCGAAGGTTAACCTTTTGACCTTGAGTCGAATGCACCACAAAACGCCATAAGGCCCCGCCCACACTGCGCTGTGCGTCAGGCGGGACTTCTTCACAGCGCGATACGTAAGGTCATCAACATGAAGCGTCCCGACCAACTCTGTGCAATGGATATTGGACTGGACCCGTCAATATGTACTAATGGTCGAGTAAATTCAAAGGATTTTTTTACGATTCCTCTACATGAGAGTTTGGGTTTTACCCATGGCTGTTTCCAACAGCATATATCTCGGGAATGCTGGGTATCTACAGCCTTAGTTCGAGGAGGGATATAGCATTACTGCTTTTAGCTCATAAATTCTTGAACGGTGTGTTATTAATACCTGATATCCTGGCGGAAATTGGATTCTATGTCCCTGGTTATTTCACGCGAGGCCGCCAACACAGGCTTCTGTTTCTTCCCAGGTGCAGAACTAACTTACCAAAGGTGATGCCCCTGGGAAGACTTCCTAGGTTAATTAACTGCACCGCAGGAGATGAGGATATTTTTCATATGACTTTAACAAGTTTAAGCACGAACTAGCTATCAAGTTCTAACTATATTATGTACTTATTATAACCTATTTTTTTGTTTTTGTAAAACTATTTTTTCAAAAATAAAATAAATATGCGCATTTTATCCTAGAGATCACAATATAACCTTATTTATAACTTTCAGATGCAATAGAAAGTATTTTTTGCATAGTGAATATGGGACATTTGGACCGGGTTGTTAGATCAGGGGTATTACACGAAACATCGACATAGATTTTATCGACAATGTAGAAAATTTGGAATCATTCTCGAGCCCGACTACAGATCGTCAACAAACAACCGACAGTTCACATCGACTAAATTAAGTATGTTAAGTCGACGTGAGTTGACGTTTGTTCGTTGACGATCTGCAGTCGGGCTCGGGAGCGATTCCAAATTACCGACATTGTCGATAAAATGTATATTGATGTTTCGTGCTAGGGCCTATGAGGTATGGTAGGTTAGGTAGAACCGGGGTTTAGTAAAAAAAAAATTAAAAACTGCAGTATCTTGGGTACATCCAGGAGCAACAAAAATAAGGTCACCTAACTAATAATCTATAAGAAGATTGGCTGGAGACGAGATAGAGAAAGATGCCGCAAACCATGGATGCAAAACTTGTGTGAATGGTCCCATTGTAGTTGTGCAGAATTGTTTTAGGGTGCAGTCCGCAGAGTTAGGGCTGTTAGGAGCCTACTTGCACCTGCAATCATAGACACGACACCAGGCGGTCGAAGTAGGCTGTAACCACAACTCGGCCGGGCCAAACAGTCAATTACAAGCGACTGTCGACACATGACGTATTACTAGCCGGACGATTATGCCCTAAAATGCTAAAACTGAGAAAAAAAATTTTCCCTAACGCTAGGAAAAGTCGACGAAAAAACTTTCTCGAGGAAAGTGTTTTTATTTCATAAAAATAACTGCTAATTAAGCGAGTACCAGTTTTTTGCCTTAAATTTGAAGTTCGCAAAATATAACTGTCACACTGCGTTGCCACTTCGGCTAATTTCGGCAAAGTTCGGCATGGTTTGAACACGTGAGTCCCCTCTACGCACCACATACCCCCCCCCCCGGACTAAATGGAACACGGTTTCAAATTTCCGTTTGTATTGGCAGACTACTCTATTTTATATTCCTATTTGCCTCCGATAGGAAAAAGAGAATCACTGATTGACTAACTAAAATGACGAAAATCGTGAAAACGGGTATATTTGTTACCGGATAAACGTATAAAAGAGTAAACGTGTAATAAACAAATGCGAACATTATTACAATACAAATTTCATCTTCTGCAGACATGAATTACACACACCTACCAGCATGATCAAGATATTCTTAACACAAAACATATGCTTATAAAGGAATTACTATTAATTGCCTATTTAAAGCAATTTATTACTGCTGTAGGTTTAATTTTCCAAAATAACGCACCCAACCAGTGGCACTGCCTGCGCTTTGCTCATTGCTCCCGCATATTAATCAAGTTATTCCGCATAAGCTACCGTCTGCAGTAAATTATGTACTAAACCATTCATAATAAATATTAACAATAACCGTTTGTAGGTGAAATTTCCGCGTGCGACATTTTGGAGACCGGCGGGCGTTATGATTTTATCAAATTCGTAACACCAGGTTTTGATGCAGTCTTTAAATAACTACTTCTTTCTCACACATATATATATATATATATATATCGTCGGCATACAAGCAAAACTGACCAATGACAATAGTCAATTTTGCCTGTAGATCCGGGCTTTATAAATGGCAGTTGGTCAATTTTCGCAGTATGCTTTTACACGTGATTCTGAAGTTAGTCGCATTGTCATAGTCTGTTTACGTTACTTAGTTATGAAATTTGTTATTTCGAGCCTTATTGGGTGTCAAGACGAATAGAAAAAATAAATTAATTTGGTTGATTAATATTTCAAGACATCCACAAGTTTTTTTTATTTTTTTTTTTTTTTTAAATATTCGATAACTTTTTATGGTGTTAAATAAACGCTTTTTAAATTAGAGGTTTGACTTGCTAATTCAATTTCATTTAAATGTACAATTCTATTTGATAATTTTTTAGTTATTTTAGGTGCGGAAGTGACTTTGATACACTCGGTGTCCCATCAACAATCATTTCAATCATCAGTTTAAATTTTCCACAGATGCAACACGATGGAAAAAACCTATGCTAGTAATGTGGCAACGTAATGTATTGAAGGAAAATAAAAATGCCTCATTGCCTTATTATACAACAAAACAAAATACGTCCTGCAAAAACCCAAAGATGATTGACTGCGGTAGATGCAAATTAAAATGCAACTTGTTTTTTTTCTGAGGAGCAGATAGTGATTATATGTAAACAATTCCACTAGCCTTGAGTTATCAAGGCAAAAAGGATTTTATAATAAAGTATGTTAATCTAGAAATTCCATTCGTAAAAGTCGGATTCAACCCTATCCATTTTAAAAATGTATGTACTTAATAAAGAAAAATGCATTAATGAAAATAAAATTAACCACGTTTGTGAAATAATATTCAAAAGGATTTTCGGAAATGAATTCAACCTATCTTTTTTATGACAGTGTTTTGACACATTCAAAATACATAAGTTGGAGACGAGATGAGGCTCATGTGGCAAAAAGCTGCAGACAAACTTCAACAGGTGCTTAATTTAAGTCTACCACTTTTGACCTGCAAAAGTGCTACAAATTCCGTCTTCAAAGGTCTCTCAAATGTATTGAGTATAGTCGTAAACTGTGCATTAATAATTTCTCAATTTATGAAGCTTTTTTTGCTACGTTTCGACTGAAATCAATGAGCAACGTGGCAGTTCCGAGATCGGCTCAGCTCTTCAAATGTGGATACAATCCCTCGATGAGACAGTGTCAGAGATATCAATATACTCAGATACTTGCTCAAGGCAAAACTGCAACCAGTATATTACTTCTCTTATTGTATCTGGAGAAGACATCAAACATTCAGGCAATCCAGCATAATTTCATGGAATCTGGACATTCTTACATGTAAGAAGACTCCATGCATAGCGCTATTGAGTCATCTAAAAAGTTTGTAAATATCTACCGTGTAAAAATGACTGGATAAATATTTTTTTTAAACTGCAAGATCGCAAAGAAACGATTAAGAACTTTTTTTTTTTAAGTTTGAAAGATAAGGTTATAAAAAAATCGAACTTTAAATGAAAACAGAGAGAAAGTGTCATGGCTGCGTATGAAATGCACGAGGTACGGGAAAAGATCAACCTGGAATCGTTCTGTATAAGTATAATCACAGTGACGAATTCAAAAAAAAATATTCGTATTCGAGGTCAAAATGAATCGAAAAAATTGTGTTACCATTCAAAATACATAATTATTATTATTTGGTTTATCAATTTATTATTAAAATTAGATAAAAAATATTTAAAACAACCTTTTATTTCAGCTTTGGGTACTAGAAATTTGATACACAATTGCGTCCACACTTTGAGGGAATGACCATTTACGTAATATGAATGTTTCTCTACAGGCAAAATTGACCAAGTGTTTTAAAAATAAATTCATACGATTTGGAGTATTTATTTCCAAATTTTCCAATGCACATTTATTCAACAGTGTTAAATCTATTATGAGTAAAATAATTGGTTGATAGATTTGAATATCCGATTTTATAGGCGAAGAA
Organism: Drusus annulatus; assembly: GCA_022651775.1. Taxonomy (NCBI): domain Eukaryota; kingdom Metazoa; phylum Arthropoda; class Insecta; order Trichoptera; family Limnephilidae; genus Drusus; species Drusus annulatus. The sequence continues at coordinate 1,299,184 of JAGWCC010000094.1, forward strand.
TAACACAAAAACTGCTCCCCTGTAAAGTTGCGTTTTTTGCAGTTGGTCAATTTTGCTTGTATGACGACGATATATATTTTTATATATATATATATCTTTTCTTTTCAAAAATGTATGCAACAAAAAAATCTAATTAAAAAAATATTATAAACCTTCTAGTAGTTAATATTTAGCACACTTAGTACCCGGTTTCCAACGAGTTTTTTTCGTTTTTTTCTGATTTAACAGCTGAAAAATATAAAACAAACAAAATGGCGTTGTGACTTATTTATGTTTAAGTTTCATAGATCACTGTGAAAATGACGTTGTGCGTTGAAAATTGTTACGTTGACCTAGAAACTTCAAAGAGAAAAAGCTCGTGTTTGCGAGTTTTTAGTGTGACACACAAACAGATTTTCTGTTTTATTGTTAAGATTTGAAAAAAATATACGATATCAGTCATCTTCATAATTTATTATGTAAAATATAATTGTAAATAGCATAGCAAATTGTATTTCATTTTTTGTCTTCCTAACGTTTATATTATCTTCTGTTATTTTATATTTGTAAAAAAAAATACGTTGGACATTAGTATTGACTTTCAAGTGGTGTTCACTTTCACGGACACTGAAATTTTATTCCTTCAGCAATCGTCGAACTGAAGTCATAATTGGGAGCAAATTCATCATCAGAAGAATCCATTTACCGTTGACCTTAAATAACACCTAATAAAGTATCTAAAGAATGCTACGGCCGAAATAAAACACTAAAATGTTTCAGCAAACGGGCCAGGGAATTTCGCATTTAAGAGTAAATGATGGTCGAATCGACGCGTGGGTACCTATACCATCCACCGTCCGGCCGGGAGTAGAGAAACGATTTAAAAACACGAAAAACGCGATGAAAGTGAAGAAAAAGTGTATATTTTCACGGTCAGTGGTGCCATTATTCACCAGAACGAAGCGGCTGTTTCAGCGATTGGTGGTATGAATTCTGCGATGGCAGGACTTATGAGTGTTCGTTTATTATTGGTCGTTTTGAGTTAAGTACCGAAACATGCTACAAATATGAGCAAGTTTCAGTGGTATTAATAATATATCCCTCTTAAATGTTATAAAAAAATGTATAAACATATATGTATTCTAAGGTAAGTTTTCACGGGGTTTGCCCAGTTCAGTGTGTATAGTTTCACTTACTTTTGAAAAAATAGTGTTATACTCTTCTGTGCAAAATGATCCAAAAAATCCGCCCGGATCTCGCACGGACGGGAGGTGGCGGGAGCGCACGACGACCTCTTCATCGGAAGAATTTACTGTAACTGAACAAAATGGCCGACAAACACACGGGACCAAACAAACTGACCGTTAAGATCCCCCCTACATGCCAGGTTCGCCAACTCTGAAACAAAACAAAAATACTCCGGCCTCAGGAGACCTTGTAACCTTACTTTTAGGATGACCCTCGTAATTAGCCGCGCTGACAACAAAACGAATCAATTTACTCCAGAAAGGACCAGTGTTGTTTTCTTTGTTCGTCTGTGGGGTATAGAAACGTGGACACTAAACCAAGCACTAACCCGGAAGGTAGAAGCTTGAAAATTAGCCCATGTAGGCACATCCTGAAAATACACGGTACAGATATGGTGATCCTTAATTTTTGCCGATTTTTGCGAAATTGTACTAAGACAAATATAACATCACGAAGAGCGACACAAACATGACGTGTCATTGAGATTACCCCAATAATAGCCAACCTCCGATATGAGAGGATAATTCTGCCACAAGAAAAAGATGCAAAATTTTTGCTATTCAATTCCACAACCGAGATAGTTACAAAACTAATTATTATTCAATTAATTGAATTTATATAGGATACTTAATGGTCTAAAAGTAGTTTCCAGAAGGACATCAAGGAGAACTATGCGAAGAAGTGCTCTGAAAGAATGCACTCGTCCCTCCATGCACATTACCATAGCGCTGCAGTACCTTGGGAGCCATAATACTTGGCAATATTGTGTTATTATAAGTAACCTTCAGCTTGTGTCATTAGGATTATGAAGTAACCGTACATTATTATGTCAGATCATAGAATTATTGAATATATATAATCATAAATTAATATATACCTATTATTTCAGTATTCATGATGATAAGTATAGTAATTAAACCAACCTCTCGACAATGATAAGGCATCCGTTGACAGACAGAAATAGAAAGATTATTTTTAAGTAACCTATACATTATTACAAATAATGATCCAACAGGGTGGATTCCTTAAATCTTTTTACTAGAAAAGGTGACGCAAACCACCACACTTCAGGAAATATATGATTTATTTAATATATAATCTATATATAGGTGAAGTGGGAAACGAAATTATTCGTCGAACTGACACCACGAGAAACATTAAATATTGTTTTATCTAATGAGTTTTCCTGAAGTCGATGTTGCAGATATACCTGTTATAACATTATTCTTGCATTATGAATAGTTATCCTCTATTTGCAATATCTCGAGTATAAGTGAATTCTTTGTACATCGCTTTTCGATTTTTACCGTAATCTTGACAAACTTCCACCTATTGATGTCAAATAAACGCCAGTACAAACGCTACCGTAACAAATAATTAATGATTACACCGACGTGAGTTATTTGGACATAGGTGACCTTATGGAAACTAGGGCAACTGCAAAATAAGTGTACCTATTTGATATAGTTGTACCCTTGATAAATTCGATCTCATATCCAAATACTGTACAAAATTCATACTCTTTCCTCCTCTATAAAATCCTTAAGAATATCATCATGGACGCTCTCTCTCTTCGCTTAAGTAAAGACAGAACCATTGAAATCCCAACCCACCACTCGCAATATTTACTCACAATTTCTTTCACACTGCAAGCATCGCCCTTTAATCACAAACCCATCGCTTTTTCTAATTAAAGTTTTTTTTTAATTGACTGAGACACACGGCTCCCTTACATCAGTTACGCCAGTACAAACGGCAAAATGTATCGCCTCTAACTTAATACTCGTACACACATAAAGAAAAGCTTATATCAATTTTCGGCAGGAGATTATTTTATCACCATAAATTCAAAGTGTACCCTAATGTGTAAAATAATGAGATACGAGATGAATTATTGCGCATCTTGGTAAAATTGATCTAACGTGACACGAGATAGATTAATCACACTGTAATTCTTACCAACTCATAACAAAGATGGAGATTTATATAGAAAGAAAGTAATGCAACATAAAAAAGAAACAGAATAAAGCAAATCACGCCTGAATGTGGTGGGAGTCGATTGAAAGGAATTATTCAAGTTTTTCGGAGATTGTTCGAAGTTACGCACGATTTCTTCGGAGCGACACACAATGCTGGAGAAAATTGCGGGATTTTTCGAGGCTTATATTTGCAAATTCAAGGAAAAAACCTACAGACTACACAGTATACAGAAAATAAAGGCGGAAATCTTACTCTTACAAAATTGGAAATACACTAAAATTCAAATAACTTAGACTTTGATCTCATAAAGGAACAAAATATATTATATATTGGATTTTAAAAAAAGCTAACAATCACGCTTTTTCTCGGCTGGGGTAGGCAGAGAGGGTGTACCTCCCAAACAGTTTTGTCTTGGCACACATGCCAAAATGAAACTTATCATTGCTTAAGTGTATGTATAAATATTTCCTCCAAATAGATCGTTTTTCAGTGGCTGAAATTACTGAAATTACAAGTGAACATAAAAATTCCTCGTAAAACTTCAATCGTATTCTCATAGATTTTCTAGAAGTCATTTAAAATCATAATAAACAGTGACAATTAGAAAAACTGTTTGGGTTTAAAATAAATTAAAGTGTATTTAACTGAGATCAGTTTAAAAGTGATAAAACTAATTAGAAACAGTTCCATTCATCGTATCTCATCTCATCAAAAGTAAGATAGAAATATTTTTCATTTCATTCAATTAGCTAAACTAAACAAAAACCTAGAATGATTTCGACGTTAAAAAGCGTTCGACGCGTGCCAGATTCAACATCATACATATTTACAGAAATTGAATGTTTGTTATTGTGGATTATTGAAATAACAACGTAAATAGTAAATAAACAAACAATTATCTCATTGCTACCGAGGCGCCCACAAATCGAGAATTCCCACGCTCCGCTTAATTTGATCATGACATCATCATTAAAATTAGGTACCGCAGCCTCCCTCTCCAACGAGCTGCCAGAAGCATTATGTTAAGATACAATAAACTCGATAACAATGTGAAAACCGGCCACAAAGCGGGTATTTAATACATAAAACAGTAACTAAACACAAAATATATAAAATGAAACACTAAACTTTGTGTAATCATTTAAATGTCTAGCAAAACGACATCTGCTTTCGGCACTATCGTACTTTTGTCGGGGTAGATAGATATAAACATACAAGATGGCGGCCGAATCGGAAGAAAAAATATATTAATAATTTTAAAATGAAAAATGAGATCGATTAAAAATGCCGGTTTCTTATAGGGTCTCGGTGGCTTAATTGCCAGAAGCGTTACTCCCGGATAGAGCAGAGGTCCGAGTTCGAGTCTCGGTTGCGACCGTCATTTTTTCTGTTTCATATTTATTAATATTATTTCAATAATCAATATAAACATACGAGATAATCGTCATTTTCTATTTATTGTCCAAGTCGGCGTTTACATTCAAGGAACCATTTCGACCAGGCACAGGGCCTGTGCTTCACCCATTGCAGGGTAGTCTCTCCTTGCAGCCTCTGCACCTGCTTTTCTTACCATTTTTTTATCTTTCCTCTGGAATTACTGCCAGAATTTTGTGCGGATCCCGGTCTTCTGAAATTCTGAGTTCATGTCCAAGCCACCTTATCTGGGACATGTATTTATGATGCTTCGATGCCAAGCACCTCCAGGATTGTCGAGCTTCTTACTCGATCCCATTTTATGACTCCCGCCAATCCTGTTAAAAATCTCATTTCGGCAGCTTGAATTTAAAACTAAAGTTTCGCACCGCATGGAAAATCACCAGAAGAGTTGTGGATACTGAATCTCCCTGTTGAAAGACCACCACCAGAATTGAAAAGTTGGTAGCATTCTCCGCCATCTTGAAAAAAGGGATAAATTGTTTTTTTGCCATAACTCGTCTCTCCATCACGGTACGAAAATAGCGGTTATATTTATTTTTGTTGTTGTTTTTTTACGCTCTACAATTCAGTTTTTATGAATTTTTCACCTACGGTTGATCGTTGTTGATGTATCGAACGTGAAAGTAAAAAATAAGTGATTAAAACTTGTTTTTTGCTGTCCTTTCTCGTAATACATATCGAAAAAAATGTTTATTATCAAACTTGTAGAACATTTTAATACCTGCAGTTTTTTTCAGAATAAAAATACGACTTTTAGTGCGCCGTAAGGTCGACCGGAGCGTCGCCACGTACTATGTATGTTTGCAAACCGGGTTACCGGCTCCTGCACCCTTAGTTAAGGGACATGCAAATGTAAACCATAGCTATCCGTTAATAGTTCCTATCCGTAAAATAAGCTAATAACAGTATTATAATCGATAGGTAAGCTAAAATGTACCAAATTATTATAAAAAAGGAAGTCATTACAGCAACGTGCAGGTACCTACTGCTTTAATGTTATTTGTCTCAACTAGCGATGGGAAAAGCTTCACAGATTTGTGAATGCTTCACGAATTGATGCTTCTTCAAAATGAACTCTTCACGATGAACCCTTCAATTGAAGTAACATATTAATCACAGCATTCCTCGTCGGGGGGGAGGGGGGGGGGGGTTAAATAATAATATTTTCGGGGCAGCTCTCCCAACCACATAAATTGATGTATGTATGTGCATTATTCTATGGCAAAAATTATAGCTTGTCTATTACTGGTTTCTCTTCTATGGTTTACGGGATGACGGCTGTCAAAATTGTTTGAATCTTAAGAGTTTTCAAGGTTTGAATTGACATTGTTTCATGACTTAAAAGGGATGATGTACAATGAGTATGCACAAGGAACTTGCAAAAAGCAAATGAAGTACTAGCAAAATTTCCAGTTTCTGTAAGAGCGATATAAACTTCTTTCAGGGCTTGAGATACGATTTGAATATTCTTACTGTACAGTACTCAGTTTGACAGTTTGGTTAGCAATAGGCTGAATATTGCGCAAATGACGATTCATATTAAAGGCATTTCCCCCCTTTATGGATATAACTTCAGAACAAAAGTTGCATTTGGCCTGGTAAACCTCATCTTCCTTAAAATAAACCCATATTTCACTTTGCTTTCTCGTTGAACGGCCAGTCATAATTTTAGGTAGAGATTGAAAGGTATGTTTGTAAGCTGAGATATTATAAAAGTTCAACAAAATAATTCGTTCACAATTCAAAATCACCAAAAACACTCGGAAAAACTAGTGTCGTATAGACAAAACAAGCAAAAGAAATCATAAGCAAATGTCACGAGTACGTGCGAGGGAACGGATAACTAAAAAGATACTTCATTGCTTCATTCATTCTTCGAACTAAAATCGAAGGAAGAAGGGAATGAACAATTGAACTGTGGATGATGCAATATTTCAGTCTTTCGAACGAATGAAAAATTGAAGTTCGAAGTAGATGCCATAGATTGTTCAATCGGAAGTACCAACTTAACCAACTTCAATTGAAGTATTTGTTCAATGAAAAATGAATGAAGTTGGGACTGCTGTCAAAAGAAGTACTTCTTTGAAACAGTTCTTTCAAAACTGTCACAACGCTAGTCTCAACCCCTGGGGATACGGTACCGAGCGTCAATATCAAAATGAGGTAAAACAATGGCTCGAGGGTACAGTTACCGCACCTTAAATAATGAATTTATAGTCAGAGTACCTTACCTACCCATCCCATACGACGAAATACAATGTTCATTTTATCATGGGCATCATTTTCACGCAGACTTAACCATAGATTATGTTCACTATTCAGTAGTGTCACTTTATTATATTTAGTAGTTATCTACTAGTGAGGTAAATATTGATAATGGATTTGAGACAGTGTATCAATATTTTAGCACCTCCTATTATTGTTCGAAGGGAGAGTCCAGAACAGGGATGGCGAACCTACGACACAGAGAATTTGTTATAAGATGAAGAGGATCTTGCTTTTCGTCGTTTGCTCGTGGTCCAAGCGCAGCGAACGTTTAGTCGTCTACTACTGCGTGCGGTGAATTTCTATATATCGACCCGTTAGAATAACAAGGTTCCGATAACACGGTAATGTCATGCGATAATGGGCTCTATAGAAAGCTACTTTAGATTTTATTCTCGCAGTGCAGTGCGGTGTCAGATGGAACCTTGTTATTCCAAAAGGTCGATATATTATGTCCATTTGAAACAGTTACTTGCGTTTACGCAAACAATCTATCTATTATTTATCTAAACAAAAATCTTTTTTTTTTAATGTTTTTTTTTTCCTATAAAACTGTCGACGTAAATGCATTATTTGGAAAAAAAAATCCCGGATTACAGTACAGCGAATATCATATAAAATGTAGGGAAATGAAAATATATTAAAAAGTGATAATTTTTATTTAAAATAACATATGATTAATCATTTTGACACACTTGAAGAAATAGGTTCGCCTTCCCTGGACGAGATTACGAATGACAACATCACCAGAAAATCTGACATTCGGTAAATAGAGTACAAAGTAACCATTAGTTTGATGTCAGCCGCGTTTGAGGACAGTTTTGAAGGGAAAATACTATGAAATAGCGGCCGTAAAATAGTTGTCTATATATACAATAGTATACTATCAAGTGAATAATTATTTTTTTCTATATTAATTATTGAAATAATATCAATAATCTTCAACGTAAATATGAAACAGAAAAAATAACGGTCGCGAACGAAACTCGAACTCGGAACCTCTACTCTATCCGGGAGTAACGCTTTTGCCAATTGGGCCACCGAGACCTTATTAGAAATCGGCATTTTTAATCGATATCATACTACTTTAGAAATTATTATTATCATTTTTTAATTATTTCAGTTGCGATTTTTTAGAAAAAACATAAGATTGTATAATATATTCCGATTTTTTTTTAAATAAGAGAGCAGAATGTAAATGGACTTGGCGGTAATGCATATGATTATACGTAATAAATTAATGAAGCTATGAATAAAACACAAAAAATACGAACACTAGTTATGTGTATTAAAAATAATGGTTAAGCGATACACTACGCTAGGCATATACGAGTATACTGTAATTATGAATATGCGTATTATTAGCGGAATTTACCGTATTACTTCATGCTCGCAGTTTCTAAAAGGGTAAACAGGCAACTGTGGCTCGGCCGAAAATAAATACATTTAACAGTGCAGGTGAATGTTTCACAGAACATTTCCAAACATGTCAGCCATCGGATGTATCAAACGTGGATGATGCCAGCATATTATTTTACATCAAAAATCAATAGTATATTAAATCATATTCTTAATAATCAGGTAAATTTGTCCAGTAGTCCAATATTAGGTATATTTCCTGTAAACTCATAAAATTTATCATTATTCTTTAATCACCTTCTCAGTAGACGTTTTGTCTCTTTCAATTCATATTTTCTGTCTCTTACTCTCTATTCCTTTGTTATAATTCAAATGTTATTCTATTGTTTTCTCATTTTTCGGTTATTTCATTTTATATTTTGTTCTCCCTCTGTATGTATACATAACCGCACGCTTTGTATATTTTGTTTAGTTTTATTTTGTACCCTGATGATGCTTAGGCTAAGCGAAACCGGTCCAGATCTTATTTTTCTTCCCATTTCCTCGAGCTCCACAAAATACCTCCAATTGAGAATTCCGTAGTCCAACTGGCTACGGACAGTTTTGTTGTTATCACATAAAAAAAAATGACAGACTGGTACGTGTATTTGATTGAAGATCTTCTTGTAAATCAGTAGCAATTAATTCGGCCTCGTTGCCCACTAAGCAAACGTACCTACACATAAACTGATACATCATAGTCTGCGAGTGCGAGCATTCGGGCGGCCAGACAAAACACGGCTGCAATGCGCCCGAATACCTTGGGCGGCAGTGCGCCGGGGCGGCGCTGGCGCTGGGCGGCTGCCAGGCGCCGCCCGCCCCACCGAGCGAGTGCCGACACTGAGTCATGCGGTCGCATGCTGCACCTTACACCTTACAGCAGCTGCAACAACTATCGCACTGATTTTCCGGGTTTGGGGTTTCGCAAATCAGTGCGATATGGACGGATTATGAACCGGTTGGTTCGATTTATTCCAAAACTACGTCGTCCTTGATAGAAAATAAGTTTTTTTTTTTAAATTCGCTTTATCACTTTTTGAATCGACATAACGACCCACTCTTCCATGTTATTTACTGTTTTTCACGTTAGATTTGAGTGTGAATAATGTACAAGGAAAATGGTTCTTGATGGGAAATATTTTAGGACGTCGTGGAGTGAACACTTTCAAGGAAAATGTCATGAGAACATAGTGTCATTTCCAAACTAATACGGACGTGATGAGAAGTGAAAAAATCATTCAATTACACCCGAAATCTGTATCGCTGTGGAAGAAGCGATATCGGGGGCCGGATCTACAGTGGGTTAAAGTTCGTTTGACGAGTCGGAATGACTTTCTTACTAAATAATACTTATTCATATAGGAAAAGAGGGATTTTTAGTTTTTTGTATTTTTTGCGCATTTTAAAAGTCGATCATCAAAAAAAGTTTTAATAAACACACACATTAGATATATGTATGTTTTATACCAGCAAGTATATAAAAAATATATTTTCTTACATTATAATTATTTTTAAAAGATCTGTTTTCAATTAACCGCCAATCGACCTCCAAATGTTCTTCTTCTGTGTTCAAATGATAATTTTTTTTTTTTTTTTTAAATATTGTAATAGAGCATTTTTTGATCTATACCACAAACATATATATATATATATATATATATATATATATATATATATATATATATATATATATATATATATATATATATATTTTTTTTTTTTAAATTTTCTAACTAACGATTAATATATATTTTTTTTAAACACGTTACTCGATGATCTTTGAACAGGTTTTAATGGGCTAAAAAACTGTATAATAAATATTACAGCATTTTATCTATATAAATTGAAAATATATACTCGTTTATATATTCGTGTTTCACTAGATTTACCCTATAATTTGGGGGAATTTCCCTTGATATTCCTTATTCTGTCGAAAATGTATATTTTTTAAATATTATATTAACTGCTGGTGGATAAATTATATGCTTCAAAGAGTTTGATTGGGGAGGTAAATTGTGATGTTTTTATGGAGTTAACACTAAAATTCGACCGGTTCGGGTCTACGAGCGGATACCAGGAACTAATCCATTTTAAGTAGCAATCTACCATAAACTTGTCGCGGATTTTTTTACAAAATGCGATGAGGGTGACACATACGACCAAAATTATAGCTATTTTAGCAAATCTCGATAATATCGTCTGCTCTCTCTCAGCCTTAATAATGTCAGATTGCACTTTTATTGAGTTGACTGATACTGTTTTTATATTCGGAATATGCAGTTTATAGGCGGGGCCATATACAACGAATAATTCCGCCTTTCGTCAAGTTCAGAGACTTGTTTTTTTTTAAGAAAATGGTGGTTATTATTATTGGTTTTGATCTTATTGTTGAGCAGTGCTATGTTTTATATTATAATTATTTAGAATGCAGACCACCATGATACGGGCATATGCCTAGTTTGGGAGGTCGTAATATACTGTATATTTAATATTTTTGTAAAAAAATAAATTAATGAATTTGAAAAAAAAAAGTGAATATATCTCAATACCGGTAAACGATCTAGAATCTAGAAAATGTCATGATAAACATTACTATAAAAACTGAAGAAAAAAATGTTTCAATCGACAAGGTACAAATTACTTACATCCCGAAAACATTTGATATTATTGTTACCGATTTATCAAAATTAATTCCAATGCGAGAGCCTCGGGCAAGCCCCCGTTTTTGTAGCGTCATGTTCAACTAAATGGGCTTTGATATTTTCACAGATTTGCACATAATATAGTGTTAACATGGTGAGGGTTAATTTTGAGATTACCGAATACATATCAAAGCATTTGTAAATTTTAGTTTTCATAAGTCGTTGGATCTTCGAAGGAAATATATAGCTGTGACTCGAGCACATACCGATCTATTTATATGAATTAGATAAAACTAAAACTAGTTAAATAGTCCTTGGGCCGACCTAGCCAAGCCTTTTTTCGATGGAATTCTCGCGCAGTGAGCCGGGGTCGCGTGACTCGATAATTCAAATCTGACCTTGCCCATTTCATTGCTGTCCTTTTTATAAATTAACACGTTCACAGAGAAAGACCACCTACGCGAAATTACTCACTAAAACTGAATGGAAAGTTAGACAGATATTTTTTTAACGGGTAATCAAGATGAGTTTGAAAAACCCAAATCATTAAAGTAAAACAGTAAAGAGAGAAGAAATTCTTAAATTTATTATTTTGAGAATATTATCTTCCCCGACTTAATGCCCACGCCATGACAAAAAATATGTTTGTTTAAATGTCAACTTTTTTTATATTTCGTATGATTTGGACAAAAAAATATAAGCGATAGAAATAACAAACATTGATATTGACTGGGGGTTCTAAAAATTTTTTTTAGCCAATATTATATCGCTGTCATCAGATCGTAAAAAAGTAATTAACCAAACATACAAAAAACAAACCAAACTATCTTCTTAAAAGGATCTAATTGTATATTAGCAATAAAACATATGCAATAACCTGCCACAAAACATCAAACACATAAATGATCTCATCATTAAAAAGATTCTAATCAAACGAATGAGCGAGAACCGACACATTATTTTCAAACATCTCAATATACAGAAGTAATATTAATTTAATGTATCTCTATTTTGGGGTTATTGTGTGTTTTATTTCTTCTATTACGTGTAGGTGTGTAATATATATTTTCTTACACGACATGTAATAATCACTATTGCTATTAGCTAAACCTTAATAGGTACAATATTTTATTGTGATGTTTGTGTGTAAAATAAAGAAATTTTGAAAAAATCAAAACCGCTTAAACTTAAGTGCGCCTTAAATATTTAACTAAAATATCTTTGAATAATCATATCATACTTAGAGTAACAATAACTCTAAGGATAATATGTTGAGGTGGCCTTGTATTATCCATCACAACTAATAAATTTGATTTCTTCAGACCAATAGGTATCCGGTCTCCTACGTATTTCCTGAAATAGTTTGGCAATGCCACAATAATTATTTAAGTCAAGTGTGTTTTTTTTTTGCTAAGTGCATGAAATTCCACAATAAATAGTGCACGTTAACGTCATAATGATAAATGGAAACGTAGTAGCTGTTTTTATTCAAACCGTCTAAAGAAAACGCACGAATTCCTAACATATTGCTTCAGAAAGTTATTTAGAGAAAGCTATCAGAGTATTATAATTAAATGAAACAATAAAACTTATTTTATACGTAGACCGGTTTCGGAACAACCGATCCTTCATCAGGGCAAAAGATATTACTGATTATATTAAGGTTACTTTAGAAATTGAGAACCTTATATTTGACAGCGTGTTTCAGGGTGGTACAGTCAGTCGTTAGGTTACGTTACAGTAGGTGAGCCAATAGCGGTACACGTTACAGTACGCAAATACAACATTTATTGTAACATTTTTTTTATTATGGCGTTAGTATTATTAATATTTTTTACTTGTATTATTTTTTTTTTCTTTCGAATTTCTGTTAATTTTTATTTGTTAATATTATTATTACTATGTATTCATATCAATTATGGAAGGTATTGCATTGCACTACTCCTGCATACCTTCTGAAATAAAACTTTATTTATTTATATTTTTATTTATGTTAGTGAAAAAAAAAATACTTAGATGTTCATGAAAAATCATCCCCTTTGCCTTGAAATACGGTGTAGGTGTATATACCTGTACGTTTTATGTGTCTCGTGTAACATCGAAGGGATAGAAGCAGCAAGTTAAGCACTCAATTATCAAAGAACAGTTCTCTCGTATAATGACTGGCTTCCGCAAAGGAAATGCTGCAGTTTATGAGGCCTCACTTATAGGGCATTTTAATTGCTCTTCTTGAGAATGGTGGTCAGCCAATGTACCGAGCAACTTAGATCAAATAATAGTCGATGGCCAAGTGGGCCATCTTTATTTCGTCTTAGCCTGTATTCTTTGAGTATCTGGCTTATTTACAACTAACTTACTACGTATAACTACATAGCACAGGTCGTATTCAATGTTCAATTTACGAATATCATGTATTTAAAATAAATATTATTTTTATATTATTCTCTAAGGTTGGAATACATCCAGAATAAATACATTTATTTTATGTATTATTATCAATTATGGAATGTGTTGTATTGCACAAATCCTGCGTACATTCTGGAATAAAACTTTATCATTTATTATTATAAAAGGTATTTAGTCCATGAAATTACGTACTAAATCTTTTTATAAACAAGTAACAACAAGAAGGACGAGGGCAAAATGTAATATTTTTCCCATTGTTATTGTTTTTTTCTCACGGTCTTAACTATTTTCAGTGAACATAGCATCAAAATACCATAATTAAATAAATTTACTCGGTATGATAAATATTTTCACAATAAGTATTAAATTACGAGATCATCACTTCAAGAAATCAATAATTGACATAATTTTATCAGAAAAAATACGTTTGTTGTTGTTAGAATTTTGTATTCACAATTAAAATAATTAAAAATATATTTAGGTACACGAATCAAAGCCCCTCTCCCTTATTTATATATTCATACGCATTTTAAATACCCACATAAGTAGCAACCTCAAAATAATAACAATCTATTCCATAGTAACGTTGCCATTCTGCATGCAGCCATTGAAATGTGGTTCATGATATCATCAAAATATTATATCTAAATATAGTTGTATTGTCATCGAGTGCAACATTCGCGGTATACGAGCAACTTAATAGTCAATATCGTGACTCAAGTGCATCCGAGAACAGAGAACACTGCACAGTGCACAATGCACATACAACCATAGCAGCTGCAGGCTGGAAATACAGCGGAAATTATATCAATAAGAGAAGTATATCAACAACCAATAAAGTAGATAGATAGGTGGTAGAGGTTGCTATTTGGACACTTAATTATTTTAAAGGGACAAACTATTTAATCGGTGCGTTTAAAACGTCAATATTTTTTAAACATCAACTATTCATTTGAATAGTAACAGTGGTTAGTCACTGTCTGCTGCGTTTTCTTAGTATATTAATTATTCACTAGAATTTTATTACGCAAAATTGTTGACATAAAACTCGCGCTTGCGTAGGTACTATTAAATTCATTATAAATACAAGATAGCGAAAATTGCAGCGCGCTAAATATTCATCTAGTAAATGGCTTATTAATTATTATTACCAACCATCGAAACTTTGTAAATGTTTTGAAGCATATTAAGCCAATTTCCCTTTTTCATCTGCTTGAAGGATCAATCTAAATACATAGTAACAATATGTTTCCAAGAATTGAAAAAAATATTTCTTTTTCGTTGCCTACTCTGAACTCTGCGGCTCTAAACTACCCGATGCATGATCACTTAGTGTCCCTCTCATATTCACCCATTCCGCTAACACCAACTGATATTTATTTCCTACTGTATATTCTTTACTCTGTGTAGTATCAACATCTTCATGGATTGAAATATGGATCACTTAGCAAGCTTGCGCGGGCCAGTAATTTCTCGCTACTCCACTCGATTCACAAGTTGAATCAGTTGCACGATGAAGTCATATGACGCATCACAGACACCGCCAGCAGCGAGATGCATAATAACATGAATAACTCTTCTGTGCTCGGCTCCTCGATGGAGGAATGAGGGCGGCACCTGGCGCGGATTATAATATTCGAAGGAAGCCGAACAAACATTATTATTGGCGTCACGCGATCTCATAATACCAACTTTCCCAAGGCCGCTGGATATTTTATCAATGAAGGTTAATCCAATTAAAGAAAGATTAAGAAAATATTGTCAAGGTCACCTTGCAAATTTTCTTGTGATCTAAAAGTAACTACTTACATGGCATTGGTATTTTATTATAATAACATGTTCTGGGTACTTTGTTTCATTCTATGGCGTGGAAACATAGAGACCTTGACAAAAGCTTCCACAAAAATCTGGATGCATTTGAAGCAGAATATTTGACTCTCGACGCGGAAACTCCTCCCAGTGGCAGACATATTAACGGAAAAGGGTGGAATGTATGAAGAGCAAGTCAGTCTACGAAGTGCAGTGGAGTTGTAGTGCGACACCATATTTATAATGAATACCATTAAACAAAAAAAGTTCTACTCTTCATTATATCTGAAACTTAAAGAGAATTAGTACGAAAGTTGTACAGCTATAATATGACCACATTGACAAACGTGGAGGACAAATAGCATTTACCCACCCCAAGAAATGTTAGTATTCTAATATGAAAAAAATATTTTCCCATCGTAGGGATATTGTTTTTGTGGAAAATTTTGTAAAATAACGTAATAAGCGTTTAATCTTCATTTCACATTGGGAAGAAATTGATTTTTATAGTACTTTTATTTGTTTTGCATATTTTAAATGAAACAAAAACACATATTATGTTTACCTCGTCAACATCTCGCAATTTACCTTAAAAATCCAACCCTTTTTGAAGCATAAAATAATTCAGTGCGTTTCACAGCTGCAATTTTTTTTACTGCAAAATATGGATTCTTCAATTTGTTCGTTTGATACTTCGGATCTACAAAAGATATGCATATTTTATTTTGTAAAGCTCAGGAACATATTTATTAAAACGTTTTCCGGTCAGTCTAAAAAACTAAATTTACCATATTGTATATCATAATAATGATTGCTTAAAAAACCCGGTTAAAGCAAAGGAAGATATGTTCTATTTGCAGTATTTCATTAAAGCATCTGTAATATTTTTAGGCGATCAAATGTTCAAATCAAAAACACATGATTTTGTATTATTTTACAATGAATTGCCATGACATTATTTAAGCTCGTAAAAGCCGGAACTGTCAGACAATCAATTCACCACTAATTAATTTACCCTGAAGAATTTATGTGAATAAAAAACAATGTGATATAAACACGATTCGTCATTCTCATCACGAACTAGGTCCCAGCGGAGACATACATACGAGTACATATTGAATCCTATCACCTTTCTCTTTCAATAGACTGCGTTATTACGAAATTCCTACAAATCGATAGTCACTTTACAGAAGAGACAAAATACCGTATAAAAAAGCATCGGGATATCGAAGAAGATTAAATACACTTTGGAGTGAAATAAAGTTAATTTTGAATTTAATTTTTCAAAAATGGTTGATACGAGTTAACAATTGTTATTTGTATGTTCCTATGTGACGATACGCAGAAACAACTTAGTTTATTTCAATCAATTATCTGAATCTGAATTGAACTTAAAGTATTTAATGAAAGAAAGAAATTAATATGCTATTAAATTAGATTTTCATTTTAAGTCTAATGATTCCTCAACAAGCGATTCTATAATATTTGTATCAAATTGACCAAAACCACGTTCAAAATATATTCTCATTTGTTGATATCTTAAACTATAAAGTATATTCGAAAATACGCCACCCAAATAGCTATAATTGTTGATGTACAATATGATTTGATAGCAGTACAGCAACACTTAAAAACTTCATTTTATGATTGCCACGATATGACATCTAGGTTTATAATATCGCTGTGCTAGTTCAATACTATAACAAGTCAAAAAAATATTAAAAATATTATTGGTGTTTTTTGACTCCTTATAACATAAGAAATCGAAAGACACCCATAAGTCTTTTTTTTAAATTTGTTATAGTATTGAATCAGCACAGCCATATATCATATGATGATACGTGTTGCCAATTTGAGTAGACCAAAGTGTTTTCAACGTTCAAACAAACAGAAGGACAAGTATCGTTTGTCAATATTTAAATGCAACTAAATAAATTGAGGTGCAGAACTCTATTTAAAAAAAAAACATTTACGAACCGTCAATTTATGGCCATCGATATATATATATAATCATCGGTTATTCAACGTGACATCTTCTTATCCAATTCATAAAAGTCCATATTTATAAAAGTTACATAAAACGAGAAATTTGACATACTGTCACCTCGTGATAATTCTTTAGAGCGATGTGGAAAAGATGGTTGATGGGATTCTCACTTAAGTTCAGCGCACGCAGTGGTTTAATTCGACATTTCAGTAAACAAGACAAAGCAAAGGTATAAGATTTTAGATGAACCCTTTAACTTCTGATTACAAATCTATACCTGTTCACAATATGATGACGGTCCGCTACACTTATTTGACGTGTAAATAAACTTAATTTAGTTATTTTTTTTACTTTTGTAATAGATATTTGATGAAAAAATTACTATCGTCTAAATTACATAAATAAATATTACACTATTGTGTATTAGGAACTCAAAACTGGTGACGGATGAATGAGAAACTAATCATTATCAAACGATGTTGCGAACCAACTGCTCCAAATTTGTCTATCCCCTGAGGTTATCAAAATGAATTAATTTGTCGTCTGCTGCCTCAGGAGGTTGGCGTTTTGTTAACCTCTCCGCTTCGCGACAAATACGACGAAAATTGACCATGTCGGCGTCTTCCTAGACGCAAAATGTTTTTTTTTTTAATCTTTACGAATTTAATCGATTCATTTTTAATTTTTGACTGTCTAAGGCTCGGTGGCTAACAGGCAGCAGTAATCCATATTTACCTCGGTTAGTGATCCTAATGTAGAGGACAGATGTAGCTACCAGCCACTTTGTAACGGGATATTGGTATTGTAAAATTATTTACTATTCAACAGACAGGTAGTGACTGAAGATGCGAACAAGAGCGGCAACTTGAATTGGATATTCTACAGTTTATGAATCAAGGCTTCGCTAAATTTAGAACTGGGTCATAGTCAGTCAAACGAATGAATTGATATTGGCAGGTAGGAAATGAACCCGCCGAATGATTCAACCTTTTAATCTTTATGGCTATCGGCCCGATAAGCCTCGTCAGCTGAATTTCGTAATAGTGTATTCAACAATGGGAATCACGGCGTGTACCTAGAAATACCCTTAATCGCCAGAGCTCAGTGAATGAAAATATGACTGTACAATAGAACACGAGGTAGAGTGACTATTTCGGGAGAAGTATGTTACCAGAATACTGTTTGTATGAAATATTAAGGATGCACCATACTATTATTTTTTCTTTTGGCACAGATTCTGATCATGTAAGTTTGTCATATTTAACTGTCTCGCAATTGAAATGATTGTCGTAATATAATATTAATATTTCCACTTAGCATAACAGGCATCGAGTAATTGGGAATATTTCAAATAATAGCCGTATTGGGACCCTCCAGTAATCGAGAGCTGCAAAGACTTAGCAGCAGAGCAACCCAACCTTAAATTTAAGTTCGGCGTTAACAGTTTGACAATGGCCTTAAACGCCGAAACAGCTGTCACTAAAAACAAAAAAAAAAAAAAAAACTTAAAATAGCAGAACTCAATATTAATAATAATAAATTTAATTCAATTGAATTATATAAAAATTGAATTTAAGACCTGATGTCGAAAAAATTGTAACAGATATAAAATTTAACTTACTGTGTATAAAAAAAAACTTAAAAGTTGTGTCAGGTAAAAACGCAAATTAAATATGAAACTAGGCTAGGATAGTTGTTAACGGGGAAAAATTACCTATATCAATTTAACATATTCCGAAACAGATTGAATTTTAATTGATATATGTATTTTTTCCTGCTAACAACCGTCTCTTACGTAGAGGCATTGATCAGAATGACGTATAATATATCCTTACCAGCTCGAGACAGATTTCACGTTGGTGGGCATACGTATTTAATTTTTTACAAATTATTAATAGGAATCTAGAAGAAATTAAAAATTAAAAAAAACATAATTACAAAACCCCAAATTCCCCAAACTAGACATAGTTAAAGTGGTCTGCATTTTATTTTAAAACAAAGTATACAATAAAAAAAAACATATCAATAAGAATGCTTTGGAAGACTGTTTGAAAGAAAATAGTGTTACTTTCAACATGCTATTATTAAAGTAGGCTGTTTTACATAATATCATCGAAGTAACTTGTCAATTATAATTGTCGAACTGATGATAACTGGACAATTTGATCAATTAAAAGTGATCAGTGCACCGTTGGATGATTGACGCGCGAGTGGCGGAGTGGGGAGGCATTCCCCTGCCTGTTCATGCTGGTAACTGTCAAGTGGTTATTTCATCATATTGGCCGGTGGCTGCCGGCCGTTCATCTCGATATGGGCATTCCATATCCGAGTTACTTCATCGTTCATCGAGGGCCAAGTTTTAAATTGCCATGTAGACGCACTCGTACCTAACACAGCAACCTGGTAATATTTCTAGTACTAGTGTGCGACGATATTACAAAGTAGAGAAATGTTTTTGGACGATACCGAGGAAAAGAGAATAATGCTTGGTGTAAAATAATACTTAGAACACGTAACGTTCTTCTTCTAGTGTTATCTCCTACACGAGGTTAGCTATCATCAGGGCAATAATCACCCTGCAGCTCCAACCTGGAATAAGTCCGTGGAGCTGCGCTCGCGCCACAGAAGCTAATATTGTATTTGTAGTTTTTCATGATGTGACAAATATATGAGTTCTCTTTCTTTATATTTTATTCGATGGAGAATCTCTACATCCTCTCTCACCCTACCTGCCCAAGGATGCTATAGGTATATCCCATTGAGGTATATCCGCATATCGAGGACTTTTATTTTTCATTATCATTAAGTTGAATAACAACATAATTCGATTGCTTATTATTTCAATACGTAATACTTCAGTTGAACAAAGAGGTAAACTTGTGCATAAAACTCTAAAAATATCATCTCTAATCACAGCTAAACAAAAGTAGATACGGAAAATAGTATAATTTAATTACTCAATTTTATTTACCTCATTGTAAGAAGGTAAAATGAAACAGCCCTAAATATGAAAGGTTAAAAAACATATCATTTCACTGGATTTAGATCACGCAATACTCAAAAATAAAGACAGACATTCCCTGGTTACGAATAACCTGACAATATTTGAAAAACTCCTACTATCAACATAATAAGCGGATGATATTGCTTGTGCAATGATGGGGGCCTTAGCTAGGAGAAGAATTGAACCCACGACACCCGGATGGGAATCCAACACGTTTGTCCATTCAGCTTCAAATCTTTAGCTTTTACTACATTGGGTATTTAGACTAAACACTTAAGTTTCTCAACTAGTTACACGTGAAAAATCAAGGGATGCAACTTGACTTGCCAAGAAAAAATATTAGTCGCATTGATCCCTTATTGATCCACCCATTTCAAATATAGAATAATGTCTGCTAAAATACAATATAGGTGGGTACTTTATTAGGAACGTAGGGATTTGAAAACTTTTTTTAAAAATTAATTTAACAAAAAAAAACTTTTATTTTACAATTAAAATCAGATCCAAATTTGGAAAGATCACACTCGTACGGTCGTACGTACTTGCAAAGAAAAATATGTATAGTTGATGTTTACATTATTTTAATAAACCTATATTAAAATAATATGAAAATACTTCTCCTAATAAACAATACAAATATTTTTTTTACAACTCTCCCTAATATATTATTCCCAATTAGAATCTTCTTGATAAGAATTAATTCCATGTAAACAACAATTATGCCATCGTTGTAATTATTTGAACAGTTTTTAATTTTTTACTGCATTTTTTTAAAGTAAAAAAAACTTTTCGATTCAAAAATTTTAAAAATGTTTTTTAGTGAATTTACTGACTGACTGTACTGATACACGGACGTTGTGAAAGAAAGTATATTAAAGATCGCAATATGCCAAATGAGACTAAAACAAAAAGTTTTAAAAAATCAAGCTCACTAGAAATTATATTGAAATAAAGTATTCTAACATTTGAATAATTTGCAAAGCGCTGAAAAATATTTTACAATACCAACATAAAAACATTGAAAACCAATTAATTTAAATCTTTCATCATCTTTGAAATTTGTAAAAAAATCTTATTAACGACACGAAGCTACGAGTACAACGGCCGCCTACTATTTCCGATAACAAGATTGTAAAATTACATTTTTGGGTGGCTGTGTTCACGTGATCTTACGGGACAAAAGGCGATAATTACCTACAGTCGTTCTTGGACTGATGAATCATTCCTCGAACATTGATCAGCTGACTACAAACAGACTGGCTAGTGTTTAAACCCAGTTAGATGGAACAAGTAAATGGCAATTATGCGGTAATCACACTATCGGTAAAAAGGCCACGGCTGACACGACGCGCCTGCATTGCATTATGGCGGCTGAAACACGATTCTAAAATAAAAATAATGATTTCATCTATAGATCAAAAGTATTATTTACCAGTCAATGTAAGCATAGACGCTAACTGCGTACAAAGATACTACCTTAGCTACATTTTTAACAATTTAAAAGAATTTTTAAATTGGTCGTAACTCGGATTTTTAATATGTCATCGGATGGATTTATCAATGTGCATGTTTCATGAAGTATTATTTTTGTGCGCGTGAAAAACTTGTAATTACTGAAAAATTGAACATATTTGGCTTATATCTAACTTTGCGTGAATGAACGAAGAAAGGAGTGTGAAAATAATATGTGATGCGAAAGTGAATGGAAGAAGTCGGGAACGTTCGAGGAATACGTGGCACGATCAAGTTAATCAAATACTTGAATCGGGCCATGTGAAGAGTCAGAATAACAGAAGAGTATGTATGAGACGATGTATGAATGTGAATGAAGCAAGGAGTGTGTGCCATGATAGAGTTGATGGCGGTCTGTCCTTTCTGCCTACCTCTGCGGGGAAACGGCATGATGGTTAGTTAGTTAACCTCACTTTAAAGAAATAGGTAGGTATTCAAAATTATTAATTAAACTAGTTGTTACCCGCGAAAAATCACGGGATGTTACTTGAATTGCCAAGATGAAAACCAAATATTTAAATATATTATAGACCTGTAAGTACTTTATCGCTTGCCTGGATATTAAAAGATAGTTTTTTTATAATTTTCTCAACATACTCATAAGTTTCAGTAACCTAATTTTCATCAGGGCAGTTACGAGTATCATCAACTGAAAACCAATTTCTACGAAACTATACAGTAATCAGTCAGCTCAAATGATTCCTCCATACTAATACCGCCGTCCTAAATTATTTTCCTGAACAACTTGACCATCCAAAAAACGTGTTCTTACTTATTTTGGCGGCGTAAAATTCCGAAAGTCATTCAATATTCCACTGTGGGTGTTAACAAATACACAATTCACTTCACAGATTTCTTTTTTACAAAAAAAACAAACCAAAACGATAATTCGTGCGATTCACAGCTAAAGGGGTAAAACACAATATTTTTAATAAAAATAATGTTGTTATCAGATTTGGGACAGACCCACGCTACTAACTTAAAGTTACTTTGTATGGAAATAAGGTAGTCGGTTTTATGTAAGTATACCCATCTAAAATAGGTAATTTATCGTTGACTGGATCCTTGAGCATAGTACGAAGATCCAATGAAACTTGGGGGTTAATTGGAGGGTTTTGTTGAGTTTGGTTGGTGTGTGAGTGATTGTTACCTTGATAATTCTCCGGCACCAGGAGCAGCCGGCCAGCAGCAGCACGGCGGTGAGCAGGGACAGGGCCGCCAGCAGCGAGGGTGCCAAGGCCCCCAACTCGGGGCCGGCAGGAGCGCCATCTGCAAAAACAAACAAATTATTACTCGATTCATTTGAACTATTTTCATGGACCTGAATAGGAGGCGAGGCGTGATACGTTTTCAGAAGAAAAAAATGTTTGGCGCTATCAAAGCTTTTCCTTCGACCTATAAAAAGACAGCTGAGTCAATCCCTGACAGGTTAGGCGTACTGCACAGAGCAGATACCATAATAGTACACAACTGCTGACCTTTTACAAATTGCCAGCGCGCCCTACTGTTGAGTTTGGTAGATACCTGTGATCTGCAGCTACCTCTGTACCTTAAAAAAACGACAAATCTCATGCAAAAACGCCCAACAAGCGGATTGCAATAGTTGGAAAGAAAGCTGTGTTTACCGGTAGGTAATTCAATGTGAGGTGCTATGAGTAACTAGCATCATTGATTAATTCCACATCTGTTCACGTGAGACACGATAAACAAATACCCAGCATCCGTACACGCTTAAAATGTCACAGAAACACGGGTCGTATTTATGATAAACAGCTACGCATTTGCATTTTTTTTCCCATTTTCCTTAAGCATATTATTTGACGGCCTTCATAGTCGAGTGGTAAGACGCTCGACTACGAATCCAAAGGTCGCGGGTTCAAACCCGGCGTGCGCCAATAACTTTTATTTAATTAATATGTGTCATAACACATTTTAATTCATATAAAAATAATAAAAAGTATATTTGCGGCACGTTCCAGAGTGGTAGATACTTTAAGTATCGCCCTGGTGACAGATCACCATTCAGAATCGAAACGTTGCTTGAAATGGCTATAGCCGTGTTTGGTGACCAGATCTGAATAGCCAGGTACTTCCCAACCTTCCTCTTCCCAATCTCCTTTCCCTCCCCAGTACCTTCAGCCTCACAACATACCCTATTTGGGGATGCCATAGTCTCACTGGCTCTAGACGGTTGGGAGCAGTTGAGACTCTTGTGCGGTATTCATATAAAAAATAAAAAAAAGCACGAGTATCTTCAGAATCCAGGTACATTACCTCATCTACTATTTCAAATTATAGTTGGAGGTAAAACGCCCTGGTCTAATTTGGTGATGCCCCTGGGAAGACTCACTAGGTTAATTAACTGCCTCGCAGGATATGTGGATATTTTTCATATGACTTAAAACAAGTTTAAGCACGAACTAGCTATTAAGTTCTAACTATATTATGTACTTTTTAAAACCGTTTTTTTTAAATCTACTTTTTCCCTATTTTTACCGTTGTCTTTTTTATAATTATGATTACTTTTTTGTGTTTTATTTGCAATGTATTGGTGTAAAACTGTTTTTGCAAAAATAAATAAAATTTACATTCGAGTCCCAAAAATATTGTTCCCTCTACCCCAATGGATAATAATATTGAAAAATAAGGAAGGATTACTGTTTATGTAAATTCCTATAAATATATTAATCAAAAGAAAGTGAAAAATTACATCGTTTTCAAAAAAGCCTTTAGCAGAGTCAATGATAAAAATAAGTGTAAAAATGAAGACTATCGTATGGCAGCACGCCTACAATACTGAATATTATATAAATTCGAAACATATCTCAGAAGATGATATTCTTCAACGATAACTATGATATGAATAATTCATTCATCTTCTTCGAGTCTCGTGAGCAACAAAATTTGGTACGTTTTCGTCAAATCATATATGAACGGTTCTAAATAATATTATTGGGCCGATGCACGACGTATCCAGATTATCAAACAGAAAAAAATACAGGTGACTAAATTTATGTAGCGATTTCTTATTGCCCTCGCCGATCTTATATTACTCATCAATGTCATTGAGGACACCAACACCTTTCTGAAACTCTCCAGCGCTCCCGGAGTCTATATCGATCACTTTAGGAGTCGCTGCATTAAAACCTCGTCCAGAGGTCTTATGCGCAATTCACAAAACTTTTTTATGGAATCTGACAGGAATGCTCACAAAAGAATTATAGCCCAGCGATTTTTGCCGAGTGGTGGATACCAAAAAGCATAGAGGAAAAAATAATAATATAATATCTATAATTAGAATATCATCATCTTGGCACTTCAATTCTTGTGATTTGCTGAAAAATCCATGATAAAAGCGCGAGAGTGGTGTTTTTTTCAAAATGTGAACAACAAATTGAAAGCAAGTTTGTAGCAAAAAAACTCGTTTGTTTGGATGATGTACCCGACGTGATCAGGTACACAAGTAAACTGTAATAGGGGGGGCGGTCCCGATCTGCGAAGTGCTCCAAGTGGTCGTCTCGTTGTAAGGGAGTCGACTAGGGTTGACTTGTAGGGGCTGGTTCTGCTCTCAAATGAAGATGCTGCGGCGTGGTCCGGAGAAAGTTGTAGTCAGGCGGTCCAGGGGGGCAGGCAATGGTCAGAAGAAAAGGCAGGAGTCAAGTTTTAGGCGATGTCAAGCGGAGAGAAGTCAAGGTAGGTAGATGATGCTGGCGGAGGATGCTGGTGATCTGCCTTCCTCTGGTTTTTGCGCAATTTATATTGCGCTCCAGGGCGCGACCACGGATTTGGGAGATTTGTATGGGGGAATTTTGTTTCCCCTTTCTCGCTCTTCCGGGTCGCTGGCAATTTTGTGGGATAGATTTAATTAATCTATCCCCTTCTCCTAAGCATCACCTTTAACCTCAACTTCTCCACACTCTTCCATCATTTTTATTAAAGTAAGAATAAACATTTTAAAATACAAATACAAAAAAAGGTGCCCGTTTTTGGGCTAAAAATCTTAATTACTAACTTAGCCTAATAATTACATACTTAAATTAACATTGTTTTTGTAGCTGGGAGTCAGGCCTTTACGACGGTATAATTTATTGGGTCGTGTGATTGACCTGGCTCCCGTTATAAGGTCAGACAGATTGATTTCTCTCGCCTCGGTCCGCGCTGAGACTTGCAAAGCTCGGTCGTGAGGATCCGCTCTAGGCCGCTCGCGTTTGCGTTATTCGCAGCCTGGGTCTAGGGATTTTAGCCTCAAGGCCAACCTCTTGTCATTTGCGGCCGAGCGAGCCGAGAGAAACATACATAAAAATTATAGAATTTACAATTTGTATTGAAATCTTAGATCTAACTTATTTCCTACATTAGCGCCGCTGTCGGGGGCATTCGCGTCCGACACACTCCCCCCAAAATGGAGCTCTGCTACACTGCTCGTCCGGAGGCGTGATGTGTCCTCGATCGGCGGTGTCCTTGGCGGCCGGACCCCCGAGCGCGGTGTTGTTGCCGCAAGTGACCTCTAGGGGGGTCGCGGCGGGGCTCTAGCTGGGCAGCCTCCGAGGCTGCCAAGAGAGGACGGCGATTTTTATCGCGGGCCCGTATGTAGACCCCGTGCTGGTTTTGACCCCCTCACGGTCCTGATTTGGCCGTCTGGTGCGGCTATGGCTTCCAGGACCCTTCCGCGGGGCCAGCTGTTGCCCCGGGCAGCGCGGGGTCCATCACCAGTACCAGGTCATCCTTCTTTATTGGCGGGATGGTTGCTGCCACTGTTTACGGGTGGCGAGGGTCGGCAGATATTCGCGGACCCACCGCCGCCAAAACATATCAGCCAGCTGTTGGCCTATCCGCCACTGCTTGCGAAGGCAGACGGTCTCCTCGGCTGCCTCATTATGCCAGGCAGGGTCTGTGTCTGCCGATCCCAGCAGGAAGTGATTCGGTGTGAGTGGCTCCTCGTCACGGGGGTCGACCGATAGGTGTGTTAGCGGCCTGCTATTCACCGTGAATTCGGCCTCCGCCAGTGCTGTATGTAGCGTCTCTTCGCGGGGGCGCTCTCTCCTTGAGAGTCGCAGTGAGCGCCCGCTTGACGGACCGCACGAGGCGCTCCCATACTCCCCCATGTGGGGACTGCGGGCAGATGAACCCACTCCATCCCTTCAGTTGTAGCGAAGTTCTGTACTCGGGTCTTTTGCGGATGTCCTCCACGGCGTCCTTCAGTTCTTTCTCGGCGCCGTGGAAGTTTGTCCCGTTGTCTGAGTATATTACCGCCGAAAATTGCCAGGCTGACATCCTTTGCAATGCCATTATTGCTGAGTCGGTGCTCAGTGGAAGTGGCCAACTCAAATGCTTATAGCCCGTGTTGATAGGCGTAACAGGGCGGCGTATCTTTTTCTCCGCCGGCCCACGGTCACTTCGAGAGGGGGCCGAAATAATCAAGAGCCCTGGTGCGCCAAAACAGGCGCACTCAGGCCAGCCGTGCGGCCGGTAGCGGGGCCATCATCGGCGGGAACGGCTTGCTTCGCCGTATCTTGCACGTAGGGCACAAGTGTATTAGCCGGCGGAGGTTTGAGCGCCTTCGTAACATAGAAGCTCGGATCTATTCGATTCGTGCTGGGATGATCAGCCTTGTTATGGTAATGGCTGATCATCGGTCGAGTGTACGGCTCTCCGCCGTCTAGGATTATCGGTGAGTCAGGCACCCCCTGACTCCCTTTGGCCTCAGAGCCCATCCTCAGTATATCGCAGCCATGTAGGTGGGGCGCGAGTGCTATTAAGCTGTCGGCTGCTATTGCTTTTCCTTT
This sequence comes from Drusus annulatus, assembly GCA_022651775.1. Lineage (NCBI taxonomy): Eukaryota > Metazoa > Arthropoda > Insecta > Trichoptera > Limnephilidae > Drusus > Drusus annulatus. The sequence continues at coordinate 1,326,637 of JAGWCC010000094.1, forward strand.
CTGGATTTCACAGGTTCTGCGCCGAAGGATAATTTTTGCGCGTGGCACATCATGTGTGTTCCGCTGCGCGGACCTCTTTGCAGGCTGAGCGGGCCCTCGTCTGGTCTGCTGGCACCCTGGCAGCATCTCCGAATGAACCGCAGCATCCATGCCGTGGTTCGGAGCAGTTTCCATGAAGAGAACCGGCTGACTGCGGGGAGCGCTGTTCCAGGGTGTATGGCTGTCACCTCGACTACTTCGCCCCTCCACCTCCAATGTTTGTTCGTCAGGCCGGGCCGCTAGAGCTCGTTCTTGGGGCCCATTGGGTCTCGGTGACGTCATGAAGGGGCCGGTGAACCATCGCCCGTCCGGCGAGAGGTCCAGCGGCTCGTCTCTTGTCCCGATGTCTGCAGGGTTGAGCTTCGTGGGGTTAGCGCCAATCAACAATATTGCTAAGCTCGTCGATCTCCCAGACGATTGACGACGAAGGTGGAGTATGTCCGTGGATCCGCGTCCTCAGCCAGCAGAGTACTGTGGTGGAATCTGTCCAAAACACAGTCTTTTGGATAAGCGCCTGGCATTCTTTCTTGTTGGCCGCTAGGCGCGCGGCCATCAGTGCGGCTTGCAGCTCTAGTCGCGGGATAGATAATGGCGCCAGAGGCGCGCACTTAGCGGCTAGAAAGGTTGCCGTCTTCTCCTCTGCGTGGTTTCAATTAAATAAGCCACCGGCATGCCGTCTCAGAAGCGTCGCAGAACACGTGAAGTGTAAGTGGCTCCTTTTGTTGCGCAAAACAGCGCCTTTGTTATGGCTGGCATTGCCTTGTTGTAGCGAACGCGAACACAGCCACTCTGTCCACTTGGCGGCGTGCTCGGCGGCTTTGTATTCTCTCATTCAGCCTGTGGACACGCCTACACGTCCTGAAGCAGCGTCGATCGGATCGTCAGGCACGCCACGAAGCCCACCGGGTCAAAAATTCGCGACGTAACTCAATAGTTGTCGTTTCGTTGGTTGCGTGACGATTTCTCCGTCTATGTCTGTAAATTTGTACAGGAACCGGTCGCCTGCCGGCTCCCATACTAGAAGGCCAATATACGCTCGCTCGCCTCCGCCGCCGTTGATAGGTATCGGAGCGCCCGCCTTTTGGTCAGGCGCACCTCAGCGATAATGCCATGGTTGTTTGAGGCCCAGTTGTCAACACGAATCCTCCGTTGTGCAGCGCTTTGGATACGCTGTTCACAAGGGCGGCGGCCTCCTGCGGGGTATCGACGGGCGTCCAAATAATCATCATGATTTATTGGTATGGCGGCGCCGCGGCAGGCTGCGGGGGAGCTCTCGTTCACATTCCGCCGCGACCTTGTACCCTCACACAAATTGGGCACTACTCGGAGAACATGTTGCTCCGAATGTCATTGACGTCATCTTATACGTCCCTTGGTTCCTCGTGTGGTGTTGGTCTCCACCAAGAAACGTTGGGTATCCTGATCCTCTTCTCGATTTTGATTTGTAGGAACATCTCTGCTATATCGGCCGTTAGACCTGCCCTTCCCAAGGCGTGGGCCAATAGATTTCCGAAGTGATGACAGCATAGGTCGGGCCTGTTGAAGGTTGTCGTTTAGTGACGTACCTCGGCGACTCACCGCAGCATCGGAAAACTACCCGTATTTTCCGGGGTTTGGGTTTTGCACCGCGAAGCAGTGGTAGGTACCACTCTCGGTTTGCCGGTTTTGCGGCTTCGACCGCGGGCCTCCTCTCGCATATCCGCGGGATACTACGATTCTACTGCTTGTAGGCCTGCGAGCGGGCCGTCTCTCGCTAGCTTGCGTTCTAGAGACATTAGCCGGTTCATTGCGCATTGCCTGTTATCTGGCAGGCTTGAAACATCTTCTCGCCAGAGAAGCCCGGTCTCCACCTCTGCTTCGCCGCAGCGCCAGGTGGTTGCCTTCCATTATTCGATCCGCCCGGATCGTAATCGCACTCAGGGCGGTCGCCGTCACCCCAGCGAGTCGACGGCGAAATTTTTCTTGATGAGCGCGGTTAGCCGCTGCTCTGCTCTCCGCTGTCCGCTTCTCCTTGCAGGCTCAGCGGTAGTCGTGGGTGGGGGGTGGGCTCCGCCGTGCGTTATCCATCCCAGCGCCGTGCGGGACACGAGGCGTTTATCGTGCTCTTCTCGCACCTCGCGGGAGACAATTAGGCTGGCATTGTCTTGCCCCAGTAGCGCCGCGGCTTCACCGGCCGGCTGCCACTAATCACTTGTCGGGCAAAGTTTAGCGCCCGCACTGTTTTAGCCTTCACCGCGAAGGTTTTCCCGTCCCCACTGATATCCATTGTCACTTGCCGGAGTCGTTTCGTCCGACGAGCACATCCCGTTCGCGCCGTGTATGCGTAGACCGCAAGTAGGCCCCGTGGCCCCGATTGCGTCAGCGATTTCGGCGTCGATGAGAGTCACGGTTGACCCCTCATCGAGCAGCGCGTACTTGAACTTGCCCTTTGGGGGCCACTTAAGGTCACCGGAACGACCTTTAACATCACTTGATCCACGCGCTCCCATGTATTCGCGACTGTCTGTGGCCCGGGGCCACGGGGATACGCGAAATCATGTAACAAGCGGTGGTGTGGAAGCCGGCACGTTCCAACCCCGCAACTCACTTTCACTTTGCACATTTTTAATTGATGTGTCCCATCCAAGCACTTGCGACACAATTTTTCGTTTTTCACTAACTCCCACCGGACGGAAAGAGGTTCCGCGGCAAATTTGGGGCACTTCGACAGCGTGTGCGAGTCCTTGCACGCGGGGCATTTTGCATCGTCCCCGTTGGCGAAGTACACATTTTCACGGCGCGGTCTCGGCGCTCGTTCGAGAATGTTCGGCCTTGGTGCTCGGGCGGGCTCGGCAAGGCCGGCTCGTGGTATCGCGTTCGTCAGCCGTTTCAAAAAGGCTGCCAGTTGTTGCACTGAGGCGGCCTGTGTTTGCTCCGCGACGTGATTGAGCCACAAGCCCTTCAGGGCGAGCGGCATCTTGGTGGCGATGTCATTCAGTAGCGCCGGGTTCGTCAGGTAGTCGCTATGTAGGTTTCCGAGCGATGCAACAACATTTTGCACCGTCCCGGGTGTCAACAAGGGCCTCGGTTGAGGCATCTTCGCTGAGCCGCCCGAGCCGCCTCACTTTCTCCTCCATCATCACCGTGGCGATGGAGTGAGCGCTTCCGAATCTATGCTCCAAGACGTCCATGATCTCTGGGACCTGCATCGGGTCCATGAGGAGAGGCTGACCGCCTCCCGGGCCTTTCCTTTGAGCGCCCTTTGTAAGCGCATCAGGTTTTCTGGCTCCGTCATTCCGCACGTCACTGTCGATTGATAGAATTGAGCCTTCCAGGCTGGCCATTCTACCGCGTCCCCGGAATAGAGCGGCAAATCTTTAGCGCTCGATTGCCGCGCAATTAGGGACGCCATCCTGTGGTCATCGTCCGCTTGGGGGCCGCGGAGTACCGCCGGCCTGAATTACGGAAGGCCTCCGCCAGTGCGGCGGCAATTTGTGAAAGCGGGTCCGTCCCGCTATTCACCCAGTCCTTGCTGTTTGGCGAGCCGTTTCTTCGTTGAAGGAATAGTTGCTCGCATTTTTGCAGTGGAGTACCGCTGGCTGGGCCGGGCTGTGGCATCGGTGGGGGGGCCGGTCCGTGTTGGTAGGGCCCCGCTCGCTCGAACGCCGTTGAGCGGCCGCGCCGTAGTAGGCGTCGGCTCTCTGCGCCGCCACTGGAGCCCCGTCGTATGTCGGGGGCTGCTCGTTGGGGCGGCGGTGGGTGTTGGCTGCCTCAGAGGCGCCACTGTGGCCGTCGATTGATCGCCGCTTGCGTGATGGGCGCAATCCGTCACGGCCATGTGTGTTTCGGAGCTGTGAATTGCTCCGGGTCCCCAACTGTGTCCGTCACTATGGGCTCTCCGTCTTGTGGCGGTGGGCCGCGGGCTGCGGGGTGTGTAAAGGGAGTCTCAGCGCCGAGATCAGATCTGCTGTCCGCTGAGCCTCTTCCTCCTTCATGCGCTTCATGCGCCGTCTCTCCGACCGCAGCTCTCGCCGCAATTGTCGGACTGTGTCCTCAGTAGAGGCCTCGCTTTGAGAAGAGGCCTCGTCATCGGAGGATTGGACTTCCAGTTTGTAAGGCTGCGGTCCTTGATGTCCTTTCAGCAGCTTGTGCGGCGGCCCGGGCTCGTGCGGCGCGGGCTGCTGTGCTGCTGGCAGGTATCGGTGCTTCAGAGCTACCGGCGGGGTTCTCCATGTCTCGAGATGTCTCGAAGGATCCTGGAGTCCGGGGGGCGCTATGCCGGCCGCCCCGGGTGTTGTGAGATCATCCTGGCCAGGCGTTGACGTTCCGTCTGACGTGCTCTTCCCAGAGCGTAGGGGAAGGCGCCATCCTTGGCGCTGCTTCAGATGGATCCGGCTCGTTAAGGACCAACTTATGTACCCGACGTGATCAGGGGGTACACAAGTAAACTGTAATAGGGGCGGTCCCGATCTGCGAAGTGCTCCAAGTGGTCGTCTCGTTGTGGGCGCGGGGAGTCGACTAGGGTTGACTTGTAGGGGCTGGTTCTGCTCTCAAATGAAGATGCTGCGGCGTGGTCCGGGAGAAAGTTGTAGTCAGGCGGTCCAGGGGGGCAGGCAATGGTCAGAAGAAAAAGGCAGGAGTCAAGTTTTAGGCGATGTCAAGCGGAGAGAAGTCAAGGTAGGTAGATGATGCTGGCGGAGGATGCTGGTGATCTGCCTTCCTCTGGTTTTTGCGCAATTTATATTGCGCGCTCCAGGGCGCGACCACGGATTTGGGAGATTTGTATGGGGGAATTTTGTTTCCCCCTTCTCGCTCTTCCGGGTCGCTGGCGAATTTTAATGGGATAGATTTAATCTATCCCCTTCTCCTAAGCATCACCTTTAACCTCAACTTCTCCACACTCTTCCATCATTTTTATTAAAGTAAGAATAAACATTTTAAAAATACAAATACAAAAAAAAGGTGCCCGTTTTTGGGCTAAAATCTTAATTACTAACTTAGCCTAATAATTACATACTTAAATTAACATTGTTTTTTGTAGCTGGGAGTCAGGCCTTTACGACGGTATAATTTATTGGGTCGTGTGATTGACCTGGCTCCCCGTTATAAGAATCAGACAGATTGATTTCTCTCGCCTCGGTCCGCGCTGAGACTTGCAAAGCTCGGTCGTGAGGATCCGCTCTAGGCCGCTCGCGTTTGCGTTATTCGCAGCCTGGGTCTAGGGGATTTTAGCCTCAAGGCCAACCTCTTGTCTCATTTGCGGCCGAGCGAGCCGAGAGAAACATACATAAAATTATAGAATTTACAATTTGTATTGAGAAATCTTAGATCTAACTTATTTCCTACATTAGCGCCGCTGTCGGGGCATTCGCGTCCGACACAGATGATTAAGTACCAACTACCACCATTTACAATTAGGCGGCGCCGAACATTTTATTCTCATCTGAATGAAGCTTGAAAAATGTACAATCAATTAATGTCTTCCCAACCGTGCTCTACCCACTTCTCCGTACACAATAAATTGGGCTTGCCATATGCTGATTTGAGTATTAATAATAATCAAAAGAGTACAGAAAACTGCACGAACTAAACTCCGTTGTAAATGTACCTTCAGGTGTCCCTCAAGAGTCTCACCTAGGACCGTTGCTGTTTAATATTTTTTAACAATGACATTATAAACTTCTTTAATGACGCAAAAGTTTTTCTTTAATCTGATGACGTGGAAATATTCCTTCCTATAAACTCCATTACTGACTGTTATAAACTACAAAAAGACCTGTGTGGACTTCATAATTACCATCTCCATATGAATCACGTCTCCGACGCGTATCCTACAAACTCTGGTGTGCCACAAGGATCCAATTTGGGACCCTTATTATTTTTAATCTTTATAAATAACATTAAAAATAATATTAAATACGCTCGTTTTTTACTTTTTTGCTGATGACATAAAATTATTTATTCAAATAAGATCATTGGAAGACTGTAGGCATCTTCAGGAAGATATTAATACAATTATTGACTGGAGTATTGCTAACAAACTCAGTTTTAACTTCCAAAAATGTTCCGTTATGTGCTTCACGAGGTCGCACAAGACCGTATATTTCAATTACAAAATGAAAGATACGTCTCTGAAGCATACGGCTACTTGTAAGGACTTGGGAACAGTATTTGACGCTCGTTTGACGTTTCATAATCATCGAAAAGATCTGCAAATCAGCCACAAAAATGTTGGGTTTTGTCCTTCACAATTCAAGGAGTTGACAAAAAATCTTGCAGTGATAAGGCTGCTTTTACTTTAGCTTAGTGCGTAGCATTCTCGAGAGTGGATCTCAGGTATGGGGGCCAGAGGACACCGCCTATGTACTAATGGTCGAGAAAAATTCAAAAGAAATTTTTACGGTTTCTCTACATGAGAGAGTTTGGTTTTACCCATGGCTGTTTCCAACAGCGTTTATCTCGGGAATGCTGGGTATCTGCAGCCTTAGTTCGAGGAGGGATATAGCATTACTGCTTTTTGCTCATAAACTCCTGAACGGTGTATTATTAATACCTGACATCCTTGCGGAAATTGGATTTTATGTCTGAAATGCTATGTAAAAACAATAATTACTAAATAAAAAAAGTCAACATTTTTTTCACTGTTTATGTCCTAAAAACAAACACTTTAAGAGAATTTTTCGTTTTTATGATATACAGAGCTCAATTAGACATGAATTAACAATTCTAAAAGCAAAAGAAACATTGCTGATGTCAAATCTCTACAAAATGTTGAGTGGTCATATTGGCTATCCTGCCCCCTTGGCAAAAATTAACGTTAGACTTTCAAGAAAGAGAACTAGAGACAAGTCGTTGTTTTACATTACAACAACTTCAACCGGTCTCAGATAAACAAAAAATGTTCTTACGAGATTCTTGAGAGAATAATGAATAATTTATTACACATTATTATCATGCTGCATTGTTAATAAATTTAAAAAACTCATATCTTCTTGTTGGAATCTGTTTTCTGCTTAAATGTCGTAATAATTAATTTCACGGTGTAACTAATAATTACTAATAAATAAAGTGTTAGTTATAAAATATAAATTATATTTGAATGGAAATAAAGACGCGGGTGACATCAAGACCTTCGTGTATAAATGCCTAGTCACTGGCAGTCAAGATGGCCACCGATCTTGTTCTAACATGATTTCCTGTGTGGTGAATGTTTTTATTTATTTGCTCGGATTCGTATCACCAATAACCAGGTACCCAAACAAGCATTTAAGGCAAATAAAAGTTCATGGAGAAATGCAAAAACCACTAAGAAATAAGAAAATAAATCCACAAGTGCAAAACCTTTGGGTCATTTGATAAATTGATGTCCGTCACAATTCGGAACATAACATGTAGGTTTTAAATCATTCTATTGCAGCAATTTTAGTGTTATGTTGTGAAGATGTTACTGTATTTTATTCAAATAAATAAATTAAGGACTCGAGTGAAACAAGACTCGAATTTAAATTTAATATACTTACACTAATTTTAATGACTGTTTACAAAATTTAATCTAGGTACATATGTGTCTCCGCTAGAGGCGCTGCTGTTTTATTCCTATATTATAAGCTTAGAGTAACAATATATTATAAGGTACTGGAGATTGGCCTGCCAACAAAAATACGACAATATTTATTATTATGAAATAAACTGTTTCTTTACTAAATTTATTATCTCTTTAAGGTATACATAAGATGGAAAATGTTACATATACGTCATGTACAGAGCTATCAAGTCGTTTCTAGACTTCATCCGTTTTTAGATAGAAGGTAACCTAATCCGAAAAGGTAGGTAGTTCTGAAAATACTACTAGTACTGAAGACGGAACCGGTAATATATGAATGCATACTTAACAGGTAATATAACAAGAATCGCTTGCGCTGATCAAAGCGGCGTTCTAGATTCTAAATGACGCGGTTAATTGGCTTATTGCGTAGTCAGTAGTGCATCCACTGCGCTCGTACGGGGGCACTAATGACTGAATGGTCAGGATGACTCACAATAGGGAATATGCATCACGAAGAGACACTGATTGAGGGCCCCTCGATCTTTATGACTCTGTACTCTCTAGACCCAAGAGCGCGAGTGTGGTAGACGAGCTCGCCTCGCCATTTCTTGTGTCGCCTCGGTCCCGTGTCAGTTTTATGTTCCTGACTAAACTGAGGTGTCTCTGTACGCAGTTATGAATGACTACTTTTACTACCCGGCTTCAATGGTCTAAATTTAAGAATTGAAAAATATGGCAGGTTTTCTGACACACTCATGATTAAATTACGTTGCGAACTTAAAATAATTGTGTAGACATAGAATGTGTTTTACGCACATTAAAATCTTTTAATTTTTAGTTGGTTTTTTATGGTAAATTTTACATCGATTTATTTATAGGAATACATAACTAGTTTATATAGACGACAAGGATAATAAATATGGGGTTCATTTGTCACCCGTACGGGAACGGAAATGTAGATTTCGTGTATTTATCATATTATGAGGGCGGTAAGAGGCGCTAGAAGTAACAATAGGTATAAATATTCTTTATTGACTTACAACAAAAATAAGATAAAATACCGGTAACTAGCTTAATACTCAAAGTACTTCTAATTTCTATTTGTTACTCGGAATGTTATGGCATGAAATTTGTAATATTATCAAAGCAAGGTAACTTTATAAGGCGATTCATATGATATGCGTACATTGAGTGTATGTGTTTCATATTTTATCTCAATCGTTCGCTGAGCAGACGCGGGCTGTAATATATTTTTCTTTACTACAGAACACGAGGTGTCCGGAGTACAGCATGTATGAAGAGAAGGCGTCTGCTAGCTGCCTACATAAACCTCCAAATTTAAGAGCGTGATTCATTCTCGTAGAATATTAACCTTGGAAATATTTCCTCTCAAGTCGATAATCCGCGTAAATTTAGATGAATAATATTAGTTCATCTGATTAACAGATCAATTATTGTAGTGATGAAAGCAAGTAACAACCGACGGCCAGCGATAAGTAATATTATATGATGACCGTTGAGCCGGGATGTGCATTTGCCGACGCGTATTTAATGAATTAGTCACCCGGATCAGATGAATTAGTCACTCAGTCACTCACTCGGCCGTTTGTGATAGCCGATTGATACAACACATTGTCTGGTGTATGTGGCCGACGCCCACAGCAATTTAAATTAATAAATAAGTGTTTGGCATGACTACAACATACATTAGTATAGATAGCGCTAGTCAGCTGTTGTCAACGGTATCCGGGTTGTATCGTTGTATGCGGGTCGGATCGTCAGATTGTCAGAAATTTTATTACAAACTGATTAGGCAAAGTTCATTCCCGGTTAAAACAAAAAAGAGCATTGATTGTCACACTAAAAAGAGGTTATTTTTATTTAATTTGTAAAAAGATTACAAATGTATTCAATGATATCAAGACTAGACAATTGTGCAAACAATTTCATATGGAAACTGGTATATATGGCAAAATACAATAAAACATAATTACCTAGGGTGGAAGATAATCGCAGAATCGACGTGGTGAGTGGTGAGACCCCCAATCAGGATCAAAACAGTGCTTGAAATGTCTTTAGCTTTGTATAGTGGCAAAATCTGAATATCCAAGTACTTCAAAGTCACCCGCTTCCACCCCCCCCCCCTTCGTTCAGAATAAAAAAAATCAGAAATTGGGGTCGTCATAGTTCCAGTCTCCGGAAAGTTAGTACGTATCAGATAAATTTTAAAACCTCACGTTTAGGAAATTCTCATCAACTCGTTTCAAGGTTTCTCTTGTTCATTGAGGAAGATTAAAAGTTATAGTTATTAGAATAAAAAAAGGCACAAAGAACATCAAAAAATATTTTGATATGAGTAGATATGTAAAACGAAAGATTTAAGTTACGAGCAAGATTATAATTATGAAAAAAAAGCGGAAAATAAATACCAATTCTTTTTCTGAATGCTATTCAAGTACATATCTTCCTGGATGAAAAATATACGTTCCGAATTCGCAGAACGCGAGCTACACAAATATAACATGTATTTGCTCAACGTTATTACGCGATGCATTTTCCTGTTCATCCGAGCGTTTTCTACAAGCTAGTAGACCACTTGCTTCAAGGCCAATTTACTCGGGAAATTTTCTGTTAAAGGTCAAGTTCGTTTTACTAGATAGGATAGGATCTCAGAGTAACAATATAAAGAGACCGTACTAATTTGTGACAAATCGTTGACAAACTCGCAAAATATAGCTCTCTCTTTATGCTCGGTTCTATAAGCATATGAGAAAAAGAGACAAACAATTGTTGAAACCAATACACGATTTGGGACGGGCTAAATGCCATGTCTTCATTATTTAATCCGCACAAACTTCAGATACGTTTGAACTGTCAGGCGAACGGACTGTCAAAAGTACGTAAATAGTTAAAAACTTGAGTTATTTTTTGTGTAATATCTAGCAAAACATCATGGCCATATGTGCTATACTTGGTTGCTTCAATCGAAGTACAAAAGGACCAAAAACAAACAGTTTTCACACGTATGTACCATAAAAATCGTCTTTTTTAGTTTGATCTCAAATATTTAACATCCTAACTTACAAAACAACTAGTAACTTACACCAATATGTAATTAATCTTTGGACTATTCGTTCCAATATAATAAACTTCCGTTTGAAATGAGTTTTAATGGATTTGTAATATTTTTAACTTAGTGATTATATTGTTACTCTGAGGAGATGTCACATGAGAAACCCTTAGAACGGGGAAATCCCTATTCGTACGGCTTCTGAAAGTATCCCGGTCTCTTTCTTTCTCATGATACTAACGCTAAATTGTTGGCAAACAGATAAAGACAGAATAGTGTTTATCTCTTAGTTATCTTTATAATTTCGGTTGCCTCCCCAGATTCAGGGCTATGCCAAAATTGGAATATTATTATATATTTAATTATTTTTGTTTTTCTAGGTCCTGTATTATATAATTTAAAGATGTGATTTTTCGTAAACGTCGACGATTTGATTGTTGTAATGCGGAGATTTTTTTTTCTAGTTTCAAAATTCGCGTATTACGTTAAAGTATTATATTTTTTAAGACTACCTTTTTTGGAGTATCTACGATTGGTGCAACTACAGAATTCTCGGGCGTTACGGATCTAACATCAAATTCCAATCTAATTTCTTTTTATTATTTTAAAAGAATACTTTGTTTTAAAACCACAGAATTTATTATGATGAAGGCCAACCGGTTTCGCTTGGATCAAGCTTCGTCAGGGCACATATAATTTATGTTGGAAAAACAGCACGAAATGTTAACACTAGAGTTAAAGAACATTTACGTTGCTTAAATGGTACCGGGTTCTCTGAATTGGCAAACCATCTAATCTCATCAAACCATACTTTCGAAAAAACTACAGGAATTAGTCTTTTACATAAAAACGGGATAGGCATTAGATTAGACAATTTAGAAGCACTCGAAATTAGGAAATCTTTAAAATCAAATTTATCACTTAACCTACTTAATAATCAAAAAAATGTATCCTTTAGCCCTATTTTAAATATGTTTCCTGTAAATCAAACTTTTTATCCCATCAATTGTCAACTTCACCCTCATTTGATGCTACGAATCACTCTGTTTTATTCCATAACTCACCCATTTAATTATTATTATGTATCCAAATACCTTCTTTTCCAGTAACAATGTAAAATGTCGTTTCATATATAAATTCAATATAGGATCTTTGTCTGCCCCTAACATTACATCATTATCTTTCTATTATGTACACTTGTTTATTTACCAATTCTTCGTAATATATATTAAGCACTTTCAACTGTTCCCTCCCTCTAATACATGCTTTCTCTCTTCCTTCTTTGTATTATATACTGTCTCACTCTATCATTAACTGTTGTACCTATATATACCTGTTAACTCTGTATTTTTCTTTAGTTATTATATGTGCCCTGACGAAGCTTGATCCAAGCGAAACCGGTTGGCCTTCATCATAATAAATTCTGTGGTTTTAAAACAAAGTATTCTTTATTTAATATAATGTCCAACCACCATGTGATTGCTTCGTACGAAAAAATTATATCAGCAAGTACAGCTAGTAAAGCAATAATGTATAAAAATTATTCGATTAAGTACAGAGTTATGTGTATCAATATATTCTTCTACAAACAATGTTTAAAATTTAAAGTGTTTCCTAATTATTTAAATGGTTATTTTAATCGTGTTAAAGTCAATCAATTTCCAATCATTCAGTGTTTCAAGCCAAAACAGCATGGCTTAAAGAAGACTTAAAAAGTGCATACAAACAACGCAACGCCATTAAACTAAACCTATATGTGTTACATACGGAACTAGTGCATCAACTCCACCCGTTGGAATGGTCCGTGTTTGACGACAAAGTCAGACACTTAGCATCAATAAAATCATTTAAAAAAGTGAAATTCTAAAACAAAAAATAAAAACCTCTGCCTAGCCGATAAACTGCATAAAAACACTCCTGAAACAACAAATCACCAGTTTTTGATCGAGTACAGAACCTATCGTCTACAAAATTTCTTCCAGAGGAATTGGCTCTACTCTCAAAAAGGCCTTAAACATAACCTTAATTACAATAAAAAGAACTTCAGTGATGCGGTTGAAAACGTTGCTGTCGACATAGAGACTGCTCTATATAGACGCCCTAATAATTTCTTTTTTATAAAAGTGCCGAAATACTAAAAAACTTATCCCTAAATTCAAACCAAGTTCCAATCAAGAAACTTTCCATATGTCAAACATTAGAGAGAAATTAGAGAAAGATAAATTAATTTTAACGAAAAGCTGACAAAGGCAATACTGTTATTATTATAAATAAAAGTGATTATCACTCAAAAATGGAAGATTTCATTAATAAAGATAATTGTGTAATTTTACCTCAAGACCCAACTAGTAAATACTTAGATAACGTCAAAACTACATTAAAATCATGTAAAACCCCAATATTTATTGATGACACATATAACCAAGTAAAATTTTTAACAAAAAACCCAAAAGTCCCCCAAGTTATATGGATTTCTGAAAATCCATAAACCTAATACCCCCATTAGACCTGTGGTTTCTTGCTGTGATTCCCCAACTTTCAAATTAGCTTCATTTATCACAAATCTATTTAATAATACAAAAGTGTTTTCACCAAAATATACCATTAAAAATTCGCTAGAACTCATCAGTGAGTTAAAAGACTTAGTTATTCCCAGTAATAGTAAAATTATTTCATTTGATGTAATAAACTTGTTCCCTAATGTTCCAATAGCAGAAAGTAAATCCTTGATTAGTAAATTACTGAATAATTCTAAACTCCCGAGGGTTTTTACTAATGATCTCTCTCGCTTATTTAACATCTGTCTAAACCAAAACTATTTTAAATACAACAATATTATTTATAAACAAAATATGGGTTTGCCAATGGGGGCCCCAACGTCACCTTTGGTGGCGGATATATTTATGGATAATTTAGAAAACGACATTTTTGATTGTAAATCCCTCTCCTTAAAAACGTGCTAATATGGAAAAGATATGTAGATGATATTTTTTTTTTTGCATTTGGACGGGTACAGAACGTCAACTAAATTCTTTCCTCCAACTTATAAACTCATTTCACACTCAAATACAGTTCACCTTAGAATTAGCTATTAATGCGTCCTTAAACTTTTTAGACCTTACACTATCTCTATCAAACAATCAAATCGAATTCAATATTTACCGTAAACCAACTTACACAGACATAACTATTCATAACACATCGAATCATCCTATATCTCATAAGCATTCGGCCTTTCATTCAATGATTCACAGATTAGTTTCCGTGCCACTGTCTAGTATTAATTTTACAAAACGAATTGTCTGTAATCAAGCAAATAGCGTTAAATAATGGATATGACTCAGACTTAATCAATAAAATCCTTAATAAGAAATTAAAACAAATTTCCACAAATAAATTCCTTTTCAACAGTACTCCACTTAACGATAACTTCAATCAAAATTACCAGTGGCGTAGGATTTTATTCATAAACAGTTTTTCCACCTTAAGTGTTAAGAACCTCCCTACAGATATAAAACCCGCTTACTACACAAATAATAATCTCGGTAAATTTTTAATCAATACAAAGGATAAAGATGATAATTTAAGCCATTCTGGCATTTACAAACTGAACTGTAATGATTGTCCCGCGTTTTATGTTGGAAAAACAGCACGAAAATGTTAACACTAGAGTTAAAGAACATTTACGTTGCTTAAATGGTACCGGGTTCTCTGAATTGGCAAACCATCTAATCTCATCAAACCATACTTTCGAAAAACTACAGGAATTAGTCTTTTTACATAAAAACGGGATAGGCATTAGATTAGACAATTTAGAAGCACTCGAAATTAGGAAATCTTTAAAATCAAATTTATCACTTAACCTACTTAATAATCAAAAAAATGTATCCTTTAGCCCTATTTTAAATATGTTTCCTGTAAATCAAACTTTATCCCATCAATTGTCAACTTCACCCTCATTTGATGCTACGAATCACTCTGTTTTTATTCCATAACTCACCCATTTAATTATTATTATGTATCCAAATACCTTCTTTTCCAGTAACAATGTAAAATGTCGTTTCATATATAAATTCAATATAGGATCTTTGTCTGCCCCTAACATTACATCATTATCTTTCTATTATGTACACTTGTTTATTTACCAATTCTTCGTAATATATATTAAGCACTTTCAACTGTTCCCTCCCTCTAATACATGCTTTCTCTCTTCCTTCTTTGTATTATATACTGTCTCACTCTATCATTAACTGTTGTACCTATATATACCTGTTAACTCTGTATTTTTTCTTTAGTTATTATATGTGCCCTGACGAAGCTTGATCCAAGCGAAACCGGTTGGCCTTCATCATAATAAATTCTGTGGTTTTAAAACAAAGTATTCTTTTATTTAATATAATGTCCAACCACCATGTGATTGCTTCGTACGAAAAAAAAAAAATAATTTCTTTTTCTTTGATTTAACAAATATGTTAATATGAATTCATACGTTTCATCTGGATTTTTATACCCTTAGCTTCTAATTAATTGTTTTTTTTAAATCTATTGATGTGCACATGCACTATTGTACCCATTTCTGAACCTGTTCTCTGATGATTTATGATAACGA
Source organism: Drusus annulatus (assembly GCA_022651775.1). Lineage (NCBI taxonomy): Eukaryota > Metazoa > Arthropoda > Insecta > Trichoptera > Limnephilidae > Drusus > Drusus annulatus. The sequence continues at coordinate 1,341,880 of JAGWCC010000094.1, forward strand.
TCATGCATTTAGATAGTTTTAATTTTGTATACATATTATATATTATTTTCTCCTTGTTAGTTAGAATTATTAGCTTAATTAATTAAGTATGAAGCGCACTTGACGTGAAATATCACAAAACTGTGCTATATAAGTTCACTGTTATTATTATCTGCATTCGAAATTTCCTTACAAAATAACGCGGGACGGAAAACATCCCTACAATACTTAAAAGCGGTGTCATGTTTTGTGAAATTTTTGTGTCTCTTTCTCTCTCATGGTGTAGGACGTAAAAACGCAGAGAAAGTGATTTATCGCAAATTTATATAGGTAAAAAAAATTGATCTCTCTCCATATTCTTACTCCAAGGTTAAGAAAATGATTTAACATCTGTTATCACCGTACATTTTTTTATTTTACTTTTGTTTGAAACTATTTTTGTTGATGGAACTGAAGTTCATTTTATAATATGTATTATAAAATGTTCTGTACTAATAATTTAATTCGTTTATATTTTTATCTATAAATAAGATTTTAATAATCTTATTGATTAATGTATCTTTGAATAAACAAAAAAATATACAACATTCATTCTTTTTAATGATTTACAACTACCTACTCACAACAAAATACCTAATTTACTTAATTTGTGACAACCCTGTTAGTGATTTTACTCTGAGTTTAGGCCACACCCTTTGGTCATTGCTTGGTCAAAAAGTGCGGACAAAATTTCGCAAAGTTAGGTCTCTATATATTGTTACTCTAAGGATAGGATTTACTAGCTAGGATCAAAGAACATGCGCGTGAAATTGAAACATCGCCCATCATACTACTTTTTTATTGCATTATGAAAAACGGGAAGAAAGTAGCCATTACACAACGGGTAATTGATAAAATATGTATTTATTAGCTATCTAAGTTTGGATATGTTGGGTGTGATGATCGTTTTAACCAAATCCTTCCAGTTTTCCTGTGTAGTTCCTGGTAGTAACAGATTATTTTAGATATTAACATCACTACCGTCAACTGTTCTGTCAATTTATCCTTTTGTATTATACGAAAATTAACTTTGAAAAAATCTCATTTACAGTTCATTCTCGTATGAATTCATGAAATAGAACAAACTTGTGAACATAATACCTCGTTCGGGGATGTTTTTTGTATTATTTGCCGATAATAAATAAGGTTCCCACCACAGGCCTCCATGGTCGAGTGGTAAGACGCTCGACTACGAATCCAAAGGTCGCGGGTTCAAACACGGCGTGCGCCAATAAATTTTATTTAATTAATATGTGTCATAACACATTTAATTAATATGAAAATAATAAAAGTATATTTGCGGCACGTTCCAGAGTGGTAGATACTCTAAGTATCGCCCTGGTGAAAGACCACCATTCAGAATCGAAAAGTTGCTTGAAATGGCTTTGGCCGTGTTTGGTGACCAGATCTGAATAGCCAGGTACATCCCAACCTTCCTCTTCCCAATCTCCTTCCCCTCCCCACTTCCTTCAGCCTCACAACATACCCTATTTAGAGATGCCATAGTCTCACTGGCTCAAGACGGTTGGGAGCAGTTGAGACTCTTGTGCGGTATTCATATAAAATAAATAAAAAATAAAACATTTAAATAAACATTTTTTGACCATAGTCTAATAGAATCGGAAAAAAGTTCGGTTGAATTGGAAGTTATAAATAATAGTGACGATAGTTTAATACGGTATGGAGAGCTTCAATTGGAAGATCCCGGATGTTGGCCAAAATTGTGTCAAAATATAATTGGTTTATTAGTTCAAGAAGGTCCCAAACAGTTTAAAGATGATAATTTTCCTCTTACTAACAAACGAAAAGTTATTATCAAGTATTATAATAGAACACTGCCAAATGGAGAAGAAACACATAGGTTTTGGCTTATTTATTCTAAGACTTTAGATAGGGTATTTTGTTTTTGTTGGAAATTATTTTCTATATCTAATAATGGTGCTTTGGTTACTTCAGAATTGTATGATTGGAATCATTTGATACAAAACTTACATACGTCGAGCAATTTTAAAACGTTTGATTACTTGTGTCAAATAAAAAAAAATGATGATGGAGTGGGGGGGGAGGCGCAATCGGTAATTACTACACAGGGCGCAAGATGTCGTGCGTTGACTTATTCATAACCTACGTTAGTATTATTTGTATAGATAACGTTAGCCATACACTTCTTTCTGAATAAACGTAATGCAGAAACCAAAAAACAATTATTATGGTACTATCCCACTGTCATTGCTCACAGCATTCTTCGCAAATATTCTAGTAGTATAACAAATTGCAGAATAGATTCGATCGGGAGAACGAACGGATCGACAAAGTTCATATTGGAAGGTTAAGGAAAACTTGAATGAAAAAAAATGACTTTTTGGGTGTTTTATGTAAAATATAAATTCGAATGTATTGAGAGATTGTTGTAACTGTGGTTTCTGGACCCCACCCGCTCTATCGCTTCCAATTTTCCGAAATAAAATGTTAATGTGTTTTACCCGAAAGGTTTTTTTATAAATACTGAATTAATATTTTGTGTGGAAGGAGAATACTTTTCAATTATTCATCAAACTCGGTTGTAAAGCCATTTTCAAGCGCCATCAAACCCAACAACCACCATCACAACACCAAGACCTAGCAGCGTCTATAGATATATTAATTTTAAAAACACGGTTTTATCGTCCTCCTACTGAGAGCTACATTGTAACTTTAAATATATATATATTAACTCCTCACAGGTGTTATCTTTGGGAATGCTGTGTGGAGGGTCTTTTTGGGGAAAGGAAGGAGTGAACCTGGGTCTTGCAGAAGCCCATGATGTAGGAAACACAGAGACCGACAAGCTGTTAAACAAAAGTTGTAGAAGCGATAATCGGAATAATCGCTAAACTGAAAAAAAATTCACGGCACGCCTGAAGAATCTATTTAATCCACGAGGATACGGGGTAATTTTATGAGTACAGGTAAAATTATTATATTTCTCAGGGCACCTCCAGGGTGTTTCGCCAGATCTGTGTTTCTGTAATGTGGTTTCAAGAGAAGGCTGTGGCATACTAAATTACCGCAACCATCTCATTTTTGGTTTTTGGCTTATTTTTTTTACTAAAAAGTCCCAAGAGTAGGGTATCGGGTAAGCGTTTCGTGTTTTTCTCCGTAAAATAACTTTCAGAAAAACAAGCCAGCAATTCATACTTTTCTACTAAAGGTAATGAATGCTGCCAGAGTCGAGAGATGTCTCAACAACCTAAACCATTTAAATGAGCACTCAGGTTATTCTTGGTCATTAAATTGGTTAATAATTATGATGGTAATTTAAGTAAACGGTCACCTAAATAATATTATAATATAAATACATCAGAATATATTAGTGATAGTTCACCTCGAGTGCACTTTACACTAAATTACCTAACCTTATGTAAAAATGAGAACATAATATTAAACAAATATGTATACAAAATAAAAAATTTGATGGTCATCTCAAATAATCCCTGAACACACATTTACGAAGGCAACGACTCTTATGAATTGTGTGCAATAACGCGATAATTCGCATTAAAATAATAGGTTTGGTTAGGTTACTATTATTCATGTTAACAGACGGAATAACTGATCAGCGTGTATGAATCCTAATGAAGCAAGGAGTGTTTACCAATAGAGTTGTGTGGCAGTTAATTATCTCTGCCCACCCTTGCGGGGAAACGGCGTGATGGTTAGTTAATCAATATCATATAACATAATAAACCAAATAACAACATTATTACTAGAGTTTTTATTTTTTTTATTTTACATGTCATATATATAGGTGGTAGTGATGTGCCTGTCTCGGTAGGAATTCCTGTGTTGAGAGCAGGCGCAGAGTAGGTAGGTATATATATATATATATCCTGGAGCTCATATTTTGCTTCAAGACTGGTGGCAATATCTATTGGGTGATGAAGCTAATAACCAGATTACCAAATGATAACCTACAAATTCTACTGAACTGAATTGAAGGCTATTTAAGGCTCAAATATTAATTTTAGTGACAAATCATTGGGTGGGTATCAAATCACTATTAATTTGATGCTCAACTAAAATTAAATACAAACCTCTTTTTTTAATCTCACTGAGAGTGCAGGTGAAACGGACCTGATCTCAATCCTCCGAATAAAAGCACACAGGTGATGGTTGTATAAGGCGATCGGAATGCCACGAGCTATAAGTACAGAAGAGTGTAGACTATTATCCCCTCTGGGCGGCCGAGTATGTATAATGCAATAGTGCAGCGGCCTGCAACTAACATCTGCAAAGGCAGGCTGCACCTTGGATACACCGACTGGAACTACATACCACACCACACAGACGGTAAACACACCCCAGGTCAATCGCCAGTGGACCAAATAATTGTAGGTGTTAGAACAATAATTGGCATGTATTATTTTCCAAGTGCTATAGTAGATCAACATAATACAATACATTATGTCGGTTTTCGAGTTCGCAAAGAGTGCAGAATAAAGGCAGTGAGATCCAAATGTCTCCGCTTCAAAAGGATTTAAAAAATATATATATTCCATAACTTCGGACAGCAGGATCTGAGGGTTCCCTCGAGGTCTTTGTCAGAAGAGTTTATATACTTTGTCTGTTTATATGTCAATCGTGTATAAATGTTGTTTCTCCTGGCTGTGGACCGATGCTGGATGCATCAAATGACGCTCTTTTGAGTATATTTGAAATATTCGTAGAACAAACACAGCATTCCCACAAGAGGTCCATATTCTAAAGATTTCAATATGTCCTATGTTAAGGGAAATTATCAAACGGATTGGCCGATTTTGTAGTGTCAACATTTTTTTATGTATCTAGGGGTTCCAAACCAAAGGTGGCCTCCGAAATCAACAGGTAGCACAGAATAAAGGTCCAAAATGAGTGTAACTGATCTGGAGAACTTGATTCATAATTTAGGAATTGTATCGCTTATTTGTTGACAGTGTCCAAGAGTGCAAGAGATTCTCAGAATTGCCTCAGTGAAAGACCATTGTTCGAAAGAGAAACGTGATCAACATCGTAATTAGAGTACATTCATTTATAACGTTTCATTCTAAAAGTTATAACTTCTTGTTTGGTTATCCCTATCTGTACAGAGTATTTTGAGGATGCCTCTATAACATATCCACACTTCAAAGGCTTCTATATTTCGAACTAATGCTTTGTTTAGTCTCCAGATTTTAATGTTTACCGTAGTACACAAACGTATTGGAAACACAACAAAGAAGAATTCTGATTCTCAAATTAAGTATTTGGTCACGGTTACAGAAATGTTTCTTCACCTTAACGAAAGCGTTCCTGGCTATCTTAATGCCCTTTATTAAACTAGGAATTAATATGTAATGATAGAAAATAAGATCTGTACAGCGCCCTTGAGGTGATTTTTCACAAAAACGGCGCTATCCAAATCGTCCAAAAATTATTTATTATTATTATTCTTGAGATGGATTAATCTCCTCTAATATTTTAGAATTATTCATTTTCACTGCCACATAAAAAATATTTCATAAAATTGGGTTGAGAAACTTGAGCATTTACGTCTGTCAGTTATTTTTGTTAAACGAGAGTAATTGTTAATTACACAAAATATTGAGTGGGCACCTACGTATAAACTGGTTCCAGTAAAATAATCGAGACCGGTTTGCGGCGCGTGTAAAAAGAGGTCTCATTTCGGCGAACTCGCGGCATTCCGGTTTCGTAGGTGAGCCGGCTATTATGCAACATAATATTTTCAATAAATGCGAAAATTATTTCAAGTGGTGTAATTTATTTTTTTGATGTGACCATTTACATTGTTACTGTTAGTAACCAATGTGTTAATTATGATCTCGATGAATTTCGTGGGAAATAAAAAATATATATTTGTGTATAGGTGTCGCAGCCAAAGTTGTATCGAACACAGTACTCGCACAGATGCATTGCTTGCATATAGCATGTTTAAAAATTGTTATTCGACTCTTAGAAAAAAATATTACAGTGAAATTTAATAAAAATCATTTTGAATATAATAACAATAGCACACTGTAAAGATGTTCGAATATTCAAATTTGAACGACGCATACAAATGTTGTCCCTTTTTCGCTAAAAAAAAATAGGCGTAAGCTGTTTCTCAATGACATTTCGCAAAGACATCACTGTCGGAAGTGTATAAATATGCACCAATATACACAATCCTATGTTTGTGTCGTTTTGGTCTACTCTAATTGCGCGAAATTGCAAGACCCTTTTTCAAATTTAACAAATATAAATCAAGGAATAATATGGCTTCATTTTTTTTAACAAGTAAAGAAATAATTCTAAGATCTATAGCTCATGATGGAAATTATGTTTCCCGATGAAAATGGTTGCGTTGACCTAAACATTTAAGACTGTTGTGCCAAATTTCACCGACGCCAGAGATGACCGTTAGATTAGCACCTCTAGTAAATTAGTGTTTTTATTCAAACTTCACGTTTCAAGAAAGTAGTGGTAGTTAGAGAATCGCAAGATTCTGTAAATTATGTGAGAATCTGATATGAATTTCTGATATGAATTGATTACTTATATACATATTCTAATGAATTTCCCGTGGTTTTCTTTACAAGTGTGAGTCACATATTGTGCGTAATAAAATCCCTGTTCGGGAGTTGTTCGAGAAATGGAAAGGTTAATCACGTCGACGTAACTCTCCAAGGGTTATATTGAAATCGGCCTGTATAAATAACAATGTCCTCTGTCCACTGTCTACTGTCCAGTGCAAAGTACAGACCCATCAGTTCCGCCAATGACCGTGCGCCCCAGGCGACCATAACATGTGCGTGGGCAGAAATATGATTATGACAAGGCATTTGGTGATGTAAATTTGAAAGGCAACCATCCGAATTCTAGACCAGGACCACAGAGTACAAGAATATCTCAGAGAAGTAAATAAGTGAAAATTGTGTTAAGATTTTTTTTGGCGAGGGGAACGGGACAACAGGAAAGAGAAGAGGGGACACCAGACTGACAAGGGCATAACAGAGAAACATGTTAAAACGGAGATCACAGGCAGGACCACAGTTTAAAGTTAAAAACACTGTTGGTATCCGGTATTAAACGGTTATTACAAAACTAAGCGCCGAAAACCACATTAAGAATCAGCACTCAAGAATGACACTAAACGTTACTTTCTAGCATTCGAATACAAGCAATGCTACAAATGATTTATCTGTAAATTTTCTATGGGTAGTTGGAAAAATGTCTCAAGTTTCCAGTGAATACAATTTTCTAAATAAATTCTATGAAAAACATACTAAAATGTCGATAAAAGGTGAATTTTGAAAACCAGCCAAGGCATTTTTGAACGTTTTACCTAAAATTATAGTATGCATTTCATAAAGAATTTAAAAGATTACTGTTTAAGAATTGTATTCACTGGAAACCTATTTTTTTCTAACTACCCGTATAAAATTAACAGATGAACCATTTGAAGTATTGCTTGTACTAGAAAGCCAAAAAGTGTGTATTTTTGGGTGCTGACCCTTGAGAGGATTAAAGCGGGCAGTACGGTATCACTTCTACACAAACAAATATACTTTTCATCACAATCTACAAATCTGCCCTGATGATGGACACTGCAAGGCTGTCTGAAACGTTAGCCAAAGGAAGAGGAAGCGTAATAAAATGTGAGGTTATGGTATTTAGTTAAGCTTTTTTAGAATCATTTCATAATGTAACTTCCGGTTAAATGGAGCAACATCGTTTGTCATTTGGAATGTATAACGATCAAAATTGAATTAAATGACAAGACATGTGTAGATTTTAAATTTCATTTCAATTAACATGCACATTGTATGATAATTACCTCTTTTCGAATACTTTACATTATTTTGTAATCCGTGTCAGACCCTAATAATATACACTAGCCGTGAGAAATGAGACGAAGAATTTGCTTTAGTTCATGTCTATCCTTTCTTTGGTCTGTGGTCGGACATTTCAATCAGGCCTTTTATGATCAATTGAAATTTACAAGCAAGTCTCGTGAGCATTGGATTAATCAATAGACAGTTGCGAGTCACGGACATGTACCACTGATAGCTCCGTTGTAGACCCCCCTTTCTCATAAACGATACATAGATGCAGAACAATAATCTTATCAAGTCAGTGTATACGTACACAAGTATTCTTTTAAATAATAAAAGAGCTGAAAAGTTCATTTTTGACGATGACCAGACCAGTAATATTGTTTCCTCGCGCGTGGATTAATACATTATCCTGGTATAATCTACGTGCACTTCCCCAACATAATTCCTTAATTTACTGTCTAAAACGATAATTGTTAGTCATTATACTATTCCGGCACACTTCGCTCAGATGCGTGCTGCACTCTGAAATAATCAGGAAACGTTATTTCTGTCCAGGGTCAATAGGCACACTCAAATCATTTTGCGCAAAATTAGTCTAGAGTATAGACCAGAGCTTCCCAAACTTTTTTGTCCTGGTAGACCACTTTTTAGACCACACGCCGATTTTTTTCTGTTTTGTATAGACCCCCTGGTTGAAATCGAACTCGCCAAAAATAGTACTAGTCGGTAGTGATTTCAAATCGAAAAGTGCTAGCAAATCAACAAAATTTACCCTCCGAAAAAAGCACAGTCGGTAGAGATTTGAAATCGAAAAGTACTAGCAAATCGACAAAAAATCCTCTCCCAAAAAAGTTCTAGCAAACCAACAAAATTTAACCTCCGAAAAAAAAGCACTAGTCTTGTAGAGATTTGAAATCGAAAAGTACTAGCAGATCGACAAAAGTTCCTCCCCAAAAAAGTACTAGCAAATCGACAAAAAGGTGAAACTGAGGAAGAACCAGTTACTCGCCAAATCTTTGTAGTTCTTTGGTTCTTTGTAGTCTTTGAAGTCGAACTTCCATTGAAGTACTTAGGATAAAGTACTTCATTGAAGTACGACTTCAATTGAAATATATTAACTGCCGCAAAATGAAGTAGTTCGCACCAACGGAACTACCAACTTCAATTGAAGTATTTGTTCAATGAGAATTGAATGAAGTTGGAACTGCCGCAAAAGGAAGTAGTTCTTTGAAGTTTGCGGGTAGCCAACATTTTGGTGACAGCCTGCCTAAATGGAATCCACTCTCGTGGACCCCCATTTACGTCTCATGCACCCCCAATTTTTTTTTTTCATTGACGTGGACCCCTTGCAGGTCGGAATCGACCCCTGGGGGTCGATATAGACCACTTTGGGAATGACTGGTATAGACAATAAAGGTTAAGAGCCAGAGGCATAATAGGCAAATAACAACATTACAAATAAATAATAAACTTTTTTCATTTCAACCATAAAGGTTAAGGTTATGTGCATTTGGTATTGCAAGATTGAGTACCTACCGCCTACATAATATTGTTGTCTATTTTTTTATAAAAGACAATTAATCGCTGTGACGTCATTATTTTTTTAAAGATTAACCTCGGTGTTTCTTTTTTTACAAGTTTCATTTATACACTATTAAGAAGACAACACTCCAAAAACGAGGGGTTTGCCTGAAATTCACATTTGAATTAATTCTGATGAATCTGTAACAAAATAATCAAATATTTTCGGAGGATGCACTCGGGATGTAATTAATTTATTTCTAGGGTAACTCTTAACCTGTTGACCGGGTATGACGAAATATTCTGCCATTCTAAAAAAGCAACTGTAGCGGGTATGACGAAATATATTCCGCCAAGATATTTCTTAAACCACCCTCTAATGGGCGTGACAAACTGTGGCTTATTTTATTTGCGTACCAAATTTAAAATGCAACTAGGCCCGTCACCCTGTAGAAATAATTACTCACTGTATACTCGTATATACATTTTTTTAACACAAGCAAAATAAAATTACTCGGTTAACAGGTTAATGCTCTATCCTTATTATTTTAGAGATGCACTTTGATATTATTTGACAAACTAAAGTACTTAGCTACCTTCAGATTGTATGAAATAAGCAAAAAATTAAAATAATGCAGCAGTTTTTGTTTTCACGTTCAATGGTTGGAGAATGTTTTGAGGCTGAAGGAATTAGGGAGAGGAAGGAGTAAACATAGTTAATTACAAAATACGTTTCGAATAGGGGTTAGCCTCAGTATCTAATTGGAAAATTATTACATGGTGTATTAATAACTCTATCTTTGTCCATTTCCTTACGGGGGTCGTGGCAAATTAAAATAATGTGATTATGCATCTATCAACGCACGGGGAACGGTTATTAGTATTACTATAATAGTGCGTTTATCTCTATAATGATTGTCGAAGACATTGTCTAGGTATAAACAATAGTTACTTAGAGGCGGTGAAATATTCCTATCTGATTTATGATCAGTAAAAAATGTACACGGAATCTGCCTATCTTACAAAATAACACAATGATTTAAGTAACGAAATTGGCAATTATTATCTTCGGGTTGGTGGGATTAGATTCCACTGTGAATTTAATTATGACTTTAAATACTTTACAAAAACATATAAAGGAAATATAATAAAATGAAAAGAAACTAAAAAGACAGTAAGAAATATGTATGTAGGTATTAGCGTGTGGATTTGTAGGGATACGAAACGCCCATGAAACGTCTCAAATTAAACGTAGACAATTCTGGAGATTCAATAACTAGCTGCGTGTTTATAAAAAAATATTTGACATAATTCCTTTGAAGGGATACTAATAATATTATTGATATTGTGCGTATTTTTTCTCGTCTTTCTCAACTACGTTTGTTATTATGAAGGTGACACTGTGTTTGCGAGAGTAACATTTTCATCCCACGTATCTGTACAAGGTAAATACGTATACAGTATCTTTACATCATTTAAAAAAAAAACAATAAAATGTTATGCTAGTGCATATTACATACACACGGTCTTGTATGTGTATAAATTATAAGTATTTAATCTGTCACATTTTTGATAAGATACCCACACAAAAGGCTACAACTCAAAACTAATGACTCGGGTGACAATAATATTAACATAACAGTAATAATTATATCCGAGCCACGCTGATATGTTGTTCACAAGTCGATATCTAATTTTAGAAGAAAAAAAATGATAAATAAGAATATCGATTAGATATATATGGCGCGAATCAGAAAACAGCCATTGCAGATCATAAAGAATGACATTATAATGAGATATTTAGGGTGACTCACCTTCGCTGTGCGGAGTGACGGGGAAACAGTTGCATAACTCTAGAAACTGCAAACCCAGATATATGATCCAGGCGATGATAGTCTCCATTCTTTCACTTGATTAACAAAAAAAACAGCCTTTTTGGAATCATGTTTTAGTACACCATTGCACAAACAATGCTAAATAATCGTAACAATGAACAAACTACCCAAACCACAACACCACATACACTTTAAAATAAACATAAAACACTTATCACTATATTCTATCGGATTATTTGTACCGTGGCTATATCATAATACATTAATTCACTGATTTATCAAATTTTGACGCAACATGACGTCACGACAACCCGACATCGCCATTCAACAATATAGGAAACGAAACCAGAGACATTTACAGAAATACAGATGGTTATGTTGTGTCAGAATTTTATGGACTGCTACAACTTCTATGACTCAATCGAACAGCTGATTGGCCGGTACTTACTCAGTTCGAATGGCGGTCATTTTAAAATGCAACTATAGGTTTTTACAATGCGACAATAATATTTTTTGGTAGATTAATGTTTGACGGAAGGGTTGAATACGTGCGCAATAATTATTTTTATATTTTTCTCTGGTGTCAGGGCCGGTGGTACAGTCTTATGAAGTTTATGGCATATAAAAATAATAGGTAAGCATAGAAAGACAAACATTCCGAGGTTATAAATAACATAACAATATTTAAATTCCTCTTGTAGGTATCGCAGCAGATGTTGAGTCGAACACAGTATTCCGTAGGTGCATTACTTGTTTTTCGACTTCAGAAAAGAAAATTCTATTGAAATTTTTAAAAAGTTCAAATTTATGAAAGAAAAAACTTTCGGTTGCCTCAGGTTTTTTCGAACTAGTGGATAAAAACTGTAAAAACTTTTCGAATATTCAAAATACAAATATAAATGCATATACTTGTCCTTTTTTCGATAACAATCAGTAGGTGTAAGCAAGACAAAAGGCTTTTTCTTAGTGACTTTTCACAAGGACATCGCTGTAGAAAGTGTAAACATAAGCACCAAAACACAATCTTAAGTATGTGTTGTTTGCATCAACTTTAATTGCTCGACCTAGATTATAAGCAGGAAATGTTGCTTGTCCAATAAAGGAGGAGTTAGTTAGGAGAGGGTTTATCCCGCGACGCTTGGATGGGAACCAGACGCTTTGGACCTCTCAACTACTGATCGATATAACAAAACAAAAAAAAGATAATATATAAGGCGCAAACTCGACTCTTTTGCTTGAAACTTTATCGTAGAGATAATATTGTGTTTTCCACATTGCCATAAACAAAAATAAATGGTGGTATTTTAGTACTCATAAAAACAAAAACAAAAACCATTTTATTAAAAAAAATTAATTTATTATATTTATGGTAACATATTTGGATTTTCATTATATCTTCAGAGAACCCTTACATTTATTATAATTATTTCCAGAAGGGGAAATTATAAACACTAATAATGATTACAATGCATTGTAAGCAAAAACAAAACATTGCTTACTGATGTGTGCATAAATAATGTCACCCATAAAATGATTTTTAAACATATTTATAAACCAAAAACTAGTTTCTTAATGTGTTATAATGTAAAACAAAAAACTATACTATGTATATAAGTGAATTTTAATATCTCTTTGAATTGAATCAAAGTATAATTTGTATATTTTAAAACTAATTAAATGTAAGACATAGTTACAGCTTGACATAGTTAACTCTGCAGTCAACCAGAGGAGCAACTAAATATAGCATATTTCTTGATATTTGGCTGTCATAGTATTTTCAATTGGGTTTCTTTAAGATTTTTTCGTTATTCCCGCAGGGTATTAATTTAATTTATTTTTTAAATTTTTATATGAAGAATTTACAGAAATGTGGGTCGTCACCAGTGGCGGCTCGTGACTTTTAAGTGTGGTAGAGTGTTAAGATAGAAAAATACGACGTTATTGATGCTGTTGTAGTCGAAAATGTTTTTTTTTTTTTCAAAATTTTATTTTTGCATGAGGATTTTCAAGTTTTTTTTACTTTTGGTGGTGCACTGCACGGTTTGCTGAAAAATCTTCTTACGAAAAATGAAATTTAAAAAAAAAGTAAAAATCACTTTCGGCTACAACAGCATCAATAATAACGTTTTCTTTCAATCTTAGCACTCTAGCACACTAAAAAGTCACGAGCGGCTACTGGTCGCCACCCAAGACTGCTGAAAATCTATAAACAAAAAAATCGTATTTTACCATCTTGCACTCTAGCACCATCAATCGCCACAAGCCGCCTCTGCTGGTTTCTTTAACATCTACGTCGGCAAAGCCTGGAAAGTTAAATGTGTCGATCTGATAAGGCAAATGGTGTTGTATTCGGATTGATAGATGTAAGACAGTGGTGCACAACACGCGGACCCACTTATTGCGGTACTTGGCTAAATAAAATATCAAAAAGTTTGCAGTAATTTCTGTGAAAAAAGAACAGAACTTTCAAAAACAGTGGACAGGCAAAATTTGTTTTATTGAATATTTAAGAAAAAAGGTTTGATATGTGAACAGAGTATTGGAGTAGAAATGGAATATAATCTGAACAGTCACTAAGAAAAATATGAAGAAATTGACCTCGAACAATAGTGGGTTTTGATATTTATTAGTTAATAATAGTAGATTGTGACCCGAAACACAAATAAAATACGAAAATTGGCCTTAAAGTTAAAAAGGTTGTGCATCGCTGATGCAAGACAAAATGTTGAATAATTAGCTTAAGCAAGAAGAGATTCAAGATGTTTATCGAGCGTTTCAAAAGCTTGCTTATTTCTGAAGACATTCATTTTGGCAGTAACCTTCTTCTTCAGCAGTGTGGGATGAATTTCCGATATATTTTTGAGGGCATCTGAAAAGATAAAAAAAATACAATCAATAAACTGAAAAATTCATTAGATGTTATCAACAAGTAACAGTTTACAACAAAAAATCTATGCAATTATGATAGAAAACTATTCCTAAAACACCTGAAACTAGTGAAAAGTCAGCTCTGGTATCATGAAATTCGCAAACTTGACCCCGTCGCTGGAAAGGCAAAAGGGCTTAAGCGACACTTTGGTCAAAAATGAGTTAAATATGCAGTTTTGATTAGGAAAAGTCAACAAGAAGTTGACAGTGCCCACAGTGCCATTGAGAAGGTCATGTCCAGGACCGAGTTATGACAGTGCTTCAAAGTGTCTTATTTTCAAATCAATACCGTTTTTAAAAGTGTCTGTACTTCAGGTAACTCAAATCTTACATTAAGTGGGGTATAAAAATACCTTCAGCTGTAATGTTTTGAAAACTTGAGGATTAGGGATAAACCGAAAAATAAAAAGAGTGGTTTAAACGTTGAATTAGCAATTCCCATTTCTACATTGATTAAACTGAAAAACGTAAGAAAAACGAAAGTAGATGTATCTAAACAAAAAAATAAAGATATGTTAAACTCCATGCCTATGGAAGACCGAAAATATTACCAAGTATTGCTAAAGTTTTAAAGATTTTATTTTTTTTAATACGTGGGTACCTATTTACATGTAATATAACTGTTAATTGAGGTGATTTTTCACAAAAACGGCGCTATAAAAATCATCCAAATATTATTAATTCACTTTTTACTTTGTACCTCGGATACAATTTTTGGTTGTTTTATTTAATTACCATAATTATTAAGGTACATTTTATTATTTTTGTTTTTTACTAACGAAATCTTCTGTTATCTTATAATAATTATTACCTAAATTAAGGATATTGTGCTTCTCATGTTCGCTGGTTATTATTATTAAGGGTCTTGTGTTATTATTTTGGTTATTTATTAATCACCACACCTCTCAGAATATACAATTATTCATCTATTTTATTTATTGTGTGATTACATTCCTAAATTTCCTAAGAGTGGATATTAACACAATTTTATGAGAGAGAAGTACAACAAAAACCTAATTTGGGTAGGTGAACAAGGTTCCAACTGACAATGGAACTTTTTCCACTTATTTGAAATCACTACAATGCGTAATAATGTTCGAACTGGTAAAATCACTTGTCGAAATTTCATATTTCTAACTTGAAATAGTTCTTGATAATACTCAATCAGTTAAGAACCTACAACTAACCGTATTTGCATACTCAAAACAATATAAAGTTAAATATGTATTGAAATAGAGTAATTTGAATCTTTGAGGCCTGTTATCTCAGAATCGGGTCAGTCAGTGTCAGCTGGAACCTTGTTACTCCAAGCGGTCGAACTGTAGGTAGGATTTTTGGTTAAGGCATTTTACAGTTACAAAATTATTTCACTAGTTAAATTTTTTTTATTTATATGTATATAATTTAGTTTACCACTTTTAATATCTCTAGAGAGTTAATTTTAAAATAATAATTCTAAAACACGACTTCTCTTGGTGTGCTCCTTGAGTTCATATGCATCCAACCGTTGTTTATGTAAATATATTTACGCCTACAAATAATTCGATTTTATCCACCCTAGCTGAAGGAAACGTGTTGAAAGGGATCGGATAGCGGATGTGGCTTAAGGAAAAGATTATTGGATAGCCGAGCTTTCCAACATGTTTCCTTTGGCTCGAACGGGTGTAATCGGATCGTCAGTAGGCCCCATAAGAACACAATACATTGGTCGACGTGCCATTGATCTGGACAAGTGAATTATAAAATTACGGACCTAAGATTTCATTCTGAATGTTCTCATTAGAGTCATCAAGGTGGATGAGCATGCTGCTGTACACGGCTTCCAAGTGAGCGCTGAATGAGACAATGTCGTAGGGCCGGGGGCCTGCCATGAAGAGGATCGTCAGCGTTTGTATAGATGCCAGGCGAACCTTGTCGTTGCTGTCGTCTAGGCGCTTCATGACCACTGGAAAGACATAATATTACATTGGATTTATGAGTTGACTACATTTAAGTTATAAATAAGAATACATCATTGATATATGTCTAAAATCAGTGCAGAGCTGGCACTATAAAACAAAAACCCTCCATTTTAAGAAAAAAAATACCACCATTTTCTTTAAACTTTAAAACTCATCATTATAATAATGAGTCACATTTTGAAAGTTGAAAATGACGAGAAATTCACAAAAAACCGAAAAAAAAGACCCTTTTCCAAAATGGCAGCTTTTCCTTGTTCCGAATAATTTTGATGGTGAATTTATTAACCAGAAAACAATAAGGTGCATGCATATCTACCATGTTTCAAAATAATCACACGTAATTTCACATCAAAATCTAGAATGACAGGACTATTAAATTATTAGGATGGCAAATCGAGTGGATATGTTATCCAGTGTAAGTAGTAATATTTACATATTAAGTATGTACATATATAAATTTATAAGAATCTTGGATACCCGGGTAAGTTTTGTGAAGATGTTCATGGCTGAAGCAAGCCTTTTTCTTGGCCAGCTTGGTGACGCAGCAGATGGCCCTGAGAGAGTAGAGCCTCGTGGCCTTAGAATTGTCATCCACTAAACCAACTAGCAGAGGCAGAAGCTTCTCAACGTGGGGCTCCAAACTTTCTTTGGAAGGAAAAAGTTCCACTTGCTGAAAGAATGATAATTATATTAGATAAGAGTTGGATTGGAGCTGTAATACTCTAGTTCTACACTGGAAGTCATGAGAGAAACATCATTCTGGCCACTAAACAGATAATCCCTGGAAGTGTGATGTATACCGATTTGAAAGAAAAATAATGTTGTCAATTTACGTAAGTATTTTTTGTTTGTTTTTTTTTTATTCTTGTCTTGCATATCTATATGGTACCTCAATTTGTATTTATTTTACAAATATAAAATCTAATTTCTTATATGTATAAAACAATATAATAACAGTTTGTCATGTATAAGAAATTCAATAAAAAAAAAAAAATTATGAAAAGACCTTTCAACTCCTAGGCCGTATAAGGCTCTGCTTTTTACTTCCCCTAAATTTTTTTTTAAACAATTACCTAAATGTAAGGAGACATGTTAATTATTTTTGATTAAATTATGGAGTTCGTACTGTAGTTTTACAGAAATCAACAATAGCTGTAACAACAAACCTTGGTACATTTCCGAAAGTCTACGCCATAGGTGTCCTGATTAAGCAGCTCATTATCCTGTAGCACAGCGCATAGACAGCAGACCGCTGCAGTTCTGATGGACTCTGCCGTCTTTCCCGCTGCCCACACCAGGTTGGGCCTTATCGCATCTGGAGGGACATAAAAATACCCTCAAATTAGCGGCCCTCCACACTAGCAAACCAAATTCTTATCTTAGTATAGGGTCCGCCAAATAACTTTTTTTTTTTCAACTAGTGCTTATTTCGTGAATGGTAACACTTAGCTCATGTCTGATTTGACAGATAATTAGTTTTATCCTTCCGCTGAGCGAATATGGTTGTGTATAATGCTGAACAACGCTGGGGGAAATATTGCGACATTACTTTGAAAATCATGGTAATGTTGCAGAATGTGTGCGAAAATTGCGTACGGTTTTTGGAAGAAGAGAAGCACCGTCAGCTCCGTATGTTCGTTATCTTGTGAAAAAAGTGAAAGAAACTGGCATCCTCATCGATAAACCAAAGCGTGAAAAGCCAAAAACAGTGCGTACACCCGAGAATATCGATGCTGTGGCAGAAAGTGTGCGTGAAGCGCCATCAACATCAATTCACCGTCGTTCTCAACAATTGAACATTTCGAGACATCATTGAGACGAATTTTGCATAAAGACCTTGGTATGACGCCATACAAAGTCCAATTGGTTCAGGAGTTGAAGCCAACTGACCATCCAATGCGTTTTCGCTTCGCTGAGTGGGCCTGCGATCGACTTTACAGAAGATGCCGATTTTGCCAAAAAATCATCTTTTCGGATGAAGCTCATTTTGATCTTGGCGGGTATGTAAACAAGCAAAATTGTCGTATTTGGGGCACAGAAAACCCGCACGCATACATTGAAAAGCCGGTACACCCAAAACGAGTCACTGTTTGGTGCGGATTTTGGTCCAGAGGCATAATTGGGCCATTTTTCTTTGAAAATGAGCAAGGAGTGGCCGTTACAGTCAATGGCGATCGTTATCGGGCCATGTTGAACGAATTTTTGTTCACAAAAAATTGAAGAGGAGGATATTGGCAACATTTGGTTTCAACAGGACGGCGCTACGTGCCACACAGCCGAAGCTACACTCGATGTTTTGCGCCCTGTTTTTGAAGATCGCATTATCAGCCGCAGAGCTGATGTCGTTTGGCCACCTCGGAGCTGCGATTTGACACCGTTGGACTATTATTTGTGGGGTGCCCTCAAAGATAAATGTTACGCCGACAAGCCAGAGACAATTGACGCTTTAAAGGACAATATTCGTGAAGCCATTGGTGAATACAGCTGCACACAATCGATAATGTGCTTAAAATTGGACCGATCGTGTAGGGTTACTGCATGGCCAGCCGAGGCAGCCATTTGAATGAAATTATTTTCCATTATTAACCGGAAGGATTGTACTTATAAATAAAAAAGAAATTTGAGAAAATATTCAGTAGTTTTTTTTTTATAGCATTTTCAAAAAAAAAAGTTATTTGGCGGACCCTTTATTATTGTGCAATCTAAGATTCAATCCAGGATATTTTTACAATTTATAGCTTAGATCCGTGATGCGCAACATTTTTCGTAGAAGAGTCAGCGTACCTTTTTTTTGGGCCTGAAGTGTAGAAAATAGCTGGCATAGATTTTTGATTGAATCTCAGATTTAGCAAATGTGTGTGGCTTGGTGTGGATGGGTTAGCGGTAAACAGAATATATGCTACCCCTGCCAGAATGTGTGATAATATTTGATAGGAAAAACTATATCTTTGATGCTTTGTATTAAAGGCTTAAGTCAACTTTTTTTGAGAAAAACAAAATTTAAAATAAAATGGTGGAAATCAATTGTCAAAATTGAAATTAAAACAAGTTATAGTTAGATTAGTGTTTTCAGTAGTTCTGTTCAGTACATTTAAAAGTGTCTATGTGTAATCTTTGATATTATACCCTGAAATAATTAATGACTTGCTATAGAAAGGTGTTGCGATGTGAAGTTGTACTGTAATTTTATCAAAAGCATTCTTTTTTCATTTGTTTGAATAAGCAAATTTATTTATTTCATATTGAACAACTATATACATATTAAAAAAATTTTATGCACCTACCTTCTAGAATGACATTAAGAAATGACTGCAGATAAAATTCGGAGGCCAGCTCCAGGTTTTCATCTCTATTCAGCAGTACGGAGGATAGACTGGTAAACAACTTGAGCTTCACTTCAGGATCTATTTCATTAGAGGCTAGGGCTTCCACTAACAGCGGAGACAGCAGGTGGAGATTTAAACCTAATGCGGGACCTGAAATCGAAAATGTTTACAATAAATATACAGTGAAATTTCGCATAGTATAAGGTTCCCTGTAAGACTTTTTCATGCTTAAGTTTTGTTTTTTCAGTCTATTGAGAACTTAAATTTTTAAAATGGCCCTAATTCAGAAGACACATATTATAAGGTTTCTGGGATTTTCTCACAAACAAAATAGTTTTTAGACAGTACGCTAAGACATGTGTACATCCCAAATTAAGTATCTTTATTTTACAATTTAAAGTCTAAAACCGAAAGTTAATTTGTATTAAGACAGATACAAGACATAAATCAGAAATCACAGGGGTTATATTTGTACAATAAAATTTACATAGTGAGGTTCAATGTTTGTTTTTCTATACCTACTGATATATTTATGCAAGTGTAATTCTCAAATTATTGTCCATATAATTTTTTTATGAATAATTAATACATATTTACTTTTATGTTTAGTGTGTAAAGCATAATAAAAACAATAATTTACCAGTGTGAATCAAAATAGTATCTAGTATACATCTCTCAGGCGTGTAAAGGGTCCAGAGATTAGCATCAGATGTGATATTTCCCAGGAGAGAAGAAATGTACCGGCAAAATAAGTCGTTGAGGTGAGACCCACAATTAATTGTTGATCTCAGTTTCTCCAGAAGGCCTAAAATATAGATTAATAGTTTCAAATTACAATGATAATAATTGAGTCACATGCGAAATGTGACGTAGCACACCCAGCACATGAAATAGGTACCTGCTTCCTTTTCTAGAAGCTCGTTTAGGATGTCAAAGTTTATTGAAATAAACTTGGATTTCACATAAAAGTTAGTGAAGATCTGTGATCTCACATTTAGTATTAAGTAAGTATTATATGTATGTTTATTTATATTTTCCATAAGTATATATCTATATAAAAATAGACACACACCCTACACTTCACAACGCAGAACATCATATATGATGTAACCGAAGGCTAGATTTTTTTCATGTTGAACATAAGATTGTTTTCTCCCGGATAAGGTTTTCTATGGTTTCTATGGAGAAATTATCAAATATAGGCCATAGGCGTCTCCTTTCTATCCCCACATAACATAAACAGACTCTATATATATATCACTGTCGTGAGGCCAACAGATAAGCTCGATCCCCAAGTGCTTTGTATGGTTTTTAACAACAACAAAAAAATCCCTACCAAATTCATGACGTGTAATGACATGATAGTCAAGTAAATATTTTTTCAACCCACATGGGGTAACAAAGTAAGGCGCAATGTGCCCTCTATTAATATAAGGAACACAGAATTAGAGTCAGTAACATTAAATAATATGGGAAAATATGATAGAATACAATTATCTTACATAATGCTTTATGTTCAATTTCTGTTTCAGACGGCATTGAATAAACTGTGAAGATAATGTCAAACAGATCCTGAGCAACTTTTTGGCAATCATCTTTGCAGATATTCAAGATGCTCTCGCAAGTGTTCAGCAAATTTATTTGGTATTTATCCTGCAAATGAAAATAAACAAAATTTTAATAGTTATCACTTGAGTAATTAAAAATATTATAACTCATTTACATGTAAAATGATGTAAATGATGAAAATGCAAGCTAAAAATAGTTGTGTTGACTTAAAAAATTCAAACATTAAAAGCTATGCAAATTCCAGAGTTTTTGCTGTTTTAGTATACAAATTTTCAACAAGATTATATTCACCAAAATAAATAATTCCTAAAAAAATAAAGATCCAGAGTGAGTTTTTATAACTAGTCGGGATTGCTATGTAGGAAGATATTATAATAATAAAAAAGTAATGAAGTAAAGTTAACGATAGAAAAATTCAGGGACATCTATAGAAGACATGGCACAATCAAGTAAATAAAATATGTGAGTCAGGTAATGTCAAGAATCAGAATAACAGAAGAGTATTTATAAAATGATCCATGAATGTGAATGAAGCAAGGGATGTGTGCCAAGACAGAGTTGTGTGGCGGTTAATCCACTTTGCCTACCTCTGCGAAGTAAGGGGGTGATGTTTAATAATAATAATATTTGGATAATTTGTATAGCACCGTTTTTTGTAAAAATCACCTCATGGGCGCTGTACAAATCTTAATTATTAAGCCAGGCGTGCACGGGTAATTTTTGTCACGGCAACAGTTTCGTCACTGTCTTCCGATCGAGCATGCACACGGTGAGTGACTGTCACCCTTTCATTCCGGCAATGGATTTCGAACAGGCGGATGAATCACCGAACGACAATTTGTCACCCGTGCGCGAGCACCCATACAAAAGTACTCTCTACAGACACGGTGACAGTTTCGTCACTCAAAAGTCGCTAGCCAGTGGAACTGAAAAGTCACCCTAATGTCACGTCGCTGCGTGCGCGGACCTCCATACACTCCAATAGATTTGGAGATGGTGATGAAACTGTTGCCGTGACAAAAGTCACCCGTGCACGCCTGGCCTTAGGCTCTATCTTATTACTAACTACATATAATCTGTGGCATATTAATATTTATTTATATTATGTACAGAGATAATATACAGAAGCACACTTGCCCAGCAGGTCTCTTCAGATACACACAATTATTTAATTTATTTCTAGTTTGGAGAAAGGTAGTTGTTATTTAGTAAAATAAATATCAGTTTTCATTACCTTCCGGATTCGACAATGAAGGGGTTTAGAAAGTTTCCTAACTATTTTCTTAAGGTACCCGTTCTTCAGTTGGTCAGGTTTTGATCCTTTGATAATGTTAGCCAGTACCCCTAAGCATGGCCAATTGTCCACTTCTGCCTGCAGCAACTCCCACCAGACTTTGGGTTCGACAAAATAGCCAAACAGCTCTGCAGCACGATAAATCTGTAAGAAAATAATACAAAAATATTACATTGCAATTGACCATCTGAGCCTCTGAGCACTGATCTATTGGTGCACCTAGATCGTGCTGAATGTCTCACAGTGCCGATTTGGTGGAATGGCTTGATGCTCAGTTGGTTATGTTGTTATATTTTTGACGGCCTTCATGATTGAGTGGTAAGACGCTTGACTACGAATCCAGAGGTTGTGGGTTCAAATCCGGGCTTGCACAAATAAATTTAATTTAATTAATGTGTGCTATTTCACATTCAATCAACATAAAATAATATATGGTTTATTTTCGGCACTAGTATCTACCACTAAATACTAGTATAGGTAGTAAATATTGCCCTATTGAAAGACCATCATTCAGAATCGAAGCGTTGCTTGAAATGGGTTTAGCCGTGTTTGGTGATTAACAGCCAGGTAATTCCCAACCTTCCTCTTTCTCATCTCCTTCCTTTCCCCACTGCCTTCAGCCTTGAAACATACCCCAATTGGAGATGCCATAATCCTACTGGTTCTAGACGGTTGGGAGCAGTTGGGACTCTTGTGCGGTATTCACTATAAAAATAAATTAAAATCAACAGAACACTGGCTGTAAAGTGAATGGCAAGAGACTTCACCTCCTTGTAAACCTTGCAGTCTTCGTCTTTGGCTCCGAGCATGAAGCAGCGTACAGCGGCGGCAGAGTGTTGCAGGATGGCCTGCTCCGCGCACAAGACCAACCAGCACAGCAGCTGGGAGGAACGAAGTCGGGCATCCCCTTGCCAACCTTCCAGCTCTGGAATAGTGTTATAATCATACATACATGCTATTTTTATTCTTCTTGTTAATCTTCAATTAAATCTCATATTTCTTTCCTTTCAAATATAATCTTAAAATTTCTAATGTTGATCAAAGATGAAAATTGAATACGGAAATTAGCTTAATGCATGGGATAGACTTATTTAAAAACAAAACTGAACAAGTAATCTCTTTCCTGAAAGAGTAACCTATTTCTAGACAGACAATGTGCAATCCATTCTCCCAAGTTTCCAATCTGCGTCTCAGAGATTAGAAACTATTTGTTGAAGTTATTTTAAGTAATCTTTCATAAAGGTGGCTATAGGAATATAAATTATCTGAATATATATCTTTAACAAAATTAAAATATAAATGAATAGTTATTATTAATGGAGACAGTGATACCTTTTGAAATTGCAGGGATAATTTTGCTAATATTCCTTTCCACCAGAGATCTGCATCCCAAATTGGGACGAGGCACTGCAAGAAAATATATAATGCATTATAATTTTTTTCAATGTAATGGTGGCTCAATGCCCATGCATAATATCATCAGTTAAAAATATTTCAAGTAAAGTTATAATTGTGAATAGTTGTACCTCACCAGGGCGATACTGAGACTATCTCACACTCTGGAACGTGGTGAAAATATACTATGTATGTTTAATAGTTTAAATTTTAAATGTGATGGTTCTAGAGCCAAATTGCTTACCGTACTACCACGAAAATTGTCGATACATGAAATGGAAAATAAAATAATAAAAATGAAATTGAACCTGAAGGATAGTGGTCTGGGAACTCTCGCATGAAATCTGTTTGTGGTTTCAGATCCTCTTCATTTTCACTCATATACTGTTTACCCACCTGGTCCCACAGGTCGGTCGTCTCCTGGCGGATGTCCTCGATGACGTCACTTAAACTAAAAACCAAATACATATTCAAATCAGTACGCATACATAACGTTTACAGAGAGTGAGGACCTATTACATCCAGAAAGCACACAAGGCACACCAGGCATTCCAATCTTGTAATATTTCAGTGGCTTCAGATCATTGCAGGCCTGGTATCATGAAGGCGGAATTCACCTGCCTTAATGCCCATTCACACGCCCAGCGCATATCATATTTAAAGAAATTTTTTTTTTAATATTTTTAAAGTTAAGATGATTTTTTTTCCATGTAATATAAATGTGTGCTGGACGTGTGAATGAATACTAAGGCAGGCGAATTCTGGCATCATGATACTATGCAAGAATCAAACCTGCAACCTCCGGACTCAAAGACAAATGCGTAAACCACTACGCTACGAATGCCATGATCAAACAGGTGGCGGTAACAGCGAGTGCCTCTGGATACTTGTAAATCAGTGATTTCCAAAGTGGACGATAAAGCCCCCCAGGTTGGAGAGATCCAAGGGGGCGGTGGAGGGCCCGAGGGAAAATGGGGGGGTGGTGAAGGTCTACAAGGACAATGGATGATTTCAATGGAGGGCGAGTGCAACATATTTTTTTACAAAATTTTCATAATGAATTCAAATTAGTCATACATCGTTGCGAGAATCGAGCATAAGAACCATTATTTTATTGATTTATAGATGGATTAACCGTTTTTTGTTATTTTTTCTAGGTTATTCACCTAACTAGGTTACTCGGAACCTGTTGTAATGCGAACAATAGGGTACTACATAATATGTGTAAAATATATAAATATTTATCAAGTGAAAATAGCTATCATTATGGAGAACAGGGGTGTTGAAAAGATTGTGTCGTGGTACAAAGTCGACCGCAGAAATAAGAATTCTTATCTCTCAGTCCCAGAACATGTATTAAAATTTCATTCTATTATTGAGTAAGAAGAAACGTGTAATCAGTTGTGGTGATCAAACAGATTAATATTAATTTGAATAATCCATAAATTGGAAAAAAAAAATTATAGAAAGACAAACATTCCCGGGTTATGAATAACCTGACAATATTTAAATTTCTTACTTTCATCACTTTGAGTGGAAAATGTTGCCTTTGGTAACTAAAGATTGAACCCACAACACCCAAGTGGGAACTCAATGCAACTTTACACCACTAGGCTATTAACCAGTCATGTTATTGCTTTCCTCTTTTAATTCTATATTTATTCTCAATTGCAATCTAAGTAATCTAAAAAAATTCTTGTAGGGTGGGGGTGCATTTACTGATAATCTAAATGTCTGCAGGATTAGAAACCTGCACAGACAAAGGGCCCCAAAAAAGACCTAAAAGTTGAAATTAATTGAATCAAGATAAATTCTATTTATATCTATCAATGAAACTGGACAAAATGCGTGATGAGCTTTTCCTTGCAAACATGTAACTTTCACTTAAAAGATATTTGTCATTAAACAGAGACAATAATTGCCATCTTCTATTTTTAGGGAGGGGGGGCATTGAAGAAATATATACTTGGAAATTGGGCGATGAGCCAATATGTTTGGGAAACTCTGTTGTAAATGAATAAAGAATTTTATCACTCAGTTTACTCACTTTGCAAAACATCACCGCTGGTAAAAGAAAAGCAATTATAACTTCTTCAAATTTTTTAACAAGTACCAGCTATCTCAGGCATCATTTAACTTAGGGTTGGGGCTGCCTCAAAATTAAAATAACAAGTCTTTAAATGTTAAACAATGGTTAAGTATGAGATAAATTTAAGTATTTATAGTTTACATACCCCGTGAGGAGAAGCGGTATCATTTTATACCAGTAAGAATAGCGGTCTTTGTGGTAGAGCATCCACTGTGAGACCTCCTTTATCACCTGGAGTCTCACGGGTGCAAGTTCATCAAACAGTTTTTCCGCCATCGGGGTGATGGAGTTCTCAAAACATTTAGCATTCCCGTTAATTACCACAGCACCTTTGAATTATTGTTCATAACAAAACAAGTCAATTAGAACTTCAATAGTTTGGAAAATAATCTTTGTAGGATCAAATACCTAGGGACAATTGGAAAGAATGATCTCTACATTCAATATAACATACAAGACTGAAAAAATTGATATAAAAACAAAAAAATTGAATGCAGAGTTTCTAGAGACTTGGACAATTACTGCTGCCAATTTTATAATTATGACTGGAAAAATATATTTTTTTACATAAAGACTGAATAACTAATCAAGGAAGGATACTTTTGATTAGTGAATTAATTTAATTATTTCTCATATAAACTATATTATGGAATATGTGGGATTGCACTACCCCCCACACTCCAGAATAAACAATCCTTATTATTAAAACACACGGTCTTGGGTTGGTAGATGCGGAGCTAAAAGCATACCACTGATAGCTCATGCATGCAAAGAGAGAGGTTATGATGGAACTCTCAGCAGGACCATATCACAAAATATGTAGATTTTTCCCAAGATATTCTGATCAGGATTTATAGCAATATAGTATACAATATGAATAAAGTGGTAAAATAGTAATTTTAAAATATTACCTATGCACCGAACTGCTGCGACTCGCACACGAAAATGCTGATGGGAGAAATTACTAATGACTGGCTTAACAAAACTTTCCGACTGCATATGGAAGTCTGCTTTAATTGCAATAGACAGCAATATGATAGTCTCGCACGTTTCCAGCTTAACTTTAGCGTAGGGATCTGTAGAAGTCTTCACTAAAATA
The DNA here is from genome assembly GCA_022651775.1 of Drusus annulatus. Classification (NCBI taxonomy): domain Eukaryota; kingdom Metazoa; phylum Arthropoda; class Insecta; order Trichoptera; family Limnephilidae; genus Drusus; species Drusus annulatus. The sequence goes on from JAGWCC010000094.1 coordinate 1,368,747, forward strand.
TTTGTCAAGTCATTGAAGAACCGAGATAAATAACCTGTGTCCTTATATCGTACTACAATATTCCGTATGAGGATCACCAGTTTTAAACGCAATTCTTCTGATCCTTCGATGGTTTCTACCATGCCAATCCTCTTAGCAACCACAGGAATTATGTAAGTCAAGTAAAAATCATTCAAAGGCAGGTTTTCAAGGAATATTGCAATAATGTCAATTGCCAGATCCTTGCAAACTTCAGCTTTATCGGAAAAGCACCTCAATATATTCGCATGAATTGTAGGAAATATATTTACTAGGTCCGACGAATTTTTTTCGTTCGTTTCGTGTAATTCTTTTAGTATTTTCTCAAGAACCCTCTTCCTGTCGGTTTTCACCTCACTCTGTAAATCTTCAATACATTGTGTCATATTGATCTTCTGATTGAAATTAGTGGTTGTATCTATTTGGGTAGTCATTTTTGTATATATTTCGGTCGAGACCGAAAAACAGTAAGTGTTTGCAAACTAAAATTATACGAAAATACGAACACACGCCCGATAAGACACAGACGCCATTTGTAAATAAACAAACGTCATTTTTCAGTTGTGTTGTCATGGAATTTAGTTTGTAGAAAAACTTTTTAGCTATTAGGATTGTTAGGTACCTAGCTAGCGATATTTAAAATAGACCTTTGTGTTTATTTAAATAGAGTTTTTTTAATTTAAATAGAATTTAAAATATCATCAAAACAATTTAGTATACATTTAGTATGAACTTACCACTAAAGTAAAAATATGTCTTTCAAACCAAAAAAATATTTTAAAAAAATATTGCAAGATTACAAGTCGCTCGAAGAGCTATTTTTCTAAAAAAATAGATAGGGACAGATTGACATACTTATATTTGCAATCGGGTGCATCACCAGTGTAGTGTAGATTAAAAAAAAACTTTGATTTTGAATCGTTCGTTCCGCATTTGACGGCCGGAAAAGATAAGTATTTCAATATTTTATTTAAAAGCTGTTTTTGATGGAAGAAGGCTGTTTTTTTTCAACAAGAAAAAATACTTATTTTCGTGCTACACAAAATACAATTAATTGTTAAAAAGTTAAAATTTTTGTTATCAAGGTCCTATAGTCTTATTACTTGAATGTAAATGTCGAATTAAATACTTCAGTGTGATCATGTACATACCCGCCACTGAGAGACAACCCACGCGGCAAAATTAAAAACTACAAATCATATTAAACTTTCAACAATACCAAAAAATACAGAATATTAACTTTCAAAACGTGGTTTCAACATAATTTGAAATAATATTGTACGGATGGGCCATAAATTTTTGCACTTTTGTAGTAGTGCTTGCGTGGATACCACACGGGGGAGGGAAGCAAGGACACTCATACGTGGCTCCTCGCTTCTTGAAAATTTAGTTACAAGTTGTGACAATTTTTTTCTTTATTAAAATAAAAGATGATACCCATGCACAAATACATTGTCATATACAATCATACATATATGCATTGCCTCTCAGAATTTTCAGATTGTAAGACCTGAAGTTGCAAGGCAGATATTCAAAACGATTATAGTATGGTATCATATCAATCGCAGGGGATCATGTGATGGAGCTGACAGAAGCACAAAACAACTGATTCCAGAGACCTTGCAGAATTTTCTTTAAGTACTGTGTATGGCTGATGAAATTTCAAAGATTTGCTGAAAGCAGTGAGGAACCCCAAAAGAAAACGCGTTAGATAGGTAGAACCCTACTTTCCCAAAGAACTATATAACTCAATACAAGAAAACACCAAAATTTCGATCAATAAATTTATTCAACAATTTTCCACGCAATATAAACAACTGTCTGCCTGAAAATACTGTTTTACACCACATTCTTTGCTCAGAAACATTCAATTTGTACAAATAGAATATTTTCAATTATTTGTCAAAGAATGACAATAACTGTCATTATCAATTGAAAATTATACATGTTATTTTACTTAGAACACGTGTTTCATGGACAGTTAGGGAAGTCAAGGAATCATTTCGTGACAGAGGCCTACATAAAATGATGAGATGAAAATAATATAAAATTTTATCCATTTGAACACAAATTAGGAAAAATAAATTGTTGGATAAATGGGTGAAAACATAGAATCAGAAAAAAAAGAATTTTATTGCATAGCAAAGAATCAGTTATTACAAAAAATAGTAATAAAATCAGGATTTATCCGAAACACTATACATTGATGTCACAATTGATGGTAAGAAATGAAATGCAATGATGGAGGAAACTTAGAACTAACAGGCGATGAATACACACCAATGTTCAGTAATCCAGGAAAATTATGTTTTATATTATTTAACAGATCCTTGGAATTGCCAAATCAAATAATACTATTACAGAACACATAGTTTTAAAAAGATCATACGCATTTTAATATCTTAGATGGTGGAATTTTGAAACCGGTTACAATATAATCATTCTCAACCATACGTAGCTCTTACGAGTTTCAGAATGGGTTAATGAGACATAATATTACACCTCCACAAGAAAAGTTTAGGTTGAGAAGGGATTAAAATACAACCCTCCAATCTATTCACTGCATCAAATAATATATCAACTGTCCAATGTTAAGGATAGATTCACTTTTCTAAGAAGAGATTTGCTCTCACTGGGTCGGGTAAAGTCTATGAATATAGTAGCTAAGGAACTTGAGCATCTCATTGAACAGGATGAGAACAGATGACGCCAGGTTTTAGGGCTCTCCGGAGTTGGATTGAGATTGAAGCAAACGTTTTTTGGCTTCGCACTCGGCCTCTAATCGTTGTTTCTCCATCAGCAAGACTTTGTGTTCCAGTCTTAACTTTTCTTTTTCTAATTTCATATTTTCCCTTTCTTCCCTAAGTTTATCAGCTGCGTAGACCAGCTTCTCAACCTGAAAAAAGAATTATACATTAATCACAGTCCTTTGTCATTGAAACAGTTCACAAGAATCTAAGAAGACTTTGACATCCCTTATTGGGGTATGTTGTGTGGCTGAAAGGAATGGGGCGAGGAAAGAGATGGTTGGGCTACGGTTAGGAAGTACCTGACTATTCTGATTTTGTCACCAAACACAATACGGTTAATATTGAAGTGGAAAATCGTGATTTTCTTAAAAAGGCTAATTTCCTTAAAATAACCTCTGCTATGTAACTGATAACTTATTAATAATTTTCCGCACCCTTCAAGGTGAATTTTCACAAAAACGGTGCTACACAAATCATTAAAATATTATTTTCATAAGGTAAAACTAGGTAATAATATGGCATATTTCAGAAAAACACTTGTTAGATTGAATGACTTCAACAAAGTATTAGTGAGTTTTAAAATTAAAATACCATCAAATGATGTGTTCAATAAAAAAAATCTAATATGATGAAAAGCATTTGTGTAAAACTGATGGATCAATGGTAGGTTGTCTGGTAGACAATGCCCCCCAGATATACTGCTTTTTTATGATTTCATCATCTTAAAAAAAGCTTGTTGAAATAATTGCATTTAGTTTCGGAGAAAGCATGGTAAATTAAAAATTCAACCAGACCCAGTGCTCACCCTAGTTTCACATGCACATTTTCAATGACAAAGAATAATTGAACAGGAATGTGTCCTAGTAAATAAGAAATTGTGTCTACCTGTTACATTTCTAGGTATTAATTGTTCCTAATTGAAAGTCCTATAGTTCTGAACGTGGCATGTATTTTGGTTTAAGCTCTTCTATCCTTTTGATAAAATCAGTCTTTTCTAGGCAACCCTCGCAGTTCTCGTCCCAGTCGTTGAGGATCTTCTTCAGATCTCGGACTTTGAGTTTCTTCAGGTCTACGTTATTGAGGTCGATTTGCTTGTCGTATCTGAGATCACATATCTGTGCATCCATCTTCTTGAGCTTCTCGCAAATCTTGCTGGCGGGCATTGACCAACTCATGGGCTTCGAGATTTCTCCCAGGATTCCGGTGGCAGATTCTTCCAGACCTCCTACGTAGTAACAAAACCGATTCTCCTTGTTTTTACTGGTTTTACAGTACTTTCTAATCTCAATCTCGATTTTCTTTGGGTCCTTTTTGACATTTTCGGCAAGTTTTTCCGCGACAGTTTCTACGAATTTTATACAAACTTCACAGTCACCTTCCCGCAAAGTTGCCGAGGTTGAAACGTACAAAGCGAATAAAAATAATACACATATTTTAAGTGATAACCCACTGTTAAAGAACGTCATTATGGCCAAAATAAGGTAACCGGCTAACCAAATATGTCAAACTGAAATGAATGCAGAAATAATGAACTCGCAGCTCATACAAATTCCCTCCCGATTCTTTCTAGAACTATTTATCTTTGCTAGGATAGTTACAGTTCGTAAATAAATTCAGAACATTGAGGTTAAACATTATCATACCTTCAAAAGCATTACTTCTTTGCGAAGAGCATCCGTATCTTTATTGCTATCCATAACTTGAGAGAATATGAACGGCTATATTTTAATATTTCACTTTTTTCTTCAACTTTGACAGGTCGTAGGGATTAGTAGGAATCTATGCCATAGAAATTACTAACGACATCTGTGACCAAAGAGGTACGTTTTTCACACCCTTCACGCCTTCACGAATTCTCAGGAATATCATAAATAAATAATTTGTTTTACGATATTATTGTGAAAGTTAATTATTAATGATTGATAAATACATTAGTTTTGTTCCCAATAAAAAAGTGAATAAAAATAAGGTATTTATTAATAAGAAAAATATTTTCATTGACTACCTGGCGTTTACCTACAGGAAAACGCGCCCATGTGCATGGTTCCAGTCCATTCCACCAAAAAATATGCTTAAAAAATAAAGTACCTTACATTATTCGATCTGGAAGTAATGCATGGCCGCTGGCGGAAAAGTGGTTAAAAAAACCTTAATTTTCTTCACTTATATTCAGTATACTTAATTCTGGTCAATAGCCCAGTAGGAAGGACGCTTGGATAGCAATTGGACAGATCAAACTTGATAATCATAGCGGTTACCAACTTATTCTCTTTCAACACGAGTTATACATTGTTTTACAGTTCTGGCTAAGGGATTCTATTAGTTTACAGTTCCATTTACCAGTTACTCATTCCCCGTTAGCCTGAACCGCCTCTCTATCCAACATAAGATTATTTAACTTACCAGATTTGTGGGTCTTATACCCCCTTCCTCTTTTATAATTATAGTGTGCTATGTATGCAACGCCTACTGAACATTCTCACCCAAGGACTTTTCCGATGCAAGGGAGCCCGAGTGCTACCTCTTCACTCTCGCATGATGCAGTTGTTGCTTAAATTATTATAGATGTAGTGCAGGCCCGGCCTTGGGTCAAACGACACAGGAAAAATTTTCATTCAAACAGAAGATTGGTACCAACTCATATCAAGTATAAGGCGAGAGGCTCGGGTTTTTATTCCTTAACTTACGGGTTCAATTGCTGTCCATCAATGGTATGGTTTTTTAAAATTTTATATCATAAATATAAAGCACTGTGATTAGGTACTATCAGGGCCTTGGATATTCGCTGTCTGCTGTCGGACTGTCCACATGACCATGGCCCTGGTGTAGTGGCTCAGCATAAAAAAACAAAATGAGACATAGCGTATGCACGTCAACTACACTCTCGCGCTCGTTAGTGAACCGCAGAACGTTAACCACCATCAAACACAAACCATGCCGCATCGGCTATGGATGAGGTAGTGGAGGGAAACTACAATGTGGTATTGAGAAAATAACTAATGTTTGTTTGTAATTGTCTAAATCAAATATGAATCCAGAACTTTTTGTCTGATTCTCTCTGTGTCAGGGCGAGATGGTGCAAGGCTGGTGATTGTGTCTCGTGATAATATGATATAGAAACATTCTTTTGCTGCTACTCGTAATACTTACTTCCTTAATGATTTAAAAAATTTGTATGTAAGAAATACATTTTCATTACATTCTAGTAATCTCCCACCATAAAGTTATAAGTCATGCACAACCTTTTTATCCGGAAGACCACTCACACACACAGCAAAATTCATAACTTAACACTTCTGGGAAATTTTGATTTTCGTGCGGGAGGATTTGGTGAAAGAAATTCAAATTTGAAAAGTTCCCTGGAACCATCTATTTAACCATAAGTTTTAGTAAGAAATCTGAAAGTGGGCTCTACCACCACGACCTCAGAATTCATTAGGACATGGGATTTGGTTTAGCAAATAATCTTTACAAAATTCAGAAATAACACGTCAAATATTTTTATTTTGCCAAGTGGGCCGTACGAAATAGCTGTAGGGTTGTGCATCACTGTTTTACATAGAGCCATTTACTTGGTCAGGTAGGCCCATTAAGAAAGACCAAATCTAATATATTTGATTTTAGTGGGGGAGGGAGTTGACAGCGAAATTCAAAAATTCACATTTCTAGGGATTTTCATGGGAGGGGGTTTTTCAACGCAATTGGTTTTCAATTTTTTTTGTATTAAAAAAAATCTAGAACATTGGGTATGGGTTAACAAATAAACCTATATAAAAAAAATTCAGGGTTTTCAAGTACTGCAAAACTTCGGAGTTTTTTTCTTTAGCCAGAACTTTCACCTACATGCCAGGCCTATAGGGTTTTCTGTGTGGAGTTAATATAAATAAATCAATAGTAAATTTCCCAAATATGTTCTGCTGATGGTCAATTTTTGTCACAAACAAAAACAAAAAAAAAAACAAACAGGCAAATTCGTCGGTCCTGTTTCCATGTGGACACAGCTTTGGGGATAAGATTATTAAAAAAATACTAACCAGGCAGGAAGGATAGACTGCCACACAACTGTCTTGGCACACACTCCTTGCTTCATACATACTCTTCTGTTTTTCTGACTCTTGATATGACCCGACTCAAGTATTTGAATCACTTGTTTGTGCCATGTCTTCCTTGGGTGTCCTCAACTTCTACCATTCACTTTCGCATTCTATATTCTTCTGGCGCTCTTTTTTCTGTTTATCTGCTCCACATGTCCAAATCATCTAATTGTCCCTTTTCTAATCTTGTTCATTATGTTTACATCAGTCTAGCATTCTTTCTGGATCTTCACTTTTGTAACTTTCTTAACTTTTATAATGAAAAATACTCTTTTATACTATAAATTTAATGCTTCATCTCAAATAAAAGCTGTGAATTAAAGAAGGGAAAAAATAAGACACGAAAAGGGTGTTTTCTTAGTATCTACAGCATTATGTATTTTACAATTGAATCAGAAACAGAGTAACAGATTTAAGTTTTTCAATTTGAGACGGCTAGCGAATATCCCAAGATGGTTTCATGAAGTTCAGGAACAATCCGTTTAATGGTACTTGGCAGACTTATGTTCAACTGCAAGAAAAAAATTACATTGATTAGAACATAATATACATTATTATTTGCAAACATTTTCATCAATTTATTTATTCTTGATGTACCAAAAAGCATTATGATTTTGTACCAGCAATTACTGCAGAATTCTGGTTTTAATGTGCATAAACCACTGGAGAGATAAGTATGTACACCGCCCTTGAGGAAATTTTCCCACTAAAACAGCGCTATAAAAGTTATCCATTTATTGTCATTTTTACTAGGGTTTTTCTGATCAATGTTTACAATAATAATAATAATACTTAGACAATTTATATAGCGCCATTTTTGTGAAATATCACCTCAAGAGCACAAGGGTAGCCAACACGGTTTACTATATTGATATATTTACAAGTACATAGTGCTCAAAGAATTTCTATATTTTTGATAAATAAAAATAATAACTTTTGAAGATTTTTCAAAGGATAATTTTTTTTTTTAGCTGAATCAATTTCTTTGCTTTTTAGGTACACAAAACCATTTTTATTAAACACAAACTGTCATTCATTTTGTTGCTTTATTATTAATTTATCATTTAACCCATATGCCTGTAAGCTTTTGAAACAAAACATAATATTTACGATAATAATAATCTAACTTTTTTCTTTTCTTTCAACTTAAAAAAAGAGAATAAAAAAAAATACATGTGGCAGGTTTTATCAAGCATAATATCAATGACATAATTTACAAATGAAAATTGAAAAAAACAGCTTAAAAGTTTTAATTGTAATATAAGGATTAAAGCTACTCAAATTCTGGTCCGAGGGCCAGTACCGATCGAAGGTCAAACCAGAACACATTCGGTAGTGATAGGTCTTGCCAGACACACTAAGTATCAGATTGAAAGTACGATTCCTAGATTTATATGAACTTGGACAAGAAACTCTTACCATTTGCATCGACTTACCAATAAGAGACTGGATTCTTACGGATAAGTATAATTAAGATGGAATATAGTAATAGTGTGGATATTTATTATCCATTACGTGTGGCAATGTCTTCAATAAAACCACAATTGTATAAATTATCTAATACCAAACACGCTCATGTCATATTGGTGTTAACATAGGTACATCTAGTGAAAATTGAATGACATCACTGGCTAAGTACATTTAAGGTTTTAGATTATAAGTAATTTTTTTTATTTACAAATGAAGCCGGTTCTTAAATTATATTGAAAAAAATTGAGTTACACTCATTTAGATAACATAAATTGAAGAGATGTTTTATATTGACGAAGAACCAGTTCATCGGTAAGCTATATTTTTCTGAAAAAACAACCAGTTTCTCATTTTGTATGTCACGACGTAACAAGCCGAAAAAAGCACTGGTTACTACTACCAAATATTAAATATTTGGAAATTCATGGGGGGGGGAGCATAGCCAGCTACATTTTGGTTCTTGGTCAACAATCTCGGATTAACTATGTAATACATTTTTACAACATTTTCATTTGACAAAAATAGGACTCCAGTGACTGCCAACTCACCGGGACAAAGTATGTATGTCGAACATCTCTAACATGTCGATAAGGCCACGTGAAAATTTGCAGTTTTATTTTCTATTGTATTTTGCATCTGTATAACAGTTATGCACCGAATTTCTTATTTTTAAAAATATTTATCCACTAAGACGACAGAGTAGCATTACAATTTTTTCAATATAAACATGTCTGACACTTACCGTTCCTGGAGTAGTTGATGAGGTAGAAGAATACTATGCCACCGGCAATCACCTGGTACCAGGGCGCCATGCCAGAGCGCTTGGGCTGCGCATACTTGTGCTGCCACCTCCACCAGCCTGCCAACCAATCAATCAATAGTTCTCAGAGTGGAAGACATGTTTAGTTATAATAAATTTAAAAATTCTCAATTATATGAAACATATCTTATTTTTGTGTTTCTGAATTCTAGGAGCATCTTATAATCGGTGTCGTCTTACAATCACTCTCAAAGATATTAACATCCAACAATGTCAATTGATGACTGTGAACTTTTTGTGAATAATTAATGGCACGCAACATTTTCTTGAATTCTCCACATTAGCATACCCAATAGTTACTTTATTTGAGCCAGAAAGTCAGGTTCTCATAACTTTCTTACTTCGTTTCCTTCCCCTCCCTCATAACTTCCACCACACAACATTCCCTAACCAGTATTGAAAATATACATTTGGCGTCAAAGAATCCCGGTGTGTATGGAGGTACCACAGTTGTCAGATATTAGAACTGTAGAAATATAATGGTTAACATCATAATACCAAAGCACTGTGGCTGTCTTCGTATAAATATTACCTCGGCTGACAGCTCCCACGACGGCCTGAGGCGATTTTTGGCGCCTGCTTAACCAAGCTCCCAGTTCGTTGATCTTCACCTGAGCCAGGGGAGTGTCCGCTGAAAACAGTAAGTACAATGTTATAGTAATTGAAATGTTAAATTGACATGACTTGCGATGCTTGGAATCTTGGAGCCCTTGATTACTAAATTACGAGGCGGGCTAATAGTTCTTCAAATGAGTTTTAAAAAAGTTCACATTGGAGGTTTTGAGGTTTCTCTCAGTGCCTATGTCATATTTAATGAAGCTGTGTGGAGGGTTAATGAATGTAACAATTATGTTAAAAAAATTTGAAGGTTAGTTATAGATTAAAATACAATTCATAATGTTTTATATTAAAAACTTCATTTTTCAAGAGTCTCAACATTACATTACGGGATTCAAAGATTATTTTGTTTTTTTTTTTTTCAAATTAAAATGTGAATTTGACAAGTCGAAATTATATAATACTACATCCATGTAACATCGGTGACAAGACATTGGAAGTTCACATTTTAAAGGAATTAAGATGTAAATATTACACAAAATGTATTACCTTTGCCGTACCACCTGGCCGGATCGTAGGGGCCGTGCACGGATGCATTATATTCCTTGGGATAGTCTCCAAAAGTCATTTTCGCGAACTAGAAACAACTAGATCGAAAAACGATATCTGAAAATTTACACTGGCCGAATTCAGGATAGCTGGGATGCCAGACATAAAATATCATATTCCCCACTGCAATAAAATTTAACACCTTAATTTTTATTCAATAAAATTGAGATAGATATGTCAGTTTTGTGTAAAAAAAGATGATTAGTATACATAATAATAACACTTAATTTATATAGGGTGATTTAGTGTTATTTTACCACAAATGCGCTTTACTAAATTAACTTAAAAAATAGCTCTATAAACCCTTTCATACAATTCAAGCTATTTTTGTATTATTCACACAAAATCGTTTAAAAACGAAATTACAAAAACCCCAACTTAAAGTTAAATATGAATCAATGTTATCCAATCAACGTTTCTCTTTACATTTACGGAGAATTTTTGAAATGTGGCAATACTTTTTGCAAGTTAGCCAACGTGATAGGAACATTTATGAAGAAACCAATTTGAATTACTAAATCAGAGACAATTTTATGCCTTTTCATAGAAACACAATAAACATCTATGGAATTACTTGGCAGTTTTTGATTTCATGAAAAACTGTCTGTGGCGTTTGGAGAACTGTCATTGCAGAAATCTTTTAGTTGCATTGTCCGGATTATTTATTCGTTACTGAAGCTGAAAACAAATAATTTTCATAATGGTTCTGGAAAGTACTATGATATGTGTGGACAACAGTGATTACATGAGAAATGGGGACTTCCTCCCCACACGACTCCAAGCACAGCAGGAAGCTGTAAATCTTGTTTGTCATACTAAAACTCGCTCGAATCCCGAGAACAATGTAGGTTTGCTAACCTTAGCGAATGTCGAAGTGCTAGCTACACTCACCAGCGATGTTGGACGTATTTTGTCCAAACTCCACCGTGTCCAGCCCAATGGAAACATCAACCTTCTGACCGGAATAAGAATCGCCCACTTGGCACTGAAGCATCGTCAGGGGAAGAACCACAAAATGAGGATTATCGTCTTCGTCGGCTCGCCAGTGGAAACAGACGAGAAGGAGTTGGTTAAGCTGGCCAAGAGGCTGAAGAAAGAGAAAGTAAATGTTGATATTGTCTCTTTCGGTGAGGACACTGATAATAATTCCTGTCTCACCATCTTCATTAACACTTTGAATGGTAAGGACGGAACAACTGGAGGCAGTCATTTGGTAGCAGTACCCGCTGGTGGCTGCGTAGTGTTGTCAGAGGCTCTCATCTCTAGCCCTATTGTGGGCGGTGAAGGTGGTGCTGGGCCCTCAGGCTCAGGAATGTCCCAGTTCGAGTTTGGTGTGGATCCCAACGAAGACCCCGAGCTGGCCCTGGCTCTGCGAGTGTCCATGGAGGAGCAGCGTCAGCGACAGGAGGAAGAGTCTCGCCGTCAACAGACTTCGGAGACAAGCACGGAGGGCGCGGCGAGTACCAACCAGGAGAGCGGCATGATGGGCCGAGCCCTTGCTATGTCTCTGGAGAGGGAAGCCATGGATCTGTCTGAAGAGGAACAGATTGCTCTGGCCATGCAGATGAGCATGCAGCAGGAAACGGGTGCCGACGAGAGCATGGATGTATCTGAAGAATACGCGGAAGTTATTAATGATCCAGCCTTCCTCCAGAGTATTCTAGAAAACTTACCAGGGGTGGATCCGCAGAGTGAGGCAATCCGCCAAGCCGTGACCACGCTGAAGAATACCAATCCCAAAGACTCCCCCAAGGATGACAAGGACAAGGACAAGGAGCCAACCTCTTAGGAATATGCCACTCCATCAAATACATTATAATATTATCTATCATTGTATGCAAAAGTGATTAAATAATATTCCTTTTATATATGGAAGCTGTGTTTTCAATAACAATTTGTATCTTTTGCCTTTTCATTTAAATAAATACTATTGTTTGTAAGTTTACTCACTTTATTATATTTATAACCACTTGAGAAAGGTATTAGTTCATAATAATAAACAACTGTGGGGATAGCGCAAGCTGTAATTTGCTAATAGCTAAGTTTTTTTTGGCATATTTTCAAAGTAAAAGCCTGCTTGTTCTTAGTGTGTGTAGTAATAATGGGCCTATATGATATTATGCACTTAGCGGCCAATGGGTTAAAACTTGATTTGCCCAGATATTGCCAGCTGTTCAGAGGATGTTGAATCTTCGGAGACTCGCTTGAGTGTGAATGACTAGGAATGTTAATATAAATTGAAATGGTGCAAATTCATTTGAGCGAAATCTGCAGACAAATCTACCACATCTGAACCTGGTCTTTACCTATTGATGCAGACTAATATAGAATTAGAAAATAAGTAAATAAAACAGGAAAGGAGATTCGAGGGGCATGTAGAAAAAACAAATTGACTTGAGAAATAAGATTTTTCATATTGGATTAATTAAACACTAAAATAAATTATAATTAACGAATCATTATACAACATGTTCATATGTACTACAACTTTTTTTTACATACTAACAGGATTACGATGCATTTTATAAACAATGTTGTAGTTTCAAGTTCAAAATCTTGCTTGTCATATAAATATACATCAGTAACAGGAATAACATAAGATATCAAGGCACTTAATTATTTTGAAGTCTAAATCACAGGTTCCCAACCTCTTTGACCTTGGTGGTCAGAATGACTTGGCAAATATTTATCAAAACTGAGCAAAACGAAAACATTACAATTTGTGATTTTGCAGAATAATTGCGAAATCTGGATGAATGAAATAAGCACCTCATTCATTCTATCCTTAGCCTCAGAACGCCGATCTATAAGCGCACCTAGATTGTGCTATATATGAAAAAGATAACGACATTGGTAACACTGAAATAGGAAAGTCTATTAGAAAAACCTTATGTCATCTGAATGAAGTCATTTGTGACATGTTATTCATATATTTATTTATTTAAGCTGGGGCCAAAGAAGTTAGCGCCGTATTTTTGTCAAAATATTTTTACACAATATGATAAATTAAAAATAAACATTGTTTTATCTGGGGTCTTGATTACCATTGCTATTATCACAATCGAGGTTAGATTCTGGATTCACGTCTGTAATAGAGCAGCTGTTCATCTCGGTGACGGCTTCTCCTGAAGTGTTGCTATCCTCAATGGTGGACGAAGGCCTCTGCTTCCTTGAAGTGGCGTCGGAAGACATGGACCGGGAGTGCTGGGCTTTGATGCTCTGGGGACTGCTGTCTCTTTCTCTCTTCATGGCTCTCTTGGCAGCCTGGAAAATTATAATAAAATAATATATGGAAAGACACAGCCATTTTCCTTAGTGAACAAATTAAAACAAATAATAAACATTTAATTTTTTAAGGAAATCAATATTTTTACCCTGAATTCTAGTAATTCACAATGCTCGGCAAACATCAGTTTGAGAGGAGGGTATAGATGTGGGAGGATGTCCAGATCATCTAGTGTCACCTAAAATGAAATTAAAGTAGGTAGGTAAATACAAATAATGGTTTTTGCTCAAATTATAACTGTCAAACTTTGACATGAATATTATTTTTAAATATAACTTTAAAATTATGATGACTCAAAACTGTGATCGAGTATGGCAATTTTTGACTGAACAGAAAATGTTATGGCGAATACCGCATCCTTAGGCATAAAGAATAAGGAGGAGGCAGCACTCTCTAAGCGCCGATGATCATAATGTTAGTGCCTTGAGGTGATTTTTTACAAACGGCGCAATTTTATTATTATTTTATTTTTTTATCGACTTTTTGTTTCATACATCTTTTTTTACATTACCTACATAACTAGGTTATCAGAACCTGTTCTGAGATATATTGTATATATTATATTAATACATATTCCTATTTTGCAATACAAATTAATTATCTAAATATTATCCTATTCTGTGGTCAAAAGTATGGTGGATAAACACAAATTCTAGGTTTTCAGCAAGTCATGTTTTTTAGTAGGTTTGCGCTAGAATCTCAGGGTTTACAGTGTCTTGAATATATTTTTTTGAAGTTGCACCTGCATATTATCGAAAGCAATTCCCACGTTGCTGCATTTCTCTGCCTCCGGAGACATCCTGGGCAGCCGGGAGTACCTCTGGCTGAAGTGGGTGAGCAGTGTGAAGGAAGCGGCCATGTCCTGGCCCACAGCAACAGCCTGCCCCATGGTGGAGTGCATCTTACGCCGAGCCTCGCTGGCCAGGTCGTCCTCCATTGTCGCCTCGTGGATCAGGAGATCCGAGTCTTGTCCTGAAAGAATTTTAATTCAATGAGGGAATTATAATATTTTGCAGTCTTTAGCACATAGATGTCAGGTGGGAATGTTGTGTTTCGTCTACTAGTAATTTAATGGAAGGTGTTCAAAAGAATTAGTGTCATTGATCCCTGCAATGCCGGGAGATATACAAGACGCATGTCTAATATTTGTGAATGGTTGATATTCACTGCTTGATTATTTTTACGATTTGATCTTGTTCTCAATAACTCGGCTGTGGAATGATTTCCCGCCTTTTCTCCTCCCTTTTACAACATGGGCCATTTAAGACCGAGGTTCACTCTTTCCATTTCTTAAAAATAAACACTAGGTCATCCTGTGTAGAGTTAACATAACAAAAACAGCAATAAACTGCTCCAAATTGCTAAAATATAATGACTATTGATGAAATTAATGATTTTTAACCTCTGATGGCAAAAGCATACTGTTTTATGGAAATTTTATAAACTGTAAACAGAATTGTCTTAGTGAAAAACAACTATAAGCTAATAATTAAACTTACCGATTCGAATCAAATCCCGACAAGGCATAGTGTCTCCGGAATAAGTGATCTTTTTTAAGTCCTTTGTGACCAAAGTGACCCCAAATGAATTAGGGCAGTGCCGCACATGGCAAGTCTCCACAGTGGTTAGGCCCAAGTGATCTAGAACATCCTCGGGGACTACTGTGAACCTGGTATCCCCTTTATTCTACGCAGAAAAAATAAAGTTGATGTAGAAAATATATTGTGTACATACACATATATGTAGGCCAAAAATTGAACTATCGAATGGTGCAAGTGGTCAAAATACGATAAAAGAAAAAATATTTTTCGCACAGGTAATTTTAATAACATTGTATTTTTATAGCACAGTTTAGTGATATTTCACCTAAAATATCTAAAATAGTGACACGCCCCCGATTCATATAGAAAAAATCATAAAAAATTCTAAAATCGTACTCACTAAAGTTGCATTTGGTATTAGATCAATTTCATGGACAATTCTCTCAAAACGCCTGTCATACAACCAGAGCCAGCTCATGATTTGCTTTGGAGCCAACAAATACAGTTTATGTTCATCCGTAAAAGATTTGTCTAAAGATTCTAATGCATTCTGCCTTCCCTGAAGGACGCCAATTAAACCTGGAATTAAAAGGCATTAAATATAATAAGAATAGAATTATAAAATATATAAATAAAAAATAATTTTAAAAACTTTACATTCGTCATTTTCAATCTTCTATAGAAATGACATCTGAAAGTGAAAAATCTAACATTTGACTTTACCCAAAATTATTTCATTGCGGTTTAACTTTCGGACTTCTCCCGTGTCAATAGACACCAAATGTTCTTAAAGTAAATATTTTCAATGAGTAATTAATAAAACAATTTCATTTACAGTGAATAAATAATATATTTACCATACTGATATTTATGAATAAAATAACAATCCATAATAAAAAAAAAAACAACTTCGCTGAAGACTCAAACTCTATTGACAGTTTGTCAAACTATTCCATCGGTTAGCCAAGGTTAATCCTGGCGAGTGGATTGACTAACTTAGGCAGATCAATTGGTGTAATTTACATTAGGCATCTTAGAAATGGCGAGATTGTGCATTTGGACATGGTTTAGGTCAAATTATAACTGAAGGGTTGTTAAATTTGATTGGAAATGACTGTTAGTTACTTTAAATAGCTTGTGGTAATACACATTTCTTGACGATTTGTATGTACATATATATTTCATTAAGAGTGTAAAAAACCTGGGTTACCTATGTGATGATCAGCATGTAAATGCGATAAATAGATTACTTTCAGTTTCCTCATCACATTGTTGACTTCTTCCCTTCCGTAGAACCTCACCATCTGACCATAGGTTCCTTCTCCACAGTCCAGAAGGATACAGGAGTTTTCACTGAAAAAAACAAATAATAAGTTACGACTAAACTGAAAACCAGATTAACCTGAAAACACACACATATTAATGAGTATTCTATGTTTTATTTAATTCATAATAGGTACATAAAATTTACTTCTTAGTGCTATTAAGTTGAAACTTAAGAAGGCCTGTACCAGCTTTCTATCCTCCCACTATTCTCTTTTTTAGGTTGGGACACAATTTATTGTGAAAAAGTATGGGTAAAAGTAAAGTAAAAAGTATATGTTCTTTAATAAGTAAAGAAGTAGTAGAGAAGAAAGAAAGCAAGGAGAGGCCCTGATGGTGATCAAGACAAGTATATTGTGTCAAAAAAAATTAAAAAAATATTTAATGTGGTGGCTACCCACTGTCAGTAGTACAGTGGTAAATTGAATATAAGGTGAAAGCAACGTGAAGAGGGTAAGGAGAAAGAATAGATGAATTCCGTGAGAACCTGGCTATTCAGATGTAATCATTAACCAAGCGTGAAGTGATTTCAATTCTAAATGCTGGTTTTTTTCATCAATGAGATACTCAAATTGTCTTCTTAACTCTTTCACCGGGGCGAGTGACTTTAGTCATTTATACAAATCGTTCGCACTACGCGGCGGATGACTTAAGTCATTTTCAAGTTTCAACTTCGTTTTCCGAGCACGTGTATGCCGTATTCGGGCGAAATTTGTTTTAAAAATAAGAAAATTCATTTGTGGAGCGATATCTCTGAGAATCTTATTTATTTTATAAAATAAGAAAACCGAGAGCCTGGAGACAGTCGTTAGCCGCGGCCATATAGATGGCCTTGTCTCAGTTGAAATTTACCGCGCTTGTTTATATTAACACAATTATGGGGTTATCTTAATTTGGGTTCATTTCAGGTGAATGTTTATTGATGCTTCGATGTTGGAGGATGATTTTAGGATAGTTCATAATTCATTATAATGATTTCGTTTTCCTAAAAGGGTCGTCCTAAAAATAACATCAACCAAAAATGCGTAAACAAAAAATGTGCCGCGTAGGGACGACTGCTTAGGTATATTTATTTAACGGTTATAAGGTTAATATTGTGTTCTTACTCAGTGTGAAGCATAATCCCGCTGGTATTCCTAGTTTTGTTGGGAATACACGAGCCGGTACCAAAGAACACAATCTTTGGGTATTGTCCTTTGGGTTTAAGCCTCAGCTGGCTGACGTTGGAGTAAAACTCTTGCAGAGCTTCGGGAAAACCTTCGAAATTCATCGCTTCAGAAATGTATTCTGGTATATTTAATTTCAACTCCGCAGAACTGTAACACACAAAACAATGTTTGAAAATAAACACAAGCCAAGTCCATAAGATATGTAGCGTTGATTGAAATGGGATTATTGAAAACGAAATATGTATGAATTTGAAGAATTCTCTTACTTATCTAATCCTTTCCTTGGCCTTAGGTGAAAAGCGGTAAAAGTTTTGGCCTGGATCTGGTTGGGAGCCATGTCAGTGGTCAACTGATCTGAATTTTTTGAGTCAAAGTTCAGTTTACTCTTGAATTTTTCCATCGACGCCTAAAAAGAGAAATATTGATTTAATTGGAAAACAGGGTTTTTTGTTTGGACCGTGTAAAGTATAAGTAATGTAACTATGTATATGCAAATTTATAAAAAGTGGGATACAAAATATGTTGAAAGTACTTAAACGATTATTGCACATAATTATTTATAGTAAAACATAGATTTGAATTCGATAAAAATTACCTACTAGTGAATTTCAAAACATCATCACAGTCACGAGTGAAAGAATATTTTTCTTGGATCATTTTTTGTCAAATTTTTCATGTGATTTATTAAAAGCTAGGTTTAGAAAATATTTAACAAACAGAATGTATATTTCGAAGCTCCATAGCTCATGATATAAATGAATTGGTCAGCTGAAAATAATTTCGTTGATCAAGAAATAGTAGACAAAAAGGTGTGCAAATTTCATGATGCCAGAGCTATCTATCATAAGGTTTTGCTGCTTCAGATGAACAGATTTCGTTTTTTATAATTAAGATTCTTTTTGAAGAAATAATTACCACATCCAGATTCCTCATATTGTCAAGCATCCCATTCACTAGTTCGGGATCAAAGGCCTTGGGCTCCATAGGAATCCCATAGTCCTTTAATGATTGGGAAGATATCTTCATGAACAAGGTTAAGTTTTCTCTGCACTCGGTGTATTGCCATGGACCCTGAGCACACATTGCCATCATTCACTATCAGATGTTGGGTGTCGGATGAAAAGGTTTTCATAAATTCTTGGTACCTGAAAAAATTAATAAATTATGAAGTGTTATAGAAATTTTCAGACTCCGGAAAGGACAAGAAGATGGATACATAATGATATTGTCGTTGTCATTTTGGTGATTGTCGTGTTCTTCTGTCAGAAACGGAATTTAAGAACTGCGCTGAAATGAAATGGCGTGAAATCTTGGTGCAAATGGTCACTGATCAGTTTTTATTTACTGCTAAATGGAGGTCTCTTCAAAATGTTTTGGCTTTCTTGGAATGGTAGATTTTAGTAATAATACACCACAATACTCAAGTCGGTTTGTGATGTGAAACCTATACACTTACCAGGGGTGTTAGTTGAAGTTTGCCGGTTTTTTCAATAAAGAAAACGCTTAATTCTCAAGGGAAACTCAAAATTTTTTTATTCAAAGTATTGACCATCGGGATTCTATACATTTTGCCCATCTTTGAGGCAAATCATGGATACCATTCAAAAAAAAAAATTTCTCTTTCGAGGCAAACCATTCGACGAGCGATTTTTCGACTTTTTCAAAATTGGCGAAGCGCTGCTCTGCGAGTGAGTGTCCCATCGATCGAAAAGGTGATAGTCGGACGGGGCAAGGTCTGGAGAGTACGGCGGGTGCGATAATATTTCCCAATTCAATGCTTTGAGAGTGTTCTTCACTACTTTAGCTGTATGAGGCGTTGCGATTTGTCTAAAGATTTTCGATTTGTGTCTCGTTCATTTGGTGTGGTACCCATTTTCCATACTTTTGGATCTTTCCCATGGCTTTTAAACGTTGGCAAATTGCTCCTCTTGGGTCACATTAAGTGTTTGGGCCAATTGTTGTTGCGATTGGGTTGGGTCTTCATCCAATAACGCCTGCAATTCCTCGTCTTAGAACTTTTTCGTTGCACCAGGATGTTCATTGTCTGTTAAATCGAAATCTCCACTTTTAAATTGACGAAACCATGTCTCACATGTTCTAATCACTGGAGCATGTTCACCATAAGTTTCTACCAGCAACCGATGAGCTTCAACTGCTTTTTTCTTTTGATGAAATAAGAAAAGCAACGAATGCCGCAAATACGATTTACTTGGAACGAAACTCAACATATTCTCTGAGGTAAACAACTATGACACTATTATTTTGGCAGAATGTAACTTGTGTATTTTTGAAGGTTAATGTCCATAGAAAAATATGACATAGATGCCAAATCATAGAAATGTATACATATCTCATAGCGACATCTATGAGTAAAACCGGTAAACTTCAACTAACACCCCTGGTATATTCAAGTCATAATATTTTTTAAATTTCAATAGTCAATAAGCCACGGAGAGAGATTAGATAGAGGATTAACAGTAGAAATGTATTATAACACACAATAAAAATAAATAAATAGCTTTGGAGACCTTTCCCACATCATAAAAAAGAACCAAAAAGAAATTAACAACTTAAATAGGGAACGGGCAGAACAAAAATAAGAAGACAAAAAAGTTAGTGCAATACCCTACCAAATTGAAGATCAAAATAAAAAGAGACAACCAGTAAGACCACAGCAGAGACAGAGTGATGATATGAGGTCTAAAAAGGCACCTCCTGGCCCGGATAAATAGGGCAGAAGAGAGGCCTATATCCAGCAATGGATAGAACAGGGCTTGAGAAGAAGAATAATATTATGAGCCATACCTTTCTTGTTTCATTATATGACTGGGTGTGAAGTGGACAATTACGGCAGGTTTGTCGTCATCAAGAATTTCAGGGCTTTCTTGGTGAATTTTGAAATCTTCAGACAGCAAGAGCAAATCCAGAAATCTTTCATCTGGAATATCTAATACTGCAACGAAATATAAAATCATAGTTCAATTTAACTGAAATACAATTTCCGAGCAGTATCAAAAGGCAATTGATGGTGATTTAATGATCCTGAGCACTGAAGGCTGCCAACTTACATTAATCATTGGAGAGAAACTGGAATAAGTTATAGAGTATTCTACTTACTAAATTAAATGACCTAGCATGACAAGCTCTGTGAAAAAAAGGTCACAAAATGGCAGGTGCAAATCCAAAAAGAAAAGATTAAAGAGGATTGTTAGTAGCATTTCATTGCAGAATAGAATATACTCTCACCTTCAAAAAATTCTTGACTGGTGGTTCCATAGCTTCACAAGCCCGATGCAGTGAGACTGTGGTATAACCAAAAAAAAGGACACTAACCGATAAATACTGGGCCTGGATCATCAGGTGTCTTGACGTCCTTGGCGTAGACCATGGTCCCATCAGGTAAGGCCACGTCTTGACCTTTCTTCAATAACCCCAGAATAGGTCCTGGTTTAATTCCTTTATTGACACATTTCTGGAGATCAAGTGTGCCTGCTACTGCCTAAAAAGATAATTTAAGATAAATCAAAATTCAGAGAGGAATTTCATGTAGAGAAAATAAAAAGTTTTTTTCTGTTTTAGCTAACACTATTCCCTTGTTTTTATACTGTAAAGCAAAATTCCATCATTGAGTTTTTTTACAGGGTTTCCTAATTTTTTAATGTCATATAATAAAATATATGTACAAAGAATGGAAATATTAAATTTAATCCTTAACCGCTGATGTGAGGTCTCACAGGCTGCGTGGGTTTTGACAAATGCTGAATTTCACTATTCTCCTTTCCCCCTTCGCGATCTGCGTGTCTCAGTCGCCAAAGTTTGTGTTGTCGAGTGGAATAGGGAAGTATGATAAAAAAAACAGGTAAACAGGTTGATAGTTCCGTTGACTATTTTTTTTTGTATTGATTAGATCCTCATATAAAATAAAAATTCTATGCAGTGCCCATGAAAGTAGATAGAAAGAGACATGAATACATTTAGGGATGCGATTTGTATTGTCGGCATGGAATTCGGAAATTTCGAAAAAAATATTTTAAAGAAAACAATACAAGAGATGTAATTTAAATGATTTAAAAAGTAAGAATATGACACAAATACGAAAAGCATTAGGTTTGCTTAAATCATTTTGGAAGCTTTTAGTTAATATTATGTCTTAATATCTTCGAAATATACAAAAAGCCTAAATTTCTGTAAGGAAATATTAAAAACTGTTGAAATATCTTGCGAAAACTGATCCTTTTTTGGTCCTATTGATACATCCACGCTTTTTTTGTACAAATATTGCAAATATTTCAATTAACGAAAATATAGGAGATAACCTCAAAACTGCTTGACATTAGTTATGTGAAGTATGAATGGAGGATATTCTTACATACCTAGATACAGTTTGATATTAAGGGATATTTTGTTTTGTCTCTTTTCTCTCTCCCTCATGGTGTACAATGCAAAAACCCTGGAGAAAGTGATTTATTGCAAATTTGTATTGATTAGGTAAAAATATTATCTACCCCTCCTGTATATCATTCCTCCAAGCTTGTACTACTATGATTATAAATGATTTATTTACTAACAAACCTTTATTCTTTTTAAGTATTTAATAAACATTAACATAAAACATTCCGTTTACGTGCAATAGCCATTCAAATATTGTGGCTTCTGAGTCCACATAGTTATTAAAGAAAGTCAGGGGTTAAAGGTTTATTGAGTCTTAAATTTAGAAAAGTAATGAATACCTTTATTCGACATATGAAAGCCATGGAACAAAGTTGTTGATTTCTTGGTTCCTTCAGCAATCTATCTATGTGAGTACTTTGAACAGTAGCTCGTTTGCCGCTACCTTAAATAAAAAAGTATATTATTAGACTGGACAACAGATAAACAATAAGAACTAAATATATATGCATAAGTTTTACTAATAAGAGATGCATGTCAATACAAGTTTTATTTTTGTAATCCACCATTAGGGAATGTTGTAAGATAATAGAAGGAAAGAAGTGGAGGAAGGGAAGGATAAGGGAAGGAAAAGAGGGTAGAAAAAGGTTGGAAAGCATCTGGCTATTCAGATGAACATTTAATTTCAAATAGAAGTACTTCCTTATCTTCATCTTCCTCTCTTCTTTCAGCCTCACAACATTCACAAAAAAGGGATGCCATAGTTCCACTGGCAGTTGTGACTCTTGTACAATATCACAACAAAACTAAGACAAATTTTCAAGATAAATTAACAGTTAAAAATGTGCACAGATGCCTTACTCTCATGGGCGTAGTAATCAGTGTTGTCTGGCTCTACAGACTCGTCTCCCGAAGACTCTTCGTCAGAGGCAGTAGTCATTAAACTGCTATCAAGTTTCCTGAAAATTAGGGAATAGATATTACATTTTTAACAACAAGAAATATTCAACCAAAAAAGCTTCATATATTTTTTAATGATGAAGGACATGAAAGTTTCCTGCCCGATGCCAATGTAAACAGCGCATCCCCAATTTGAGAAATTGTTGTTGGAAAGTCCCTGACTATACCATATCTGGTTGAACATAGCTAAAGCCACTTCAAGCAACATTTGGATTATGTATGTTGGATTTTCAACAGGGCATATATTTCAGTGCATTTTGAATTGCTCACCCTGATTTGAGAGATTCATAATTTCGTTGCTGGAAAGGCAAAAGGGCTTAAGCGACACTTTGGTCTAAAATGAGTTAAAAATGCAGTTTTTTTTTCTGTGTCGATTGCTCTGACTTTCGTTTGATTCTGAATACTTTTGAGGCGCTTCAGCCATTTCAAATATATTTACCATTTGGGAGAAGGCTTGACGTAAGCGACACAAGTTTGGGACTTTTTTAGCATTTTGTCACTTCAGTTAACTTTTTTTTTCAAAATCCAACCAGGTACTGAAGACTAATGAATTTTACTGTAAAAAAAATACTTTAAAATGGTCCGGTGTAAATTTCCCAAAATAGCGCTTCAGCCCTTTTTTTTGCCTTTCCGGCGACAATATGCAAAATATAGAATACATTTAAAAAACAAAAATCGAATGAACACAAAAACTGTTTTTTTCTCTTTATTTTGTTAGCTAGTTGCTTTTTTGTCGAACTTCATTGAATGTTAGTGGCACCTCACCAAGTTGGCCTACCGAAATTTGTAAAATCTTAAATTCACTCCTTCATTTTATTTATGTTCGCTTTTAGCAAAAGTGTCATCAAATGTACTTTTTATAATACCTTATCAATGGAACATATTTCACGTTCATAACAGCATCGTCGTACTCTGTGTCGGGGGTACACTCTGCCATTTCTACCTTCATGTCTTTTAGAATAACAAACTTCAGCGTTGCGATGAAGAGGTCATCCTAAAATGATTCATGTCAATACATACTACATACATATAATCTAGAGAAATGGCATAAGTGTTTTTGATGTAGTTTCAATATATTAATTTTTACGCAATAATTGATTGTAAAGTTAAAAAGATAAATAGTAAGGTTTGTCTTAGTCGTCCTCACCATAGGATATAATGTAAATGATGTAATAACTTTTGAATGGAGATTTATTTGGCTCACCCAGTGATTTTATGGCACTGTTTTGGAGAATGTTTACACATATTTAAGGAGGTAGCAAGCAAAATGAACATGTCCATCGAATCATACTATACAACATAATCAACTGTTTGCGTTAAAACTATAGGTCCTAAATAATCCACTTAAAAAAACCCTGGAGTTGTAAACTCATCTGATATATCTTTGAAATATAATCTTAATATTAAAATAGTTATGTATTCTAATTTAACGCACATTTAAAAAAATGGCAGGATGCAGTTAAAATTTGAAAGTTGGTTGTAAATATAAATCTATCAATACATTATTGCAAAACATCTCTGATTTCGAGTCATAATTTGACATATTTACCCTAATGGAGTAGGTATTTGTTGTTATGGTTTACTAATAGCATTATAAATGCGCACTTGAAGTGAACTATCACAAAACTGCATTATATAAATTCACTGATATTATTATCATAACATAACAAACCAATCTGGGCGGTCCATGCAATGTAATCTTAGGTACTCCGACATCTTGCAGTGTAAGGGACACTCCGGGCAGGCCCCCCATATTTCCCCAGTTTGCTGACGTGAAGAATATATGCTCCAGTCGAGCGAGCTTCATCTTGTGTTCATGGGCCAGCCGTTGGGTTCCTTCTCCACAGTTGAAAAGATACCTGGAAATATATGGTTTGTACAATTATTCATTTAAAGCTACCATATTGGCAAAAATATATGATGAAATATTTTGTTGTTCTTTGTCACCTTGATTGATCTGTAAACATGAACACAGATTTCGGCGATCCCTTGGCACCGGATCCCAGAACTTGAAGAGTGACTGTTCCAGGTGAATACTTGGAGCCTCTCTCTTTGATTAAATGTCGCTGCTTTTGCGCCTCTGCGACATGTTTATCCAGAGGTCTTGACATCTTCGATAAGAGATTCAATGTGTAAGAGATGTCAAATTTTGAATAGCCTCGACGGAAAAGCCTTGATAAATTTTTGACCTGTGTCATAAAAGTATAATTTATCATTGAATGCATTAATTAAAAAACAAGAACCGACCGAAAAATCGGTTAACGTTCACCTCTTGTAGGTTTGTTGTCAAAAATACATACCCTAACCTAAAAAAACTTATCACATGTCAAAAAATTATACGTCAAATTTCAAACACTTTGCCCCTAGGAGGTTTTGTCTATGGTACTTCTTTGAGGTAGAGATGGTCGATATTCCTATTCCGGCTACAAGGTACCGATTACAAGGCGGTCACTGGAACCGTCGATGTGTTTTGTTAAAAAAATTGCTGGTTCCTAAACGTCAGCTCCTCACAGTTGAAAACGATTGTTCGATGACCATTATTCTGAAATAATCTCTGTAATTGTTTGTCCATGACCATCATTTGAAATGTTCCAATTGTTCAAATATTCGATTATTTCAAAATATTTCCTCGATTGTGTATTGACAAGCGATATTCCAACAACAAACCACCGGTTACTCTCAAATATTTGTCATTGTAATATTAGTAAAATAAGAACCGGTTCCAAATAGAGTATATTCCTCCAAAAATGTATTTATACCGACGGACATATTACCGGGACAAAATAGCACGAGCCGGAATATCGAACATTATGGTTGATATCGGAAATTGGGTGTCACTGCGCAGTTATCGGTAACTGGCATGGAACCGATTATTTATTCAATTATTGTTGGACCGGTTCCTGGTACAAAAAAAAAATCATGAAAAAGATTTTCATATTAAGAAGTTTTGTTAATATTATAAAGAAAGGGTTTCAGTGATACGTTTATATTTCATGGGGGGTTTTCGATAAAAAGAACCCCAACTGCACCTTTCCGGTGAAAAGTAATAAATGGATATTCGCCATTTTTATTTGCGTAATATCGATGATTCCAGTGACCAGCTTGGAACCGGTTCTCTTTAATCAGGACAGGAATATCGACCATCTCTATTTCTTTGTTTCTGTTTATCTTTTCAAATTGTCAGATTTTCAAGTTTCGAACCGCGTCAAACTTTTCCGAATTTAGAATTAAAGCGTTGAATGTTTTACAGACTATTATTATTATTGTTGACTGCTGTTGGCTGTTAAATAAACAACTAGAACTAACATGGACGTAACAAGATCAAGTGAGTATTTAACAACATTCTTTTGTTACTATATTGTTATCAAAACATAACCTTAATTGTTTTTCCTTTAGATTTTCGGAGTTTGATGCCAGATATCGAGGCTGCCATATCAGGCGCTGACTTTCTGTGCGTCGATGGGGAATTTACTGGCCTCCGGACTGGCCAGGGAGTGAATGCGTTTGATACCCCATCCGAATACTATCAAAATGTTTTATCATCATCCTCTGACTTCCTCCTCGTACAGTTCGGCCTCTGCGCCTTCAGATGGGATGAGGAATCTAAAATCTTCCGCCATAGCGCTTTCAACTTCTACCTATTTCCCCGACCACAACATAGTCAAGCTCCTGATAAAATATTCTCATGCCAGAGCTCTTCCATGGACTTCCTAGCGGCACAGAAATTTGATTTCAACAAGCTGTTTTATGAAGGTAATATGACAATCCACGTTTTTGTAATTTTACATGAGTTCCAGAAAGAGATATTGAAAAAACATTGATATTTCATTTAAATATACATGAATACAAGATTTTTCAGGGAAAAGTAAAAGTTGAATTTTTCTCGTTCCTAGGTATATCTTACCTTTCTACATCGGAAGAATTGAAGTTGAGAGAAGATCTGGAGGAAAAGAACACCTACGATCGGGAAGTTCTGTCTGCCAAGTGCAATGAGAGTGATTCCAAAGTTTCCAAAGAAGCCCCCATTGCAATTCCATCCGAAAACGCTAAACAAATTGAAGAAATTTGGTAAATATTCAATTTTCCTTCAAAGATAAATCGTTATAGATGTCTGTTTCCGAAATGTTTCGAAATTGGATTCATAAAGATATCTTTACATATTATTTGTATTTTACTGTTGGTCAATAATAAGTTATTCCCAATGATTCATGATGATTAACATTTCCAGTGAGCAAGTTAGCGAATTTACCAAGAGCAACAATGAGGGAAAACTGGAGTTTGGTAATCTGAATGCCTTTGTGAGGAAACTAGTCTACCAAGAACTCGAAGAAAGGTTCGATAACAAGCTGTTCCTTGAAACCAACCAAAGGTATAATTCTATATTATTGCTAGTATGTAGTTACTACCCGAGTTTCGAAATCTTTCTTCTTATTGAACATTTGAAAAATATGGTGTCTTATGCTAGTTTTTAAACTTAAATACATTTTTAAAAGCTACATAGCTCACGATGGAAATGTTATTGGAAGCTGAAAATACTTGCATTGACCTAGAAATTCTTAAGAAATCTGTGAGAATTTTATGACACCAGAGCTCACCATTCCTGAATTTGTCTGCTTCATAATCTTGATTTATGATTTATTGTCAGTTTATCTTTGAAATAATCACATCCTGTTGGTTTTTCATATTTCAACTCTATTCAACACAATAATTTTTTTTTGAATAAAAAATAATGTATGTACTTGGATTTCTATCGGTATTTGATTGGAAAAAAATGACATTCTTATGGAAGGGCGTACTAGAAAGAGTTTAATTATAAAAGCATTTAGCATAATAAACATTATTTGTCAACTATATATTTATATATCTTGTATTTGATTTTCTTTCAGAGTACTTTGTGTGTCCAAGGCCTTGACTAAAGGAGAATTAAAGAGTAAAGTAGAAGAAAAAATATGCAAGCAGTGGCGAGAACTGGAAGAGGCAGTTGGCTTTTCCCAAGTCATCAGGAAGATAAGCAAATCTGTAAGTTAATAAACAGTTCATCGTAACAACAGTCATACACTGTATCAACAATCTAGAGATACTTAAAGTGTTTTTAATTCATTTATATGGTTTTTTACCTTATTTACTCTGCAGTTGTGGAGGGATTTTTAGTAAAAGTGTCTGTAATAGGTGCAGTTAGCAAAGGCGTTATCTAACTTTTTACCTAAAATTGCAGTATGTATTTCATATAGAATTAAAATTACAGTTAAAAAATTTATTCATTGGAAATCTTAGACAATTTTCCTAACTACACATTTAGAATTTACAGATAAATCATTATCAGTGCTGCTTGTATTAGAAAGCTACAGAGTGACATTTAGTGCTACTTTCGAGTGCTATCCTGTATTGTGGGGTTGCCAAACTAGAAATCGAGAATAAAGGGAAAAAAACTGTGATAGGCTAAAATTCAACTTAAGTTTTCCGGACCGACCTATTATATCTGCAGTACAAGCAAAGTCATTAAAAGCTTGTGACCTGGGTAGTCTTCAATTCAGAAAATTTTCTTAGGAAAGCTCAACACGGTAACTTTTCAAAGAATTAAAGCAACGTTGTTACGAAGAACCGCGTAACTCGGAGTTTGTATAAGTCGGAGTATTATTGTAATAAATTAATTTGTTTTATTGTATTTTCAGGGCAAACTCGTAGTAGGCCATTGCTTGCTGTTGGATCTGCTCCACATCCTCAATCAGTTCTTCTCCCCACTCCCAGAAGATTATCAGGAATTTAAAGACTTTGCAAAATGCACATTCCCGAGGTAAATTCAAATAATTTGCCATATTCAACACTCTTATTCATTATTTATTACCCAAAATCAAATAAAAATGATTATTATATAATTTTTTTATATGTATCTCCAACTCTATACATTTTTATGATTAATAATGATGTGTTAGTAATTATATTGTGTAGTAAATATTTATTTCATTATTATTTATTTACAGAATTCTAGATACAATGTACATTGCGAGTTTACCAGAATTCAAAGAACTTATACCGTACGTGAATCTAGCAAACCTCATGACGAGGATGTCTGAAGAGCCATTTCAAATTCCTTCTTTTGGTAAGTTGTTTTATAATTTGCACTCAGTGAATCAGGCAAGACATTATTAATACTCTAGAAGAGATACGAGCTTGTAACAAAAGTAATAAAATGATTTTACCTGTCAATAAAATTCCTGTTTTGTTTCCATCGATGCCTGGAATCCACTAGAGAGAGCCTGCTCTCAGGCCCGGGAGTGGAAAAATCTTCTGTAAACTGGCCACATCAGTTTTATTTCAAATCGGTTAAAATCATACTTCTTGGGATTATCTGTTCAGTGATAACATTAGTTTCACATACAGACTTATCAGTGTAATATGTGGATGATGTTACATTAAAATTATTAATTTCCTCCCCAGAACCGGAGACCTGTAAGAATCTCAAGGGCTACGAACTTAGCGGCTCCAAGTTTCACGAGGCGGGTTACGATGCCTTCACCACCGGCCTCTGCTTCATCTCCCTGCTCCAGTACTTGGCCTCCAAGCAGCACTTGACCCTGAAGCAGGTGACTATCAATGCGGAGTGCGGTTTGGTCAAACCCTACATGAACAAGATCTTTCTGTTTAAGACGGCGCCGCAAGGATCACCCTATATCAACCTGGCCGGAAAAGACAGTAAGTCTTTATTTAGACTTAATAGTAGTTAAGATCTCCCATTACCAATGATAAGATTTTGTTGTAAGAAATGTTTTTAAAATTTATGGACTTGATATATATACATAAATAAAATGTTGTGCAAACATTATGGAATTG
The DNA here is from genome assembly GCA_022651775.1 of Drusus annulatus. Classification (NCBI taxonomy): domain Eukaryota; kingdom Metazoa; phylum Arthropoda; class Insecta; order Trichoptera; family Limnephilidae; genus Drusus; species Drusus annulatus. The sequence continues at coordinate 1,398,565 of JAGWCC010000094.1, forward strand.
GATATATGTAGTTATCTTTCGGTTAATAGGCATTATTCAAATAAGGGACTGTTTAATTTAATACTGCCATTTTGTCAAAAATATTCAATCATGTGTTTTCTTCCATTCTCCATTGATCCCTATAATGTGTCCTTATGTATATGTTCATTGATTCATATTCCCCTTATATTTTCCGCTACCATTTCCTATATGTATCGGTCTGTCAATGCATATTCACCTGTATCCTCTACAGATTCCTATAATTATTGGTCTCAGTGTCATCAGTTCCCTATATCAGTTTCATGTATCGGTTTATCCATATACCTTTTCTATCAGTCCCAATAAGCATTAGGTTTATTTAAATATTTATAATTAATAAAATATTTTTATCTTTCAGTGAACCCATCTCGTGACAATGTTTTCCACATAGTTTTTCCAAGCAATTGGAAAAGGAGTGACATCTATGACCTCTTCAGTCCTTTCGGTTTGTAATATTTCTTAATGTCATTTTTGGGGAAATGAGGAAGATATTGAGAAGATATAAAACAGTGCTTTATTTTAAACGGGTTTGTTTTGAATTTTAGGTTATAAAGTATTGAATTGTAGATCTCAAACTTGGAATATGTAGCTTGTTTTAAATGGGCACAATGTATGAGAAACATTTGTTGTGATGTAATTTTACACCGAGGGAGGCTTAATGTTTAGGTACTCATATAGAATGCGTTTGAGGAGTTCTGGACAGTCTAAGATTCTGTTTTCCGCATTCATGGTTTATTTTTTTTATGGTCTATCTTTTGTTCTATAGCAGTCTGTCAGCAAAAACAGATGATTATACATGTATGTACCTTCTATTGTCATGTTGCATTCTAAAAAAGTGAATAAGATTAGTTAGTCAGTTTCTTATTACTTCGCACAAAATGTTGCCAAGAAATACAATTAACTAAATGTGATATAAATATCATATTACGTCATAATTATAAAACCATCATCATTATCTTGAAAACAAATAACACTCTATTATGTTTCCAAAAGGAGTATTGAATGTTCTTGTTTTAAGAATTATTTTATTTCAATTGAAATTTGCAGTTTTCCTCAATTATTTCTACGGGTTAATCTGAGACAAGTTCACCAGGGCCCTTTTTATTCAGTGTTTGGCAATGTCTCCTGATTCTACAACGTGTCTTTCCAGGTATCTTAGCCTCCTCATCGAGGCAGGATATTGACATTACAAGCTATTGGTGTTTTCGACTCCCAACAGCTGCACGTGTCTCGTTAGGTGGCAGTGTCCTGTTAATAGTCCTAATGGCTGTGAATGAGTTTACATTCAAACCGAGCAAACTGTGTTATTGCCTGGGGTTTTTATCGCCCGCGAGTACTTTAGATTGTTTATACAAGTTATAACACAATAATTGTTGATTTTTGCAGGTGGAGTATTTATTTCGTTCATTGACCAGGCTTCGGCATACGTTGCGTTGAGACGGCGCGACCAGCTGAACCACGTCCTCTCACGCTTGCAGCGGAGCCCCAAATACACGCTCACTCCCTTCCTCAAATACAAAGCGTCAACCCTAAAGATCGTCCCCAAGGTTAGTGCCTTCTTATAGTCTCTCTTTCTCCCTATCTTAATATGTGTTATATTTATTATATTATTATAACCTTATCTACTTTACTCTATTTTATAGTTTGAGCTGGTGGATTAAGTATATCTGGCCGAATGAACTGGAATGAAAGGTGACGTGACAAAACAGCCCCGGACAAAACAGCAGTGACAAAATGACTACAATACAAAAAAATAAAAGACAAAATCTTTCTTACAAACTGACGGTGCAATAGAATTGCCAAAGTTAAAAATATGTTAGACAAAATAAACTTCTCTTGACATAGCTTACATGCTTTTCTCGGTCCCTTTCCCTTAGCATATAATTTCATCAATTTTCTGGGTGTGCTTTGTGGGACTTTCGTCAAATAACATTAAATATTTCAAAGAAAAACTAATGAATGAACCTTCTTCCACAATCTTTTATTTTATTTTTCTAAAGGGCTCTCATTAGGGTTATTGTTAGTAATTTTACCCTACTAAATCACTACTAAATTAAAATGACATTTCTTCACTTTCCATTAGCACTATTTGGCATGTAAATGTCATTAAAAGGTGGTTAAACTTATCGGCACAAAGCGGTCCTCCATTTTTTATGGTTAAAAAGAGATATTTTTTCGATTTTGGCATATCGTTATAAAAAAATATTGTGACAATAATTGATCTTTGAGACGAATCCTTAATGCATAGATAGAAATATAAAATACAGGCATACAATATAAACATATTTCCAGTCTGTTTTGGAGCTGCTATTATTATTTGGTTGAGGCTATTTAGTCGCCGCTTGTTTTGTCCCGGCTTGTAATGTGCGTGTACCAAGCTACAAACAGCTATCAGCTATGGATCTATGTAGGGTTGTGGTCACTGTTTCTTAGTACTGTTTTTCCTTGAATGTAGAACCAGCCCGGGCGCCAGGGACAGCCAGAGCCGGCGGGACTCACCAAGAAGAGAAAGGTTCCCAGTGAATCAAGGGGGTACAAAACACATTTATCAGAATACTTCAAACATGTTTTAAACCCACTTTCCAGTCCCATAGCAATTTACTTCACTTTTTTTTCTTTCTTTACGGGTTACTCCTTCAAATTTTTGTAATAAAGTTTGAAAGGCATAGAATATTTAATGCAAATAATTTATTTTATACAAATCGAATAGTTATTTAACTTATTGTTGTCAATCGTCTGAAAGTTATCCAAGATTTTTTATAAATTGATATTGAATATCGGAATCAACACCCAGAATTGTTCATCCCTGTAGTTGGTAAATCGACTAAAATCATTGATATACATATTTTCACAGTTTGCATCGTCAGTTTAGACTATATCCAATCAGTCTATCGTCACTCAAATCCAACACCGAGTAAGTCATCCTGAAATGCCTTTTGACGGCCGCAATGATTCTGCATTGGTAGAAATAAAACCTATTTTTTCATTGTATATGAATAGTCGCATAACAATAATACTTGGCTAATTTATATAGCGCCATTTTTGTGAAATATTACTTCATATAAATATTTATATCCTCGTATAATGGATAATGCCCTCTTTCTAAGTTTGTGAAAATGCCACCTATCTCAGTTGTGTTTGGCTGGTTTCACAACAAAATTGAGTAATTTTCTATTCATTAGGAACTTAGAACATTTTTTAAAAAATACTAGTTAGTAGCTGAGTAGACAAATGCGTCGGATTCCCACCCGGGCGTTGTTGGTTCAATTCCTCTGCTAGCTAAGTCATCCATCATTGCACAAGCAACATTTTCCGCTTAATATGATGGTAGTAGGAGTTTTTCAAATATTTTCAGGTTATTCGTAACCCGGGAATGTTTTTCATTCTTAAAAAATAAATATAAATATATATAACAATTAAACTGAAAAAAAAAAGATTTCTAAAATTGAACAAATTGTCAAGTTTTTTTCTGCAAAATAAAATATTGTTTTTGGTCTCCTGGAATTTGACCAAATATGAGATATACATGAATTAAAGTACGTATTTGATTCCGCTTAGGATTTATTTTATTGTGATGGTAATGATAATTTTTCCAATTTTTTTGTAATAGTTAAATATTATGAAGGATATAATCACAGACTCCCTTTTATCTTCTAGTAATTTCTTCAGTATGGAACCAGCTCATTTGTCCATGATCATAGTTTTCTAAATAATTTCACAATCTCGCTAAATAAAATACAGCATGAACCCAGAATCTACCCATACATAACGTTCTTATGTAAAAATCCCTCAATCTTTTGAAGGATCTTTCCATCTTCCTGCCTTATTATTTGAGAGCTACCTAATTGAGAAAAGCAACTAGTTCCTTTCAACCCTGCGGTAAAGTGAGAAACATGATCAATTTGACCTTCACCAACTGTAAATATTTTTGGGAACTTTTTGAATTAGCTCCTTTCGCCTTACCATAAAATGCATATTTAACACATAATACACGGAGGGTCAAAACACATACAGCGGTGGTGGGTCTGAAAAAACCCACTTACGAAAATCTATTACCGCATATTTCAAAGCACTTCAAGTAGCGATGGGCATATTCGAGTAAAACATTCCGGAATGATTGATCATTTTTACAATCGGAATATTCCGAACCTTGTTCATAGACAAACGATTATAGACATTATTCCGATCATTTAACAATCGGAACATTGTGGTTATAGACAAACCACTATAGAAATTATTTCGATTGTTAATCGGAACAATCGTTTTCAACTCTGAGAAACGTCAAAACACAATCGAAAAGACAGTTCGGAATAGGGATCGGAACAATCGTTTTTCAACTCTTATTATGCTAGCACTACACGATCGTCCAATCGTCCAACTCCCAACAGTTGGACGATTGTGTAGAAGAGTGGTTCGTGCGCATTGGCTCGAGTTCGGGGGAGTTGGCCCGGGATCGCTCTGGTGGCAGTAAACAACACCACATCAAAGGAGTTTGAACGAGTTCGCTCAACTCGCATTATACTAGCACTACACGATCGTCCAACTCCTGAACCGGGTTCGAAGTTGGACGGTTAGACGATCGTGTTGTGCTAGTAGCGTTGGGAAAAAATTTAAAGTTTTGTGAATGCTTCACGAACTGCTAGTTCTTTAAAATGAACCCTTCGCAGTGAACACTTCAATTGAAGTCGAACTCGACAGAAAATAGTACTAGTAGGTAGAGATTTGAAATCGAAAAGTACTAGCAAATTGACAAAAATTCCTCCCCCAAAAAGTACTAGCAAATCTAACAAAAAAAAATGGAACTGGGGAAGAACCAGTTCTTCGCCAAATCTTTGTAGTCGACCTTCAATTGAAGCGTGCGCTACCGTAAAATGGAGTAGTTCTTTGTAGTCTTTGAAGTCAAACTTAAATTGAACTACTTAAAATGAAGTACTTCTTTGTAGGCTTTGAAGTTCAACTTCGAAACTGAACTGCCGCAAAATAAAGTAGTTCTTTGTAGCTTTGTAGTGTAACTTCAATTGAAGTATTTGTCCAATGAAAAATGAATGAAGTTTGAACTGCCGCAAAATGAAGTAGTTCTTTGTAGTAGTTCGCACGGAGCGGTCACAACGCTAAGTGCTAGCATTAGAAACGTCAAAATATAATCGGAATGTTGAGTTCGAGAAACGTCAAAAAAAGACATCGATTCGCGGTATTTGGTAGGTAGTGTTGGGCGTGTAGGTACATTAGTTTCTTGTACATACTATAGAATCGAGTTTGGATTTACGCATTTTTTTTCTTAGTGTCGAATCTTCTTCCTCGGAATTTTCTCGTTTACAATTTAATATTAAATAGGTACATACGAGCTGATACGTGAGTTACGACTACTAATATTAGATGTATGAGGATCTCAAATACGTAAAAGTATTGTGAACGACATTCTTTCCGACAATTTCCCACAACCCCTTCTTGACCTGTCAACGTTGCCCAGCTGAGTGGCGATACCTTAGAGCAGTGGCCCCTAACCTTTTTGTCGCCGCGGACTGGTCAACGTTTGATAATTTTACCGCGGCCCGCTGAGGGTGGGGGAAGGGGATGCGGGGGACACATTGAATGTAGGTTTTTAATTTTTTTTTTGCGCGGCCTAGTACCATTTGGTCCACGGCCCGGTACCGGGCCGCGGCCCATGGGTTAGGGACCACTGCCTTAGAGTATATAGCGTGGTATCTATCCAAGGTAGTGTAGTCAGTTTTTTTATGATTTTTACCGGCCTCGGCGGACCTGGGCGTGGCTAAGACTAAGGCTAGGGTATTTATACATACATTCATATCACATATCAACACAATGTTTTTGTTTATTCGTATAACCACTTTTTCACAGTATTGTTATCAACAAAAATATAGCATATAACCTAAAAAACCGTTTGGTTATGTCAAGTTTAGTGGCATAATAAAAAATGTGGGCGGAGTCCCGCGGTGATCCAGGAGCCCAAGATCATCGTGACGGTACATAGAAGCGGTGTATTATATTTTTGTCTCTTTCTCTCTCATGGTGTACGACTTAAAAACCCGGAGAAAGTGATTAATCGCAAGTTGTATAGGTCGGGTAAAAATAATTAGCTCTCTCTCCATACATTGTTACTCCAAGCGGATAACATACCTTGATATATTGATTTTTGAATTGTTACAAAAGTATTTTATTACATTTTTATCCCTTCCTAGACGGGACGTTGCTTACAAAAAACAAAAAAAACAGTAATAATCGTAAACATTTTTTGCATCAACTTCAAATTGTCATAATTTATCATATTAAATCGAGTTGATTCTTATTTCCACCGATACCTAAAGACCTAGAAAGGCGAATTTATTGTTTATGACATACCTAGCTTTAATTTGCTGTTCACGTCACCCGACATAATCCAGGATAAGCTATCGCCCGACCATTGCGGCCGTATCGGGGACTTAGCAGTATTTACGGTCACACTTTCTTTGTGACAGGGAATAAGGCGACACTTCCATGAATTAGCCTTCATTGTGTGCGGGGATTACGTCCGCGCCGCAGGTAATAAATTATAAGGCGGCCATGCTTTATACTTTATAAGACTGGACCGTTCGCGAGACGGGCTACACCGTGATTCGCGCCTGTATTTGGAAAAGATGGCGGCTCGGGGAGATTGCCGGATAAGATGAAGGTCTCCTCTCTTATGCGAGGGATATTATTTGTTGGCGCGGACGTCGCAGATTTTGTCTATGATAGAGAAAATTGCACGTTTTGCCGCGAGATTTTTGGCGCTAAACTTATCTAGCTACTAGAATATTTAGTAGTTGTAAGTATTGCAGCTAGAATTGACTCGAACACCGATGCATTGCTTGCATACAGCATGTTTCAAACTTATACTCAGGAAAATAAAAATTCAACACAATCAAAAGAACTCATTGTGGGTATAACTTCGAATATCTGTAAATACATGGCCTGTTCAAAAGAAAAAGGTGAATTTTGAATTTTCGCGGGCTGTGTCCATTCGATTATCGTTTTTTTTTGGTGTTGTTATGTTGGTACACATATGTTTATCATATGTTAGCATTATCAGCCATTTTGGATTAGTGGTTTGTTTTTGACAACTGGAAAGGTTAGTCACGTTTTTGTGTGTTCTTCGATTTTTACTTTTGAAAAAATGGATCGAAGAATAAAATCCATGATTTGTTTTTCCACAACTCCAGGACGCTCATCGTCATTAACATCTTCTCGGCCTTCTGTAAAGCCCTTGTACCACTTATAAACATATTTTTTTGAGACAAAGTAGACTCGCCGAATGCCACAGTCAACATTTTAAGTGCGTTGGAGCACTTTATTCCATTTTTAACGCAAAATTTAATACATATTCTTTGATCCATTTTTTTCAAAAGTAAAAAATTGAAGAACACACAAAAACGTGACTAACCTTTCCAGTTGTCAAAAACAAACCACTAATCCAAAATGGCTGATAATGGTAACATATGATAAACATATGTTCACCAACATAACAACAACAAAAAACGATAATCGAATATACACAGCCCGCGAAAATTCAAAATTCACCTTTTCTTTTGAACAGGCCTCGTATATTTAAATTCAACTAGTACAAAGTAAAGTGTACATTTGTTGTCCCTTTCTCGCTAATAACAATAAGTTGGCGTAAGCAAGACAAACGGCTGTTTCTCAGTGACGTTTGGAAAATACATCAATGTCGAAAATGTATACATATGCACCGATACACACAATCATAAGTTCGCGTTTAGTTCAGCTTTGATTGTGTAAGCTATACTTCTCACAGCTGACGATATGAACAGAACTATCGGGTTCGGATGGGCGAAAGGCCAAGAATCGATATAGAAAGTCCAAGATATTTGAAGGGAGGCCTATGGTCCAAAGCTGACCACCAGCCCAAAAATTTGAATAATTGAACAAAACAATATGACGTCTTGTCTTATTTTTTGACAGTGTTTTAAATTTATATTTCAAAGTTAAATAATTCACGATGGAAACGACGTTGCGAGCTGAAAATTGTGGTGATTTGAAGCAAGTTGGAATGAAACGATTGTATAATGTTTCGATTTAATTCACTATCAAAAAATTTGGGCACGAAAACAAATCACGAAGTTCGTTAATTTTAATCGATTAAAATAACAAAATATCTCGACCCGGCTCTGCTCTTGTGAGACAGGTTTATTACCTACCTACCTATATTCAATTATAAAACAAATTAACTATAAATAATTTCCTTTGTGAGTAAGTACGACCGTACGAGTGTGAAATGTTCAAATTTGGAACGGATGTTGATTGAAATTTAAAATTTGAAAATATAATCTTTTCAAATCCCTACCTACCCAATAAAGTACCTACTAATGTGTTTTAGCAGATATTATTCTATATTTGAAATGGGTGGATTAAAGCAACTATTAGGTGCACAACTTTATTCCGCCGTTTTTTTCCGATATTCGGGGCTTTATTGTAAAAAAAACTGGTTAGACATTTATGATTCACAAAGTATTGTCCATCGCTGACCACTACTTTTTCTCCCATCTTTTGGGCCGCGTACGAATCCCGCGTTAAAACTGGTCATATTTTGAAGCGATTCAAGAATCGATCCATTTTTTAATACTTCATAAGACCAGGAAGTGCTGGTCAGCCAGGTCGTGCGTCATTCATCGAAACAAGTTATAGTCACAGGAAGCAACGTCTGGGAATACGGGGGATGAGGTAGGACTTTCTATTCCAACGTTTCCAAGTATGTCTTGACCACTTCCGCTGCATGGGGTCGAGCATTGTCAATTAAAACCCTCGCAAATGACGAGAATTTGGCTCGTAAACTGACATTTTCAATCGAGAATAACTTTATGATGCAGACACAAATCGACTAATATTTCTATGGGGTTATGTTGACAGATGCCTAAGTTTATTATTACTTTTTTTTTATTTCGACCGCTAAAACCATATATAAAGGAAAATGGTGGAAGCAAAGTTGTACACCTGATAATATTTTTCTTGGCGAGTCAAGTTACCTCCCGTGATTTTTCGAGAGTAAATGCTGATTCACATAAACGTCCGGATCAACATTTGGAATCTTTGCCTAATTTTTTTTATCTACGATTATTGTTTGTTTAATAATATGCCTTTGCATTTTACCGGTACACCATTCACAGCGTCCGCTCTCTTATTCTTAAAACAATCAATAACTTAATGTTGTCAGTATAAAAAAATCCACGTCTATTGTTTGTGAATTTGGTTTATCGGTTTGGTCGGGTGATCAATATAAGGAGAAAAACTTTTCTCGAACACGTTTACAACTTGACACGGATAACTTTGAAGGCGGCGAAAAAAGTAAATAATAATGAAATCTTATGTGTATGTCACTAGATGAAAATATTAGTTGTAAGCTATTAGTAATAAATCTTGAACTGTAAGATATTAGTTATAAGCCTAAGTGATTAATTATAGGTTAGATAAATTAATTTTTAAAGCGCCTTTGAGGTGATGTTTCCACAAAAACGGCGCTATAAAAGTTATCCATTTATTATTATTATTATTGTAAAGACGCCATGTTTTGTTGTATTTTAAATTGGTATTTTCAATTTCAGATAGTTTTATTTATTTATTGTTTCTAAGTTTATTTTGTAGAACTCCATTTTAATTTTGAAGTGTTTTTTAAAATGGTAGTTATCTTAATTTTAAAAATAAGTTCGGCTACATACATTTTTGCACGTGAGAGCTGTTTCGCCCTCCGAAGGCATTGTGCCTTCGGATGTGTTACTTAAAACATGTCGAAACATTATTCTTAAGGTTTTGGTATTTATGAACTCTGAAAAACTACGGCAATTCATGATAATTCCAGTATTGCGACTTTGCGGAAAACGATAATCGATTACTGTAATTCAATATTAATGTATTTTATAGTTGCCATCGACTGCAAAGTTATCCGTGTCAAGCTGTACTCATGCAAATTAGCGGGAGTTTGTAATGAATCAATAAATTATATCACTATATATTATCAGAATTTGAAACCGCAACGCGCTCACGGCCGCAAGCTGACGGAAACTTGTATTTTGAGTAGGTACTTGCGATATAACTCTTTGAAGATTTGTGTTTCTCTTTGTTTTTACAAGAAGTTCTAGACCGGCCCGTGTTCAATTCAAGATGTATTGTTGGAATGTGTTACAGATCGACATACTTATCTACGTAGTCGGGGGCGTCAGTGCTGTATATATTATGGATGCAAAAAAACTTGATTTAAAAATTGTTTCGTTCGTTAGTTCATTTTTAGACCGCTTACTCAGACACCTTATACTTCATTTGTGTCTACTTTCTTCTCATGTGTAAAATACAAAATTACCCTTAAACTATGTATTTATTTACGCTCTTTCATAAATAGCACATTTGTGTAAAAAAAAAATTGAAATGTTAGTAGAAAACAAAGGTGTAAACTTAAAACTGGAAATGTACAAGAAAGATTAGAAGCAATACAATCATAATAACACTATTTACAAATGTGCATAATATTATATTAGTGATTTCCAACTCATGTCTTATTATGGAAACAAAATCTACTGAGCTGAGTTTGTTTTGGAATGGGGGATTATTGAAATAGTTTGTTCTCGAACAATTAACATAGAACAACTCTGGAAGTCTCGTGTTACAATTCGGTACTTGGAACGTTATCAGCTTTGTTATGGGTCAGTACCCAAAAATATACACTTTTTGGCTTTCTAATACAAGTAATACCGTAATATATCTGTAAATTTTACATGGGTAGTTAGGAAAATGTCTAAGGTTTCCAGTGAGTACACTTCTTAAACATTAATCTTTTAAATTATTTATGAATTGCGTACTGGAATTTTACGTAAAACGTTAAAAAATTTAGTCAATGTGTTAGTTAAAAAAAAGTATTTCTTACGTTATCCTAAATTTTAAAATGTTTTTAAACTTCAATTTAAGCCAAATATTTGCAATGTGCGAACGTTATTAAAAAAAAAAAAAATACCAAAAATCTATTGCATTTGGAGTTTAGATGTTTTCAGCAGATATAAATCTTGTATTTATCCAAAGGAACACATGTTAAACTAGATTTTGACAAATTGTGGGTTTAACGCTTTCTGCATAACTACGTTCAGTTAACCTTTTTTGACGTATTTTTAAAAATTCTGAATCGATCAATACACAGATAATGTATGTCCAGTTTTTATCAAAATTTAGTTATTATTCACAAAACGTCCGTCTGAATTTATTATGCCTTTATGCTATACAAATGTTGAAGGGTAAAATACGGTATTTCATGACATTTTTAAAATTATTTTTTATTTCATTATTTTTTTTTGTACAAAATGAACATTTTTTACTTAATACTAACAGTAGGTATAATATAAATTGAATAAATGTTCAATGTCTTGTTTCTAGTTATTGATAATTACCTCCCTAATTGAGAAAGTTCTCGTGCTTAGGGAGGGGACATGAACACTTCGTAAATATTTTTCGTGCAAAAAGATGTAAGTCAAATATAATTTTCCATAATGTAGACTGTCTCAAAATATTTAAAAAAATTAGAACATCTGTGTACCAACCCACTAATTTAGGCGTACCGTCGATAGCTCCGTTGCAACCTATCCCTCTTCTTGATAAATAAACAACGCATATAACAGACAGATAGTTTACAACGGAGCCTGAGGGACAGCGTCTTACCTTTTCTTTTTAATCTAGAACCGACAAGGGTTCAAATACCTTTCTTTATTTCGCCACGGAAATATTCGTGATTTCAACCTTATTGTATTTCAATATATGAACAGTGAATATGATGTAGAGCCCCTCTCGCATATATCACAGAGCTGGGCAGATACTACTTAGTCCCTTCGTCTTTCATAACTCAGGCATCCATAACGAACCGCACTTGGAGATTGTACATCTACCGATAGCCAACAAATCAGCGTGATCTATTCCCCGCTCGCTCCTCGTCTCGTGCCGGCAGATTCACGGCCGGCATTTACATACGCGTCTATTCTCATACTGCGAGATGCTGTGCGAGATGCTGCGTGATGCCCATCTCATTACAAGATACATCTACGCGGGCGAATACCGCGGATTTTGGTGGCTACCTGTCGTATCGTCGTGTTTCAGTCAACTCTCTGGGTGTGACTAGTGATTGGCAGAATCGAGACAATGATAGTCGAAACATCGGTAATCGACGCATTGATTGATAGTCGAAATATTGATTTTTGAAAAATTGATAGTTGAAACATCGATAGCCGAAACATTGAAAGTCGAAACATTGGTAGTCGAAACATTGATGTTCGAAACAATGATAGTCGAAACATTGATATTTGAATAATTGAAGACCCCACGGCAAGAACCTGTTAACTAACTGTCGAGTCATTCTGAGATATTTAATCTTTTGCGTTTTGTTAAAAAAAGTGCGTACCATCACAAATCCACAAACTATTTTTCATGAATGTTATAGCTAACATAATAAATTTAATATATAATTCAGTATTTCTGCAATACAAATGTTATTATTGTAGATAACATGTTTTTGCCCTTAAAAAATATTTCAGTTATAATAAAAATTGCAGTTAACATGTTCAACTCTTTGAATTTCCATGTTCGTGCCATTTTCATGATCTGAAAGTGTGTTTACTGGATAGAGCGTACAACAATGTTAGTTAACAGGCTCTTCCCGTGGGGTCTTCATTTGATAGTTGAAACATTGGTAATCGCCACATTGATGGTTGAAACCTCGATAGTCGAAGCTTTTTAACGATCGAGTAAAGTGTAGAATTAATCACCCCCAAGATATTATTCTACTGTACAACTAAGTAGAGGGAAACGTTTTACCATCTGTGAGCTTTTGTACGAAGACGAACTTTTTTATGTGACGGAAAACAGCAGGAGTCGAAATAATAACACTTGGAATGAGATACATTACTAGTTGCAACTAGATTTTCTTTCATGACTGAAGAATTACAATGTTTTATCGTTTCTTAAGGTCATAAATCGTACAAGTTTAGAAAAGCTCCGCGGTAGAGAGGCTAAAGCTTTTGCTATGGGTGGAGAGGTTGTGGACTCAAAACCCCGTGAAAAGTGCAAAATAAATGTGTAAATTTATATTTCATGTCAAAATAATGCTCGACTACAGAAAACTGGTGTCGTTTTTTTAGGGAACAAAATATTGACATCGTCTGTCTAATATTTATATATATAATTAAAATTGAAATTATTAATGCTTGTTTATTGTTAAATATTTAAATAATATTAATAATCTGAAACACAATTTTTTAAACGATCTCAGACTTCTATTGGAAATTATTAATATTTGAATTTTCTTCCATTTGGTCATGACCATTGTTCTTTTTAGTTTCTGTCTTTTTTTCTGTTTCACATTTGTGTTTTAGATTATTAATATTATTTAAATTTATATGGTAGATGTATTGACGTCGTCCGTTGTTGAGAGATTCATCTGAAACATACGTTTTTTTTTTAAACACGTTTCTCAGTCAGATATGTTGTTTACAAAATGGAAAAAAAGTACGAATAACTCAGGTACCTACATATGTGTTCATTTTTGAACAACCCACCGTACGTTTTTCCAAATTCCGTCTGAGAAACATCACTTTTTACACCTTATTCGACAAGTTTGAAAAACTTGGAGCTATAACAATTCTCGACAAATTTATTTTACAAGAACCAACCAACCCCGGTCAGATCCACATTGTTATAAAAACAGTTGTTACAAAAGGGAAGAGCATTAATTTCAATCGAACATTCAACTCGGGCAAGACGAATGGGACTAGCCCATATGTAATGTATGGGGATATCAGACCGGTGCGATCACACGAGGACAATAAAATAAGGAAACAAATAATGGCGCGTTGCCCTGTCATATAAGTCAAATATGGAATCCTATTTTATCTGAACAGATCTTAATGAACAAGGAACGCGCGTGACAGACGACATCGGGAGGTTGCGGGTTCTATTCCCGAAGCACGCAACTATATTAATATTGTCTTTTTGTAGACATAAATTTGTGATGTTGCTTTTTATTTTTTTGTTCCAACACAAATGGGTTCAAAGCTGCGTGAAAGCTCAGTACCCAAAATGGCGCTGAATGCCACTTTGTAGCATTCTGAAACAAGCAATACTTCACATGATTTATCTGTAAATTCTACATGGGAACTTTGGAAAATGTCCAAGGTTTCCAGCGAATAAAAACTTTAAGCTGTAATCTTTCAAATTCAATGGAAAACATACTAAAATTTCAGTAAAAGGTGCAGTTTGAAACCCAGCGCAGCCATTTTCAAATGTCTTACGTAAAGTTCCAGTATGCATTTCATATAGAATTTAAAAGATTACAGTAAAAAAAATTGTATTCACTGGAAACCGTAGACATTTCCCTAACTACCCGTATAGAATTAATAGATAAATCATGTGTAGGATTGCTTTATTAGAAAGCCAAAAAGTGTGTATTTTTGGGTGCTGACCCTTACGGAACCTAGATAAAAGAAGTTCGTTAAATTTATTTATTTATTGTTTTTAAAATCTTAAAGTATCGCTAATGCCTATGATTTTAGCTCCGGTAGTTGTCATTGGTGAGAAAAATATGCTATATACGAAAAAGGTTTAGATATGGGTATAACAGTGCATGTGTACATCGACAGTATCATTAAAAAAAAACAATTTACCAGAAGCTAAGGGTATAAAAATACAGATTAAACGTATGAATTCATATTAACATATTTGTTAAATCAAAGAAAAGGAAATTAGATTAAGGACAGTTTATATGTTGGTACTTAAAACATTAATATTCAAGTATTATTAATGTTTTAAGTACCAACAATTAAAAATACAATTACAATTCTAAAAATGCAAACAGTGTAAATATAACAAGTAACAAAAAAACAATAAATATTTCACATAAATAGTTCCTAACCTTCCTCTTCCCCTCCCCACTACCTTCAGCCACACAACCCTAATTGGGGATGCCATAGTCTCACTGGCTGCAGACGGTTGGGAGCAGTTGGGTCCCTTGTGCGGTATTCACTATAAAAATAGATATTCTGAATGGGAAATTAAAGAATGAAACAAATTGAGATAGGCATTCCATCAAAATCTAACAGTGAATTTTTCGAGTCCAATTTATAAAGGATTTGTGCCTTGAAAAAGGTTTTATCACTTACTTTCTTCGTTGCCTGTAATTTTGTGGTCTTTCTTTATTCTTGCGGAAATAGATCAATAGTGTACCGTAAATCTTGATTGCTCATATCGATATCACGGCTTGTATCAGATTCTCGCGGCACAAGTAAATGCCTGATGTTTTATGTTGACACTAGGTAGCAGGCATTACTGATAGTGTTAATAGTTCTCCCCCTATAATTTATTCATCAGAATGTAACATCGCCTACGCAATGAGGATGATTATCAGCGTTTACCTCTGACACGTTCATTTAAATGGCATAATAATAACGCGCGCACGTGCCATCTTTAGTTTCCTCCCTAAAACAGATAAATTGCACTCGCAACAAGTCGTACAGGCCTCGACGCATTAGCAGCCGTAGCCGAAAGCTAGCTCGGGACGTGGGCCGCAGGACACGGGCATGGAAAATAACCCCCATAGCCGCGAACTTTACACCTGTCAGGGGGATCTTCTGTTTGCGCACTCGTTCATTAATCCATTCCCTCTCTTCTGTAATCTTATGCGCTCCGGAGATCTCGTGACTTGTTCCAATCTAAATCTCCCAGAAGGAATTGTGGAATTTCTGTTTTCCTGTCTTTAAAATCTTTACACGATTATCATTGGATGTTTTATACGGTTGGATGAGAGAATCATCATAATATTATTTTTTTAAATCCTTAAAAAGGGTAAATATAACTGTGAGCATTTTAGATAGATAAACATAATGGTGAAATTACTTCCTTTTCAGCTTTTAAAAGTTTGGCTAAGTATTATGTGATATTTTGTCAGATAAGCGGAACATAAAACTGTGTTTATTATTCACAAACACAAAAGTGAATTCCCGCCTGCGTCAGTCGTTTATTGTACACATTAGTTTAAAAAAATCATGTTTAAAGGTTTAGCCTCCAGGACTTTCCTTTTTTTTACAGCTAACCTATAAAATTGTAAACGCATATATTTGGACAGTAGGAGAAATACAACACATAATAACCTTAGTAGATCAGAATCTATTATAACTTAAGTAAGTCAGAACACATTGTAACCTAAATAAATCAGAATCTATTATAACTTAAGTAAGTCAGAACACGTTATAACCTAAGTAAATCAGAACACATTATAATTTAATTAAGTCAGAACACATTTTAACCTAAGTAAATCAGAACACATTTTAACCTAAGTAAATCAGAATCTAGTATAACCTAAGTAATCAGAACACATTATAACCTAAGTTAATCAGAATTTATTATAACCCAAGTAAGTCAGAACACGTTATAACCTAAGTCAATCAAAATCTATTATAACCTAAGTAAATCAGAATTTATTATAACCTAAGTAAGTCAGAACACATTCTCATTAAGGTAAATCAGAACATATTATAACGCAAGTAAATCACAATACACAATATTATAATGATATCCTTTTATAATAGCCAATTGACCTGCGATCCCGATACATTTAAAAATGCTTTTTATTAAAGTGAAAAAAAACACATTGAAAATAGATTTTTAGAATACTGTAGAGATACTTAGATTTTTTTATGAAGTTAGTATTATTTGAAGGAATAGAGGAATAATTACTCTAAGTTATTTGTGAATGGAAAATGAGATACAACACACACGAAGCCTCGGAGGCTCTGAGCCAATGGCGCATACGCATTATGGATGAATTAGAAGAAGAAGTTATATTCTTATTACCCGTATATCCAAATCTAGTCAGTCGTCACAGGTCAAGTTATTTCAAGTAAAAATAAATTAGTGAATGGCTTTCTTTAGCCATGGTGATATTCAAAGTATCTTTCAATGAAAAACTACCGCCATGTGAAGTGCTGCTAAATGGTATCTAGTCGATTAGCGATTTGTTTTATATCGGTAAAATAACTTTGCTTATTTTTATGCATGAATAATAAATCCGCCTAATTTGGATGCCTACCATAAAAAGAGCTTTTATCAAAGCATAAAAACCAAGATTTACTTGTTTCTAATTTTTTTTGTGATAGATGTTTGGCTCGGGGCATTTCGAATTTTGGTTAAGCCAAAGCGTTCGAAGGTTATTGTAAAATACTTTCGCAATTAAGTGTATCAACATACATTTATTTCTGATTTATACCTGCAGCTGGTGTGGAATTTAAAACGAAAGAAATTTTAATAGATCAATACTTAATTTTTAAATATTGGCTCAGTTTAACATTTCGCAGTGCTTTTAAAGAGCATACCTCAATGTAGAGTGCATGCTTAATATTATAATTTAATGTAGGTACAATTTGCATTAATTTAATTCTAACTTAAATATTTTTCGTTTAAGTAAAAAGTGATTTATGGTGAAATAATAGCTTATCAAATTACATACGAAATAAATTGTTAATACATGGATGGAAAATGTTTTAGTTTTATGTTTTTAAATTTTACAGCATGCCAGAGAATAATTATGGTCAATTAACAATAATAATTAATATTAACAATAATAATTACGTAGTTATGCAGAAAGCGTCCAACCCGCAATTTACCAAAATCGAGTTAAACATGTTTTCCTATAGATAAAAACGAGATTTCTATCTGCTGTAAACATCCAAGCTCTAAATGCAATAGATTTTTGGTATTTTTTTTTTACTAATGCACTTTGCAGATATTTGACTTAAATTGAAGTTTAAAAATATTGAAATCCAAGAATAAAATGGAAAAAATATATTTTTTAAATAAATTCATTGATAATTGAAATTCATTCATAGACTATAAATTACCTATTTATAATAATTCTCATAAATAACAAAACACTGATATTAACTGTACAAATGCCGACTACGCATATTAATGCTTTTGTATTGTCATATTTTCAAACGCCTTTTTCTCGGTTTCATCTTTTTGGACTTAGATGCTTTCTGCATAACTTCGTCCAAATCTGCCAAGTTTAAAAACTAGCGAACTTATTTCCACCTAAAATACTTAAATGACTGATAACTTCGATTTGTACACATTAAGATTGTGTCGATTAAGTCAACTTATGATAGCTTATTTAATTATATGTCAAATTAATTTACGCCGATTCATTTTTTTTACTATATATTTTGCATGATGACAATGCGCCACTGTGACCTCTACTAACTGTTGAGTTAAATATTTTTACCCCACCCTTTACAAATTTACGATAAATCACTTTCTGCGGGTTTTTACGTCGTAAACTGCGAGAGAGAAAGAGACAAGACAAGTTGTATCAGAATATCGCACCACTTTTAGGTATATAACGATGTTTTACGTCTCCCGCGTCTTCGGGGACTCCGCCCACTACGTTTTGTTTTTTAGTTTTTTTTTTAGTTTTATTTATTTTATATTAGTTACTTTGTACAT
Source organism: Drusus annulatus (assembly GCA_022651775.1). Classification (NCBI taxonomy): domain Eukaryota; kingdom Metazoa; phylum Arthropoda; class Insecta; order Trichoptera; family Limnephilidae; genus Drusus; species Drusus annulatus. The sequence continues at coordinate 1,417,096 of JAGWCC010000094.1, forward strand.
TCAAGTTTACAAGTAGCTAATTATTTCATTTTCTTTTTAACTTTATATATTTAACGTATATACTACTTATTATTTTGATTTATATACATTTTAAATAATTTTATTTTGAATTTATTGACAGGCATAATTTTGATGGCTTCCAGCAGAGCATTAGAAGATTTCATCCCTTTATATAGTAAACTATTTTGTGTGTTGGCTTTTATTTTTTCTGGTAGTCTAATTTCTGTGCATGCCCTTGTATTATATTTGTGAATATCAACATTGTAGATAATTTTGTCAGAAAAATATTTTAGTAAACAAGTTGTTCTTCATTTTATGCATAAACATCAATGTGTTTAATGTTAGCATCTGTTTTACTGTTAGCCAATTTAGTTCCTCTGACATTTTAGTTACTTTTGAGTATCTGTTTCGCCTAAGTATAATTCTCATTGCTCTATTTTGGAGAATTTGAAACCTGTTTTGTTCTTTGTCGTTACAGAAGAAAAGAATCGTTGAACAGTAATAAAAAATAAATAATGGAGTTGTATATTGTAATTGCGGTTTTTCTGCAAAATTTTGACGAATTATTCCCAAAAAATAGATGCTATATAACAGGACATAACTCAAAGGTTTTTTGGGGTTATATCTTATATTTTTCTTGATAACAATACTGTAAAAAAGTGGTTATACAAATAAACAAAACATTATGTCGACATGTGCTAGGAATGGATGTAAAAAGGTGTGTCCATGAAAACCCTAACCACGCCCGAGTCAGGAAAAAAAACAACAATCCTGACTGCACTGTTTCGCAAAGCTATCCTGGTATATTATTGCTCTAAGGTCCCTTGCCATACAAATAAGAAGTATGTATTGAGAAACGTATCTGTCAAGTTTCCCAACTATAGGTCTTATTTTCAGGTCGGAAGCTAAAATGACTGCACTAACTTAGATTTTCAGTGTTGCCAGATTAACAATGATGCTATTATCGCGCACGAGTAGCTCTGTTACGCATCTCTTAACTCGAAATCGCCGAGCATAATCGCAGTGTCCCTCAGTTCTCACGTTCCCCTCGAGAATCCTCAGCCATATTAATATTTGTCCAGCGGCCGGCGTTCGTTATTCCAGCTCTAACTCAGCGTGTAATGGCTATTTTAGCCCTCAATGTTGGTCACTGCCGGTGGAAGCGAGCCACTGTAAAACACCTTGTCGTAAAATGACCACTAGCAGGGCCATTCCGGCTAAGTTATTCGGAAATAACTTAGTTTAGATTGGCTTCGCGCAATCAGTTTGCGTCCCTTGTTAGAGCGTGGGTGCCTCGGTGAGAAGTACAAGCTGTTCAGAGGAACTCATTGTTCCTGAATATATTTCCGAATGAGGGAAAAATCATTCGGAAACTCTTCATAGTGCCATTTCACATAGTATATTAGCTAAGGACACTCTAATTAAATAAGTGGTGGGTTTAATATCAAAGGCGGCAAAGTCCATGTTTTTGGTAAAACTATTTATTTATACATGGTTACAAACGAGTTTATAGAGTGGTATCTATCCAAGGCAGTGTAGTCAGTTTTTGATGATTTTTACCGGACGCGGCAGACCTGGGCGTGGCTAAGACTAAGGCTTGGGTATTTATACATCCATATCACATATCGACATAATGTTTGTGTTTATTCGTATAAACACTTTTTCACAGTATTGTTATCAACAAGAATATAGCATATAACCTAAAAAAACAGTTTTGTTGTGTCAAGTTTAGTGGCATAATAAAAAATGTGGGCGGAGTCCCGCGGTGATCCAGGAGCCCAAGATCATCGTGACAGTACATAGAAGCGGTGTATTATATTAATTGTCTCTTTCTCTCTCATGGTGTACGATTTGAAAACCCGGAGAAAGTGATTTATCGCAAGTTTGTATAGGTTGGGTAAAAATAATTAGCTCTCTCTCTCTCCATACATTGTATCATACATTGCATACGCCAAGGTTACAAACGAGTTTTTTTGTTAAAATTATCTTCTTAACATTGCTATCAAAAATTCCATTCAACAGTATTTTAATATTCATCTATTAATGATACACGTTTAGATAGGGTTGAAAAAAATCGCAAAACCTTTTTCAAAATTGTGATGTTAATTTTGATTTTTTTATATTAAAAAGAAAGACGAACATTCCCGGTATACGCATAACCTGACAATATTTGAAAAACTCCTACTGCCATCATAATAAGCGGAAGATATTGCTTGTGCAATGATGGAGGACTAGCTAACTAGCAGAGGAGTTGAACCCACGACTCCCGGATGGGAATCCAATGCGTTTGTCCGCTCGGCTACTAACCGGTCAAATTATTGATTGATTATTAATAATTGTCGCGTGAACTTTTCCACCTGTGATGTTATACCCCTAAATTAATAATCTATCACCAAAAGTAATCGTATAAAATAAAGCCTTCTGTGTTCCCGCGTGACGCTGTGAAATAAATTGTTGGTACAATCTCGGTTTCACCAATGCAACTGAAGGTAATCTTCGCCTAGGGCCGGTACACTCAGAGATAGGACAATTATTTGTATGAACCTCCGATAAGCATTGAACTGTAAGAGTGACGACTATGAATTGATATAATTACATGGCGATACAAGTATTTAATAACCTACCACAACATCAAAAACCCATCAATTTTAAAACTGTAAGAAATAGGAAAATATAACGCAAGGTTTCAAAATTATTTTCATGTAAAACAAATTGTAAAATAATGGTTTCAGTCTTCCTTTGAAATATTCTCCCTAATCGCATTCAAAATCTAGACAGCATTATTTATTGAAAGTGCATTCCAACGTATTTAAAAGACGTAACATTAATCTGAATAAGTGTTTTTTATAGTTGCATTCGCTAGCAACGATTTGTTTCCTGTTTTTAGCCCGTCAGTTCCTTAACGCGCCGTGTTTACCGACCGAGGAACGGTCGTTATTTGCAGCAGCCCGGACGACCTCTTAGTCTGCGGCCTGTTGTTTTCTGCCATTAACTTCTGCTCCGGGTCCCCCCCATGGAGGCGATAATTACCCTAGAATCTGAGGATGCTGCAAGGGGATTTTTCGCGTGGATAGTCTGATATTCGATCTTCAGTCTCCATTACAAGTTTGATTCATTGCTTTCAGTTTAAGTACAGGTACGCCTTCAGCGTTTGTGCAAGTACGTAGGTACTAAACAGGAGCTAATGGTTTCAAATGGTTTCTGATCTGTAAAGAGATTGATTTTGGATATACTATCATTGTTTATTATTCCGAACCGGTGGAAAATGTTGACATGTACTTTTACTATTTAACATTATTATATTGTTATCTTTTAAAAAAAGTAAGACAAACGTTTCCGGGTTACGAATAACCTGACAATATTTTAAAAATTCCCACTGTTATCACGATATGCGGAAAATGTTGCTTGTGCAATGATGGAGGACTTAGATAGCAGAGGAATTGACCCACGACACCCGGGTGGGAATCCGACGCGTTTGTCCACTTAGCTAATTCGATCTTCTCGCTAGTGTTCCGTTTTCCATAGTTTTGTCCCGATTTAAAATTTGTTAACAGTAATAATTATATTTTCCATATTTTGTAGTCACATTTTGCAGTTGACTCGCCCAAAGACACCAACATCATCCTGTCGACTGAGCCGGTGTATTGTAGGATTAATATGAATATTTCAATAAACTCTCTTTATTATTTCAAGTACTAGATATCTTAATCGACCCACTCATTTCTTTTCTCAAAAATACCCTCCTCATAGTATCCCTAAAGATGACAGCCCTGAGGGGAATTATTTTGCCTGTGTGGAGTAAAAAACCCACACCACGTGGTCACCCGCGGTTTGCGCAAGCGCCGCCTGTCACCTGTCTCTCTTCCACACTCACATACATTGCAATTTTTATCCAGAATTTCCGTCTTCTCATTATTATACATTTTATATCCAGTCCTAGTTTTCGGCCCTCTCAAGTTTCTTCCAGCATCCTTGCAGTCGAATTTAGGCCTACATACGGTGAAGCCGCAGTTAATTTTTGAACTTCTGTCTGCATAGCTGGAATTAACATTCGTTCGTATTTAACTGCATGGTCCCTTCACTCGCATACCACTGATAGGATACCATAATATATAGAATATGGCAGACCAAGCTACAAAATAACGGTTTATGGGATAATCCTAATTAGAAAAATACGGGTCAATAATAATAATCATTTGTGAAGTCAACCATAAAGTCACGGTACGCATTAATTTTTGCACATTGACTTGTTAAGGTTCCATCCGATGCACTATTGGGTTCCAGTTCCAGGTTAGGCAAGCCGGGTTTCTAGCATTTAGTTGAACATAACATCCAAGCGGCAGGTCGATAGTTTATGCAAAGTAAAACGTCCGCGAATGAGAGCGGCCCTTATTGGAGGACACATAGACGACCCGAGCAGTGAGCAGTTAGGTTACAAATGTGCCCCGCGTGTAACGATATCATTTCTGCGCTGTTGTGATCTTGACATCGCTCGCCGCCAAAGAGAATCGCCCGTTCACATTTTGCATTATGCTCTCCAGGCGGACACATTGTTGAGAAATGCGACAGAGCCGGAAAAAATTAAACATGGCTTATTTATTTATCAGTTTCCGTACATTTACGTTGATCTTGAACATTTCTAAAGGATGATTTATTTATTTCAGGATGTTTTCATACATTTGTGTTGATGTTGAACATTTCCAAAGGATCATTTATTTATCTTGGGAAGTTTTCATACATTTGTGTTGATGTTGAACATTTCCAAAGGATCATTTATTTATGGCACGTTTTTTTACATTCATGTTCTTCTTGAATCGTTCAAAAATTTTTTTTTTGCAAAACGAAATTTGTATTTCAATTGTATTACATATGTCAACGGTGCTATAATCCATGGTTAAGGGTCAGTACCCAAAATACACCCTTTTTGGCTTTCTTATACAAGCAATACTACAAATGATTTATCTATTAATTCAATATGGGTAGTTAGGGAAATGTCTAAGGTTTCCAGTGAATACAATTTTTTTACTGTAATCTATTAAATTCTATATGAAATGCATACTGGAACTTTAGGTAAGACGTTTGAAAATAGCTGCGCTGGTTTTCAAATTACACCTTTTACTGACATGTTAGTATGTTTTTCTTTGAATCTGAAAGATTACAGCTTACATTTTTTATTCATTGGAAACCTTAGACATTTTCCTAACTGCCCATGTAGAAATTACAGTTAAATCATGTGAAGTATTGCTTGTATTAGAATGCTACGAAGTGACGTTTAGCGCTATTTTGGGTGCTGATCCTTAATTCTTGCCACCTCCAGAAAATGCATTATCTCCTGCTGTCAAGTATAATAATATTAACAACCGAAAGGCTTAGTTGACGTGCGTGGAATATGCTCTCAAGGAAAAAAATCTCCAACCTGAATATCATTCTCCTTAACATGTGGGTGTCCCCAATACCCAAGGTCGCCATTCAACCGTCTTGCGAAGAACTTCCACGGAAAGGGCATCCCGGTGACTTCTTAGCTTCGCGCCCCAAGGCCCGCGCCCCGGAGCACTCCGGAGCCCGGCGGATCCCGGCGGCCCCGGCGGCCCCCGGAGCACGGCGGGTGATAAATTGGACGGAAAAGGGAATAAAACAATGCGCAACGTGGATTGGCTCGCGAATCCGCGCGTGCACACTTTGTGTGGTCCGATGCGGAAGCCGATTCATCGCGGTGATCTAGGTAGGGCCACTGTGAACTCGGGTTTGAGCCTAGTCGATAGCTCGGTGGATAGGACGCTCAGCTAGCAGTCGAACGGATTGAGTTCGATACTCACAGCAGTAACCGACTCACTTCATTTTCAACACCTTCATATTTAGTTAAAAGTTATGTAGGTAATACTAATCTTAGGGTTTATAGCTTTCTCACGTAAACTCACCATCTAATAAGGTCCGGTAGATAACGGTCATTTTACGGTTCCGGTAAGATACGTAGCATAGCTAAAGCATCGGTTAAAATCTATGGTAATTCAGCAAAGTTGTCAAATCGAGTTGTTTGTTGAGAGTTACCATCGCCTTTCAATGATAAATCGAAACAATCGTTAAAAAAACAAACTGTTCTAGTTTACGGTTTTAAAATTAGAACGGAGTTTTTGTAATTTGACTTTCCTGGAAGACTGTAGATATTAATCAACGATCTTGTTGTAATATAGATAAAACAACCGGCTCTCAAAAAAGTGACTCGCCGTATTTAAAAATATGTTTATAGGGTTTAGTAGTATAAGAAAGTTTGAAGTTGTGACACATTAATATAATAGTATATTGATTCGGGGTCCTTCTCACTAGACGTCCATTGTCCGTGCCGAGGAAAACTTTTAAGATAAAACTAATAAGAAACCTTGTTTTCTTGCTAGACTCTTACAAGAGATCACCGTAGTAATAGCTAGGCGACTGCATTGTATTGGCTCGCATACGCGGCCATGGGCCATTCATGCAGCGCGCTACTCTGATGGATTTCATTAAAATGGTTAGGAATAATGGCAGCCTTGAGCCTTGGGTGTAATAGCATTCTCGCACGGGGAGGATCTGATGATGTTGATTCAATAAAGGAAGTAAGTCTAGCGCCTAGAAAAGGACTGCGTAGACCAACAAGTATTTCATGAGCTACTATTTTGTGGACTTTTTTATGTCTTCCTTATTTGGCGACCAGAGCGTTCAGCGTCATCGGTGTTTGTACGGCCGCGCTTAAAATCAGCAAACCACTTCTCTACCATTTGTCTCGATGGAGCCGAGTCCGAATAACACTTGTTAAGTAATTTCTTTGCTTGAACGGTATTTTTTCCCATTAAAAATTAATGCTTTATCAACACACGAAATTCAGATTTAAAATTAAAAGTAGCGTCATTAAAATCACTCACTTGTGAACTAAACGTCAGAGTGTTATGAAATTTGACACGTATTATTTGATGGTTGGTACTTCATATAAAGCATATGAATTTTCCAATAGTGGCGCCAACTATATGTCACCCTACAAACTTATTGATTGATGTGTTAAGTATTTACGCTTACAAAAATGAACCCGATGAAATATGGAACAATCATGTTTTAGAAAGATATTTTGTAAAAACATTAGAATATGATGGAAAGAGCCGCTATTTTTCTCTTATTTTATTTTTATTGGTTAATATCAACTCATTATTGGCATATTTGGCCATCAGAGATACCCATTAGTCAACCTTCAAGTGTTGCCCTATGTGAAAAGTTAAAAAATGTAAAATGTTTTTTACATTTAGCCAAAGCCGAATGGAAACTTATTAATTTCCCTCCCTTGATCGAAATGCTATAACTTTCGACATTCGTTTTTTGCATGCTTTGAGGTTGTTACTTAATTTTCGACGCTGTTATGAGGGTTTATAGCTTGGCGTAATCTAGAATGAATCAAGGATTTTTAAAATTATTTTACTTCACACGTTCTGCCAAATGCCACCTTCACCTGGAAGTAAAATACTTTATTTATTGACTATACCGTGTGACTTAATCCAAAATATATTTATTTTAAAACAGTGATCCCCAGAGGAGGCGACATCCCTCCTCTCTCCTCCCTGGGCCGCTGGAGAGACCCAGTGAGGAGGTGGTGATCTTTGGTGCAACATGATAGTAATTAAAAGGAAGTACGGGGGGATACTGATCATTTTGTCTGCTAAGTACAGCCCTTTCAGCAGTTTCCACTTGACTATACCGATATAGTCATGCATCGTCGTAAGAATCATACCTGTGAACCTTTCATGTAATATGTTTAAACATACATATCTACTTTATTTTACAAGGAAACAAATACAATCCTCATCACAACTACTTTTTTAGACGACTGGTCTTAACTATTACCTACTCTTTTGTCTTCTTTAAGCGGAATATTACAAGTCCAGCGTACAACGACAGCAATATGCCCATGTTTCGACTTGTAGAATATCAAAATATTTATTTATTATTTATTTACGCCCTAGTAGGTTTTTACAACAAATTTGTACGATATAATTGTGTCGACAGGTAGAGCATTATATGATAGTAATGACACATTAAAAAAGAGTGGAGAACGCGTCGGATTCCCACCCGGGCGTCGTGCGTTCAATTCCTCTGCTGGCTAAGTCCTCCATCATTGCACAAGCAACATCTTCCGCTTTTTATGATGGCAGTAGGAGTTTTTCAAATATTGTCAGGTTATTCGTAACCCGGGAATGTTTGTCTTACTTTAAAAAAAAAAACAAAAACAAACATATAACCAGTGAATTTTTGATTTTATGGATTCTTTCGTAATCCTCTGCTAACTAGCTGGGGCTTGTACAAATACCCCTCATAATGTCCAGCTAACTAGTACTGTAGCTCATTTGGCCTTATTACTATCACCATCTGATGTTTGTATTTAATTGACTGAATTTAAGTTTACGTTAGTGAGTTCTTAGGGAAAAAAGTCTTTATCGGATAAAAAACCCTAAGCAAGGAAAATATATAAAAGCTGTACAAAAGTTTTGAACTTGTTACTGATGGATTTTTTAAACTTGACTGAAGTTAAATATTTCATGTTTTTTCTCACACATATAACCAGTGGTGAATACAAAATTCAGTATAAAAAATAACACTAATAATACATGTAAAACAATAAAAAAGAAGAAAAAAAAACACTATTGTGTGACTCGTATATTTCAGTGAAATATTTGTGAAGAGTTCGTTTTATCACTAATACAGAATCACTAAATACATCAACATTCCCAAATCTATTACCAAGACTATGCAGTCGATTTGTAAGTGTGTGAGTCTAATAGTTGGTTTTAAAAATGACAGAAAAAGGTAGCAATTTGTCTTGTATTTCTGCTCGGTGCATGTTAGTTTATTTTGGCGAGAATATCAAGGCTGTCAATATCATAATTAATAATTTTATTTAGTAGGACTAGGTCTGAAACAATCTGCCCATCGGACAGCGTAATTAAATTTAGCTGTTTCATCTAATTTATATAATTCATGTTTTTTTATTGGAATATTCAGTTTATAATTAATAGGTTTTAGGAATTTGTGCTGTACCCTTTCTACATTGACGGGATGTACTTTGTAAAATGTTGCAACTTATCCAGTTCAACATTCCTTGCCGTAGACTCAGAAACAATGAATTGCTGTTCCTCAATCATCACAATACTAATTATGGGTATAATTCTCCAATGTCCAGAATGTCAAGACTTGTTAACTCAAGCCATGGTCTTGAAATTTTTGGTAGCAGTCTAAATGATTTTCGTCATTCTTTACGACTCTACCAAAACTTTGACTAGACCATGGCTTGAATGTTCTCTCTTATGTTTATTTTGCCTTATTTTTGTCATCGCTTCATTTGTTATAATGTATATGCTATTCCTTCTCTGTTGCTCTTTTTTCCATTTCGTGTTTTATATGTATTTTTTGTAATTGGACTTTAGTCCGTTAATTTATAAATAAATAAAATAGGGACCAAATAGGCGAATTGTACTCTAAAACATGTGAGAAGAGTGAAATAACTAAGGTAATTTCCGAGTTACCAACGTCTTTGTCTGGGATCGACTATAGGTACCTAAAAATGAGAAACGATAAAATCGAATTGAAGAAAAATAAATTGAAAAGGGGGCGGCGAGTCTAATAAGTTTAAGAAACTCTGATATAAAATGTAATAATTGTCAGTTCGGACACACAGAGCCAGCATACAATAATAATAGATGATGGGGAATATCGAATAACATTCCTGTTTCTCTATAAATTGGTGTATGTGTTTATTTGTTGGATGCACCATATTATCCGTGACAGGGGCATGTTCGCCCACTGTGTACCTGCGCACGCAACCGACACCGCAGCTGATCATTTAGTGTGACTGCTTATATTATTTAATGTCTTACTCTCAACATTACCCATATATCAATAATAATAATAATAATTTTATAATTTTTATGTTTTTGTGAAATATCCCTGGCACCTAATAAATAATTAACAAAATATATTTATACGAATCAAACACAAACGTAAAACAAATATTTGAATAATTTATTTTAGAATCAAATTTTATCACGTATAATTATTAAGTTCTGTTAATTGGACGTAGTTATGCAGAAATCGTCCGACCCACAATTTGCCAAAATCGAGTTTAACATGTTTTCCTATAGATAAATACGAGATTTATATCTGCTGAAAACATGCAAGCTCCAAATACAATAGATTTTTGGTAAATTATTTTTTTACTAACGCATGTCGCAGATATTTGACTTGAATTGAAGTTTAAAAACACTACAATTTAGGATAACACAAGAAATACATTTTTTTCTGCATTACTACGTCCAATTTTCTTAAAGTATTGGTCGTTGCGTGACAGCCGTTTTGGCCTTCGAGGCCGACATTAAAAATGATCAAATTACGAATGCAAAGGGTTTTTGAGAGCGAAACGACTACCCAGATTTTAATAGATAAGCTAGAAGAATTAAATAATAATGTGAAATAAATATGATAATTTAATTGTCCTATTCGCATCGGAAACCAATCACCTCGAGAAAGCGCCTCCAAGGGTCTCTGTCCCGCGCTGCTTTGGCAATTTCCGTCCACCTTATGCCAATCTCCGGAGTTGCTTCTCAACTTCGGAGATTGCCTGGAGCGGCCCACTGAAGGTCTTTCCTCTGTTTCACACTCAGTATTTTCATTGAAAGTCGGTCATTTTTTTATTTTTTGTTTTTATTTATTTATTATTTTATTTTATTTTTTATTTTATTTTTTATTTTTTTATTTTTTTTATTTTTTATATATATATATTTTTATTTATTTTTTATTTTTATTTTTATTTTTATTTTTATTTTTATTTTTATTTTTATTTTTATTTTTATTTTTATTTTTTATTTTTATTTTTATTTTTATTTTTATTTTTATTTTTATTTTTATTTTTATTTTTATTTTTATTTTTATTTTTTAATTTTAATTTTAATTTTAATTTTAATTTTATTTTTATATTTATGTCATCTGGCATTCTTAGTACGTGGCCAAGCCAGCCACCTCAATTGAACACGGAATGCCATTACATCACGGCATTACATTGTGTTACATAATCTTACCTAAATAACCAACAAAATCATCACAAAATTTAGCGTACACCACTCATATATTTTAATCGTCACTTAAATTCTCTTTAAAGTTAAACAGTTTTATGTGTTCTCACCCAAATGGAATTTCTTCTAAGTAAATGGATAAACACTGATGTCGGTACTTAAATTAAATACGTTTTGTTGTCTAAGACATAGTACGATATACGGTATTATGGCGTTTACTCACCGTTTGGATTTATCATAAAATACCTATAGTGAAGGTAGTTAAATATTGACGATGCTTTCATCTTCTTTTGCAGATATTCACAATACGTGGGTCGCAAAATTTACTTTCACAGATTAAGGTAGTTATGTTCGAAAATTATCTAAGTATGGGCACAGGTATTTTTTTAGTCATAGCGCTGTACAGTTGCAGGCCATACTTTCGATAGATAACACGATTAAAAAATATATGATTCACCTTCACAGATTTTTTTGGAGTATTTTTTTTAACAAGAATAATAATAATTCTATAGCACGAACGGAAACATCTTGCTCTTGGTTTACATTTTAAGAATTGCTAAGCAATCCAACTTTTGTTTACGTGGATGTCGTATACGAATCTCTCACGCACACAGTGGCTTGTATAAGTACACAATACATTGATAACGTGCCACCAGTAAAACATTGACCTGTAAAGCAAATTAATTAAAATCTAACAGCAAGTTGGATTTAAATCATTACATCTTTGTGACTTATGTACCTACATAGGTGTGAATGCATTCAATATACTTTCTCGGTTGTATCGGACAGGTATATTTGCCAGTACAATGCCAACATTTTTCTACAGTGGTGCTAGCATTTTTGGTTATTTTGGAGTATTTTTTTCAAAATCGTTCTAAAAAATGAAATGGCTATGAATTTTACTACGTGTATTGAAAAATAATCAGTACATTACTCTTAAGCACAAAACATGATACTTTTAATAAAGGTGTTATATATTTTGTGCCTGTTTGTGTCATGTGTCCTGCTGTGTTACCATGTTTGGGAACCTCAGCTGTAGATGATTTACGATCAAATAAATTTACTAGGTTTGACACATGTTTTTATTTGATACCACATAATTATGGTCTATGAACAATGAAATAAATAGCATTTAATGATATAAGATTTATCTAAAATAAAATAGTCAGCAACAATTGCTGTAAATTGACTGCGGAAATAAATTCCCCAACACAACATAGCTGCGATTTTTTGCTGAAACTCGTTCTTTTGCAAACACAGGTGGAAACTTCTAGCGAACGAAACCTGAAGCAATGATAGAAATTGAGTCTTCAAAATTATGTGTATTTGCAGATCTCGGCGGGTTTAGAGATTTCTGCAATAGCTCAGTGGTTTAGAGTCGTCGCCCGGTTAGCAGAATATCCAACATTCGATTTCCGGTCGCAGCAACAACCTTTCTTGCGTGCAAATTGACAGTGAATGTTGTTTAATTTTTTAATTCGTATTTACAAGTTAAATTTTAAAATAAACTTCTTGAATGGTCAATTTCCAGTTATGAGGGAGATGCGTTTTTTTTTAAATTTTGTAATCGATCTCTGATGGGCAGGTTTATCTGTTATCCATATCACATCAACACTATTAATAACAATATTTGTCTTGAAAATAACTAGATAAAACCTGTTAAAATTATCTAAAAAATCTTCTTCGGATGTCGGAGGTTGTGAAAAATTCGCGCAGTCATATATTATTATAAACAGTCAACGGGTAAAAAAAATTATAACAGTGCAAATAAATCGCTTTCGGGAGTGGTTTTCAACTTTATTATCTATTTATCGTTTTTACGTAGAATTTATAGAACCCTATTCTATTTTTTATAATTTAAAATTATACTAAAATATAATTAAGTTCTGTTTTTTTTTTATATATGCGAATACCGCCCAAGAGTATCAACTGCTCCCAACCGTCTGGAGCCAGTGAGACTGGCATCCCAAATTGGGGTATGTTGTGAGGCTGAAGATAGTGGGGAGGGGTAGGAAATAGGTAAGAAGAAGTACCAGGCTATTCAGATCTGGTCACCAAACACAGCTATAGCCATTTCAAGCATTTCGTTTCGATTTTGAATGGTGGTCTTTGACCAGGGCGATATTGAGTGTATCTACGACTCTGCTAGTTTGTATATAGCGCACAATACTAATACTTTGTTATGAGTTCATATATAGCTTTTACCGACACACCTGTGTCGAGTGTTACCAAGTTCCTCACAACCTGCTGGATATCGCATGGCTCAAGCCGTATGGCCGTTTGAGCCAGCCGCCACCCAAACCCCCCAGGTCGAGGTCCGCCTTCCTTCGCCATGATTCAATAATAATGATGAAAGTGCACTTCATCACGGCGCTGAGCGTCCACCGATACATTTAATAGTCGTGTCCGTCCAGGATTATCAGGACGTACCGGAACCGCTGGCGATGGTCGCGAAGGACCGCCGATACAAATCAAACTTGTCAAGCAATGAAGGCACAGGCTCTATCCTCATTCCTCGCTCACTCCGGCCGACCTTACACCTTGACAATGATAACTTTGCAGTTGGTGACGTCGCCACCATAGATATCACAACGTAGCAAAATCCTTAGAAGCAGGCTTTATTTGGAACATTTAACTAAAATCTGATGATTCTTATTAATTAAAAAAATGAATAATTATAATGAAAACATTAAAATGCATCAGTTATTCTTCGGGTACTCTATTTTATCAGAGGTTAGCTACCATCAGGGCAACCTTCACCCTGAAGGCTACAGTCCGGAGCAATTCTGCGGAACTGAACTCGTACCAGTCACGTAGATTACAAAGCCATAAAGTGCGACGTCTTCCTCTGCTACATGTTACATCAATCTTCCCCGGGATTATCAATACAAAAGTATTCATATAACCTGACACCACAGCTTGAACTGGCGGCAGTTTGCTCTAATACTAGAATTATCGGGGCTTTTTAAAGGTCCATGAATAACAAAACATGAATAATAATTTCGTGCATCACTTTTCACGCGTTTCGCCACTTGTATTGCTTTACATAATACAAATAATTGTGTTTGAAGAAACCCAATAAAAAAAAAATGACAACCGAATAACAAAAAAAATGCGTATTTAGTTTCCCTTCTGGCCGCCTGCAAAGATATCATTGTCAAGCCGTGCACATTTGTATGCATTGGACGGGCGGGCATAAGTGACCATTTATATGCATTGCGAGGGCTCGTTGCAGCGACCATAAAATCAATTAAGAATATTAACTTAATTGATGTTCCGATACCCGAAACACATAAAGCAAAACTGCCGACGCGATATCGCGTTATAGCGGCTGGCGGATGGCGGGTCGTGGACAATGTATAAAACAGGAATTATGTTCTATGGGAGTATTCTATGATAGTGGGACTATTTATATTATGGGAACGAATATATTGCTAAGATTCTTGTCCGGAAAATCATCAAATTTGTTAAGTTTTTTCTAACAATTATTTGCAACATTTAAAATAGCAAAATTCTGCGAACTCGCTGTATTTAAAATCAAGTGAATAGCGTACAAGAGTTTAACTGCTCTACATTCTTGATATCAAATTGTAACATTCATAGTAGAGCTTTAATAATGTTATAACTCTTTTGTTGTGATTATTAGGGATAGTCAATTTAACATATATGGTGATTTAATAAAGAAAATTTTAAACTTTTTACCACTATTGTATAGACCAGACCGGTTTCAACCTGTTAAGGTTTATATATATATATATATATATATATATATATATAACTTTAAAAAGCATTAATGCTTATTTATTATTAAATATTTAAATAATATTAATAAACTTAAACACAAATATGATACAGAAAGAAGCCAGAAACTAAAAGAACAATGGTCATGACCAATTATCAATTGGTGATGACCATTGTTCTTTAGTTTCGGTTTTTTCTGTTTCATATTTGTGTTTAAGATCATTAATATTATTTAAATATTTAATATATATATATATATATGATAGGTATATTTTTTATTAACAAAATAATGGAGAATTGTGTATTTTTGTACCTACCTACGTAATATAAAGCGCTACCATTATGTAAACGCATCTACCCACAACATCCGCAGTTTGAGGAAACCTTCTTTTTTAACAATAATAATTGTACAAGAAGCTCGAGCAGGTCGATAATATTATTATTGATTGGCTTATTATTGAAGCAGTTTTTGTGCTGCCGCCGCTAGGTTGGATGACAAGTTTGTATGAATTTTAATGGACAGGAACCTTACGAGCAGCGTTTGCGCCACAGGTCGGTGGCTCGGTGGGTCGGCCGCTGTGTAGCTTTCAACAGGTCTTGAGTTCGATTCCGGTCCTCTTGAATACATCACCGACCTGCCCCAAGCTGATTTTGAATAGCCACGCCGGCGGAAGTTGTAAACAAGGATAGCAGGACATCGTGAACGCGCTGTATAAACCGGACATCTTACAAACCTTTTTTCGTTTTGTAGCAGATTTTTCTCGGTCGACGGTCGGTCGAACGCGCCCCCTTAATTGAAAGAGAACCTTGTCGTTGACGATCTGTCATTTCTTTTTTTTTCATTTTTTTATGCATAAATATGAAAGTGTCGAACGATGGCGTTTTGATTTTGTTGATTTTGATATGTCGATGTATCTATTCAAATACGCGTAACCCTTTACATGTTAGTATACACTAATACTAACATCCAGAATCTTTTCAGATGCTCCTAATTCAACTTCATTATTGCTCCACATTTTTATTACTGTTCAACGATTCTTTTCTTGTGAAACGACAGAGAACAAAACAGGTTTCAAATTCTCCAAAATAGAGCAATGAGAATTATATTTAGGCGAAATAGATACTCAAAGTAACTTAAATATCAGAGGAACTAAATCGGCTAACAGTAAAACAGATGCTAACATTAAACACATTGATGTTTATACATAAAATGAAGAACAACTTGTTACCAAAATATTTTTCTGTCAAAATTATCTACAATGTTGATATTCACAAATATAATACAAGGGCATGCAAAGAAATTAGACTACAAGAACATAATAAAGCCAACACACAAAATAGCTTACAATATAAAGGAATAAAATGTTCAAAATTATGCCTATCAATAAATTCAAAATTGCCTATAAAAAATATTTAAAATACATATAAATCAAAATAATAAATTGAAATATTATAAATTCAAAAAGAAAATGAAATAATTAGCTACTTATAAACTTGAATATACAAAGTAACTAATATTAAAAATAAAACTTTTTAAAAAATAAAAGAAATAATAACAATTTAAAGTCATAAGTGTTAAACCAAGGTGCATCAAATGAATCTTGAAACATAAAAAAATATAATCGAGGGTTATCTACATAGATGCAGGCGATCAAGTTAACCCCGCGACGCCGAGGGTTTGTAAAGCGCTCTCAAAGCCAACACGATTCCACGATTGCGGGCTTTCAGCCAAAAAGCTCTGCCTCCACTTCCTACATTCGAGTGATGCATCAAAATACTTACCCTTTTTTGGCGCCCTGCCTTTTGCAGAGCTCCCCGTCGCAGAGTTATGGGCAGGATTCCAACTGTCATACAAGCGCTTGAGAAATGATGAACGTAAGCATATTGATTCCTACACACAACCTTCGTGCAACTAGATTCCACATCCATCACCGTTTTTCAATCGGCTTGACATTCTTTACTAACAAGTTTTTTCTGGTATAATTATGATTATCCTCCGCTGGCCTGACGCGTCATTAGGAGCGGTTTGCAGCTATTTCGGTCGTGTGGGTAGCTCTATTATTGGCGATCTTTCATTGTGCAAAGGGTCGTAGCCATGCTAACTATTTAAATATGCGATTTCTGTTAGGCTCGCCCTTCTGACGATTGGGCAAGTATTTTATTATTCTAAGTACGAGATAAGATGACAAAGGTTGCGAGGGAAGAACTTACTAAAACTTGTAATTAAGTCATGAGCGTACCTTCACCTCTTTTCATATTTTTATATTTTTATAGATCTCTTTCTCATGTGAAATATAAAGTAATATGACTTATGATTAATAATACATAATAAAATCGTAGCTGGAAAGGCAAAAGGGCTTAAGCGACACTTTGGCCAAAATTAATTAAAATGCAGCTTTGATCAGTTTTTTTTTTGCATCGAATGCTCTGACTTTCGTTTGATTCTGAAGACTTGTGGCCCTTCAGCCATCTAAAATTTATTTACCATTTATGAGAAGGCTCGACTCAAGCGACACAAGTTTGGGACTTTTTTTTAGCTTTTTGTTGCTTCAGATAACTCAGTGAGAGCATTGACTTAACTTTTTTTTTGTTCAAAATCCAACCAGGTACTGAAGAGACATGAATATTAATGCAAAAAAAAAAATTTTAAGTGCTCTGGTGTAAACTTCCCAAAATGGCGCTTCAGCCCTTTTGCCTTTCCGGCGACGATATTATGTCGAAGGTCTAGAGTTAGTACAGTTAATTCCCACGGGAAAGAACATTAGTCGATTCTCCGCTCGTCCGCGTCCATCAAGCGTTTTTTCTCTCTCAGAATCTCACAGGAGCACCCCCTGACAGTCGTAATGCACGTTGGAATCCCTCTGAGGCTAGTCTTAGCTGAGAAATCTTCCGCTTTAAATGCCCCAAAGTGAGTGATGGGTTCGAGATTCCTCGGCGTATCTTCGAGGTGGTCATGTCAAATCAGATTCCCGTCCAATCTATCGTCTTTCGTCCACTGAATACGCTTTAAATGTATTTTCCATCTATAGCATAATGTGGAGAGTCACTTTCAGCTCAATCTGTCATTATGCGTACTGCTATCTTCCTTAGAGACGATTCTTTTCATAATTTGTTCAAATATCTGCATTTGTCTGTTTTTTTTTAAAGATGTGATGATTCTAAAACATGAACGTACCTTTTGTTTGAATATCACGCAGTGTAATGCTTATTTTTGTATTTCTCTCCACGACCTCTGTTACAGAGCGGTAAGCTCCTTGATTATGGACTTGGAAGTCACGAGTTCTAAACGCGGGGTGGGTTATTAAAATAACTAATGTCTATGGTTTACTTCACGTGTAATTTAAAAAAATGAATATTTGCATCTCTTTCCAGAGTAGAGCATACTCTCATTATCGCCATGGTGAGAAACCACAATTTAGGATTGACACTTGGAATGAGTTGGATCTGTTTTTTAGTGGCTAGAATAGCCAGGTACTTGCCAGTCTATTTTTATTCCCCACGTTCTCCAGCTTTATAAAAATGTCTAATTAGGGATGCCATAATTCCACTGGCTCCGGGCAATTTGAACTCAAGTGCTGTATAAAAAAAAGTGAAGTTCACGAAATAAGCTTCTAGCTGCATTTGTCTCTATTTTTTAAGTTGTGAAAACCTCTTCTTTTTAGTTTTTATTGTAAATACCGCGCAAGAGTCCCAACTGCTTCTAACCGTCAGAGCCAGTGAGACTATGGCATCCCCAATTGGGGTATGTTTTGAGACTGAACGTGACTTTTAGTGTGCTAGAGTTGTAAGATTAAAAAAAACGTCATTATTGATGCTGTCGTATCCGAAAACATTTATTTTAATTTTAAAATAAAAAATTTTTTTATGAAGGTTTTTCAGAAATCCGTGCAGTGCACTACCAAAATTGAAAAATCCTAAAAATCTTCATACAAAAAATAAATTCTTGAAAAAAAATAATAATCATTTTCGGCTAAAATAACACTAACAATGTGTTAGTTTTCAATCTTAGCACTCTAGCACACTAAAAACTCACGAGCCGTCACTGGTGAAGAGTAAAGGTTGGGAAGTACCTGGCTATTCAGATTTGGTCACCAAACACGACTAAAACCATTTTAAGCAACGTTTGGATTCTGAATGGTGGTCTTTCACCAGGGCGATTCCGAGTATCCACCGCTCTGAAACGTGCCGCAAATATACATATTTTTATTTATTTTACGTGAATTAAATGTTTTATGACACATAATTATTAAATAAAAATTAATAGCGCACGCCGGGTTTGAACCCGCGACCTTTGGATTCGTAGTCGTGCGTCTCACCACTCGACCATGGAGGCCGTTCGTTTGGACAAAGCATAAACGCAGATTTCTATCGCTACGTTTCTCTTGTAAATTGGTTATTAAAACACTTACTTACTTACCCGGTTACTCTCTTGTCGTTGTAAACTCACATTTTATTTTTAGTTTGAGAAGCTCTTTATGGCTCTGCTACCAGAATTTACATATTTGCCTTGTGTTTGATCCAGGACCAAAGAACATACTGCACAACATCAGCGTGGCCACGGAGGGGGGAATCAGCTCTATCCCTCTAACGTAGAGTCCGCCCCGACAGCAGCGAACCACATCTCTGTCGGCAAATTCCTATTACCTTTGATTGTTTTGTACCTCGGTTATTATATTATTGAAATATATTTTAAATAAATATCAATTCGTTATCTGACATTTTTATCTGATTATTTATATAAGGTATAATTAAGTAATTTCTGTCTTGTGAAAATAATTTCGTTTATTGTATTAATAACTATTTACTTTTTTTAATAACTATATATCGTCGCCGGAAAGGCAAAAGGCCTGAAGCACCATTTGGGGAAGTTTACACCAGAGCACTTTAAAGTATTTTTTGTTTTACCATAAAACTCATAAGTCTTCATAGTGGTACCTGGTTGGATTTTTGGAAAAAAAGTTAACTCAATGCTCTCACTGAGTTACTTTAAGCGACTAAAAGCTAAAAAAGTCCCAAAACTTATGTCGAGCCTTCTCCCAAATGGTAAATATATTTTAGATGGCTAAAGGACCACAAACGTATTCGGAATCAAACGAGAGTAAACGCATTCGATGCAGAAACGAAAACTGATCGAAACTGCTTATTTAACTCATTTTTGACCAAAGTCTCTTAAACCCCTTTGCCTTTCCAGTGACGATATATGTAAATATTGATTATTGAATGAATATTAACAGTCCAGTGGATAAACCCATTTGCATTGTCAAATCTTTCACATAAATCGTAAATTATCATTTTCTCGCGTTTACCACTTGTTCTGTAAGCAACAGATGCTTAGTAGTCTCTAAGCATTGTTGTTTCGTAGGAATCGGTACAAATTCAAGGTCTTGTACTCGAGTTTTGGTCACAACCCAATTTTTATTTTATTTTCAGTGCTTTGTTCTGTTTTCTTATTTTTTGGAACGCTAGATTTTAATATTATGGTATTACAATAATATTGAACTATAAACATATTCACTGAACTGAATTATCCTAGAGCCCAGACAGACCAATGAAATTATTATTTATAAATAAAACACATAAACTTTGTTTATAACCACTTTATTGTTTAATATCACGTCTACCGGTTTCGAAAGTACCATTTCATCGTCAGGACAATATTAAAATTGTATTTTTAATTAATTTTAATATTGTCCTGACGATGAAAGTGTACTTTCGAAACCGGTAGACGTGATATTAAACAATAAAGTGGTTATAAACAAAGTTTATGTGTTTTATTTATAAATATGGCAAGCCACAAAGTAAATATCTGTTCTATTTTGAAATTTGTTTTAAAAAAAAAAAACTATATTTGATATTGCTTGATCAAGTAAAAGGAAAACTTGAGCTTTCTTCGGGCACACGGACACGCCCACAACATACTTCTGGCGGCTTATCTCTTTAGTGAACATATTCTATGTGAACCTCACCTAACCACATCTAACTTCACCTAACCTAACCTACTCACACCTCGTCTAAACTCATCTAACCTAACCTACCCTAACGAACTTAATCTATACAATTTAAGGTTGAAAATCGAGTCAGTACAAATTACATGCATAATATTATATATTTATTATTTGTACACACGAAGATACTGTAAATTTGTATATTTTAACGATTATTTGAATATCGGAGAATACAAATTCATATGAAATATAATTACTTTACAATCTATTGTTGTGTAAACATACATAATTCCTTTAGTGCCTTTCATAATTTATAACGTCACGCAATTTTGTCGAGGCGTGATTTGTTTATATACGATAATAAATCATCATTTAATGATAAATGTACACATGTATATTATTAATCCCATTCCTTATAGTGTAGTTACACATTGGAAACATTTATTTTAATGTATCCTAGATATTAATTTACATAAATATTACATATTTATTTAAACACATACGTTGAAAAAATATGTTTGTAAAATTATGATTGGTTTACAACACGTTTCGTCGAAGACATTCTCATTCTGAAACTTATTGCCGACATTGAATTATTACGCTGCCAAAACTTGTTGGGTATTCGTCAAAAATCTTAGCTTTGAGCAGATGATCGCTGAAATTTATCTTTTCTATTAATTGATGACTGTTGTAAATACTAGTATTAAATTTTTGATTGATAATTTGACGCCTTTAATTCATACAGCGAGTAACCGTGAATAATAACTAGTATCCACTTAGTAGGTAGCTTTCTATTGTAAGTACTTGCAACACATACCAAGAATATATTTGGTCGATGACTTGCAAGGATATTATTTTACGTAATTAAAAAAAATATATATAAATAAATATATATTTTATTGGTTCTGGAAATATTCTCAGGGTTTTACACAAAATAATAATTTCATTTGTGAGTACGTAAGTACATACGTACGAGTGTCAACTTTTCAAAATTGGAACAGACGAATGTGTTTAATTAACAAATTTAAAAAAAAATCTTTTCAAATCACCAAGTATGTATTTTAGCAGACATTATTGTATATTTGAAATGGGTGGATCGGTTTAAGTTACCGTGATTATATAAATATCAATAATAATCGATAATTTCGTATTTAAATTTACGTAGAGTTTTTAAGCTACTTTAAGATGATTTTATCCATAGTTCAGTTATTTTGATCATCTCTTTATTAAAAATAGGTAAAGCATTCAAAAATGTTTTAATGGTAATTTAAGAATAGTTTTTAGATATGTTTTAGCGCTGCTAAGTGTCCTTGAGGTGATGTTTCATAAAAATAGCGCAATATAAATTATCTAAGTATTATTATCATTGTGAACATATTAACTAATATGCTGGAAAAACACTTTTTTACATTATGTCGCGGTAAAGTTAGTGGACACCACAGAATAAAATTTAACAAATATATAATAAAATAAAATAACAATGTTAGTGTCCATACATCTGTTCAACATCTTTGTTTTGGGTGGATGCTTTCTGCAGAGCGTCGCTCTAGCGTTGCATTCCTTTATTTCCATTTAATGATGCCATTTTTTTGGGCATGATAAAGAATACCGTTGCATAATGATATCACATGATCTCGGATCATATCTATAAATAATTCATACATCATAAAAGTCCACCGAAGAAAAGTCCTATCATAGCAAGTGATTTATATCCAATAGGAGAGCAAAGCGGTACTTAAACATGATTGATATTCCTCGTCCGCAAATGGTGCTATAACTCTTATTTAGTCTGGGAGACATAATGGCTGTAATGACGGTCTGTTCCCATCAAGCGTGATGCCAACATGACGGGACTTCTTCTCACACCGTGGCCGCTCCGTTGTCTGCGAGACCGTTTTTGGTAACCGCTACCCGGCAACTAGTAGCGGCTTAACTACCCAGCTCCTTGCTATCTGCTGGTGTTATCTGCTGGTGCTATCTGGCGGAGCGTGCTCCCTGTTCCTCATTTCTCCGGTATAGAGCTGGGACGCAGAAAAAGTGTGATGTGACTTCACGTGACTTTTTGATATTGATTTTTATTTGTCTACTGTTACTTAGACAGTTTTCAGCCATTTCAAGTGTTTATCAACTGGCAAAAATGATTTAAAATCATTCACAGAACAGCATTTAGTAATGTCATGTCACAATGACAATTGAAAATTCCACTAAAATGCCGAGGTCAGAGCAGTGGCGGCTCGTGAGTTTTTAGTGTGCTAGGGTGCTAAACCCAACAATAACCTTAACCAAAAAAGCGCTTTCAGTGCTGCTGTTTTTATTTCTGCATTTTAAATGATATATTTTTTTGTTTAAAAAAAAAACCTAATGATTTAAAATAATGTTTTTAGTGACCATTATACTGCAGATTAAGAATTTCAGTTTTCCTGAAACTAATGATTCGTTGGGAATAAATCCTATATAAAGCAGAAAGTGTTAATGATCATGTAAGATAAATCTAGACTAACGTATAGAGGGTTGCTTTATCTTTTTGAAGTTTCGCAAGGACATCCCCCATTATGCTTGTAAAATTAGTGCTATCACAGAAATCTACAAAGTTTTCCACAAACCTTTGATATAAGATATTGCTCCTGTGCTTACGTCAGACATTGAACAAAATTTATATTGTCTACAATATTCTACTGGGAGTGCGATAAGTGAACTGAAATAAACCTATAGATATAGATTTGACTTCAAAAACTTATATCCCAAATTTTTAATGATGTTTTATTTATTTTAAGGAAATAGAAGCGTTACGGTTTTTCTTCTCCACAGGTTTTGAAGGTTAAGATGTGGTAGGAACCTCCGACATTATTTAATACTTGTAAAAATGTTAGTAAAATACTTGACCATCGGTATGCCATTTAAAAAGCCTTCACATAACCAAGTTATGGAGGTTCTACAGAAGTGTCGGGGAGTGTCCTTACATATAATTGGATAATGATTCCAATAACCTGCGTTTTCGATGCGTTGGAATTACAATCGTCGCACCACTAGCCTTAACAAGTCTCATAATGGAGGCTTCCTTGAACAAATTCTTCTAACGTGTCGGCGAGTTTTTTGCTCCCAACGCGTTGATGTCTTTGGACTACGTATTTGCGTGTGAACGCTACGCAGGAGTCCCATTTCCCGGAGCCAATGGGAGTATGTCACTATGGCACCCTTAATTATTGGAAAAATGTTTAGAGATTAGATGTACCTGAATTTACTATAAATAAGGTTAGCATAAATATTATCATTATCATCAGATTATAAAGTACCTATCCTAATATGTAATTTGATTATTTGTATTTTACTTGAAATGTGTTTTTCTGCAAGAAAAAATAAGGTTCTTCAGGTTAATAAAAAAAACAAACAACTTATTTAATCTCCATAGATTTCAACTGTTTTTTCGTATTGAATAATTGAAAAACGCGTAACAAATAATGTGGCATCTTGTCCTATATTTTTTTAAAAAATTAAATTGGTATTTCGAAGCTTCATATAATGACAGTATAGACAGAAAGAGCTGTTCAAATTTCATGACGTCGTTCAACGCACAGATTTCCTTACTTCATAGTTATGATAATACATAAATTTCTCTGTTGGATAAGATAATTTTAGCATTTTGCTTAGTAAATCGACATTTCAATAAACCAGTAAAAGCTCCATTGAAGCGGACGCATGGAGAGCGCACAATTCGATGTTTATATCGTTATTCAAGACATGTTTGGGCGTTGAAAGGGTTTAATAAGAGCAGTGGCTATGTACATCATATTTCCTTGCCAGCAAACCGGCTGCATGAACTTTTGGAGTCCTGAATCATTTTTTCTAGGAAAAAATCATATAAACACGTCGTTAGTATTATAGTCTTACAAACTTGTCCGCATTGTTTACTTTTATACCACTATAAATGGTATCTTAACATATTATTGTGTTATTTATCTCTTTTGCCCATTCGATCATATCTTTCTTATTAAGTCAGAGACATAATAAAGGAAATAACAATTTCAGTATGAAATATATGACCCTGTACTAAGAGTTCCGTTACATGAATCGTCTAGATTCTAGACGAAAAACTCTTTTACAACGAAGCTATCAGCGGTACGACCATACTTTAAGTATCGCCCTGGTAAGAGAAATGGTTCATTCTGAATTGGTCACTCGCAAAAATATCAATTTCCATTTAATCAACTAAAAACCTCGATTCTTATTCGTATTAGCTATATCGTCGCTGGAAAAGTGGAAAGGCAAAATACACTTTGGTAAAAAAAATAATTTAATATGCAGCTTTGATCAGTTCTTTTTCTGTATCGAATGCGCTGACTCTCGTCTGATTCTGAAAACTTTTGTGGCCCTTTAGCCATCTAAAATATATTTTCTATTTGAGAGAAGGCTTGACTTAAGTTACACAAGTTTGGGACTTTTTTTAGCTTTTTGACGCTTCGGGTAACTCAGTGAGAGCATTGAGTTAACTTTTTTTTCAAAATTCAACCAGGTACCACTATGAAGACTTATGGATTTTATTGTAAAACAAAAAAAAAACCAAAAACTTTGAAGTGCTCTGGTGTAAACTTCCCAAAATGGCGCTTCAACCCTTTGATCTTTCCGGCTACGATATAATTAATTTCATCCTGTTTCACACCACGTTAAAATAAAAGTCAAGATTAAATTCATAAAATATCCGTTCTTCGGTGAGATTCTCATCGCTGATTCAATTACACAGTACATAAAAAAAAATCATCAATTTTATCACAGCGGTCTTAAATAAATAATTTAAAAGTGTTTTTTATTGTAAAAATACTAGTTTTTCACTCGTGAAAAATTATGGAATGTAACTTGACTAACTAAGAAAAAATATAACTTGCTTTAATTCACCTATTTCAAATATAGAAGATAGTCTGCTAAAATACATTTTATAGGTAGGTACTTTAAGGGTAGGTAGGGGTTTGAAAAGATAATTTTTATAATTTAAAAAAATTTTCTAAACATGTCAGTCAGTTTTTAAATTTAAAACGTTCACGTTCGGACGCACGTAAGTACTAGCAAAGAAAATGATTATATTGTGTGTAATGCCTTGAGAATATTTTCTGAACCAATATGATATATTTATATTTGACTTGCATATACGTAAAATAATAAATATCCTTGCAAGTCGTCGACCAAATTTATTCTTGGTCTATGTTGCAAGTACTTAAAATAGATACATACCTACTAGCATATTTTCAAATATATTTTTATTTTAACTCTCTCTTAAAGTAAATGAGGTACCTACCTACTAAGTGGATACCCGTAATTATTCACGGTTACCCGCTGTGAGAATTAATGGCACTATTAAATTATCAATCAAACATTTAATAAAAGTATTTACAACAGTCATTAATTGATAGAAAAGGTAAATTCCAGCAATTACCTGCTCAAAGCTAAGATTTTTTTTTTAAAGATACTCTAAACAAGTTTTGGCAGCATAATAATTCAATGTCGGCAATAAGACGTACAATATACTCTACATTTTGCAAAAAGCTGGAATAATCGATTCTACTCAATACAGTGGAACCTCGGATTGGGAGTAACTTGGTTTTCGAGTGTTTCGCAAGAAGAGCAATAAACGAGCGATTTTTCTGTAAAATGTGGGAAACAGTGAACATTTCCTAGAAAAGCACCACCGATTAAAGCCGTAGCAGTGCCAGCGATGAAGCTGTTCAACGATATTGCAGTTTTACATTTCCGCGAAATCTTTTAAAGCAGGCAAAAGTGGTTCCGCTAGTGAAAAAGTAATAAATTTGATTACACTTTAAATTTAATTAAAAAATAACATATTTTGTAAAAATCCTTCATGACCGCTTTCGTGGTCGAGTAGTTAAGACGCTCGACTACGAATCCAAAAGTCACGGGTTCAAATCACGGCGCTCGCAAATAAATGTGTTTCTCATTTTAACTAATATAAAATAGTATTTAGTACATTTGCTGCACGTTTCACAGTGGTAGATACTCCAAGAATCGCCCCGATGAAAGACTTTTCAGAATCGGAACGTTGCTTGAAATGGCCTTAGCCGTTTTTGGCGATCAGATCTGAATAGCCAGGTACATCCCAACCTTCCTATTTCCCATCCATCATAGTTCCACTGGCTCCAGACGGTTGGAAGCAGTTGGGACTCTTGCGGGGTATTCACTTGAAAAAAAAAAACATAATTTTTTAAATTTTTATTATTTTTTTATATGAATACCGCACAAGAGTCTCAACTGCTCCCAACCGTCTAGGGCCAGGAGATTGATGGGGAGGGGAAGGAGATTGGGAAGAGGAAGGTGGAGAAGTACCTGGCTATTCAGATCTGGTCACCAAACACGGCTAAAGCCATTTCAAGCAACGTTTCGATTCTGAATGGTGGTTCTTCACCAGGGCGATACTTAGAGTATCTACCACTCTGGAACGTGCCGCAAATATACTTGTTATTATTTTCATATGAATTAATTGTGTTCACACATATTAACTAAATAAAAGTAATTGGAGCACGCCGGGTTTGAACCCGCGACCTTTGGATTCGTAGTCGAGCGTCTTCCCACTCGACCATGGAGGCCGTCAAATTTTTATGGAACGAATAATTCTAGTTTACATTATTTCTCAGAGGGGAATTCGCTTCGATATACGAGTGTTTTGGATTACGAACGCGTTTCCGGAAAGAATTATGGTCGCTAACCGAGGTTCCACTGTGCTTCAGTCAACGATTCTGAAAAGAAGTTAATTAATTACAAGAGTAATCAATGCTCTTTCAATCATTGCCAGCGGGGACAATTTGCTCTGAATTACTGCGCTTGTAGCCGATAGCATTATCCTCGGCAGCGATTTTATTTCCTACGATTATTTGTCTGCGACCTTTGTATATTTATTTGAAAGCGTATTTCCCAAGTAACGCGAGCGCAATTAGCGTCAATTAGCCCAATCGCTCGGGATGTTTTCCCGACTGCTCTATGCGGCCCGCCTCGCTCTCTGGACTTACTTTCGTCGCGGTCAAGGGGTCGAGGCTCTTTGCGAATCAAAGGTAATTCCGACCTGCGCAAGCTACTCCCGTATGTCCCAATGTCCGCGCAATTAGTGAATGTCGCAACACTAGAAACGATTGTGTTTTTTGTTTGTGTTTCGTGCTACCAATAGCGTAGGGTTACTTGGTTAGTAATCTAAAACAGGGACTGACTTTTATTATTCCTTAATGTTTTTGGGTAGGGCTGTCACACTTTTCTCCCTTAGTTACACCCAAATATAATATATTTGGTTGTTTAAAAAAATATATAGTGAATACCGCACAGTCCCATCTGCTTCCAACCGTCCAGAGGCATTGAAACTATGGAATCCCCAATTGGGGTATGTTGTGAGGTTGGAGGTAGTGGGGAGGGGAAGGAGATGGGGAAGAGGATGGTTGGGAAGTTAGGAAGGGTTAGAAAGGTAAGATATATTTTCCTTTTTTCGAAAAATTTCGTTTTTGAATTTAAACCTAACATAATATACATAAATTGAGGGGTGTAAGAGCAAAAGTAGCAATCTCCCATTATTGTGTTTTTGAGAAATATATTGTAAATATTCAATGGGATTTCGTCAGAAGCTTAAAACAAGGATATCATATAGTATTTCAGATGTTGGGATTATTTGCATCCACAAATTTTGTTTCATGCTGATATATAAAACGATAAATAACTTTTAAATCGGGAGATTACTGCTTTTGCTACCAAGCGTTGGAGATTGCTGCTTTTGCTTCATACAACATTGGAGATTGCCGTGTTTGCTACAAAACTTTCCAAAAATCGCCATCTTTGGTTTGTGTTTGATTGGCTTCAAAAAATACCTTCTTATTTTTTTATTGTTCGAAATGGAGATTGCTGTGTTTGCTTTTGAAAGAATACGGAGATTTGTTATCTTTGCTTTGAATACATATTTTCAAACTTAGTTTTCGATGGGAGAAAGCTGAGTTTGGAACTAACTATTGAATTTATTAGATTGATAATTTGAATTTCCATAGAACTGTATTCTCAACATTTTGGAGGTTGCTGAATATGCTTTTATACCCTTCAATTTACTAATGGAAATTTGACTGATTCAGAGTCCTAACTGCTGGTGCCAGTGTAACTATGGCATTTTTGTTTTTTGGTAACATTGTGAGGCTAAAGGGGTGGCTAACAGAATCGCGAAAGGGCCATTAAATCTGGTCACATAACATATTTGGAAAATGAAATATAATTAAAACAATGGGAAAAACTACTAGCCTAAAAGAAAAACTTTTTTAACAACATCATTAATGATTAGTTTGCTGGTTTCTTTCCGATCGGAGGTAGGCTAGCAAAAGGGTAATCGTTACCGAACAGACTTCATCCCGGAATAACACAGCGGAATTGTAGTCAAACCAGGTCATAGTATAGTATAGTCACTTTGGACAACGTTTAGATTCTGAAAAGTGACCTCTAACTAGGCGAATATATAATATAGAAAATTAAATTTTAAATAAAAGTAACTTAGTTTTAACACCATTTTATTGGATACATAAACCAACCGGTTTCGGCTCTACCTGAACCTTCTTCAGGGCTGAACAAATATGTATTGAACATATCTATATATACATATGTATCTGAACAATACATATTTGTTCAGCCCTGAAGAAGGTTCAGGTAGAGCCGAAACCGGTTGGTTAATGTATCCAATAAAGTGGTGTTAAAACTAAGTTACTTTTATTTAAAATTTAATTATGTCTTTCCACAAAGTGAGTGCTTCATGTCAAAGTTTTATATAATATAGACATTTAAACATTCTTAAGTGCGAAACACATATAAATTAAATAATTTCTTATTTGCCTGACACGTCGGGCTTTGATCCTAGGACCACCGGATTTTTAAGCTCACGCTCTTCCACAGAGGTCGTCGTCGTTTAGCTCTATAATCTAGATAAAACGCCACCTTCTTTGTGTACAGTGAAGCAAATTAGAATTTGAGTAATTGCTGACCAGAACTTGATGGAAGAATCACCAAGACCAACTGGATTCCTTATACTTACATATTTTGGGGTTGATTTGATACATGTTACTTAAATCTACATTTGATTCTTAGTAATGTGTATTATTTTTCCGTCAATTGAATCATTAAAGCTGACCGTAAATGCCTGAATCCGGATTGATCACTAATCAATACCATATTTTCCGTAGCGTAGATTCCCACAGTCCAGTGGACTAGTGAGTGTCGGCCGGGAAGTACCTGGCTGCTACCACCCAGTCCATCCTGTCGCGGAGGAAGGTGGGCAATTCCGCCTCGCATATCCAACGCCAGTAATGTAGATAAATTGTGGCGACTTTATGTAAAAAAAGACCCCATCTTCATTTATTTTGCTCGGATGTTTTGCTAACCCGAGGTCTGTGCAAAAACGGCAAAGTGATATAACGGCATCTACCTGTATTTTATAACATGTACCCATCTTTTGAGTGTATATTTTTCTTCTTATTTTACTAGTTTTTACCGCCCGACGTTTTTCATAACACGAAAGCGTAATGAACGAGCTTAAGAAACGCAAGCTTTAATGGTTCGGACATTTAGAGCGGATGGATGGAGAAGAAGTGTCAAGGATATACAGGATGTTACAGGATGTACCCGACAGATTCTAATCAGCGATTCCTGATGTTATTTGAAGTAAAAAATGTAGATGGATTTTTTTGTTTTACGAAAATATTTTCTGTCACATGTCGTCATTGGTCACTCAGTCGAGTAACCGCCCAACCCTCCGTCCCGACCAAACTCCCTGGAGACTTCCTACTGTACGTTGTTATGCAGAAAGCGTCCAACCCACAATTTTCCAAAATCGAGTTTTACATGTTTTTATATAGATAAATACGAGATTTTTATCAGCTGAAAACATCCAAGCTCTAAATGCAATATTTTTTTTACTATCGCACGTTGCAGATATTTGACTTAAATTGAAGTTTAAAAACATTGTTAAATGAAACATTAGAAATACTTTTTTTTTTAATAAATACATTGATAGATTATAAATTACGAATATAATGCTCATAAAGAAAAAAAAATACTGATATTCACTTAACAAATACCGATTACGCATATTAATGTTTTTTTATTGTCATATTTTCAAACGCCTTTTTCTCAGTTTAATCTTCTTGGGGTTGGACGCTTTCTGCACGACTACGTCCTACTGCGACTCTTGTATTTCCACCAATATCTCAGACTTATGGTAATGCCTCATGTACAGTGACATTCCCTCGATAACTTACTTCACTGAGAAATGTCCAGAACCAGTTTGAACCAAAAAAGCCGCATATTTCGTGGCTCAAAAGGCGATATCCTAAAACGGCGTGTTACGCGGTATTTTAGCTTCTTATAAATTCGTGCAACTTCCTTGTAATTTTCCATTGTCGCCACATAAAACAATCGTTCCCCGCAGCCCGCGACGCGAGCTCATTTTGGAGCAAGATCTTGATAAGGCGGCGGGCGGCCGCGTGGTGTGAAGCTGGTAATGATGCAGGAATTCAACAGCCTTTTTTAAGCTTCACCTCCGACCCAACGTGTGGCACTCAATGCAAA
The DNA here is from genome assembly GCA_022651775.1 of Drusus annulatus. Lineage (NCBI taxonomy): Eukaryota > Metazoa > Arthropoda > Insecta > Trichoptera > Limnephilidae > Drusus > Drusus annulatus. The sequence continues at coordinate 1,448,444 of JAGWCC010000094.1, forward strand.
TTCAAATGATTATGCAGTCATATATCAGGGCTTAGGTAAAACCAACAGTAAAGTTTATTTTTGATATATTTCAAATGATTTTTGAAATTTGAGAAGCAAAAGTATGTATTAAATGAAAATCCGTAGTTTATGCAGTTATCGAGAATGCTACAGTGTAATTAAATGATTTCTCGCAATTTATTAAAACTCAGATGATTCTCTCGATAATGTGTATATTGTGATCAAAGCTAATACAAAAATTGTGCAGTCATATAGGCTTAAGAGTGTAGTTTCTTTGACATTTGATTCCCTGTGATTTTTTTTATATCTTAGCTGTTTGGTATGTGATGTTTAATGGTGATTCGGGGGTTTAGGATTATAGGGACCTATCTCTGCTTGATTTGATAATATCAATTTTTTAATTTTATTCCACTATTTTTTATTAAGATCTAACCGGTTTTACCTTATGACGGGCAACTTCAGACTGGGTGGACTCCAATCTGAAGTTGCCCGTCATAAGGTGAAACCGGTCAGATCTAAATAAAAAATAGTGGAATAGAGTTTAAATTTTGTTATTATTAAAATGGAGTTCCACCACGAATCAACAGTTTCATAACTAGAAATAACTTTCAATAAATGCAATTGTAAATTTTGTTCTTCACCCTTCCTACCGGAATGATCTTCCCCGAAACGATTTCCGTAAGCTCTTTAGCGCTGGAACCAGAGGTTGTGAGATTAAAAATCAACGTTGGCAAATATAATTTATTATACTTTGTGTTTTTATCACATGTAGAGTTGAATATTGTATTGCATATTTACTATATTTGTACTTCGTTCGAGAGTGGGAGATACTCACAGTATCGTCCTGATGAGGAACCATTGTTTAAAATCGAAACGTTATTTAAAATGCATTTAGTTTCCAGCCTTACCCCTTTACTTATCCACTTTCTAAGTTCCACAACATTCCTCAAATGGAGATGTTATAGTTTCACTGGCTCCGGGTATTTGGAAAACATGTTTGGTATTGAATATAAAATAAGTTTTGCATTAAAAAAAATATTTCATAAAATCACAAGCAAAGATTATACCTCAAATTTGAGTTATGTTTCTTTAGTTTTATTTGTTTTATATTAGTTATTTGAACATTGAAGTTTACAAAGTATCTAAATATTTCATTTTCTTCTTGACCTAATAATAACATTTTAACTTATGTGATTCTTTCAACGCTGTGTCGTCATACATTCAACGTTGTGTTTTAATAATTACATACACGAGGGTACTACTTGCACAGTCGGTAATCTCTTGCGTACTGTATGTTTGATTTTTATGCTTACATCATGTTTATCGACACAAATAACTCAACGAAGAAGACCCTTTCTTATCGGATATTCAAACGGCTACTAATATCTTTACGTAACTACCTACACGAGGAATAATGTTTTAACTTTATAATACTAATTGAATAAATATATTCATAAAGTTCCACGCTTATACTACGCAGAAACTTCAGGGAGTGAAACATTCATGAAAATCGATAGATACTCATCCGAATACCCGGTTGACAAAATAATCTTATATGCGCACTTTGCAAACACTACCAAATGCGATTGACGCACTAGCAGGTAAAAGTAAAACTACGATTACACTAGACTTTTCGACAAAAATTGCAACTGACATTGATTTTTTCTAGGTTAGTTGCAAGAAATAAGAAAGTTTTCTTCGTGTAAGATTCTTAAGAAAATAAGATCTTCAGTTTCCACGTCAAAGATAATGAATTCGACCATATTATACTTTCTCACTTCCCACACGTGCGTTTATTTTCGATAAAATCGCAAATACCGCATTTACAAACGCATTCAAAGTTTCGCAGCAAATTACTTGCTTTGCATACAGTTTTACGCCAAGATTCTTCCGGCCAATCCTTATAGCCAGCATCTCGCCTCTTTCAATTGGTCTCTGCCGTTTTCAGGCGTCGGTTTCCTTTCCGAATTCCTCGGCTGTATTTGGCCGCGGCGACCCGCGCGCAACACCCGCACGTGTCGGCTAGCGACTGGCCGCATTGTAGTGGCGAGTACCTGCTGTATTCCATGCATCTAGTCATGCGAGGGGTTTTTGCTTACACCTTGTATTGTTTAGATTATTATTAGATTATTAATTCAATAATTGAATATTCTTCTTTCCACTTCTTTTGTCTCGTGTATTATGTCTTAAATAAGGTTTATTGACTAGAAGACGTATCGTCCTAAAACACGCGTCAGTCTGCATTTTTAAGTATAGCTCGACACTTTCCTGTTGTTAACGTCGCTAGAGTAGATTTTATGAATACACAAATTTATGAAGTTAGAAAAGAGTTCGTTCATTGGATTCGTCCCCTCTTTGACTAACTGTACATGTAAGTATGTTAAGCTGTACATTTTGTATTTTTAGTAAAAATGATTTTTTAAACTTAAATTAGCGTCTATTATAATAAAATATAAACATGTTTTATGTTTTTTTATAATCTCATATATTTATTATTGTTAAGTAAGTGTGAGAAGAAATAGAGAACGAGGAGTTTTATTAAAAAAATATCTCAATATGTGAATTCTTGAAAATATTCGATTCATATATAGGGTCCGCCAAATAACTTTTTTTTTTTCAACTAGTGCTTATTTCGTGAATGGTAACACTTAGCTTGCGTCTGATTTGACAGATAATTAGTTTTATCCTTCCGCTGAGCGAATATGGTTGTGTATACGCTTGAACAACGCTGGGAAATATTGCGACATTACTTTGAAAATCATGGTAATGTTGCAGAATGTGTGCGAAAATTGCGTACGGTTTTTGGAAGAAGAGAAGCACCGTCAGCTCCGTATGTTCGTTATCTTGTGAAAAAAGTGAAAGAAACTGGCATCCTCATCGATAAACCAAAGCGTGAAAAGCCAAAAACAGTGCGTACACCCGAGAATATCGATGCTGTGGCAGAAAGTGTGCGTGAAGCGCCATCAACATCAATTCACCGTCGTTCTCAAATAATTGAACATTTCGGAGACATCATTGAGACGAATTTTGCATAAAGACCTTGGTATGACGCCATACAAAAGTCCAATTGGTTCAGGAGTTGAAGCCAACTGACCATCCAATGCGTTTTCGCTTCGCTGAGTGGGCCTGCGATCGACTTACAGAAGATGCCGATTTTGCCAAAAAAATCATCTTTCGGATGAAGCTCATTTTGATCTTGGCGGGTATGTAAACAAGCAAAATTGTCGTATTTGGGGCACAGAAAACCCGCACGCATACATTGAAAGCCGGTACACCCAAAACGAGTCACTGTTTGGTGCGGACGGTCCAGAGGCATAAATTACGAAAATGAGCAAGGAGTGGCCGTTACAGTCAATGGCGATCGTTATCGGGCCATGTTGAACGAATTTTTGTTCACAAAATTGAAGAGGAGGATATTGGCAACATTTGGTTTCAACAGGACGGCGCTACGTGCCACACAGCCGAAGCTACACTCGATGTTTTGCGCCCTGTTTTTGAAGATCGCATTATCAGCCGCAGAGCTGATGTCGTTTGGCCACCTCGGAGCTGCGATTTGACACCGTTGGACTATTATTTGTGGGGTGCCCTCAAAGATAAATGTTACGCCGACAAGCCAGAAATACAGCTGCACACAATCGATAATGTGCTTAAAAATTGGACCGATCGTGTAGGCTACTGCATGGCCAGCCGAGGCAGCCATTTGAATGAAATTATTTTCCATTATTAACCGGAAGGATTGTACTTATAAATAAAAAAAGAAATTTGAGAAAATATTCAGTAGTTTTTTTTTTATAGCATTTTCAAAAAAAAAAGTTATTTGGCGGACCCTTTACGACCGTGAAGCTTGAAAATAATGTTTTCGAGCATTTACTTAAAATTATATTTTCAATCTATTTTTGGAAGTCTAGTTTTCGAATGAATGGTTTAAATTTTATTTCGCTATCGTCAAAAATATAATCCCTCTAATGAATTAAACCAATTAAGCAGCAAGCACTGTTGTACTGTGCCAGATTTTCCTTTTGAGGTGTGCTAGCTGACCTTTGATTCGGGACAGTGTTTCTATGTTTCCTATTGAACTATAAGACCCGCCAAAAGGGCACACATTTAGATATAATATGTAGTCCACAGTGCGACTTTCACGCCTTAAAAGGTTTTGAACATTATCTCGTAAATAATAAATATAGGCTGAACTCTAGATTGAATTAAAAAAATGTGGTTTGTTTTTCGATTATTTTCGCCCGTATATCGCAAGGGCGTTTCTCGAACTTTATTGACAATATTAAGCAATAAAATGTGAAGTTTATATTAATTTATTTGCAAACATTATCAAACGTTTTGCAAAACTCTCTCCAGTTAGTTAGTGTTTGTTTATAATGTCAAATAAATTTCTTATTATATAGGCATTCAACGCTTTCAAACTTTGAACAGGCTACATTAAATTTGACATGACAATATTCACGATAGACATAATATATTCCAGAAGTTATCTTTTCTATTAATCTGAACTAGAACGTCCATTGTTCACGGCATGTATACAAATAACCAAATATGGTAAGACTGTAATAAATATTTGAATATGTATTATTAATTTTATGTGTGTACTTTTATCATGACAATGAATTACATTGTAAAAAAGAAAATTATTCAATTCAAATAAATTTTTTT